>CP126890.1:166091500-167418000 GCA_030440675.1 Furcifer pardalis | reverse complement strand
AAGGCAGGGCAGGCCCAACCATTCCAGCCAGCAGCAGCAATATGGGCCCTGGTGGCACAGTGGTTAAAACTGCTGTACTGCAGCCAAAACGTTCAATCCTGACCGGGATCAAGGTTGACTCAGCCTCTTCCATCCTTCTGAGATGGTCAAATGAGGGCTCACCATATTGGGGGCAAAATGCTAATTATTTTATGAGCCGCTCAGAGCGGGCACTAAGCGCTGGAGGGCAGTAAAGGTCGCTCTTGCTAGAAAGTCAGTTGTGTCCTGCTCAAGGGGTCTTGGCAGTGATTTTTGACTTTTAAAGTACCCGCTATGATCCCTAGAATTCCAAAGATGAAACAAGGGGATAGGAAATTTTAGGTAATGGTCAAAAGGTCCCCCTTGCTCGAAAGTCAGTCGTATCTGACTCTAGGGTTCGGTGCACATCTTGGTTTATAGCCAAAGAGCCAGTGCTGCCTGCGTATGCAGACATTTCTGTGGACATGTGGCAGGCATGATTAGACACTGGAGTGCACGGAACGTTGTTTACCTTCCCACCGAAGTGGTCCCTCTTTATCTACTTGCAATGTCTTGCTTTCGAACCGCTAGGTTGGCAGGAGCTGGGACAGAGACGGGAGCTCGCTCCGTCGTGCAGTATTCCGGTCTCGAACTGCTGGCCTGCCAACCATTTGTTCATCAAAAGTTCAGCTTCTTAACCACTACTAAGCCATCTCAGAAGTGTCGTGGCTATTGCGGCCTGCCTCACAGGGCTGTTGTTTCGGAGGGCTGGGCCTGTGAGTGAAGGGACAGAAGCCTTAGTACTGTATCCTCTTCCCCGTCCTTCTCCCCCGCTACAGAAGGGGACGTGACTTGAGGAGGGGTGGGTAAGAGGCCAAGGCAGGGTCCCTTTCCTGGGCGGGCTGGCTCGGTCACCCACCTCCAGCACCACCGTCCTCATGCTGCCGCCGCCCTGGGCCAGGTAGGCCGCGGTGTCCGGGTGCGCGTGGTGCGCGTGCACGGCGGACAGGGCCGCGTGGCAGGCCTGGGCCACCAGGGCCCCCAAGGGCCACGAGAGGGGCTCCCGCCGCAGGTCCCCCCTCAGCACCACGTACTGGACCAGCCCGCGGGCCGCCATCTTGACGCCGGAAACGAGCGGAACTCTGGGAAAAAATGGAAATGGCGGTTTCCCTCCCTCCCCCCCCCCCAAGAGCGGCCGCCAACAAACTCCTGTACGGAAAAGAGAAATGGACGCGGCCATTTTATTGTACGGAAGAAGAAAAAAAGAGTCCCCTCCTTTTTTTCCTTTATTTGAATTTCCTTATTTCGCTGGGTTTAAAAAGACGAGGCGTTTGTTGCGCTACAAAACCGTTGCTTGGCAACGCCCTTCTGAGGAGAAATAGCTTCATGGCCGGCGCGCGGCATGCTGGGTAGGTAGAGGGAGGGGCGCAGTGATGACGCTACAAAACCGTTGCTTGGCAACGCCCTTCTGAGGAGAAATCGCTTCATGGCCGGCGCGAGGCATGTTGGGTAGGTAGAGGGAGGGGCGCAGTGATGACGCTACAAAACCGTTGCTTGGCAACGCCCTTCTGAGGAGAAATAGCTTCATGGCCGGCGCGAGGCATGATGGGTAGGTAGAGGGAGGGGCGCAGTGATGACGTACTTCCGTTCTCTCCGTTGCGCGGGAGCTTCGAACGCTTTCCTATCCTCCGCCGGCGAGTCGCCGCCGTGACCGAGCGGAGCCTCTTCCCGAGTGGGGGGCCCGGCCGGGGCCTTCCTTTGGCCTGCAGTTCGCCCCGACCCCACAGGTACCCCTTGTTTGTTTACGCATTTATCCCGCCCAATTCACTTGTAACTGTTGTTCTGGGAAAGCCAGTCGGATCCGACTCTAGGGACTGGTGCTCATCTCTGTTTACAGCCAACGATCCAGTGCTGTCTGGCCGTTGCAGCCGTTTCCGTGGTCATGTGGCAGGCATGACTAGACACTGGAGCGCATGGGCTGCTGTTACCTTTCCCAATTCTTTATTCGTGTCAGATGCACCACCAGCATATATACAGTAATGCCTCATATAACATTAGTATCGAATAACACTAAAATCGCATAACATTAAGGAATCTGGGGGGAAGAATTGCATCAGATAACATTAAGATCCTATGGGATGCTTCAGATAACAACCGCTAAAGCCTGTGTGGTTACAATGTATCTCTATGGATCCCATAGGATTTTAACATGCATCGGATAACACTAAAAATCATAGAACACCAAGCCTTGAGGAACCAGGTTTTAGTGTTATATGAGGTTTTACTTGTAGTAACATACAAAGCTAAAATTAACACACCTAACAAAAAAAATAGGATTTAAAAAAGGCTAGATGACGTCTGCCCAATATAGGGCCACATCAAGAACATTTCCTCTTGCCGATATAAGGTCCTCCTCAGTGCACATTGAAGGGCATCGTGTGCACTGCATCATATGGACGATTGTTTGCACTTCTCCGCATTCGCACAGGCTGTCATCTACAGGGAAACCCCCACTTTTCTCAGATTAGCCCTTGATCTTCCTACCCCTTTTTACGCCGTCTATTTAAAGTTTTCCACACAGGCTGTGGTTGTTCTTGGCCAGGCGGTAGAGAGTCATGTGGTTCTGCCCAGTTATTTGGTAGCTCCTTGCTCGCCTTCCATAGTTCTGAAGCAGTCTGTGGGGGGCTGTTTGGAGGGGCAGAAGTTGTGAGGAAGCCATGCCTTGATTTGAGTCTCTACTTTAAATGGTTGGTGGTCAAATAGCAGGTGCGATTCAGAGGGACTTGCTTTGACCCACTCTTTCTGAGCAGCACTTTCTCGGCGAAATGTTGGCGGAGGAATGCCAGCTAAGCACTGCACTTTTTGTACTGGGGCTGGTTTTAAACCTCCTGTGACCAATCTCACTGTTTCATTTAGGGCCACATTCACCTGCTTTGCGTGCATTGATCTGCACCACACTGCACTACTAGCATACTCTCCTGCAGAGTAACATAAAGCTAGCGCAGAGGTTCTTCATGTGTGTGGTTGGGCACCCCAACCGGTGCCTGTTGGTTTTCCTCAGAATATTGTTCCTGGTTTTAAAAAACCCTTCTGTTTGGTATTAAGGCAATGGGTCCTGAAAGTGAGAGTTCAGTCCAGGATAACTCCCAGGTATTTGGGGGGTGATGCAATGTTTGAGGCTGGTGCCAATCCAAGTCACCTGCAGGCTTCTTGATGCCTCATGGTTTTTCAAATGAAAACCCTTTCCCTATGAAGTGGTACCTATTTAATTACTTGCAATTTCTTGCTTTCGAACTGCTAGGTTGGCAGGAGCTGGGAAAGACAACAGGAGCTCATTCCGTCATGGGTCTTGAACTGCTGGCCTGCGGACCTTCCAATCGTCAAGCTCAGCATCTTAGCCCCTCAGCCACCTTGGCCCTGTAGAATCACATAGCGAACAATAAAACAACAGAGATCCAGCTAACACAGGACATGCAGCAAAGGATGTTTAGGTAGAAGGGGGACATTAATTTAATTTAGGACTAGTAAATTTCTTTGGCCAAAAAGGATGGGAAGTCTGTTAGTTCAACCTATTCTTTCTGTTGCAGAAGTCCAGAGAAACTCCAGGCGGAGCAGAGGAGAGGAAGGTTTTGCCTCTTTATTCCTCTTATTTTCCCACTACTTTTTCCCCAAGACGCTTAAGTAGAAAATGGGAGACGCTGCAGCTGCCTTGCAAGAAGGTGAGTTAGGAGGCAAGAGGACTCCAGGTTACTGTTCTAGAGTTCTTTCATTAATTCTCGTTTTCTATTATTGTTGTTTTCTATGCCATTTTAACATACAGTCAAACCTCGCATAAAGAGCGCCTTGCTAAGAGTAACTCACTTAAAGAGCAGAATTTTCTCTGAATGTTCGCTTCGCTTAACAAATAAAACCAACCAAAACTCGCTTAACAAATAAATTGGGGTTCATACTCCCCCCCCACCACCAAAAGTCACAATTGGTCACTTACAATGGTGTTTTGCTTAAAGAGCAATCCTGTGGAACACATTATGCTCTTTAAGCGAGATACAACTGTATATGTTAACTGCCCAGAGTGGCTTCCGCTTACAATCAACCAACCTGTCCAAAGTTCACAGGTAAAGCCCTCTGTCACAAAGGAAATGAAAGCTATTCAACTGATGCTGTGTGATAAGGAAGTCTCTTTCCAGTGCTCTCTGCCAGCTACAATTTTAATAGCTCAAGGCTATTTGGTCTCCTCTCCCCACTTTACAATTTGCTTTAACTCCTTACGGGGCAGGTCTTTCACACTTATATAGCAGGGTTGAAAATGTTCCTGTTTTGTGCTACAGCTACAAGAAACACCCTGCTGGGATGTATGGGTAGGAGTTGTAGGCCCTAAAATTAAATATGTCCAAGCTCTGGTCTACAATAAACATGTTTGTGCCTATCAATTTTCAAGGTTTTGTATCATTTTCTATTGCTGACCAAGCCTCATCAAACAATGAAAGTCGCGCTAATTAGCAACAACAAACAGCGATAATCAACCACAACAAAAGTGGCTAGGAATAAAGTCAGTTCTGGCCCAAGAAAGGGTTTGGAACTGGTTGCCTCGTAGGTCTCTTCCAAATCAATTATTCTATGGTGCAATGGGGGGAAAGGTTGAAATGTAATAAAAATTAAATTTAATAATTGAATGAAAATTTTTAAATCCAATTAAAAAGTTACTAGTGTGCTGTGAAAACAAATATGAAGTTGCTTACATGTATTCTTTACAGGTGTTTTGTCCCATCTGGAAAAGTTGGAGGCATGTGCCCACAAAGCAGCACTGAAACGAGGAGAAGAGAAGAAGCATGAAGAAGACGTTGCCTTGATGAAATCAAGGATCAAAGAGCTGAAGCGCCAGCGAGATGAGCTCAAGAACAAACTGAATCTATGTCGTTCTCTGGTAGGTGTCTGCTGACCCGAAGGCTGCGACAGGCATCCATCCTTTTAAATTTAATGCTTCCTATTTCTCTTACCCATCTTCTGAGCGCTCTCTGTTGCCTTGAGAAAGCCTTGGGGTGGTGACAGGAAGACTTTAAAACAGGGGTGTCCAAACTACAGCCCACAGGCTAGATCCAGCCCTCATCGCACCCGGAAGCAAAAGTAAAATGTTCCTGTGCAAGAATGATGAGGGCGGCGTGGGCGAGATGAATTAGTGCCGGGGCCAGATCCAGCCCACAGGCTGTAGTTTGGACACCCCTGGTTTAAGCAGAGAAAATGGCAGCCTAAAATCTCTCATTCTGTTGCAAAACAGAATTTTTACTTCTGCTTCTGGTGGGAGGAACCACATGATCAGCCTGAAAAGTTTGGGCGCCCCTGCTTTAAAAGTTGAAAATCCTTGCTGGAAATCTCAGTGGCCGTGATCTGGCAGTGATTTTTGACTTTTAAAGTCCCCTCCTTCCCTAGAATCCCAAGGTTGAAACAAGGGGATAGAAAACTTTAGGTAAAGGTCCCCCTTGCTCGAAAGCCAGTCATATCTGACTCTAGGGCTCAGTGCTCATCTCTGATTATAGCCAAAGAGCCAGCGATATCCATGTCTGAAGATATTTCCATGGACATGTGGCTAAACACCAGAGTGCATGGAACATTGTTACCTTCCCACCGAAGTGGTACCTATTTATCTACTTGCAACGTCTTGCTTTTGAACCACTAGGCTGGCAGGAGCTGAGACAGAAGCTCACTCCATCACGCAGTACTCGTGTCTCAAACTGCTGACCTGCCAACCTTCCAGTCATCAAGTTCAGTGTCTTAACCACTAAGCCACCACAGTCCCAAGAAACTTTAAGTCAGTTTAAATGAAGTAAAACAGGTTTACGCCAGTGCAAATCTATACAAGGATTTTGCCCATTGTGGGCTCCCCCACTCCCCCCCCCCGGGGAGTGGGGTGGGGGCGCCTTTCCACCCTAAGCAACTTACATTGAACCGACTGGAGACTATCAGCTGGAGGGTATCTGTGTTATCCCAAAACGAACAAGGCTGACTGTGAATTCTCAGCTGAGTCATTGTATTGGTCCTTATTATGCTCAGGAATAATAAATCCACAGTTATCCATCCTAAATAAAGGAATAAGACTAAGCATGACATCTGGGGTGACACATGAAAAGTATGCTGTGTCAAAAAGTAGGTGTGGGCTGCCCTTAGTCTCACCCAAGGAAAGGGTCTCATTCTTCCCCCCTGCTGTGCTGCCACCCTTGCTGGTTGTCTGGGGAGACTTTGTGGGGCCCGTGTAGACCTGCCATGTTAGCTGAGCCCTGCTCTGTTGCAGCTTGTAGAGAGCAAAGAGGCCACACAGAGTGACCCACAGACTTCCCAGGCGACAGAAGCCAACCAGCAAGCTCTCTTGGAGTGGAAGATGGAGAATGTGAAAGGCCTGCTGCATGTTTTTCATCTGACAGGTACCTTTCCAATTCGCCTAAGTCTGCTCCCCTGAATGACAATATTGTCTCCCATCCCTCTTGCTCCTCTGCTTCCATCATTGTAGCAATGTCAGTGCTTCACAACACAGTTGTAAAGCACAGATGTTGGGGATTCCTCGCTCACACCCAGCCCCATGTGCCTATGAAGGTAAATGTTACCCTTGCTCAAAAGCCAGTCGTATCCAACTACCGTACAGTGCTCATCTCTGTTTACAGCCAAAGAGCCAGTGCTGTCTGCGTCCGCAGATGTTTCTGTAGTGATGTGGCAGATATGACTAGACACCGGAGTGCACAGAATGCCATTTACCTTTCCCACCAAAGTGGTACCTACTTATCTACCTGCAATTTCCTGCTTTCAAACTGCTAGGTTGGCAGGAGCTGGGACAAAGACAGGAGCTCACTCTGTCACCTAGCACTCAGGTCTCAAACGGCTGACATACCAACTTTCCAGTCATCAAGTTCAGCATCTTAACCACTAACCCACCGCAATCCCTTCATGTGACTACAGGCAGGTCCATTTCCAGGGCCCCAGGCAAGATGGAGCATAGCCCATGAGACCAAAATAAAGACTCCAGCGCAAAGGTGTGCAGGGAGGCCTGTTGAGTGCAAGTTCTTTGCCTCTTGGATCAGGGCCATTTGAGGTTGGGCTCAACTCGTACTGCCAGGATGCTATTAGGCACTAGCAGAGCAAAACTTTGGCAGTGCAGTAGTACAAGACCTCCCATTTCGGTGTGTGGTGTCAGTACCCAAGTGGAGATTCCTGTTACAAGAGAGCAGTGGGTACTGCAGGAACTGAAAAAGTCAAACTGCATGCTCTCCCTCTCTCTTTCTCTGTTGCGTATGCCATCTCCACAGGATATGGACAGCTCTTGTGCTTAGAAGGTACAAAGAGAAGAAAGGGTTGGAGATTTATGCACTGGTGAAAAGCAGCCATAGGTGAAAGCCTTGGCCATCTGTGTTTGTCAGAGGGAGTCTTCCCTGCTTCATCTTCTCATTTCTTTGGCCCTGCTTGGCCGTTCTAACTGGTCCTCTGCCTTCTGTAGGCCTCAGTGGAAAACGGACCAAGGAAGGGGCCTGCTTCTGCCTTACTACCGCCTTTGAAGGCACTTACCTGGGCTCTTATTACCTGGACATCCTTATTCAGAAGCCAACCCAGATCCAGCGCCATTCAATCCCAGCCTTCATCCCTTTGGAGCAAATAGCGCACCAGCATTTGCAGACAGACATGCGTCGCTTTCTGTCAGAGCTCTCAGATCACCTGAATGCTTATGCCGGGCGGAAGTTTCAGGCAGATCAGTTACAGGTAGGAGAGGTGGGCCATGAAGCAGGACTTAAACCATTTATTCAGTTACTTTGTTTAGTCATTGCATGCAATTCATAGTGGGGGGAAGCACCACAGAGCAGAAATGTGCCCCGGGAATATCTGCAATCTCAAGGCTTAGTTCTTCCACGAAGCAGTGTGGGTTCATCTTGAATTAAACGTGTTGGAGGGCCAAGAATCATAGTAGATTGGTGGAGATCAAGTAATTTATAGGGTGATCATTTGGATGGAGGACAGCAGCTTCATCGATACTGGCCTGGGGCCGATGAGAACTTTGTGTGTCAAAAGGGCTCAGGATCAGAAAGTGACTGCTAGAACTGGATCAGTGGTACAAGTGTCACACTACAAGCAGAAGGCAAATGAAAGACCACTGCAATATATTGCTCCCAGGACAATTTTAATGACTGATTTCCATGAGGATAGCTAATAATTTGAATCAGATATGACACAAGAAGAAAAAGTAATTTATACAATCAGTTTCAAAAGCCTGTCTAAAATAACTCATCAGCTGCAACTAGTATCTGCGTTTTGGCTTGCTACAGCCTCCAGGGAGGTGGGGGAACTTTGGAAATAGCAAGGATCGGGTCCCCCGACCTCCCTGGAACCGCTGGGATGAGATGAGAAAAGTCCAAAAGATATATGATTTTAAAAGTAGCAGATAGGGGACAAAGAAAAAACAAAAATATAGAGAACCAAAACTCGTTGAGGATCAACAAAAATTAAATCTAGAATACATTTATGTACTTCCATTCCTCCAACTTTCAAAAAAAAAAGTCCGTTCAGTCCCAATCTCCTCTCTTCTCTTCTTGTGTTCCGTCTTTCTTCTCACTCCACTCCTTCCGTCTCCTTCTCACTCCGCTCCTTTCTACTTTCCTCTCTGACTTTCGATCTTGCTCACCACAACCACTGCCATTAATCCTCCTTCCTCCTTCATCCACCTTCTTGCCACACTTCCTCCCGCTTTTCTCACTTTCTCCAACTTCAAACGCCTCCTCTGCCAACCCGTCCACCGCTGCCACCGCGTCCTTACCCTATACTGTGGCTTTCTTATGTCGCTCTGTTCCTTTTATTTCTTTTCGTTCTCTTGGGTCCTGTCCAGCCGCTGCTAGGCTGGCTCGGCTGCAGCTTTCGCCGCTCGCCTCACCAGCCGCTGCTGCCTTTCAGAACCCGACAAGGAGACTCACGACAGAAAGGTTGTTATCTCTTTCAAGCCCACGGTATGGTGCCGGATGCAACTATTTTCGTTAGGATTCTTTCTGTGGCTCTCTGTATCAAGATTTTCTCATTTTAAGGTCTCATTATGTGCAAGCTAGGCAATAAGCATGTTAGTCCTGCGCCATCTTAACCACGCCCCCTCCTCTGCTCATTTTAATTTAATTAATTTAATTTTCGCACTTGTATGCCGCCCAATCGGGAAACCAGACTCAGGGTAGCTCACATGATAATTAAACAATATACACAGTAAATACACAATAATACAATATACAAAATTCAATACAGTAAAACCTCGGATAACGTTAAAATCTGGTTCCACAAGTCTTGGTGTTATCCGATTTTTAGTGTTATCCGATGCATGTTAAAATCCTATGGGATCCATAGAGATACATTGTTACCACATAGGCTTTACCGGTTGTTATCCGATGCATCCCATAGGATCTTAATGTTATCCGATGCAATTCTCCCCCCCCCCCCCGATTGCTTAATGTTATGCGATTTTAGTGTTATCCAATACTAATGTTATCCGAGGTATTACTGTAATATAATGATAAAGTCACAACTGCAAAAAAGTTTCCAAACAAACAACAAAGTCCGGGGGTGGGGTGGCAGGTGTCCTCAGCCTCAGGGAGGGGCCTGTTGGTCCCAATCGGATGGTTTCCAGTGGCATTTCCTCCACTGACGAGACCATCACCCCACCTAAAGGGGCTCATCCGCCCGTAGCCTCTTTAGGCAGTCAAGTTATTTACCACCACCCAACACTCAAGTGCCAAAGAGACTTTGTCTCGACGTCTCAGGAGGTTAATATGTGGCTTTGACTCTTTGCTTGCAGGAGCGTTTTTCTGCTTTCCTTGAAGGAGGCCTGCGAGGAAATTCCTTGTACAACCTGCTGCAATTCAACTATGGTGTGATAAGAGAAGCCAGGACTTTCCCCTTCACCGCCAAGCTGACTTATGGAGATCCAATGAGTGTCCTCCCAACTGAGGCTACTGTGGTCTGTAAAGGTGAGGAAGGCCTGAAGCCTAGGCTTAATGACAGAACAAAGGTGACTACTAGACTGTACGAATCCCCCAAGTGCAGTTCTATTGAACAAAGTCAGCCTTTTTTTTGTTCTCAGATTTCCCCTGCAAACATTGACCTCTAATGTTCTGCCTCCTGCTGCTTTGTGAGAAAGGTCATCACACACAGGACCCTGGTTGTTCATCAACTGATGCTTTGTGCCAGTTCTTAGAGGCTGTCCCACAGAACAAAGGATATGCTCACACAGTAACACAAAGGTTAAACTCATTAGCAAATGCCCAGTGCCAGGTGTTTGTTTTGTATCTTCCCAATTGTTGTCAGCTGCAGCTCGTATCCGAGAATTAATTTTTTTCCTGAAGCAGGAAAAATGTCGTTGGCATGAATTTGTTTAAGGTGGATCCCAGCTTGCCATGAAGTGACCCGCGCACTGTGATCATGGAGCCATCTCCTGCAGCACATATGAAACGCGACATGCAGGATTTAACACCGGGACTGCAATGGACTGCCGCAGCCTTGAGGATATGGACAAGGTGCGCCTTCACAGCCAGTCCATCTGCCATGGCCTCTTCCGCCTCCACGACTGTTGGGAATCAGAATGGTCCCTCCTCCGCTCATTTTGCCTTTGGGCCCCATAGGATTGTTTCCAGTGGCATTTCCTCCACTGAGAGGGGTCATCACCCCACCCAAAGGGGCTCATCCACCTGTAGCTATTGGTCCCTTTAGGCCAGTGGTTCCCAACAGGGGGTACACAGCCCACAAGTGAACTCCAATTCCCAGAAACCTAAGTCAGTACATTGGCTGATCAGTGCTTTGGGGAAATGACTTAGGCTTCTGGGAATTGAAGTCCACAAACCAGCATTTGGGAAACACTGCTTTAGGGAGTCAGGTTATTTACCGCCACCCAATACTCGGCATTGAGTCACTGGCTGTACGTCTTCTCCATTGATCTACTCCATTACCATAGCAGGATGTCTGGCCAGACATGCTCTTCCCAGTACTGTATTTGCAATTGAAATAGCCTCTTCCCACTCTTTGCCATTGAAAGATAGGGGGATTTACAGCTAATCTGAATTACCACCAGAGATCATTTGCCATTACCAATTGTATGAAGCCACATTGATTTGTATGCTTATCTGTTGTGCTTATCTGTTATGCTAACTCAGTGGTGTCCAAACTAAGGCCCGAGGGCCAGATGTGGCCCCCAACGCCAATTCATCAGGCCCGTGAAGCCCTCGTCGCTCCTGGAAGCAGAAGTAAAATGTGCCCGTAGTTTGGGCACCACTGCTCTACCATGACAATGGGCTCTCTGTTCATTCTACATAGTTGCTCAGAGCCAATTTACAAGTGACAACATTAGGTTGAGACCCGCAATTGCATTTCTTTCCCTATGCAGCTTCCCTCCCTCTCATCCTTTGGCTTTGGGGTCAGTCATGGAAAGTGTGATGTTGGAGGTAGGGGCATTGGGGCAGAAAGGCATGTTTTGTTCCCCCTGATCTTGTTCCTCTTTTCCTTGATAGAAGATCCTCCAACCTCTTCCAGAGAGGAGGTAGAAGCTCACCTGGCCTTATTCCGCAAGAAGCCTCTTCATGAAGTCTTCAGTGCCATCACAGCCTCAACAGAGACGCTGGGGCAGTCTGTTTCATGAGATTGGTTCCTTCCTGCCACCTGCAGGTACACCTTATGGAGACTCATGCAGTGGTTAGACCCATGATGGCAGTGAACTTTGGCACTCCAGAGTTCTTGGATTTAAATTCCAGAAGCCCAAGCACCCTGTGAATCCACACGAATGGGTTTACTGCGATTCATCCGGCTCGTGCTACCCTCGTCACTCCCGGAAGTGGAAGTAAAACATGCCTGTGTGGAGGAAGGGTTAACCCAGAAGAGTCTTAACTGTATGGGGACGTTTTACTTCCAGGAGCGACGAGGGCAGCGCGGGCCAGATGAATCGCAGTAAACCCATTCGTGTGGATTCACAGGGTGCTTGGGCTTCTGGGAATTGAAGTCCATGAGCATCTGGAGTGCCAAAGTTCACTGCCATCACGGGGTTATACCCTCCAGAAAGGTACCTCACCAAGTAGTATCTCAGCTGACTGAAGACTGGCCCTAGCAAAAAAAAAAACCAAACCCTCCCTGCAGTGGGTCTCCCAAATGGGTTGTTTTCTTTTCAAGTACAAGCATCTTACAAACCCAACAAGAAAAGTCTGCCACTTCCAACGCTCCACGTACCTATGCAGAGGAATGGAAATAATAGGTTGGACTGGTCACCTTTCTCTATTTCAGCTCACCCTTGGCGATCTCAGAACTGCTTCTTGTGCCTGCTCTTTCCGTAGAATGTATTTGTGTGACAGCAGCCACACTGCAAAGTTCCTCCTGCTTTGTCTAGTTGTGCTATGGAGACTGTCCCCTAGCGTTCCTCTTCAGGTTTGAAGAGTAGGGAAGAGAACTTGCCGTATTGGTATTCTTTCCTCTGGGAGCCGTCCTTGGGCTGAAGGCAGCCTGCCAGTATATTTAATGAAGCTGCCGATTGTGCAAATGTAGAAACTTATTAAGGAATATTTATTGTATAATGGCTTTCAATCTTTTAAATTAAGTATTTATCTGGACTTGCACTTAACTTTCACAATATAAACAATCAAATTAAATTGCCCACATGAAGTTATGTAAAGCAGATTTAACTAAAAAGATGGACATGTAAAATTATAGTACCGTGGTACCTCGGATAGCGCTAAAATTGGATAACGTCGGGGAATTTGAGGCAAACATTTGCATTGCACGTTAAGATAATGTTGTGCGATGGAAACGTTTGCCTCAAATTCCCCGGCGTTGATCTCTGCCCCAAAGCCCACAGGACTAGAGACCACTTCGCAGAGATCTAAGCCTCAATCCCACTGGGCTGTTTCTGTGCCTGTTGAGGCTGGGATCTTCGTCCATTTGCTTTCCTGAGAGAAGCCTCGCAAGAGCAAAGGTACATTCCTGGCAGAGATCCCAGCCTCCACAGGCACAGAACAGCCCAGTGAGAGTGAGGCTGGGACTGAGGGGGTGTTTGGGGAGAGATGGGCGCCTGCAATTCCCTGTTCCCTTTCCTCTTCGGAAAGGGAACAGGGCCTTTTTTAAAACGTTATGCGATCAATGCATAACACAACAATAAAAACCGGATAACACTAAGACTTGTGGAACCAAGTCTTAGCGTTATCCGAGGTACTAGTGTATTACCGTATCTCTAAACCTGTGTTTCCCATCCTTTGGTTTTTGGACATCAGTTCCTCAAAGCACTGATCAGCTAATATACTGACTTAGGCTTCTGGGAATTGAAGCCCGCCCTGTGGGGCCTAGGGCCCACATTGGGAAACACTGCTCTAAGCACATTTTAATTTCAAAAAGTTAATGAAAAGAAAGTAACTGAACTCAGAAGTTAGCTCCTTTCTTTCTTAATTGTACAATCTTGACTAGGTTTGCCATTTTAGTTTGTCCCATACACACATGCATTTGTGCAACATTTCTCAAGGGATGGCACTTGTTGGCAGGCATTGTTGGGATTTTTTACACTGGGCAAGATGGTCTACAGATATTGCTTCATCCTCAAGGCTTTTAGCAGCACGTAGGAGAGTTTTGAGAGTCCCCTGGACAGTGAGGAGAACAAATAGGTCAATCTTAGAAGAAATTAACCCTGACTGCTCCTTAGAAGGTCAAATAGTAAAGATGAAGCTAAAGTACTTTGGACATCAAATGAGAAGAGAGGATTCACTTGAGAAAGCCTTGATGCTGGGAAGGGTGGAGGGCAAAAGAAGAAGGGGGCGGCCAAAAATGAGATGGCTAGATGGTATTGTAGACACAATGGGCACAAAGCTGAGCAAGTTGAGGGGGATGGTGGAGGACAGAAGTGCCTGGCGGACAGTGGTCCACTGGGGTCATTGCAAAGGGTCGGAATCGACTGTGCAACTGAACAACAAAAGCAATTACATACCTTGACCTTTAAAGAAATTGCTAATTTTGATACCCACCCCCCAAATGGACCATCTGGCTGGAGGAAGTAGAGGGAGTAGGATGATGACGTAGGCCAAGTTCCCCTTTCTGACACAGGATGATTGTGAATTTAGTGCAGTATCGAGTGTAAAACATCAGGAAGCTTAAAAGCCTCTTAATCCTACTTTAGTTTCAGCAATCCAATTATATTTCTTACAAGCTGAAAGAACAGCATCTCATCCTTAAAAGTAATCTTACCAAAATATTGAACAAGTCAGTTGCCACCTCTCGTTAATAAAGGAGCTCGTCTTGTGAAGCTCTTGCTCCCTTCTGCCTTGAGTTCCTCAACAGCCATCAAGAAAGTTGAGGCAGAGGCCTTGGCCAATCAACCACCTCTGATAAAATTTTCTTCCACTGAAGGTGACCTGGGAATCGTTTTTGTCCATCTACTCCAAAGCCTGTTTTGTGTTGCCAAACCTGGACCTATGAAAAAAGGTGTCTCAACTTTTCAGTTGTGAGGTTTACGCCGTGATTCATAATTAGAAATATAAAGGCCTTTGATGGTGTGAGCTACCAAGCAGCGATTATTACAGATAGCAAATTAGGGCCAAATCTTCAACTGACATAATAGGATGGAGGCCAGCTCAACATCGAACTGCACTGATGACGTGGACCATCTGCAGAGGGTTAGGGCAGGGGTCCCAGATGAATTGGTGTCAGGAGCAGGGGCTGGCCCCCGGTTCGTAGTTTGGGCACCCCTGGGTTAGGGCCTTACACTAAGTCAACAATTGGTCCATCCAGGCCAGTATTTTGAACTCCAACCAACTCTCTGAGGTTCCTGGCAGGTTATTATTATTATTATTATTATTATTATTATATTCAATTTATATGCCGCTCTTCTTGCCGAAGCAACTCAGAGCGGCTTACAATGTTACAATATCAAATATTAAAAAACAGCATAATATAAATATAACAGATATGATACAGTCAATACAGTCAACAAATCTTTCATAAAAATAAGAATATAATACAGTCAGAAAAATGCAATACAATAAAAAATACGCTACGGTCAAAAAAATACACTACGGTCAAGAAAATACAGTACAAACAATCTAGAAAGTCTTTGTCTCTTCTACATCTTTCATCGTCTTCGGTCAGTCAGCTACATAACCAGCCAGGGAGAGCGTCCGGGGATGGTCTTGCAGTGGCGGCAGAGTCTTTTGTAGCTGCCCGCCGGTCTACCCAGCTGTTTCTCATTCCCTCCAGGCCAGGGGCTGGCCAAGGGAAGGTCCGGTGGCAGGGGCGACGGAGTTCTTATAGCTTCCCAGTCGCCCGGCAACAGCTGGTTCTTCCCCAGCCTCACCTGGTGATCCCTCAAATTATCTGGGAGGCTTCCGGTCCAAGAAAAAACCATGCCTGACCCTGCTCGGCTTTCAAGAGATAGCCAATGTTTTCTTCAAGGCAATATGGTGGACGATAAGATTCAACTAAAACCCGGGGGACTGTGGGAAATGTCATATTTCCCAATCATCCGTCACATTTTGGGAATTACTGGAGTGAATGCTTGCTTGTTTTCTTGGTATGAGCATCGTAATGTTGCTTCTTAAGTTGGTGTTGTGGAAGCTCTGATTAGACATTTGATTAGTGGTGTATATACTCATGATTATACTGCTTTGTTATGATTTTCCTATCTAGACCAGTAATCTTTTAAATCCTTCCAATTTTGTATTTTATTTGTTCTCTGTTAAACTATTATTTAATCCCATAGTTAACTGTCCTGTATTTGTTTCATTCACCAGCACCAATGAATCCTCTGAAAATAAATATGTAAACTAAATAAAATGAAAGTGTTGTTGCCAGTAGTTGTTTAAAACACAACTCATGAAGCAGGAGGATGTTCATGAGGCCGCGCATGTTTTAAGAGGTTAGTGGTGGGTCTGGCAATGACGACAAACGACGGCTGGGAGCTCAGGGGATATGAATAGCAAAGCATGTTGGGAAAGAAGGGTTAGATCAGGGGTGTCCAAACTACAGCCTGTTGGCTGAATCTGGCCCTCAACACCAACTCATCCAGCCAGCGCCACTCTTGCTACTCCTGGAAGTAAAATGCGCCCGTATGGGCTGGATGAATTGGTGTCGCAGACTGGATCCAGCCCATGGGCTGTAGTTTGGGCATCCCTGGTTTAAGCAGAGAAAATGGCACCCTAAAAATATCTCATCCTGCTGCAAAACAGATTGCAAGGCATGTTTTACTTCTGCTTCCAGTGGGAGGAACCACATGACTGACCCACTGAACCACATGACAGGCCCATGGCCCAAAACGTTTGGGCACCCCTGGGTTCGATACTAAAAGAGTTTCCTATTTTCCTCTCCTGTGATTCTGTGGGGCACATTTGCTGTATAAAGGTCCTCATTGTACTCTGCTGGAAGTGAGATTAATTCAGAACGAACTCTCAGTCGCCAAGTTTGTTTAGAGATAAGAAAGTCCCACTTTGCACATTGGAAAAGGGAGGCAAGATCCATCTTTGTTGTTCAGTCGCACAGTCGATTCCAACCCTTTGCGATGACCCCATGGACCACTGTCCTCCAGGCACCTCAGTCCGCCACCCTCCTCAACTCGCCCAGCTCTGTGCCCATTGCATCTACAGTACTATCTAGCTATCTCAATTTTGGCCACCCCCTTCTTCTTTTGCCCTCCACCTTTCCCAGCATCAAGGCTTTCTCAAGTGAATCCTCTCTTCTCATTAGGTGTCCAATGTACTTTAGCTTCATCTGTACTATTTGACCTTCTAAGGAGCAGTCAGGGTTGATTTCTTCTAGGATTGACCTATTTGTTCTCACTATCCAGGGGACTCTCAAAACAAGACCCATCTTTGCATGTGCCCAAACTATATTCCATGATGTGTAAAATATGCCTTGGAATGAATAATCAAGACAGAACAGGGATTTCAGATGAGAAGCCAACTTTACGACTCCCTCGCCGTGACCTTTACTAATCTGTTGGGGACACCTGAAGCGTGAAATCACCAAAGTCTACAAGACAAGAGACCTTGTTATTTCCACGTCATTAATGAAAAACCTCTTTACCAGGCCCAATTAATTCATGTGAAAGGTCAGCTAGCTGCATTGGGAAGGCAGGCAAAGGTCAAGGCCTTCCCAGCTCAAATGCCGGTCATATCTGACTAGGGTTCAGTGTTCATCTCTGTTTATAGCCAAAGAGCCAGCACTGTCTACATCTGCAGACGTCTCCATGGTGATGTGGCAGGCATGACTAGATGCCAGAGCACACCAAACACTGCTAACCTCCTCACCCAAGTGGAACCTGTTTATTTACTTGCACTTTCTTGGTTTTTAACTACCGTCGTACAGCACTTAGGTCTCAAACTGCTGGTCTTCTGGTCATCAAGCTCAGCGTTTTAACCATGAACCCACCACAACCATTCTTGGGAAGGCTACAGACCACATTATGGGATCAGGGTTCCCTTGTTAAGTGATGGCCAACCTTGGCACTCCAGATGTTCTTGGACTTCAATTCCCAGAAGCCCTGATCAGCAGGAGTGCTGACTTGGGCTTCTAAAAATTGAAGTCCAAGAACACCTGGAGTGCCAAGGTTCGCCATCACTGCCTTAGATGTATATGGCATGAAACGGATGCATCTGTCTCTGTAAGGAAGTTCTGCTTTTTGGTATGGAATTCATTTCTTATTTACTCCCCAAGAGTCTTCCTTCAATGAAACTGGGAGTGAGCCTTCAGCCTCTAAGCTTACGTGCTTACCTCCTTGCTATTCCTCTCTACAGGAAGAATTTAACACCCAAATAAATAAAAAAATATGGTATATATTATGGAAAGCTTTCTATCACGTTGACACCTTTGGGGCTAATCAATAGAAGAACAGTATACAGTACAGTGGAACCCAGCAAAACCCGGGGGGGGGGGGCGAGGGGGGCTCAGTTCCATGGAGCCTTTCCCTATGTTTTTCTTTTGGTTTTTGTTATGTGAAGCTAATGGGAGATGCCCCCATAGATAATGAGCAAAAAATGTTCATTATCCAGGGTTCCCATTGATCATGCATACCCCCGTTACAAAAAAACAAAACAACCCCGCATAACGGGGGGGAATTTGTTATGCGGGGCATTGCCTAACGAACGCTTTGTTATGTGATTTTTTTCATTACACAAAGGGTTCGTTATGCAAGGTACCACTGTACTGTATATTGATTCCTCACTATCCCAAACTCAGTGCTGACATCTCACGATCCTAGCCTATAAGAACTTCAAAATCTTTACAGGGCTGTATAGGTAGCTGATAACCTCCCCAGTGTTTCTCAACCTTGGGTTCCCAGATGTTCTTGGACTTCCAATTCCCAGAAGCCCAAGTCTACACCTGCTAATTGGGGCTTTTGGGAATTGAAGTCCAAGAACATCTGGAAACCAAGGCAGAGAAACTCCCTAGACCATCCACACAAATGGGTTTACTGTGGGTACGCAGTATGGGGACTTCAGCTTCTGGGAATTGAAGTCCAAAAACACCTGGAGTGCCAAGGTTGGCTGCCATGGCCCTAGACCAGCGATGCCCAACCTTGGCACTCTAGCTGTTCTTGGACTTCAATTCCCAGAAGCTCTGATCAGCAGGTGTGCTGACTTGGGCTTCTGGGAATTGAAGTCCAAGGACAGCTAGAGTGCCAAGGTTTGCCATCATGGCCTTAGACCATTAGGAAATTGATTGCAGGATCTCCCTTATCAGAGCTGGACCTTCTTGGGGCTGCAACTCCAAAGTACTTGATCTTATCTCCCAGTCCTTATCACTGACATGTTAAACTCCTCTCCAGGTTCACCCAACAACTGGAACGCTTTTCAGTGAAAGTTCGTATTACCCCAACCTCTGCAGCTGTGATACTTACCATCAGTTCACTTCCACGCCTGTCTCTTCTTTCTGAGCTACAGGCACTTGAGCAACCCTGAGTGGGACTTCCTGTTCCCCAACAGAAAACAAGACACAACATAACCTTAAAATTGAACAGGTTCTATTTGAGAAACTAAAGAAATTCATTACATTCCTTATTTCAACCTAACCAGTTGAAGCTGTTGAGTAAAATCAGTCTTGGACCAGATAAATCTCTTCCTTTTAAAAGCATCCGCAGGGGTGGCGACAGCAAAAGGTGTAGTGTTTGCAGCCTGGAAGAGGTGGTTAAACCTTCAAGGTAAGGCAATTAAAAATATAACCTGCATTTTATTATTTATATATATGTGTGTGTGTGTTTGTGTCTGTGAGTGTTTATATTTTATATGTTTGAACTAGGACATCTTCTCAGAGTTAAACAAAACCTGATTGCACTTGCTCCTTCCCTGCTGCTGCTGCTTCTTACCTAGGGTGGTTCTGTGCAGAGGTGAGCTCTATTGGAACTAGGCACAGGCAACCCAAGCATAGCCCTCAGGTGGACTTCTCTCCCTGTGCGCGGCTGCCTGCCCTCCGTGCCCACCCTGAGTGTGCCTTTATTGTAGCAAAATGTTCTATGCAGTGATCAAGTCTATGGGGAATTAATGCCACCGTGCCTGTTGCGGCTGCTGCAGTGAGATTCCGTTTTGCGCTTTCCAGACCCAAAGGTGCACAAAGGCCACGTAGATTAAAGAGGCAGGAATTCCTTCTCCCACAACATAGCTTTCCCACTCCCCTCTCTACATCGAGATGCAACCGCAGACCTGCTGGTAGCAAAGGGAACCTCTCTACTAATCGCCAACCTCTGGAAAGAAAGGAACAGGCTTCCTGTAACTCTATCATGGTGTTGGGCTGGTCTCAAGCAGTCTCCGCCCAGCAGAACACCAAGGGCTGAAGACGTTTTGCCTTCAAAGAGCACCAGCCCTCTTCTCACACTTGCGCACGCAGAGCCCACGAAGTCTCAAGAGCTGTCGACCACCTGGTGGGGCAAAGTGACACAGGAGCCATTGATGAAAGAGCCCTGCTTCTCACGCCCTTTCATGAAGTAGGTCAACAAGTCCCCTTTGCCCTTGACGTAGATGTGGCCTCTGCGCACAAAACGGAAGCCATAGTCCTTCAGCACAAGGTGCGTTTCTTCCACAACCTGCCAAGAGAGAAGGCATGGATGCCACTTCTGAACAGAGCCAAACCTTTTCCACTAATTGGAGGAGGCCCCTTTGAGCATGTCCTGTCTCATGACACCGACCCACCCAACTTCTGGTTGTCTGGCTGAAGCAAAGTCAGTGAGACAGGTTTTCACAAAGGCGATCTCTTCCCATCCTGGAGTTAAATTGGGGCCCTGAACTGCCCATAGATATGTCATGGTTCACCAGAGTGCATGTAGGTCAAGGTCTCCCTTGCCTTGCTCGAGTGTCATTCGTGTCTGACTCTAGGATTTGGTGCTCATCTCCATTTACAGCCAAAGAGCCAGTACTGTTTGTGTCTGCAGACGTTTCCGTGCTCATGTGGCAGGCATGACTAAACACCAAAGTGCACAGAATCCTGTTACCTTTCCTGCCAAAGTGGTACCTATTTATTTACTTGCAATTTCTTGCTTTCAAACTGCTAGGTTGGCAGGAGCTAGGGCAGATGTTGGGAACTCACTCAGTCATGCAGCACTCTGGTCATAAACTGCTGACCCGCTGACCTTCTAGTCATCAAGTTCAACATCTTAGCCGCTAAGCCACAGCAGCCCCCTAGGACCGAAGGGTACTTCTTAGCAAACATCACCACCACCCTGGTCTTTTGCCATATTTCTGGCCACATTCAGGGCTGTGCATTCCGAAATGAGACAAGTGTGAATCCTTACTTAAATCTCCCAATTCGACTCATGAGCCCTGGCCATTGCTTTCACCACTCCCCATCCTATCAGTAACAGAAAAAGGGGTTCGCCCCCACCTGTATGTTTCCCATGACGCCTGTGGACTCCATCCGGCTGGCTACGTTCACCGTGTTCCCCCAAATGTCAAAGTGAGGTTTCCGGGCACCGATGACTCCAGCAAGGACAGCGCCTTTGTTCAAGCCTGCCATCACCATGCCCAAAAGAAAAGTTACAACCAAGCTCAATTCCCTGTCGTGGTGCTTTTTCACATATTTGATTTGTCTTTGGGAAGTCCAGGGGAAAATGTAAGGGCAGAAAACAGCTGTTGAATCAGACCCAAGGACCACCTGGCCCAACACCCTGCAGTGGAACCACCAGGATGTGGGCTGAGAAGTAGGCCCTGCTCTGACTTCCCAGCAATTGTCTTCCAAAGGTCAGAGTGTCCGAGAAGGATGTGAGTTGGAAGGAGACCATCGCAGCCAAGCTCAGGTTGACCTGAAGGGGAAAGTTAATTCCCGCGGACTCGACTCCTTGGAGTGGCTGCCAGGGACGACTTTCCCCTTTACAGCAGCCTACCCTGGTGGCAGGCCCTCACAGACACCCCTTGTTGTGGGACTCAATTCCAGAAGCACGTTGTGTGTTAGGTGAATCAAGGCTTTTCCTTGTTTCCCTGAATCTGATGCCAACCCTTTCTCCTGGCAGATGCCACATTTTGCTGTTAGGAAAGGCAAAGGTCTCCCTTGCTTGAAAGCCAGTCTGACTCTAGGGCTCAGTGCTCATTTCCATTTACAGCCAAAGAGCCAGTGTTGTTTGTGTCTGCAGACATTCCCATGGTCATGTGGCAGGTCTTGAACTGCTGGCCTTCCATTTGTCAAGCTCAATGTCTTAACCGTTAAGCCACAGCAGTCCGGTTATTCTGCTGTTACCAGTCAGCAAAGATTCCTCTTGGCTTTCTCTAGACCAGTGATGGCGAACCTTTTACAGACCCAGTGCCCAAAGAGAGGGATGGGGCGAACTCTGTGCTGGGGGACGGAGGAAGCACTCCCACTGGGCTGTTGGGCAGAGCGAACACTGTGCTGGGGGGGAGGAGGGAGGAAGCGCTCCCATTGGGGTGCTGTTGGGCAGAGTGAACACTATGATGGGGAAGGGAGGAAGTGCTCCCATTAAGCTACTGAGCAGGGGGCGGGGCCAACTCTGTGCTGGGGAGGTGGCATGCATGCTGACAAAAAGGGCTGGGAGTGCCACATCTGGCACATGGGCCATAAGTGTGCCACCACTGTTCTAGACTATGTCAAAAGCTTCCAACATCCTCTCCCTATTTTCTTCCTAAACACACTCTAAGCAACATAATTAATTAAAAGGGAAGCAATCAAGCCAACTTGCCTATTCGCAGCATGAAGTTATTGAAGGACTGGTAGTTGATATTCATCAGTGTCTCTTTCATGGCCAAGGCAAAATCTGCAAGATCCGCCAAGTGCTGCCAGCGCTCTTTCTCAGAAAGGTTTTCTCTCTGAAGTCAGCACAGGGGCAAAACAAAAACAGAAAACCTGAAGCGGGCTGGGGTGGAAGGAGGGCTCCCCTGCCCTGGAGGACTTTCAAAGTGGTCCAGCTCTGGTCAATGAATCCTTCTCCACAACTGCCCCACAATTATTTCTGCAATGGGCATCCAAAACATTCGGAGGGCCACCTCCTGGTCAATAGTAACGCATGGAACACTGTCCCCTTTCTTGCTGAAGAGGTACCTATTTATCTAGTTGCAATTTCTTGCTTTTGAACTGCTAGGTTGGCAGGAGCTGGGACAGAGATGGGAGTTCACTCCGTCATGCAGTACCCGGGTCTTGACCTGCTGACCTTCCAGTCATCAAGTTCAGCGTCTTCGCCACTAAGTCACCACAGCCCTTCTCTACCATAGATCACGAAATTGGCAAAACCTCAGTTCTTGGTTAGCTGGCAGGGAACAATCTCGCTGCTTCATTTTGGAACTCTACATCATAGGCGCTCCCCGCAAAAGGAGAGCTCCAAAATGAAGCAGATGGATTGGTCCCAATCAACTAACCAAGAACTGAGGTTCTGTAAAGTTCATGGTCTTTTATTTATTTATCGTATGATGATTATCTACATTGGGGTGCCCAAACTTTTTGGGCCGTGGGCTGATCATGTGGTTCAGGGAGACGGTCACTAAGGCCCGGGGGCCGAGTGCAGCCCCCAACACCAATTCATCCGGCACACGAAGACCTCGTCACTCCTGGAAGCAAAAGTAAAACGCACCCATTCGGGCGCATTCTACTTCCGCTTCCAGGAGCGACGAGGGCTTCATGGGCCGGATGAGTTGGCGTTGGGCCTTAGTTTGAGCACCACTGATCTACATGAATGTTGCTATAACAGCAAGCACAAATTTCTTCTTCGTAGCTCTAAACAGTCCACTCAAAGGCAACCTACTCACAGATACTTAGCATTACTAGAATGCTCTCTATTTGGAGCTGCCTTTGTGTTTGATAGGGAGATTACAGCAGGTCTTGAATGCAGCAGCGAGGCTGGTGACAGGCTTACAGAAATTCGATCATACACTATTTCCCCAGCCTTAGAAGGCCTGCACTGGTTACCTGTTGCCCATTATGTCAGATACAAGGTGTGAATGTTATCCTATAAGGCTCTATACAGTTTGGGACTTTGCTATCTGTCGGAGTATCTCCTCCTCAGAACAACTCCCTGCATCACCCAGTCATCACAGTTGGCGCAGCTCCAGGTGCCGACCCCGAGGATGGTTCAGAAATCTTGAACTAGAAATAGAGCCTTCTCGGTGGTGGCACCAACACTGTGGAACAGTCTAACAGTACAGCTGTTCCAGGCCCCATCACTGGCTATCTTTAAAAAGCAAATCAAAACTCTTCTTCAAGGAGGCTTTTCAGGGCATTGTCCCTTTAGCCATAAATGAGTCAGTCAGGTTGAGCCCCTATGCCCTCAGTCGCCAGTTTATTTTATTTTATTTTGTGATGTATTTGTCAATTGTTTGTTTGTTTTGATTTGCTGTGTGTTCTGTTGTTATTTGTTTGTATACCACCCAGAGTGGGAAGCCACCCAAATGGGCGGTATAGAAATGCAATAAATAAAAATTGCTATAGAGGCAGTTTCCAGGAACAATGCGCTCTCTTGCACCTACTGTGATTATTGTCACTAAGAGCAGAAGGAAGAGGAAAGCCAGAAGGAAGACAAAGCAAATGGATGTCACAGCCCTGCAAGCTCCATAACAGAACTGGCTGCAGGTAGTAAAGTTAAGCGGAATGAGTCATTTAGTGCACCAGGGAATAAATGCCATATAAAGTTACTTTTCAGAAATCATGCAACAAGTGGGGAAACTACCTTTATTTTAGGAACATCTTCTGGTTACTTTTTATTTAAGTTTTTGAAGACATTTTGTAGTTTTATGGATGTGTGTTTAAAGAGAGGGTGGTATTTATGCATGAATGCACACATTTTAAGCAGTAAAAATAAAAACATACCGGTAATATGACAACCAACTTTAGCAAGCAACTAAAGCAGAGGTGGGGATCCTTTCAATCATACGGAATTTAGGAGGGAGTTTTATTACAATGCGTCATAGCACATTATTTTAAAAAAGAAAAACTCTGCTTAGATGAACACAAACTCTTCCCTTCCCCAACGTCCTCCACTTACCTTAACAGCGTTGTTGTAGCCGTTGACGTCCGGATTCACACCAGAAGCTGCCATGTAGGTGCTGCCAATGGTTTTGATCTTGGTGATGTATCGGAACTGGGGGTCATCCAGGAGCTGTGAGGACCAGGTGTGAAAGAGACCCCAGGCTCATAATTGTTGTCTGGGAGGAGCTATGAAAGCCTATATGACCCCTCAGGTTCACAGAGAAGCACATAAATATTTGCAACAGAGTCAACCAAACCAGAGCATCAAAACATCATCAGAGCCATGGAGGAAAACCGCAGCAACAACTAGGAAAGGTCTCCCTCGCTTGAAAGTCACTTGCGTCTGACTCTAGAGTGTGGTACTCATGTCCGCTTACAGCCAAAGAGCCAGCGCTCTCTGCATCTGCAGACATTTCCATGGCCATGTAGCAGTCATGACTAGATACCAGAACATAGGAGTTGCTGTTACCTTTCCTGCTGAAGCGGTATCTATCTACTTGCAATGTCTTGCTTTTGAACCGCCACGGTGGCTGGAGCTGGGACTGGGGGGCACTCACTCCGTCGTGCAGTACTCGTGTCTCAAAATGCTGACCTGCTGACCTTCCAGTCGTCAAGTCCAGCACCTTCGCCTCTGCAGACCCAGAAGTAAACTCTGCCGAAAGGTGGGGGATCTGGATAGAGAGGTGACTTCCAAACAGGCCAACCTCTTGTACGCTTTCAAGTCGGACATAAAAAGGAAGTTTTAATTGGTACTAAAGTTCATTAGACAATCTAATGATTCTGGTATAAGATGTGCGGTTAGTACTTTTATGGACACAGCCGGACCCCTGAGATCTTATTCATTCCCTCCATGTATTTCCATATGGTGCTGGGGGCTGAAGTTTAGCTCAAATTAATTCTGCTTTATGGCTGTTGCTCCCATGACCAATTTGGTATCTGAGAAAAAGGGAAACTGTAGCCAAAGACGTTGAAATCGCCTCCTCTTCTAAAGGGGACCCTTGGAAGGAAGGCCGGTTTCCCTTTGGGCTCAGTGGCTAACCCATCTATCCCATGGCCTTCCCTGCTGAGCTGTCATGACTCACCGTGTCAAAATCCGAGATGATCTCGTTGAGGAACCGCAGGCACTCAATCCCACCATTATTGATGCTCTCTTCGGTATAGAAGTCAGCAAAGTTGGGGAGGGAGGCGAACATGACCCCAATCTCCTCATAAGACTGGCTGTACAGTTCCTGTAGGAGAGCAGAGGATGGAAGCACGGGAGACAAAAGGTCTCACTGGGGATTTGGGGTTTGCCATCAGTGGGAAGAGACTGAAGAACAACGTCTAAGCACATTAAATGCCATTCTTCCTTGGACAGATCCACTCTTTCAATGCTGCCAGGAAGCCATAGGTCTGACCACTGGTGGAATCACCTCATTGGCTGTTGGGCATATAGCAAGAGTGTAGAACGGATTATCCATGGGCCGGATGGAACCCACAGCACCATTTCATGTGGCTGCACCACACCAGGAAGTGCCATGGGGTGGAGGGAGGGCAAAATGGCCATCCGGGCCCTGAAGCCGTCTGAGGGAGAGTGACCCAATGGCCCCTGGCTTGAAAAGGTTGAGAACTCCTGGTGTAGAAGAACAGATGCTCACCTCATCCCGTTTCTTGGAGCCCAGAAAGTGTCTGGCCACATGATCCGGCAGCATGTTGGTGACCAGGGCTTCGTTCCAACGCCTCATTTCATAAACACGCTCTTTCTGGTCATGGACATCAATCTTCCATAGGAATAAAGTCCTGGCCAGCTTCTCCACCTGCCCAGCCAGGGAGAGGGCAGAGTCTGTGATCAAAATGGTCTTCCTAGGGCAGCTTCATAGGAGCTACTGCTGCTCAGATGGACAAATCCTATCCTCTTATATGGAAGGAGTCAAGACCTTCGTCTGGCCAACCTAGTCTTGCCCAGGGCTCCTCTTGCAATCCTGTCCTCAGCTACATTACTTACTAAGTAGAGATGCCAGACACAATTACACCTGTGCTATGGTCTATGCAACGGCATTGGCTTAGTGGTTAAGATGTTGAACTTGATAACTGGAAGGTCGGCAGTTCGAGACCCGAGTGCTATGTGATTGAGTGAGGTCCCATCTCTGTCCTAGCTCCTGCCAACCCAGCAGTTCGAAAGCAAGAAATTGCAAGTAGATAAATAGGTACCACTTTGGTGGGAAGGTAAACAGCATTCCATGCACTCTGGCATCTAGTCATCCCTGCCACATGACCACAGATGCAAATAGTGCCAGCTCTTTGGCTATAAATGGAGATCAGCACCACACCCTAGAGTCAGATATGACTGGCTTTCGAGAAAGGGCGGTCTTTCCCTTTGCCTGTGGTCTTTCCACTTAGCCAGTTTTATACCAATTCTAAAGCTCCAACATCAAGGGTGCTGCTATTTTACTTACTTCTTCAACAACCAGATTATTCCTACGCATAACATTAAAGGAAGCCACTGCTTTTCCCCATCACAGTTATCAGCCCAGTTCCACAGCAATGCGCAGACCCAGGCTGGGTTTCACAACATGGGCTGAGAAAAGAGCTTGAAACAAGGCCATAAATAAAACTGTCTTTTCTTGCATAAACAAACCAGTATCAAGAGAGCAGCCGGCAGAAGGTTGGCTGACGGAGGCTCTCAAGGTGGAATGATGTTCATGGTTGGTTGGTTTTATGCTTAGTCTGTCTACGGAGCCTCTTTCTGAGTTGAAAAGGCTGTGGAGAAAGATAATTGAAAACTAAGACAGAAACAGCCTGTGATTCAGAGCTGCCAACCTCTAGGTCAGAGGTTTCCAAACTACGGCCCAAGGGCCGGATCCAGCCACTGACGCCAATTCATCCGGCCCATGCCACCCTCGTTGCTCCCAGCAGCGGAAGTAAAACTCGCCCGTATTTTACTTCCGCTTCTGGGAGCAACGAGGGTGGCATGGGCCGGATGAAATGGCGTTGGGGGCTGGATCCGGCCCCCAGGCCGTAATTTGGGCACCCCTGAACCATGTGACCAGCCCACAGCCCAAAACGTTTGGGGGGCCCTGCTCCAGATATTTCCAAGTCAACAGCCAAGTGCAGGAAATTCAGGAAACTACTCACGTGGCGGGAGAAATAGTAGAAACTGAGCACCATCACTAAAATCATCATAGTCATGGAGTACTTGGACGCAACCATTAAGTACCTGCAAGAAATTGGAAAACAAAGACTGGTGGCCTACATACACTTAAGGAGCCCTGGTGGAGCAGTAGTCAAACTGCTGTCCTGCAACCAAAAGTTTGTGAGTTTGATCCTGACCAGGGTTCAAGGTTGACTGAGACCGCCATCCTTCCAAGGTCGGTAAAATGAGTACCCAGCATGTTGGGGACAAAATGCTAATTAACTTGTGAACTGCCCAGAGAGTGCACTAAGCACTGATATGGGGCGGCATAAAAGTGTGATTGCTTTGCTTTGCTTTACTCCTCCTAGCGAGGAACATGGGAAACATTCACTAAAGTCCCATGGCCAAATCTCTGCCGATCTTTAGGTAACCTCCTTTTAGAATCCAAGGGAGTCACAAAAACACTTTGTGTTACAGCTGATGCTCAAGAAGGGGGGGAAGGGTTGTGCGGAGGTTGAAGAAGGCAAACTGAAATCTCAGGATGGTTCCATAGGGCCGTGATGGTGAACCTTGGCACTCCATCTGTTCTTGGACTTCAATTCCCAGAAGCCCAAGTATGCACAGTAAACCCATTCATGTGTAACTTACCCAATGACATAAGAGGATGGTCTAAACCCCAAAACTTCCTTCCAACAGAACCATGCTACCCATCCTCCCCAAACTTTAAATCTGTTCTTTTTGGCCATGCCCCAAATCCTGAGAGGATCTGACTGGCATAGTGAAGAAGAGGTCAAAACCCCAAAGCTCAGCTCTGGAGCCAAACCTTCTTACCTGCTCTCTTGGAATCGCTTCTCATCGTATTCGTCAAAGATCTGTTGCCAAGCAAGGATGTTCACCACTCCCACGGCACCTGCGATCATCACCATCAGGGTGAGCTTGACCATGTGGCTGACTTGCACCAGCATGATGGTGGCAATGAGCGCCAACACGGCTATGTAGCTGTAGTACTTGGGGTTCTCCACACAACCGCCATGAGACAACACAGGCGTCGTACCGTTGGGGAAGGTGTAAGACTGCTGGCAGCTGAGCTGCAGAGAAAGAAGGGGAAGGGGGGGGCATCAGGATTTTGGAGATGGTTAGATGGGGCACTGCCAAAAATAGGTTGGGAACCCCGCAAGCACTCCCAAGTGAACCTCGGCACTCCAGCTATTCTTGGACTTCAATTCCCAGAAGCCCAAGTCCCTGTGAATTCACATGAATGGGTTTATTGCATGTGCGCCCTAAGCCAGGGGTGGCCAAACTATGGCCCGTGGCGCCAAATCATCTGACCAGCACCGCCTTTGCCGCTACCGGAAGCAGAAGTAAAACATGCCCAGGCATGCGTCAATGCTGTCAGAAGCTGAAGTAGAACACACCTGCACATGCATAAATGCTGCCATAAATGCACCCGTGCGGATGCATTTTATGGCAGGAGGAACCCCGTGACCGGCCCGCAGCACGGAAAAGTTTGGGGGACCCCTACCCTAAGCCCTCTCAAGCAGCTTTGTGGCCGATGCCTGTTGTGAAACTCCCTTCTTCCGTGGGAGCAAATAATTATTTACAGAACGGTGCAGTACAGATCATGAAGGGGAATTAGCAGGAGGCCAGCTGCAACTGGTTATTTTTAGAAACAGTTAATAATTGGCCAGGCCTTGAACCTTTCTGCACTGAGGTTGATCTGGCAAGGCTGCTGTTTCCGGGCCCCAGAACCATAAAGAACTTTTAGTGGGCAGAAAGAGAGCATGAATGCTCCCATGCTTCTCCTTTCCTTGGTGGGAGAGGGTGAAAGAAAAGCCCTTGAAATACATGGCAAAGAACTTGAATGATGGATTTGAAGATGAGCACTGAATCCTAGAGTCGGATACGACTGGCTTTTGAGCTAGGGGGAGCTTTGCCTTTACCTTACACAGAAAGAGTCCCCTCGAAGACTGACATTTCTGAACCACAATTGGGTGTACCCTGGCAACAGCCACCTTGTGGTGCCAGCTAATCTTTCTCACAATGGGTCAGGCAAACAGAAATATGGAATGAATTCACCAAAAGGTGCCTTCATTTTAGCAGTTTCACATCTGGCCTGGACAAAGAAGCTTTAAAAATGCACTAAGTAAAAAGCTACTGAACTCAACGTCACACCTGCTTTATCTCAGAAATAAAACAGTTTCCGCCGTTCCCACGCTAGCTGGAAAACTGGAAGTTGTACTATAGGGCCGCCCCTTCCTCTTGTTCAACTGGAAACAGCTCAAACAGGTGTCCCAACAACCTGTCAAATCTGTTTGACAGGAGATAAGAAGTAGAATGAAAGAACCGAGGGCAACTACGGCAGACAACGAGGCCTCGATATCATGGCCGATGTTTGGAAACATGACTTTTTAACAACTGCAGTTCCCACAAGAATGTAAGATAAATAATATGAAAATCAATAAAGAGAAGGCTGAGGTAACGGCAACTGGAAGGAAACAGCATACCCTAAATATCGAATTAGAGGGTACAAACAAGTACCTAGGAACGATATAGACTGAAGATGGCAAAATGGACAAAGATATTAACCTACAGTGCAGAAAGGCAAGCCAAATAATGGGACAGTTAGCTGTGCTCTTACAACACAAGACAATACCAATTGACACAGATAAATATCTCATTCAAAGCATATTCATTCCCACCTTATGTAACTAGTGCCAAACATGAACACTCACAACAAAACATAAACGAAAGTTGGTCACCACAGAAATGAGACATCTGAGGAATGCTGCTAGAGTGATTGGAAGGGATAAAATCAGGAACGAGCTTATAGGGGAAAGAATTGGAATAGAACCCATCTTAAGCTAGATACAGAGACAACAAATTACTCTTTAAAAAATAAATACAAACTGAATGGATCACCGTGGTTTGCCCATTTGTAGAGACAGTCTTGGGATTTCATGTCATGCAAGATATGTGGAAAGAGGAGGAGAAGAACAGGAGGCAGACCCAGAGGAAGGTGGAGAAGTCACAGCAAAGAAATATTACAAGAACAAAGAACATCGGTGGAGGCTGCTAGAAAGGCCAGAGCCAGAACCTTGTCTCTCCCTTGACACTTGAAGAGACAAAAGAGGAAGCGAAGAAGAAGAAGAAGAAGAAGAAGAAGAAGAAGAAGAAGAAGAAGAAGAAGAAGAAGAAGAAGAAGAAGAAGCGATTCCCACAGTCCCCCAAACCACAGGGACTGCAGACTGGAAAAGTGATGTTTCAAAGCTTCTCCAAGCCCTCTAGAAGGGGCCTCTCCACCCCAAACCCAGCAATTGCCATTTGCCACTTCATTTCATTTATTTATTTATTTATCACATTTATATCCCGCCCTCATCAAGAGACTCAGGGTAGCTTACAAGACACTAAAAACACAATTAAAACACAGTACAGTAGTTGCACTAAAAGATTAAAAAGCTACAAAGATTAAAAAGTTAAAAAGATTAAACAAGGAGAGAGGCGGGGGTCAAAAGAGCCACCCGGCTGAGGTGACTGTCTGGTCCGCACCCCACACATGCCCCACCAGCCAGGTCTAAACCCCCTTTCTGAAGGGCAGCAGCTCTGTCTGGAGACGCAGTTCACTTGGCAGGAGGTTCCATAGGGCCGGAGCAGACACAGAGAAGGCCCTCCTTCTAGTGCTAGAGAGATGTGTCTCTCTGGCCAATGGAACAACTAGAGAGCCTCTCCGGTCCACTCTGGTGGGATGGACAGATGTCCTTGGGACGATGTGGTCTCTTAAGTATCCTGACCCGCTGCCATGTAGGGCTTTAAAGGTGATAACCAGCACCTTGAATTGCACTCGGAGGCATACTGGGAGCCAGTGCAGCTCTCGGAACAGTGGTGGGGCACGAGCATAATGCCCGCACCCCAACACAACCTGAGCAGCCACATTCTGGGCCAGTTGCAGCCTCCGAATGGTCACCAAGGGCAGCCCCATGTAGAGTGCATTACAATAGTCAAGTCTGGAAGTGCCCCCAGCGTGTGTGATCATGAGCAAGGGAAACCCTTTCTCCTCCTACTGGGACATTTGGAGCTTCTCTGCTCAATCAGTTAAGGTTGCTTCAGGTGAGTCTGGTATCAGCAGAGGAACCGGAAGGAAGGCTTGGGTGCATGTGGGGTGAGGGCCATTTTGCTTCTACTGTGAGCCCAATGGTTTGGTGTTTCCTTTTGCCCAGAGGGGAGAAGCTGGACCGAGCCCAAGGTCTGGGGGCAGCACTAGGTAAAGGTAAAGATTGCCCTTGCTTGAAAGCCAGTCGTATCGGACTCTATGGTTTGGTGCTCATCTCCATTTACAGTCAAAGAACCAGTGCTGTCTGTGTCTGCAGACATTTCCGTGTACAAGTGGCAGGCATGACTAGATACCAGAGCACACAGAACGCTGTTACCTTTCCTGTCAAAGTGGTAATATTAGGGGAAACTTCTTAACGATTAGAGCAGTACGACAGTGGAACCCACTGCCTCAAGAAGTGGTGAGCGCTCCAACGTGGGAAACATTCAAGAGAGAATTAGACAACCATCTGTCAGATCTACTTTGATTAAGATTCCTGCATTGAGCAGGGGATTGGATTCAATGGCCTTCTAACTCCATTATTCTAGGGTTGGTTTAAACTGGTAAAAAAAATCTGAATGAAAATCTCAGTTCTATGGGGAGCACATGGAATTTCTTTACCTACCCCACACTGGGTCCAAATCTTGGAATGAGATCTATTTCCCACAATGCTCTGGCTGCTGGTTGAACAGAATGAATGGGGGGGGGGAACGAAGTTGAAGGTCACCATTTTCAATTCCAAGCCTTGCTTACCATATCTACAATGTCTGCCATGGTCAGGATAAAAATGGCAGACATGGCCCATGTATTCCTGGCCCATCGCGTCCTGTCAATCCACGTAGAAAAAGCCACAAGCTTTCTAGGGAAAACCTGTAAAATAAGATGAAGGTATTAAAAGCACAATAAATATATGCTGCTGAATCTCTTGCATCTTAGCAGGGAAACTGCTCAAATGTTACTACAAAGTGATGACATGGTACTTTTTTTTATTACAGTTCAACCCTCCCCCTCCCCCCATATCCACAGAGAATATGTTCCAAGACATACCATAGATACCTGAAACAGTGGATAACAGTGAACCCTATATCTTACCTAGCAAACAGTGGCCTCCAGTGGCCAGTTCAGGTAATGTGCCAAAATGCATATACAGTACAGTATTATGTATTTCAGAATATTTTATTTAATTTTTTCAGACCCACAGATAATTGATTTTCGAACCTACAAATACAGAGGGAGGGCAGCCAGTATTTGTAACAAGGAACTTGCTCTTGCAACAGGGTTCACTACTGATATCAACCCTGCTTGCTTCCCATGGAAGATAATATTATAATTTCCCACTCTGAGCCAACTTGAGTCTATAACAAATGCTTTTGTGACTCTATAGTTAATTTAATCCAGTGCTTAGGAATCCGCTAGGACAGAGTAAGTGCATGCTGATAATACAATGTTACCTTGCTTAAAGAGCACAATGCACTCCACGGAATTGCTCTTTCAGAGAGTTTGCTCTTTAAGTGAAACACCATTGTAAGTGACCAATTGTGACTTCTGGCGGCAGGGATTGCAAACCCCAATTTAGTTGTTAAGTGAGTTTTTGGATGGTTTTAGTTGTTAAGCGAGGCAACCATTCAGAGAAAATTCTGCTCTTTAAGCAAGTTACTCTCTAAGTGAGGCACTCTTTATGCAAGGTTTTACTGTACATTACTTGATTAAAACTGTGGAGGATACGTGATCACACTTCATTCAGACCCTATAGCAGGGATGATGAACTTTGGCACTCCAGCTGTTCTTGAACTTCAGTTCCCAGAAGCCCAAGTCTCTGAGAATCCACACAGACTTGAGCTTCTGTGAACTGAAGTCCAAGAACAGCTGGAGTGCCAATGTCTGCCATCATGGCCCTATATAGTAGTGGAAGGAGCAGTAAATGGTTGTAGTATCACACCCACCCACCCATACCAAAAGGACCACCTTGATAGCAAATGTTCTCATTTTGCACAACAACTGAGTAGAACTATGGATTTGATTGGAGGTGGGGGATAAAATACCGTAGGGAGAAGACCCTTACCCTGGGAAAGATGGCAGCCAGGGAGCAGAGGGTGAGGATGAGCAAAAACACCTCGCCAACAACAAAAGTCACATAATTTGCCACCAACCTGCAAGGGGGGGACATGAAACCACAAAAGGTTACCAAAAAAGGAATAAAGATATATGTTTAGCCCTGGCATTAGAGACAGTAGAATTTTTCTGATTTATCCAATGATATAGATTAGATGAGATACCCAGTGTAGTATAGTGGCTAGACTAACCAGCTGGGACTCAAGAGTCATGGGTTCGAATCCCTGCTCTGTCCCGAGCCACTCTGAAGTAAGGGCAGATATAAACATAATAAATAACAATCCAAGCACAGAGGTTGGAGGATTTTTTTCAGCCCGGGAAATGTTCGCAGCTCCACTGGCCTGGCTGCACTCACCTCCGATCGATGAAAATTTCCACCATGGCAGTGAAGAAGAGGACGACACACGAACAGCTGAAGGCTGCCCCGCTCTGCTTTTCTTTCTCCACCGAGTAACGGGTCTCCATCTCTGGGTCAATGAAGCGCAAGGACAGACGGAAGGTGTATCTGCCCTTCAGCCTGCAAAATCATTAGTTCAGCCTCAGTTCAGCTTGCACAAGTTCCATTCATTTAGACCAGGGGTGCTCAAACTACAGCCCATGGGCCAGATCCAGGCCCCAATGCCAATTCACCCGGCCCACATCGCCCTCGTCACTCCCGGAAGCAGAAGTAAAGTGTGCCCGTGTGTTTTACTTCCACTTCCAGGAATGACGAGGGTAGCAGGGTGTGTGCGGATGAATTGGCATCAGGGCCGGATACGGCCCACAGGCCATAGTTTGAGCACCACTGTTTTAAGCAGAAAAAATGGCAGCTTAAAATTTATTTCACTCTGTTGCAAAACAGATTGCAAGGCACATTTTACTTCCGCTTCCGTTGGGATGAATCACATGACTGGCTTGCTGAACCATGTGACTGGCCTGCGGCCCAAAAAGTTTGGGCACCCCTGGTTTAGATCTAAGTTTGGTGGTACAGATAACTAGAAGCAAACACAAACATTTGACAGCTGAAGAGATATCTTCCACAAAAGTAAATTCAGCCACGACTTTCTGTTTTTCCAAATTGCACAAGTAAAATTCTTACAGATCTGTACAGGACTGAGTCTGGTGACCCTCCCCAGGGAAAGAGAAGCACTTGGATTGGCCGTCCTTGAGGGGCATCTGGTTGATGCAGATCTTGCATTGTTTAAAAAGGGCTTTTAAAAAGATTTTCTGCTTTCGTTTTTATTGTACTGTATTATTCTGCTGACTTCCTGAACACTCCATCCTTTTTGGACCATGCATAATTATGATGGGTAAAGGTCGCCCTTGCTTGAAAACCAACCGTGTCTAACTATAGGGTTCTGTGCTCATCTCAGTTTACAGACAAAGAGCCAGCGCCGTTTGTGTCTGTAGACATTTCCATGGACATGTGGCAGGCATGGCTAAACACCGGAGTGCATGGAACACTGTTTACCTTCCCAGCAAAGTGGTACCTATTTATCTACTTGCAATTTCTTGCTTTCGAACTGCTAGGTTTGCAGGAGTTGGGACAAATGACAGGAGCTCATTCCATCATGCGGCACTCGGATCTCGAACTGCTGACCTTCCAGTCATCAAGTTCAGCATCTTAACCACTAAGCCACTGCAGTCCCTTAGATAATTATGATACATTTGATCCAAGGCCATTCTTTTTTTAAAAAAAAATCATCATCATCATCTAGTATCATTATACCTCCACCCTCACCCCTGCTTCCCTCCCCACAGATCTCAGGGTTGAAATGGAGGCTGGCATATACTGAAGGGGATATTTCTTCTTTAGTTTAGCAGAATCACATGGGAGGGGGGAGAGGAACAGAGGGGGGGGGGGAAGACTAGCTAGATCCTCCTTCAAAAACCTCATGCTTCTTTTTCAAACAAACTTGGTCCCAAGGCCATAAGCGCCACGCCATGCCTTGACCACTGGGACACCCCCCCCCCCGAGTGCCAGGATGGAAGGACAAAATGAGATCTAAAGAAGCAGAGAATGATAACAAGCAAGGAACAGAGGGGGCTTTTTGTGCTTCTTCAGTGAGAGATTCTCCCATACAAAAATAACCACCAAAGGGGAAAGGAGAAGAGTCCACAAGAGGAACCACAGAGGAATGATGGATGGGCAGGAGACACTGCAAGGCCCAAAGCAGGAACTACAGAAAGGAGACTAGCTTGGGGTGCACCAAGGCTGGGAAAGTATCCAAGGGATTATCAGAGTCTGGGCTACAGCCAGTATATGGAGTCTCAAAAACATCCCTCCCCCAAAAGCCTTCCATGGTTTGGGACCTTGCTGACTCTCCTACAGGAATTTTACCCGTACGACTAGGTCTTCCCAGTTCGCGTTGCTACAGGCAGCTTTCCCAAGAGAAGCTCATAGGAGGGAGAGGGCTTTCTCGGTGGTGGCCCCCTTATTACAGAGGAGATGGCTGAGGAACTCAACCTCCCCTACATCACTTGGGAGGACCCTGAATAGGAGGCTGAGGGTTGGAGTCCCTCAATGCAAGACCAACATGTTGTGTGAATGTAAAGAGATACAGAATATGGTTCATTTGCTGGTCTGCCAATTACTGTACTACTGAAAACATGTACCAATGAAGATTTAACTTTGGCCAATGACAAAGCCAAGAAAGTTGCTACATTTTAGTAGTCCAAAGTTTGATCTGGACATGAAAGAAGGCTGGTTTGATTTCATATGCTGCCATTTAATTTTTGGGTGCTAAAATTGTATTGTTTTTAATTTGACATTTGCATACTATTAACCACGCACAGTAGCATCCGCACTAAATTGGTGCCATATAATTATTAGTCGTCGAAGAAGAAGAATAAACAGTACATAAATATTGGAAGTCACTCTTCCAAGCTCTGAGAAACACACAGCAAATGCCAAGGTAGGAGAAGGGGTAACATACGCTTGCACGGACTCCCTCTCCAGCAAGGCCTCATTCAGCAATTTGTTGAGCTCCCGCTCATTCTCTGAAGCGTCCACCACCCTCTCTGCCAGGTCACGCAAGCGGAGGCGTCTCCGAGGGTTGGGGAAGGAGGGGTTCACCACCTGAACAGAAGAGAAAGCCACGTGAAATTCTACAGAAGGATTATGAAGGTCGAGGAAGGGAGGGACACATGCCGTATTGCCCTATGAGTCCTAAAAATGCCTTTCCAGTGGACATCTGGAGGGAAGAGGACACAGAAATATGCAAAATATTCACCGACCCACAAGTCACAAATGTTGCAGAAGACAGCCTCTCCTGGGAGAGAATCTGAATACAAATTTAGACAATTCTATTGCTTATCCATTTCCCCCTTGTCTGGCCAGGTTATCTGGCAACGGACCCTACTGCCAGCGATTCAATGTCGAGTGTCAGGTGGCGGTTAACTCACCTGATAGTCCTGAGGACTTGGGTGCTGAACTCCACAGGGAAGGGTGATGGTCCCCAGGTGGGTTAAATCCCACTTAAATCCATCTTGAGGGCTGGTGGCAGCTTCATCAATACTAGCCTGGGGCTGAGGAGGATTCTGCGTGCCAAAAGGGCTCAGGACAAGAATGGGACTCATGGAACTGGATCAGTGGTCCTATGGGTGTCATGATGCGATGCAGAAGGCAGATGAAAGGCCAGGACACTATAGTCTCAGGACAGTCTTCATGGCTGATTGGCATGAGGATCGCCAATATTCAGATTCAGATACAGCAAAAGAAGAATTCATTTTTCATTGCCAACACTGTTCCTCCTACCTTTGTGTCCAAGTCTTCCGCCTCATCTGGAGAGGTGCAGGTGGTGTTAATGCTCCCATTGCACCCTTTGGTGTTGATCAGTTGAGGCGAATTCCCATGGGAGGATGAGACAGATAATTTCTGCAGCACAAAACGAAACATAAAAAACTACTTTAAAAGGAGGGCAGTCAACTTTAACCATGGAATCAATATTTATTTGATACCCTCTCTCCCCCTTTCACCATGTCTCTTCAAACACAAAATGCAGGATTTAAACCAGGGGTGCCCAAACTTTTTGGGCCATGGGCCGGTCACGTGGTTCAGGGAGCCGATCACATGGTTCAGCGGGCCGGTCGCATGGTTCCTCCCACTGGAAGCAGAAGTAAAACACGCCTTGCAATCTGTTTTGCAACAGAATGAGATAGATTTTTAGGCTGCCATTTTTCTGCTTAAATCAAGGGTGCCCAAACTATGGTCCGTGGGCCGGATCTGGCCCACAACAGCAATTCATCCAGCCTGCGCCACCCTTGCAGCTTCTGGAAGTGGAAGTAAAATGTGCCCATACAGGCATGTTTTCCTTCCACTTCCACGAGCAGCAAGGGTGGCGCAGGCCAGGTGAATTGGTGTCAGGGGCCAGATCCGGCCCACAGATCATAGTTTGGGCACCCCTGATTTAGAGGAAGAATTTCCAATTCCACTCTAATGAAAAACATTTAACAGATTTGTTCCCTCCACCCTTAGAAAGGGAACCTTCCACCATTTTGCATCGCCAGTTAAAAGGCATAACTCAGCTTTTCTACAAACTACCTCATTACCAATAGCTTGTGTGTGCATAAAAAGAAAATGAAAATGAATCATGGTGGAAAAATAGTGGCATGTTATAATTAGAAGATGCCCTGGTCTAGATCACCAACAACAACACCCCAGAAAAAAATCAGGAACGAATCAGAACAAGTTGTAACAGGAGACACAGGAGCGGCTTAGTGGTTAAAGGTGCTGGACTTGTCAACCAGAAGGCTGGCAGGTCAGTAGTTCGAGCCCAGAGCGCTCTGCAATGGAGTGAGCGCCCTTTCATCTGTCCCAGCTCATGCCAACCTAGCAGTTCGAAAGCAAGAAATTGCAAATAAACAAACAGATACTGCTTTGGTGGGAAAGGTAACAGCATTCCGGGTGCTCTGACATCTAGTCATGCCTGCCTCATGTCCACAGAAACGTCTGAAAACGCAGACAGCCCTGGCTCTTTGCCTGTAAATGGAGATGAGCACCGACCCCTAGAGTCAGAAAGGACTGGTTTTTAAACAAGTGAGACTTTGACCCTTTACTAAGTTTGTAACAAAGTTCTCATCTGGAAACACCAAAGCAAAAAGCAAAGAAATCACAGTTATATGTCGTCCCACAGCGCTTAGCATGCTTTCAAGGTGGTTCACAAGTTAATTACCTAGGGACTCATTTACCAACCTCATAAAGATGGGAGGTTGAGTCATGCCTGCCACGGGTCCACGGAAATGTCTGCAGACACAGAGAGCACTGGTTCTTTGGCTATAAACAGAGATGAGCACTGAAACCTAGAATTGGATATGACTGGATCTCAAGCAAGGGCGACCTTTACCTTTACTAAATACCTTTGTATATTATCATTTCTAATTGGTACTTTCCCCCGTCAGTTGTGGGTTTTAATATTTTTATACGCTCCCTAGGGTCCCCATGGGGAGAAAGGTGAAATTAATAAATAATGTCAATTAAGTTGACCATCATCATCATGTTCGACTCATATCCCACCCCACTCGCAAAGTGTCACTCTGGTCGGCTTCCAAACATGTCCTCAACACAATATACATCAACAAAATGATACAATTTACATAATAAAACACAATTTAACTCTTAAAAAACCACATAGCAATTAAATAATGTAACAATTAAGTAACAAAAAACCTTTGCCATTCAAAATCCTCAAACCCTCCAATACATAATACAATAACATATATCAACAATACATAAGTCACAATATCCTATCATCGTAGAGACATTATACACCCTAAAAGTGCAACAGAAAAGCATTTCAAAACCTAACAAAGACATTACAAAACTGTAAACACAACATAAAATAAATAGAACAAATACAATACAGTCAATGCAGTCAACAAATCTTACGTGAACATAAAAATACAATTCAGTCAAGAAAATACAATACAGTCAGGAGAGTCCTTATCCTTTCCAGCAGGGAGTGGCTGGCCGCAGAACAGCTGTGGCAGCGGCGCGGCAGTCTTTGGCCGGCCGGCTGGTCGACGCAGCTGCCCCTCATTCTGCCAGCCCCACTGGCTGGGGAGAGTCTGGTGGTGGTCTCAGGCAAGATTCATTCTTAGCTCTACATTTAGACCCCTGGTATTCCTTGATGGCTTTCATTTCAGGTTCTAACCCAGGGGTACCCAAACTTTTTGGGCCATGGGCCAGCCATGTGGTTCAGGGGGCTGGTCATTATGGCCCAGGCCCCAGATCTGGGCCCCGATGCCAATTCATCTGGCCCATGAAGCCCTCGTCGCTCCAGGAAGCGGAAGTAAAACATGCCCCTGTTCTAACCAGTCTCATCCCTGCTTGGTTCCTGAAATCGGATGAGATCAGAAGGTTTAGGAGAGTTCAATGATAAAGCTTAGTCATGTTTTGCTGTAATATACTATTTATTTATTTTTGTGCAGAATTTATCCCCCTTTTTGTATAGAGGAATATTTTAGTCATGTAAGCCGAGAAGAGCAGCATAAAACAGTGCATGAGAACAAGACCTCTGTGAGGCTCTAGTAACTCACAAGGGTCCTGATCCGCCCTGGGAACATTCCAATGTATCACAGAAGGACAAGGGAAACTTTCTAAAATGAGAGCTTTTCAGACCTTCCTCAAGACAAATGTAACATGAATTCCAGTGGAAATTCTCTCTAGCAGAAACTCTGGGTATTGTTTTGTTTCCCCCTAGCCCTTTTACTGTGGTGGCTTAGTGGCTAAGACTCTGAACTTGATGACTGGAAGGTCAGCAGTTCAAGACCCGAGTGCTGCATGATGGAGTGCGCTTCTGTCTCTGTCCCAGCTCCTGCCAACCTAGCAGTTTGAAAGCAAGAAATTGCAAGTAGATAAATAGGGATCACTTCAGTAGGAAGGTAAACAGCGTTCCGCGCACTCCAGTGTCTAGTCATGCCTGCCACATGACGATGGAAACGTTTGCAGATGCAGACAGTGGCTATAAACAGAGATGAGCACTGAACCCTAGAGTCAGATATGACTGGCTTTCGAGCAAGGGCAACCTTTAACTTTAACTTTTAAATCTGTTTTTTAGTATTTTGCTAATTATAGCCAAATCTTTTAATTAATTGTGTATTTATTGTTCTGGGTTTATCTAAATTGTGATGATTTTAAATCCGTAGTGTGATGTTATTTGATCATGTGTAATTTGTAACTGTATCTTGTATCCCTGTAAGCCGCCCAGAGTCGCTTTTGTGAGAGGGTGCGGCATAAAAGTCTAAAAATTAAATTAAATTAAATTAAATTTACCTTTACTAGTCCTTTTACAGACTACATTTTAGATCACTATATTAATTTGTTCAGTAATGGTGCGTGGGTTTTTAAAAAATATTTTTATCCTCTTAATAGAGATGCTGTTAACTACTTCCAGTTATTTTAGGGAAAACAGGCAGCGCTTTGAGCCAAATAAACAAACAAAGCCGTCATTGTTTGTAAATGAATGTTAAATAATACATTGCAGCAGCAACAATTGAAAGTCTTGTTGCATCTTAAAGATTAACAAGTTTATTTCACATAAACTTTTGTGGAATCTTGATTACTCTTTTTAATACAGATCCGAATTACAGTCTGTGAGAACTTTTTTTTAATATGCTACCAGATTCTTTGCTGGTTTTGCTGTTATATTAAAAAAATCTAAATAATATGCTGAATGTGTAAAGGCAAAATAGCACAAGCTGAAATTTCATTTAAAAACTGGGAAGACTGCAAAGCCCAACCGGAGATCATCAATTAAATTCTGACAAACTGAAATTAGGCCTGAATGCTTCTCTTTAATCCTGAGCATGACCAGCCCTCTGGAATTGGCAATTTATTTCCTACTTGAATGGAGTAACGGGCTAATTAATCAACTCTACTGATCCTGGATCTCTCAGGATAAATTGAAATGGAATGGCGTGTGATGGGAAAGAAACTGGCAGAAGCAAAACATGGACATAAATCTTTGTAACTTTTTAAATCCCTGTAGGAAGAGAAACATCTAACATATCAATCAGCTCATTTTTTATACAAGATAAAGAATACCCACTGGGTTCCATCAACTGTACTATGAAATACACCCACTTTTGTCCTTAACTTCATTAGTTTGCTTCTTGTGGTGGTCCAATGAAGATGTAGAGACCTGACTTTCACCCCATTTCCCCTCGCAAACAACCTGCTAATTTGTTTACACACAACAAAAGACTGTGCGTGCCTTATGTTTTGCACTGATATAGCCCTAAGCCAGGAACAGCTAGTTACTTTCTCATACTAAATTCCCCTGAATTCTTCCAAGCCCACAGGACAAAAGCAGAAAATAAATTTCTCTTTCAGACTTCTTCACAAAACTTCAATTCTTTTGCAGGACCATCAAAATACAGTCAAACCTTGCATAAAGAGTGCCTCGCTTAGAGACTAACTTGCTTAAAGAGCAGAAGTTTCTCTGAATGGTCGCCTCGCGTAACAACTAAAACCAACCAAAAACTTGATTAACAACTAAATAGGGATTCACAATCCCCCCCCGCCCCAGAAGTCACAATGGGTCACTTACAATGGTGTTTCGCTTAAAGAGCAAACTTGCTTGAAGAGCAATCCTGTGGAACGCATTATGCTCTTTAAGCGAGGTACCACTGTACTGTAAATCTTTTCTGACCCTGAGCTGGTAAAGAGCCAGTCTTAAGATTGTACAATCAGATCCTGAAGAACGTACACAGTGAAATAACAGATGTTTCTTAGGGTGTCTTGGCATGACATATTTTAGATGCATATATGAACTTTTTTGTAAGTGTATGTGTCAAATGTTCTTCTTTATTTCCCCTTCTACCCCATCAGATGTCGAGGGAGATGCAACGTTCTTGTTCTGGCACATCTAGCGGCCTCCACCAGCGTTGTTTGGTGTTCTTATAATATTTCTTTGATGTTATCTCTCCACCTTCCTCTGAGTCTGCCTCGTGGTCCATGTCTTTCACTTCTTTCCTTTGTATGGAATGGACTTCCAAGACATTCACTTCAAAGGGACAAACCACTTTATTTATTGTTTCTCTATGTAGTTTAAGAATGGTTCTATTCCAATTCTTTCCCTTATAATCTCAACCCTTATTTTATCCCTTCTAGTCACTCCATTAGCCTTCCTAGAATCTGGTATCGTATACACGCCCTAGTCTAAGACCCACAAATGTCTCATATTTTCCAGGTAAGTGTAGTTTTGAAAGCATGCCTATGTTAGGACTCTGAATAAAGTGTAGGTTTACCTGAAAATGTTTGCCTTTGGTGTCAATGTAGCGGGACAGCCTGGATGAATGCACATAATTAAACACCTAGTCTGTGTTACCTGGAGATGGTTGGTGCATGCAGACGTGGGCCCTTGTTTAGATGTGGTGTGTGAGGTATATGGTTAGGACCACTGTAGATTTCTAATTTGAAATGCAGCTGCAACATGTCTCAAAAAGACATTCACACCATTGAAGGCTAACAGAAGAAAGGAAACCATAAAAGCAAAACAGAAGTCAGTGTACCTTTTTTAACAGTAGGTTCAGACAATTGTTTATAACGGAGTCATTGTGTAGGGAGGAAATGTTTAGACCACCTCCTCTTCACCCTTGGATCTCACGCACCTGATATTATCAAAACACAAAATAAAATATATCTTTCCTAAGGATTCCTATGGTGCTGGACCAAACACTGGGCAAATGGGAACTCTGACCAACAGTGTAACAAAAGCACTCACCACACCATTGATCCCGTTCTTTAGTGGCTGCTTGGGTACCAGTACAAGGTAAGTGACGATTCCTTTTTCCTTCAGGTATTCACACCGTGACCCACCGTCTCCTGGTTCCACCTCAAACTCGCCCCTCAAGCAGTCCATGGTGCTCTGGGAAATGTGTACACGCCTAACGGGACAAAAGGAAGTCTAATCAGCATGAATAGAATGTCTGACTAGTCTGGGTTCAAAGCCCCACTCAGCCATGGAAACCCATAGGGTGTGTGTGTGTAAAACCACATTTTAAATATCTCACTTAGCTTTGAAAGCCCAGTTAGGGTTGCTACAAGTCAGTTCTGACTTGATGGCACACGACTACGACTACGACCACGAAGTGATGGGCAGGTTGTAGAGGTGATGAAAGAGGGGGATGCAGAACATTTTAGATGTTTGGGAATTTATACCAACAGTGTACCAAACATGACGCTGTACTTTTGTTCTTAAGTGCACTGTAGAGAAAATGCATGTGGTGCATGCAAGGGCCACAGGGACGTACCTGTTCTCTGTTAATTTTTCACCACAGGGGAAAATATGGTTGTGCTTTTAAATTATAAAAAGAAAGGGGGCAATGTAATCATCCCCAGCTTGATTCATCTAAACTATAACACACAAAACAAGAGAGGTTCACCTATCAAGAAGTCCAGAACATCTATCCCACCTTTTAACAAGGCAGGTAATGTTCATCTCAGCCCTAGAATATCCCACATCAGTGAACAATGGCAAACATGCTCTATAGGCAGGAAGCCATGGAAATCAAGTGAAACATCACATGAAAAGGGAGGCAGCCTTCCGCACATTGTGCTTAATGATTAGCTGTCATCAAACTGTCATTCAAAGGAATGCATCAACAAGATCACTCAGTCACACTTACGGTAGAAAACCTTCAGACCCGCTACTGACAACTAAGCACTTAAGATGTTTCTGTCAAGGTGTCAGAGAAGCTTCATTGAGCATCCAGTGCTGAAATAAAATAGGCCCCTGGTATGACGTTTCTATACACAAGTTGTTCATGAGCTCACCTATCACCACATTCCTATGTCAGTCATACCCCAAAACAGCAGATACACAATTATTTCCATAACTAGCATGTACACCAAAGTTCATTTGGTAACTGCATGGGACCAAATCATGTACAAACATTTTTCTGCACATTACGGAAAGGCATATCAAAAAGTAAGCAAAAGAAAAACAAAAACATTGTAGCAATTTAAAGGGGTGCTATTTGAGATTTTCTGACTACAGTAAAACCTCCCATAAAGAGCTTAGAGACTAACTCGCCTAAAGAGCAGAATTTTCTCTGAACGGTCGCCTCGCTTAACAACTAAAACCAACCAAAAACTCACTTAACAACTAAATCGGGGTTTGCAATTCCCCCCCACACACACACACACACACACCAGAAGTCACAATGGGCCATTTACAATGGTGTTTCACTTAAAGAGCAATCCTGTGGAACGCATTATGCTCTTTAAGCAAGGTACAACTGTACTTTATCCTTCTATTTTGCCATAATTTAAATGTTAAGTTCTATAAGTTAAGCATATTTTTCTCTTTCTTCTTCTTTATAGTTATGTAGAGGAAAATGCTTTTTTTTAAATTACTTTTTTATACTGCCCATCTGGGATATTTCCCACTATAGGCAGTGTACAAACAATTAAATAAACAACAGTAACTTAATACAACATACAACAAAACTACTGTTGGAGGACGAGAAATTGAAACTGAGCAATCCAACAATGCCAGTCTGGCCAGTTTATCCTGCTATGGTAACAGAGTAGAGTCAACCGTTTCTGAGCAGTAGTTAACTAACCTGACAACCCTGAGGATTGACGGCCTTGGATGGTAAAGTCCACAGGGAAGGGTGATGATCCCCAAGAGGATTAAATCCTGGCCTGGGGCCGATGAGGACTTTCTGTGCCAAAAGGGCTCTGGACCAGAAAGTGACCCGTGGAACTGGATCAGTGGTATGGGTGTCACGCTGTGATGCGAACGGCAAATGGAAGGCCATTACATTATTGTATATAGTTCCCAGGACAACCATGGCTGATTGTCATGATGATTGTCAATATTCAGAATTGGATATTGGACACAAAAAAAGTTCAAAACACACACACACACAAACACACACACGTATGCACATGCGCACACTGGTCAAAGCTCTGATCATTATATTGCTCTCTAATTCCCACACCATGACACTGGAAACAAATTTCCCCAAATTGGGCCTCCCCGAAGTTTCACCATAAGTCAAAGCTTTAATATCTGGGGCTTTGGTTGCTTCTAAATATAGTATAGTTATCGCTATTAATACTCATCCCCATTTGCTTCATACCAGATAGACCAAACCTCCCCTACACTGACCCTCTCAAAAGATTTATGATGTTCCTTGAATGTTGTGGCTTGCTCCATTTCACTCGTCTGCCTGACCCCTTGCCCCAAAGCTATTGCTTCTGACAGCTGATTAGTCCTAAATGTGCTCATATTTATTCAACTCCCCAGAGACAGAGGAAGCAGAGGTCAGGAGACAACCCTGGAGGTGGGGGAAAGAGGTTCTTCCAAGGGCAGCTTCCCATTCAGTTTCTGTCTCACAGGCAGTACGGAAAATCTGTCCAATATTGCAACCTCCATCTGTCTTCTGGGTTCTTCCATTCTTCTTCTTTGAATGCCATGGCAGATTCCGAATATAGGCTATCATCATCATGATCAGCCATGAAGATTGACCTGGGAACAAAATCGCATACGGGCATGTTTTACTTCCGCTTCCAGGAGCGACAAGGGCAGTGCAGGTCAGATGAATTGGCATTGGGGCCGCATCGGGGCTGTAGTTTGGGCACCCCTGCTCAAGATTTTCCCATAGTCTGATGATAGGAAATCTTACAGACCACCAGGAACTATCTGGGAGTATTTCTGAAAATGTGGAAAAATGCGGGGGAGAGGGGGGGGTGTCTATCCTGCAGATAAAAACCCTGAATTCTGTAAGTTACCAAAACTGACCATTTCTGCTGCAAGATCTGAATTACTGGAAATGAAAAATGGAAATGAAAACAAACAAAGTTGGGAAGTCCCAAATAGCCACAGAGAGTCTCATCAGGATTTTTCTGGACCATGAAACTGAGAAATTTGCTGAGAGTGAAATTCTGAACATGGTTTTGTCAGATACCCCACATTGAAGAAACCCAGTCTGAAAGAAAGGACTCACCCTGGAACGCCTCCAGCTTCCATCTTGTTAGCCACTGTCACATCAGTAGACCAGACGTCATACTGCCAACGCTTTTGACCCAGGACTCCGCCCAAGACGGTGCCACTGTGAACACCCACACGCATGTCTACGTCTGTCTTGGTCTTCTCTCGCACATAGCTTTGGAGGAAGGAGACAACAATGGAAAGCAACGCTTGAATCCAACACTTGGGGACCAACTTTGGTCAACTATTGGCCAGCAGATACATGCCCACTACAGAGTTTCACTATTCAATTTTAAAATAATGAGGAGTGGGTTTTCAAAGTCCAACCTGAGGATCAAATGTAGCCCTTCAAGGATCTCTGAGAATTTCGGTCTTTTAATAAGAGAGAAGTTTTTTTTCTTCCTAGGTCAGTAAAATGAGTATGTTGGGGGCACAATACTAATTACCTTGTAAACCACCCAGAGAGAGTATTACGGGACAAGATACAAGTGAAATTGCTATTGCTAACACACCCACACACCCACACCTCCAAAAAACTGTGTTTTTAAAAAACATTTCTGGAAGCCTCTGTGAATAATTTTGATGTCTTGTACGTCTGGAGGTCCTCAAAATTCCATTACCACCCCAAATTTACAAAAAAGAAATGTTCTTCCGAACCACATCCTCCTTACTTTAAAAAAATAACAGCTATTTGGGGGGGCCATGGAACCAATGGAGGAATTTGGTTGCACTAATTTGGGGGATACCAGATTCCCTAAATTTGCCTAGTCTTTTTTTAAAAGTTGGAAGTATTGAGTTTAAAGGTTTGTTGTCATCACCTAGAAGGACACAGACCTTACAGAAAACTTTGTTCAGTTTCATGAGTTTCCTTTGGTTACACTTTGGTTTGAACACAGAGACAGAAAATAGGGTCGGGGTGGTGGTGGAGAATATGGTAAGTCTATATCACTTGGAATAAACAGTAAAGATCAGAGCTGGGAAAGGGTGTTTTTCTGGGTTAAAATACCCAGAATTTGTGAGACAGCAAGCTAAAGAAATCAATAATCCCATCCACCCCAAAAAGCAATTTTCTCCCAGTTTGGATAAAGAATCCATTGGAAAGGCTGAGCGAAGACATATTGTCCGGAAGGGGTGAGAGAGCTGCTATTGATGCAATTCCTTATGTCTCATTACAAAATTCATCTTACAGTCATAGCTACACTCTTGGGACTTAAACGTGTGGAGAGCCTGAGAAAAGGGCAGCCAGGAGAACAAATAGGTCGATCTTAGAAGAAATCAACCCTGACTGCTCCTTAGAAGGTCAAATTGTAAAGATGAAGCTAAAGTACTTTGGACATCAAATGAGAAGAGAAGATTCACTTGAGAAAGCCTTGATGCTTGGAAAGGTCGAGGGCAAAAGAAGAAGGGGGCGGCCAAAAATGAGATGGCTAGAAGGTATTGTGGACACAACGGGCACAGAGCTGAGTGAGTTGAGGAGGATGGTGGAGGACAAAAGTGACCGGTTGGACAGTGGTCCATGGGGTCACAGAGGGTCAGAATCGACTGTGCGACTGAACAACAACAAGAGGCATAGAGGAGGAGGATGGCACGCGCACGCACACACACACACACACACACACACACACACACACACACACACACACACACACACACACACACACACACACACACACACACACACACACACACACACACACACACACACACACACACACACACACACACACAAGCGCCCAGGGAAGTTAACATTTAAAAACGGGTATACATCCCAGACTTAGGTGATATTTCCAGGCTTAGCTACTATTGCAAACAATTCTTCCTGAAATCAAATACTGAGTTAAAGGTGCAACAGAGCCTCCATAACCCATCAGTTTGTTCCAACAAAATTGTTTCTTTTATATTGGATCCTGTCTCCGTGCTGTATTTCATGGACTGAGTTTTAGCTCTGGGAGACATTTAAGCCTGATCTTCTGACCTTTCTCACATGCAGTGTGTCTTGAATTATATATAGGCTGAATTTTCAATTCTTTGTTAGTGGCATTTTGACAGATTTAGAAGGCAAACAGTGTAGCTTACAGTTGAGAGACATACAAATTCCTCATTTTGGAATTTCTTTATTTTGGTATTTCTTTAAGAACTTAATGTCTTTGAATAAACCTGGGATTGATCAAATGTAGCCTCAAGATGCAATTCCAATGCTGTTTGACCAGGTTACCCTTCTATGGTAATAGATACAGTATATGAAATAGTAAAGAAAACAGCAAAAAAAAGACAAAAAATGTTGTGGCACCTTAAAAACTAAGTCCTATGATAGAGCAATAGAGTAATTATGGTAACAGAGTAGACCATACTGTCAGTGACAACACCCATCATCAGGTGGTGGTTAACCAACCTGGCAACCCTGAGGACCAACAGCCTTGGGTGCCAAAGTCCACAGGGAAGGGTGAGGGCCCCCAAGTGGATTAAATCCCACTTGGATCCATCTTGATGGAGGGCAGCAGCTTCATCAATCCTGGCCTCCTGGGGCTGAGGAAGGCTTTGTTTTATGCCATAAGGGCTCAGGACCAGAAAGTGACTCACGGAACTGGATCACTGTAACAGGGATCACACTGTGGATGCGGAAGGCAAATGGAAGGATATTAATTAGAAAGTGTGGGCAGGAAGGCACTTCCATCCCTACCCCCTTCTGATTACAGCTGTGTCCCCAGGGAGAAATGCTAGGCATAGACCACTTCATAGGATCAGAAACCCTGATTTTTAAGTATCCTCAACAATATGGAGAGACTCTATGGACCAAAGGAGCTCTTCAAGTAGTCCATGTCCCCATGGAGGTCATGGAGCTAAAAGTATTTCTCTGCCCACATTTTCAAGTTAGGCTTTTTGAAAGCCTAAAGGAGGATTTGTTTTCAGATTAACATGATTGACTAAGTGAAGGACAGCACTTATATCCCTTAGAGGACTTAGCCTGGAAATCAAGACCTATGAAGAATGTTTACACTGAGATTGTTCTGATTATTGGGACTATGGCATCATCTGCCTCTCCTGTTTCTCTTTCCTCTGCGTTCAATGTACGTAGTTGGAAGACATATGGATTTTCCAAAGGAACAGGACATTGTTGCAAACTATTCCTTGTGTGGGGACAGCGGTGGCTTAGTGGTTAAGACACTGAACTTGACAACTGGGAACTCAGCAGTTTGAGACCTGAGTGCTGCATGATGGAGCGAGCGCCCATCTCTGTCCCAGCTCCTGCCAACCTAGCAATTCAAAAGCAAGAAATTGCAAGTAGATAAATAGGTACCACTTTGGTGGGAAAGTAAACAGCCTTCTGTGCACCCCAGTGTTTAGTCATGCCTGACATATGACCACAAAAACATGTGCAGTCGCAGACAGCGCTGGCTCTTAGGCATCTAAACAGAGATGTGTACTGAACCCTAGAATCAAATAGGACTGGCTTTTGAGCAAGGGCAACCTTTACCTTTACCTGTTAAAAGCCATTACATGTGCCTGATTCTAATCCTCAGCAGTTAAAATGGGCTGATACAGACGCCTGCGTTTATTTTATGGACTCTCTTGGATTTGCAGGGCCGGCATAAGTACCTGTGCTTCCAAATTATTCTGCTTGCTAGCACCACTAACTGAATGCAAAAATCTGATTCACAACTAACAAAATATGCTAACACAAATAATGGGAAGCTTCGTTCATAAACACACACACACACACACACACTCAGTTGTGTTTGTGACAATTCTAAAAGAGAGCCGAGCCATCTTGCTTTCCTCTTTCCTTCCATATCTTTAGAATCTGAAGCAGAGCTCTTTGTATCTACAACTAAGCTATTAAGCCAGCTCTGGTTGCTTCTCTTCCCCTAGTAATTTTCCATAAACATCTTGTTTCAAGGCCAAATTTTTCCATTGCAGAGACTACAGTCTAGCATTGATTTTTGTTTTACGAAAGTGGAAGGATAATTAGCTGAAGGGATGTTGTTTGGGTTATAACTTTGGGTTGGAAAGCAGAGCTAGAAAGACGTAGATTCCCTAGTTGCTAAAGAACACTAGGCACACTTTAAGGGAACAATTTTGAAGAATTAACCTTTAAGAGGAGAGCCACTATGTGTGCAGGAAGAAAGATAAATCCCAATTTTGATGCAGTGAACATTCGATCACATCAGTGAGGAACAATAAGGTATAGCCAAAAGTAACAATGCACAAAGATTGTAACTTTCATCAACTGAAGAAATAGAGCATGTATATTTGTCCACAGAGCACAAATTAGCCTATTAATAGGGATCTCTATCCAGTGGTGGGCTGCTACCGGTTCGGACTGGTTCAGCCAAACCGGTAGCGGAAATCTGGAGAGGTTTGCCAGGGGGGTAGTAAACCCCTGGGAGACCAGTTCGGTTGCCTCTCCGGCCGCCCTCCGGATTCCTTTTCCGGGCAGCCCAAAATGGCATTTGACGCATGTGCACTGAAAAATAGAAGCACACATGCATCAAATGGTATTTTGATGCATGAGCACTTCCGAGCAGCCATTTTCGACTGCCTGGAAAGGGTGCAGTGGTGTTCTTGGAGCAGCAGCGGCGGCCTTTCCTTCACCACCAACTGCCAATGCTGCTCCCACGGCGGCGACACTGGGCCTGGCTAGGCCAGGCCAGACCAGGCCAGGCCAGGCCACCGCTGCCACCTACCTGCTGCTGCTCCCCGAGTCCCCAAACCCAGCAAAGGTAAGGAACTTTACTGGGGTTTGTTTTCTTTGTGTTTTGGGTGTGTGTGTGTGTGGGGGGGTATTTTATGTAGTGTGTTTTTATTTTATTTTTATGTATACTGATTATTTTATTTTTATTTTATTTTATTTTTATTTACTTTGGTTCCACCCACAACATCATGACATCATGATGTTGTCTCTGCCCATGATGTCATGATGTTGGCTCCGCCCATGATGTCATGATGCTGGCTCCGCTCACATCATGACATCATGACGTTGGCTCTACCCATGATGTCATGAAGTTGGCTCAACCCACGTCATCAGGCCCGCCCACTGTCTCTATCCAATAGATTTCACATAAGAGTACCCATCACAATAAATGACCCTTTTGAAATTCTTATTGTTTTGGAACCTTATTTCATTGTCCTTTGGTGTGTGTTTTTTTATTAGAAATCACTCCAACAGTACTTGCCAAGTTTGCCAATAAATAAACACATCTTTCTTTAAGCTTAAAAGAAATTCAGAGATCGAGAACACAACCAGATCCAGACTCAAGGGGAGATATAAGAGAAACAAAAGATAGAAAAACAGAGAAAGTGATGAAGCTTACGAAATAGCCTCCACCATAGCAAGACCCATCATGATTGAACAAACGGCGTGGTCTTCACGGAAGTCAGGCAGGCCACAAATACAGTAGTAGCAATCTCCCAGGATCTTGATCCGCAGCTGGTGGTACCTCTGGAAGAGTAAAACATAATGTTTGGGGTTCCCAGGTTACAACCTGGAGACCTGTGAGGTACTGTCTCCATCTCTATGGCTTGTGTTGGGATCTAAACCAGTGGTTCCCAACAAGGGGTACACAGCCCACTAGTGGACTTCAATTCCCAGAAGCCTCAGTCAGTACATTGGCTGATCAGTGCTTTGGGGAAATGACTTAGGCTTCTGGGAATTGAAGTCCAAAAACCAGCATTTGGGAAACACTGATCTAAACACAGATCTTATAAATCCTAAGGTACAACACCACATTAATTCAGCTTTGTTTATTTAACACAAGGATTCCCAACCTGAGGCCCATTGGCTGGATCCTGCCCATGGTGCCATTTCATGTGGACCCCCACCCCTCCAGGGTATTTGAGAAATAAAATGGCCACCCCCTTTGAAGCTGCTGGGACAAAATGGCCAACGCCATCATGCAGGAAAGGCAAAATGACCATCCGGCCCGTGAAGTTGACTGAGAGAACATGACCTCCAGCTTGAAAAGGTTGGCAACCCCTGATCTAACATTTAGCCCATTCCCCTATGAATCACATCCTTGGCTCTTAAAAATTCACATATAAGCTAACATCGTCCCAGTCCCCCCCGTCCCCCCCACTGGGGAGCAAAGTTGGCGAACATCCATTATTTTTGCATGAACTAAAACACAATTTAAATTTTCAACCATAGTTTTCTAGCAATGACCCAAAAGCTTGGAGAAGAATATTTGCCCCAGTGTTCATTGTGGTTTAGCTTTCTATGGCATTTACCATTTATACCCCTTAAATCTGTTGACATTCCCAATATAACATATAACATGAAGATGTTTCAGCCTTCCTTTACAACAAGGCTTCTGTAACATATTTTAATTAGCATTTTTTTGCAGGTTCAAAGAGTGCTCACAGAGCTCAGAGCAAGCCCATTTTCAAATGCAAACGAGGAAATACAGTAGTGACGGGATTTTCAGATACAGTAATACCTTGGATAATGTTTATCTCGGATAACGCTAAAATCGCATAACGTTAAGTAATCTGGGGAGGAGAATTGGATCGAATAACGTTAAGGTCCTATGGGATGGATCGGATAACAACCACTAAAGCCCGTGCGGTTACAATGTATCTATATGAATTTTAACATGCATCAGATAACACTAAAAATCTGATAACACCAAGACTTGTGGAACCAAGTCTAAGCGTTATCCGAGGTATTACTGTACTGAAGAGAGAGAGAGAGAGAGAGAGAGAGATCTGATATATATACAGTAATACCCCTGATAACGTTATGACTTGGTTCCACAAGTCATGAAGTTATCCGATTTTTAGCGTTGTCCGATGCATGCATCGAACAACACTTAAAAAAAAGCCCTGACTTCAGGGACAAACCGCTTTAAAGGCAGGCAGGGAAAGAAAGAGACCCGATCGGGTCTCTCTTTTCCTCCCTGCCTTTAAAGCCACCCTCCACCCGCAGCGGTCTCTGCGACTGCAGTAGGGTCGGGGAAAGGCGTTCCTTTCCCCTGACCCTACTGCAGTCGCAGAGACTGCTTGTGTCTCTTTCCCTCCCTCTAGAGAACCAATCACGTCTCTCTCTTTCCCCCTCCCTGTAGTTTAAATACAGGGAGAGAAAGAGACACAGTCTCTCTCTCCCTGTAGTTTAAATACAGGGAGGAAAAAGACGCGATCGAGTCTTTTTCCTCCCTGTATTTAAACTACAGGGAGAGAGAAACTGTAGTTTAAATACAGGGAGGGAAAGAGACATAGTCTCTCTCTCCCTGTAGTTTAAATACAGTAGTTTAAACTCCCTGTAGTTTAAACTACAGGGAGAGAGAAACTCCTTGTATTTAAACTACAGGGAGGGGGAAAGAGAGAGACGTGATTGGTTCTCTAGAGAACCAATCACGTCTCTCTCTTTTCCCCTCCCTGTAGTTTAAATACAGGGAGGGAAAGAGACACAAGCAGTCTCTGCGACTGCAGTAGGGTAGGGGGAAAGGCGCGTGCTTTTCCCTGACCCTACTGCAGTTGCAGAGACCGCTGCGGGTGAGGGGTAGATTGGGTAGTTCTACCCAAACCACCCTACACTCGCAGACCATTGCCTCGGATAACGCTAAGAATCATTATCCAGAATCGTTATCCGATGCAAGTTTTTTCCAAAAAACTTGCATCGTTATCCGATTCTAGCATTATCCGATACAATGGTTATCCGGGGTATTACTGTATTGCTACTCATAATTTCCCATTCCAGAAGTTCTACCTGAAAGACAGAGATTACAGGGCCATATAAATGAAGCTTATGTGGTATAAAGGACTCAACTGTAAGGTTTAGAGGCTGAACATTCTGTACCATTCTTGAGGGCATGCAAGAGCAAAACCAAATTAGAAGTAAAGGAGGAAGGAGCTTGCTGGACAAGGTATAACATTAGAGGACTATATGGCTGAGGAACCCAACCTACCCTACGTAACTTGGAGGACCATGAATAGGCTGAAGGTTTGAGTGCCTAAATGCAAGACCAACATGATCAAGTGGGGGCTACTGGTGGTGGACAACAACACACAATGTGAATGTGGAGAGATACAGAATCCGGCTCATTTACTAGTCTGCCAATTACTACCAGAAATATGCACCGACGAGAACTTAAGTTTGGCCAATGGCAAAGCCAAGAAGGTGGCTTCATTTTGACAATTCAAAATCTGACTTGGACACAAAAGAAGAGGCTGAGCTAAATCTAGCTCTGCTAGCTTCTTATTCCAAAATCAAGCTTCAGGCAGGAAAAGGAAGCTTCGGTTGAACTAGGCCTAGCTTAACTTGAAAGTCTTCCAGTTGAGGTCTTTCCTCAAGTGAACTACCTTCAGGTTATGATGACTGTGGTGGTTATCATAACCACAATCATCATGCATGCTAATGTTAATCTTACATTAGCTTTGCTCTCCATTCCAGAAATATTTAATCTAATATTTATATTTATTTAAATCAGTTGGCTCATTGGTGGGCTCCAAAAATTTCTACTACCACATTGTGGGCGTGGTATGGTGGGCGTGGCCAGGGGGGAAGCCCTGCATTGCACCTGAATTAGGACTACAGTAATATGTTTGCCTCGGATAACGCTAAAATTGGATAACACCAAGGAATTTGAGGCAAACATTTGCATCACACAACATTAAAATAACGTTCTGCGATGCAAATGTTTGCCTCAAATCCTCCAATGTTGATTTCTGCCCCAAAGTGGGCTACCGAGAGAGCTACCGAGGCAAACATTGCTGGTTTGGGCGGAAAGGGATCAGGTTTTTTTTTATGTTGTGCGATCAATGCATTGCACAATGTTAAAAACCAGATAACGTTATGACTTGTGGAACCAAGTCATAACGTTATCCAAGGTACTAGTGCTCCTTCCCCAATGATTACTCTGCCCCAAAGTGCCATGAGGTTTTGTTGTTGTTTTTGTTGTTTTTGCAAAAGAGCAGAGCTCTTCAGGGTGCAATTACCTACAAATGCACTTTACTTTGAAAACCTCTAGGATGCTTCAGAAGGTAATTCAGCAAAGCAAATCAACAAACCTACCGCAGCTAGTTTATCGAAACGAGCAAAAAGTTCATTCAGAAGCTTCACCAATTCCTGGGCGCTGCACGAAGATGAAAGTTGTGTGAAGCCAACAATGTCAGCAAAGAGGATGCTGTGGGAAGAGGGAAAGGCACAAGAAACAAAGAAAGTAAGGCAGTTCCCACACAATCAGCATCATATCTACCCCAGGGGGTCAGCCAATTGGTCTCTCCAGCTGTTCTTGGACTTCAATTCCCAGAAGCCCTGATCAGCAGGTGTGCTGACTTGGGCTTCTGGGAACTGAAGTCCAAGAACACCTGGAGAGCCAAGTTTGAGGAACCCTGGTCTAGACCCAAGAAAAACAACTACTCCTCTTTAGGTCTGATCCATCCCCTCCGCATTGCTGAGGGCATGATCCAGAGCACTTCAGATTCCACTCTCTTTTAAAGCATGTTTCTAGCCTTTATGCATCAAGAGATAAGTGCCTGACAAATTCTTCAGCTGGCTGACTATGATGTTCAACTCTAAATTTTCAGGCATGCTTCAATTTAATTAAAACCATTGAAGCAAGGTAGTTGCTACTGATAGTCATTAGTTCAGGAAGCCTTGAAGAAGATTAACTTCCTCATGATCTGGGCTCCATTGATCAAAGGAGTGCTGATGCATTACTCTCCAGAAAGTTTGTATTCTGACTCCTGCCTGCACTATGCAAACATTCTAGTAAAAACAAAATGACGTGAGTAAATATACATTTACTGATGTTATTTGCATAATCAGCAATTAGTCCACACAAGAAAGACAATGGCCAAAATCTATCTGGGATTTTAAATAAACAGAGTAAGCAATAAAGGGAATTGCTGCTAATTAAGAAAGTGGCTAGTTGTGTTCCTGGATGCATACCTGCACAGAGACACAATCTGAACCTTCATAATGTGCCAGTGTGATTTATGCAACTTAACCTAATAAAGGTAAAGGTTGCCCTTGCTCGAAAGCCAGTCGTGTCTGACTGGTGCTCATCTCGGTTTACAGACAAAGAGCCAACGCTGTCTGCATCTGCAGATGTTTCCATGGACATGTGGCAGACATGACTAAGCATTGAAGTGCACAGAAAGCTGTTACCTTCCCACCAAAGCAGTATCTATTTATCTACTTGCAATTTCTTGCTTTTGAACTGCTAGACTGGCAGAAACTGGAATAGACGACGGAAGCTCACTCCATCATGCAGCAGTCTCAAACTGCTGACCTGCCAAACTTCCTCCAGAATAAAATTTCAGTAAGACTCTGGCCAATGTGACCCAAGAGCTAGATGGGTAATTATCTGTTCCCCCACCCCATCCCATTATAGTCTTAGGGTTTGACTCAGCTACCCATGCCCTGCTTCAAGAATGGGCAACTTTTATGGGGTTTGTGGAAATTGTCTGACCAGTCCTGTTCTATCCAGCCTAGTTGGTTTCAACCATTAAAAATGAATTAATGGCAATTACTTTGATCAATGATCACATGATCCTTTTTGTATATGCTTGGAAATGAAACCAACCAAATAGAATTTGGGCTGGACCCTACCCTAGGCCCTCAAAGTGAAAATCCTACTCCTGGATCCCTGTTTAACACAGGGTTTCTCAACCTTGGCCCCCTGGTTGTTCTTGGACTTTGTTCCCAGAAGCCCTGATCAGCAAGTGTGCTGACTTGGGCTTCTGGTATTTGAAGTCTAATAACACCTGGTTAGCCATCACTGGCTTTTAGGGCAGTGTTTCCCAAATGCTGGGGTTTGGACTTCAATTCCCAGAAGCCTAAGTCATTTCCCCAAAGCACTGATCAGCCAATGTACTGACTGAGGCTTCTGGGAATTGAAGTCCACTAGTGGGCTGTGTACCCCTTGTTGGGAACCACTGGCTTAGGGGATTGAAAAAAATCTCCCTGGGGCTCCACCACCCGTCCCTACTCCATTTTGGCCCATCCTTCTCCTATTTCTTATTTCTCTTCATTGGTTTGTGTTTGGTCACCCTGACTTTACTTGATTTCAGTCTTCCCACAATAGCCTGTGTCCGTAGCTGTTTTGTTCTACATCTCTTCTTTCAGTCCGCAGCACCTTATGCTTCTGCTCTTCCAATAAATTCCAACAACTGCCACCGTGCTGAGCATGGCCTTCTGGTTGTGGCCCCTCATAGATAGAACTCTGAAAAGAAGCCAAGCTTCGTACCTGACATTCTCGTGGCGGTACATGTACATGGTGTTGAACTGCTGCATCTCTTTCTGGCTTGGGTCCTTCTTCATGTCCTTCAACATTTCGTCGGCTACGTGCTTGGGCAGAATGGAAAGCATCAACCGCTCCTGAGGCAAGGGAAACAAAGACGGAAACAGGAAGGTGGGTTAGAGGGTTATTAATAGGGCTGACAATATTCTGCTTCAGGAGTGAGCACTGATCCACATTATCAGAATTATTATACCATTGCCCCATAGTTCTTAGTGCACTTTCTGGGCAGTTTGCAAGTTAATTAGCATTTTGATCCCAACATGCTGGATACTCTTTTTACCAACCCTGGAAGGAGGAGACAACCTTGATCCACATCAGGATCAAACTCACAAAGTTCTAGCTGCAGTACAGCAGTCTAACCACTGCACCACCAGGGCTCTACTTTGCCCACAGAGATGCCAACCTAGACTGACAAAAAGACTGTGATCCTTCCGTGGCAAAGCGAAAGGGAAATTTTCCCACGGGGAAAAAGCAAAGCTTCGCTGCTATCCTAGCTAAAGGATTTTGGCCCATGATGCAGAAAATCCTACAAGCACCCGTTGCCATTTCTAGCAGCAAAAAACAGTAGAACAACAGACCAATTAAGAAGCCACTGTCCCTGCATCGTTTTCATGCGACAAAAAAAGCAAGGCAAAAAAAGAATATCCTGCACAAATGTCTAGTGATAGCAATATGGCACCTGCTAGAGTTCCTTAGGGACTGCATTGGCTTAGTGGTCGAGATACTGTTCCATTCCATGTGCTACATGACCATGGAAATGCCTGCAGACTCAAACAGTGCTGGCTCTTTGGCTGTAAACAGAGATGAGTACTGAACCCTAGAGTCAGATATGACTGGCCTTTCAGCAAGGGAGACCTTTACCTTTGCCTAGAGTTCCTTAACATTTGAATGTAGAAATAAAAACAGTATTCTTAAGAATCCTTTTGTCACTTTCCCCCTCCCTCTCTGGCAGCTGCTGTTCTCTCTTCTTTTTAACCACACAATGTCTGGAAGGAAATCCCAGACCAGGGGTGCCCAAACTTTTTGGGCTGTGGGCCAGTCACGTGGTTCAGGGAGCCGGTCACTATGGCCCAGGGGCCAGATCCACCCCGATGCCAATTCATCTAGACCACGAAGCCCTTGTCGCTCCTGGAAGTGGAAGTAAAACACGCTGTACAGGCCGTAGTTTGGGCGCCCCTCTCCCAGACCATCCACAGCACAGACCTAGCACCTCAACCAGTGCTGAAGTGCTATCAGACTGGCATGAGTGAGCTAGCAGCTTGCCTCTGACAAGACTCTCAGCATGGAGAAAAATGACTCTTCCAAGCATGCAGCTTTTCCAGCAAGAAAAATGATTGTTCCAGCAATTCCGCAGGTAGGTGGGTGGGTGAAGCTAGTCAAGAAAAAAGGTACTAAGACTGCAGTGATTCACAGATACAGAGATGAAGCAGCTGCTTTCCAAATCAGAGTCTCCTCAGCTCGGCATCATTGGTGGATTCATGGTTTTAGAGCAGGGGTGCCCAAACTATGGCCTGCAGGCTGAATCCAGCCCCCCATGCCAATTCATCCAGCCCACGCCACCCTAATTACTCCTAGAAGCAGAAGGAAAACACACCTTTACGGGCACATTTTACTTCCGCTTCTGGGAGCAACAAGGGTGGCGCAGGCCAGATGAATTGGCATGGAGGGTTGGATCCAGCCTGCGGGCCATAGTTTGGGCATCCTGCTTTAAGCAGAGAAAATGGCAGATTAAAATCTATCTCATCCTGTTGCAAAAGAGTGTGCAAGGCGCATTTTACTTCTGCTTCTGGTGGGAGGAACCATGTGACCAGCCTGCTGAACCATGTGACCGGGTCACGGCCTGAAAAGTTTGGGCACCCCCTTTTAGGAGGAGTCTTTCCTAGGACTACCTAGATAAAAAAATATTTTTCCTTAGGTTTTGGTCTTGTTTTTCATTTTGGACCACTATGCTCATAGACCTACTGCCAGCATGACCACTGAGAGGCCATCTTGGTAGTGGGGTTTTGAGTCGTCCAAAACAAAACAATACCCAAACATATCCCACCTTCCTAATTCAAATCTATCGGACTGATCTTTAGTCCTGAACATGCAAAACATGTATTGCATTACTGAGCTGTGGCCCCTGCCAGAGAGCCAGTGTGGTATACTGGACAGAGCATGGATGGCCAACTTCAATTACCAGAAGCCCAAGTCAGCACACCTGCTGATCAGGGCTTCTGGGAGCTGAAGTTCAAGAACATCTGGAGCACGAAGGTTGGCCATCCCTGGGATAGGGCAATAGCCTTGGTCTCAGAAGAACTAGGTTCAAATCCCTGTTCAGTCATGGAAACTCACAGAAAGGTGGCATTGTTAAACCCACTCCTTAAATATCTCACATACCTTGAATATCTTGCTAGAGTCACCATGAGTCACAATAAACTTGACCACACATAATGGACAGCCTGCTTCCAAGTGGTAAATAACAAATTGATGGTGCAAAGAAGTGAATATCAGCTGTTGCACAACCCTCACCCAGTGCTCTATCTATAATATTTTACTTGTCAATTAGAGAAAAATCAAACTAAAAGATAGAGGAAGTCACTCACTGGGCAAGGAAGAACATTAAAGGAGGAGGAGATGGCTGAGGAACTCAACCTCCCCTATATGTCCCTTGGAGGGCCCTGAATAGGCTGAGGGTCAGAGTCGCTCAATGTGAGACCAACAGGCTCAAGTGGGGGCTGCTGGCAGAGGACAACAACACGTGGTGTGAATGGATTTGGAAAACAAAACTGTGTCCACAGGATTGGAAAAGATCAGTATATGTTCCAATCCCTAAAAAGGGTAATGCCAAAGAATGCTCAAATTATCGAACAATTGCGCTCATCCCACACGCTAGCAAGGCGATGCTCAAGATAATACAGGATAGCACGTGGAGAGAGAATTGCCAGAAGTGCAGGCTGGGTTTCAAAGAGGCAGGGGAACTACAGACCACATTGCCAACATATGTTGGATCATTGTAGAAAACAAAGGAATATCAGAAACAAGTCTACTTGTGTTTTATTGACTACACCAAAGCCTTTGACTGTGTGGACCACAACAAAATGTGGCAAGTAATTAAAGAGATGGGAATACCAGAACACCTTATATGCCTCATGAGAAATCTGTACAAGAGTCAAGAAGCAACAGTTAGAACAGAATATGGAATGACTGAGTGGTTTGGAATAGGAAAAGGAGTAAAACAAGGCTGCATTTTGTCACCCTGCTTATTCAACTTATACACAGAGCACATAATGTGCAACGCAGGGATGGAGGAATCACAATATAGGCTCAAAATTGTTGGGAGAAACATCAACAATTTGAGATACGCAGATGATACTACCCTAATGGCAGAAAGTGAGGAAGAACTAAAGAAGCTCCTGCTTAGGCTGAAAGAGGAGAGTGCAAATGCTGGCTTGAGACTCAACATCAAGAAAATCAAGATAATGGCAACAGGCCCTATCAGTCCCTGGAAAATAGATGGGGTAGCAGTAGAAATAGTGACAGATTTTACTTTCTTAGAATCCAAGATCACTGCAGATGGAGATTGCAGCCATGAAATAAAAAGGCGACTGATTCTTGGAAGACAAGCTATGAGAGACCTGGGGAACATAGTGAAAAGTAGAGACATCACCTTGCAAACAAAAATTCGCATAGTCAAAGCAATGGTATTCCCTGTGGCAATGTATGGTTGTAAGAGTTGGACCATTAGGAAAGCTGAGTGCAGAAGAATAGATGCCTTTGAAATGTGGTGTTGGAGGAGAGTTTTGAGAGTCCCCTGGACAGCGAGCAGAACAAATAGGTCAATCTTAGAAGAAATCAACCCTGACTGCTCCTTAGAAGGGCAAATAGTAAAGATGAAGCTAAAGTACTTTGGACATCAAATGAGAAGAGAGGATTCACTTGAGAAAGCCTTGATGCTAGGAAAGGTGGAGGACAAAAGAAGAAGGGGGCGGCCAAAACTGAGATGGCTAGATGGTATTGTAGATGCAATGGGCACAGAGCTGGGCAAGTTGAGGAGGATGGTGGAGGACAGGGGTGCCTGGAGGGCAATGGTCCATGGGGTTGCAAAGGGACAGAATTGACTGTGCAACTGAACAACAACTGGTCTGCCGATTACTGCCAGAAACATACATTGATGAGGACTTAAGTTTGGCCAATAACAAGGCCAAGATAGTGGCTTCATTTTGGCAGTCCAGGGTTTGATTGATGAAAGAAGAATCATTGTATGCTTGAAAGAATTAGTCTCAAAATTTGTTAGGAATTTGCAGGTTAGCTATTACAGCCCATACAATTTTTATTTTTAACAATAAAGAAGAAAACGACTAAATACAAGATAACATACATACATAACACTGCTGATGAAATGTTTTGACAGGTTCATCCTACCTGTTTTTCGACGCAAGTATGAAATGCAGAAACCAACTCCCAGTAGAGAATACATTACTGTATCTACATTATCTACATTATCTATCATAGTTTATCAAAGTATTGCAGTTCTGCAGCTCAATTTCCCAAGCACATGGTAGGGCTAATGCTCACATGGAAAGCCGAACTTGGAAACATCTGTATATCAGAATGATATTCAGTTCACTGTTTCACCAAAAAGGAACTGAAAAACAAGCAGCCTCCAGGCAATTAGCTTATAACACTACCAATCAAATTAAACTGTGCAGCTACAGTGGTACCTCGCATTACGAAATTAATGCATTCTCCGGGAAGTTTCATATCATGAAATTTTCATAAAGTGAATTTCCCATAGGAATGCACTGAATGTAATTTCCCATGGAAATGCACTGGAAACCAAAATTTGTAATGCAAAATACAGCTTTCCATAGGAATGCATTGAAAACCAATTAATCCATTCTGGTGGGAAAATTCATAATGCGAGGCATTATATTCAATGGATTTTTATTCATATTGCAAAAGTTATGTTAAACGAAGCATTCGTAATGCAAGGTACCACTATATTTTGTATTTTCAATATATCGTCACCAGTAAGAAAATCAAGATGGCAGAATCAATGGGGAAAACTGGGGAAGTGGAAGGTGACCATGTTTGGATCCACCCCAGTGGTGGGATTCAGCAGGTTTACACCAGTTTGCCAGAACCAGTAGCAGAAATTCTGGCTGGCCCCTCCCATCCAAGCTTTGAAATAAAGATTTATCTTGGAACACCCTTTTTAGATGTGAGTAGGAAATGAGCATAAGCTTTCAACCACAAAGAGAGATGTTGGGAGATTTCACTACAAAAATCTCTCCTCTGAGCTTCCGCTCCATGGTGTTCTCTCGCCCTGGTTCTTAGGAAGGATGTGGTCATCAAACATCTAAGTCACGTCTCCACATAAAGCAAAGGAGTCGGCTTGTCCTTAATGCCTTCTCCCTCATTTCCTGAATGTATCTGGATTGCTAAATCATGCTCATTAAAACCAAAGCATCAAATTATCCCCACTGCATCCTTTCCAAGAAACTCCCAGGAGAATACAAACAGCAACAACAGTAATAACAGCAAACATTAGTTACCAGCAGAATGTAATTCTTAGTCCATCCATTGCCAGGAGCATTAACTGTTCTATATATACCACAGATGCTGCTCATCAGACGACCACCATCCTGTGACCCATCAGTCACACATTCTCACTACAGAGTCAAACCACATAGAGAAATAAACAGCAATAACAATAGCAATTACACTTCTGTACCGCCCCATCCCACGAAGTGCATTCTTTGGGCAGCTCACAAGTTAATTAACATTTTGCCCCCAACATGCTGGGGACTCATTTTACTGACCTGGGAAGGATGGAAGGCTGAGTCAACCTTGGATCCCATCAGGATCAAACTCACAATGTTTTGGCTGGAATACAGCCTGGGTGGCATGCATGAGCAGTGTTGAGTTGTGTGCTAGAACATTCCCCTGCTTAACACAGCTGGATTATATCACACACAAGTCAGACAAGTACATGCTTAGCTTCTGGTCCTTAAATCCAACAACTGGAGAAGAAGAGGGCATGTTATCACGGGAATTACCATCTTTGGTCCTGGATGGGGCTTTTTTGCCCCAGACAGACCTGGTGCATAATCTGGGGGTCCTCCTGGACTCACGACTCCTGCTCAATGAGCAGGTGGCAGTCGTGGCCAGGAGGGCTTTTGCACAACTTCGCATCATTCACCAGTTACGCCCACTCCTGGACTAGGACTCCTTACTTACCGTCACTCACGCTCTGGTCACCTCAATACTTGACTATAGCAATGCGCTCTACATGGGGCTGCCCTTGATGACCACTCAGAGCCTTCAATTGGTTCAAAATGTGGGTGCCTGCGTAGTGATGGGGTGTGGGTGTTATGCTCATGCCTCACCCCTGTTGCAGGATCTGCATTGGCTACCTGTATGCCTCCGGATGCAATTCAAGGTGCTGGTGATGACCTTTAAAGCCCTACATGGTAGTGGGCCAGGTTACTTAAGAGACCACATCACCCCAAGGACATCTGCTCATCCCACTAGAGTGGACCAGATGGGTTCCCTGGTAGTTCCATCAGCTAGAGAGGTGAGCCTCTCTAGCACAAGAAGGAGGGCCTTTTCTGTGTCCGTTCGGTCCCTGTGGAACCTTCTGCTGACCGAGCTGCATCTCCAGGTGGAGCTTTTATCCTTGGGGGGGGGGGGGACTTAAAGCCTGGCTGGAGCAGTGGGGGGGGGGGGGCCTGGGGCGACGGCCACTTTACGGTGGCTCATTTGAGGGTTGCCTGGGTTTTACCTTTAAAAGAAATCCTATGATGTGGCTGCTGGGAGAGGGTATGTTAATTTTAAATTTTAAACAATTCTATATTTTCACTTCATTGTTTTATGTATATCTATGCTGTGGTTTTATACGTGTAAGCCACCCGGAGTCGCTTCTGTGAGGGGGAGGCAGCATAAATATGACTATTAAATTAAATTAAATTAAATTATGTTTCTCTCTCTTTCTCTCTCTCAGGGATGCCCAAACTATAGCCCATGGGCCGAATCTGGCCTGGTGCAAATTCATCCGACCCATGCCATTCTTGCCGCTGCTGGAAGTGGAAGTAAAATGCGCTTCCAGGAGCGGCAAGGGTGGTGTGGGCCGGATGAATTGGCATCAGGGCCAGATCTGGCCCATGGGCTGTAGTTTGTGCACCCCGGTTTATGTTGTGCTATTTGCGGTTTTCTGCAATGCTAGATTTTAATTACTTACTGTGATTTGTATCATTTTATTCTGTCTTTTTTTTAAAAACAATGGCTAGACAGAGAATACATTTTATGAGGTATTTAAGAGCTCTGGTAGCCCAGTTGGTTAAGCTGCTGTACTGCAGCCAAAACATTGTGAGTTCAGTCCTGGTTGAGTTAGCCTTCCATTCTTCTGGACATGTGGCAGGCATGATTAGACACCAGAGCGCATGGAATGCTGTTACCTTTCCAGCCAAAGCGGCACCTGTTTATCTGCTTGCAATTTCTTGCTTTCAAATTGCTAAGTAGGCAGGAGCTGGGACAGAGACCAGAGCTTACTCTGTCGTGCAGCACTCAGGTCTCGAACTGTTGACCTGCTGACCTTCCAGTGGTCAAGTTCATCATCTTAATGAACTAAAGTCACAGCTTACAGCTACCCATGTCCAAATTATACTACGCAAAAGAGGCATCCTTGAAAGCCACTTCTCTGGAAATCTTTCGAAGGGGGAGGATATTTAGAAATCCATTTTGCTGCTGGAGCTTCATTTCTGGATATGTTTCTTTAAAGAAAAAAACACCCAATTTGTGACCTAATTGAAAGCTTCCAACTAGACTCCTCTAAGGTGAAAATGAACTTCCCTTGGAAAGCGCTACAGCACTAAACTCAAGCCCAGCATCAGGGAAACTTCAAACAAATTAAACTAAGCCTTCAACAGATACAACAAAGCACAGGAAGGCAGGCTAAAGGCACTTTGTGTACGGACCAAGCCTTGTGTCAATAAAATGGTGTAGAAAAGACTGGTATCCAAGGTACAGGATGTGTGATTTTATTGGTACTCTGGATCTCTCTGCAAATGCTCTAGAAGAGGACCAGGGAAATGTTATGGGTCTAGGAAAGGGGTGCCCAAACTTTCCAGGCCATGGGCCAGTCACCTGGTTCAGCGGGGCAGTCACGTGGTTCCTCCTACCGAGTGTGGAAGTAAAATACGCTTTGCATTCTGTTTTGCAACAGGATGAGATAGCTGCCATTTTCTCTGCTTAAACCAGGGATGCTCAAACTATGGTCAGTGGGCCGAATCTGGCTCCCAATTCCAATTCATCTGGCCCACACCATGCTCATCGCTCCCAGAAGCAGAAGTAAAACATGCCTGTACAGCATGGGCTGGAAGAATTGGCATCAGAGGCCGGATCCAGCCCACAGGCCATAGTTTGGGCACCCCTGGTCTAGGATTTTCAGCGCTATAAAGATCAAATAAGAAAACAAAGCAGAATCAACGAAGCTGTTGCTGAATATCATAAACGGAAATTGTGCTGGGCTGGACACATGTCTCAAATGACAGACCTGCGTTGGACAGCTGCAGTCACTGAGTGGGATCCCAGAAGAGTAAAAAGACCGCTTGGCAGCCCCCCTCCCAAAAAGATGGGAAGACGCAATTGTGAAAAGTTTTGGTTGAACCTGAAGAAGATGAGTGCGGTAGCAAAAGGAATTAAAAGTGAGTTACAACCAGCAGGAACTCTATATTCTGGTCAATCAAGGAATAAAGACCCAAAGGTTTGTAAGTAGGATCCTGGCAAAGAAGTAAAAATAAATATATCTATTTCAGTCCACATAAGTACAACCATGCGTGCTGGCTGTAGAAAGGTAGCTCACATCTGGAATCAAAACACAGAAAAAGAGTGAACATTTTGCCAGGTTCCTCTTATTAAGTCTAGCGTTCTTTGGCAATTTGGGAGATACTCATTCTCTACCTCACCTCCCCCCCCCCCCCATCCAGAGTCATGGGTCTGATTTCATATTAGCTTAAAAGGCTTCCAGTTTGTGGCAAGAACATAACAAGAGCAATAAAGCCATTGTGGAGAGAGAGAAACAGTGGCGTAGCGTGGGGGGCGGGGGGGGGGGCGGATGCCCCGGGCAGCGGCTTTCAGGGGGCGGCAAAATGTCCCCACCACTTTGGCCTCCCTCTGCCTGGGGTTAGGAAACAGGACTTCCCAGGCGGAGGGCGGCCCTTTTGCTGGCGAGCGCTGCTTGCCTCCGTCCACCTGGCTGGCCGTCAGGGGCTCTTCGCCGCCTGCCCCTGACTCCGCCTCCGTTGCGAGTTCGATCCTGGCGGGATACCAGATTGCCTAAGCCATTCATCCTTCCGAGGCCGGTTAAATGAGTACCCAATGGGACGGAGGCGAGCAGGGCTCGCCAGCAAAAGGGCCGCCCTCCGCCTGGGAAGTCCTGCACGCACGCGCGCACGCTGCCCACCTCTGCCCGCCCAGCCATCCACCCAGCTTGCCGTCAGAGGGGGCGCTCGTCGGGGGTGGGTGGCGCCGTGGCGCGGAGCCCCTGGCGGCTGGCTGGGCGGGAGGAGGTGGGCAGCGGGCGCGCGCGCGTGCAGGACTTCCCAGGCGGAGGGCGGCCCTTTTGCTGGTGAGCCCTGCTCGCCTCCGTCCCATTGGGTACTCATTTAACCGGCCTCGGAAGGATGAATGGCCCAGTGGTCAGCAAACTTGGCTCTCCAGCTGTTCTTGGACTTCAGTTCCCAGAAGCCTTGATCAGCAGGAGTGCTGACTTGGGCTTCTGGGAATTGAAGTCCAAGAACACCTGGAGAGCCAAGTTTGCAAACCCCTGGCTTAGGCAATCTGGTATCCCGCCAGGATCGAACTCGCAACGTTTTGGCTGCAGTGCAAGAAGGCTGGAAAGTCCATAGGGTTGGTGTGTGTGTGTGTGCGCGCGGGCGGGGCGCTCGTCGGGGGTGGGTGGCGCCCCTGGCGGCTAGCTGGGTGGGCTGGCGGGCGGGAGGTGTGCGGCACGCACGCGCGCCGCTCGTCAGCAGGGGGGCCACCTTCTGCCTGGGTCCTGGGGGCGGCGGCGGCGGCGGCAGCGGCGAGCTGGGGGGGCGAGTTTGTTCTTCGCCCCCGGCGGCTGAACTCTGCGCGACGCCACTGGAGAGAAACGCATCCATTTGCGAAGAGACGTAAAGACCTTTGCAGTTTTTGAAAAGGTGGCCATGTTAGTCTGTGTTTCAAGCATATCAGAGAGTAAACAAAAAGACAAGAAAACGTTTTGGCATTTTGAAGACTAACTGCTGTATTTTAATGTTGACTTTTGTGGATCAAATCCACTTTGTCAGACATCTTTGCGTGCTCTGTCTTGCTCTGTTTTATGACATCAGTAAGAATAACCTGCTTGGAAAAGTTTGCTGTCATGGAAATGGGTTGCCATAGTCATTCCACCTGACATCCCAACTGAATAACAGGAAGTAGAAGGAAATAGCTGGAAGTTAAGGGATGAAGGAGATTTTATCTCAGAATATTTGCTTAAAAGAGAAGGGGCAAATGCTCCATCCATTTCTGCCAGTCACATCTTCCACCTTTTTCCAATTTGTTGTTAAGTCCTCAAGTTGTTTCCCTTTAATGATGACCCTATGAATTAACAAACTCCAAAAGGCTTTATTCTGAGAGAACCTGAGCATAAAACCTGAGCGGTCCAGCAAACTAAGAACTGTTGTTTCCTTTATTAAGTTAATCCATCTCACATTAGATCTTTCTCTTTTCCTAATTTTCTTAGCTTCATTGTTCATATCTTCTCATGATATGTCCAAAACGTGAAAGGTTCACTCTTATTGTTTTAGTTTCTAGTAAGAATTCAAGAATTGACATTGGCTTTTCCTTTCACAACCAGCTTTCCAGTGGAGACACAAATGCTGGAAAAGAGGTTATTTCTGTGGGTTTTCCCCGCTTTCACAAGATGTCATTCAGTAAAAGAATAATAATCATATTCTGCAGTAAATAAATCAAAATACTGAAACAAATTACATGCATTTTGATTAATCCTTCCTATCTTTGTGGAAGAGCAGGGAACTCTGTTACGCTGATCCATTTAGAGGCTGAAAAACAACTGCCATGTTCTTTTATAAAATCTGGCCTTCCAGATGTTGCTGTTTTAAGATTCCCATAAATTCTCATTTTACGTTATGGTGGAGATATGATGAGAAATTCAACCCAAGAAAACCAAGAGGATCATAATTCCCTTACCCTTCTGTAAAGGCAGAAATCCCTTGGAACAGAGATGAATTCTGAGAATCAACTTGTTGGCACACAGTTATTATTAAAGTCTCAAAACTCTTATACCCAAGAACTGCGGCAGTTTCAAATTACATCTATCTCCAAAAGACAGGAGCAATATTTCAGACTGTATCAAGTACAGATCTCTCTCCTTTCTTTTAGCTCCCCAGGCACCTTATTACTGTATTTAAAGACGAAGGCTGCCAGACTAATTAGCTCTTCTGGTCTGGCTAATTGGCAGGAGTGCAGATGAGGCTGGCACAAAATTTTCTGAGACACACCAAGCCAAGCTCAGCCATTCTTGAGTGAAATGATGAAAGGAAACAATCAACATTATTTGGCTTTTAATCCTAAACTCATTTACTGGAAAGTAAGGGTGTGACCATAAAGCAAGGAAAATAGATCACACTTTGGACTTCTGGACTAGTCCAGTGGAAGTTATGTCTCGGCAATCATGTGCTTGGTGGAAATCACAGCCTACCCCCGTGTTGGCAAACCTTGGCATTCCAGCTGTTCTTGGAACTTCAATTCCTGTTAGCCCAAGTCCCTGTGAATCCATATGAATGGGATTACTACGTGCAGTAAACCCATTCGTGTGTTCACAGGGACTTGGTCATCTGGGAATTGAAGTCCAAGAACAGCTGAAATGCCAAGGTTTGCCATCACTGGCCTACCCTAACTCCAATCTGAACCCAACCTAGATCCTTATGGTTCAGCCATAGGGTTACTACGTTTGGGGGGCAGGTTTCAGTGATTCCCCAAGAGAGAGAAGACTGCTTTCTGCAGAGGGACCCACTGAGGTGCAATTGGATGGGGGCCTTTCCTGCCATCTGATCACATCCAATCTGTAGCTCTTGCCTCCACACTAGTATCTAAGTAAAGGTAAAAGTCTCACTTGCTCAAAATCCAATCATGTCCAACTATAGGGTAGGTGCTCATCTCTGTTTCCAGCCAAAGAGCCAGCACTGCCTGTGTCTGCAGATGTTTCTATAGCCATATGGCAGGCATGAGTAGATACTAATGTGCATGTAACACTGTTACCTTTGCCACTGAAGCGGTACTTAATTATCTACTTGCAATTTCTTGCTTTCTAACTGCTAGGTTGGCAAGATTTGGGACAGTCAAAAGGAACTCACTCCATCCCACAGCACTCGGGTCTCAAACTTCTGACCTGCTGACCTTCTAGTCGTCAAACTCAGTGTCTTAACCACTAAACACCAAGCTGTTAATCACAACTAAGCACGTACTGGATAAGGCTGTCCCTCAGTCTTAGGATACACAGAAAGAGCCTCCTTGAAGATTGTGGTACTGTATTTCTGAATCACAATCGAACATACCCTGGTAATTACAACCTTGTGTTGCTAGCTAATCTTTCTCACACTAGGTCAGGCGAAGGGGACTGCAGAATGAACTCACCAAAAGGTGCCTTCATTTTGGCAGTTTCATATCTGGCCTGGACACAAAATAAGAAGTATTTTTTTTCAGGTTTCCCAACCTGATTGTTTGCATCCTGGATTTTTCAGAGACTGGTCCTCTTCTGTCATTTGCAAGCCTCCTAAAGAAACTTCTGAGTTTCCGGTAGATGTTTTGTGGCTGGTTTTCTTCCCTCCCCACAGTCAGAATCACGGCAGCTGCCTCAAACTGGCATGGGTCCAGTGACAGAAGGCAAATTCCCCGCTCCAAAAGGAAAAAGGGATCTTATGTTAAGAAGGAATCCATCCCTGCTTTCTTCAGTGAATAAATATAAAAACAGTATTTGCCAAAGGCACGTCCTTATGCTATTTTGGGATTAGCTCCAATTTTCCGAATGTAAATAACTTGGTTAATTAAGTTGGTTTTTACTGGGAGCCTACAGGGATTACTCTCTGGTAGGAGATACACAGAGTGCGTTGCTATGGGAACTGCACTCTCACCATGGCCTATCCTCTTGATTTCACCAAGAATAGCCCATCTACAATAGCATAAACAAGGAGAAATCCTGCTGGCTGTCTAGCAGCCCTTCATGAGCTGTTTTTGAACTGCTAGGTTGGAAGGAGCTGGGAATTCATTCCGTTATGCAGCATTCAGGTTTCAAACTGCTGACCTGCTGACCTTCTAGTTGTCAAGTTCAGCTTCTTAACCACTGAGCCACCACAGTTTTGCTACTGTTGTTACTCAGGCCCTATCCTAAAGATGACTATATGTCAGGAACAGAGAGCTCAAAAGGAGAGCAAACCAGAAAAAGAAGGCAAGATGCAAGTCTGGCTCCCATATAGGACGGGAAATGCTAAGCTGCCTGGAAAATGGGATGTTGGGCACAACTTCCATGGTGCTGAGATGGCTTCTTCAAGAACAAAACAATGGGCAAGTGTGGAGATGGAGCAATTAGCGATCACACTTATAAACCACCCCATAGCGCTTAGTGCACTTTCTGGCCCGGTTCACACGTTAATTAGCATTTTGCTCCCAACATGCTAGGTACACATCTGACTGATGTTGGAAGGATGGAAGGCTGAGTCAACTTTCAGCCCATCCCAACCCCCGGTCAGGATACAACTCACAACGTTTTGGCTGAGGTACAGCAGCTTAACTACTGTGACACCAGATTGCTACATAAGGTGTAAGACCCCTAGAAATTGGTTAGCCTGAGATATTCCTTATACAGAGATATGGTGCCTAGGGTTAAGTCAATCCCTGAAAAACCATAAAGAACTGTTCCTATAATCAAGGATGATTGAAAACAGTTCCCGCCTTTCATCTTTATGATTATCTTTCTGATATCTGAAGAGTACTGTCATATCCCTTCTCAAGTCTCCTTTTCTTAAGGCTAAACATATCAAAGCAGAGCTGACAGATGGCTGTCCAATTTTCTCTTAAATGCTTCCAGTGTTGGAAGGTCATAGCTTCCATTGTCATACTGCTCTAACCATTAGGATGTTTTTCCTGATATTCACCCTATATCTGGCTTCCTTTAGTTTGAGCCTATTATTGCATTTCCTGCACTCTGGGATAACTGAGAACAGATATTTTCCTTCCTCTTTATGACCATCTTTCAGGTACTGGAAAAGAGCTATCATATCCCACCATCATCTCCTCTTCTCAAGGCTAAAGATGCCCAGTTCCTTCAGCCTTTCCTCCTAGGGCTTGGTCTCCAGTCCTCTGATCATCTCTATTGCCCTCCTCTGAACCTGTTCCAGTTTGCACAGTTGCCATGAAATAGAATCAAACATCAACAATCCAAAATGTGTGATAAATCATTGTCTGACCATATTCTTTGATTTTGTGGCTATTGTCTGACCGTACTGTGGGAAAGTTGCTTTGAAAAGTCTCTGTGTTGAAAAAAGGGATAATGAATGAACAATTGTACTCCACTGAGTAGGAAAATGTCAGCATCAGAGGTAATTCTGCAGCTAAGGCAAAAACTTATTTTAATCCTTAAATCCTCTCAGTGGGTGAAATCCACATTCATCAAGGACTGCTTCTTTTAAATTGGATGTCACACCAACTTCACATTTCAAAACAGGTCCCGATTCTTATTCTTTCCCTCAATGAAGGAAGGGACTGGTGCTTGGGGCAGATGTTTACAGCTGTGCTGCATTCTTTCAGAAAATACAATTCACAGTTGCTTGCATACTGAAAAAATTCCCAAAAATTAAATTCTCTACAGAAAGCATCGTCTTGCTAGGAACAGAGTGAATAATTATATGCAAAATGTGTCTTGGCAACTAAGCACCAAAAATATTGGAATATATTACTTTAGAAAGTAAATGATACTGATATGAATGTAACAGGAACATTCATTCCGATTATTTTATGCCTGAACAAAATGCCACCATATATGGAAAGGACTGGAAAAGAAATAAAACATAAGTCCAATTTCTAATCGTGTGTATTATTTTTGTAAGAATCCATATTTATGTTCATCTGTGTTCCCTTTTTGTAAAAATCCATTCCTCAAATGAACGTTGTCTTCTTTGTACCTGTCAGTCAGTTTCCATCTTCTTCTTTCATGTCCAAGTTTCCATCCATTACATGTGACATGTAAGTCTGATAGCCCCAGCAACCACTATAAGCATAACAACTATATGCTAATTGCACCAGAAAGGGCCATTGACAGGTCTTAAGCTAAATGATTTAGTTTTCAGTTTACCCAGAATCCAGACTGTAAAAGGCTTTCTTGAGCAGCTAATAAGGAGTGTAAACCACTGGAAGCATCTTCCCTAAAACATTGCTGCTAAAGAATGGAAAATGGGTAAGACACCAACTATGTCCAAATTTAGTAAAAGTCTGGGAGAAATTTGCCCATATATGGTTGTCATTTGGAACCAAAGCGTAGAAGCAAAAAATGCTCATGACTTTCAAGGAAATGGAAATCATTTACATATACTACTGAACAACAAGGTGCCTTTCCAAAACTCTGACCTGCTCACAATTAAAACCACTACATATTATCTGTTGTAATTATCTGGCTGTTTCTTAAACAGAGTTGCATTCTGCATAAAATGGAGTTGCAATACTAGGCAAAATCTTATTGCTGATTTAATGTAAAATGTTGCTGATTTGAGGACTTCGGCGCCCCTCCCTCTGAGCCCTCATTAAAATATTATATTGTAATGTAATGTATTGTTTGTAAGCCGCCCTGAGTCACTATGATGAGTGGGCAGCATTATAAATTTGAACTAATAAATAAATAAATAAATAATAAAAGGCAAAGGTTGCATTCTGGGCTGCAGGCAAAATCAGACCCAAAACTGACCATCTTTCAGTTACTGTATCTGAAGAGTCTCTTTTTCTCAAAGCTAAACATGCCAGGTTCCTTCAGTCTTTCCTCGTAGGGCCATGATGGCGGACCTTGGCACTCTAGATGTTCTTGGACTTCAATTCCCAGAAGCCCAAGCCCCCGTAAATCCATACAAATGGGTTTGCTGTGATTCATCTGGCCTGCACTACGCCGCTCTCATCGCTCCTGGAAGCGGAAGTAAAATGTGCTTCTGCTTCCAGGAGCGACGAGAGCAGCACGGCGCAGGCCGGATGAATCGCAGCAAAACCATTCATGTGGATTTACGGAGGCTTGGGCTTCTGGGAATTGAAGTCCAAGAACATCTAGAGTGCCAAGGTTCGCCATCACGGTCATAGGTTTTGGTCTCCAGTCCTCTGATCATCTTTGTTGCCCTTCTCTGTACCTGCTTTAATTTGCTTGCATCTTTGTTAAAACTGTGGTGCTCATTCTCTTAATTTAGAATGATTAGATTCTAATTCCATGTCTTTGCATCAGGCTTTGGCTGGTAAATGCCAGGATTCTCATTTGTAAAAAAGGGAGACAGAGAATATACATTCTGCAGCCTGAAATCTGCCAGCCCCTGGACCACCACACTGTCTACTTTGGTATCTGAGCCCAAGGCCAGGTACCAGTAGGATCTAAGAGCCACTAACAAAGGAATTGCAAGGGGACAGGTTGTGTTTGAGTAAGAGAAGACATGGTTTGCATTCAGAGAGCCTCAGGTTTCAGATATATCAGATAGTAATAATTTTTAAAAAGACTGTAGCACTTTAAAGACTAACTGCTATATTTTAATGTGAGCTTTCATGGATCAAGTCCACTTCATCAGACATGGAAGTGAGACTTCATGACATCAATTTATATACATCAGATACAGAGGCACAAAGTAATTAGCCAGCATGACAAATAAGTATACAAATCAACCCAGAGTAATCTCTGACACAAAAACGAACAAATTGCAAGTAATGGGAAGATACAAAACAATCACCTGGCAAAGTGTGCCAAAGGAGTCAAACCCTCAATTCTCTTTTCATAAAGATTACCCTTTCATTCCGCTGTCCTCACACTATTTCATCCTCCTCACAGAACACCTTTCCTAGTTTATCAGGCATGTGACATGGGCTAGTGGTTTGGCAATATTTTTTTCTTCAACAGAATATAAATACCATACATCTTCAAAGACCTATCCAAACACCCACTAATGCATGTAAAAGTTTATCTCTCTGTGAATCCACAGCTCCAGCTGATATCAATAACGCTACCATTGACGCTCTGGAAGGTGTTGTGAACTATCTGCAGCACAAGAGCAAGAGGTGTTGACAGGGCTAAGAGCTGAGTACAACATCAGAGTCTATAAAAAGAGTCCCAAATGTATTTTCAAGTTCCCTCTAGGTCAGGCTCTGGCCCCTAAAGACATATGCCTGATTTTGCATCACATCCATAGTTCAGATGATAAAACATCAGTCTTGAACTAGCCACAGCAGCCTCTGATATGTTTCTAAGTTCAACTGAAGGTGTTGCATTCGATTTACAAAGTTCTAAATGCCTTACCTGAAAGGCCACTAATTGACCTTGTTGTGTGGGCAGCACATTGAATGGCCAAATTGGTGTGACTACCTCACTGATAAGTTCTCAGTACTACAGCCAAACTCTGCTCACAATCTGAGTTTGATCCTAATGGACAAAGGTTGACTCAGCCTTCCATCCTCTAAAGGTCAGTAAAATGAGTTCCCAGTTTGTTATTGGGTGGTGATGATGATGCTAATATTCGCATAGTCAAAGCAATGGTATTCCCTGTGGCAATGTATGGTTGTGAGAGCTGGACCATTAGGAAGGCTGAGCGCAGAAGAATAGACGTCTTTGAGATGTGGTGTTGGAGGAGAGTTTTGAGAGTCCCCTGGACAGCGAGGAGAACGAATAGGTCAATCTTAGAAGAAATCAACCCTGACTGCTCCTTAGAAGGTCAAATAGTAAAGATGAAGCTAAAGTACTTTGGACATCAAATGAGAAGAGAGGATTCACTTGAGAAAGCCTTGATGCTTGGAAGGGTCGAGGGCAAAAGAAGAAGGGGGCGGCCAAAAATGAGATGGCTAGATGGTATTGTAGAGACAATGGGCACAGAACTGAGTGAGTTGAGGGGGATGGTGGAGGACAGGAGTGCCTGGCGGGCAGTGGTCCATGGGGTCACAAAGGGTCGGAATCGACTGTGCGACTGAACAACAACAAAAAAAAGATGATGCTAATTACTTGCAAACTGTCCACAGAGTGCTCTAAGAGATAGGCACCGGTTGTTTGCAGGTGACTATCAAAAGTCTTCTCAGCATCATAGTTCAAAGGCCTTTATTCTTTTGCACTCAGCCCTCCTTATGGTCCAGTTCTCACAGCCATACACTACAACTGGGAAAACCATTGCTTTAAGTATGCGGACTTTTGTCAACAGGGCGATGTCTCTAGTTTTTATTATGTTGCCTAGGTTTGCCATAACTTGCCTCCAAAGGAGTAAGCGTCTTTTTATTTCATGGCTGCAGTGCTCATCCTTGTTTACAGCCAAAAAGCCATTGCTGTCTGTATCTGCAGACGTTTCCGTGGTCAAGTGGCAGGCAGGGAACCCTGTTTACTTATTTATCCATAGCAGCTGTCTGTAGATCCACATTTCAAAAGCTCTGATTTTCTTCTGAGCTGCTTTAGTCAGTGTCCAAACTTCAACTCCATACAGCACACTGGAAATACATAATATCTCACTATTTGGATCTTCGTAGTGAGAGTTAGATTTCTAAAGTTAAGGTAAAGGTAAAGATCACCCTTGTTTGAAAGCCAGTTGTATCTGACTCCAGGGTTCAGTGCTCATCTCAGTTTACAGCCAAAGAGCCAGCGCTGGCTCTGTCTGCAGACATTTCTGTAGTCATGTGATAGGCATGACTAGACATCAAAGCACATGTAATGCTGTTATCTTTCCCATTGTACTATTTATCAACTTGCAATTTCTTGCTTTCGAACTGCTAGGTTGGCAGGAGCTGGACAGACAACAGGAGCTCACTTGGTCGTGCAGCACTCTTGTCTTGAACTGCTGACCTGCTGACCTTCCAGTGGTCAGGTTCAGCATCTTAACCACTTAGCCACGAAGCCTGTCATGTATACCCATATACAAAACACACTCAAATGCATAAACCGGAAGAAACCAAGACAGACATATCCTCCAAGGATTTCTAGCTTAATCTCTTGGTTTCTCATGTGGATGTCAGGACAGGGAAGAAATTTGAATTTAAGCCAGAGCAATCTGGCTCTTACCTGTTGCTGGCTTTGTTCCTCGAGATTCAGCTTGACTTCCAGAGACTGCCGAGCCTCTAGAAAGGCTTTGCGGTGCTTCCGATCTGCCATGTAGTAGGACATGACACCCACGCAAATGGTACACAGGTAGATGGCAACATTGGACAAGATCTTGGAAGAGAGAGAGATAAAATGAGGTCTACAGAAGTTGAAAGACACTGTTTAAAAGAAGAAATATACAGTAATGGTATGATGAATCCACCCATAATGGAGGTCAAGCTAGGATGGTGTTGTGCGTCCCATCTCAACACACATCACAAAGTTATGGGCCATGAGAATAATCTAGTCACGGGCCAGTTGAGAACAGCCACAGTTTGTTGTGATTCTCTCATCTTAAGATGACTCTCCTACCCAAAATGTCTATTATTACCACCTTGCATTGATGGACAAAGTGTGGGTTTACAGCCACATGTGGTCCCTAAGGGCATTTGTACACTGTGTTGTTTTTAAACCTTCCTGGTGCTTTTATTATGTGGATTATTTTTCAATTATGTGTTTGGTTTGGCAGTAAAATCCTATCAGTGTTTGTGTAGCTCATTATGGCCAATTGCTAGAAGCTTGGACACATGCCTGGTTGTGGAGTTGAATGCATGACCAGGCAATGAGCTGTGACAGGCTGTGCAAACATTCTGGCTTCAGAACCAGAAATTGGGAGTTTGATTCCCCCAGGGTGCCTCCTGGGAGAAGTGCTAGCCTGTGTAGCTTTGGGCAAGCTGCACAGTCCCAGGGCTTTCCCTAGAGCAGTGTTTTCCAATCTTTGGTTTCTGGACTTCAATTCCCAGAAGCCTAAGTCAATTCCCCAAAGCCCTGATCATCCAATGTACTGACTTAGGCTTCTGGGAATAGAAGTCCCCCTGTGGGGCATGTGCCCCACTTTGGGAACCACTGCCTTAAATGAAGGGAATGCGAAACTATTTCTGAGTATTTTGCAGTGTTTCTCAGCCTTGGGTCCCCAGATGTTCTTGGACTGCAGGAACCTTGGGGTCCTGGGAACTGAAGTCCAAGAACATATGGGAACCAAGGTTGAGAAACACTGTGGAGGAAAAATCCCTGGAAAGAGTCATCATAAGTCGAAATCAACTTGACAGCACAAAATTAATTAGAAAGAAAGAAAGAGGTAGTTTGGAAAACTCATAAAATGAACGCATTTCTAACCACAAGGAGCAGCAGCGATGGATTGGAGACAAAGTAGAAGAGGTAAGGAGCCTGAGAAAGACAAACAGAAAAACTCTTGCACACTTGTGCAAAATAGAAGGGAGGGAGGAACAGAAGAAGAAAAGGAAGGGAAGAGAAGACAACACAAGAGAAGGAAGGAAGGAAGGAAGGAAGGAAGGGATAGAAAACAACACAAGAGAAGGAAGGAAGAGAAGGAAGGAAGCAGGGAGGGAAGGGATAGAAGTCAATACAAGAGAAGGAAGGAAGGAAGAGAAAGAAGGGACAGAAAACAACACAAGAGAAGGAAGGAAGGAAAGAAAGAAAGAAAGGACATAGAAGACAAGAGAAGGAAGGAATGAAAATCTTGTCATTTCCATCTCACTCTCAATATTTTACCCCTTTTGTTCTGCCAGGCTCCTGTCAAGAACAATGGGATCTGACTCACAAATCATGGACCTAGATCAGTTCTCAACCTTTTTAAGCCAGGGGCCAGGTCACGCTCCTTCAGACAGCTTCGGGGGCCAGATGGCCATTTTGCCCTTCCTCAACCACATGGCACTTCCTAGTGTAGTGGAGGTGATGGGGGCGCACATGAAATGGTGTCGTGGGCCACATCCGGCCCATGGGCCGCAGGTTGAGAATCCCTGATCTAGATACATAACAAGCCTATTAGCCTGTCACGTCAAATAGCAAACTTGCAAAAAGCAATTAAAACAAAGTATTGTGAATAAAATTAAGTTTCCTCTGGAACAAAGCCAACCAAGAAACTAAGGTTGCCAAGTGCGATAACAACACCTATCTTCGCCTGCTCCTATGCCCTTAACCACTGTCTGATCTGCATAAACCAACAAATGAAGGTTTGCATGGCACAAAGTGCAGGGCCACTGAGCGAGTCATGGACCTCCAGATGTGAATGGGGTGCAACTTCAATCAGCACAACCAGCCAAAGCATTTGCTGAGGGCTGGAGCTCAAGTAGAGTGACTTGAGGAGAAGGGAACACTGGAAAGCAGCGCATGGTAAAGGACAAGCCTCACCAGTCCATGCACAAAATGTCCTGCAATGGTGAGCATCTTCAGTCTCAGTGTCTCTAGTCTTCTCAGATGCCGTAACTCTTGTCACATCGTTCAAATGTGTTAAGATGTTTTGGAAAAGGAAAGTGGCAAACACCGCCAGGTCCCTAAACATCTGAGCATCAAAGGGCAGGGAGGCCTCTGGGTAGAACATCCTTTCACCTGGCAAATGCTTGAAGACACCTTGTTTTAAGGATTTCATTTCTATAAACCATGCCAGAAGATCACCAGCTGGTATGAAGCAGTTCCCTGCATTTCCTCCCCCTGTGCTTTCCATCCAATGCTTTCTAAATGTTTTGAAGTGGGATTTGAACTTGTTGATGGTTATGGGAAGGAGGACTTCAGCTCTCAGATTCCACTCCCCATTCCCCACCACAAAAGCTTCTGCTTCTGTCCATAGCTCTGAATGACTAAAGAAAAATGACTTTTAAAATACTACCGGGGGGTGGGGGGGCGGGCGGCGGCGGCGGCGGCAATTCTACTAAATAGCTACTTATCCAACCCGTTAATCGCAACTACTATTATTAAAAGTAGTAACACCTAAGGAATGAGTAATGGAAACCAGGCATTTTTAGTTGTGGCCCCATATCTTTATAATAAACATCCAGTAGAGGTTTGCCAGGCACCCTCCCTCCTAAATCATCATTATCATCATCATCTCCTCCTCCTCCTTCCGTATTGATTCCAGAGATTGGTGATCATCATGGCAATCCTGATTAGGTTGAAAGAAGGAAGTGAAAAAGCTAGTTTGAGACTCAATATAAAGAAAACCAAGATCATGGCAACAGGCCCTCTCAGTCCCTGGAAAATAGATGGGGAAGAAGTAGAAGCAGTAACAGATTTTACTTTCTTAGGATCAAAGCTCACTGCAGATGGTGATTGCAGCCATGAAATAAAAAGGCAACTGATTCTTGGGAGGCAAGCGATGAGAAACCTGGGGAACATAGTGAAAAGTAGAGACATCACCTTGCAAACAAAAATCCATATAGTGAAAGCAATGGTATTCCTGGTGGCAATGTATGGTTGTGAGACCTGGACCATTAGGAAAGCTGAACGCAGAAGAATAGATGCCTTTGAAATGTGGTGTTGGAGGAGAGTTTTGAGAGTCCCATGGACAGCGAGGAAAACAAATAGGTCAATCTTAGAAGAAATCAACCCTGACTGCTCCTTAGAAGGTCAAATTGTAAAGATGAAGCTAAAGTACTTTGGACATCAAATGAGAAGAGAAGACTCACTTGAGAAGGCCTTGATGCTTGGAAAGGTTGAGGGCAAAAGAAGAAGGGGGCGGCCAAAGATGAGATGGCCAGATGGTATTGTGGACACAACGGGCACAGAGCTGAGTGAGTTGAGGGGGATGGTGGAGGACAAGAGTGCCTGGCAGACAGTGGTCCATGGGGTCGCAAAGGGTCAGAATTGACTGTGCGACTGAACAACAACAACAACAACAACAACAACAACAAATGCCATGGCCCTTCATCTGCCTTCCACATTGCAGCGTGTGGCCCATACCACAGATATAGTTCCGTAAGTCACTTTCTGGTCCTGAGCCCTTTTGGCACACAAAGTCCTCCTCAGCCCCAGGCCAGTACTGATGATGATGCTGCCCTCCATCAAGATGGATTCAAGTGGGATTGAATCCACTTTGGGGACCATCACCCTTCCCTGTGGACTTCGCCAAGGCCACTAATCCTCAGGGTTGTCAGGTTAGTTAACCACCGCCTGATGCTTAGCATTGAGTTGATGGCAGTATCGTCTACTCTATTACCATAGCAGGACAACCTGGCTAGATTATAACCCTAACACACCCCACCTACAGCAGAGATTCTCAACCTGCAGTCCACAGCACCATTTCATGTGCCCCCCACCCCCAGTCTCCACCACACCTGGAAGTGGTGGAGGAAGGGCAAAATGGCTATCCAGACCCCAAAGCTGTCTAAGGGAGCATGACCTGGCCCCCTGGCTTTAAAAGTTTGAGAACTCCTGACCTACATGAAATAAGCTGCCTTTTATTAAAGTAAATCTTTACGCAACAGAATTAATGCACCGAAGTGCATGGAACGCTGTTACCTTTCCCACCTATTTATCTACTTGCAATTTCTTGCTTTCAAACTGCTAGATTGACAGGAGCTGGGACAGAGACCAGAGCTCACTCTATCATGCAGCACTTTGGTCTCGAACTGCTGATCTGCTGACCTTCTACTTGTCAAGCTCCATGTCTTAACCACTAAGTCAAATGTCACATTTTTATGAAGGCGGCTCTTGCTTTTTCTATTTGCATTTTAAGAAATCAGCCAGTAAACATTTTTCATGAAACAATGAAAAATGTCTCTTAGGAATAAGATCTGTTCAACAGGAATAGCCAGCTTCAGGAGCTGGTGGTCACCCCTTCCCTGGAGACATTTCACTCAGGGATCAGAAAAGCGACTTCACTACAGCTCCCATAATACTTCAGCCAGGATGGTTATGGGGTGCCCATGCCCCACGTAAGCGTCTCTAAAATCCTGATGCCCACCCAACCTGTTGCATATACAGTCAAACCTCGCATAAAGAGTGTTTCGTTTAAAGAGTAACTCGCTTAAAGAACAGAATTTCCTCTGAATGTTCGCTTCGCTTTACAAATAAAACCAACCCAAAATTCGCTTAACAAATAAATCGGGGTTCGCAATCCCCCCCACACTTGGTCATTTACAATGGTGTTTCGCTTAAAGAGCAATCCTGTGGAACGCATTATGCTCTTTAAGCAAGGCACCACTGTAATCCTTCTTATTCAAAAAGTGAACTCCTCTTCACATTGGTGAAGCCTAAAAGCCCATTGACTGTGAATAACTCATTCTCAAATTACCCACCCCCAATCCTTAAAAATAACCCCCCCACCCCCCCCCCCGGCTAGGAACCACTGAGGTAGAAGTATGTCCATGATGCTAGCCGACCTCAGTAACTAAGATAGCACCCAAAGAGAAAGCAAGTATAACCATGCCAGCTAGAGAGATACTGAAAAATTTGGTCCAAAAAAGTAACTTTTCCAACACAGGATGTAAATTAATCCACAGAGGTGAAGTCTATCAAAGACTCCTCTTAGCCATAATGACAAAATAGTCCTGACTTTCTTAGGAGTCTATTTCTGAATACCACCATCCCAGGGGAGAATGCAACATAGGGTGCTATTCAGGTCAGGTCATGCTTATGGGCTTCCAAGAGGCATCCATTTGGCCACACTGGAAAGCAGCATGCTGGCCCACATATGCCTTTGGCTTTCTTTTTTCTCCATGTGGCTACCCTTTTTTTCAGAAAGCCTGTGCCTACTAAGTTAATGCTGTCTTTGTATTCCAACAGGGGACAACAAAACAACCCTCCTCATGATAGCCTTGATCCAGTTTGCTATGAAAGAAACAAAGAGGGAGGGAAAGCACAAAGGTCCTTGAGCTAGAAATAGCCAAGACCATCAAGCCCTCTTGTGATTCAAAACATGAAACTAGCTGAGATGGTAAAGTTCAGTACAGTATAAGCTAATTAGCTCGTGATGGTGAAAGTGCAAATGATATCCACAAAATAGCTCCTCAAGGTTTAGCTGTAGAGCTTATCTGCAAAAGCATCTTTGAATAGCTCACTTTTAGGATCTTTTTAGAAACCTGGAATGAAGAAGCCTGGAATGTGTCCAGCCGGTAGAAGAAGACCATTACAAACATTGTTTATTCATCATCCTTATCACCTAGGACAGTGATGACAAACCTTGGCATTCCAACTATTCTTGAACTTCAATTCCTGATATGCACAGCAAACCCATTTGTGTGGATTCACAGAGACCAGAGTTTCTGGGAATTGAAGTCTAAGAAAGCCTGGAGTGTGAAGGCTTGCCATCATTAACCTACGAGCTGCCCCAGATACTCTGTTGCCAGAGGTGAGAGACCAAATAGCATCCCTTCCACTGCATGAAGAATAGCCAAGGGGAGGTAATTTGAAGCTTCCATCAACAGCAGCAAAACGAAAAGCTCCTTTCGCACTAGACACAGAAACCATACATTTCAAATCTCACGACTGATGATAAGTGTCCTTTAGTTGCCCAAATTAGTTTTCAAAGAACTCAGAAATTTCAGGGGAGCCTAAAGGCCAATCAGGAAAAATCCCAAAGTAAATTGTTGAGTTGACATTTTATTCGGATGACTGAAGAGTCATAAAGTAGCAAAGAACCATTCGTGTTCATCAACACTTTCAAAGGCCTGGGATTGTTAGGATAGGAAAACAGGGATATGGCCAGGCCTAATTCCCACCAGAAAGAGCACTTCTTGTGAGGGGCAAACTTCCCTCCCTGCATGCCTACCACCCACTCAGGAGTTGCCCAGGGAGCACAGAGTTATTTTGAGCCAAAGAGGTGTGCAACACACATTTGTGATGCAATAGTGACCTCAGGTTGGGTGAGGGTGGGGTGGGGTTTAAATCTGACAGCCCCATGGCCAGCTTTCATCTGGACCAGGTGAATTCGCTGTGACAACATGATGCTCCTTTTTATCCATCTAATTGTATGTGCTGCTCTGTGGACTGGATGGATGATGCAAGATTATCTAATAATGGTCAGGACTAGTGGTCAAGAGGGATGGGGATAGATTTACGATTCTGATGGTGGTGATGGTGATCTATTGGTGTATCTTGGTTTTTTCCTGTGGCAGGACCCCCCTTGCCAAGAGGACCCCCCTTGCCAAGAGGCCCCACTTCAAAGAAGGCGAAGGAGGAAGAGGTACCAAGGATGCAATCATAGGTGATGTGCTTTTTTAAGTAGATACCTTGTCATTATGAAAGACTACAGGAACATTATCAAACAACCAGCTTAGCTTTTAAGTCAATCAGTGGTCCAGCCACATGACCCCTTTCTTTTAAAGAACATGGGCTGGGGATGCCAATGGATTGGCTCTGATGTCATACCCTGGACCCTGGGTTTCCCCAAGTCAATTTCTGTCAGCAGACCAAACAGGAGTTTGCACAAAGGGAGGGAATCGGCCTTGTTTGCACCTTGTTCACCATTTGGATCCTTCCTCCCTCCCTCCCTCCTTCCTTCAGCTTGCTGTCCTCATGTTAATAAAACACCATGAGTTCAAGAGAGCAGAGACTCTGAAGTCAGGGAATTCTCTGACTAAGAAGGCATGACTTCTGATCTCCCACAGAACACTCTCTGAGAGATGGAAGGGCAGAAACTTGGAGGTGGGATGTTGTGTGACTCAGAGTTAGTGCCAGGACAAAAGATTTGCCCTAACTTTCCTTGCTTTTCTGATTTTGGCCTTCCCCCCATCATTACAGGATCATCCACTCTAATTCAGGGACCTCCATGGACTCCACCAGAGCCGTATGCAGTCGGACACCATCCTTGGGAGATGTGGCTGAAGAAACACCTTCCCAGCTTCCTCTGGCTCCAAAGCGCCAAAGGATTCCCTTCCTGACCTACAAGGAGCAGGAACTGCTGGAGTGGAACATCTACAAGAAACATCAAGAGGAAGATGCAAGATCTCTCCACCTTCAAAACTTCCTCCAGGGCCTCCAGATTCCAGTGTGCAAGCTGAGTCCTGAGCCATGGGTGCACAGCCGTGGGGCACCCATGCCATATGAAGGGTGGTACCAGCCAAGCCCTGAGCAGCGTGAAAGAGGGCCAGCACCCCACAGTCGAAGCCCAAGGCATGTGGTGCAAAGACCAGGGTCACGCCAGCCAAGCCCTGGACAGCATGGGAGAAGTCCAGACCCCTGTATTCAAAGGCCAAGGGCCAGAGCACAGAGTCCAGGGCCAGGCCACAAGAGGGCAAGGCGGAACAGGAGAAGCCCCAAAGCCCCAAAGCAAAGAACAAGGCTTGGGGTGCAAAGATCAGGGCGTCAAAGCCCCAAAGGCCAGGGGACCAGCCCAGAGTGGCATAGTCAGAGTCCGAGGGCCAGGAATCGAAGCCCAATACCCCTCCCTCACAGCCCAAGAAAGGACAGCCGAAGCCCAAGTCACCGTGGGGCAAGCCCTGAGTCCAGGAGGCAAAACATGAGGACCAGCGTGTCCAGTTCTGGAACCCGCGTGAAAAGCCACAGGAGCCACGCCTGCCCCGCTCTGCCTTCCTCTGTAGAGCTGCTCTCTTCCCTCCTTCCCGTCTCCCAGTCCAAAAGCCACAGCAGTCTCCGGAGAGGGCCAGAGGAGGGCCAGGTGGCCAGTATTGAGCAGAAGATCCTCCAGTTGAGCTGGGATGACCACACTGGACCAGAAATGCCCAAGAGGCGTGGGGAGACCCCCAAACCATCAAGGGCTGCTGAGCTCTCCTTCACAGACACTGCTGTCATCTGCAAGGACCCACAGGTTGTGCCATTGGTGGCTTCAGCACAGTTTGAAGTCCAGCAGGAAAGCCACCGGTTTGTGGATCGGCCTCCCAAGACACAATCTCCAGCACATATCCTTGTGGAATTGGTGCATGAGGAGGAAGCCAGGCAGGAACTGCATCTGGGCTTGCCCAAGAAGCCCTCATCCCCTGGGAGACTTCCGGCCAGAAGACTACCTACTTCTCCACCCACGATCGGCAGGTCCAAAAGCCCCAGCAGACTCCGAGGGGAAAGAGGAGACAAGATGGGCAGCGCTGACCAGAAGCCACAGTGGTTGACCTGGACTGACATCTCTGAGGCAGATTTTCCGAAGGCCAACAAGAAGGCAGTCAACCTCCCGACAGATGGTCGGCCGCCATTCCTAGAGCCAACTATCACATGCCAGAATCAACTTGAGTCACCATGTCTGTTTGAGGTCTACCAGGAAAGCCACCAGTTTGTGGATAGGCCTCCCAAGCCACAATCTGCAGCGCATATCCTGGTGGAACTGGTGCATGAGGAGGAAGCCAGGCAGGAACTGCATATGAGCTTGCCCAAGAGGCCCTCATCCGCTGGGAGACTTCCGGCCAGAGGATTGCCTACTTCTCCATCCCCGATCAGCAGGTCCAAAAGCCACAGAAGTCCCCAAGGAGATGATGGAGAAAAGATGGGCAGTGCTGACCAGAAGCCACAGTGGCTGACCTGCACTGACATCCTTGAGCCAGGTTTTCCTAAGGCCAACAAGAAGGCAGCCAAACCATCCACAGCTGGTCAGCCACCAATCCTGGGGCTAACTATCACAGGCCAGAATCAACTTGAGTCACCATGCCTTTCAACGGTCTACCAGGAAAGCCACCGGTTTATGGATTGGCCTCCCAAGCCGGAATCTCCAACGCATACCCTTGTGGAATTGGTGCATGAGGAGGAAGCCAGGCAGGAACTGCATCTGGGCTTGCCCAACAGGCCCTCATCCCCTGGGAGACTTCCGGCCAGAAGACTACCTACTCCTCCACCCACGATCTGCAGGTCCAAAAGCCGCAGCATTCTCCAAGTGGAAGGAGGAGACAAGATGGACAGCGCTGACCAGAAGCCACAGTGGTTGACCTGGACTGACATCTCTGAGACAGATTTTCCCAAGGCCAACAAGAAGGCAGTCAACCCACCGACAGATGGTCGGCCGCCATTCCTGGAGCCAACTATCATGGGCCAGATTCAACTTGAGTCACCATGCCTGTTTCAGGTTGACCAGGAAAGCCACCGGTTTGTGGATCGGCCTCTGAAAACAACATCTCCAGCTCTCATTCTTGTGGAATCGGTGCATGAGGAGGAGCTCCATCTGGACTTGCCCAAGAGACCCTCCCCTGGGAGACTTCCAGCCAGAGGACTGCCTACTTCTCCATCCCCGATCGGCATCTCCAAAAGCCACAGAAGTCTCCAAGGAGAAGGAGGAGAAAAGATGGGCAGCGCTGACCAGAAGCCACAGTGGATGACCTGGACTGACATCTCTAAGCCAGATTTCCCCAAGGCCAACAAGAAGGCAGCCAAACCGCCCACAGCTGGTCAGCCGCCAATCCTGGAGCCAACTATCACGGGCCAGAATCAACTTGCGTCACCATGCCTTTTCACAGTCTACCAGGAAAGCCACCAGTTTATGGATCGGCCTCCCAAGCCGGAATCACCAACGCATACCCTTGTGGAATTGGTGCATGAGGAGGAAGCCAGGCAGGAACTGCATCTGGGCTTGCCCAACAGGCCCTCATCCCCTGGGAGGCTTCAGGCAAAAGGACTACCTACTTCTCCACCTCTGATTGACAGGTCTGAAATCAGCAGCAGTCTACAAGGGGAGGGAGGAGGCAAGATGGTCAGCGCACCCTTTTGCCCCCACCCTTGGCAACTGGGCATCCCTTGCCTGGTCTACCCGCAGCTGACTACAGTGGAAGGGCAGGAGTACCTGAACCTGAGCTTTGTCCTGAACATCCCGAAGGACCAGGCTAGTGAATGGGGAATTGACCCAGAAGGAGATGCCTCCTGGGAACAGGTGGACAAAGAGAGGCCCTCTGAGCTGAAACAGAGCTACACCAAAAAAGCCCACCCTCTAGGCTCAGAGAGGCCACCAAAGCCAGCGAGGCCGCCCTCCGTAAAAAACCCAGACCCAAGGTACAGACACCACAAGGCTGCTCCAAAGGACCAGAAAGACAGCTCCACAACCACTCCTGGGTCCTCAGATAAACCATCTAAAAGGAGAAATCATTCCCGGCCAGCAAAGCCAGAAAAAGAATCCCTGCAGCCCAAGGCTCACCAGAAGCTCCCAAACTTTCTCAAGCGACTGATGCTCTGCATCAAGAAGGTTTGGGCTAAACTGAGGAAGAAGAAGGCCCACCCAAAGCAGGACTCGCGGGCTTCTGCTTCCCACAAGCAAGGCTCATCCTCGGAAAGAGTTATCTCTGAGGATGAACCCAGAAAAGGGATTCTGTTGAACAACAAAGGCTTTGAACCTTCAGCTTCTTCTTCTTCCTCCACTACCTACAAGGAAGGTCACCACTGGCACCAAGAAATCCTATTCCCACAATTCTGGGAGGGTGATTATTTTGGCTTATCAACTCAAAAAAGAGGCAGACATCACCCCAGAAACCTTGTGAGGACACCTACCTCCATCATCATAAAGAAAAAGCTCTCTAAGAAAAGAAGATCCAGAGAAATCCTGGACTGAAGCCCCAATGAGTCAAGTAGGCTGGCCTGGTCCTCCCCAAAGCTGTCTAAGAGAGCATGACCTGGCCCCCTGGCTGTAAAAGTTTGAGAACGCCTGACCCACATGAAATAAGCTGCCTTTTATTAAAGTAAATCTTTACGCAAAAGAATTAATGGACACAAATCAGACATCTGGATTGGCAACACAGACAAACCTGTCTCAAACCACTTCAATCTACCTGGATACTCTATCCGAGACCTGAATTCCAATTCTGGAACAGAATAATTACAAGACTAGGATCAAAAGAGAGGCAGCAGAAATAAAATATATCCATCTCTTGGACACTCATCACAGAGACTTAAATATTAGTGAACGGTTTCTGGGACATTATCAAATTTGATACACAGATTGCTATATGCTGCTAGATATTTTATATATTATATTTTGGTATACAGTATTATAGAACCTCCCTGCCAATTCTCTTTTACAATTTGAGCATAACAGGACATGGCCAGGTGGCAGTAAACAAGTGAGAGATTAAATCAGAAACCAGAAAGGACTTTACTTCACACCTTTGAGACTGAAAGGGAGACATTTAAAACTAATCTGAATAATTTATTGTTACTGATAGCTGTAGGAAGCTGTATTGTTATGCTTGCTTGTCTGTCATTCTGCTTGAGCAAACCCTTCTCCCTTTAACCCCTGCATTTGGTGTATATAAACCATGCCTGCAAGTTTTACTCCTTGTCTGAAGAAGTGGACTTGATCCACGAAAGCTAACAATAAAAAGTTTTTCAAAATCTATTGAATGATTATTGTAATGGAGGGAAAAGAGCAAGAATACCTAAAAGCCTATGGTATAAATCGCAGAAAGAGGGTGGTTTGGGATTACCTAATATTAAATCGTATTACAGGGCGTTCCAAATTAAAGGCTTGGTAAAACTTTTAACGATAGAGGACCTCATATGGAGGGAGATAGAAATGAAAGATAGTAATGTGTGTGCAAAGGGAGAATTTCTGGAAAATACAGTTTTTGATTTAAAACCAAGAAATAATGTCCTAAAATCTATGATAAATGTTTGGATAAAGTTGAAAGATAAATTGGCACCAAACACCTCTCCAATATTAGAGTTGCAAGATCTTAAAACATTTCCAGTTAAAAATTTAGAATTAATAAAAAATATTATGTATAAATATGATATAATCTTATTAAAAGATTGGCTGGATCGAATTGAGAATGAAAAAACAAAAAAAAAGAAATTTATAAGGAATTAAAACTGAACTGGCTTCAGATACTAACGTTGGATAAGTGGAATAAACAATATAAAATGAAATTACAGCCAATAAGGCAGTTGACAGACTTCGAGGAGATGGTATATAAAATAAGAAGAGGTTCAATGGGGATAAAAGGAATAGTAAGTAAATTATATAAAATGATAAACAACATGGATGAATCCCAGGATACCCTTAAAAGAATGTGGGAATCAGACTTGAGTATTACTATTACAGATAAGAACTGGAAGAAAAAATGGAAAAGTAGGATGATGCGAAATCTGTCTACAAAAGTTAAAGAACACAACTACAAGATGTTGTGGCGATGGTATATGACGCCAGTTCGATTAAATCAAATAAATAGTAGCAATTCGAAAAAATGTTGGAGGTGTCATCAGGAAATTGGGACATACAAACATATGTGGTGGGATTGCAAAATTATTTCCAATTTCTGGCATAAAATGGAACAAGAAGTAGAAAAAATTTTAAATATCCGTTTAAAGTTGAATGAAAAAAATAGTATTATTAACGGATTTAGAGGATTTGAATTTAGAGGAAAATATAAAAGAGTTATTGTCTATTTTTTTGACATTGGCGAGACAACAAGTAGCCAGAAATTGGAAAGGTGATATGAATTTAGAAATTGGTAAATGGTATGTTGATGTTTGGGATATGGCATTAAATGAAAAACTTACATGGGAACTAAATATAAAAAGGGGGTTAATAAAACAAAATAGATTTTGGGACATTTGGAAGCCTTTTTTGCAACACACATTGATGGATAATAAAGGAGAAAAACCTGCTCCGAATACAATGTATTTTTGGCAGAATGAATGAGTTGTAAAAGGAGTGGCTGGTAGACTCAAGGACTGTAGTGCACTGGGTGGTAGGAACCATGTACAAATTATTAAAGTTGTAATATGGTGGTTAAAGAGGAAAATGGATATAAGGATGAAAATATATAGTATAGCAAATGTATAAAAAATAACGTTTGATTACATTATATTATATTGACATGTATTTTTTTTTCTTCTCTCTTCCTCTTCTCATTTTTTTTAACGTTGTAGGATGTACGTGGGAACTACTTTTTTTGTGTGTAATTGTTTCTTTTATGTTTTGTAGACTGTTTTGTTGGTTTATTTTTAATATTGCAAAAAAAATAAAAAAATTTTTTAAAAAAAGAAAGCTAACAATAAAAATATAGCAGTTAGTCTTTAAAGTATTTTTGTTTTATTGCTTTTTTGTTTTTGTTTTCTGATATGCCTGAACCACAGACTAACATGGCTACTATTCAAAAAAAAATTATTAAAGTGATTCTCAGACATCCCCCTGTGGTTTAAATCTGTTTCTTTCAGTTTGCTTTCAGAGAATTATACAGTTTACTTTATTGTTCACTGTTTGTCAATGTTTTATACTGGTATTGTATTGTTTGTTAATTATATGTGTTTGGTTGATACCCATCCAGAGAGTGTGCAATCGTATTATTGGGCAGTACATAAATTTATGGATGGATGGATGGGAGTAATATACTGTAGTCTTCTCCTGGGATCCGGACATTTGCTCTACCATCCCAACTACTGATTCCAAGTCTATCCTTTTACAAACACCAATTACTTCTTCAAGTGTCATATCAGTTCTAAATATTGTCTATCATCATGGTGAAAGTCTTCCTGTTCTTAACTCCTCGGAACAGTTGTTCTGAGAACCTTCCACACCAGTCTCTCAGGTTCTTCAGCCATAAGGTCTATCTACATTCATGTTCTTTCTTCCCAAGGATCTGCCTTTGCATAATGAGTTGGTGTATTCTATAGTTTGTGTCATTTCTCATGATATTCCCAAGGTATTGGAGCTTTCTATGTTTAATGGTCTTAAACAATTCTTATTCTTTATCCATCTTGCACAACACTTCTACATTAGTTACACGATCAACCCATGATATCCTTAGCAGCCATCTGTAGATCCATATTTCAAAAGCTTCGATTTTCTTTTCAGATGCTTTAGTCTGTGTCCAAGTTTCAACTCCATATAACAACACAGGGAATATGTAACATCTCGCTATTCAGAGCTTCATAGCGAGAGTTAGATCTCTACTGCATAACAAATGTCAAACTTTTACGGAGGTGGATCTTATTATTTATTATTATTTATTAACTCACATTTACTACCCCGCCCCAATCGGGCAAACCTGACTCTGGGCGGCCTACAACATGAATTTAAAATCACAAGTAAATCTATATAGTAATAGTATTTAAAATCTCAAAACCTTAAAATTTATAAAAGATTAAAACGGTGCAGCAAATAAAACAAAAGCATATTCGATTTTAATATCTACATTGTGATCATATGATACTTTTCATTTAAAATCCTTTTCATTTCTTGTGTTACTGCCATTAGCTTGTCATGAGATGATGCTCGGCGTAATGCAAGATGTTTAGTCTTCTTACTGTTGAGATCCAAAACATATTCTGCACTCGAAGCTCTAACTCAGGGGTGCCCAAACTTTTTGGCCCGTGGGCTGATCATGTGGTTCAGGGAGCCAATCACTAAGACCCAGGGGCCGGGTGCGGCCCCCGACGCCAATTCTTCTGGCCCATGAAGCCCTCGTCGCTCCTGGAAGTGGAAGTAAAACGCACCCGTACGGGCGTGTTTTACTTCCATGAGCGACAAAGGCTTCGTGGGCTGGATGAATTGGCGTCGGGGGCCGCACCCGGCCCCTGGGTCATAGTTTGGACACCACTGCTCTAACTCGATCTGACTGGACTGAACTGAGCTCAACTGAAGATTCCTGCATTAGTATTTAAACAGTAAATAGACTGATATGATGTATGGTGCTTTTAAAAACAGTAAAACCCCAACTTACATATGTCCCGAGTGACATAAAATTCAACTTACATAATGATTTTGTGCTAAAACCATGTCCCGATCTACACAATTTCCTTTGGGTTCGCTTTGAGTTACATAAAGATTCATTTTCCTATGGATTTGCTTCGAGTTATGTAAAAATTCATTTCCCTATGCTGGGTCTGCTTCGATTTACATAAAAATTTCATTTTTCCTATGGGTTTGCCTCAAGTTACGTAAAAAACCGATTTAAGCAAAAGCCTACGGAACGGACCTTTTTGTAAGTAGGGGTTTTACTGTATTACTTTATTAGCCAGTGTGTAATTATACAGAATGTTAAGCTGCTAGGCTAACAGGGCATTCTCCAAATTTTTTTACTACCACTTCTATTATTCTAATGCGAAAAGAACAAAAACTCCATACAAAAAAAAAAAGGCCAGGAAAAGGAAGCAAGAAAATTCCCCAATTCACAGTGTGTAAGTCAACCAACAAACAAGTCACAGCAATGGGAGCAATATTTATATTTCAGACAGCATTACATTCAAATGAGAGCTTGAAGGGATAAAGGAAGTAATCTACGTGTCACACTACAAATCTTTGCGAAATCAGCCCACCATCTTGGGCATACCAGGCACAGGGTTATTTTGCTATTAACACAACCCTCTTGATCTATTGGCAAACAAAGGAGATTAGCCGTGTGATCCATATTCAAATTATAAAAAATGCAAAAATGCAGGATGAAGGTGATACCTTTATTAAAAGGTAAAGGTTTCCCTTGCTCGAAAGCCAGTCATATCCGACTCTAGGGGTTAGTGCTAATCTCTGTTTCTAAGCCAAAGAGCCAGCGCTGTCTGCTTCTGCAGACATTTCCATGGTCATGTGGCAGCCATGACTAGATACCGGAGCGCATGGAACGCTGTTACCTTCCCACCGAAGTGGTCCCTATTTATCTACTTGCAATTTCTTGCTTTCGAACTGCTAGGTTGGCAGGAGCTGGGACAGAGACGGGAGCTCATTCCGTCCTGCAGTACTCGGGAATCAAACTGCTGACCTTCTGCCTCCCAGTCAGCTTCTAGCCACTCTTTATTAGATCACTTGAAAATTTAAATGTTGCGAGCTTTCGAGATCCAAAATCTCTTCATCAGGCATGGCATGATGTTTTGCCAGTACACATCTTGAAAATTATTATTATTTATTTATTAGTTCAAATGTATATTGTCGCCCACTCGCCGTGGCGTCTCAGGGCGGCTTACAGACAATACATTACATTACAATACAATATGTTGGGGTGGGCACAGGGGTAGGGGCAGCAAGATCCTCATCCTGCCCTGGCTTCTTCCCCTGGCAGTTGGTATAGGCACAGGGGGAGGGGCAGCAAGGTCCTCATCCTGCCCTGGCTTCTTCTTCTCCTGGCAGTTGCTGTTGAACAACAGCAAAAGGGCTTCTTTAGCTGCCTGTGGGGCTGGGGTAATAACACCAAGAAGCCTTTTTTGATGTTGTTCAACATGCATTTCTAAGCTGTGTTCCTGGCAAAACATCATGCCATGCCTGATGAAGAGATTTTGGATCTCAAAAGCTCGCAATGTTTTAGTTTTTAAGTGATCCAATAAAGGTATTGCCTTCCTCCTGCATTTTTTTTTATAATTTGATCTATAGGGCTTCATAGAAAAATGGGCAGGAAGCATTTGTTCTTAGAACTACAACTCCCAAAGTTCCTACCATTGGAGGCCCTCCTGGGAGTTATAGGCCAGTAAACATGCATTGTCCACCTCTGCGATGTATGTTCCGCCCAAAGGAGGCTACTGATTCCAGTATCATAGAGACTGTGAATATGCTCTGAGTTTTACATCAAACTTTTAAAAAGCTATCCAAGGTTCTGAGCCTGTTTTGGGGAGTAGAATCTGTAAAGGTCCTGTTATGTTCAGAAGAAAACCCAGAACAAAGTGTTGTGTTCAGTCACTTCTTGTTCCTTTGTATGAATGAGCATATTCTGGTGGATGACAGGCCAGCATTTTATTCCCTCCATGCCCACTCAGATGTGGTGTAGCCAAACAGAAAAAAAGATAAGACCTCGCTACACCTAACAATTGTGTGTTAGAGGGAAGAGCAGGAAGTACACCTTGTGCAAACTACACCTCTTCTACACAATTATTGACAAGTCTTCCCCTTTTACTCAAAGAAACCCACACACGCAGCTTGGAAGCAAATAGCCTTTTAGCCCATCAGGATCAAACTCACAATGTTTTGGCTTCCACCAGGGCTCTTCTCACCTGACAAAGGGGCCATTCTCCATATCTGTATCCAGGCCCCATTTGAACCCACTAAGGAACAGTGCTAGTAATTATTTCTAAGTCATACATTATTTATTTATTTACAATTCACATTTATATAATTCACATTTATTAACACTGTAAATGAACAAAAAGTTATAAATAAACAACAATGGGAATGATGAATAAATGATGGTTTGACCTGTTGAATTTCGGCCTGCCCACAGCACTTCTTTCCAAAGTGCAAAATGGAATTGCAGAGACTGGAGAGGTTCAAAACTAGAAGAAAGAGGGATGCCCCCTTCAACAGCTTATGAAAAATAATCCACAAGGGAGCAATGGGGAAACCCATCTCTTTCTGTTCGCCTTAAAGTCATGCACCCATGACTTGCTATTTTTAAATGCCTTGGAGTTGTCATGACAACCAGCCCAATTTTGGAGCACTGAAGATGAGCTGGCTTCCATGGGAGCTTTTTAAGCCTAGCCATAACAGCAATGGAGGCCCCCACAGCAAGAATGCAACCCTTTCCCCCCTCACCAAAGATAATTAAATATTCCGGGGAAAGTGAACATTTTGTAACTTGCATCAGAACAGTATTTACCCCTACTCTGCCCCACCTGAAATACAGATTCTCCTCAGTATGGAATTGGAGGCAGGGTGAAGGTTGCATCGGTTGAATTACTGCCTGTTATGCAAATGCTGCACAAAATGCATAAAGACCCTGCTAGATAAACAGTAGGGTTGCTAACTAGCCTGAAGAAGCAACTGTGGAGGCCTAGGTCTACCACCATCTTTTAACGAGGTTTTTAACTAAAGGAATTTGTATTCCTCGATTGTATTGCTACGTTGTATTGCTCATCCCGTTGCATTGTTGTATTCTATCGTTATATTTTATTATATCATACTGTATTATATTGTTAATTATATTGTTGATGTTTATGGAATGTTACATTTGTGGGTTCTGTGAGCTGCCCTGAGTCGGTTTTTACCGAGTAGGGCAGCATACAAATCGAATAAATGAAATTAAATGAAATGATTTAGCCTTCTTCAAGTGCCGTATCCATTCCGAATATTGGCTATCATCATGGTGAAAGTCTTCCTGTTCTTAACGCCTTGGAACAGTTCTGCTGAGGACCTCCAACATCGGATTCTCAGGTTCTTCAGCCACGAGGTCCATCTACATCCTCATGATATCCCCAAGATATTTGAGCTTTCTTAGTATAATGGTCTTAAACAGTTCCTATTCTTTATCCATCTAGCACAACACTTTTACATTAGCCACATGGTCAACCCATGATATCCTTAGTAGCTGTCTATACATCCACATTTCAAAGTTGCTTGAGCTAGTGTCCAAGCTTCAGCTCCATCATATAGCAACTCTGCCAAAACAAATAAATACTATACTGGGAATACATAACATCTCACTATTTGGATCTTTGTAGCAAGGGTTATGTAATAAAGGCAATTTAATTGCAGCATATGACCTACAGCTGTGATGGTGAACCTTGGCACTCCAGATGTTCTTGGACTTCAATTCCCAGAAGCCCATGCACCTTGTGAATCCACACGAATGGGATTACCGTGATTCATCTGGCCCGCCCTGCCCACGTCACTCCCAGAAGCGGAAGTAAAATGTGCCCATACAGAGAAAGGGTTAACCCAGAAGAGCCTTAACCATACGGGCGCATTTTACTTCCGCTTCCGGGAGTGACGAGGGCAGCGTGGGCCGGATGAATCACAGTAAACCCATTTGCGAGGATTCACAGGGTGCTTGGCCTTCTGGGAATTGAAGTCCAAGAACATCTGGAGTGCCAAAGTTCGCCATCACGGAAGTATAGTAACATGCTCATAGGAACAAAGAAAGATCATTATGAGCCAGAACAGATCGGTGTCTTGGTATTAATTTGAAACACTCATTGTAAAGAGTTGGGAAAACTTCCAAACATTAGTAAGAACTCTTAACAGTCTTTTTTGAATTAAGAACTCTTAGTTGTCTTTTTTGAATGACATATCAAATATTTGGACCTGTTGTTGAAAACCTCTGATAAGTACACTCTAAGAAGAAGCACTAAAAATAAGAGTAGCCTACATTTGAACCCGCACCTGGGTTACCATATTAGGATAAAGAAGTGGCATCTGTAGTTGGGGATAAGACTCATGTGAACAGGACTCCGCCAATAGGCCTCTCCAAGTATGTAGAATTATGTAACCTCTTTTAAGGGGGAGGGTTTTTGGTTTTACATTTCCATGTGTAAGAGGGTAAAAAGCCAACTTATCTACTGCTAAATTGTGCCTTCTTGATAAGACACCACAAAAAAAGCTGCTTCATTTACCCTCAGAGTAAAAGACTGTCTCCAATTGTTTTAGCTGAGTCTGTTGATAACAATTAGATCTCTAGGTCAAGGTTTCCCTTCCTCAAAACCCAGTCATTTCTGATGCAAGGAGGCAATGCTCATCTCCATTTACAGTCAAAGAGTCGGCACTGTCTGTGTCTACAGACATTTCCATGGTCATGTTACAGACATGACTAGGCACCGAAGTGCATGGAACGCTGTTACCTTTCCCACCTATTTATCTACTTGCAATTTCTTGCTTTCAAACTGCTAGATTGGCAGGAGCTGGGACAGAGGCCAGAGCTCACTCTATCGTGCAGCACTTTAGTCTCGAACTGCTGACCTGCTGACCTTCTACTTGTCAAGCTCCACGTCTTAACCACTAAGTCAAATGTCACATTTTTATGAAGGCGGCTCTTGCTTTTTCTATTTGCATTTTAAGAAATCAGCCAGTAAACATTTTTCATGAAACAATGAAAAATGTCTCTTAGGAATAAGATCTGTTCAACAGGAATAGCCTGCTTCAGGAGCTGGTGGTCGCCCCTTCCCTGGAGACATTTTACTCAGGGATCAGAAAAGCGACTTCACTACAGCTCCCATAATACTTCAGCTAGGATGGTCATGGGGTGGCCATGCCCCACGTAAGCATCTCTAAAATCCTGATGCCCACCCACCTGTTGCATATACAGTCAAACCTCGCATAAAGAGCGTTTCGCTTAAAGAGTAACTCACTTAAAGAGCAGAATTTCCTCTGAATGTTCGCTTCGCTTTACAAATAAAACCAACCCAAAATTCGCTTAACAAATAAATCGGGGTGCGCAATTCCCCGCACACTTGGTCATTTACAATGGTGTTTCGCTTAAAGAGCAATCCTGTGGAACGCATTATGCTCTTTAAGCGAGGCACCACTGTAATCCTTCTTATTCAAAAAGTGAACTCCTCTTCACATTGGTGAAGCCTAAAAGCCAATTGACTGTGAATAACTCATTCTCAAATTACCCACCCCCAATCCTTAAAAATAACACCACCACCCCCCGGCTAGGAACCACTGAGGTAGAAGTATGTCCATGATGCTAGCCGACCTCAGTAACTAAGCTAGCACCCAAAGAGAAAGCAAGTATAACCATGCCAGCTAGAGAGATACTGAAAAATTTGGTCCAAAAAAGTAACTTTTCCAACACAGGATGTAAGTTAATCCACAGAGGTGAAGTCTATCAAAGACTCCTCTTAGCCATAATGACAAAATAGTCCTGACTTTCTTAGGAGTCTATTTCTGAATAGCACCATCCCAGGGGAGAATGCAACATAGGGTGCTATTCAGGTCAGGTCATGCTTATGGGCTTCCAAGAGGCATCCATTTGGCCACACTGGAAAGTAGCATGCTGGCCCACATATGCCTTTGGCTTTCTTTTTTCTCCATGTGGCTACCTTTTTTTTTCCAGAAAGCCTGTGCCTACTAAGTTAATGCTGTCTTTGTATCCCAGCAGGGGACAACAAAACAACCCTCCTCATGATAGCCTTGACCCGGTTTGCTATGAAAGAAACAAAGAAGGAGGGAAAGCACAAAGGACCTTGAGCTAGGATCTTTTTAGAAACCTGGAATGAAGAAGCCTGGAATGTGTCCAGCCGGTAGAAGAAGACCATTACAAACATTGTTTATTCATCATCCTTATCACCTAGGACAGTGATGGCAAACCTTGGCATTCCAACTATTCTTGAACTTCAATTCCTGATACGCACAGCAAACCCATTTGTGTGGATTCACAGAGACCAGGGCTTCTGGGAATTGAAGTCTAAGAAAGCCTGGAGTATGAAGGCTTGCCATCACTAACCTACGAGCTGCCCCAGATACTCTGTTGCCAGAGGTGAGAGACCCAATGGCATCCCTTCCACTGCATGAAGAATAGCCAAGGGGAGGTCATTTGAAGCTTCCATCAACAGCAGCAAAACGAAAAGCTCCTTTCCCACTAGACACAGAAACCATACATTTCAAATCTCACGACTGATGATAAGTGTCCTTTAGTTGCCCAAATTAGTTTTCAAAGAACTCAGAAATTTCAGGGGAGCCTAAGGGCCAATCAGGAAAAATCCCAAAGCAAATTGTTGAGTTGACATTTTATTCGGATGACTGAAGAGTCATAAAGTAGCAAAGAAGCATTCGTGTTCATCAACACTTTCAAAGGCCTGGGATTGTTAGGATAGGAATACAGGGATATGGCCAGGCCTGATTCCCACCAGAAAGAGCACTTCTTGTGGGGGGGAAATTCCCTCCCTGCATGCCTACCACCCACTCAGGAGTTGCCCAGGGAGCACAGAGTTATTTTGAGCCAAAGAGGTGTGCAACACACATTTGTGATGCAATAGTGACCTCAGGTTGGGTGAGGGTGGGGTGGGGTTTAAATCTGACAGCCCCATGGCCAGCTTTCATCTTGACCAGGTGAATTCGCTGTGACAACATGATGCTCCTTTTTATCCATCTAATTGTATGTGCTGCTCTGTGGACTGGATGGATGATGCAAGATTATCTAATAATGGTCAGGACTAGTGGTCAGGAGGGATGGGGATAGATTTACGATTCTGATGGTGGTGATGGTGATCTATTGGTGTATCTTGTTTTTTTCCTGTGGCAGGCCCCCCCTTGCCAAGAGGCCCCACTTCAAAGAAGGCGAAGGAGGAAGAGGTACCAAGGATGCAATCATAGGTGATGTGCTTTTTTAAGTAGATACCTTGTCATTATGAAAGACTACAGGAACATTATCAAACAACCAGCTTAGCTTTTAAGTCAACCAGTGGTCCAGCCACATGACCCCTTTCTTTTAAAGAACATGGGCTGGGGATGCCAATGGATTGGCTCTGATGTCATACCCTGGACCCTGGGTTTCCACAAGTCAATTTCTGTCAGCAGACCAAACAGGAGTTTGCACAAAGGGAGGGAATCGGCCTTGTTTGCACCTTGTTCACCATTTGGATCCTTCCTCCCTCCCTCCCTCCTTCCTTCAGCTTGCTGTCCTCATGTTAATAAAACACCATGAGTTCAAGAGACCAGAGACTCTGAAGTCAGGGAATTCTCTGACTAAGAAGGCATGACTTCTGATCTCCCACAGAACACTCTCTGAGAGATGGAAGGGCAGAAACTTGGAGGTGGGATGTTGTGTGACTCAGAGTTAGTGCCAGGACAAAAGATTTGCCCTAACTTTCCTTGCTTTTCTGATTTTGGCCTTTCCCGCATCATTACAGGATCATCCACTCTAATTCAGGGACCTCCAAGGACTCCACCAGAGCTGTATGCAGTCGGACACCATCCTTGGGAGATGTGGTTGAAGTAACACCTTCCCAGCTTCCTCTGGCTCCAAAGCGCCAAAGGATTCCCTTCCTGACCTACAAGGAGCAGGAACTGCTGGAGTGGAACATCTACAAGAAACATCAAGAGGAAGATGCAAGATCTCTCCACCTTCAAAACTTCCTCCAGGGCCTCCAGATTCCAGTGTGCAAGCTGAGTCCTGAGCCATGGGTGCACAGCTGTGGGGCACCCATGCCATATGAAGGGTGGTACCAGCCAAGCCCTGAGCAGCGTGAAAGAGGGCCAGCACCCCACAGTCGAAGCCCAAGGCATGTGGTGCAAAGACCAGGGTCACGCCAGCCAAGCCCTGGACAGCATGGGAGAAGTCCAGACCCCTGTATTCAAAGGCCAAGGGCTAGAGCACACAGTCCAGGGCCAGGCCACAAGAGGGCAAGGCAGAACAGGAGAAGCCCCAAAGCCCCAAAGCAAAGAACAAGGCTTGGGGTGCAAAGATCAGGGCGTCAAAGCCCCAAAGGCCAGGGGACCAGCCCAGAGCGGCATAGTCAGAGTCCGAGGGCCAGGAATCGAAGCCCAATACCCCTCCCTCACAGCCCGAGAAAGGACAGCCGAAGGCCAAGTCACCGTGGGGCAAGCCCTGAGTCCAGGAGGCAAAACATGAGGACCAGCGTGTCCAGTTCTGGAACCCACGTGAAAAGCCACAGGAGCCACGCCTGCCCCGCTCTGCCTTCCTCTGTAGAGCTGCTCTCTACCCTCCTTCCCGTCTCCCAGTCCAAAAGCCACAGCAGTCTCCGGAGAGGGCCAGAGGAGGGCCAGGTGGCCAGTATTGAGCAGAAGATCCTCCAGTTGAGCTGGGATGACCACACTGGACCAGAAATGCCCAAGAGGCGTGGGGAGACCCCCAAACCATCAAGGGCTGCTGAGCTCTCCTTCACAGACACTGCTGTCATCTGCAAGGACCCACAGGTTGTGCCATTGGTGGCTTCAGCACAGTTTGAGGTCCAGCAGGAAAGCCACCGGTTTGTGGATAGGCCTCCCAAGACACAATCTCCAGCACATATCCTTGTGGAATTGGTGCATGAGGAGGAAGCCAGGCAGGAACTGCATCTGGGCTTGCCCAAGAAGCCCTCATCCCCTGGGAGACTTCCGGCCAGAAGACTACCTACTTCTCCACCCACGATCGGCAGGTCCAAAAGCTCCAGCAGACTCCGAGGGGAAGGAGGAGACAAGATGGGCAGCGCTGACCAGAAGCCACAGTGGTTGACCTGGACTGACATCTCTGAGGCAGATTTTCCGAAGGCCAACAAGAAGGCAGTCAACCTCCCGACAGATGGTCGGCCGCCATTCCTAGAGCCAACTATCACATGCCAGAATCAACTTGAGTCACCATGTCCGTTTGAGGTCTACCAGGAAAGCCACCAGTTTGTGGATAGGCCTCCCAAGCCACAATCTCCAGCGCATATCCTGGTGGAACTGGTGCATGAGGAGGAAGCCAGGCAAGAACTGCATATGAGCTTGCCCAAGAGGCCCTCATCCCCTGGGAGACTTCCGGCCAGAAGACTACCTACTTCTCCACCCACGATCGGCAGGTCCAAAAGCTCCAGCATTCTCCAAGGGGAAGGAGGAGACAAGATGGGCAGCGCTGACCAGAAGCCACAGTGGTTGACCTGGACTGACATCACTGAGACAGATTTTCCCAAGGCCATCAAGAAGGCAGTCAACCCACCGACAGATGGTCGGTCGCCATTCCTGGAGCCAACTATCATGGACCAGATTCAACTTGAGTCACCATGCCTGTTTCAGGTTGACCAGGAAAGCCACCGGTTTGTGGATCGGCCTCTGAAAACAACATCTCCAGCTCTCATTCTTGTGGAATCGGTGCATGAGGAGGAGCTCCATCTGGACTTGCCCAAGAGACCCTCATCCCCTGGGAGACTTCCAGCCAGAGGACTGCCTACTTTTCCATCCCCGATCGGCATCTCCAAAAGCCACAGAAGTCTCCAAGGAGAAGGAGGAAAAAAGATGGGCAGCGCTGACCAGAAGCCACAGTGGATGACCTGGAATGACATCTCTGAGCCAGATTTTCCCAAGGCCAACAAGAAGGCAGCCAAAACGCCCACAGCTGGTCAGCCGCCAATCCTGGAGCCGACTATCACGGGCCAGAATCAACTTGCGTCACCATGCCTTTTCACAGTCTACCAGGAAAGCCACCAGTTTATGGATCGGCCTCCCAAGCCGGAATCTCCAACGCATACCCTTGTGGAATTGGTGCATGAGGAGGAAGCCAGGCAGGAACTGCATCTGGGCTTGCCCAACAGGCCCTCATCCCCTGGGAGACTTCAGGCAAAAGGACTACCTACTTCTCCACCTCTGATTGACAGGTCTGAAATCAGCAGCAGTCTACAAGGGGAGGGAGGAGGCAAGATGGTCAGCGCACCCTTTTGCCCCCACCCTTGGCAACTGGGCATCCCTTGCCTGGTCTACCCGCAGCTGACTACAGTGGAAGGGCAGGAGTACCTGAACCTGAGCTTTGTCCTGAACATCCCGAAGGACCAGGCTAGTGAATGGGGAATTGACCCAGAAGGAGATGCCTCCTGGGAACAGGTGGACAAAGAGAGGCCCTCTGAGCTGAAACAGAGCTACACCAAAAAAGCCCAGCCTCTTGGCTCAGAGAGGCCACCAAAGCCAGCGAGGCCGCCCTCCGTAAAAAAACCAGACCCAAGGGACAGACACCACAAGGCTGCTCCAAAGGACCAGAAAGACAGCTCCACAACCACTCCTGGGTCCTCAGATAAACCATCTAAAAGGAGAAATCATTCCCGGCCAGCAAAGCCAGAAAAAGAATCCCTGCAGCCCAAGAAGCTCCCAAACTTTCTCAAGCAACTGATGCTCTGCCTCAAGAAGGTTTGGGCTAAACTGAGGAAGAAGAAGAAGAAGGCCCACCCAAAGCAGGACTTGCGGGCTTCTGCTTCCCACAAGCAAGGCTCATCCTCGGAAAGAGTTATCTCTGAGGATGAACCCAGAAAAGGGATTCTGTTGAACAACAAAGGCTCTGAACCTTCAGCTTCTTCTTCTTCCTCCGCTACCTACAAGGAAGGTCACCACTGGCACCAAGAAATCCTATTCCCACAATTCTGGGAGGGTGATTATTTTGGCTTATCAACTCAAAAAAGAGGCAGACATCACCCCAGAAACCTTGTGAGGACACCTACCTCCATCATCATAAAGAAAAAACTCTCTAAGAAAAGAAGATCCAGAGAAATCCTGGACTGAAGCCCCAATGAGTCAAGTAGGCTGGCCTGGTCCTCCTCTTCCTCTGGGCTCGTTCTCCCCAAATGGCATCCAAAAAGGAGACCCTGGCATGGGCCTCGGCCATGAGCTTTTGGAACTCGCCTTTAAGCTTTTCCTGCACTATCCACTAAAAAAATATGGTGCGTTCCTGAAGAAGTCATCTTGAATTATACATTTAGTATTATTATCGTTGTTGTTATTATTATTATCATCACCATCATCACCTTGTTACTGCATTCGTACTGTATAACGGTCACATGGCTGACACTGTTCTTTTCAGTTAGAAAATAACTAGCCAATGTTAGCATAAATAAAAAACATTTTAATAAAAGAGGTAACAGAATACTCCAATTCTTTTCATTTTCTGCATCAACACCAACTTTGGGTATGTTTTTAAAAAACGGAATTATGGTGCCACAAGACTATTTGTTGTTTACCAGAAGTAGACTAACGCAGCTACACTTGGAGATCTACTTAGTTACTACAGAGAAGCAGAATTGCCCATAAACCTGCATAGGGACCACTAACAAATACCTGTACAATATTTTATATGCAAACCCCAAGGATCATTGCCTTGCTGTGACAAGGGGTCTTGTGTGGTTCGATGAGGTTATGGGCTATGCCAGGGGTGTTACTTCCACTTCTGAGAGCGATGAGGGCGGTGTGGGCCGGATGAACTGGCATCATGGGCTAGATCTAGCCCCTGGGCCATAGTTTGGGCACTCCTGGTTTAAACAGAGAAAATGGCAGTTTAAAATCTATCCCATCTTGTTGCAAAACAGACTGCAAGGCACATTTTACTTCTGCTTCTGGTAGGAGGAACCACGTGACTGGCCCATGGTTCAAAGAGTTTGGGCACCCCTGGACTATGCCACGTAGGATCATTCAAGATACGCAGGCCACTGCAGAGGACCCAGACTAAACATGATCCACTAGAGAAGGAACTGAAAACCCACTCCAGTACTCTTGCCAAGAAAACCCCATGGACAGTATCAAAAGGCTAAAAGATATGACCACTCCATGGTGCAAAAAAAGGTTGGAGATGTAACAACAGGAGCCTTACTCTTGAGTAGGCCCCATTGTTCTTCTGAGTTGCAGCTCCCTGGCTAGACAACCCAGGCTTCAGATATGTGTAGAAAAGGTAGCATTAGGGCAAATAACCACTCCATCTCTTCAAGTATTTCAGAAATACTGTATATTGAAAGCATAGTAAAATACAGTACAGGATACAGTCCATCCATCAAAAGATCAGGAAGCATTTCAAAGCAGAAACAAGCAAACTATAGGTTCCAGGGAAAGCCCACAGCCCCCCCCTCCTTCCTCAAGGCTCACATTTTGCAGAATGAATGCCCAGTACAGTATTCCAGAGAATGCCTCTGTCTGTGTCTGTGTCTCTGGGTTACACCTCTGGCCCTCCCCCTTAGGGATTCCAGCCAAAGATCTTACAGCAAGGCATGTCAATCACATATTAAGTTGCATTTCACTAAAACCATGAGGCAAGGATGTTTACATGGTTTCTCTCTCCCCCATATCTGGAATCACCATTTTGAAAGTACTAAAACACATTTATGTGGGTAAAAAGATAATGAAGAAAGCACCGTTTAAAATGGGGCTTATTTTGTTAAAGAGGACCCCTGCTGTAAGAGACATTCTGATTAATGAGGTCCCAAGCTACAGTAAAACCCTGTATAACTACTTTAATTCGTTCCACGGGACTAGTTGTTGTACAATTTAATCGCTATACAATGCATGCATCGTATAGCAATTATCCCTATTGGAGGCATCATACAATGAATATCTCTATGGGGAAAATCATACAACAACAAACATTCGTTGTATGATTTTTCCCATAGAGATCATTGCATCATACAGTAATACCTCAGATAACGCTAAGACTTGGTTCCACAAGTCTTGGTGTTATCTGATTTTTAGTGTTATCAGATGCATGTTAAAATCCTATGGGATGGATCAGATAACGTTAAAGCTCCATAGAGATACATTGTAACCACACAGGTTTTAGCGGTTGTTATCCGATCCATCCCATAGGACCTTAGCGTTATTCGATCCAATTCTCCTTCCCAATTACTTAATGTTATACGATTTTAGCGTTATCCGAGGTAAACGTTGTCTGAGGTATTACTGTATAATGATTTTAATTGTTATACGGGGCACAATGTTTTTTCAAATCCTTGTCGTTGTATGATTTAATCACTGTAAGCTGGCTTAAGACTCAATATCAAGAAAACCAAGATACATTAATACCTCGGATAATGCTAAGACTTGGTTCCACAAGTCTTGGTGTTATCCAATTTTTAGTGTTATCTGATGCATGTTAAAATCCTATGGGATGCATCGGATAACGTTAAAGCTCCATAGAGATACATTGTAACCGTGCAGGCTTTAGCGGTTGTTATCCGATCCATCCCATAGAACCTTAATGTTATTCGATCCAATTCTCCTCCCCAGATTACTTAACGTTATGCGATTATAGCATTATCCGAGGTAAACGTTATCCGAGGTATTACTGTAATGTCAACAGGCCCTATCGGACCCTGGAAAACAGATGGGGAAGAAATAGAAGCAGTGACAGATTTTACTTTCTTAGGATCCAAGATCACTGCAGATGGAGATTGCAGCCATGAAATAAAACAGTGACTGATTCTTGGGAAACAAGCAATAAGAAACCTGGGGAACATAGTTAAAAGTAGGGACATCACCTTGCAAACAAAAGTCCGCATAGTCAAAAGCAATGGTATTCCCGGTGGTAATGTATGATTGTGAGAGCTGGACCATTAGGAAAGCTGAGCGCAGAAGAATAGATGCATTTGAAATGTGGTGTTGGAGAAGAGTTTTGAGAGTCCCCTGGACAGCGAGAACAAATAGGTCAATCTTAGAAGAAATCAACCCTGACTGCTCCTTAGAAGGTCAAATAGTATGAAGCTAAAGTACTTTGGACATCAAATGAGAAAAGAGGATTAATTTGAGAAAGCCTTGATGCTGGGAAAGGTGGAGGGCAAAAGAAGAAGGGGGTGGCCAAAAATGAGATGGCTAGATGGTATTGTAGATGCAATGGGCACAGAGCTGGACAGGCTGAGGAAGATGGTGGAGGACAGAGGTGCCTGAAGGACAATGGTCCATGGGGTCGCAAAGGATTGAAATCGACTGTGCGACTGAACAAAAAAAAAACATTAAATGGACATAAAAACACATAAAAATACAAATTAAATACACATAAAACACATAAAAATACACATTAAAAATACACATTAAAAATAAATACACATTAAAATATACCCACCCCACACCCAAAGGCAAGTCACTTACCCTGGGGAGCAGGCTGTAGGGAACTTCAGGCTCCCCGCTTGGGAGGACAACAAAGAGGGCGCCGAGGCCTCAGCAGCAGCCACTGGTTCCTCTGAGGCTGCACGTGGCCACCCGATGCTCTGTGCTGCCATACTCCAAGCAGCAAATGGCTGCTTGGCTTGGCAGGCAGAGCGCTGTAGGTGCGAATGCGTGCCAAACGCTGTAGGTGCACCAAGCGCTATAGGTGCAAATGCGTGCCAAGTGCTGTAGGCACGCCAAGCGCTATAGGTGTGAATGGGAGCCAAGCGCTGTAGGCGTGTCAGGAAACAGTATCTTTTTCCTAATGTTTTCAAGGCTTGAGGTTGTAGTTTTAGCTAGGCCTCAAAAATCCTTTGTTCTCTGTGTCTCACAAGACTACGTGTCACGAGACTTTTTTTTCAGCCAGTGTTCCTGTGCTATCTCCCTAGCTAGCATGTTTTGACTTCACTAACTGTACATGTGTGTAAACAATCATTGTTTTGAGAACGTTTTCCTCTGTTCCCTGATTGGCCAAGGGTAACCACCTGACTTCAGAATCTCCATTTTGCAGAGAAGTTAGTTAGTTCATGTTTGGATCTCAATGGCTTAAGACCCTGGCTATGGTGTGGGACTATTCTCTTACTTTCATCATGATCACTTAACCTGTGGACTGTTACCTGGACTGACATCTGTTATTGACCTTTTATAACTACGTTTTTTCCATGGACTATGCTATAAGAACCTGATGAATAAAGCAGCCATTTTCCTCTGAAGATTTTTTTTTTGGTTGTTGTTTTTTTGGCACATACACACAGCTACGCTACCAAGACCTCCCTTGTTCTGCTCTATTGCCTGAGCATAGTAAGAGTTCTTTTTTACGCAGCCCGGCTCTCCCAAGTGTGTAAGGTAAGGGTTAAAGTTCCAGTAATGAGCGTGGTCTCAGGAACTGAAAGGGAGGGGCCCTTATAGGGACATGCCGGTGTCTGACAAGGCGTGCATGCACAGTGGAGGAACCGGTGAAAAGGTATGCCCCCGAGGTGGTTACCCCCCAAAGCCGCTACCAGTTCGCTGGGACACCGGGGAAAGCTACTACCGGTTCTGTCGAACTGGTGCGAGCCGGCTGCTGCCCACCACTGGCCGTATAACCTCAAAGGAAGCCAATTAGGATGCACCCTGTAAAAAAGGGCTAGTTCAAAAGGGCTCAATCCAAGATTAACTACAAGGCAAGGCTTGAAACCAATGATTGTTAATGCCTTCCATCGGCCCAGTATGGTATCGTTGTACACTTTTCTCACTCTGGAGGCATTTGTCTCTCTACAGACACCTTAAAGGCTTTAGTAGCCTGCATTAAACATAGGCAATTAGCTTTAAAGACTGCAGGGAGACTAAGAGGCTGAAAACACAAACAAACAAGCCTTAAGAGCCCAGAGGTATTGCAAATGAGAGGGAGAGGCCTAGACCAGGAGCTCTCAACCTTTTAAAGCCGGGGGTCATTGGGTCACGCTCTCTCAGACAGCTTTGGTTGCTAGATGGCCATTCTGCCCTTCCTCCACCACATGGCACTTCCTGCTGTGGTGAAGGTGGTGGAGGCTGACAATAAATGGTGTTGTGGGCCACATCTGGCTCGTGGGCCACAGGTTGAGAATCCCTGAACTAGATGAATGCATTTACTGCAACTGGCACCTACCGTGAAAACTGCTCAGGCAACCGTTGACCTCACCAAAGGAAACTAAAGTCTAAAAAAGGTATGTTACTTTCTCAAACCCGAAATGGGTCAAGGTCACCCTTGTTTGAAAGTGAGTAGTGTCCAACTCTAGGGGGTGGTGCTCATCTCTGTTTACTGCCAAAGAGACAGCACTGCCTCCATCTGCAGACATTTCTGTGGTGGTCATGTGGCAGGTATGACTAGACACAGGAGCACACAGAGCACTGTTACCTTTCCCACCAGAGCAGTACCTATTTATCTACTTGCAATTTCTTCCTTTCGAACGGCTAGGTTGGCAAGAGCTGGGACAGAGCCAGGAACTCACTCCAGTCGTCAAGTTCAGTGTCTTAACCACTAACCCTCTGCAGTCTATTTTAAGCTAAGTAGCATCCTGCAATTCTTTGTAACAAGATCAGTAAAAGAAGAATAGGTTAGAACCACCTATCTGGCATGCAGGAGGTCTAATAGTCGTGCCAGCTCTACTATTAGGTAGAGTACTGTACATGTCTTGGGCAGCAGATGTTGAGGGGCAGCCTTGACTCAGTGTACCTTGATTCCAGGGTTTGACTGCTTAGCCTTCTTATTTATTTATTTATTTATTTATTTATTTATTTATTACTCACATTTCTATTGCCGCCCCCTTGCTGAGGCAACTCTGGGCAGCTTACACGTAAAACATAACAAATAAAACCTTTACAAAAACATTAAAAAATACCATCAACGATCTATGCTATGGTTAAAAAAATTAATTTCTTAACGCTTGAGAAGAAGGGAGACTTATGAAACCAGGATCATGGAAATGGACACTCCTCATCAGTTGAGTTGTGTTTGCATTGGCCTGTCTTTCTCTCCCTCCTTAAATACCATCCTCTGACACATTTGTTCTATTAATAGCACCATCCAAAGGTCTAGGTAACAATTGTGTTTATTTCGGTTTATTTCTGGACATTGTGTTCCTTCCCCCACCCTGATGTGTAGAGATCTAGGGCATGCTGTGTTGCCAAGGTTTCCTTGCCCCTGGACTCCCTGTATCACCAAAATGATCAACGCAGAGAGAACCAAGAAGCATCGCATAAACCTGTCGCCATTCTTGCAAAAAACAGGCCACAGTTGTATTTTTCCAAATGAAGGGGTCAATTGCAAAGTTGCTTGGGCTTCCTTAGGCCAGTCACCTCTCCCAAAGGTGTTTTTGGTTGGTATTATTTGTTAAGGGAAGCAAACATTCAGAGAAAATTCTGCTCTTTAAGAGAGTTACTCTTTAAGCGAGGGGCTCTTTATACGACATTTGACTGTACATCCTCTTTTAACCAACCATGCTTGCTAATGCTCTTATGTTATGCTTAGGCGTTGCTTCTGTGCTTCCAGAGCATGCATGCATACATACATACATACATACATACATACATACATACATATTGTCAACATGCAAATATACAAATAAAAAAACCTGAACACTCTCTTTAAAATTATTGGGGGGGGGGGGAGGAGTTGTGCTCTTTAAATGTCTTCACTTCAGGTCCAATCCCAGTCACCAGGCCCAAGTGACATCATTTCTGACAAGAGTCGGGGGGGGGGGGAGATAGGCATAAGTTCAAATGGTTTTTTACATCAACATCTCCCTGCCTGCCTGATCATAACAACATGTCAAGGAGATGGTCTCAGCCCAGCCTTCTCCAGAGCTTTCTAATTTCCCTACACTGGAAGAAATTTGGGTAAACATTTAGTCCAGCAGCATCTTTATTAGTGGCAACCAGACCTTGAAATCCATTAAGCTTCACTATTTTCTGTCAAGTGGTACTTTCCATCACTGTTTATAACATCACTGTCACCCCTGCAACACTCCATCCATGGCAAGAAATATGTGGCCTACACAATACACAACCCTAAGAACTCCATTTAAGAGTCTGTTTTATGGCCAGGACTAAGGTGGATAAAAGTCAATGATTAAAATAACTAGGCTTTTTAAATTTAAATTGGATTTTCAAACTTTAAATCAGATTTTTGTTAACAACACGCTTTTGGAGGAAAATATCTCAAGATAGTTTTCTATTTAAGATATTTACTTTATTTATATTTATATATTATATTTTTATACCACCCATCTGGGATATTTCCCACTAACAGCAACAAAATACATTGTAATCTAAAGGTCGTGAAATAAAGTTAGGTTTTTAATTATGTAATATGAGGTTCTGTATTCATACAGTGCCTAATATCTATCTATCTATCTATCTATCTATCTATCTATCTATCTATCTATCTATCTATCTATCTATCTATCTATATCTATCTATCTATATCTATCTATCTCTCTATTTATATCTATCTATCTATCTATCTATCTATCTATCTATCTATCTGGATTCTATTAATCCATTCACAATGTCATGCTCTTCCAGATGTTTCTGTAAGATCAATTTTTATATCTAGAAGATATTATCACAGATGCTTGGTTTTACAGCTCTCAAAATTGTGAGAAATCACATGCCTCTTCTTCAAAGCAGAAATGTCATAAATTAACATATAGAGTTGAGAAAAGATCTTAATCCTAGTGTTCCTTTACAAATCTATGTAAAGTACATAGAATCAACCATTTACCTCTTAAGAATTAAGTTTCAAAAAATTGAGTAGAAAAAAATTGTTGGGAGTCAAATGGCAAGTGTGATGAGGGAAGGGTGAGCAATAAAAATGAATGGCAAACTTTTTGAACCCTTATGAGTCTTTCTGTAGAAAACTATGATTTAAATCTAGTCTTACTGATAACACTGCACAACAACGATTGTACTACTGGGAATAACACATAGTATTTACATGATACTGAGTGTGCTGATTTCAAATCTGAACTCAGAATTTGCCTATCACAGATTTTAAGTTATTGGCATGCTATGGCTGTTCAAATGGTTGGTAAATGGGTTAACTAACTTAAGATCCTGACGTCCGAGGCAGAATTGGTCTTCAAATTTGGATTCAGCGCACCTGATTTAGTATAGGACACATGAATTAGACCAAGTAGCAGACAACAGGTTGTGTGTTGTTTTTTCTGGTGATGCTGTGTAAGCGGTTTAAATCATGATTCAAATCGATTTGATTTAAATCAAATCCATCTCTACCCAGGACATAGCCACATGTTGGTTGGCCATGCCAGCCAACAAAGTAACTTTCCCAAGCTGTGTTTATTCTTCCCTCAACCTTCTCTCTTCCAGCTCCATCTTCCGCAACTATCCAAAGATCTCCTAATCCCTTGGTCTACCACCCTGTCCAGTTTTGCCAGTCTTCTCCATCTTGGCATCTTCCAAATAGACTGGCGGTTAAACTGTGTATGACTACATTGGAAAATACAAATTGCTTCTTTTTTTCAATGATCACACAATGTAAAGTTCAATGCAAATCAGCCCAACTTTTCTCCCTTCCAACCTGGCCCCCACTCACCCTTTTGTTGCTGGGGCTTCTGCTTTTATATAATTGAAATTTTTGAAGTGGTAGTTGTCCAGTCTGGCCAGATTATCCTGCTATGGTAATAAAGTAGACCATACTGCCAGCAACTCAACACCGAGTGTCAGGAGGAAGTTAACTAACCTGACCACCCTGAGGACTAACAGTTTGGGTGCTGAAGTCCACAGGGAAGGGTGATGCTCCCCAACTCAGTGAAATCCCACTTGAATCCGTCTTGATGGAGGGCAGCAGCTTCATCCATCCTGGCCTGGCACTGAGAAGGACTTTGTGTTTCAAAAGGGCTCAGGACCAGAAAGTGACTTGTGGAACTAGATCAGTGGTACTATGGGTGTCACACTGTGATGCAAAAAGTAGATGAAAGGCCACTGCATTATATTCTCAGGACAGTCTTCATGGCTGATCCCCATGAGGATCGCCTACACTGTATTCAGATTCGGATATGGCAGAAGAAGAAGAAGCCATGTTAGTCTGTGCAAGCATATCAGAGAGTAAACAAAACAATACAGAATGTAAGGTGCCAAATGGCTTGTTGCTGTTATTTTGTCTTTTTGTTTTGTTTACTCTCTGATATACTTTTTTAATAACTGCTGGTAGCTGCTGGATGGAGAACGTCCCCCACTCCTCAGACAACCAACATCTGTTTTGATTATACAGTACTGTATATATATTTGGTATCCAATAAAGGTATCACCTCACTCCTGCTTTCTTCTTCTTTGCTTCCTCTTTTACCCCGTCGGGTGTTTCCATTGCTAATTGATAACACTTTTTAGCAGTAGCCAAAGCTAGGCTTTATTAGGCTTGTTGCAGCAAAACTGAGAGCCCTGTGATATGTCAACTTAATACAGTATTTAACAAAGTCATGAGCTTTCATGGCCTGTAGTCCTCTCTTCACAAAGAAGCTTTTTATGGCCAGAAACAAACTGTTCTGTTGTCTAATACTGGAATGGCGGAAAGAAGGTTTCACTTGTGTAAAGATTCACTGCTGCCCATACTCAGCTGTAACTAAAGTCCATGTTGTTTCATGAGTATTATTACTGGGTCTGTGTGTACAAACATTTCCATCTAAGGGTGGCCAGAGGCAGATCTACACATTTCTCCCTTTGGGTGGGATCAACTGCCCCCAGGTGAAAACTCATAGGTCCTGCTTCAAGGTGCTACAGAACTGTTCCTTTGATTCTGTTTTATTTCTCAATAACTACCTTTACCTATATAGCAATAGCAAATACAGTTAGCACCCCATAGGGAATGGTGGTAGCTTAGTGGTTAAGACACCAAACTTGATGACCGATCAAAAGCAAGATAAATAAGTATTGTTTTGGTGGGAAAGGTAACAGCGTTTTATGCTCTCCACCATCTAGTCATGCCTGCAACATGACCACGGACCCATAGTTGGACATGACTAGCTTTTGAACAAGGAAAATCTTTATGTTTACCACCCCATAGTGCTTACATCACTCTCTTGTCAGTTCACATTTTGCTCACAACATTGTGTCTATTCTTTTTATTGACCTTGGAAAAGTGAAAGGCTGAGTCAACCTTGATACCTGTTAGGATTGAACTCAGAATTCTGTAAAACCCTTGGCCAGCATGGGAGATTTTAGACAGTTGTAATCCTCAAAAGTAATGTTTCTAGTCTCTGCTCAAATACATCTGTGTTTAGTTTTGTTTTTAAGTACCATAAAAACAGGCTTCTCTATAGTCTGATTTTTTTTCTGCAGTGGTAGTGAAATTTTTATAAACTAATTATGCTGATGTTCACGATTGACTAAATTATTAACAATTTTCATTTTCTATACAAGTTTAGCCTGGCAGCCATGCCACCTAGATCAACAACTCTTTCATCTCAAAATAAGGAAGAGGATGCAGAAATGCAGAAAAGTTCATCCTGGCTTCTCAAAGTGAACAGTACCGCTGCCTTCTCCTGGGGAAAAAACCACTAGATTTATCTGATTGGTTATTCAGTGACACTGACGGGGTAGAACTCTGCAGAGTTCGGGGGGGAGGCGGGGTGTCCTACCAGCTGTAGTTGAAGGTAACAGAATTGAGCCAGAACCTTGTACAGGAAAGAAAATTCTCTTCCATGGAGATACAATCCCTCTGTAAATATTTGGATGACACAGGAAGCTGCTTTCTAACAACTGAGATTATTAATCCATCTCGAGTACTGTCTACTGTACTGTGCGGCCAAACTCCAGAGACTGGGGGCTTGCTCAAAAGCCTGTCATATAGACTCTAGGGTTCAGTGCTCATCTGTGTTCATAGCCAAAGAGCCAATGCTGTCTGTATTTGCAGATGTTTCCATGGACATGTGGCAGGCATGACTAGACACCACAGTGCACAGAATGCTGTCTATCTTCCCACCAAAGTGATACCTAATTACTTACTTGCAATTTCTTGCTTTCAAACTGCTAGGTTGGCAGGAGTTGGGACAGAGATGGAAGCTCACTCTGTCGTGCAGTACTCGGGTCTTGAACTGCTGACCTGCCAACCTTCCAGTCATCAAGTTCAGTGTCTTAACTACTAAGCCACTGCAGTACCTGGGGTTAGAGAGCAACACATATCAAATCTTAGATGCTGGGAGAATATAATGGCACTTGCTCCCATAACTTCCATCCACGACTACCACCATAAAAATCTTTCAAAAATTATCTGGCTTCAGACTTCTATCCTTCCTAAGTTGGCAAAACGAATCCCCAGCATGTTGGGGACAAAATGCCAATCAACTTGTGAACCGTCCTGAGAGTTCACTAAGCACTATGAATGGGAGGGAAACTTTATTGCTATTGCTATTTTTACTAAAAGGGAAAAAACTTGCACCCTTTAATGGCCATAACAATTTGAGTTAGGAGTCTCTAAGCAGTCAGGATGGGTAATGGCTTGTCAGGGGTGCCTAAATCTTTTGGGCCATTAGCCAGTCATGTGGTGCAGTGGGCCAATCACATGGTGTAGTCACGTGGTTCCTCCCACCAGAAGTGGAAGTAAAATGCACCTTGCAATCTGTTTTGCAACAGATGTTTTGCAACAGGATGAGATAGATTTTTGACTGCCATTTTCTCTGCTTAAACCAGGGATGCCCAAACTACAGCCCTTGGGCCATATCTGTCCCCCCGATGCCAATTCATCCAGACCACAGCACCCCCCTCGTCCCTGGAAGAAAAACCTGCCCGTATGGTAGGGCACCCCTGATTTAAAAGAAGACATATCTAGAAGACAGAGAACTGAGTGGGGTAAATTCAGAGAAGTGTCAGCCATCTTGAAGTTGAAATCTAAACCAGAAACACCCAGGAGACTTCTGTGGCAGGCTGAGGGGCTGCCTCAGCAACCAGCCCCAGGACGCTTTCCACCTGCGCCCAGGACCCCGCCCCTGGCCAAGGGCTCTAAAAGCCGCCACGGCAACAGGCGGTGGGATTTTTCGCAGTAGCTGCCCCTTGGACTAATTTGGGGCTGGGTAGAATGGTTACTGAATTGTATTGTTAAAATTAATATTGTAATATGGTATCTTCTCTGTATCAAGGATTGTACTTGTGGTATTGATACTGTATAATTTTTGTGTTGTACTGACTATAATGTGTATCTGTATAATTGCCTGTATTATTGTGTATTTTATGGTGTATCTGCATTGTTGTTTGTACAGTACTAGTATTTATATATGACTGTGAGCCGCCCTGAGTCGGGTTCCCCTGATTGGGCAGCCTATAAATCGAAAAATTAAATTAAATTAAATTAAATTAAAGGCAAATTTGTCCAATTCTATGGTCTTAAAAGCAATGACATACAGCAGCAAAACGTGGGCTTTAACAGCTGTGGAAGAAAAATGGCTGCAAGTAACACAACAAGCAATGAAGAGATCAATGCTCAGAATTTCACTTCACAATGAAGTAAAAAATGAGGATAGAAGGCAAAGATTACTGCTAAAAAATGTAGTAACAGAGTACCTGACGAACAAATTAAAGTGGACTGGCCATGTTGCACACATAAATGACAACAGATGGAGTGCCATAATAATGAATTGGTATCCAAGAGATCGCAAAAGACCCAGAGGAAGACCACCTTGCAGATGGGAAGATTTTCTTTAAACAAAAAATGTTGGACCAACATGGAGAAGAACTGCTAGGGACAGATTTCTATGGGCAGAAGTTTTGTCACAGACAAATATATCGACTCATAGGAGGATTCCTTGCTGAATAACGACTCCAAGGTATCCAAGTCTGCAAGGATGCTGGGCAGCCATCAAAACATGGCCAAAATTGACTCCCAAATGGCAAAAGAAGACTTTCTGAGACATCCTCCTATTTTCAGGCTGTTGGGTTGTTGCTTTTTTTACTTTCTAGGGAAGTTGGGGATTGCTGAGCTGCTGAATCTGCTCTGCAGGCTACATATTGCCCAACCTGGTCTACAGTTACTGCTAAACTGCTTCTCCTGGGCATTTTGTCACCCATACCACTGTATCATGCCATCCTCAAGAATATCTACCAATGATTTGGAAACTGCTGCAGCCCATAAACTAGCAAAGGTAAACATAAAGGTCTCCCTTGCTCGAAACCCAATCATATCCAACTTTAGGGTGCAGTGCTCATCTCAACTTACATTCAAAGAGCCAGTGCTGTCTGCGTCTGCAGACATTGCCATGGTCATCTAGCAGGAATGACTAGAAACCGGAGCGCATGGAGCACTGATACCTTTCCTGCCAAAGTGGTACCTATTTATCTACAGTGGAACCTCACTTAACAAATGGCTCACTTAACACAAAAATTGCTTAACAAAAGGAAATCCATAGAAAATAGTGGCTTGGTTAACAGTTTTTTCCAGAACAGATTAATTGGTTTTCAATGCATTCCTATGAGAAACTGTGTTTCGGTTAACAATTTTTTGTTTTCAATGCATTGCTATGGGAAATTTGCTTTACAATTTTTTTTTGTAGTACTAAAGGTCCTGGAGAATGCATTAAATTTGTTAAGTGAGGTCCCACTGTACTTGCAATTTCTTGATAGGCTTACAGGAGCCCACTCTGTTGTACAGCATTCGGGTCTCGACCTGCTAACTTTCCAGTTGTCACATTCAGCATCTTAACCACTAAGCCACCGCAGTCCTTTAGCCCATAAACTACTGTTGAGTAAAAATTCTTCTGTCTTCTGAGACCCTGCAAACATTTGCAGTGCTTCTCAATTTACAAAGTACGACTTTCAGTGCAACCCTGCAAATTTTGCAATTCTAAGCAGAATAGCAAAACAGAAGAAAGTAAGAAAAGCAGCCAAGGATTGGCACAGCCTTTTACTGGAAGCAAAGCCTCAGTTGAGACAGGGCAAGAACAAACTTTCTTGACCGTACACAAGAGCAAAATCAAATTAGAAGATAGAGGAAGGAGCTTGTTGGACAAGAGAGTAACATTAAAGAAAAATATAGCTGAATATCTCAACCTCCCCTACGTCACTTGGAGGACCTTGAATAGCCTGAAGGTTGGAGTCCCTAAATGTAAGACCAACATACTCTAATGGGGGGGGGGGGGCTGCTGGTGGCCAACAACACATGGTATGAATGCGGAGAGAAACAGAATCCTGCTTATTTGCTAGTCTGCCAATTGCTGCCAGAAACATGCACCTTTGAGGACTTGGATGTGGGCAACAACAAAGTGAAGAAAGTGTCTTGATTTTGGCAGTCCAGAGTTTGATCGGGACAGGAAAGAAGCAGCGGAGACAGGGCATGAAAAGTCTTCTGTGTTACAGTAACAATTTTTTTGGATTTTTTGAGACAAATCACAGGAACATCAGTTAACCCAGACACACCCTTAGCCAACAGCTGTTCCTGTTTAACAGAAGGGGATTTGCCACTTATACAACTGGGCCAGTATTGTGGACTTTGTTTAGGGAATTGCTGAAGAAGTTAAAAAATAAAAGCTTCATTGGTCCCCAAGCAAACAAATAACCAGAATCCTCAAGTGCGCATGATTTGAGGGAATCTGGAAGGGACATAATAAGCAGAGGCACTGCCCTGCTTCGGCACAACTCTCTGTGAACCAGCATATTAACAGCATGTGCCAAAAAACCAGCATTTCTTACCATCTCATCCCCAAAAACATGCTGATTGAAGGATTGTAGATTTCAAATCAATGATGAGCATAAATATTTATTCTTCTTCCCTGTCTAAATATTTATTTAAAATATTAAAATATTTATTTGAAATATTTAAACTCTTACCTCTCCTTTAAAAAAAATCAAAATAGCTACTTATACAAATCTGCAGAAAACATATGCTTTGCTACAGATCTGATAGGTGGAACTGTGAGAAATAATTGTCATTTTCCCCTCAACACCAGCATAGCAAGAAAGGTGCAGATGAAAGGATTTAAACATGTAAACCAGGAGGGGGGAAATAATTACAAAGAGCTACAAAAAGGGGTTAATGACTAAGCTATGAAGAATATCAAAGTTCTATATTCCTTTGCAAAGAAGTGCATGCAAACTATAATAACTAAAAACGTAGTAAATTGTTATATTGCTTTTTTTAAAAAAGTGTCAGCACAGATTCTCAAGAATCCATACTGTGTGTGGTATTCACTACATTGGGTACTTAGGGTGATGTAGTGGATAACAAACTAAGACTCAAAGTTCAAATCCCATTCAGCCATGGAAGTTTACTGGAAGTATGGACATATCAGAAAATAAAATAAAACAAAATAAAAAAACAAAAAAACACTATAGCACTTTAAAGACTAACGGCTTTATTTTTATTGTTAGCTTTCATGGATCAAGTGGAAGTATGGAATTAGTTATTCAGCTCTTTAAACATCCCACTTATCTTGAAATCCCTATTAAGATTGCTATTCCAACTTGACAGCATATAACAATGATCACATCATACTTCAAATGATCCCTATCTAGAATGAATGTAGATACAGTTTGTACAATTGTTTTATAGGAATGCCGTTTGACAGCTCCTATACAACTACTCCTAGATTGGGATAACCTGGTCTACAAGTCACTCTTTGTAAGTGTTCCCTTGACGCTGGACTGTGTATCTTGCTGAGGCCACATGGGCCAGTTCTTCTTACAGAATGCACATTGGGGAATTGAACTCCCAACCTCTGGGCCTATAATCAGATATCCATCTCATTAAGCTGTTCAGCCACCCATCTGCTTGCTAGCCAGTAGGGTGTTGCTGTGACCATACAAAACCTTTAAAAACATGGGCAAGGTTACCTGAAGGATTACCTACCTGTTTTTTCCCTACCCCATCCTTGGGATTGTTAATGGTGTCACATCAATCCTGAAATTTTCCTTATGATGATAAATTGCTTTTCTGCAATATAGCTCCAGAAAATCACTCATGCTGACTAGGGGACATTATGAAATTGTAATCCAACCAGCAATTTTTTTTCAAGCTTTGTTAATGATCATTTAATATCCATCCCTGCTCTCTAGAATCCAATCAACCTGTACACAAATTTGACCATTAGGTGTTAGCTTAATCTTCAATTTTGCCATTCTTCCCTGAGTTGTAATCCAGCCTTTAATATTGTCATTGGTCACAATTTGTTTTCATAATTAAGAATTCTTCAGAATTAAGAATTCTTCTCCAAAGTAAGATATGTATTTGTGTGAGAAAGTAATGTGTAAACAAATACATAATGTCTCTAGACCAGGGTTTCTCAACCTTGGGCTTCCAGATGTTCTTGGACGTCAATTATCAGTTCTTATCAGCAGGTGTGCTGACTCGGGCTTCTGGTAGTTGAAGCCCAAGAAGACCTGGATGCCAAATGTAAGGGCAGAGGAAGGGTGGTCATACGCATACCACCTTGTGGAGGCATTTTATCTTCAAAGCTCTTTGAGTCCCTCAAGTTGTCCATCAGTCGAAACAGGAGAGACCTATCATGCCCTGGATTTCCTCCACTGACAGCAACCAGGACTAGTTGACCCCTTCCAACCCTACACTTCTAGAGCTCTCTTCCGTTTGACCAGTCCTAGTGTTCTTTGGCTAAAGTCAACCAAAGCTCTACTTACCTGCCACAGCAAGGTTTCCTCGTAAACATTTTCCTCCTGCTGCTGCTGTGCCACAGTCACCCCCAACACCAAAGTGTGGATGCCACAGGAGACGGACGAGATAAGGACAATGGGGCTGAGGCGCAATGGGAGAGTGATGAAGAAGGAGAAGACAAAAAAGGCCTGCCAGCCCACCGTGTCACTGGCCTCATGGTAGCGGGCAAAGTTCAGGCCCAGGTAGCAGAAGATCTGAGCTATGATGAGTATCCACAAGACGTAGGGCATGAACTTCCGGGTGACACGATCCGGCAGAAGTTCGTACTTACATAAGATGAAGAGAAGGATTTGGGTCACCAGCCCCACCGAGGCAGCCAGGATAGGGCCCAGCTTCTCTGAGGTATACACCACGGCACACATGACAATCACATAGCAGTCAAAGAGGGCGGCAAAGACCACCAGGACCAGGAGGGTGTCATGGCGCTGTCTCCGGAAGTAGGTCTGGTAGAGGTTCTCCAGGGACTCTGGCGCAAACGTCAGGCGCATAAAGCGGGGCAGGCAGAGGCACGAACCCGAGCTCCTCACTGTCACCTCATGGTTCCGGCCCACCCCGTGCTCCGGGTCAGAGGGCAAGCTGACCGAATAGTCGGCGGAATATTCCGCTGAATACTCGGGCTCAGAGAAGGCCCTGTTCCTGGGCATCTTGGGTCCTAGTTCCTCAACCAGTTTATGAAGAAGAGGAGGTGGGGACGGCTGGCGGTGGTCTCCAGAGATGGTCAAGCAGCTCCCAGGAGGCAGATCAAGGCACCTCAGGAGATGTTGAGATGTCCTCCCACCTCAAAACCATGAAGGCCCCTAAAGGAGAAAGGATGAGATGAGCAGCACCCCAGAATCACCCCCCCCCAAGAGGAGGCCACCTGTCTTGACCATCCTTCCAGCCCAAAGATGCTTCTTTCTCTGTAATCAGCCAGCAGATCTAATCCTCCCTCCCTCTAGTTCTCTTCCATGCCTCACCCCAAGGTTTTAGCCTACCCTCACCCCAAAGTGGCCTTTCCAAAAGGAGGGGGCCCGAATCTAGCCAGCCCCACAGAAAAGGAATGAGACAGGTGAGCAGCTGCTGGGCCCCACTGCGTAGCCCACCCCCTCCTGATTCCAGCACCACAGGCAGGGGTGGGGTGGGGCAGCCATTGGAGGGGGGCAGGAACAGAAGGGGGGTAGGAAGCCCCCGAGGCGTCTCTTTCAGCGGTCCCTCCCCTTGTGGCGGGGCAGGGAAGCGGTGTTTGGGGCACCGGTGCCAGGCTTGCCCTCGAGGGTTTCCTCCTGCTCATGCGAGGGGGGCGGCCATGGGGTGCACCCCACCCCACCCCACCCTCCTCCGGGGTTCCCCTCCTCCGGGGTTCCCCTCCCGCCCTTACCATCTCCTCGGGAGGTGCCCGGGACGGGGGCGTCTGTTGGCGCCTGCCCGGCAGCAGCCCCACCGCGGGGCTTCTGCCGGCATCCTTCGCCCGGGTGCCAGTCGGAGCGGCAGGAAGGGCGGGAAGGGGAGCGGGCATCCGGCGGGCACGGGCAGAAAGAGCAGGAGGAGGAGGAGGAGGAGGCCGCCTTCGCCTCCGCCCCGACAGCAAGGCGGTCCAAGCAAGCGGCAGAGCCCCGGCGGCTCCAAAAGCCTCCCCCCCTTCTTTTTCTGCCCCTCCCGCACCTTTCCCTCATCAACACCCCCCCCCAATAGGTTTGGGGGCGTCTTCTGTCCCCTGCCCAGACGCCCCCCAAGAATGGGCTTTTGAGGCGCGCTGTCCACATGCGAAGGGGAGGTGGCCCCCTTTCCACCCCCCACCCGCCCCACAAATCAGGCCCGGGGAGAAGGCAGGTCAAGGCACCGGGCAGCTCCCAGGGAGCCTCTCCCCATCGCCTGGGAGGGAAGAAGGGGGGGGTCGGGGATCCCTGGTTTCCTTTCGGATCCCCCCTCTCTCCTCTTCCCATGCTGCTCTCAGTCTTCCCCCAGCCGGGCTCCCCTCAGCATTGAACTTAAAACGACGGGAAGGTTGGCCGGTCAGCAGTTCGAGCCCCGAGTGCTTGCACGACGGAGTACTCTCCTGTCGTTTGTCCCAGCTCCTGCCAACCTAGCAGTTCGAAGGCAAGAAACTGCCAGTCAATAAAGAGGCACGACTTCGGTGGGGAAGGCAACAGCGTTTCGTGTGGTTCGGGGCCTAGTCGTGCCTGCCACACGACCATGGGAACGTCTGCAGGCGCCTTAGGCTGTAAATGGAGATGAGCACCGAACCCTGGTGGAGTTGGGCACGACTGGCCTTCCAGCAAGGGCAGCCTTTGCCCCTTGGGGGGACCTTAGGTATTCATTTTGTTGATATTGGTTATTTGTCTGTACACCACCCAGTGGAAAATATCCCAGAGGTGCATCATAAAAATGCAATAAACAACCGCCTCAGATAGCTTGCTGCCTGAGGCAGAGCAGACAAGTCCCCCCCCCCCCAATCCAAGCCATGGTGCCCAGACTTAAAAGGAGCTAGGTAAAAGTCACTCTTGCTCGAAAGCCAGTCGTATCCAACTGTAGGGTTCAGTGCTCATCTTTCATAGCCAAAGAGCCAGCGCTGTCTGCGTCTGCAGATGTTTCTGGGGTCATGCGGCAGGCATGACTAGACACCAGAGCACATGGAACACTGTTTACCTTCCCACCGAAATGGTTCCTATTTATCTACTTGCAATTTCTTGCTTTCAAACTGCTAGGTTGGCAGGAGCTGGGTCAAAGATGGGAACTCACTCCATCCTGCAGTATTTGGGTATTGAACTGCTGACCAGCCGCCTTCCAGACAGCGTCTTAGCCACTTGAGCCACTGCAGTCCCTTTAAAATGAGCTAGAAGAGGGGAAATCTCCCAAAATCATCTTCACATCCTTGACAGGGAGGGGAAAAGTCAAGAGTTCCCTGCCCTTCCCCTCCTAGCTAGGAATGTTTACTATCAAATTCATAGATAAAACTTCAGCTCATTAAATAACAAACCCTCGGGGTGGGATTGAAGGATGGTAGAGTGCCCATGTGTTGTGATCTCAGATGAGGAAATAGAAATAAAAATTACACTTCTATACCGTCCCAGAGCGCTAAGTGCAGCGGTGCCCAAACTTTTTGGGCTGTGGACCCGTCACGTGGTGAAACGTGCCCGTCAGGTGGTTCTTCCCACCAGATGCAGAAGTAAAAATATGCCTTGCAATCTGCTTTGCAACAGGATGAGATAGAGTTTGGGCTGCCATTTTCTCTGCTTAAATCAAGGGTGCACGAACTACAGCTTGGGTGGTTCACAAGGGAATTCACATTTTGCCCCCAACATGCTGGGAAATCATTTTACCAAAGAAGTAATCTCTTCCTCTGAGTATATAAAGTCTCCATGGGAGCTAAGTTTTGGGGAGCCCTGCTCTAGTACCACTCCCACACAGACCCCAGACTGGAGCCATCAGTATATAACTTCCCAGAAGCCTCAGTCAGTATAAAATGGTTTCCAGTGGGAAATGACAAAATCCTTCAGTGGCCTGCAGTAACCAGCCTTGCAAGGAAGCAGAACATTGAGATTGGTTGTTTATGCAACAAATTTGCATTTCCACTGGAGAAACAATGCCAGCAAACTGAAGAAAGGTGTTAACTGGGTTTCAATTTCCCCCACCATCTCTTAAAAAAATGAGTTCCAAGAACCAGGTTAATATAGTTTTTACATATGGCCTCTTGTAGGCATCAGGCCTGCTCATGTGACCACCATGTCCTATAAAGTTGGGGACCACTGTGCTAAGGTATACACTGCCTATCAGTTTGTATGTGCAATCAAGTCCCATCACACAAATGGCGACCCTAATAGGGTTTTCAAAGTACAGTATGTCAGACGTTATTTAAGGAGTGTCTGTGCCATTCCCACCCACCCCCTTTTGAGTTTCCATAGCTGACTGATTATGAACCCTGGTCAAGGTGCTGACTTGAGGATGGGTTTGAGGATCTAGCTCAGGCTGCGACTGTACCGTCAAATGTCACAAGATTTGCTCTGCTTATCAACCAGGTGAATTCTAAGTATTGTACGTGGTACCTCGCTTAAAGAACGTAATGCGTTCCACAGGATTGCTCTTTAAGCGAGTTTGCTCTTTAAGCGAAACACCATTGAAAGTGACCAATTGTGACTTCTGGTGGGAGGGATTGCAAAACCCGATTTATTTGTTAAGCGAGTTTTTGGTTGGTTTTATTTGTTAAGCGAAGCGAACATTCAGAGAAAATTCTGCTCTTTAAGCGAGTTACTCTTTAAGCGAAGCGCTCTTTATATGAGGTTTTACTGTAGTTTTTGCTGACCACAAAATGCAAAGGCTAATTCGAATCGATTCAGCCCTTTTTGCTCCCTTCTTGTTCAAGTGCCTTATCAGTTCCGGGTACAGTAATACCTCGGATAACGTTTACCTTGGATAACACTAAAATCGCATAACGTTAAGTAATCTGGGGAGGAGAATTGGATCGAATAATGTTAAGGTCCTATGGGATGGATCGGATAACAACCGCTAAAGCCTGTGCGGTTACAATGTATCTCTATGGAGCTTTAACGTTATCCAATCCATCCCATAGGATTTTAACATGCATCGGATAACACTAAAAATCAGCTAACACCAAGACTTGAGGAACCAAGTCTTAGCGTTATCTGAGGTATTACTGTATTGGCTATCATCATGGCGATAGCCTTCCTGTTCCTAACGCCTCGGAACAGTTCTTCGGAGGACCTTCTGTACCACTCTCTCAGGTTCTTCAGCTACCACGTCCATCTACATCAGTGGTTCCCAATGTGAGGACCCACACCGCACAGGGGAACTTCAATTCCCAGAAGCCTCAGTCAGTACATTGGCTGATTAGTGCTTTAGGGGATTGACTTAGGCTTCTGGGAATTGAAGTCCAAGAACCAAACGTTGGGAAAACACTGGTCTATGTCCAGGGCCTCTTTCTTCCCAAGGATTTTCCCTTGCATAACAAACTGGAGTATACTATCTCATGTCGTTCCTCATGGTTTGCCAAAGATTTGTTTGTCTTAAACAGTTCTTGTGCTTTATCCAACCAGCTCAACACTTCTACATTAGTCACATGGTCTTTTTGCTGTCTGCCCCCTCCCCCCTTTTCTGCTACTGGAGAATTTCTATTTTTTTTCAACCTGGAATAATATGAACAGGTTTTTCCACATGGGATTAGTTATATGTTCCTGAAAAAAATCAGGGGAGGGGGGATGTATCTGTAGGTGCTTTAATAATAATTTTGTGTCAGAAATTATTCTGGGTTGAAAAGATTTTTGCAGAAGAAACTCTGCTCGGGGAACACCCAAATGAGGTTCCTTTCATGTCCCCAAGAGCTAGGACCGAGATAGGCGATCAATCTGTCATGCAGTACCAGGTCTCCAACTGCCGACTTGCCAGCCTCTTAACAAGGCAAGCTTGTGTTTGGGTGATATAGGAAGTTAGGGCATGACATTTAGGACCAGGGGGAACACTTTTCCACATTCTTTCCACCCCCTTAATTATCCAACAAAAATTTGGTAACAAAAAAGTGTTATAAACTTGAGAATAGCTATAGATCACCTGGGCCATTGCTATCAATAAAAGGCTTGATAAGAGTTCAGCCCAGAGAGAGGAAGTGAGGAAGATCCCTATGTGAGCAGAGGTTGCAACATTGCTTTAATGCAATTTGATTCTCAAGTATATTATGTTTGAACTCCCAGTCAGTTTCTTTCGTAGAAACCCTGAATTGGAAGGAGCCCTTTTTAGGCAAGTCCAACCCCCTGCTCAATGTAGGGATCCAAATCAAAGCAGAACTGACGGTTGTCCAATTTTCTCTCGAATGTGTCCAGCACTGAATTGCACACTACTTCCTGTGGTAATTGGCTCCATTGCTGTACTGCTCTAACAGCTGGGAAGTTTTTTCTGATAATCAGCCTATATCTGAATTATTTCCTTTCCTCCTATCAGAACATTGAACAATTTAAAATTATAGACATATATCTAATACAAAAATTCAAGAATTTAAAATGTTAACATAGTTAGACTTATTTTGACCAGAAGTGTGGCTATTTGAACAGGATTATCTCAGCCGTATACTAAATTTATTTTGTACATGTGGTGAGACATAAATTACATGCATATGAATGTTGTAGTGATTGAATTTCTTCATATTCATAGAAAATTGGGCCTGAATCCAAGTAGACCCATTTTTCTTAATTATTCTTTGATCTTCCAACTTCACTCTCGAGTCTATAAGTGACTCTCAGGCTATCCAACTGGAATCTTGTCCGGATGGAAGACACTCTTTAAGCATTCATCCAGTCTCCTCCACAGTCACAGCATCTCAGCCACCAAATTACTGGCCATCTTTCTGTGGGTGTGACAGACAAAACTAGCACACAAGCTCCTAGCCTTTACCTGATGATCTCACAGCCAGATGTTTTCAGTATGGTTAGCACAGAAAAGTAACTTCAGACCTGCAGTGCTGTAGAGTAAGAGATAAACACACTGGGAAACTTGCTTTAAAGTTGAAAGCAATACAGTACATTGGTCAGAATACTCTCTCTGAGAACCTTCCTGATACCTCTGTCCCTACAGTGGCACCTAGTGGCAGATGTAGTAAAAACTCAAGTAGCTTTTTGCTCTCCTGTCAGAGGAGGGTCACAATACTGTATCCAGATTGACTCTGGATGTAGCAATTCTATTTAGTTATTCTGGGTTCCCTTCATACTAGTCCCCAAAGTTGTCCACCTTCCAGCACGTCTTCATTCGTTATACTGTACCTTGAAGGATCAGCTATAACAAGCCATACAACTTGCTTCTTAATATTGGACCAAACCATTCTTTCTGCATTTTATGAGTTATATGACTTAATTGGTCTTTATCCATTAGTCTTAGTACTTCTTCATTTGTTATCCTTAGACCTAAATTTGTTTAAATAGTATTTTATCAGAAGACGAGTGTGTAGTTTAGAATAGTGCTTCCCAATGTGGGGCACATGCTCCACAGGGGGATTTCAATTCCTAGAAGTCAGTCCATTGGCTGACCAATGCTTTGGGAAATTGACTTAGGCTTCTGGGAATTGAAGTCTAATAACCAAAGGTAGGGAAACACTGGTTTAAAATAAACCTTGGTGTTCCATAACACTCCATTAAACAGGCAGACCTAACCAGCAGGCAGCTAAGAGACTGGAACTAGTGGCCTTCCTGGCTGAAAAAGTTTCCAGAGGTTCTTACATTATTAATTCAGCTCTTGAATGGACATTAAAGGATACAATGCTGTACTTCCCCAACCCCTCTAGCTACAAATCAATTACAGTACAGTATATGCTTTCCCCTGCTCCCTCCAGACATGGGAAGATGTTCAATTTAGTCCCAAACTTCAAAAGAAATTGACATAAAGAAAGCTGTGGGATACCAAGGTAGGTTGCATCAGGACACTCTTGAATCAAGGGCTGGGATAATGAGTGAACCCCAACCCAGCCCCGGCCAAAGATAGATCTAATGTTGTCTTTTTTGGCTTTAACAAATTCCACAATGTTTGATGCCATTAGGTCATCCATCTGCCTTGTCTCATCACTTTGTTCCATCCCACACACACACACACACAAAGAAGGTGTAAATATATGTGTTATGATTCCAACAGAAAATTCTGTTTTAAAAAGTAACCTAATAGCTCAAATTCCTATTGAACATTACTAAACATAACATCTCAAAGACAGACAATGAGTAATGCCACACTAGTTGTCTTGCATCTATCTACTAATTATTTGCAATTCGACGGAGAAGCTTCACAACTAATCTGAATAGCAGGTATTACCAGTTGTAAAAAATAACATTGATTTGTATACTTATCTGTTATGCTAAACCTTCTGTACCCCTGTACCTGATGTGTACAAAGTTGATGTCATGAAGCCTCACTTTTCTTCTGTCTGACGAAGGGGCTTGATTCACAAAAGTTTACATTAAAATACAACAGTTAGTCTTTAAGGTGTCACAACATTTTTGTTTTGTGTACCAGTACTCTTTGATATGCTTGAAACACAGACTAACACAGCTACTATTCCAAAAAATTCAACTATGAAAGACAAATAGGAAAACAGCAAGTGTATTCTAAATCTGATTTAATTTTGTAAAAAAATATCTCATACATTTCAAAATGTAGATTCAACACCATGCAAGTGTTAACATTTTCTGTCAGCTCGCATTAAAATGTTTCATACTTTATCTGAAGTGCAGTGAACTAGTATCCTGAAAATAAATACAGTGCATTCAAATCCATACATCACACAATGAAGTCTCTGAATAAGCAATTAAAGGCTCTGCAAGAGATCTTGGTCTTTAATGGCTTGGAATTTACTACAATGGATTTGCATTTCTTCTTTCAAGAAATAAAAGTTGGAGTGAAAGAGAACCATTTCCAATCTGGTCTGCCCTTGCCAGGCCGTGAATACTCCTTGCTCTCAAAGGTGTACATGTATACTCAGTTACATGCATTTATCTTTTGTCCCAGATGGGCTCCCTTTCTTGCCCATTCAAAACCTAGCATGGCCCTAAGGAAGACCATGCAAGGCTCCCAACCAAAATAGCTCTGTTAAAGCACACCACTGCAAAGGGTAGTTGCATTTGCATAAAAAGTTACTTTCCCTACACCCCACCTGGCATGCCAGCATTACAGCAGGCACACCATCTGCTCTTGTCCAGGCAAATTCTCAACCTCAGGATCTGAACCAGCAAAACCTTCCACTCTCCAAGAGTCTGGTACCAGTAATACCTCATATAACATTAGTATCGAATAACACTAAAATCGCATAACATTAAGCAATCTGGGGGGAAGAATTGCATCGGATAACATTAAGATCCTATGGGATGCATCAGATAACAACCGCTAAAGCCTGTGTGGTTACAATGTATCTCTATGGCTCCCATAGGATTTTAACATGTATCAGATAACACTAAAAATCGTATAACATCAAGACTTGTGGAACCAGGTTTTAGTGTTATATGAGGTTTGACTGTATTCTGATCTTTTTGGTTCAGCTAAAGTGGTGTTTTGCCAATGTAACAGCTCTATGCAGGAACCCGCACATTGTTTTCTCTGCAAAGGAAGAGCTGACTGCACAATACCTATCTGAAAAGGAAAGGAATGTCACTTAAAAAGGGATGGAGAACAACAGAATCTGTGGATGAAAGCTAGGGAAAGCCTCTGCCTTAACACGGAGAAGAAAACAAAATTATTACTTGCATTACCCAAGACTTCACTGGAATTCACTCTTGAGTGTACTAGCATTGCAAACCTTCCAGACTGCCCTCATTGTCTTGTGTATTTAGCCTCAATGCACAAGCCAAAGAGAACAGAATAGTGCCAAAAATTAAACAGAAGTAGGGAGGGGAGGTATCCAGGGTTGAGTCTCAGGCTTTTGAAAAATAAATAGTATCTTTTTCTTGAAACAGGATTGGCCTTAAAGTAGACTGAGAAATCAGATTTTCCCACAACCTATTGTAATGACTGGTAAAGAACTAGCCTCCTTCAGCACACCTATAAGAACTATAACAGGAGCAATGAGAGAATGTAGGTTGTAGAAGAGAGCTAAAAGAATCAAAAGCTTAGCAGTGAGCAACATATGTGAGCATAAGAGGGCACAGAGTGAAGGAAAACTTAGTCATGCAACATAGCATACATGAAAAACTCTGACAAGGGCAACTGCAATATACAACCATTGGGGAGTTTACATTATAGTGCATTTACAGTTGTCAAAAGACTTCTTCTTCTGCCGTATCCATATCTGAATCTGAATATTGGCGATCTGATGTATGTATTTTGTCCCAAACGGAATAGTTAGTACAGTAGCTGGAGGATCGACTGGTCCTCCCATATGAATACAATAGAAGTTCTAAAAAGGACACTCTTATTTGAATATAGAGAAACTGTTCTTTTTTCCTTATACTGTACAGTAGTTCTGTTGGGGCAACTGAATAATGAGGCTTAGCGTTCTATGGGATAAAATAATAAAGAAAGGAGCTTCTGTGATTCTGTCACAGAGTAATTTTGATGCACAAAGGATCGAGGCTCTCAACTTGCCAGTCCACAGAATCTGTGACTGGCTTACTGCCCTCAACATCATTGCCATCCTCAAGCACGCCAAAGTAGTATACAAACAGGAAATGTGCAAAGCTGCCAAAGTCAGTGGCTTCTACAGCTGTAACCACTGTACAGTCTGAACTCCAATGAAATGCCAACAGTGCTGCTACACGAATAATTGCAAACAGCCTGAGTTGAGACTCTCCACCTTCTACCCCTGATCGGAGCCCTGATGTAAGTAACCCCCCCCCCCCCGAGCTCAATCCCTCTATTTAATAAAATGGCAGCAAAGAATGCCAAAGCAGGAGACCTTCATACAGCTCAAGATACCTACTTTTCCCCATCTCTCTGAGCCTTTCTGCCTGAGCTCGCATGCAATGGGAACTGAACATTCTTTCTGTGACCTTTAAATTTCTGAGCTAAATCTTTAAAAGTCTGTCCAGGTTATCCTGCTATGTTAATACAGTAGACCATACTGCCAGCAACTCAATGCTGATCGTCAGGCGGCAGTTAATTAATCTGACAACCCTGAGAACTAACACCTTGGGTGGTAAAGTCCACAGGGAAGGGTGAGGGTCCCCAAATGGATTAAATCCCACTGGAATCCATCGGTGTCAAGCTGCAATACAGAAGGCAAATGGAAGGCCATTGGATTACACCAGGAGCTTCAGGGACCGGACGGCCATCTTGCCCTTTCTCCATCACATGACACTTCCAGGTGTGGTGAAGGTGGTGGTGGGGTACATGAAATTGCACTGTGGGCCACAGGTTGAGAATCCCTGCATTATACTGTTCACAGCTGATCACCATGATGATAGCCAACAGGTGGAGTTGGATATGACACTAGAGGAAGGGGGAAAGCACCACCATAGTGACTCAACACAGCACTGAAACAATACATGACAAGAATCATAAAGAGATACAAGAAAGGTAGAGTTAGGGGCCTTTAAGAAAGACATGAGGCTTAAAAGTAACTAAACAAAAAGCCAATTGTAAGATGCAGAAACAAGAGATGTTACTTGAGAAATTAGATTAGGATAATGCTGAAGCAAATTAGTTCACAAAAGAAAAACATTTTAGAGAAAATTCAAACCAAAGCCAAATTTCCCCTAGGAAAAAAACGAAAGAGCATTACAGTTACCATGGCATTTAGATAGATCTGGGAATTCACCAGGCACAAACAATCTAAATCAGGTTATGTATAGCATTGTAGAAAACAGTGCACACATCAAATTGGGATTGTCTTCCATGGGTCCTCTGGGCCTTGTCCCCAGCATCTTTCCTTGAATTAGGAGACAAATCCTGATAACCCCCTCAATGGACAGAACGGTGGCCCTCTCAGAAGGGTTTGGATCACCCGCTGTTCGAAGAAAGAAGCCACTTCTTCCTTTTGCTTACTTGATATTTTTGAGCAAGGCAGTCCGTGCATTGACCACTGCTTTGAAAGCATCCTCACTGCCAGGAGCCATGCACTTATCCGGATGGAGCAGGACCGCCAATTTCCGATAGGCCTTGTTCACCTCATCCCTGGCAGGAGAAGACAAACATTGATTAAGAGGTGCAAACAAGCTGAGACACAGAGAAAGATGAGGTGTCAGGTTGGAGGGATGCATTATTGATGGTCCCATCAAGAGCACACCTTTGAAGCACCACTAAGGGGTCATCGACACAAATGTAAACTTCAATGGTTCAAGCGGGTGACCCTTCTTGGAACTAGTAACTGGATTTAGATGTCTGTGTCCTGACTTCACCTTTAAGTTCATAAACCTATTGGCTCTTGAGCCACAGAAGGCTACGTAAGTTCTGAACTTACCTCTGATAGCGAACTTACAAACTATTCTTCTTCTTAAAACAATGGCCATTCTATTATTTTCACATTAAAAAATAGAATCAGAGTTAAAGTAAAAACAAAATAAAACCAAATACATTCTCTATTATTACCTATCTCTTCAAACAGGCAGATGAAGTATTCTACTATAAATACACCCACATTCTGAAACTCATGGAACATTTGTCTCCTACACCAGCAATGGTGAATCTTGGCACTCCAGGTGTTCTTGGACTTCAATTACAAGAAGCCAAAGTCAGCACTCCTGCTGATCAGGGCTTCTGGGAGTTGAAGTTCCAAAAAAGCTGGAGTGCGAAGGTTCACCATCACTGTAAACACTTTCAATTACAGACAAAAAATGGCAGCTTTCACAGAGACAGATTCATCACAGATTTGTGGGAGTGGGGCAAAGCAACAGGCAAGAGCAGGGACTCTCAACCTGCGGCCCACAAGCCGGATGCAGCCCATGGCACCATTTCATGTGGGCCCCCACCGCCTCCACCACACCAGGAAGTGCCATGTGGTAGAGGAAGGGCAAAATGGTCATCCGGACACCGAAGCAGTCTGAGGGAACATGACCTGGTTTTACTTAAAGAGTACTTTCTTCTTCATTCCCAGCATTTACCATCATCAACGATCACTTTCTCCTTTAATTCATGGCTCTCCATTACCTTGTGGCTCCTGGTTTGACGCCTAGCATGTCCCAGCTGTCCTTGCTGCTGCGGATTCTCCGGATGGTATCTGCCTGCTCCTTGGTGAAACTGATGCTCATGCTGGCCATGGGTCGTTTTCCACCATTGTCACATAAATCAACAATAGCTGAGTAGAAAGTCTGCAAACACAAGACAACAAAGTTGGCTTGTGTTTGACAATCCTTATTTTGTTTAGCAGAACAAAAATGCAGCTCTTTTTCTTAATTTCAGAGGCAACCTTTTAAAGTCAAGGGCTGGGTCACGCTCCCTCAGACAGTTGAGGAGGCAGGACTGGTGATACCCCCACCCGCCATAAATGCTGCCGTAAAACATGTCCACTTATATAAGTATTTACAAAGAGGTGTTTGTTTTAATTACTACATCTACAATAAAAACCTTCCCCAAAAGAGTAACACAGCATGCATAATTTCTCATCTAACCTCAAGATAGATCAGATGAGTTCGCAACTCCAAGTAACATGATATAGGCTAAAAGAGGTCATGGAAAAAATATATCTGTGTGGGAATTAAAAGTCAGGCTCCTCTTAGCAAGGGTCAGACCTGGTTTCAATCCCTATCCCAATCATAAAATTAGCTTGATGACCTTAGCCCATATGTTATCCTTGAGCTAATGTTGCCTTACGAGAAAAGTTGCTATATTTCGCACAGTTTATACCTGGAACATTTCATTGATTCCTTCTCCTGTTTGTGCCGAGGTCTCAAAATAAAGGAAGCCCCTGCTTTCTGCCCAGAGTCGTCCTTCACTTTCATCCACACAGCGGAGTTTAGTACAGTCAGTCTGAAATACAAGTGGGGGGAAATGTGACTGTCCTAATCTATCACTCTGGGCTCGTCTGGTTCTCCCCGCCCCACTTCCGCCCCCTTTTTATGCACAATAATTCACATCAGGGGAGTCTCCCTATTACATTACTACGGCCTGGTTTCTCTCTCGCTCTCTTTTTTTTTTTCCAAGAACCAAAATATGCAAGTAGAAAAATTTCAACAGCTTATCCTCCTTAGGAAAATAACTAACCTTGTTGGCACAAACCACAAAAACAATGTTCTCCATGTTTCCATGTGGACCAAGTTCCTGCTTCATCTCAGCAAGCCATGAATCAAGAGCATCAAATGACTCCTTCCGCCCAACATCATACACTAAAATTACACCTTGAGTATCTTTGTAAAACTCATTGCGCACCTAAATAAAACACAGAAAAAAGAAGATGAATACAGTGGACAAAGATGATGCTTCAAGAAAAAAATTGAACATGAATCATTCCTGGACTGATTTAGAATTTTCAACTCAATTTTGAAAAGTTAAGCATTTCAAAATACCACTTGTACATGGCCCATGTGACACATCAGACAACTTTGGCTACATGTTTCAAGGCAGGGAACATATAAGGACAACTGAAACCCAATATGCAAGTTAGTCAAAACCACCAACTCATCATAAGACTATAAAGGAAGTCTTAGTGACTAATATGATCTTTCTCAAGTTTGTTCTTTATTATTGTCCTGTCTAGATTTCCAATTTATAAATCTCCATATCTTTGACCCAATCTCATCAGAAAGCAGGTCCCAGCTCATTTACCTCATAGAAGAAGGGGTGCCCAGCCATGTCAAAGATATTAACTTTGATTTCGCGATCCCGGACCTGTACTCTGGAAGTAAAAGGGAAAATATTCATAAGATTCAAGGGCAAGCATTCCAAAGGGTTCTCTCTTTGTGCCACATATACAGAATTTCTAAAAAATGAAACAATAGCATACACCACTTCATGAAATCTCAGTCATCCACAGAGATCTATTTGGGATACTCACTTAAGTTGGATAAAAAGTTTCAGAATTAATATGTGAAAATAATTACTATCTGAATAAATGACTGGTAAATTCAGAGGGTCGGAATCGACTGTGCGACTGAACAACAAAAATTCAGAACCAAAAGCAACCAGATTACATGACATCCTTCCTGAGCCTTTCACTAGCATCAAAGTAAAAGACCTGAACAGACATTTAATACCTTCCTCATGCCAGCGAGGGAACAAATAGGTCAATCTTAGAAGAAATCAATCCTGACTGCTCCTTAGAAGGTCAAATTGTAAAGATGAAGCTAAAGTACTTTGGACATCAAAGGAGAAGAGAAGATTCACTTGAGAAAGCCTTGATGCTTGGAAAGGTGGAGTGCAAAAGAAAAAGGGGGCAGCCAAAAATGAGATGGCTAGATGGTATTGTAGACACAATGGGCACAGAGCTGAGCGAGTTGAGGAGGATGGTGGAGGACAGAAGTGCCTGGCAGACAGTGGTCCAGGGGGTCGCAGAGGGTTGGAATCGACTGTGCGACTGAACAACAAAAAATAATAGTCCAGAATTAAGTTCACCCATAAATCCACAGCTACACAGCAGCTATTTCCACTAAGATTACAGTAGCAAAATGACTGAACAAATGGAACTTTGAGTTCTTCTGTCTCACACACATTTCCTCTTGGTTCTCACCAGATCAAACTTTTCTCAGAAGCTAGTAGACGTTATTGTTATCTTTTGCGAATAAATGGATACTTACTTGGTGACACCATAATCAATGCCAATTGTGGCAAGGTACTTGGGCACAAATCTCTTCTCACAATATCGCTTTATAATACAGCTCTGAAAAGAAAAAAAATGACAAGGGAGAAATATGGATTTTAACAATTAGCTAAATTGTCCATTCACCTCACTATTCACAAAGTTAACTGCAATGTAATCTTAAGCAGCACAGGTTTTCTGTATGCACACTTGATACAAATTAAATCAAGACCAGAAAAGGACTGTTAAGACCTACTGGAAATCATTAATTTATAATTGAATTTTTTGGAATAGTAGCTGTGTTAGCCTGTGGCTCAAGGCATATCAGAAAACAAAACAAAATAAAAAACACTGTAGCACTTTAAAGAGTAACTGCTATATTTTGATTGTTAGCTTTTGTGGATCAAGTCGACTTCTTCAGACAAGGAGTGAAACTTATAGGCATGGTTTTTATGCAGCACATTCAGGGCTAAAAGGGAGAAGGGTGTGTTTAAGCAAAATGACAAACAAGCAAGCACAACAATACAGCTATTGCTTAAACACCCCTTCTCCCTTTACCCCTGAATTTGATGCATAAAAACCATGCCTGTAAGTTTCACTCATCTGAAGAAGTGGACTTGATCCATGAAAGCTAAAAATATAGCAGTTAGTCTTTAAAGAGCTAGTTTTTTATTTTGTTTTCTTTATTTTAATTTCTGATATGCATTTATTTATAAGGTTGCCATAAGTCAGAAACAACTACCTGGCATATAAGACATGAAAACACAATGCTTTTCAATGTACTGTATTACTCATGTTGATGAGCTAAAACAAAAAAATATGCCCTTAAACTTACACCGAAATGTACTAAAAATCACCAAAATCAACAACAGTGACAAAAGACATGCTTCTCAATTTTGCCAGATCACAAGGGACATGTATTTTACTTTGTGACTTTGAATGCTTTCTTCTTTAAATTGGTTCACTGAACAATTCTGCACTTTTTTTCTACCTCCTCCTCCTAATTGTACTTCTATGCACTAGAGATTTTTGTTCAACAAGATTAACCTTTAATAGTTAGTCTGCTGATGTATTATATTTTAGTATTCATGATAGATTTAGGCATATTAGAAAACAAAACAAAATAAACAAAACAACATAAAAATAAAATAAAAAACACTGTAACACTTTAAAGACTAACTGCTATATTTTTATTGTTAGCTTTTGTGGATCAAGTCCACTTCTTCAAAGTGGACTTTAAAGTGCTACCGTGTTTTTTATTTTATTTTGTTTATTTTGTTTTCTGATATGCCTGAACCACAGACTAACATGGCTACTATTCCATAATAGATTTAATATTCATAACACATTATTCTAATTGGAGAAGAGGCATATCAAAATGAGAATTGCTGCCCAAAATAAGTTATCCAAAATTTAAGCAAGGGTGGTAATGCCCATGGATTTTTCCCATCTCACTATTTTGTTATGCCCTGAATGACTGAATAATTTATTGGCCAATCACCTTTAATCTGCTCATGCATGGTTCAAGCTGTAGCACAGCAAGTAAAATAAAGCAAAGTCACCATCAAGCTTTTAAAAAAGTCACCTGCAGGACGTTCCTCCTCCCCTCAAGTGTTACTTGGTAGTATTAGTCCTTGAAGATTGTGGTAATTTTGAACCACAATCAAGCGTACCCAGGAAACACCAACTTTGTGTTGCCAGCTAATCTTTCTCACACTAGGTCAGGCAAAAGGAACTGCAGAACGAACTCACCAAAAGGTGCCTTCATTTTGGCAGTTCCACCACGTCTGACCTAGACAAGGAAGGAGCCCCTAAATTAGGCTGAAGCTCAGAGAAGGAAGAGAAAAGAGAGACCACAGTGTGAGCTCAAACAAAAATTCAGCAAATGTCTAGCTTTTGAATGTGTCTGTCCTTTTCTTGCTATCATGTCCATGCTCTTTAAACCAGTCTTCTCTGCTGGGACCTGTTTTGCTACTAATCTTCATAAGCCAGTCTGGGAACTTCTTTTGAGTGAAAGGTGGGGTTAAAATGCTCTAAATAAAATTCTTCTCAGTTGTGTTCAAAATGAAATCCCGATGATCTAAAGAAAAAAGGATGAGTAGAATACTATTATTATTATATTTAAATTTCTATACCGCCCTACTTGGAAATTTAAATATAATAATAATAATAATAATAATAATAATAATAATAATAATAATAATAATAATAATAATAATAATAATAATAATAATAATAATAATAATAATAATAATAATAATAATGAGTAGAATACGCAAGATATAAGGCACAATCTCATTTGATCACTTCTGGCTGCTATGTCCTAGCTAGAGAAAAGCAGACTAACAATGTCCCTGCACGTTGTAGTAAGCCTGTTGGTATTTTGTCATGGAATATATCAGGATGGAAGTCCAAATATCATGACAATGATCTGGTCAGATATCTACTCAAATATGAAATGGTGTCACTGTAACATAGCTTACAACAAATAAAAGAGAGAGCCTTGGTGTCAGACCAGTGAAATATCAGGAAGCAAAAACAAGGCATGAGTTTATATACACCTTGCTATTTCATTCCTATGTCTGAAGTAGACTTGATCCACGAAAGCTCACAATAAAAAATATAGCAGTCTTTAACGTGCTGCAGTGTTTTTCCTTCCTGGCATGTCTTGAAACATAGACTAACACGGCTACCATTCAAAATAATTCAGACCAGTGAAAGTAAATGAATGCAGCAAAAGTAAACACTACACAATTTTTATTTTTTTTTGTACCCTCCCCGCCCCCCACGGCGCAGCTCCAGGTGCCACCCCCGAGGGTATTGTTGTTGGGACGGACGAGGAGGAGGGGCTTCACGTGGCGCCTGGGAGACGTTGGAAACAAAGGCACGAGGCAAACATCCTCTCCTGAGGGAGGGTTAAGGCTTCCCTCCCAGAATCCTCCGCGCTTGGTCCCAACCTCCGCTCACCTCCCCCCTCAACTGTCATAACGGCCAAACCAGCTCCGAGCGTCCGACTGGTTACCGCGCTTGTCACTCCCCCTCCCTCGGGCCAATGGCGTGGCGTCCTGCGCCGTCCAGCCCCCTTCGCCTCACCTTGCCAACCTCCGCGTTGCCCATGGAGATTACTTTAATCCTCAGCGACTTGCGGGGCTCCTTTCGCTTCGCCTCCATCTCCGGGTGGGAGGGAAGCCCTGCTTAGTTACGGAGCCCGGGGTAAGAAGCCCCCCGTGAAACGCGGCCCCCGGAGCCTCCCGTCGCTTCGCCAGCTCCGCGCCACTCCGTCCCTTGGTCCCATGGAACGGTTCCAGAGTCCTCCGTGATCTCGCGAGGGTTGGCGGGTGCTCCTTGCCCGTGCCATACGCTTATTATGAGATCTCGCGAGACTCACTTAAAGCTGTAGCTCTCTTGATCCTGCGAACCTTGGCACTCCCACTGTTCTTGAACTTCAATTCCCAGAAGCCCTGGTCAGCAAGAGTGCTGGTCATTGAAGTCCAAGAACACCTGGAATGCCATGGTTCGCCATCAACTACAGTACAGTATTTCATCTCTAGAGCTGGCAGCTGCAATGGCAGCTTGAAAATGTTACTTTTTTATCTTTAATCACAATACCCCAAATTCCCAACAAACATCATCTGTATTGATTAAATGCCCGTGTAGTGATGATGGGGTGTGGGCGTTATCCCTGTGTGCCTCACCCCTGCTACGGGAGCTGCATTGGTTGCCAGTGTGCCTCCAGGTGTAATTCAAGGTGCTGGTAATTACCTTTAAAGCCCTACATGGATGGTAGTGGGTCAGGATACTTAAGAGACCACATCACCCCAAGAACATCTGTCCTTCCCACCAGAGTGGACTGGAGGGGCTCTTTAAAAATGCCAACTGCTAGAGAGGCTAGCACTAGAAGAAGAGCCTTTTTGGTATCTGCTCTGACCAGTGGTAGGCTCCAAAAAAAAATTACTACCAGTCAGTGGGCATGGTATGGTGGGTGTGGCCAGGGGGAAAGCCCTGCATTGCACCCAAATTAGGGTACTGTACTGTATTTCAAAACTTGGATGGGCAGAGGGGCCAGCCAGAATTTCTGCTACCGGTTCTGGCAAACTGGTGTGAACCTGGTGATGCCCACCACTGGCACCGACTCTATGGAACCTCCTGCCAGTTGAGCTGCGTCTCTAGACAGAGTTTCTGCCCTTCAGGAAAGAGCTGAAAACCTGGTTGGCAGGGCAGGGGTGGAGAGGGAACAACCATGCACACACACCCATGGCTCATTTACAACAGGATCACTCATGCTTTTAAAATTTTTTAACTAGATTTTTAATTGATGCGGGTGGGAGGTAGTTTTTCAGTGTTTGTAGGAATTTTAAGGGTTTCTATAGTTTAAACATTGGGGATTTTCTGTACGCCACCCAGAGTCGCATGTCAATTGGGGCAGTTATACAAATTGAATAAATAAATAAATTAAATCAATAATAAATAAAGTCTTATTAAATAAGAATTCTCTTTGCATATCTTCTATTAAGTAGCCTTTAGATAGAGTGACAGAGAAAAAAGAGTAAATAATATTTTTTATTTTATTATATTATTTATTTATTTTTCTTTAATTTTAAACATAAAAAGACACAAATAATACCAAAAAAATCAAATACATATAAAATTTATATAAAATACAGTGTAAACCAATCACCTGGGAACATCAATTTTTATCTAATACAGTAACTTTAACCAACTATACATATTTCATAAATCTTCTCCCCTACCTCCAAAATAACATATTCATTTCTGGGTTTAACACGTTTGAATTTTCCCAAGGTGTATTCAGTAAGTTCTCCCCAAATATACACAAACCGGTAAAAAAAATTGTTCAGTCGCACAGTCGATTCCGACCCTTTGCAACCCCATGGACTACTGTCCTCCAGGCACTTCTGTCCTCCACCCTCCTCCTCAACTCACTCAGTTCTGTGCCCATTGTCTCTACAATACCATGTAGCCATCTCATTTTTGGCCGCCCCCTTTTTCTTTTGCCTTCTACCTTTCCCAGCATCAAGGCTTTCTCAAGTGTCTCCTGGGTGGCGGCGGAGGCAAGGAAGTCCTGCCGCTACAGCAGCTTTTGAATGAATCCCGCTCCTACCCAGTTGTACTAAGATTTGAGAAGGAGTTGGCTGATCTTATCACCTTACCATAATCACTACAAATAAGTCTTTGTTGTTGTTGTTCAGTCGCACAGTCGATTCTGACCTTCTGCCACCCTATGGACCACTGTCCGCCAGGCACTTCTGTCCTCCACCATCCCCCTCAACTCGCTCAGCTCTGTGCCCATTATCTCCACAATACCAACTAGCCATCTCATCTTGGGCCGTCCCCATCTTCTTTTGCCCTCGACCCTTCCAAGCATCAAGGCTTTCTCAAGTGAATCCTCTCTTCTCATTTGATGTCCAAAGTACTTTAGCTTCATCTTTATTATTTGACCTTCTAAGGAGCAGTCAGGGTTGATTTCTTCTAAGATTGACCTATTTGTTCTCCTCGCTGTCCAGGGGACTCTCAAAACCCTTCTCCAACACCACATCTCAAAGGCGTCTATTTTTCTGCGCTCAGCTTTCCTAATGGTCCAGCTCTCACAACCATACATTGCCACAGGGAATACCATTGCTTTGACTATGCGAATCCTTGTTTGCAATTTAATGTCTCTACTTTTCACTATGTTCCCCAGGTTTCTCATCGCTTGCCTCCCAAGAATCAGTCGCCTTTTTATTTCATGGCTGTAATCACCATCTGCAGTGAGCTTTGATCCTAGGAAAGTAAAATCTGTCACTGCTTCTACTTCTTCCCCATCTATTTTCCAGGGACTGATAGGGCCTGTTGCCATGATCTTGGTTTTCTTGATATTGAGTCTCAAGCCAGCTTTTGCACTTTCTTTTTTCAACCTAATCAGGAGCTTCTTTAGGTCCTCCTCACTTTCTGCCATTAGAGTGGTATCATCTGCCTATCTCAAGTTGTTGATGTTTCTCCCAGCAATTTTGATCCCAAATTGTGATTCCTCCATTCCTGCATTCCTGCAAATAAGTCTACAAACAGTCAAATTTACATCAGAGGGAACATTCCTTCATTTGCATTCTAGCCTCCTTTTTTGCTTCATTACTTTCAATTCATCAGTACATCATGGTGATGGGCAAGTTCTGAGGAGGGCAAGAGTTCATAGAAATTAAAAGGTTTACATGATGTCATCTTCATCTGGCAAGAAGATCATTCAATTAAGTCCTTGTTTTTCTTCTAACAGGAAGATTGCTATCTAATGCTAAGTGGTCAGTAATTGTTACATGTCTAGTCTTAAGAGTAGCCATTTGTCTATGAGTACAATATGGGTGTATAGTGAAGACTTTCCTTCATGTTATTCAAGTTATATATGTAATCTTTAGAGAACCAAAGACACACACAGCAGTTAGAAACAACTTAGACATTCATTTTCTGCTGTTGCTACTATTTTTATTTTTTGTTGTTGTTCAGTCGCACAGTTGATTCCAACCCTTTGCGACCCTATGGACCATTGTCCTCCAGGCACCTCTGTCCTCCACCATCCTCCTCAGCCGGCCCAGCTCTGTGCCCACTGCATCTACAATACCATCTAGCCATCTCATTTTTGTCCACCTCCACCTTTCCCAGCATCAAGGCCTTCTCAAGTGAATCCTCTTTTCTCATTTAATGTCTAAAGTACTTCAGCTTCATCTTTACTATTTGACCTTCTAAGGAGCAGTCAGGGTTGATTTCTTCTAAGACCAACCTATTTGTTCTCCTTGATGTCCAGGGGATTCTCAACACTCTCATCCAACACCACATCTCAAAGGCATCTAGTCTTCTGCACTCAGCTTTCCTAATGGCCCAGCTCTCACAACCATACATTGCCATCAGAAATACCATTGGTTTGACTATATGAATCTTTGTTTGCAATGTGATGTCTCTACTTTTAACTGTGTTCCCCAGATTTCTCATCGCTTGCCTCCCAAGAATCAGTCGCCTTTTTATTTCATGGCTGCAATCTCCATCTGCAGTGAGCTTTGATCCCAAGAAAGTAAAATCTGTCACTGCCTTTACTTCTTCTCCATCTATTTTCCAGGTACTGATAGGGCCTGTTGCCATTATCTTGGTTTTCTTGATATTGAGTCTCAAGCCAGCTTTCAACCTAAGCAGCAGCTTCTTTAGGTCTTTCTCACTTTCTGCCATTAGGGTAGTGTCATCTGTGTATCTCAAGATGTTGATGTTTCTCCCAGCAATTTTGAGCCCATATTGTGATTCCTCCATCCCTGCGTTGCACATTATGTGCTCTGTGTAAAAGTTGAATAAGCAGGGTGACAAAATGCAGCCTTGTCTTACTCCTTTTTCTATTCCAAACCAGTCCATCATTCCGTATTCTGTCCTAACTGTTGCTTCTTGACTCTTGTACAGATTTCTCATGAGGCATATAAGGTGTTGTGGTATTCCCATCTCTTTATTTACTTGCCACATTTTGTTGTGGTCCACACAGTCAAAGGCCTTGGTGTAGTCAATGTAGCTGCCCCTCCCCCTGTGCCTACACCAACTGCCAGGGGAAGAAGAAGTCAGGGCAGGTTGAGGACTTCACCATCCCACCCCCTGTGCCCACACCAACATATTGTATTGTAATGTAATGTATTTTTGTAAGCCGCCCTAAGTCGCCACAGCGAGTGGGCGGCAATATAAATTTGAACTAATAATAATAATACAATAATAATAAAAACAGAAGTAGACTTGTTTCTGATATTCCTTTGTTTTCTCCATAATCTACCGTATGTTGGCAATGTGGTCTCTAGTCCCCCTGCCTCTTCTGAATCTTGCCTGCATTTCTGGTAATTCTCTCTCCTTATTAGTTCCAAAATATTGGTGAATGGAACCAGAATATATTCTAACTAGTTCTTTGTCTTACTCATTGATGGCCAATCGCATAATCAGATATTGTACATTAAGCTACATCTTAGTAAAGCATCTGGAACAGTTATAAGTTAATTATAAGCAAGTTAATTAGGTTAAGAATATGGTCATGAACTTGGGGAAAGTTCAGTTTTGATAATTGTGGAAGTGCTTATATCACGAAAGTATTTTATTGAATTATTTGTGTTTTACAAGTTATAGTTATAGAATAATGCTATGTCTGGGTTCTGTAATTACACTTATTATCTAAATGAGTTAGCTTGATGTCATTGCTATCCAATGGGCTTTATTCGATGTCATTGCTATCCAATGGGTTTTGCTTGATGTCATTGCTCTCCAATGGGCTTGCTTAATGGTTAAGGCACCCAGCTGTGTTCCTGGGAAAAGGATATAAAAAGACAAAGCAGAATGTGGTCTTTGCTCAGTTCTTTTTGGAAACCATTTCTAGACTGAATCTTGCTGGCTATGCATGCAAGCAGTGAATAAAACTTTTTGCTGTTTTTCACCTATCATTTGGTCTCTTTTATTCTTTGGCCTGATGTAGCCACTATAGTTCTGCAACAGAGATGGTGTTCAGGTGTGATTGTGTCAACAGTCCAAGCCACCATGGAATTACATCTGATGATCTGGAACACCACCAGAGCATTGTACAAGTCACTAAGAACACCCCCAAGGCCCTGTGGAACCCAATAGGATCCAAGAGCCTTTGGAAGTGGGCCATCTTAATAGCTCCAGTCTCCCCAAATTGGGGGGAAGCCAATAACAAGAAGAAGCTCAGCAGGAAGTGGTCTGATCATGACACAGGTGTGGACTTCAGATCCAACACCTTCATGTCACCATCACTGTCCTGTCGTAAAGACAGGGTCAAATGTATGTCCAGCTACGTGTGTAAGGCCCATTATATGTTAGAATATGCGCATGAAGCCATGGTTTCCATTAACTCAGAGCCTGAGACTACTGCCTCAGCACGGATGTTGATCTCTTCCAGGAGAACAACCCTGGGTGACCCCCATCCCCATCCAATACTGAGGTTAAGTCTAACAGCCCCTGAAAAGAGACTGTTCAGATGTAAGGAGAGCAGTCATTAACCTGTCACTAACAGAGCAAAGTCCCTGATGAGTAAGATGTTTTCCCTCTATATCAGGGGTGCCCAAACTTTTTGGGCTGCAGGCTGGTCACGTGGCTCCTCCTACTGGAAGTGGAAGTAAAACGTACCTTGCAGTCTGTTTTGCAACAGGATGAGATAGATTTTAGGTTGCCATTTTCTCTGCTTAAACCAAGGGTGCCCAAACTACAGCTCATGGATCAGATCTGGCCCCTGACCCCAATTCATCTGGCCAGTACCACCAGTGGTGGGCACGGCTGGTTCGCACCAGTTTACCAGGACCAGTAGTAACAATTCTGGTTGGTCTCCTGGGGGATAGTAACTTTTCCGGGAGACCACCTGGGGTTGTTACTATTTTTTTGAGGCAGCCAGTTCGACCGCCTCTCCACCACCACCCTTCAACAGTGCAGCCCAAAATGGCTACTTGGTTGGTGCGCATGTGTATTAAGATACCAATTGATGCATGGAAAAGTAACTACACCCCAGGAGACCACCCGGAATTGTTACTATCAGTTCTGGCGAACTGGTGCAAACTGGCCTGTGTTGGGCAGCTGTTGAGGCCCTCAGTGGCCTCCTTGGAGGGGCGATGGTGCCGGCTGAGACCCTCGTCCCACGCTGCAACGCCAGGCTGCGCCGCCGCAACACCAGGCCACACCACGCCACCATGCTGGCCCACGCCACCAGGCCGTACCACACTGCTGTTGTTAGCTGCAGTGAGTGCCCTGTCACCTGCTACCCAGGGTAAGTGACTTGGGTTTGGGTTTGGGTTTGGGGTGGGTTGGTAGTTGGAATGTGTATTTTTGTGTATTTTTATGTGAATTTTATGTGTATTTTTATGTGTTTTAATGTGTATTTTTGCGTATTTAATGTGTATTTTGTGTTTTAATGTGTATTTTTATGTATTTAATGTGTATTTTTATGTGTTTTTATGATGTTGGCTCCGCCCATGATGTTGCCTCTGCCCATGACATTGGCTCTGCCCACAGTGTGGTAGTAAAAATTTTGGCTGCCCATCATTGCGTACCACCCTTATTGCTCCTGGAAGCAGAAGTAAAATGTGCCCATTGGGCACCCCTGTTCTAAATAATGTCCACCCCACAACACTGCCCCTCACATCTGCCATGGTGCTGGATGGGTTGACCAGGTGGGCAAACCTGAGAGTGAGTGACTCCCCCATTAGCACCCACCCAGGTCTCAGTGATACACACCAGGCAGTGGTGGGATGTCAAAAATTTTACTACCCCACCGTGATGTCATCACAGTGTGGGCGTAGCTAATGTCATGAAATCATGGCATTGTGGGTGGGGCCAAAGACAAATAAAATAATAATAACAATAAAATAAAAATAAGCATACACACACACCCCTCAACCCACCCACCCACCCACCCACCCACAACACAAACCCGTAAATTAAATAAATAAATAAATATTACATTAAAATACACCCACCCACCCACCCCAAAAATAAATCGACCCACCCACCCACTCACCATACATAAATCCGTCACTTATCTGTTAGTATAAGTGCCTGGGCAGCACCATGTTGCAAGATGGATATAGTTATTGTACCATTTCTCTAGGATAATATGCCTTAATGTAAAACAGCTGTACCTTCTTAAGGGTTCTCCAATTGGAACAGCAATTGGAACAGCACAGGTGTAGCTTATTGATGAGGTAACTCCAAGACTTTTCTTAAAAACCCCAAGCCAGGCCTGCCGGCCGCCAGGCCTACTGGCTGCCAGGCCATTTTAGGAACTGTGGTAGTACATCAATGTAGGTAAAGGTATTAAATACACATTAAAATACACACAGACACACCACACTGAAAGGTGAGTCACTTACCCTGGGGACCAGGCTATAGGGAGCTTCAGGCTAGCAGCTTCTTTTCCTCCTCCCTGCTTGGGAGGACAGCAAGGAGGCTGTGCATGCACACCAAGTGCTTGGTGCGGATGCGCAGTGGGGGAACCACTGAAAGGGTAAGCCCCAGAGGTGATTCCCCCCAAAAGCTGCCACCGGTTCTCCGGGACACTGGGAAAAGTTACTACCGGTTCTGGGGAACTGGTGAGAACCTGTTACATCCCATCGCTGACACCAGGTCTGCATTTGCATCAACAACTAATCAGCAGAAGGGAGAGTGAAGGGTGTTTCTTATTAATTATTTAAGAAAACGTAAACTGGTAGAATTGAACTTTGATTCATAAATGAACCAGTATAATAAAGATTGACATCCTGTTTACAAAGGACCTTCTACTTCTCTTCTTCCTTCATGGTAACCCTCTAAATGCGAGGTCTTCAAAATGTCCTGTCCTCAACAACCCTGCTCAGATCTAGCAGAGTCAAGGCTGCAGTTTCCCTCATAGCATCAGTCCATCACATGTTTCATCTTCAATTTCATCCTTTTCCTCCTTTCCCAGCTCTATTGTCTTTTCTAGCGAATCTTGCCTTCTCATGATATACCAAGAGTAGGATAGCCTCAGCTTCATCTTTTTTTTGCTTCCAGAGACAGTTCAGGCTTGATTTGCTCCAGGACACACTTGTTCATCTTTCTAGCAGTCCAAGGTATTAACAGAGCTCTCATCCAGTACCAGATTTCCAATTGAACATTTCCCCCCTATTCTGCAGCCAGAATCTCCCAGAATCTCAGAGCAAGCATGCCCTGAGGATCTTCTTGATGGGATCCTGGGACTTTTGGTCCAAAACCTGAAACATATCTATGACTTAAACCTAGACCAGTGATGACCAACCTTGGCACTCCAGATGTTCTAGGACTCAATTCCCAGAAGCCCAAGTCAACACACCTGGAGTGCCAAGGTTGGCCATCATTGACCTAGGTCATAATCAGTGATGGGATGTAACAGGTTCTCACCAGTTCGGCAAAACCGGTAGCAACTTTTCCCAGTGTCCTGGAGAACCGGTAGCAGCTTTTGGAGGGAACCACCTTCGGGGCTTACCTTTTCACTGTTTCCCCCACTGCGCATGCGCACCAAGCACTTGGTGTGCATGCATGCCTACAGTGCTTGGCGCATATGCACAGCCTCCTTGCTGTCTTCCCAAGCGGGAAGGAGGAAGAGAAGCTGCTAGCCTGAAGCTCCCTATAGCCTGCTCCCCAGGGTAAGTGACTCACCTTTGGATGTGGTGTGTCTGTGTGTATTTTAATGTGTATTTAATACCTTTACCTATATTGAAATCCCACAAAATCATGATGTTAGTTCCGCCCACACTGTGATGACATCATGGTGGGGTAGTAAAATTTTTGACATCTCACCACTGGTCATAACAGCTTCCCCATTGCTGTGACCATTGCCTGGGTCTGCTGCAGCTGTAGGATTGCAGCACATGGAGCACTTTACAGTTCTCTAGAGCAGGAGTTCTCAACTTTTTTAAGCCGAGGGCTGGGTCACGCTCCCTCAGACAGCTTCGGGGGTTGGACAGCCATTTCCCCCTTCCTCCACCACATGACATTTCCAGGTGTGGTGCAGGTAGTGGGGGGCTACATGATTACTGTACTGGGGCTGTGGTGGTTCAGTGGTTAATAAGCTCACTTTGTTAGCTGGAAGGCTGGCAAGTCAGCAGTTCAAGACCCAGGTACTGCATGGCGGATTGAATGCCCATCTCTGTCCCAGCTCTTGGAGACATGAAAGGAAACTCTTTCCGGCATTCCCTGAGCGGAGTTTCCCTTTCAACTCAGAATAATTTCTGACACACAATTATTACAGTATTATAATGGACAGCCTTTCAAGAAAAGAGAAAAATGTCTGGAGAGCTCAGTGTGTAAAATTTTGAGCTAGCTGTACAGTCCCAGGGTGCCTCCTGAAGGATGGAAATGTATATCACTTCTGTGTATTCTCTACCTAGAATGCTCTGGAAAGGATCACTATAAGTCAGAACTCTCTTGACCGCATGTAATTAGGGCTGCAGTGGCTCAGTGGTTAAGAAGCTCACCTTGTTAGCTGGAAGGCTGGCAAGTCAGCAGTTTGAGACCTGGGTACTGCATGACAGATTGAGCGCCCGTCTCTGTCCCAGCTCTTGAGGACATGGAAGCAGCCTCATTTGGGTGTCCCCTGAGTGGAGTTTCTTTTGCAAAAATTCTTTCAACACGGAATAATTTATGACATGAAATTATATAGCATGCAATTATTAATTATTTCAAGAAAACATAATTGGAGCTACTGAACTTTGATTCATACATGAGCCAGGTATAGTACAGATTGCCAGCATGTTTACAAATTAGGCTGGTCCCCCACCCTCACCCAACCTGAGGTCACTATTGCATCACAAATGTGTGTTGCAAACCTCTTTTGCTCAAAATAACTCTGTGCTCCCTGGGCAACTCCTGAGTGGGTGGTAGGCATGCAGGGAGGGAAGTTTGCCCCTCACAGGAAGTGCTCTTTCTGGTGGGAATCAGGCCTGGCCATATCCCTGTTTTCCTATCCTAACAATCCCAGGCCTTTGAAAATGTTGATGAACACGCATGCTTCTTTGCTACTTTATGACTCTTCAGTCATCTGAATAAAATGTCAACTCAACAATTTACTTTGGGATTTTTCCTGATTGGCCTTTAGGCTCCCCTGAAATTTCTGAGTTCTTTGAAAACTAATTTGGGCAACTAAAGGACACTTATCATCAGTCGTGAGATTTGAAATGTATGGTTTCTGTGTCTAGTGCAAAAGGAGCTTTTCGTTTTGCTGCTGTTAATGGAAACTTCAAATGACATCCCCTTGGCTATTCTTCATGCAGTGGAAGGGATGCCATTGGGTCTCTCACCTCTGGCAACAGAGTATCTGGGGCAGCTCGTAGGTTAGTGATGGCAAGCCTTCACACTCCAGGCTTTCTTAGACTTCAGTTCCCAGAAGCCCTGGTCTCTGTGAATCCACACAAATGGGTTTGCTGTACATAGGCAGGTGATGGGGATGATGAACAAACAATGTTTGGTGAGTGTATGAAGAGCTTTTTCTCACTGCAGAAGAAAACACTAATCCACTACCTTTTGCAACAACACCTGAGATTGTGGGTTTTGTAGTCCAAAGTAACCTTTGTATGCTTTTTAATGTAAAATTACTACATAAGATTAATAGTGTAACAACTATTACTAAACCTATGATGTAGTGCTAGTGGTTTATTTAGCTGAGGGACCTACCAAGATTGTTCTTCTGATCTTACACTCTGTGGTGGAGAACCTGGCAGTGTTGTGGCTGAAGGTGCGTCTTTCATCAGATAGCAACCAGTGGTTGTATGTGCTGTTTGACCAGGCAGGATATTTGGAGAGCAGCGGAGATATGAGCTTGTTCTGGATGTCTCTATAAAAAGGCTAGATGCAGAGAACATGTTCTGTGGTTTCAATTTCTCCAGTGTCAGAAAGAGCTTTATGGCAAGAACAAACACTCTTGAGGGTTCACAAGAGCAAAATGAAATCAGAAGATGGAGGAAGGAGCTCACTAGAAAAGGAACAACATTAAAAGGAGGGTATAGTTGAATGACAGAGTGGTTTGGAATAGGAAAAGGAGTAAGACAAGGCTGCATTTTGTCACCCTGCTTATTCACCTTATACACAGAGCACATAATGCACAATGCAGGGATGGAGGAATCACAATTTGGGATCAACATCAACAATTTGAGATATGCAGATGATACCACCCTAATGGCAGAAAGTGAGGAGGACCTAAAGAAGCTCCTGATTAGGTTGAAAGAAGAAAGTGAAAAAGCTGGTTTGAGACTATAAAGAAAATCAAGATCATGGCAACAGGCCCTATCAGTCCCTGGAAAATAGATGGGGAAGAAGTAGAAGCAGTGACAGATTTTACTTTCTTAGGATCAAAGCTCACTGCAGATGGTGATTGCAGCCATTAAATAAAAAGGTGTCTGATTCTTGGGAGACAAGTTATGAGAAACCCGGGGAACATAGTGAAAAGTAGAGACATCACATTGCAAACAAAAATTCATATAGTCAAAGCAATGGTATTTCCAATGGCAATGTATGGTTGTGAGAGCTGGACCGTTAGGAAAGCTGAGTGCAGAAGAATAGATGCCTTTGAGATGTGATGTTGGAGGAGAGTTTTGAGAGTCCCCTGGACAGCGAGGAAAACAAATAGGTCAATCTTAGAAGAAATTAACCCTGACTGCTCCTTAGAAGGCCAAATAGTAAAGATGAAGCTAAAGTACTTTGGACATCAAATGAGAAGAGAGGATTTGCTTGAGAAACCCTTGATGCTGGGAAGGGTGGAGGGCAAAAGAAGAAGGGGGCGGTCAAAAATGAGATGGCTAGATAGTATTGTAGACACAATGGGCACAAAGCTGAACGAGTTGAGGATGGTGGAGGACAGAAGTGCCTGGCGGACAGTGGTCCATGGGGTCATGTGTTTCATGGCAGTGTTTATGGGGGCCCCCATCAGTCCAGCCCGCTCAACTGCCTGAGGGAGTGTGACCCAGTCCCCGATGTAAGAAGGCTAGAAACCTGTGTCCTAAATGCAAGACCAACATGCTGGCAGACAACAACACACTGTATGGATGTGGAGAGATACAGAATCCGGCTTGCTTGTTAGTTTGCTGATTACTACCAGAAACATGTACTGAAGAGGACTCCAGTTTGGCCGATAACAAAGCGAGGAAGGTGGCTTCATTTTGGTAGTTTAAAGTCTGACCTAGATGGGAAAGACGAAGACAGCTGTGGCTTTTTGTCTGTAAATAGAGATGAACACTGAAGCCTCAAGTTGGATACGACTGACTTTTGAACAAGGGCGACCTTTATCTAGACACAGAAGAATAAAAACCGACAGCAAGGCCTTTAACATTAGACGTGCCTTTGCCTTTTTTATAATGTTTACATCCCATGGTGGGAAAATCAGCAGCACTTGTGCACCCTGGGATGTTAGCCAACAGGAACCTTTTGCTCATCAGCTTTGCATAGATTGTTGTCGCACGCTTGCCATTTCCTAAATTTCTAACATGGTCACCCAGACCCTTCTAATTTATTCATTCATTCAATCTCTCCAATGCCCAGATAAGCGAACAAAGTGGAATCAACAAAACTGTTGCAGAATATCATAAACGGAAATTGTGCTGGGCTGGACACATTTCTCAAATGACAGATGGACATTGGATAGCAGCAATCACTGAGTGGTCTCCCAGAGGAGTAAAAAGACCCCTTGGCAGGACCCCACAAAGATGGGAAGGCCCAATCGTGACAAGTTTTGGTCAAACTTGGAGAAGAAGAACACAGCAGCAAAAGAAATGGAAAGGGGGTTTGGACCAGCAGGAACGCATCCCTTGATCATCTGGTCATTTGAGGAATCGGGGAGGAGGCGCAGTGGTTAAATCTGCTGTACTGCAGCCAGAACGTTGTGAGTTTGATCCTGATGGGATCAAAGGTTGAGTCAGCCTTCTGTTCTTCCGAGGTCAGTAAAATGAGGACCCAGTGTACTGGGGACAAAAAATGTGAACTGCCCAAAGAATGCTCTCCGTGTTATGGGGCAGTATAGTTCAATTGCTACTGCAGCATAGATCTGTGATGGCAAACCTTGGCACTCCAGCTGTCCTTGGACTGCAATTCTCAGAAGCTCAAGTCTCTGTGAATCTACATGAATGGGTTTACTGGGAATTGAAGTCCAAGAACACGTGCAGTAAACCCATTCATGTGGATTCACAGAGACTTGGGCTTCTAAGAATTGAAGTCTAAGAACACCTGGAGTGCCAAGATTTGCCATCCCTGACATAGACCAGTGATTCTCAACCTGTGGCCCATCATGGGCCAGATGCACCCCCCTGGGAGTCATTTCTTGTGGGGCCCCCCACTGCCTCCACCACACCCGGAAGTGCCATGTGGTGGAGGAAGGGCAAACTGGCCGTCCAGCCCCCAAAGCTGTTTAAGGGAGTGTGACCCAAAGGCCCCCAGCTTTAAAAGGTTGAGAACTCCTGGTATAGACCAGGGGTCTGCAAACTTGGCTCTCCAGGTGTTCTTGGACTTCAATTCCCAGAAGCCCAAGTCAGCACACCTGCTGATTGGACTTCTGGGAATTGAAGTCCAAGAACACCTGGAGAGCCATGTTTGCAGACCCCTGGTATTATAGACAGTCCTTGTGGCCGGGGCCACTTTTACTTTCACGGGTCTCCTGCCTCCCTCCGGACTGCCACCAGGGGGCGCGCCGTCCCGTGCCATCTTCACTCCCGTTCGCAAAGACTCGCTTTCCCAGCAGGCCCTGCGCCGCGGCTCCTGCCTCGGTCTCTCCCCCCCCCCACACCCGGTCCTCGCCTGCTGGGATGGAGCCCGGGCAGAAGCGCTGCGTCTGAACGAGCGAGCGATCGCCCCCAGGAAACCCACCTGCTCTCGGGCCACCTTGCAGGTACCCAGGTGAGCTCTGGAAAGCGTGGCGGGGAGGGGGAGGCTTGGCTGCTCCGCGGGGGCTCCTTGCGATGTCCCTGAGGCGACCGGGGTGGCCTCAGGCGGCAGGGGCGAGGGGGGGGGTCTACTTTCGGGGATCCTGCAAGGGGCTGAACTCGGTGCACTCCTTTGGAGCCTGGTCTGGGGAGAAAGGAGGAGCGCATCGGAGTGGGTGGGAGGCGGTTTGGAAGGATGCCCCTTGGAGCCCTGCGAGGTAGACCCGAAGGCGGCCGGGAGGGGGCTGGCAAAGCAGCAGGGAGAGACGGACGGACGGACGGACGCGGTGGGGCTCATCTCTTGGTCGTCTTCGCCCCGTCGGTGGGGTTTCCTTTGCTCAAACTGGGCGCCTTCTTAGGTTGCTTTTGCTTGAAACTCAACAACAACAACAATTTCGTGTTAGAAGCACACAAAGGTGCTTTCTGGGTTGAAAGGATTTTTTTCCCCCGGGAGGAACTCCGCTTAGGGGACGCCCAAATGAGGCTCCTTTCATGTCCCCAAGATCTTTTCCCCACCAAACTGGTCCCTATTTATCTACTTGCAATGTCTTGCTTTCGAACTGCTAGGTTGGCAGGAGCTGGGACAGAGATGGGCGCTCATTCCGTCATGTAGTACTCGGGTCTTGAACTGCCGACTTGCCCACTCTTGGCGAGCTTCTTAACCACTGAGCCACCGCGGTCCCTAAACCCAAAATGCATGTGGTAATTTGGAGTCCTGGAGCATCTTTCCTAGAGATGACATTTGGCACCTGGACATTCCAGTTGAGGAGGTCCTCTGGCATCTCCAGGTAAGTTTTTCAGGGTGGAGAGTCAGTGCCTGGACCTCGTGCAGGGATGCCTGGCCTTGACTCCTCAAGTAAGGCATCCCCATTGGCAGTGCTGGCCAGAATTTCTGGGACCTGCTTCTTCTTTTGCGTCCAGGTCAAACTTTGGACAGCACAGCGTGTTGTTGTCTGCACCTTAAACGTTATCTACTGCATTTTAATGTTACTTTTGTGGATCAGTTCCCTTCATCAGACATAAGAGTGGGATTTTGTTGCATTTCTTCTTCTTTTGTGTCCCGGCCACAAAATTAAACCACCTTCTTAGCTTGGCTGTTGGCCAAAATTAAGCACTCAAACCCTCATTCTATTCAGGGTCCTCCGAGCAGTAGCGTAGTGTGGGTTTCAGCCACCTGGGGCGTAGGCCAAATTCGCCGCCCCCTTATGTAGGTATTTAAATCCAAAGGCTCCAAAATTTACAGAAATTCGTTGTGAACAATCCGAGCACAAAAAAAAAAAACCCACAGGTAATTACCGCAAGGCAACTGGTTAGGAAGTTGGGGGCAGGGCAGCAAAGTCCTGCTGCCGTAACAGCCTTTCGTGCCTGGGGCGGGGCCCAGGATGCCGGTGGTGATGGAGGGTCCCAGCGCCTGTCCCCGCAGCAGCTTCTTTGCTCCGGCTGCTAGGAAGTCTGGGGCTCGGCAAAGTCCTGCCGCCATGGTGCCCTTTTGTGCCCTGGCTTAGGACGCTGGCGGTGGTGGAGGATCCCAGTGCCCGTCCCCGCAGTGGCCTCTTTGCCCCAGCCACTAGGAAGTTCGGGGACGGTGGCGAAGTCCTATTTATTATGAAGTTTGCCTGCCCCAAAAAAAGTGCTACCCAAGGCGGCCCACCCCCAGTACGCTGCACCACTGCCTCCAAGTGATGTAGGGGAGGTTGAGTTCCTCAGCCATATCCCTCTTTAATGTTGTTCCTTGTCCATTGAGCTTCTTCCTCTATCTTCTAATTTGATTTTACCCTTGTGTACCCTCAAGAGTGTCTGTTCTTGCTATAAAGCTCTTCCTGGACCTGAGTTGGTGGGCTTGATGCTATATTTGTTCAGATGATGTCAAGAGTCCTTATCTTGCTTAGTTCTCTCAGTGTCCCTTGTTACTTCTCTCCTTATCTTAGGTGGAATGATACCAACAAGAGGCTATAGTTTCTTGGCTGGTGTAGGTTTGAGGCATCCTGGCATTATGTGCATGGCTTCATTAGTAGGGATCTCAATTTGTTTTGCATGTGTGAATGCACTTCATACTGGAGCAGCATACTCTGCTGCAGAGATACTCAGAACCAAAACTGTTGTACGCAGTGTGGATGGTTGAGCTCCTCAGTTTGTGAGTTTCCTGGTGATATTGTTTTGGGAGCTGGAGTCCAAGAAACATCTGGGGACCCCCAAGGCTGGGAACTTCCGATCTACAGGGTTTTAATCTTCAAACTTGCCACTGACCTTTCCCCTCTGTGGCTGCTGTGCCTGATGGAAGGAAGAAAACCCTTGGTGGTTTTTTATCGTTTTGATGTTGTTCTGAGTTGCATAGCGTGGATTTATAAAATTGTGATGTATCTGTCAGTTGTTTGTTTTGATCTGTTGTGGGTTTTGTTTTTATTTGTTATCTGTTCACTGCTGAGAGTGGGATGCCACCCAAATTGGGGGTGGGAGGAGGAATAGAAATACAATAAATAAATAATTAAAATTGCCCTTTGGTTCTGAAGCAAGGGAATTAGGAGTGTTAGAACTGTTCTGTTGCACTGGCTTGCTCAGACATGACACCACGCAATCCCTTTATGCTGAATTTGGTTGTTACTTTGTCTAAATCAGGGGTGCCCAAACTATGGCCTGGAGCCTAGATCTGGCCCCGATGCCAATTCATCCGGGCCGCAAAGCGCTCGTCGCTCGTGGAAGTAAAATGTGCCCGTATGGACATGTTTTACGTTCACTTCCAGGAGCGATGAGGGCTTCAGGGGACAGATGAATTGGCATTGGGGGCCGTATCCAGTCCCCAGGTCATAATGACCGGGTCCCTGAATCACGTGACAGGCCTGCAGCCTGAAAAATTTGGGCACCCCTGGTCTAAACCTCCCAATGTCTGTTCAACGGCCAGTCTTTTCCTACCCTCAAAATCCCCTGTATCTTTGGTCCCTGGAACTTGACTTTTGGTGAGAGATGTTGGGAATCAAACCTGCAGCTTCCCTCTCTCTCAAGGCACTTGTAATACTGCAGATTTACAACACTTCCCCTTTGAGCACTGGTATGTAAGAAGTTTTAGGACAGTGGATTTTGAATATTAACACTCCAGGTAATATTCTAGAATGTCATGTCAGTTTTCTGGGCAGGAAGGGCTCTCCTCTGGGTTTAAAATCTCTGTACCATTTGAATGTGTCTTCCTAATTTTTGCAAAAAGGGATTTGTATTTTCTTGGTTTTATTTAGAAACGGTGACACTCAAACATCTGGATTTGAGAAGGGTTTTTTTAGTATGGCTGGGACTGCACCCTTATATGCCAGTGATGGTGAACCTTGACACTCCAGATGTTCTTGAACTTCAATTCCCAGAAGCCCTGATCAGTGAGAGTGCTGACTTGGGCTTCTAGTAGTTGAAGTCCAAGAACACTTGGGGTGCCAAGGTTCACCATCACTGTTTTACACAATCATGTCCTGTTTAATGCATCTGTTTTGTTCATTTGCTTGTTTCTCTGTCTCCTTTGAGGAGCCTGGAGTGGCATCCATGATATCACCTTGTTTTATTCTCCTAACTATTTTGTGAATACCTAGTGCAGAAGTGGGAAATGTGTTGCTCTCCAGGCAATCAATTTGCCCTTGCTCAAAAGCCAGTCACATCTGACTCTGGGGTTCACTGCTCATCTGTTTAGAGCCAAAGAGCCAGTGCTCTCTGTATGCGAACATTTTCATGGTCATGTGGCAGGAATGACTAAACGTGGAACATTGTTTTCCTTCTCACCAAAGTGGTACCTATTGATCTACTTGCAATTTATTGCTTTCGAACTGCTAGGTTGCCAGGAGATGAGACAAAGATGGGAGCTCACTCCATCATACAGCACTCAGGTCTCGAACTGCTGACCTGCCGACCTTCCAGTCATCAAGTTCAGCATCTTATTCCCAGCATTAGCTGTGTTGCCAGTGGTTGATGGAAGGGATCTGACAAACCATCTGGAAGGCCACCTGTTTCCCCACTCTCCCTGTAAATTCAAGAATTATCCTATAGTTTGGGTATGTGGAGATTTGTCCACCTAACCTCCAGGGCTTCTCCCTACCATCAGAGGTGTTGTGTGAGGTATGTTTTAATCATGTGAGAGAGGAGTTTGGGAAAATAACTCAATGTGCAGCATTTAGTTCTGTTTCCGGGGACTGCACCCCGTGCCCCACCAGCCAGCATCAGTAGGAGTCAGCCAATGCTGACCTTACTAAGGGTCCATTGTGATAATACCTTTCACATTCTTTGTTCTTCTATCAGCCAAACCTATTGTGGAGAAGAGCCTCTTTACGGACGTGTCTACAGAGATGGGGAAGTCATGCAGTGCAGATGTGCTCACGCTGACAAGGCAGCCTGAGACCAAGAGAGACTCATGGCTAACCGAATATTGGGCCCCACAGTTTCCTGGACCAGCAGTACCCATAGCTCACATGAAGGTGCCTGTATAAGTTGGTGGAGTGTGTCCATCTATTGTTCAGTGGCTGGAATTCTATTGCTCACTTACGCCTGCATAAGGGAAACTGTGGCTCAATAGCAAATTGCTGCTTGTTCATGAATTTCTGGTTCCATTTCCAGCATTTTTTAGGTTACCTATATGTGGGGCTATAAAGAGGCTCACCTGTCATATCCTTGGCTCATTGCTAGAGGATTCTTCTTCCATTCCTAGCTACACAAAGAGGAGAGAATTATTTAATGAAACAAGAGGAAGAAATTAGACTGCAGGAGTGCGATGACGATCAGACCAAAATGAAAACATACTCACCCTCACCTCCTATTTCCTCACTGCATGTCAGTGTTGACAAAACCTTTGCAGAAAGGCAAACATTCCAAACAGGTTTTAACGTTTCCAGATTTATTTATTTTTTGTCTTGGACCTTTGCTCTTGGTTGAATACCCTTCTTTTCTAGGCAGTGGATGGCAAACCATTTATCTGCCCACCCTTGCACCCCTGAGGAGTGAATTCTGTCATCTTGACTTCTGTGATCCTCCCTCCAGTGGGGCCAGGGACCGATCTTCTGTCCTTGGGCCCCTCCAGGATCTATGCAGACCATAATAAATGCAAAAGAAGTGGAGAGGGAAGTGGGGAAAAGCCCACTTCTATTTTGATAAATTGATGTTCTGGGATGTTAAATGCTGTTGAGTTCCCCTGGAATCTGCTTAAAGGGCATATTGCCACTCATGGGCTTTTCTGGAAGCAGCTATTTGTCTTTTGGGTCTGGAAAAAAGGGAGAAGGGGTTGTCAGAAGCAGCTTTGGAGCCCCAGGGTTTTCTCCCTTTGTGTACCTTACCTGCTTCTGTTTAGCTTACTATCTGTAATTATCAGTGAAACAGAGCAGGGAGTCCCAGCCAGCACTGGCAAGGGCTAATTTCCCTTGGGCATGTGTTCAGGGTTGCAGTGTTAAGTCTTAAGCTCCAAAGGAAAGTAGAGGTAGCTATGTTGTCCCCTGCCCCCCCCCCCCAGTCCACACAGGATGATTCTTCTTCTTTCTTGTCCTTTTCAGACTTTGAACTGCAAAAATGAAGCCACCTTCTTGGCTTTGTCATTGGCCAAACTGAAATCAATCCTCATCTGTATAAATTTTGGGTAGTATCGGCAGGTCAGCAAATGAACTAGATTCTGTATCTCTCCACATCCACACAGTAGGTTGTTGTCCACTAACTTGAGCATGTTGGTCTTACATTTAGGTACTCAGCCAATTCAGAGTCCTCCAGGTGACAAAGGGGAGGTTGAGTTCCTCAGGCATATTCTCCATTAATGTTGTTCATTGTCAAGGGCAGTTATAGTGAACCTTGGCACTCCAGGTGTTCTTGGAAATTCAAGAACATCTGGAGTGCCAAGGTTCACCATCATGAGTCTAGGGAGCTCCTCCCTCCACCTAATTTGTTTTCACTCTTGTGTACCCTCAAGACAAGAGTGTCTGTTCTTGCCAGAAAGCTCTTCTTGGATCTGACCTGGTGGGTTTGAGGCACATATCAGTTCAGAGGATGTTGATGGTCATTCTCTTGTTTAGATCTCTCAGTGCCTGCTGCTACTTCTTTGCTTATTTTAGGTGAAACAATACCAATAAGAGGATATATTTTCTCAAGTAGTGTTGATTTGAGGTATCTTGCTACTATATGCATGGTTTCATTAACAGGGAAGTCAACTTGTTTTGCATGTGTGGATGTGTTCCATACTGGAACAGCATAGTCTGCTGCAGAGATGCTCAGGGCCAAAGCTGATGTACACAGTGTGAATGGTTGAGCTCCTCATGTATAATTTGTTAATTTCCTGATGATGTTGTTCCTTCAACTAACTAGGTTTGGTATTCAGGCAGTACTGCTTAAAAGGGAGAATCCTTTTAAGTATTTTGGTGTTGAACAATGCTGCAATCAATTCCCTTGCCATGTAACATCCAGCTCAATTCCTGCCTCTTGGTTTTGAAGGCGGAAAGCACACACTTGACTCTTGATCAGGTTAGGTTTTAAGTGGTTGATGGTGTAATACTGTCCTAATTCTTCCAAGTGCTCCAGTAAAATTTCCAGCTATCTCGTCAACTCATTCTATGATTCTGTGATTCTATATTCTAGACTAGAGGGATTTCAGCTGAATATTAGAAAGTATTTCCTAATTAAGCAGGGGCACTTGACTTGATATCTAGATGCACAATTATTTATTTGCTACTTGCTCTTTTATGTTGGAATGCAGTCATTTTTGGAGAATAACTTCAGCATGTTTGATATGGTCATAATTTGGGTTTTTGACTGGGGTTGTGCATTGTTGTGTCTAGGTGGCCCAGGGGCTGAGTTATGCCACCTCATCACTCATTGATTGCCACCCAAACCAACTGGTGTTGGCCTAAGACTTTTGCACAGCACTGTGTATTGAATCTGGCCATTCCAGAGGATGATTGTGGCATATCCATCACAGGAGATGATGTTGGCTGGCCTGCAAATAGTTTGGTCCTCCAGACATGGAGAAACAGTGAACGCAGTAAGACAGGGACTGCTTTTCTTTAAGCAGTGCAAATATGGGATTGTCCAACACTGTCTTCCACCTCTCCTGACTTCTGGGACTCAAATGAATTAATATTAGGGGGCAGAAGGGATGCAGAGGCTGGTGTTTGAACTTCCAGTGATAGAGAGTGAGATTTATTGCTGGCTGAGGAGGTTAGTGATTAAGACGCTGAACTTGGCAGGTCAGCAGTTTGGGACCCGAGTGCAGCATGATGGAGTGAACTTCCATTTCTGTCCCAGCTCCTGCCAACCTAGCAGTTCAAAAAGCAAGAAATTGCCAGTAGATAAATAGGTACCACTTAAGCAGGAAAGGTAACAGCATTCTGTGCATTCCAACTTCTAGTCATGCCTGCCATATGTCCATGGAAACGTCTTCAGATGCAGATAGCACTGGCTCTTTGGCTATAAACAGAGATGAGCACAGAACCTTAGAGTTGGATATGGCTGGATTTCAAGCAAGGACAACCTTTACCTTTACCTAGGAGTGGTAGGTCAGTTCTACATATTGTGGTAGAGTGAGTTGGTGATAGAAGGGGATGACAAGAACATTACCATCTAAAGTCTAATTGTAGCACAGACAGAGATTAATGCTATGTGGGCATTTCCTGGGCTGCTGCTCAAGATTTCCTCATATTTTTGTTGTCAACATCTGCTGTTTGCAATAAGGAATAAATACTTTTCCAGCAATTAACTGCTTCCATTGAGCTGGAGTGGCAATGACATCAGCAGAGAAGCATGGAACAACCAGCAGGGAAGAGAAGGGTTTCTCTGTGGAAGAGAAAAGCAGGATGGCTTGAAAAATCCAGGAATAACAAGCTGAGATGGCTTATCGCCATGAGGATCGCCAATATTCAGATTTGGATATGGCAGAACAAGAAGAACCTGCAAATACCTTATGCAAAGGTGCTAGGAGCACAAACCTTTCTTTTACTTCACTCATGGAAGTGAAGAGTAGCATCTTTCCCAGAAAGAAATGTTCCTGAATTACCGTAACTGGCCAAAGGGTATTGTGATGGGGGAAGAATGTAACACCATAGTAGTAATGACAGCGGCTCAGTAACTGGTGTTACTTGCATGAGCTAACCTGGGAGCTACCATCTTTGGTTTTGGATGGGGCAGTTTTCCCCCAAACAGACCCGGTGCGTAATCTGGGGGTCCTCCTGGACTCACGATTACTGCTCGAAGAGCAGGTGGCAGTCATGGCTAGGAGGGCTTTTGCACAACTTTGTGTTGTGCGCCAGTTACGCCCGCTCCTGGATCGGGACTCCTTGCTCATGATCTCACATGCCTTGGTCACCTCCATACTCGATTATTGTAATGCGCTCTACATGGGACTGCCCTTGGCGACCATTCGGAGGCTTCAGCTGGTCCAGAATGCAGCTGCATGAGTTGTGATGGGGTGCGGACATTATGCTTATGCCTCACCACTTCTCAGGGAGCTGCACTGGCTCCCAGGGTGCCTCTGGGTGCAATTCAAGGTGCTGGTTATTACCCTTAAAGCCCTACATGGTAGTGGGCCAGGATACTTAAGAGACCGCATCACCCCAAGAACCTCTGTCCATCCCACTAGAGCGGACCGGAGAGGCTCTCTGGTCGTACCTTCAGCTAGAGAGGCTCTAGCATGAGAAGGAGGGCCTTTTCTGTGTCTGCTCCGGCCCTATGGAACCTCCTGCCAATGGAGTTACGTCTCCAGATGGAGTTGCTGCCCTTTAGGAAAGGAGTGAAGACCTGGCTGGTGGGGCATGTGTGGGGAGTGGGCCAGATGGCCAACTCAGTCACCTGGCTCTTTAAAATATTCCACCTCTCTCCTCGGTGTTTTTAACTTGAATTTTAATTTTTATGTATGTGTTTTAATTACCGGTATTTTTAGTTGTAAAGCTGCCCTGAGTCTTTGGAGGAGGGCGGGGTACAAATGAAATAAAATAAATAAATAAATAAAATAAAATAAACACCAGTGGTATTTAATGAAGGTGTGTGTATTTTGGCTTGTGCCTTTGTATCCAGCTGCCGGACCATTCAGCCATCAAGCTTTCCCATTATTTCTCTTTTCCAAGAAACACTGAAAGTCCTTGAGAACCCTCCCCCCTTTTTTCCCATTGACAGACAGCCCTCACCATTGTCTTTGTTTTGTCTCTCTCCTCTCCTTGGGCATCAGCCTCTGTCTGTGCTGTTGAGAAGGGAGAAGAAAGCCAGGACTCAAAAGTTGGCTTTGTGATTGCAGTTAATAAACAAGATGAAGTCATGTGATCCTTTTGCCCTTTGGTGTCCATTCTCTGGGTTGACCTGTCTTTTAATTAAAGGGGAAGAGACCAGCTGAGCCAACAGCTGTTTGAGAAGGTTGCACAAATCAAATGTATTCCCTATACCTTTTGGAGCTTTGGAAAGCTGCTGTTTGAACGACAACTCAGAAAATGGGGAACTGAAGAAGTCTTCATAACAAGGATACAGTAATACCCCGGATAACGATTGCATCGGATAACGCTAGAATTGGATAACGATGCAAGTTTTTTGGAAAAAACTTGCATCGGATAACGATTCTGGATAATGATTCTTAGCGTTATCCGAGGCAATGGTCTGCGGGTGTGGGGTGGTTTGGGTAGAACTACCCAATCCACCCCCCATCCGCAGCGGTCTCTGCGACTGCAGTAGGGTCGGGGAAAAGCACGCGCCTTTCCCGTGACCCTACTGTAGTCACAGAGACTGCTTGTGTCTCTTTTCCCTCCTGTATTTAAACTACGGGGAGGGGGAAAGAGAGAGACGTGATTGGTTCTCTAGAGACCCAATCACGTCTCTCTCTTTTCCCCCTCCCTGTAGTTTAAATACAGGAAGGGAAAGAGACACAAGCAGTCTCTGCAACTGCAGTAGGGTCGGGGGAAAGGCACACCTTTCCCCCGACCTTACTGCAGTTGCAGAGACCGCTGCGGGTGGGGGGTGGCTTTAAAGGCAGGGAGGAAAAGAGAGACCCGATCAGGTCTTTTTGTTTCCCTGCCTGCCTTTAAAGCGGTTTGTCCCTGAAGTCAGGGCTTTTTTTTTAGCGTTGTTCGATGCATGCATCGGACAGTGCTAAAAATCGGATAACGTCGGATAACTCCTGACTTATAACCTCATATAACCAACATTAATTAACTCAATTTTTAGTCTGATACTGTTTAAACTGTGATAATGTGCATGATAATACTTTGTTTTAAACTGTGAGAACATGTATGATGGGAGGATACTGGCGTAGAAACCGGCAAACCAACATCAGGAATTTTGCCAAGAGAGCCCTATGGACTAAAACAAAAGGCAAAACAAATGGGGCAATTTAGATGAAATAGGATGCTTAGCACATCCGATCAGAAGAAGGGGAGGGACAGGAAAGGGGGAGGAGAAATACAGTGTTGTAAGGAACAATACTGTATGTTGTTGTTGTTGTTGTTCAGTCGCACAGTCGATTCCGACCCTCTGCGACCCCATGGACCACTGTCCACCAGGCACTTCTGTCCTCCACCCTCCTCCTCAACTCGCTCAGTTCTGTGCCCATTGTCTCCACAATACCATCTAGCCATCTCATCTTTGGCCGGCCCCTTCCTCTTTTGCCCTCGACCTTTCCAAGCATTAAGGCTTTCTCAAGTGAATCCTCTCTTCTCATCTGATGTCCAAAGTACTTTAGCTTCATCTTTATTATTTGACCTTCTAATGAGCAGTTAGGGTTGATTTCTTCTAAGATTGACCTATTTGTTCTCCTCGCTGTCCAGGGGACTCTCAAAACCCTTCTCTAACACCACATCTCAAAGGCGTCTATTCTTCTGCGCTCAGCTTTCCTAATGGTCCAGCTCTCACAACCATACATTGTATAGGGACATGGAGTGTGAGATTTATGAACCAGAGAAAACTGGAAGTGGTAAAAAAGGAAATGGAAAGAATAAGCATTGAAATCTTGGGAGTCATCGAGTTAAAATGGACAGGGATGGGTGAATTCAGCTCTGGAAACCATCATATCTGCTACTGTGGACAAGAAAACCTGAGAAAAAATGGAGTAGCCATAATTGTTAATAAAAGAGTGAGAAAAATGATAGGATGATGTCAGTCAGAATACATGGCAAACCATTCAATATCACTGTAATCCAAATATACGCACCAACCACTAGTGCAGATGAAGCCACAATTGACCAGTTCTATGAAGACTTAGAACACCTCATAGAACAGACACCAAGAAATGATGTACACATTATCATAGGAGACTGGAATGCCTAAGTAGGAAATCAAAAAGTAAATGGAATAACAGGCAAGTTTGGTCTTGGAACTCAGAATGAAGCAGGCCAAAAACTGATAAGAGTTCTGTCAAGATAATGCATTGGTCATAGCAAACACTCTCTTCCAGCAACACAAGAGGAGACTTTACACATGGACATCACCAGGTGGCCAACATCGAAACCAGATTGATTACATACTCTGCAGCCAAAGATGGAGAACCTCCATACAGTCAGCAAAAACAAGACCAGAGGCAGATTGTGGCTCAGATCACAACCTATTAAACGCAAAATTCAGGCTTAGACTAAATAAAATAGGAAAAACAATTAGGCCAGACAGATATGACCTAGACAACATCCCTAAGGAATACACAGTGGAAGTGCAGAACAGATTTAATGGCTTGGACCAGAGTGCCAGAAGAATTGTGGACAGAGATGCGGGACATCATGCAGGAGGCAGCAAGGAAAACCATACCAAAAGAAAAGAAGCATAAGAAAGCTAAGTGGCTGTACAATGAGGCTCTTAAAATAGCAGAGGACAGAAGGAATGCAAAAGGCAAAGGAGAAAGGATTAAATACAATCACTTGAACACAGAATTTCAAAGAAAAGCAAGGAGAGATAAGGAAACCTACCTAAATGAACAGTGCAAAGAAGTAGAGGAAAACAATATCAGGGGTAGGACTAGAGATCTTTTAAAAAAAAATTGGGGAAATCAAGGGAACGTTTAAAGCAAAAATTACCATGATAAAGGACAAAGATGGCAAGGAGTTAGCTGATGCAGAAGAGATTAAGAAAAGATGGAAAGAGTACAAAGAGGAACTCTACAAAAAGGACCTCAACACCCTTGATAATTTCAATGATGAGGAAATTGAACTTGAGCCAGACATCCTAGAGAGTGAAGTCAGAAAGGCCCTAAAAAGCACTGCAAACAACAAAGCCAGTGGAGATGATGCAATCCAAGTTGAACTTTTCAAAGCTCTAAAAGATGATTGAACCAAAATATTACATTCTATATGCCAGCAGATTTGGAAAATACAACAATGGCCACAGGATTGGAAAAGATCAGTATACGTTCCAATCCCCAAAAAGGGTAATGCCAAAGAATGTTCAAATTATCGAACAATTGCGCTCATCCCACATGCTAGCAAGGTAATGCTCAAGATAATACAGGTTAGACTGCAACAGCATGTGGAGAGAGAATTACCAGACGTGCAGGGGGTTTCAGAAGAGGCAGGGGGACTAGAGACCACATTGCCAACCTACGTTGGATCATGGAAAAAACAAAGGAATATCAGAAACAAGTCTACTTCTGTTTCATTGATTACACTAAAGCCTTTGACTGTGTAGACCACAACAAAATGTGGCAACTAATTAAAGATATGGGAATACCAGAACACCTTATATGCCTCATGAGAAATCTGTACATGAATCAAGAAGCAACAGTTAGGACAGAATATGGAATGACAGAATGGTTTGGAATAGGAAAAGGAGTAAGACAAGGCTGCATTTTGTCACCCTGCTTAATCAACTTATAAACGGAGCTCATAATGCACAATGCAGGGATGGAGGAATCACAATTTGGGATCAAAATTGCTGGGAGAAACATCAACAATTTGAGATATGCAGATGATACCACCCTAATGGCAGAAAGTGACGAGGACCTAAAGAAGCTCCTGATTAGGTTGAAAGAAGAAAGTGAAAAAGCTGGTTTGAGACTCAATATCAAGAAAACCAAGATCATGGCAATAGGCCCTATCAGTCCCTGGAAAATAGAAGGGGAAGAAGTAGAAGCAGTGACAGATTTTACTTTCTTAGGATCAAAGCTCACTGCAGATGGCGATTGCAGCCATGAAATAAAAAGGAGACTGATTCTTGGGAGACAAGCTATGAGAAACCTGGGAAGCATAGTGAAAAGCAGAGACATCAAATTGCAAACAAAAATTCGTATAGTCAAAACAATGGTATTCCCTGTGGCAATGTACGGTTGTGCGAGCTGGACCATTAGGAAAGCTGAGTGCAGAAGAATATATGCCTTTGAAATGTGGTGTTGGAGGAGAGTTTTGAGAGTCCCCTGGACAGCGAGGAGAATAGGTTGATTCTAGAAGAAATTAACCCTGACTGCTCCTTAGAAGGTCAAATAGTAAAGATGAAGCTAAAATACTTTGGACATCAAATGAGAAGAGAAGATTCCTTTGAGAAAGTCTTGATGCTGGGAAAGGTGAAGGGCAAAAGAAGAAGGAGGCGGCCAAAAATGAGATGGCTAGATGGTATTGTAGATCCAATGGGCACAAAGCTGGGCAGGCTGAGGAGGATGGTGGAAGACAGAGGTGCCTGGTGGGCAATGGTCCATGGGGTCGCAAAGGTCGGAATCGACTGTGTGACTGAACAACAAAAACCTCAAGAATGCTTGTTCTAGAATGTTTGGTTCTTGATCTGACCAAAGTGGTATGGGTGTCACACTGTGATATGGAAGGCAAATGGAAGGCCACTGCATTATATTGTTTCCAGGAAAATCTTCATGACTGAGCACCATGATGTTAATTGATATTTGGCATCGGATACAGCATTTCAAGAAGAATAAATTGATTCCGAGTAGATGACACTGAACTAACACCAGAATAACTTCTCCTACCTCTGACTCCTGGTACTTTTTGGCTGCTCTCTCAGCTGTCCAGCTATGACCTCTGACGTTCTGCAAAGATGAGACACACTGAAAGAACACCACCACCACCACAGCTTTGTGTTGACAGATGTCTAGAACTAATATGATCACTTTGAAGTCGTCTGTTTTTAGCTTGGTAAATGTAGTGTTGCTACTTAAGTTATGGTGAAAGATCCAGATATGTTTCCATACAAGATGAATCAAAATGTTAATTTGAACAAATACTGCATGTAAACCTAACTTTCCAGTTGAAATATGCTCAGTGTGGTTAAAAACAAATTACAAGTGAAAAGCAGCTGAATCAATAAAGCTATTTAAAAAACAATCAAAACAATTACATCCATAATAAAAATCACTTGAGTACAACAGTTTCAAAGCCCAGCGTGAAAAGATGTGTTTTTACAAGTTCTTTCTAAAAGCAGTAAGAGTGGGCTCTGATCATAGCTCCAAGCGAAGTGCGTCTCGTAGTTGGTCTCCACAGGCAGTGGGGTTCTCAGGAGGTATATTGCTTGTTTTTGCTTTATAGAAGCTAAAATTATGGGAGGGCTCTATCTTGCTCATAGCTGTATCTTTCTCTTCTTCATTTACTCAGCAAATCCTTATGACCCAAAAGTAGCGATAGCAGGTCTCTGCCCTGTTGTGTGGATACCACATGTGTGGTCTCACTAGATTGGATGCTGAGGGCCAAGTCAGAAGTGATGCGAACATGCATTTTTATGTTTGGTGTATACTTTAAAACATCAAACAGTGTTGAGAGTGAGGTGGTTAACAATTCTTCATGCTGACAAAGGATTCCACACACCCCAATGCAAGTTACAGATGGATTTTTGTCAGAATCCACAGCAGGGGAGAAAAATTTCTGGACTCTAGTTTCCACCTCCCTATGCTGTTCATAATTTAAAAATAAAAATCTCCCTGCAATCTAAGTACACTTCGCTCCTCCATATCTTGTGTGTGTGGGTGAGGGGAATACGTTCCAAGAGCTACCACTGAAACTGTGGATAACAACCAACCCTATATTTTACATTACTGACAGTTGCCTCTAGAGGCCAGCTCTGGTAAATGCACCATAGAAATACATACTGTATGTATTTCAGGATTGTTGGTTGAATATTTTTAGACCTGTGGATAACGGAAATTGTAGATACTGAACCCACAGATGGGGGGGGGCAACCTGTACAAAGATGCATTTAGTAGTAAAAAGTAAAGATTGCCCTTGCTTAAAAGCCAGCCATATCTGACTCTAGGGTTCAGTGCTCATCTCTGTTTACAGCCAAAGAGCCAGCATGTCTGCAGCTGCAAACTTTTCTGTGGACACGTGACAGGCAGGACTAGATCCCAGAGTGTATGGAACACTTTTTACCTTCCCACCAAAGTAGTACCTATTTATCTACTTGCAATTTCTTGCTTTCAAACTGCTAGGTTGGCAGGAGCTGGGACAGAGACAGGAGCTCATTCTGTGATGCAGTACTCAAGACTTGAACTCTGACCTTCCAGTCATCGAGTTCATTGTCTTAACCACTTGAGCCACCGCAGTCCCATGCATTTAGTACCAAGGTGTAATTTGGCGAAGAGAGTTGTGCTGTGTTAGTATAGTATATAATAAATCATATAATAATCATTTTAATATATATAATATTATTAGCTTTCATATCAAAAGGTTCAGCTACTTGTCATTCAGTCATCCATGGCACCTGCCTGCGGTATGAAACTAGTGTATTTATTTATTTTTGCTAATCTAGGGTGTGTTGTTGTGTTCCTTTCTATGACTCACTTTACCCATCCACTGTATTGTGCTGAGGTTCTGCTGATTCTCAACACAGTTACTCTAATTTATTTATTGATAAAGTTAACACTGATTTACTCAGAGAGGTTTAACCAAGGGTACTTTATTTGCTGACGTTCCCAATAATCCAGACTTCTTATTAGTTTTATGGGGTTCTGTTTTTATTGATGTTCTGTCATGAAGCACACCAAGTAAAATCTAGTTTTATGTTTTGGCTCCTTCTCGATGATAAACATTTTCAGTCGCATGAGCCTTAAATGATCCCATCGGCATTTCATTTTATGATGCACTAAAACAGATTTGAGAGTCTTCCATTGCTGCATATTATGAGGCTGCTGCTGTTTGAACATACTGTCTTTAAGAAAAGTAAAAATAAAATTTGAAAATGAATAAAATGCAGAACAAAGGGCTGTTTTTAGAACTGTACTTCATGCCTTTAACTGACAAGTTGTCCTATAAAATATATTATGCTTCATTTTGTAGACTCTGTTTAAATGTCCTACTTGCTAACACTGCTGATAACATTAAATTATTAATAAGGAAGATAATATAGTACAGTCATAGTTTGGTGGTAGAGCACATTCCTTAAATGAGCTGAGCTTCTAAGTTCAGTTCTTGGTGTCTCTCTCGGTCTGTGGTGGCAAACTTTGGTACTCCAGGTGTTCTGGAACTTCAATTCCCAGAAGCCCTGATCAGCTGGTGTGCTGACTTGGGCTCCTGGGAATTGATGTCCAAGAACACCTGGAGTGCCAAGGCACTCCATCACTGTTCTAGGTGAAGGCTGTGGTTCTAAATACTAAGGCAGAGTCCAAAATAAACACAACCGAACTACAGCATCCAGTGGTAGTCAACCCTGGCACTCCAGGTGTTCATGGATTTCAATTCCCAGAAGCCCAAGTCAGCACACCAGCTGATCAGGGCTTCTGGAAATTGAGGTTCAAGAACACCTAGAGTGCCAAGGTCTGCCACCACTGGCATAGACCATGATGAAACTGACCACTGTTTCCCACCTTAAAGAGCCTTACCATCTATAATTCTCTAATTCCATATGAGACTCTTACAGAAGATCCCTGACATTGTGCTTAATGGGGTTTACTTCAGAGTAAGTGACAAATTGTAGAGTGTTGATTTAATTTCTCTTTGGAGGGTTACACAGAGGAGAACATCGATATGTAATGAGTTGTGGAAGATTTCAGAAGATAGTAGAGTGGGGTGAGTTTCTAGGAACCAAGACGTTCTTCTATGTTGATTTGGAGAGCTCAAAAGGAGATGAATAAAAGGACACATTATCTGCAAACACGCATACACAACCCTTTCTCAGCTTTTTCTGCACCTATGACAGCACACTTTATGAAAAGGAGAGCGGACCCAGGATATGCCATTGTCTGGCCATTCTAGACAGTGGGATTTACTTGTGTATCATTTACTTGTCCATCCTGTCATGTGATCTGTGTCATGCTTTGCCACCAAATACCCTTCTGCAACTACATAGGACAAATTGGACAATCCCCGCACAAAAGAATGAATGGAAACAAATCTGACTTTCCAGGATACTCCATATGGATCTACAAATGGCTATTGTGGAGATGAGGAGGAGACTTGAGAAGAGCAACACAAATTGACTATATCAACAAATTCCAGTGCATTTCTGAGGACCTTAACAGAAATCAAGGCTTTTGAGTTACTTTCATATATGATATTAATAACCCAGCTTTCTGTGATATCTTTTGAGTATAAAATAATGGTTGTCCTTGACAAACTGTGAAACACAGAAACATTTTTTAGCATTCCTGTAGTAAGCAAGACTTACTACATTGACATTTTGGTAATCCCATTCCTGTGTAGTAAATATTATCTGAATCTTCACCCGGACATGAATCTCTGCAACACAGAGTAAATATGGTGGACATGTATTTGAACTTCAAACATTTGTGTTTGAAGATGTGGATTTTGGTCCATGAAGGTTCACACAGAAATACAGTTGTTTGGTTTTATAAAGTAACTGAATTTTGGCTTTCCCTCCTCTTTTTTTTCTTTTCATTTGCCAACTTGTTAAAACAGATAAATGTGGTGACTGCTTTAGAAATGTCTGATCTTGGCATCACAGGAAGTATGGTGCTAGGAAATGGCTACTGGAAACCCTGTTTCAAAACCGCCCTCCTTCTGTCTTTCCCCTTGTTGTCAATGTGTTTTAATTTAAAGATAGGTAAATGGAAAGGTCGCCCTTGCTCGAAAGCCAGTTGTATCTGACTCTAGGGTGCAGTGCTCATTCTATTTATAGCCAAAGAGTCAGCATTGCCTGCATCTGCAGACTTTTTTGTCATGTGGCACGCATGACTAGATACTGGGGTGCACTGAATGCTGTTTACCTTTCCACTGTAGTGGTCCCTATTTATCTACTTGTAGTTTCTTGCTTTCGAACTGCTAGGTTGGCAGGAGCTGGGACAGAGTTGGAAGCTCACTCCATCATTCAGCACTCAGGTCTTGAACTGCTAACCTTCCAGTCATCAAGTTCAGCGTCTTAGCCACTAAGCCAAAACTACTGTACAAGCCTTGTTTTAAATGCATTGATTGAACATAGCAAGCAAATGTTTTGTCAAAATATGACAGTATTCAATGGAAAGGTATGCAAGCAGCTCTTAAGTTTACATTTTGATCAGACAAATCAGAATTGAAATAGATGCTGCTTGTTGAATGCATGATATTTAAGCCATGGAGAGCTAGCTGTAGGTTTGTCTTGAGCACCAGTAGTTTCTGAATGCTTTGATATTTATAACTATGCCATCTGTTGCGTGTTGGATTCTGGAGGGTGGGAAGCTACTTTGATTTCCCTGTTGGAGATTCTTTGTCACTTTTAGCAAGTGTAGGAAACTGCAAATGAGCTAATTTGGGGACTGAAACCAGTCCTTGGAGAGGTTATATTATTTGAAGTGAAGTTGGCCAGAATGTGTATTTTTAAAAGTCCAAGTATGAAATGCAGATCTATCCTCTTGTGTGCTGCTTTATTTTATATGTTAACCAGACATCTTTGGTTATTTGTGAATTTTAAAATGTAAAGAAATTTATATTGCAAAAAGTCAATCCATATACAGTACTCGTTATTGTAGTCTCAAACCAAATGAGTACTTGCCAGGTGGAAGAACTTTGAGATAATAACATCTAAGTATATCACAAAAAACTGATTATAATGAGATAGTGGTGTATCTGAAGTCTCTCAAATATGTGAAAGCCACAATTTCAACATTGTTGGTATGTGTCATTGACTGAAATACTGTTAGTTAGTAAAATAAGTTGCAAGTAGAGTTGGCCCATTGAATCAGTGGGGTTGGGAGAGTAAACTCTGTAAATTCTATTGATTATTCAAAAAAATTCCAAAAATGTATTATTAAATGATCCTACTCTGGCTGTGACTTACTAGTAAGCAACAAGATTTTAGTCCTTCAATCAATTCTGATGTATGGTGACCTTGTGAACTGATGACCTAAAAAATATCCCCTAACAGCCCTGCTAATCTTGTGAGGCAAGGGCAAACTTGCCTTTATTGAGTCAATCCATTTTATGCTAGGTCTTTTACCTTATGCATTCCACTTTTCCTAGTACTGTACAGTGGAACCTCGGGTAACAAATTTAATGGATTTCCAGGACTTTTTGTACTATAAAACTATTTGTAAGGCAAATTTCCCATAAGAATGCATTGAATGCAATTTCCCATAAGAATGCATTGAAAAAATGTGTTAACTAAAACGTGGTTTCTCATAGGAATGCATTAAAACAAAAATTTGTTAGCCAAAATGCAGTTTCCCATAGGAATGCTTTGGAAACCAATTAATCCATTTAAAAAAAAGGTTAACCGAGCCACTATTTTTTGTGGATTTCCTTTTGTTATCTGATTTTTGTGTTAACCGAGCTATTTGTTAAGCATGGTTCCACTGTATTTTTTCTTTATTGATTGCTGTTGTCTTCTCATAATAATCCAATGTACTGTACATACATTAGCCTCAGTGTATTTTTAGTTTTTAAAAGATTGCTCAGACAGGATTTCATCTAAAAGTCACTTGTTGGTATTAATGTCAATGTTTAGTAGGAAACTAGAATACCATTTATTTTTCTGTACTCTCGGATCTTTCAGATGGGTTTTGTTACTGACTTCATAAAAAACAATACTTTGGTTGTGGTTGTGGTTAAGAAGCTCATCTTGTTAACTGGAAGGCTGGCAAGTTGGCAGTTCCACACCCGGCCACTGGATGATGAATTGAGTGCCCGTCTGTCCAAGCTCTTGGGGACATGAAAGGAGCCTCGTTTGGGCATTCCCTCAGGAGAGTTTCTCCCTCAAAAATCCTTTCAACCCAGAATAATTTCTGACACAAAATTATTATTATAGTACAGTAAAACCTCATATAACACTAAAACCTGGTTCCACAAGTCTTGGTGTTATATGATTTTTCGTGTTATCTGATCCTCTATGGGATCCATAGAGATACATTGTAACCACACAGGCTTTAGCGGTTGTTATCTGAAGCATCCCATAGGATCTTAATGTTATCTGATGCAATTCTTCCCCCCAGATTCCTTAATGTTATGCGATTTTAGTGTTATTCGATACTAATGTTATATGAGGTATTACTGTACTGTACTTTGGTGCACACTTTCTCCGATACAAAGTTGTTTGGATTATTATGCCTTATTTATTAAGTGGAGAAATGCATGAATCTTAACCTGGTCTGTGTAAGCCCTCTGATGTGAACCATGATTAAATTGGTAAGCATTTAAGTAACTATAGTTTCTAGTTTTCTCCAAGTTTGGGATATGATGATTAAATGTTTAAGAACAAACCACATCATTACACCATAGTGTGAAGCAGGTATCTTATCTTGGCTTGATTTGAAGGAAAGGACTATAAGGCTCAGTGCTAGAGCTTTTTACAAGTCCAGAGATAATCTCACTTAACCCTTATCGTTGCAGTATGGTCATATTTCGTTGATGGATCATCCTTATAATTGACCATCATTTAGCTTTAGCATATATGAACTAACAATGAAGAGAATGTTGACTTTGAGTGGGTATAGAGCTCTATTACTTCCTTACTGAACTATGAAGAAGAATTATTTAGGCCAAATGTTCAGTATTAATTGTGCCAATCCAGGGGTAGCCAACCTTGGTGCGCCAGGTATTTTTGGACTTCAATTACCAGAAGCCCATGTCAGCACATGTCAGGGCTTCTGGGAATTGAAGTTCAAGAATACCTGGCGCACCAAGGTTGACCACCTCTGTGCCAACCTATCAGGTAGTCTTCTGGAATGTTATGTTCTCCGTAGTGGTTGGATGTTTATGGCTTTGAATTCAGTAGCTCTTAACAATAATTTCACACCGAATCCATATTAATATTCAAGGCTGTTGAACCAGAATGTTCTTCTCCCTAAACATTTTTCCAATTTATTTTTCTTCAATTATCAGCTGTAAAAATCTATATACAGTACTGTATTCTGCTTAATTCTGGTTTTCTGCATGGTCTGAGTTTTATTTCGTGCCAGGCTGTGTTTACATGTGTAAATAGTACGTAATTTGACTTGAGTCTGATCTAGTAGGGGTCTTCTTAGTGGCTTACTGGCAGGCCTTGGTGGGGTACACAGAAAAAGCCTCCTCAAATATTGTGATAATAATAATTTCATGTCAGAAATTATTCTGGGTTGGAAAGATTTTTGCTAGAGAAACTCCTTTCACGTTCCCAAGATATTTTCACACCAAAGTGGTCCCTATTTATCTACTTGCAGTTTCTTGCTTTCGAACTGCAAGGTTGACAGGAGCTGGGACAGAGATAGGTGCTCAAGCCATCATGCAGTACGTGGGTCTCGAACAGCTTACTTGCCAGCCTTCCAGGCAAGCTTCTTAACCACTGAACCACCGCAGCCCCTTGAAGATTGTGATATATTTGTACCACAATCAGGTCTACCCTGGTAATGGCAACCTTGTGTTGCCAGCTAATCTTTCTCACACTGGGTCATGTGAAAGGAACTGCAGAATGAACTCACTAAAAGGTGTCTTCATTTTTCCAGTTTCATGTCTGGCCTAGACATGGAAGAAGAAGGGAGGCCTTGGTGAAAATAACAGTCTATTATTATTTTAGAAGAAAGGTGGACTAGCATATGTAAAATTTATATCAATGGTATGTAAAATATATTCAGAGTTGAGTAAGAAGTTTGTTTAGGTTTTCCCACTAAGAGGTCATGTTTTCTGTGCATGCTGTTGTTCTACGTATTTAGAAGGATAAAAGGGGTTAAAGAAATTGGAGGCAGAGGTGTTTATATTTCTAAGGAGAAAATATGCATGGGTATACTGTATTCAGTTGTTTTTGGTGACATTCTGCTTATGTCCCACACAAAGTGGCAATTGTCTCTTTGGGAAATGTGCTCTGATGTGTACAGTTTCCAATTGCTATCTGTAGGTGTACACTATAATACCTCTTTTGTTTCCTTCTCTTTAGCAGCTGGTTCTTCAGTTCTTTATCCTTAATAGTGTGTCACCTAACAAAGAGTAGATTGAGTATGACCTTGGATAGTCTAAACAAGTATGGGGGGGGGGGGAGGAAGTTCAAATGAGTTACCATACTTTTCTACATGCTTGTTTTGAAAGTGTATATATACATACTGTACAGACTTCAAATGCATTTGTGATTTACTTATTTTATCATAGAGTCATCTACTCTGGACTTTTAAAGCTTGCAGGTAACACACTGAATCCAGTTTGCTTGAGCTTTCTCTTGGTCTAATGTCCAATTAATTATTTTCTATATCAAGCTATTTCCCATCAAATTTGAAAGGCCAGTGATGAATCTTCTGTAAGTTTCCAGCAGCTGTTATAGTGGGCTCATATATGCTATTGATATGAACTTGAAATGTAGACCTTTGTATAGGACAGTGTTGGTGAACCTTGGCACTCTAAGTGTTCTTGGACTTCAATTACCAGAAGTCCAAGTAAGTACTCCTGCTGATCAGGGCTTCTGGGAAATGAAGTTCAAGAACATCTGGAGTGCCAAGGTTTGCCATCACTCGTTTCGGATTTGACATTTGGATTTTTTGGTCTCCCTGTCACCTGTAAATTCTCTAAAAAGTGATCAGTTCATAAGATGCTTTAAACACAAATGAAACAGCCAAAGAGGTTTTGAAGGAAAAAGAGATTTTATAAACAAGATCAATCATAACCTTTTTTTTAATTTTTATTTTTATTAGGTATATAAAAGAAAAGACAAATACAGATATACATAAAATCATAAGAATCATAAAATAAAGTTTCTGAAGTAACAGTATTACATTAGAAAAAAAGAATCCAATACCCATAAAGTAAGTGTAGATAAAATTCTCTCAGTTTCAATAACTAATGCATAGTATTCTCCTACCCTGTTACATTTTACATCATTATTATCACCCTTGTGCTATATACACTGTCCAGGGATTTATGTAACCTCATAATTTCCAAAAGTCATTTTGTTCTTGTACAGGGACCATGCCTTTCTTCTTAACCAACGTATGATCGATAAATGGTTTCCAGATCCTCCAGAAACTATTCCCTTGCAATTTACCTTTTCTAATATTTAATTCCCAGGTGAGTTTTTCATTCAGAGCCATATCCCACATTTGTTTATACCATTCCTAAATACTTAACTTTTCATTATTCTTCCAATTTTTTGCTATACACTGTCTGGCCACTGATAACATAACAGCCATTAGTTCCTTATTATCGTTATTCATTTCATATTTATCAACCTCCGTTAGCAAGATTGTCTCCGACCCCAACTCGAGTTGCATATCCAGTATTTTCTTAATCTCATTTTCTATCTTTCCCCAGAAAATTTTTAAGCATTCACAGCTCCACCACATGTGCTCATATGTTCCTCTTACTTTTTTGCATCTCCAACATTTCTCACTCAAATTGTTATACATTTTATGCAACCCCACTGGAGTCCTGTACCACCTCCATATCAACTTATAGTTATGTTCTTTTACTCTAACTGACATAGTTCTCATTATTCTCCTTTTCCACATTTTCTGCCATTTTTTTCTGTAATTGTTACATTAAGCTCATGCTCCCAGCTTTGTCTCAACATCTCCTGTGTTTTTCCACCTTTATTTAAAATTTTATAAATTTTACTTACTATTCCCTTAATTCCAATATCACCATTTCTAACTTTGGTCAGAAGTGTCTCAAATTCGGTGCATTCCCTGTTTAGACCATCTTCTAATATGAATACCTTATTCCAATTGTTTATCTGGTGGATCTTAAACCAATTTAGTTCCAATTGCAAATAAAGGATCATAACCTAATATATGGATATATTGGTGTTTGAATCCATGCAGATGCAAGCCACTAATTAACAATTCAGCCAGTATATGCTTTCTGACAAACTACACATCCGTGTTCTCAGCCCATGTGGGGCCTAAGGGTCAAAAGGATTAACACCAACTGATGATTCTAAGCTCATTACCAAGTGTGAGATTTCCCCATCATTTCCCACAGTTTACCACTTGTGTCAGTAATGCTGCCCTGTACATATTTTGGAGATTCTGTTCCTCCAGGTTAATCAAAATGGGATGACAGCCATTCAGGTACAGTATTGCCAAAAAGGACTTGATGATAGAAGCTGCCATCAAAATTGTTCTTCTTGTTTTAGATGTAGGGAACATGGTTAAAAGTTTGTGTGAGAAAGTTATTGTTGGCAAAAAAAAAAGTGATTGGTCAAATCCTCTTCTTCTGTGTCCCAAGGAAGTTTGCAACATCTGATCTGGGCTTATCCAATAAATTTGATTCACAAGAGAAAAATACACAAAGTATTGATTCTTCATGCAACACACAGTTAAAGTCTGGAATTAGCTGTACCACAAGGACATGATGTTGGCCAGTAACTATGATCACTTTATATCAGGCTTGGACAACACCATGGAGGAGTGTGCTGTCAATGGTTACTAGTCAAGGCTATGTTCAGTGACAGTAACTGCTGAGGAACAAAGGTGGTTGTCATTTATGGACTGCTTCCCAAGAGACATACTATTAGAATACTGTATAACTGTGATGGCGAACCTTGGCACGCCAGCTGTTTTTGGACTTCAATTCCCAGAAGCCCAAGTTCCTGTGAATACACATGGATGGGTTTATTGCACCTATGCACAGTAAACCCTTGTGTGGATTCACAGGGAGTTGGGCTTCTGGGAGTTGAAGTCCAAGAACAGCTGGAGTGCCAGTAAACCCATTTGTGTGGATTCACAGGGATGTGGGCTTCTGGGAATTGAAGTCAAAGAACAGCTGGAGTGTAAGGTTCGCCATCACTGCTGTATAGGATTTCAGTCTTTGATCTTGCAGACTTTGTTTGATGTTCTTACCATGTGTAATATAGTAGCATGAACAAATGTGATCTTAAGAAAAAAATGGAGGGTTGGGCAGAAAAGAATTTCTTGCATGACAATCTTTTTCCTCTTTAGGTTTCTCTCTCCCTCAGAGGCCACTCCTTAATTCCTAATTTGCTATTCATGCATTCTCATTCTGCCCTCTCCATTTTTGTGAGTGGAAGATCATCCTTCCAACTCGTAAAATCAATTTCTTCATATTTTTTTAAGCATCACATAATATCACTTTACAAAGTGTTTTCTGTAAAGGTATTATTTGAATTTAATTACATATTTTTGTCTGAAGCTTCTTTTAGTAATGGTTTCTTTTGATTTACTTAGTCACAAAAACCTTCAGAAAACATGTCAAAACTGATATCATGTCTTCGTTTTGATATAATAAAATCAAAGCAGTTTGATATGTCTGTTCAGTAACTAGACATTATGAAGAAAACATATTCTATGTAGCTACTGATAATGGAAATTGACATTAAATACTATATGGTTTGTAAAAGTTTTGTACAGATATTTTCACCTATATTCTGTAGATTTTTAGGTTGTGGTTACTGCAGACATTTAAAGCAGCTATCTCTGAATGCAACACCTATTCTAAACTTGTTCTCCTTTTATTTATTTATTTATTTATTTATTTATTCAGATTTATATTGCCACCCACTCGCTGAGGCGACTCAGAGTGGCTTACAGTCAAAACAGAAACAGTACAATAAAAATTATAAAATATAACCTCACAAAATATAAAATACAACCAAACCAGAACACAGACCAAGTCCCCTCAGGCCATTGTTGTGGGCCCAGAGGAAGGGGCAAGGTCCTCAGCTGCCTCCCAGGCCATGGAGTCTTCTTCCTCAGGCCGTTGTTGTAGGCCCAAAGGAGGGGGCGATGTTCTCAGCCACTGCTAGGCGATGGAGTCTTCTCCCTCAGGCCATTGTTGTGGGCCCACCGGGGGTGGCAGCGGCGATGTTCTTTGACAAAATATCATTGGCATTGTAAGACTAAGGATCAAATTCAGAAATGGGGATCACTGCAGATGGTCTCTGAGGAGGAGGAAAGCTGTGATCTTTCACTGGAATTAGGGCATTCAATTATGTCTTGGGAGGGATGCATTAAAATAATTTAGTTGAGTTTATAGGGGATTAGACACTTGTTAGTCTGGTCAGGTTATTCTGCTATGGTAATAGAGTAGTAGACCATATTGCCAGTGACTCAATGCCAAGTGTCAGGTGGTGATTAACTAACCTGACCACCATGAGGACTAACAATCTCGGGTGATGGTCCCCAAGTGGATTGAACCCCGTTTGAATCCATCTTGATGGATGGTAGCAGCTTCATCAACATTGGCCTAGGGCTGATGAGGACTTTGCATGCTAAAAGGGCTCAGGACCAGAAAGTGACTTGCAGAACTGGATCAGTGGTACTATGGGTGTCATGCTGTGATGCGAAAGGCAGATAAAAGGCCACGGGATTATATTCTCAGGGCAGTGTTCATGGCTGATTGCCATGATGATCACCTATATTCAGATTCGGATATGGAGGAAGACACTTGTAGTCTGTGAACATAGCCGCAACAGAAGTACAGAATCTCCATGTTCAAAAGGACCTAGTTTTTGATTACCCCATAATAGGGACAAACAATGGCAAGAGTAAGATTAACGCCATACCATGCTTGACTCTTTTATGAATTAGCTGGGTCACTATTTTTGCAAACTGGTTTCATCCCATAGGACTCTTAGATGAACATTGATCTATCTAGCCTAGTACTATAAGCACTGATTGGCTTGGATTTTCAGCAGGATAGTACCCTCTCTTCAGGTGCAAGGCATTCTGGTTGAGACTTTCTCTGTAGTCATACAATGTACCACTTAGTCAAGTGCCCCATCTTGTAGTGATCTGAATCTGAGACCAGCATGAAAGCAAATATAGTTTGAGATATAGTTCAATAATTTGCTTGGGGCAAGAATAGGGAGTCCAATCACATCTGGAGGCCATTGTTCATCATCTGGGCTTACATGGTGCTGTGGACGCCTGTTGTTGTGATCTAATTCCCTGAAGTCTTCAAGCAATGAAGCATGAACATATTTGCTGAACCAAGTTTATGGGGTGGGAGCAGGAATCTTTGTGTGGGAAGGAGATCATTGTGTTAATAATTCTCTTCCACCATGGCCATCTGCATGCCTTCCTCTTTTTTCCTGTTTCCCAAATGCAACTGAACTGTGCATCTATTTCCTCTGGGTGTGTGTGAGTCCAGTAGAGGTTGTGGTCTGTTTGTTTTCAGTTTGGATCAGTGATGGGATGTCAAAAATTCTACTACCACGCCATGACGTCACGGACGTCATGGGCGTGGCCAATGTCATGACGTCATGACGTCATGGGCGGAGCCAACGTCATGACGTCATGACGTTGTGGGCAAGGCCAAAAATAAAAAATAAATAAATAAACATGCACACAGACCCGTATATAACTTAAAGAAATAAAATAAAGAAATAAATAAAATAAAATTTAAATTAAAGTACAACCACCCACCGAAAACACAAATAAATCACCCACCCACCCTAAATATAAAAGCCTCACTTACCTTCCTTGGCACTGACGAACCTTCATGTGGCCCGGGGCCACTCGGCAAGGCACGCTGCCCCTGACTGCCACGGCCGCCACAGCCGCCTGCAGCCCCTGCCTGGCCACCGAACTCCCACGGGCACGTTGGTGCCTGCCCGCGCCGTCCGCCCACGCTGCGCCGTCCTAGGGACTTGGGCCGGACAAACCCCCATGCCCTGGGTAAGCGCGGCGGGGCTCGCCACCGCCGCATCATCTTCCGCCGGCCGCCGGCAGCTTCCTCGGGCATGGGGGTTTCTCGGGCCCAAGTCCCTAGGACGGCGCGGGCGGGCGGCGCGGCGCAGGCGGACGGCACGGGCGGCGCAGGCGGACGGCACGGGCGGCGCGGCGCAGGCGGACGGCACGGGCGGCGCGGCGCAGGCGGACGGCACGGGCGGCGCGGCGCAGGCGGACGGCGCGGCCAGGCACCAACGTCCCCGTGGGAGCTCGGTGGCCGGCTAGGGGAGGTGCCCTTCTCTTAGGGCTGCCGCCGCTGCTGCCGGAGCCACTCTAAAAAGAGGCGGCTCCAGCTTCGGAAGATTTTTTTTTTTTTTAAATTGGATCCATTTGGCTCCAATTGACTGCGCATGTCCAGAAACTCAATTTGACGCATGCGCAATGCGTCAGATTGAGTTTCTGCGCATGCGCAGTCAATTGGAGCCATTTTATCTCTGATTTTAATTTTTTTTTTCCTTTCGGTCAGGCGTCCGGAACCGGACGCCCCAAAAGTGGACTTCCCCTCACGGAGAACCCTCCGGGATTCATCTTACCGGTTCCAGAGATCCGTCTAGAACCGGTGACATCCCATCACTGGTTTGGATCAAATGTTTCTTAGGGCGCATAAGTAGATCTTCCAGTTCCTGTCTTGTCCAAGTGACAAATGGCTATGCTATGTTCAATAATAGCAAACTGCTTTTTAACAAGTCCATTTTTAAACCTAGTTGTCTGCTTGGACTGGGAGTAGTACAGTTGCTACCTGAACCTTTGGAAAATGCTGTACTCTGGGCCTTGTGGTGCTCTCTGCATGCAAACGAAATACACCACAATGATAATTCCTCCTTTCTCCTGGTGCTCTTGCACCCATGCAAGATTATTTATGCAGTTTGTGGCTACCTTCCCATCTGTGGCATGAGGACTGACAATGTGCTTCTGATGCCAGTAGCTTTACGTGGCCGTTCATGAAGTAGAAAAGTGAATTAACACCTCTCTCACAGTGGTGTTGAGTATACAGTATACTGTATTGTGTTTAGCAGAGCTGTTAATAAGCCTTCCTCTCAGAGAAGTGCTTTTAACCTTGCAGGTTCAGTTAATTGAATTAACTGGATTAGTGGTGTCTTAGAAGTTGGCACCAGTAATCACTTGCCAACAGTTTGAGATCCAAAATTTGCCATTTGGTTTGGGGATGATGGCTAGTGTAAAATCTGACAAAATGTAAGTGTAAGGTCACATTTATGCATTAAGCAGTCTCCTTTTTCTTATTAGTCTTTTCAAACAGGAGGCAGGGCGGCAGTATTTTCACTTTGCTTGCCCTTTATTTTGTGTGTGAGAGAAAAAACTCACACTATCAGAAAAGTGATGTCAGGAGCACCTCTTCTTCACAAGATTGTGTGGAGAAAGCATGACTGAAACCAACTGAGGTTGAATATCTCATTAAAATAAACACCTATTACATTTTTTATTCATTACAGAGATTTCAAGTATATTGCTGCAGTTAAAACAGTCATAGTTGTTAGAACCGAAATTAATTTCCACATGAAGAGATTATTATTAGCGCCCTTGAGCGTACACTCATTTTCGGCGGGAAAGGGAATCTCGTCCACTGCGCATGCGTTAAAGTGTAGGCGCGAGGGGGTGGGAAGAAAGCGCCCGTGGTTTGTTTCCCCGCCCCTTTTCCTTTCGGCATTCTTCGTCGCGCCGCCTTCGTTACGCTTCCGATTCCCCTTCGCCCCTTTCCGTCGCCACATTTCGGAAGCGGCCGAAGACGGGTGGAAGAAACCGGCGGTGGGCGATGCGAGCGAACGGGAGGGGGAAGAAAGCAAGGAGGTGGTGCCGCCGGGACGTCGCGCGCTGAGCCGTTGGGACGAACCATTCGCGGCTAACCCGGAGGGGGAGAACAGAGGCAACGAGGGCTTGACGGAAGGGACTCAGAAGCGAAGGACGGGAGGCATCTCTCCTCCTTTCCTTTCCCCCCCTCCGTTCCTCAGTGGTGGTGGTCTACGGATCCCGAGAGCTGCTGGCTGAGCACCGCGAGCCTCTGCAGGCGGGAGGGTTGAACTCCGAAGGTAAGCTAATTGGCGGCTGGGGGTGGGGGAAGAAGGACCGTGAGAGGGGGGGGTTGTATGGTTCAGAGAGGCGACCTTTGGGGGTCGGGATAGCAACAGAAGGAGTGCCCCCTCTTGCGGGATGGTGCAGCCTCCTATCTCTGAACAAGGGGATGTGGAGAGGGGGACTACTTGTGTGTGTCTCGTGTGTGTGCGTCTCACGGGGTGGGGTGGGGTGTTAAAGATTCATCCCCCGATAGGAGAGGGTCAGGAAGGAGGGGGGGGCTTTAGGTGTCCTGCCACCCACGATCGCTGCTCCAGTTCTCTTGATCCCCCATGACTGAACTAAATTTATGATTGTGGATTGATATTGGGCCCCCTTTGACATCCAGGTAGGTCTTCTCAAATGGTGTGTGTGTGTGTGTCAAAATTAGGAAGGAAAGCAAAAAAACCCATCTAGGGCAACAGCGAATGCCTGTTGGTCTTATCTATTTATCAATCCTACCTTCCTACCTACTTTAATTTTTATAACTGTCAGCCTGTGGTATTTGTCACTGCATGGTGTAGAAGCAATTAAATAAGTAACAACAATAGAAAACATTAAATGAGAAGAGACGATTCACTTGAGAAAGCCTTGATGCTGGGAAAGGTGGAGGGCAAAAGAAGAAAGGGGACAGCAGAGAATGAGATGGCTAGATGGTACTGTAGACACAATGGGCACAGAGCTGGGCGGGTTGAGGAGGAGGGTGGAGGACAGAAATGCCTGGAGGACAGTGGTCCATAGGTTCGCTAAGGGTCGGAATTGACTGTAACTGAACAACAACAACAAATTGCACACTGCCTTCTTACTCTTGGAAATGTCCCAGGCAATTTACCAAAAAACTAATCTCATGTTGTGCAAAAAATCAGAGAACAGCAAGTCAAAGTGGTAGTAAGAAATTGGAAATAGGTAAATAGGTACTGTTTCAGCAGGAAAGGTAACTGTTCCGTGCACTGCCACATGGCCATAGAAAGTCTGCAGATGCACACAGTGCTGGCTATTTGTGGGACACGACTGGCTTTCAATCAAGGCTTTACCTTTACCTAAAGCAGCCCTGACTGGAGAGTCTTAAATCAGAAGATTTCTGGTGGCCCTTTTGCATACAATGTGGGCTTTTGTAATTAAAAATAAAATATTTTTGCACAACTTTTCTCCTGTAAAAAGGATATGGGGTGGCTTACATTGATTTAAAAAAGATAGTATAAAAGTAAAAAATAATTTTTACAGTAATGGGAATTAAACAAATACTATAATATCTAAAAACAGCAAAGCAGAAGCAGTCTCTTTAAAAAAAAAATCTCTTAGAAAGCCAGTCACTGAAATAAGGCTTGCCTGAAGAGGAAGGTCTTCGCCTGGTTGCAGAAAGACAGCAAGGGGCAGGTTTTCTCCATGAGATGTAATAGCTGGATAATTGGAGATTACACCTCATGCAGCTAATGATGTGGACTTTGGTCCCCACAAAAATCACAAGATTCCTAGTTTTGGCTGTGGCAAATTAATACCTCCTTGGAAACAACAGCAGTGTCTTTGTTTCAAAATGTCTGTACAGTCTTTCTGCATTGATGCAGAGCACTTGACAAAATTAAAATTACAACAGTATCTGTTCAGAAGAGAAGAGAAATCAACAATATAAGTAGAGAAGTGGCTGAGACTTAATAACATGGAGCAGAAAAGCTCTTCCTGTAGTAGGAGCAGTACCTATTTATATACAGGTGCTGTACTTGCCTTTTCTTGCTTTTGAACTGCTAGGTTGGCCCTACCCCAGTTTCTGTCCTGTTGTACATTTTAGCAGTTGGTGTACCTGTGTGCAGGTTATCAACATATCTCAGGTTCTCAGCAAGAAACTTTGACTGTCAAGCAGCTCTCCAGATTCTCAGTGGCAATCTTGTGGTTGCTCTGTTCAGAGATCCTTTGAGATGGGGAATGCTCACTTGAAAGGAAAAATGAATTCTATAGCTGAGTTAGGGTCCTCCCAAAACCTTGTTTGTTCCCAATAGTGTACCTTTAAAAATACTGATTCCTATAGTTATATGACCTTTTCTCTGTGGACTGGATGGCAAGATACATTCTCTATCTTTTTCCATTTTATCATTACAACAACCTTTTGAGGTAGGTTAGGGTTTGTAATAGGGATGGGAGCAGCATCATCCATTAAGTGTCTTAGCTAAACGAAAGGTTCAGTGCAGCAATCCCTGGAATGGGTTTGACACTGACCCCTCATGTCATGCTATCAACTATGACAAAAGGCAAGCAAATAAGATATTTTGACACAGCATTTTATCTCCTGCTATCTGTGTTTCTTGTCCCTAAAACTAACTGGTGGTTAAAAAAGCCCCCACTGACTTATTATATATGACTCAACTAATGAGAGATTTTTTTCCTGTCTCCATAAAGTATTTGATACCTGTTTCCAGTATTTAGGAAAGAAATTCACAATGAGATCTTGATGCTTCAGTGACCTTGTGCTTTTTCCATCTTCTGATTACTATTTTGTATTCCTTAAAGAACCTATCTTTGAGGAGATAATTTTTTAAAAAGGGTTAAGACACAGCAGAATTATGAACTAGAAATGACGTCTCAGCCTTTCCCCCCTGTGATTCCATGAATGGATTGCAGGGATTGTCTGAAACTAGTCTCATCTGAAAGCATCCTAGATTAGTTAAAATGGGTGTATGCAGAGATATTAGCAGAACTGTTTCCTTGCAGTGCTGTTTCTCCTTTGCTTTTCCAAAAACCGCTTGCCTTTGATCTGTCTAAGTTTCATTAGCCATTAATGAAAATAGAATGCCTTGGAATAGCAACAGCTTACTGAAGTTATCTGATTCCTGTGTTTTGAGGGGCTGTCACACAATGAAGCAGAGTCTTACTCTATGAATCATGCATTCTAGCTGATAAAATTAAATCAGCATAAACATGCAAGTGAATAAAGCTAGTCTGTTTGAAAGGAGAATAAACATACTGTGAATTGGAATCAGGATGTGTTATCAGTGAATGGGAATTGCTTCCAGTTTGGGGAACCGCCCAATCCCCAACACCTCTGCTCTTTCGCAGGGTCTCCTGGACTTTTGTATAATTCTCAGACAACTTGAAGTTTGCTTTATGGACCAGGGAATAGAGAAGTCTGTTTACTCCATTCCAGATTCCCATGCCTGAAATATAGAATCAGTGCTTTGTAGTGGAAATGATGTGAATGCCTGTCACCGCAAAGGTTGTGTTTAAAGAGTCACTCAGCTGAGAGAGAAAGAGAAATCCCCTTGCATTAAAGAAATGTGAGGGAAAAAAATCTGTTAGAAATAATGAACTTGCAAAATTCTACCTGTTGCTGTGTTAATATTTGGCTGGAAAAAATCATTGGTGATAATAAGGCCCAATGAGTTTAGTGGGACTTATTTCTGAGTGGCCTTTTGATACTGTCCATGGAGTTTGTTTTCTTTGCAAGGATACTGGAGTGAGTTGCCAGTTCCTTCTCCAGAGGATGGGGTTGCAAAGGATCAGACACGACTTTGCGACTGAACAACAACATCTGAGTAAAATACTTTGGATCATGTTCTTAATCAACTGAGCTAGTATTTAATTCAATAATTGTAGCCTCTCCATTATTTTATGCTCTTCCTCTCCTTTGGGCATAGAGCCCTGTCTTGTACTTTTGCCAGAGCTTATAAAATAATTTATTATCCTAGACTGGCTTTATTGTTGGATGAAATCAATATTAAATGGATGCATTCAGCAATTGTGTTGACAGCCAAAAACCTGACTGGAGAATGCTGTGTTCCTCAAGGAGTCCTATGGAGGAATAAGGACTAATTTCTCACCACATTTACTGTTAATCTATGGCGGGGTGTCCAAACTTTTTGGGTTGCGGGCCAGTCACGTGGTTCAGCACATCGATCACATGGTTCAGTGGGCCAGTCACATGGTTCCTTCCACCGAAAGCGGAAGTAAAACGTGCCTTGCAATTTGTTCTAGGACAGATATGTTTTGCAACAGGATGAGATAGATTTTAGGCTGCCATTTTCTCTGCTTAAACCAGGGGTGCCCAAACTACAGCCCGTAGGCTGGATCCGGCCTCCATTGCTCATGGAAGGGTACATTTTACTTCCGCTTCCTGGAGCGACGAGGGTGGTGTGGGCCAGATGAATTGGCGTTGGGGGCTAGATTCAGCCCACGGGCCATAGTTTGGGCACCCCGATCTGCGGGGCGAGGGTGGTGGAAGCATTTTTAGAACCTTTCTCTCCTTATCCATCTCATCTTCAACCACACCACCCTGGCAGCTTCTTCGTTTAGCCATTTTGTGCAGAGATTTGCTTTTGTTTTGATCTACTTCCTCTCCTTCCACCCACTGTGGTTTATCTTCAGTTGTGTACAGGCAGATTGTTTGGGCAGTGAAACAGTGCCATAAACAGTCTGTGAACTATTAGAGATTTCATTGCAAAAGAGAAGTCAGAACAATTTATTCAAACAGTCTATTTATTTTTAGAAGGGAGATAATCTGGTGAGAAGAAATACTAGAAATTAATTGTAATGTAACTTGTTTGGCTTTTTTTCATGTTAATAAGTGGTTGAGGTTGAACATATCATTTTCTGGGTAATGTAAGAACAATGAAAACAGCATCAACAACAAAATCAAAATACTGTACAGTACTTATCTTAAAAAGTATTAACAGCTGCAGCAGTTTGGTAACTCAAATGCAGATGCATTTTGAATGTAATTTCTTCGTGGCGCATCTTGTTTTTAAAAGCATTCCTATATGTTTTCTCTCTTCAAATATCAGGTTTTTTTTAAACCAAAATCTAACATTTAAACACTTTGGTCACAGAGCAATGGGACTCCTTTATTTTATATCCTAGTTTTCCTTCTTTGCCATTTCCTTTATGATGTCAAATATTTGAGTATCCCTCTTTTTGCTGCTAGCCTTGAGATAATGGGACACATTACTGTTATTAGTTATTGAGCAATCCAACAGTGAACGGCGTTTATGGGACATTATAGATTTATGTAAGTAATAAAGGCAGCTGTTTGTAGCCTAAGAATTTAAAACATGAATTTCAGCAGTGGATGGAGATTATGGGAAAGGAAGGCAGGAAAGAAGCAGTCTACCTTTGAGGGGAAATGTCTTTCTTTTCCTGCTTATGAGAGTTAATCTGATCTTGAAATTTAGTTCACACTTGGTGGAACTATCAAGTGTTCCCTTTGAGTGCTATAGGAACCTATGCACTTAGATGGGTTCTCAGAAGACCTATACAGTATCCTGTTGGCCTCTATGGAGCAACAGATGAGACTATCAGGCAGGGTTTTTGGGTGGTAGCATTCTGGCTTTAGACTTCCACCATGGAAGCCTCTTTATCTCCCTGTGGGTACCGAATTGAGATACTCTTTTTTTACTTGTTTTTCAACCTGAGTAATCATAGGTGGATTGAGTATTTGTTGTTCCTTAATTTTCTCTTTGCCATTGGTTTTGTTTGATTATTTAAATTGTTACAAGTAGATATACGAAGCTATATTCTGACAAAAGGCTGGTACAGTACATACATTCTTTAATGGTTTAAAGTACAGTAATACCTCATATAACATTAGTATCGAATAACACTAAAATCGCATAACATTAAGGAATCTGGGGGGAAGAATTGCATCAGATAACATTAAGATCCTATGGGATGCTTCAGATAACAACCGCTAAAGCCTGTGTGGTTACAATGTATCTCTATGGATCCCATAGGATTTTAACATGCATCAGATAACACTAAAAATCATATAACAACAAGACTTGTGGAACCAGGTTTTAGTGTTATATGAGGTTTTACTGTATTTACAAAGCATTTACTAAGAGAGGATACTTTACAGTTCTACTGCTATGATTTCTGTGATGGCCTAGGACACTAAGATGGTACTACTGATGTTGCAAAAAATACATGCTTGCATGAACAACATCCCTTTGAGGACACTGGTTCACTTGAACAGTGCATTCCTGTGGAAGACAGCTGACACCACCCAGTGTTTAGCCTGTGGCAAGGGCAGCAGTGCCAGAGGGAAGCGGTTGGTGTTGTGTCCATTGTGAGGGGGCATAATCCAGCACAAACTGTTTAACACTGTGATTCCAGTTTGCTGTTATATGACTGTAGCCAGATTTGGCAGCTTCAGCATTGTTCCTCAGCAGTCTTTGCCTTTGGGGCTTGTTCTTCCGGGCAACTTGATTCATTTACCTGACAAAGTACTCCATGCAAGGCTGGGCTAGGACTGGCAGAGGTGGTGGGGTGAAGAGGAAGGTGTATCAAAGCTTTGCTTATTACAGAAAATTGTGTTGTGGGGAGTGAGAGAGAGCCTTGCCTACTCTGGAAAAGTGAGTGGTCGTTGCTGATTCAGAGAAGGAAGGCTCATCTTAGAGCACAAAGTAAAATTCTTCCTTTGAGACATCATTACTAATTGAAATCTCATCCTTGTAACAGTGGTTTACTGGCTCTACAAATGCCCTTGCAAATGGATTAAATGCTGAGAAATTAAAGGAAAATATATAGTTTGGGGTCAGTATTTGAAATAGCCTCAGAATTGCTATAATTTTTGGATCAAATGATAAGATGGATATTTATTTTGCATTTTCAGTCGCTTTTACTTTCTCTGTCATTTCATTTTGCACAGGCGGGTGCTGGAGAAATATCATGTGTAAATCAAAATGAAACCATTTGGTACTCCCTCTGCTGGACTCCAAGAAAATCAACAAACCAGTTTTCTAAGGTATGTTGGTGCAGCCAGTTTATAGAAACATTGGTGGGCGTGGAATATTGCCCCAGAACCTTTTGTAAATTGCTTACAGTAATACCTCGGATAACATTTACCTCAGATAATGCTAAAATTGCATAACGTTAAGTAATCTGAGGGGGAGAATTGGATCGAATAACGTTAAGGTCCTATGGGATGCATCGGATAACAACCGCTAAAGCCTGTGTGGTTACAATGTATCTCTATGGAGCTTTAAGGTTATCCGATGCATCCCATAGGATTTTAACATGCATCGGATAACACTAAAAATCAGATAACACCAAGACTTGTGGAACCAAGTTTTAGCGTTATCTGAGGTTTTACTGTATTTGAAATGCCCAGGCAAGAGTGATGCATTTTATTATTTTGCCTTCAAATTGATAGTAGCATAGTTTGGTAGCATATGCTGAAAAAATGCTGTTCTGTTTCTGGCTTTGATTAATGCTTGGTTGGAAGACGTAAACCAAGAAAGAGTGATTTTGGTCAAGTGTTGAGAAAGGAATTGCAGTAGTTTGCCAGTGAGCCTTTCTGGGGGAGGGAAGTTCATAATCAAATACAGCTGTTCTTAGTTGGAGGGTCAAAACTGCCCAAAGTAGTGGTTCACTAATTGGAGCAGGATATAAATCGAATAAATAATAAATAAATACTCCAGACAACTGTATTAGAATAGTTAGCAGTGGTCATCCTCCTAGCATCCATCAAAGGGCCTTTGCATTTATTTACCAGTGCATTCTTTGGTTGTAGTCCTTGACACAAAAATGACCTACTTCGGCTTTAGGCAGAAATAGGTTGAGTCTCATTATGGGATGAACAACATTGACAAGGTAAGATGAGCTAAGGATAGCAAGAGTGCATAAAGCATCTAGGTAGCAATTATGCTAAATAGGTGCAATCCTTCCAAGCCTGCATGAACAATCACTCAAGAAGTTTGAGGGATAGCATGGAAAGTATTATTTATTTAGATATAGACGTGGGAGTTAACCATCATATGGAGCTGAATGCTACAAAATATGGTACAGTCAAACCTCGCTTAATGAGTGTTTCGCTTTGGGAAAAACTCGCATAACAAGCGGGTTTTTCAAAAAGTGATCCAAGTCAGACTTCCCATATGGAAACGCTCGCATAGCAAGGGTTTCTATGGGGGAAAACTCGCATAATGAAATTTTTTTTGCTATGCAAGTTGGACTTTCCCTATAGAAAACTCGCATAAGGAGCGTTTCTATGGGGAAAACTTGCATAACGAAAAAAACACTATGCGAGTTTTCCCCCTAAAAAAAGCTCGTTATGCAACTTTTTCCATAGGAATTTTCGCTATGTGAGTCTGACTCACACAGCAAAAAACTCACATAGCGAGCAGCCTAGCAGAACGAATTAAAATCGTTATGCGAGGTATTACTGTATTTAAATAAACGAAGTGGGAGAAGTAGCAAGACTAAGGCTCATTATCATCTCTGGTGATCTTTTGCAGAAGTTTATTGTCTATATGGTATGATAACGTGTCAATGTATGTGCAAGGCTTGCAGCTCAAACTAGTAATAAAAAAGGACATTTGATGTGTATTAATATCAAGGAAGTGCTGTGATTACAAAAAAGTTGAAAACAATGTACACTAGTACCCCGGATAACATTATGACTTTGTTCCACAAGTCATGTCGTTATCCGGTTTTTAGCGTTGTCCGATACATGTATTGGATAGCGTTAAAATCCTATGGAGCTGGATCGGATAACATCAACTCCATAGAGATACAGTACGTACAAGTACATTGTAACCGGCACAGCCTCCCCTTGCTTAGGCGCGCAACCACACGCCTCAGCAAGGGGAGGCTTGTCTGAACTCCCCCACCCCCGGGGGTTCCTCTTCCCCCTCTCTTGGGTGCGCGTATCCTCCTCTCCCTCCTCCCTCGCGTCGCCTTCCCAGCCCCCCTCTTCCTCCCTCTCGCTCCCAGCCACCGCTGTCCCACCCCTTCCCTTCCGTGCCTCGCTCACTCATTCCCTCCCCTGCCGCTGCCTGGGCTGAATCTTATTGATCCAGGGGGAAGGAGCGGGCTGGGAAGGCGATGCGAGGGAGGAGGAGGAGGAGGGTGCGCGCACCCAAGAGAGGGAGAAAGAGGAAGGCAGGAAGGGAGAGCAGCCAGCAACCCCCCCAACGCACACACATCCCTCCGCGGAGCCACCTCCCCACCCCTGCCATGGGACAGGGCAGGCCAGGGCTGGAGCGGCGGGAAGTTGCCGTTCAGCAGGAGGAGGCAGCCTGACTCGGCGGCGGCCCTGATCCCTCCAGGGAGAGCAGCTAACTGGCTGGCCTCGGCTCTCCCCGGAGGAAGCGGCTGCATTCCTGCGTTCCCCGCCGATGCTCGCTCAAAGCATCAAGGCTTTCTCAAGTGAATCCTCTCTTTTCATGGTAGAAAGCTTATGGGAGAAAGACCTTTGGGTCAACCAGCCAGGTGATGCCCAGGCCAGAAGGAAGGAAGAAGGCAGTCCATTCATCCGTCCTTCCTCCGGGTCGACTAGAACTTGGGACTCCGGATTCCTCGCACGCGGCACCCCGGACAGCTGATTTCCCCGAAAGGGGGATAGGGACCTTGGAAGCCCCTCTCCGCCGTTTTCGTGGGACTGAAATCAACGCTGACTATTCCCTTGAAGGTCAAATAGTAAAGATGAAGCTAAAGTACTTTGGACATCAAATGAGAAGAGAGGATTCACTTGAGAAAGCCTTAATGCTGGGAAAGGTAGAGGGCAAAAGAAAAAGGGGCGGCCAAAAATGAGATGGCTAGATGGTATTGTATAGACAATGGGCACAGAGCTGAGCTAGTTGAGGAGGATGGTGGAGGACAGAGGTGCCTGCCGGACAGTGCTCCATAGGGTCGCAAAGAGTCGGAATTGACTGTGCCACTGAACAACAAAACTCCCGCTTTAAACTCCCAAGAAACAAAACCTCCTCCTCCTCCTCCCTCGCGTTGCCTTCCCAGTCCCCCTCTTCCCGCCCTCTCACTCCCAGCCACTGCTGTCCCCCCTTCCCTGCCTCACTCACTCGTTCCCTCCCCCGCCACCGCCTGGGCTGAATCTTATTGATCCAGGGGGAAGAGGGGGGGCTGGCTCAATAAGATTCAGCCCAGGCGGCGGTGGCGGTGGGGGATGGAACGAGTGAGCGAGGCAGGGAAGGGAAGGGGGGACAGCGGTGGCTGGGAGCGAGAGGGGGGAGGGGGGGCTGGGAAGGCAACGCGAGGGAGGAGGAGGAGGAGGTTTTGTTTCTTGGGAGTTTAAAGCGAGAGTTTTGTTGTTCAGTGGCACAGTCGATTCCGACTCTTTGTGACCCTATGGACCCCCCCCCCCACAACCCTATGCCCCCCCCCGCATACGCTTGTTCCGGATAACGCTAAAAATCGCGTTATTCGATGCAAGATTTTTCCGAAAATCTTGTAACGTTATGCGGTTTTAGCGCTATACGGTACTAACGTTATCCGGGGTATTACTGTACAAGGAGGCAATTTACCATCGACTATTCTTACATCTTGGAGTTAAGGTGGAAAGTTTATATACCGCCTTGAGTTGCCCTGGTAAGTAGGGCAGTATATAAATTCAAATAAATAAATAAAATAAATTCCATATTAGTGATTGTTAGGGATTGTTAGGAAATGGACTAAAAATAAAACATGAGCGTTGTGGTGTCTGTATTTAAATATATGGTGTCTCTACATTTGGAATATTGGAATATTGTGTTAGTTCTGTAACCCTATCTCAGGAAGCATATTTTGGAAAATGCAGCAAAAAGATGCCTGTTTAAGAGGAAATGATAAATGTTTATGAATGGTGTGAATAAATAAGCTGGGAAATTTGTTGTACTCTCAAAGCAATAGAACATGGTCTAACTCATGCAATAACTAGGAATGGATCTCAATAGACGAAATGCCTTATTTCTCTGTGTACTACATATTAAGTTACACCACAAGATGTTGTTACCGGTATCATTTAGGGATGTGCCAATGTTTTGCTCCAACTTCAAATCCCAGACTCCTCCTGGCTGAATTCTGGCAGAAATTCTGGGAGTTTCAGCACACAAACAAATGCCTGTCAACATTTTCCTTCTTCTCAACCTTAATTTCTTGCTGCAAAGAAGTGGCCCTAATACTTCTTAGGGGTGGTAGCCTCCTTGCTCTTTAGGCACTATAGAGGGCACCTCCGGAAGAATTGCCAGTCCTTGAAGCATCGGAGTGGCTACCTCCCAGGGGCGAGGGGGTGTTGAAGTGGGAAATGAAGGCTTTCAAGAAGTCTTTGAAGGAATCCTAGTTCTTGTCCAGGTAATTCAAATGAAGGTGCCCTGGAAATGAGTGTTTGTGCCTGCAGAATTCTTGGACATATCTGGGATTTGAAGTCCAAAACACCCAAATAGCACATCCTTTGATTGTTGGTTGGATGACTTGAAAAGGGAGATTAGTCAATGTCAGTGAGGGTAGGTTTAGCAATGAATAGTCGTTTGATGTTCAGCCCTGCATTTTTATGGAGCATGTTTCTGAATACTACCTGGTTGGGGAACGAAACAAGATAAGGCTGAGCTTGGCAATCATCCTAGTAGTATTAAGTGATTGTAGCTTAGGAAATGTGCACCCTTGTCTATAGATCTGTACAAGCTATTGCTTTTTGTTTAAGTTAACAAAGAATGAATTATCCAGCTAAAACAGGCTTATTTAGAACTGATCAGATTATTCCTGTTTGTGGGTGTAGGGAAGGAAGCAAGATGTTAGTTCAAGGCCTGAGGAACCTTGGACAGCAGAGTTTCAGAGTGAAGACCCGTGCAACTTCCTCCCACATAAAGAAAAATATCCACTATAATGCTGTTTAATGAATTATATTTAAATCATAACCATTGCTTCTGATCTCAGAGATAATATATACCCAATCTTCTTATTCTGCCAAATCTGATTCCGAATATTGGGGATCATCATGATGACCAGCCATGAATATTGTCCTGGGAGCAATATATTGTGGTGTCCTTCCATTTGCCTTCCACATTGCAGCATGGCACCTATACCACTGATCCAGTTCCATGAGTCCCTTTCTGGTCCTGTGTCCTTTTGGCACACAAAGTCCTCCTCGGCCCCAGGCCAGGATAGATGAAGCTGCTGCCTTCCATCAAGATGGATTCAAGTGGCATTTATTCTATTTGGGGACCATCACCTTCCTCATGGACTTTGCCACTCAAGGCCTCTAGTTCTCAGGGTTGTGAGCTTAGTTAACTGCTGCCTGAAGATTTGTGTTGAGTTGCTGACAGTATGGTCTCCTCTAGCTCCTGATTAGGTTGAAAGAAGAAAGTGAAAAGGCTGGTTTGAGACTCAATGTAAAGAAAACCAAGATCATGGCAACAGGCCTTATCAGTCCCTGGAAAATAGATGGGGAAGAAGTAGAAGCAGTGACAGATTTTACTTTCTTAGGATCAAAGCTCACTGCAGATGGTGATTGCAGCCATGAAATAAAAAGGCGACTGATTCTTGGGAGACAAGCTATGAGAAACCTGGGGAGCATAGTGAAAAGTAGAAACATCAAATTGCAAACAAAAATTCGTATAGTCAAAGCAATGGTATTCCCTGTAGCAAAATGTATGGTTGTGAGAGCTGGACCATTAGGAAAGCTGAGCGCAGAAGAATAGATGCCTTTGAGATGTGGTGTTGGAGGAGAGTTTTGAGAGTCCCCTGGACAGCAAGGAAAACAAAAAGGTCAATCTTAGTAGAAATCAACCCTGTCTGCTCCTTAGAAGGTCAAATAATAAAGATGAAGCTAAAGTACTTTGGGCATCAAATGAGAAGAGAAGACTCACTTGAGAAAGCCTTGTTGCTTGGAAAGGTTGAGGGCAAAAGAAGAAGGGGGCAGCCAAAAATGAGATGGCTAGATGGTATTGTGGACACAATGGACACAGAGCTGAGCGAGTTGAGGGGGATGGTGGAGGACAGGCGTGCCTGGCGGACAGTGGTCCATGGGGTCACAAAGGGTCGGAATCGACTGTGCGACTGAATAACAACAAAAATTACCCTAACAGGAGAGAGAGAGAGAGAGAGAGAGAGAGAGAGAATATTAAATTATTTCAATATTTTTACAGCAATTATTTTTTCTAAGATGTCTTATGTTCTATTTTTATAGCAGAGAGATGGGTAAACATATAATAAATGAATCCATGTCATCCCTTTTAAAGTCCAGCCCATTATTTTTTTTAAAAAAAGCATTAAGAGTCTTGCTATATGGAGTGCCCAGTGGAGGGGGAAAACTGCTTAGGTTGGTTTTGCATGTGTTGGTCCTTTGGAACTTTTGGGATGCTGGTCCTTAGCTTTTGACTGCTGTAGTTAATTTCAAAGATAGGATAAGGTTTTGCATTGGAAACAGCAAGTTAATTGTGTATATAGCTTCCAGGTTGGATTATATCTCTGCTTGTGGGGATTTCCTGTAAGCCTGAAGTGCAAAAAGCCTGACTTTTTAGCCTTTTGTTTCTGTTTTTGTGTTCTAGCTTCCTCTTACATTGTCCGAGTCTTGAGATGCTGTTATCATTGGGGGTTTTTTTTTGTTCCTTTTGATAAGTCATTTTGGAGATATAGTAGCAACTGAATAATATGAAAATACAGTATACCAGAATCTAGTACACAGAAGCAAGAAGGAAAAGGAGGCAAAGAGTTCCCCACTGAATTCTATGATCCATAGGGTCCCTTCTATCTCTGCATTCGATGATGATGAGGATGATGATGACGATACAGGGATTTTAGACCTGCGGCCCATGGGCTGGATGCAGCCCATGGTGCCATTTCATGTGGCCCTCCACCACAGAGAAAGTGCCATCTGTTGGAGAGGAAGGGCAAAATGGCCATCCGGCCCCCAAAACTGTTTTGAGGGAGTGTGACCTGGCCCCCGGCTTTAAAAGGTTGAGAATTGATATAGTTATACAGTAAAACCTTGAGTTACGAATAAACTCAGTTCCAGGGCCTTGTTTGTAAATCAAATCTGTTCGTAACTCGATGCATCTCCATTAAGATAAAGCAAAAGCCCCACCCAACCCTCCAACAATCAAAACGGGACACACACCAACCCTCCAAAAATCAATCAAATCACCCCAAAACAACAGCAGCATTGAAAGGAAAGCATGCATAATCAAAAACGCTGTTCCTTATCTTAAAGAAGCTTTGAAAATGGAGAGAAAACTCAGAAAACTAACAATAAACTGCAACTGGCAGCCTATTTGGCGCTAAAAACTCCAGACAAAGAACTCCTCTCTAAGCACTCTACTGCCACCTACAGGGTTCTGAAAGGCTGCATGTGTATGAAATATAAACCCATAGGGGAAATGGCATTTTTTGCTTCACTGGAGGCAACACAGAGGGGGAAAATCCATTCATAAAATGGGGAATGTTCGTAACTTGAGACATGGATCTCAGTGCAGAACCAATTCGTAAGTCAAATTATTCGTAAGTAGGGGTTTTACTGTACTTGGCTGTGGAGGTAGGTTTTGTTAATATGTATTATAATCATCTACAGATTGGCTTTTCATTTATCTCATTTGTACAATTATCAGATATCTTGAGTTTTTATCTCATACTTTTCATGTCTTATTTAAGTAAAGGTAAAGGGGAACATGTAAATTTATTGAATACAGGGTAATTCCGTGTCAGTTCAACCAGGCTATCTCACCCAACATCTCAGATTTTGATTAAACTTGGCTTATTTATTCTACCCACAAAGATAAGTACCCATGCCAAATTTTAACACTCTAGCTCACTTCGTTTCCATTTTATAGGCTTTTGAAGTTTTGTATTTTTGGCAATTGTAACCAACGGATGTCGCGAAATGAAGGTCGCTGACATTTTGAAAATAATTTATAACTTTTTTATTTACCATCCAATCTTGATGAAAGTTTGTAGTCTTTTTCTTCAGAAAATGAGGATTGTAGAAAAAAATACATAATACCTCTAAGAAAACCTACTAAGTCTGAAAAAATATTTTCGTTTACATCTTTGTATTTTTTAAAAACCAAAACATAGGTCAGCGTAAAATTCCATATCACAGAAAGGGTATGTGATAATCACAAAATCTTTTTTTCCAAAATGATCCTTACTAAATGGGCTATCAAATGCAGAAAAAAAATTGATGGGGTTTTGATACCTTTGTTGTGTTTCATTATGTTATATATTAGTTTTTCAAATTGTTTTATTCACTGATTTTACTGAGTAATAAGGATTTTAAGGGATTAAAATTCTCTAGGTTTAGACTATTATGAAGATTGGACAACTACCTATTTTATCATCAGTTGATAACATAATATTTTAACCAGAATTGTCTTCTTCAATAACTTAATTTTAGGCTAACTCAACAACATAAAGAAACGATAAGGTCTGGAAACTTACCAATGTATTTGATATTTCCAATATTTACATTCTTCAACTTGTACAGTAACAAATTTAATGGAGGTTTGACATTTTCTCTTCAATTGACCTCATACATTTTTCAGAAAACCTGTAGGTCCTTCCAGTTGAAGTGTCAGGAGGATCAACAATTGAGAGTACATGAGGTATAGGCACAGCGCAAATGTCCTCTCGCTTAGGCCAATAAAATGATGGGGATGGCCCTGCAGGATGTAAAAACTGAACTGTCACATCACCTTCTTCTTTGTTCACTTCAGTTATGATTCCAAAGTACCATAGATTGTCATATTTACAAGCCACATAGCACGATGGGTTCAAATTTTCTTCTCTCACAAATGATGTTAATTTGTTCTTTAAGTCAAACGTGAGGGCGGGTTTCTCGTCAGTACTGATCCTTCTTGCTTCCATCAATTTTTTTTCTGCATTTGATAGCCCATTTAGTAAGGATCATTTTGAAAAAAAAGATTTTGTGATTATCACATACCCTTTCTGTGATATGGAATTTTACGCTGACCTATGTTTTGGTTTTTAAAAAATACAAAGATGTAAACGAAAATATTTTTTCAGACTTAGTAGGTTTTCTTAGAGGTATTATGTATTTTTTTCTACAATCCTCATTTTCTGAAGAAAAAGACTACAAACTTTCATTAAGATTGGATGGTAAATAAAAAAGCTATAAATTATTTTCAAAATGTCAGCGACCTTCATTTCGCGACATCCGTTGGTTACAATTGCCAAAAATACAAAACTTCAAAAGCCTATAAAATGGAAACGAAGTGAGCTAGAGTGTTAAAATTTGGCATGGGTACTTATCTTTGTGGGTAGAACAAATAAGCCAAGTTTCACCAAAATCTGAGATGTTGGGTGAGAAAGTTAATTTTTTTTGGTTGAATTGATATGGAATGACCCTACAGTAATACCTCGGATAACGTTAAGACTTGGTTCCACAAGTCTTAACGCTATCCTAGTTTTAGCCTTAACTGATGCATGCACCAGATAATGTTAAAATCCTATTCAGGTGGATCAGATAACGTTAACTCCATTGAGATAAGCAACAGAGGCTTCAAGGGAAAGTCAAGGAAATGTGCTGGAAACTTAAAGAACTTTAAGAAATAATTGTCTAAAGGGTAAATACATTACAAAAACATGCCAGACCACCCTGACTTTAGGTAGCTAGGAAAATGTTATCCTTTAGAATCAGCCCCCCTACCATTGCTGTAATAAGGGAAGTTCCCTCAGGGCTTTGCAGGGTATGAAAAGCTTAAATGTTTTGTAGGTGAAAGGTTATAGTGCCTGCTTGTTTTCCATTGACAATGCATAAGGCTTGCGGAGGCTTGCATGAGTCAGACTGGTTTTGCAAGCTTTTGTTATTCAAATGTGACAAGCTTGAGAGCAGCCCCTCCCTTTCTCCCAAGAGAAACTGGTGAGTCACAGCCACACCTCAGGGAATTTGAGGCAAACATTAACCTCAGAAATACTTAGCTTATCTGATGGATCGGATAACGTTAACATAATGGTTAACATAATAGTTAACATAATGTTATCCGATCCAAATGTTTGCCTCAAATTCCCCAACGTTCTGAGATTTTGGAGTTATCCGATCCAATCGTTATCCGGTGTTTTACTGTATTGTACTGTAGCTTGATATTTAATAACTTGCCTGGTAGGTGAACAGACCCATTATAGCTTCCTGTTGTAGCATGATGCTCTGTTTTGTTGTTGTTCAGTCGCACAGTCGATTCCGACCCTCTGTGACCCCATGGACCACTGTCCGCCAGGCACTCCTGTCCTCCACCATCCCCCTCAACTCGCTCAGCTCTGTGCCCATTGTCTCTACAATACCATCTAGCCATCTCATCTTGGGCCGCCCCCTTCTTCTTTTGCCCTCGACCCTTCCAAGCATCAAGGCTTTCTCAAGTGAATCCTCTCTTCTCATTTGATGCCCAAAGTACTTTAGCTTCATCTTTATTATTTGACCTTCTAAGGAGCAGTCAGGGTTGATTTCTTCTAAGATTGACCTATTTGTTCTCCTCGCTGTCCAGGGGACTCTCAAAACTCTCCTCCAACACCACATCTCAAAGGCGTCTATTCTTCTGCGCTCAGCTTTCCTAATGGTCCAGCTCTCACAACCATACATTGCCACAGGGAATACCATTGCTTTGACTATGCGAATTTTTGTTTTCAATGTGATGTCTCTACTTTTCACTATGTTCCCCAGGTTTCTCATAGCTTGCCTCCCAAGAATCAGTCGCCTTTTTATTTCATGGCTGCAATCACCATCTGCAGTGAGCTTTGATCCTAAGAAAGTAAAATCTGTCACTGCTTCTACTTCTTCCCCATCTATTTCCCATGGACTGATAGGGCCTGTTGCCATTACAGTAAAACCTCATATAACGCTAAAACCTGGTTCCACAAGTCTTCGTGTTATATGATTTTTCGTGTTATCTGATCCTCTATGGGATCCATAGAGATACATTGTAACCACACAGGCTTTCGCGGTTGTTATCTGAAGCATCCCATAGGATCTTAATGTTATCTGATGCAATTCTTCCCCCCAGATTCCTTGATGTTATGCGATTTTCGTGTTATTCGATACTAATGTTATATGAGGTATTACTGTATCTTGGTTTTCTTGATATTGAGTCTCAAGCCAGCTTTTTCACTTTCTTCTTTCAACCTAATCAGGAGCTTCTTTAGGTCTTCCTCACTTTCTGCTCTGTTATGTGATGCCAAATAGTCTAAATTGATGTTGTGGCAGCTGCATGTTGACCTGTTGAAGTGATTTGGGTTTATGTTTTAATAAAGAGGTATTGAATACCATCAATACTGGCCTGGGGCCGATGGGGACTTTGTGTGCCAAAAGGGCTCAGGGCCAGAAAGTGACTCGCAGAATTTGATGAGTGGTATGGGTGTCATGCTGTGATGCAGAAGGCAAATGAAAGGCCACTACATTAGATTGTTCCCAGGACAATCTTCATGGCTGATTACCATGCTGATAGCCAATATTCGGAACTGGATACTTAAAGAAGAAGAAGAAGAAGGCACGCTTTACTTCTGCTTCCAGGAGTGACAAGGGCGGCGTGGGCTGGATGAATCGCAGGAAACTCACCCGTGTGGATTCACAGGTGCTTGGGCTTCTGGGAATTGAAGTCCAAGAACATCTGGAGTACCAAAGTTTGCCAACATGGTCCTAGTGCATGCTTGTGAAAAATAGTAGTACTTAGCTAATGGGTTGTGCAAGTGGAATGGACAAAAAAGAATTTGGCCACCAGAATTCAATGCTGGCAAGAGAGTGGGCTGATGGCAAAAAGTTGGGTCTTCTTTCCCAGCATACGCTGGTCTTGTATGGCTTCTGTACTAACTGCAGAAAAATAATAATCAAGAACCTTTTTCTACAGCTTGCATAGAAACCAAGCAGATTAGCCAAAGAATTAATTGCTGCATGTCTTCTCCCTGTTAGTCACATGACAGAAAGCAGGAGTCTTTCTGCTTCATTGAAATAGGATTGCTGTTGCATTTTTACTGCTGACAAGCTAATAAAAGGGAGCTATTTTGGGACTGCAGTAGCTTAGTGGTTAAAACGTTGCCCTTGGCAACTGGAAGGTCAGCAGGTTGAGACCTGAGTGCTGCATGATGGAGTGAGCTTTGTTGTCTCTCCCAGCTGCCAACCTAGCAGTTTGGAAAAAGAAATTGCAAGCAGATAAATAGATACCACTTTAGTGGGAAGGTAAACAGTATTCCGTGCAGTCCGGAATCTAGTCCTGCCTGCCACATGTCCACTGAAATGTCTGCAGACACAGACAGCACTGGCTCTTTGGCTATAAGTAGATGAGCACTGAACCCTATAGTTAGATCCGACTGGTTTTTGAGCCAGGGCGACCTTTACCGCTTCATTTTAGTAAGCACAGAAGTCTAGTAAGCACAGAAGTTTCACTGCTGTCTGAAGAAGTGGACTTGATCTACGAAAGCTAACAATCAAAATATAGCCTTTAAAGTGCTACAGTGTATTTTTATTTTGTTTGGTTTATTTTGTTTTGTTTTCTGATATGCCTGAACCACAGACTAACACAGCAACTATTCCAAAAAACACAGAAGTCTGTAATGATTTCAATAATTCAGTGGGGTTTGTGTGGATCAAAGGGAGAGACATATGCTTCACAGAAGGGATTCAGTGCTTAGATTTAGAGAAAGATGTTGGGATTTTTATGCACATTTTTGGGACTCAACACCAGAAAGAATAAAGAGTTTGGTTACATGAGTTAATAATTTTATGCAATAATTGTTATAGATTGCTGCACCATTATTATCAGTTGTGGACTGTGCCAGTACTGGTAATGACTAATAATGACTCCACCTGGAGTTGCTACAGCAGGCATTCCACAGGGAGGAAAATATGGTAGAAATGAGTTCCCACAGTCTTCTCAGGGTGACTCCTGCCAACAGGATCTTTGCCAGCATTTTTTATTACTAGTATATTAATTAATTAATTAAGAATGTATTTATTTTTATATAATGTTTACAATTTACTGCCTTTTAGGATCTGCATTTTTTTTAGCTCTTCTTCATAACAATGATGTAATTTGTTGTTGTTCAGTCGCACATTCTATTCCGACCCTTTGCGACCCTATGGACCATTGTCCTCCAGGCACCTCTCTCATCCACCATCCTCCTCAGCCCACCCAGCTCTGTGTCCACTGCATCTACAATACCATCTAGCCATCTCATTTTTGGGCACAAAATTTTTTGGCCGCCCCCTTCTTCTTTTGCCCTCCACCTTTCCCAGCATCAAGGCCTTCTCAAGTGAATCCTCTGTTCTCATTTAATGTCTAAAATACTTCAGCTTCATCTTTACTATTTGACCTTTTAGGGAGCAGTCAGGGTTGATTTCTTCTAAGATTGACCCATTTGTTCTCCTCGCTGTCCAGGGGACTCTTAAAACTCTCCTCCAACACCACATCTCAAAGGCGTCTATTCTTCTGTGCTCAGCTTTCCTAATGGTCCAGCTCTCACAACCATACATTTCCACCAGAAATACCATTGCTTTGACTATACGGATTTTTGTTTGCAAGGTGATGTCTCTACTTTTCACTATGTTCCCCAGGTTTCTCATCGCTTGTCTCCCAAGAATCAGTCGCCTTTTTATTTCATGGCTGCAATCACCATCTGCAGTGAGCTTGGATCCTAGGAAAGTGAAATCTGTCACTGCTTCTACTTCTTCCCCATCTATTCTCCAGGGACTGATAGGGCCTGTTGCCATTATCTTGGTTTTCTTGATAGTGAGTCTCAAGCCAGCTTTTGCACTCTCTTCGTTCAACCTAAGTAGCAGCTTCTTTAGGTCTTTCACACTTTCTGCCATTAGGGTAGTGTCATCTGTGTATCTCAAGTTGTTGATGTTTCTCCCAGCAATTTTGATCCCAAATTCTGATTCCTCCATCCCTGCATTGCACAGGCGTCCTAGACCGGGACGCCTTGCTCATGGTCACACACGCTTTGGTCACCTCCAGACTTGATTACTGTAATGCGCTCTACATGGGGCTGCCCTTGGTGACCATTCGGAGACTGCAGCTGGTCCAAAATGCGGCTGCCCGGATAGTGATGGGATGCGGGCATTATGCTCATGCCTCACCACTGCTCCGGGAGCTGCACTGGTTACCAGTATGTCTCCGGGTGCAATTCAAGGTGCTGGTTATTACCTTTAAAGCCCTATATGGTAGTGGGCCAGGATACCTCAGAGACCGCGTCACCCTAAGAACGTCTGTCCGTCCCACCAGGGCGGATCGGAGGGGCTCTCTTGTTATTCCATCGGCTAGGGAGGCTCATCTCTCTAGCACTAGGAAGAGGGCCTTCTCTGTGTTCACCCCGGCCCTGTGGAACCTCCTCCCAACTGAACTGCGCCTACAAACAGAGCTCCTGCCCTTCCGGAAGGGCTTAAAAACCTGGCTGGCGGGACAAGTGTGGGGACCAAGGTATGTGGGATCCCACACAGGGTGGTTGATTTAAGGGATAGCTTCCCTTGCTGTGGGTTTTATTCCGCGGGGTTGTTTGTTCCTGGTTTTTACTTCTTGTTTTTATGATCCTTTTTACAGTTTTAAAATTTTAATTATTAGTATTTATTGGATGGGGTTGGGTTTGTGATTGTGTTTTATCTTGTAAGCCGCCCAGAGTCGGATATACCCGATTGGGGCGGGATAATAAATGTGAACAATAAATAAATAAATAAATAAATAAATAAATAAATAAATAAATAAAATGTGCTCTGTGTAGAAGTTGAATAAGCAGGGTGATAAAATGCGGCCTTGTCTTACTACTTTTCCTATTCCCAATCACTACCTCATTCCGTATTCTGTCCTAACTGTTGCTTCTTGACTCTTGTACAGATTTCTCATAAGGCATATAAGGTGTTCTGGTATTCCCATCTCTTTTAATTACTTGCCACATTTTGTTGTGGTCCACATAGTCAAAGGCTTTGGTGTAGTCAATGAAACAGAAGTAGACTTGTTTCTGATATTCCTTTGTTTTTTCCATGATCCAATGTATGTTGGCAGTTCTAAATATAATTTATTTAATGCAACTAATGAAGTTATACGTTATTAATTCGTTACTATCCTGTAGCACATTAACACATGTTGTTAATTGCTTTAATTGTTAATATAATACTTTGTTTTTTGTTGTTCAGTCGCATAGTCGATTCCGACCCCATGGACCACTGTCCAGCAGGCACTTCTATCCTCCACCATCCTCCTCAACTCGCTCAGTTCTGTGCCCATTGTCTCTACAATACCATCTAGCCATCTCATTTTTGGCTGCCCCTTTTTCTTTTGCCCTCCACCTTTCTGAGCATCAAGGCTTTCTCAAGTGAGTCGTCTCTTCTCATTTGATGTCCAAAGTACTTTAGCCTCATCTTTACTATTTGACCTTCTAAGGAGCAGTCAGGGTTGATTTCTTCTAAGATTGATCTGTTTGTTCTCCTTGCTGTCCAGGGTACTGTCAAAACTCCCCTCCAGCACCACATCTCAAAGGCTTCTACCAGTTTATATCTAAACCAGGGGTTCCTAAACCCAGGCCTACGGACCTAACCCAACCCACACATATCATTACTCAGGCCCATGGTGGCCACGTGGGCACCTCTAGCCCCACCTCCCACCACTGGAAGTCACAACGTGTCACTTACCATGGCGGCGACAGGAATTGCACAGTTTCTCCTGGGGTTTTGCACAGCCTTTGCTGCTTCCCAGGGTGGCAGGAGGCTTTTCGGAGCATGTTTGCTCCGGTTTTGGAATTTTCTGAGCTTTCTCCGCTGTGCTTTGGCAGCTGGAGAGGCGGTGGATGATTTCCGGTGCCAGGTGGAGTTTACGCTAACACCTGGGATCCCAGCACGGAACCAGGAAGTCGTCTACCGCTGCTTTCCAGCTGCCGAAGTGCATCAGAGAAGGCTCAGAAAATTCCAAAACTGGAACAGACATGCTCCAAAAAGCCTCCCGATGCCCTGGTAAGCCGCGGAGAGTGTGCAAAACCCTGGAAAAATTGCATGATTTCTGCAAACGCCACATCCAATGAAGCCAGTGACGACCGAAATGTAAGTTGTGGGCGCACTCCTGCTTCCAGCCCCCACAGCTGAGCACAGTGGCAGGAACTGGTCCCTGACGGGCAAACGTTGGGAACCCCTGATCTAAACCTCTGGAACACCAACCTTCCTCAGTGTCTCTTTTTTCTAAAGATTCTATCTGTTATTTACAGAACCAAAATAATATCTTGTTTTGCCTCACTCACAATTTCCTAAGAATTCTCTCCAGGTCACTTGCCCTCCCTCATCACATTCCAACAGTAGTTTGCGCCTCTTGTTTTGTGCAGAATCCAAAAAATAGGTGGATAATAATAGGTGGACTAACAGGCAAACTTTTGAGTTTTGCAGACTTTCTCCTCAGGATGAGCCTTCTGCAGCTTGCCCAGAAAAGTACAAAAGGATGAAATGGAAAGGACAGAGAATGCATATTGCCATCCAGCTCACAGAGATCATATAACTGTATTTGGGAACAAATAAGATTTTGGAAGGAACATAATTCAGCTGTAGAAGTCAATCTTCTTTTCAAGTGCACATTCCACACCTCAAAGGCTCTCTGAACAGAGCTAGTAAAATATTGCTACTGAGAATCTGGGGAGGTACTGGTAGTCAAAGATTCCTGACAAAAAATTGAGAGATGTTGAGAAACCTGCACAGGTACACCAACTGCTAAGATGTACTGCAGTACAGGAATTGGGCTCTGGCCAGCCTAGCAGTTCAAAAGCAAGAAATTGCAAGTAGATAAATAGGTACCACTTTGGTGGGAAAGGTAACAGCATTTCATGTGCTCCGGTGTCTAGTCATGCCTGCCACATGACCATGGTTGGCTTTCAAGGAAGGGAGACCTTTGAAAATACAACTTCCACCTGGCATTCTCATGGCTGTCAATCTAATGGCTGAGTTGCTTGTGTGAGTAGGGCGAAATATAAATTTGATTAATTAACAAACAAATAAATAAATAAAATTTTCATACATACTCCTTGTACTTACAGATAATACTGTAATACAAAACACATACCATTTTGCAAATGCATTTGCATGCAATATCACAATTATCTTTTACATTTTAAGGGGATAATGGCTGTTACAATGCTGACAAAACGTATATTGTTCAGGCCCCCCTGCCCCCATGTGATTATTGTCAGTACTGTATGTGAATAATTCTTATTTTTCAGCACTAAGAGTTGTACCTGCTAAATGTTAACAGTCTGACTTCAGACTTTTCTTGAAGAAAAATTCCTGATTTTCAAGCCTGGCCCATTAAGGTGAAGACAGAGCAGCTTCCTTGAAGCAGATTAAAAGACTTCAATGAAATGTTCACAGCATGGAACATTTCATCTAATAAAAACTGCATTTTGAGTCCCTCTCCTTCCTACTGCTAATCTGACGCTGCTGTTGTGATTTTTCAGCTCAGTCTGCAAACTCTGGGATGCTGCCCAAATGTGGAAAGCTGCGGGTCCATTTTGGAACAACACGTTCTTTTCTCCCCTCACTTCCAAGCTATTGCTGTTGTTGGGTATGTGTGTGCACATTTGTGTTTCTGTGAGCGCAGATGGACTCTGAGAGCAAAGCTGCTTCCATTTTAGTAATCTCTCTTTTGTCTTGGACCTCTTGTGTTCCTGGCAGCTGACAGAGAGAATGCATAGTTTCTTCTCGCCTCCCAGATCCGTATTGGACAATGACTCTGGGGGCCTCAACCATCTCCTGGCTTTCTTCATTTCTGGGGAGTTTTCCAGCTAGGGTAGGAAGCTTTAGCAAAGCAATCTCTGCCAGCCTGTTGACTTATGCGTTTTTGAGCCCAGCCGTTTGTGTGACAGAAATAATTTCTTGTGCCAGGAAAATGGCCTGAAAGTATTTACAGCATTTGTATTTTGAAATCCTCACAAGCATTTAGAAAAGCAGTCTTGCTTGCAGTTAACAGATTAGATTAAGAAGAATTCTTCCTGCAAGGGGGCCAGGGCGGGTAGAACAGTCCACATTGCCAAGGTTATTTGCATGGATATGTTTGTGTCCTCAGCAAGCAAATAGCCCAGTTATCATTCAATGATTTGAATTGTATGAGCTTGAAATCCAAGAGCTGTGTCATAATTTTAGGAAAAGCAGTCAGATGATCCATAATTCCTTGTATACCCCAGGCAGGCTGTTGGGTGCTTGCTTTGGGAGAGAGTTGTCCACAATTATGCTGGTCCCTTCAGGCAGGGGAAGAGTGAAATTGCATCAGTCTGAAAGCTTTCTAATCCAGTGCTTTGTTTTTACAGTTGCTGACTAGATGTCCATGCTTAGCCCCCAAATATAAAAGGAGAACAGCTGTATCCTCCTGGTTATTTTGTCTCCAGATGCTGCATATGATTTCTGAAAGCTGAGCTTAGTAATCAGTGATATGCTTAGGTTCACGATTGACTCAGCCTTCTATCCTTTTGAGAATGGTAAAATGAACACCCCACTTGTTAAGGGCAAAATGCTAATTACCTTGTGAACCATCCAGAGAGTGCTCTGTGCCATGGGGGCAGCATGTAAATGTAATTACTAATGCTATTGCTATTATTCACCATGGATTTGTGTTCCTACAAGTACCTGGGACTACGAGATAATACTGAAAGCTGTATTGTTAATAGGATCAACTGTCAGAAGGTGAGGGGTAGGAAGAGAAAAATAAATTTATTTTTTTTTAAAAAATCAGCAAAACTGTATAGCAAATCCCCCCCCCCCCAATATATATATAATTAAAGAAGATAACATACATAAAGGTCTGGAAACATATATAATAATGCACCCACCACCTATGAGACTTGAAGAAATACTGTGTTAATATCCCATCCCCATTTTTTCAGTTATTTCACATGCCCATATTTATCTCCAGAAGTTGTTTTACAGAAGATAAGCAAGTAGAACAGCTGCAGATGAGAAAGTGGAGACCAAAAGCAACTGTCTTAGCTGGGCTGTTGGTGAATGCCAGCTGTGTTTCTTAATCTGGCCTCTACAACAGAGGGTACCCACTGGTGAAAGTCTAAATCAGATGTCTTACCAGTAACTTTACCAGTTCTACTGGTATGTGCAAAGAAACACATTAACACTCGATTCCCAACTAACAGGAATCCCCAGTTATCTCAGCCCATTTGGCTCCCATGATTTTTCACAGAATAGTAGGAGCAGTCTTTGCAGGAATAATAGCTAGTAACTTGTACTTTGAATACAAATCTTGAGCCCTAAAATTTCAAAATCCAGGCAGTTCTGTGCTAAAACAAATCAGACTCATAGAATTGTAGAATCTGTACAAGAGTGTTTTTGCATTCTTGGCCTTTGAGCTGTAGCTGGTTCTTTCATAAGAATGAGCATGGTTGCTTCTTTTTAAGGAAATAAAAGGTTACAAAAAATTAATTGCCTTTTTATTTCCAACAAAAATTTTTTGTGGCTGTAGTTTCTCATTTCATTTGCAGCTTGGGCTGCCCTCTGACCTTTATTCTGTTAAATGTTGTATTTGTGAGAGGGTGTTTTGCATCAGCCCATCAGAATGTAATTTTTTTATGTGGTGGGAACATCTGTTTTCCTTGCTTATATTCCATGTGGTGCTGGGAATGCTGCAAGACTTTTACATACATCTTACAGATTCTCTTGTTTGTGCACAAGTCTAGGCAAAGAAGAAGGACCTTAGTACAGAATCAAGATTTTTTTTTTTTGTTATTCAGTCGCACAGTCGATTCTGACCCTTTGTGACCCCATGGACCACTGTCCGCCAGACACTTCTGTCCTTCACCATCATCCTCAACTCGCTCAGCTTTTTGCCCATTGTGTTTACAATACCATCTAGCCATCTCATTTTTGGCCACCCACTTTTTCTTTTGCTCTCCACCTTTCCCAGCATCAAGGCTTTCTCAAGTGAATTGACTCAGAACCAATTTGGTGTGTGTGTGTGTGTGTGTGTGTGTGTGTGTGTGTGTTGTGTGATAACACAGTTCCATCTTTCTGTTGTACGTATTAGCAATTTCCATTTAGATTGGCAGCCTGAAGGGGGAGGAAGTTGGGCAGTGAAGGAAGAAGCCAACTAGCCTGTGTCTCCTTGAGAATCCTTTGTAGTCAGACTACTATTTGCATAAAAAGCAGGCGTCCTGTAATTGGTAAACCTGAAAGGCATCAATTTCAGTTTAATTTTCCAGGGACTAGCACTTTTACAAGCAAATAATAGTTTTACAGAAGCAAAAAGCCAAATTCATTGCTCTTCTGCAATCATATCCCTAGGTCAGGGATACCCAAACTTTTTGGGCTGTGGGCCTGTCATGTGGTTCCTCCCACTGGAAGCAGAAGTAAAACATGCCTTGCAATCTATTTTGAAACAGATGTGTTTTGCAACAGGATGAGATAGATTTTAGGCTGCTAGTTTCTCTTCTTAAACCATGGGTGCCCAAACTATGGCCCATTGGCCAGATCTGGCCCCCAACACCAATTCATCTGGCCCATGCTGCCCTTGTTGCTATGGTAACATTTTGCTTCAGGGAGCGACGAGGGCGGCGTAGGCTGGATGAATTGCTGTTGGAGTTCGGATCTGGCCCAGGGCCATAGTTTGGGCACCCCTGTCTTAGGTTGTTGAGACAAGTTTCTGGCTGCAGCTGGAATCCAGTGTTGCTTTTCATTTACAAAGCTGAGAAATGAATGGTTAGTCCCGCAGTGGTTTGGGAAGGGAAATATTTAATACTGTGCTTTATGAACACTGCTTCCTTTGGCATATAAAGATTTACAATCTACAGGTAAAGCAAGTACAGTGCTTCTCTTTATTTTTTGCTCTTGTGGCATTTGGTTGGAAGCTTCAAGGCCAGATTAAAAGCCTGGCAGACCCCGGTTGCAGAATAAACTTCCAATTTTGTAGCAAGAGTGAATAGGGGGAAATGCTTTGATTTTTGCCTTGGTTTACTCAGATATGCCTCAGGGCCAGTCCTGGCAAGATGAAAGCTTTGCAATTAGAAGTGAAGGTGACTTAAGCAATTAAGACAATGTGATTAATTTCTAAGCCCTTTCACAGTTTTGCATGTTGCAAATTTACTTCTTTTTGTTTAGCTACTGGTCATTCAACTCCATTTGCATGTTGACCATAGAAACAGGGCATTAATGAAGAATTAATCTCCTAATTGATCCTCACTTCAGAGTTGCCTGTCTCATCTGTTTTAGCTCTGATGAATACTCCATCCAAGATTTCAGGCTTGCCCTTGTTGTCATCCTCACAAGGACTGTGAATTTACAGGGAGGCACCTTAGTAAACTGCCTCAGCCAAGACAGAAGTTGTAGTAAAGTGGGTGAAATGGTGCAATTTGTTAGGAAGCCTTTGATTTGGACTGTGCCCATGTCATGGAGGACTCACCAGGTGACCTTGAGCAAACTAGTCCCCCTTAAGTTTTCTCCTTGCATCTGCATAGGGATTAAAAAGTCCTTCACTGCCTGTGAGACTATGGGAGTTTTAGTCCAGAAAAGTAACTTTTCCCAATCTCTGTACAGTAATACCTCAGATAACGCTAAGACTTGTTTCCACAAGTCTTGGTGTTATCCGATTTTTAGTGTTATCCGATCCATGTTAAAATCCTATGGGATGGATCGGATAACTTTAAAGCTCAATAGAGATACATTGTAACTGCACAGGCTTTAGTGGTCGTTATCTGATGCATCTCATAGGACCTTAATGTTATTCAATCCAATTCTCCACCCCAGATTGCTTAACGTTATGCGATTTTAACGTTATCCGAGGTATTACTGTATTTGCATTATAGTAAATAATAACGCTGATTACCCTTCTTAGATTCTTTGCAAAGATCGTACTTAAGTAATACACTGGGAACTTTCAAATGCACTGAAACCTGGGACAAGTATCACTTGCCTTTTCTGTTTCTTTGTGTAAAGACCACACAGCTTTGTGGTTGTTTCTCTGGTTAAATATGTCTGATGAAGTGGACTTGATCCACGAAAGTGAACATTAAATTTTAGCAAGTAGTGTTTAAGGTGCCACAATGTTTTTGTCTTTATTTTTGTTTATGTTTTGTTTTCTCTGTTCTGTCTAGCTTCTAAGAAAGCAACCAAGTGAAAATGGAATTCTTTAGGTGGAGTGCCCAAACATTTTGTGCGTGGACGTGGTCACATGGTTCAGCAGGCTGGTCATATGGTGCCAGTCACATGGTTCCTCCCACCAAAAGCAGAAGTAAAACACGCTTTGCAATCTGTTTTGCAACAGGATGAGATAGATTTTAAGCTGCCATTTTCTCTGTTTAAAGCAGGTGTCCCCAGACTATGGCCCATGGACCAGATCCGCCCCCTAATGCCAATTCATCCGGCCCATGCTGCCCTTGTTCCTCCCGGAAACGGAAGTAAAACGTGCCCGGGTGTTTTACTTCCACTTTCAGGAGCAACGAGGATGGTGCAGCCCAGATGACTTGGCACCTCTGCTTTAGGCCAATGGTGTTCAACATCTAGTTCTTGATGTTCACTTCCAGAGTCCCAGAGCATTGGCCATGATGGCTGAGGTTTCCAGGGGTTGAAGTACAAAATACATGGGGAGCCAAAGTTTGAGGAACTGCTGTTTTTTATACACCTGTCTTGCAGTGATGTTCTCTCCCCCCCCCCCCCGGTTCTGTTCTTTCTGCTGGGCCCACTGTCCCCAGGCTTTCTCCCTGCTTCTTCCACGATATCTTTAGCACTTGATGTTCCCACCTATTCTTTTCTATGTCTTCTCCTGCTGTCTTGTCCAAGGCTCAATGAAGTATGTTTGGACTCTGATGTGAGAAGTTAAGGAGTTGCAGAAAAAATGTTTTGAAAGATATTTCTGAGTTAATACAGAAATCTTGGAGGAGTCCTAATTACGGGAGTTGGTTATCTAAAATGTGAGATAACCAGACCAACAGAGGAAGTTACCTTATACAGTATTAGGTGAGAACTGGGCAATTTATTTATTTAGATTACATCTTCCAGAGTTCCCTAGCCATCAAACTGGCTGGAAGATTCTGAGTTTTTCAGTCTCTTAGTCTACTTAGCCATTGTTTTCTACTCTGGTGGACAAAGAATGGGTCTAAACTGTCCCAGTTTGCTCATTTTCAGATCGTTAGAGAAAGTGGCGGAGCTAAGTTACATTTACCACTCCCCCATCTGAACACCCTAAACCAGGGGTTCTCAACCTTTTAAAGCTGCGGGTCAGACTACGCTCCCTCAGATAGCTGAGTGGGCCAGACTGGTGGTTTCCCCCATCATAAACACTGCCGTAAAATGCACCCGCGGCTCTCATAAACAAGTTTATGACAGCCGTAGATGCATTTATGGCTGTCGTAAATGTGTCTGCTTCTGGTGGTGATGGCAATGTGGTCCACATGAAATGGTGCCATGGGCCGGGGCCGGCCCATGGACTGTAGGTTGAGAATCCAGCCCTAAATGACCCTTTGCTTGTACAGTGAGATAGCAAACGAGTCACATCACCATTTGGACAAATAAAACACTTTCTCTGTTCTTCTACAGAGAGACAGGGAAAGTGTAATTATCTCCCTTGTTGATCTTTTTGGTGCTGGATCAGCAAGTGAGGGAGAAATCCCCCCTTTTCCCCTTTGGTTACCAATCAAAGCCATGGCTGTCTGCTGCTGCATCTCTTGGGATGCCTTTTTTTCTTTCAAAGTTAGAAAGCAGAACCTTCTGTTGGGGGTTCTAAAAGAAGGTTGGGACACATCCAAGAGCTTTAGAGAATGTGCTTAGCACTTGTTTAGATGTCATCAAAGTCTTTCCCATTTTCTCCTACCAGCATTGTTTAACTGAGGATAGTGGCACTGAATCTGAAGCCTTCTGTTCGCAAAGTACCGTATATGCTTTATCACTTAGCCACAATTTATTTTTAGGGCCCTACCGGTGAGATGGCAGGCCTCTGTGCAGTAGATATCATGTATGTTAAGCAGCTGCTGCTGTGAGTTTAGTGAAAGCAACTTGGTGGTGTCCTTCAGGGTGAAAGATGCTTTATGAGGGCAAGGCTCTGGAGGCCCATTAAGAAAAATCTTCTGAAAAGCAAAGCCCTGAATTGATTAGTGAGCAATTCTGCAGGAATGGTTCTTTCTGTGTTGGGAAGGGATGCAAAACTTGGATATGTGTCAACACCTACTATGTTCAGAGCCTGGCAGTGCAAACTGCAGTTTGTAAACTCCCCAGAGGGAGAGAGTCCTAAAGGAATTCTAGGAGGAGTTGAGGTGCCCCAAGCTGAACACTGCTTTGAAAAGGGATAAAATGGCAGTATGGGAAAACTGTGGACTAATTCATGCACTGTTGTGGATGAAAGATCAGTGAAGGAGACTATTTCCAGTTGTTTTCATGGGGAGTTGGGGAGATGATGCAGAGGAGGAACACAAATTCTAAATAAATTTTCTCATCTTTGTACAGTGCTAGGATGTGATGAGGATTTCAGTTTAACTGATTGACAGGTTATTTGCTGACAAAAGTGAAATAGATAGATCTTCCTTAAATAGTCCAGTGAACGATACTGCCGTAAGATAGCTTCTGGCTTCGGCTGGCTTTGATCTGCTCTTCAACAGATTAATGCCAGATCACTCATGTGCCAGATAGCCCCAACGGCTGAATGAAATATCCAATGCTTGAAAAGTAAGTGGCTTATTCTCACTACTTGATATAGTATTTAAAAATAATTCATCATCATTCGAAGTGGGAAGGGTAACTCATGTTGCTCTAACCATTAAGAAGAACCTTCAGATTGATAAAAGTGTGGTATAACATATAAACCATTTCTGCTTAATTATTCCTAAAGTATCCAGAAGGCCCTTTAAGACTAATTATAAAACATTACTTATACACCAGTGGAGTAATTTCATCCCATACATTATTTTACTTCTGAAATGTGACTTTGTTCAGCCTTCATTACAAAAAGAGAGAGAGCATACCAGCTTCACATATGAGGAACAAAACTCTGCTCACAAAGTTAAACTCTTGAGAATAATATAGGCAAGAGATATTTCCTTCATGACCCGCTTAGACGTTTTCTGGGAGCATTTTGATACCCGCTGTGAGGATGGATTTCTGGTTGACGTGTTGTCGTTGAGTGCAGGACAGACTTCCACTTCCACCCCATTTCATTTACCTTTGTATCCTGGGCTTTGTGCTCTGAAGGTGCAGAAAGAGTTACTATAAAATACTTTTCTGTGCAGTTGCCTGGCTGTCACTCAACGTTGCAACCTGTTCCTGAGGCAAAAGGCTTGGACATGCATGCTTGCATTTTAAGCTAGAAAGTCCTGTTTCAAAGACAAGGGATTTGACTGGGAAAAATCCTGGCAGACTGATGAATAGGGAGGCTTGCTCTCTGTTCAGCCTGTGTCCACATGGCTTTGTAGCAGCTGTCCTGCTTGTCCACTTCACTGTGTCCTCTCTGCCTGTTTCTTTGTAGTCATGCATAACAAGTGGAATTTAATAGCACTGACAAAAAGTGCATGGCTCACCAAGTGAATTTAGGAAGCACAAACATGGAAATTTATCCACATACATAGAGAGAGCATGTAAGAGTTTGAAAAAGGTACCTTTTTTTTTACTTCAGACTTTAGGACAGTGGTGCCCAAACTAAGGCCCGGGGGCCGGGTTTTACTTCCACTTTCAGGATCGACAAGGGCTTTTGCGGGTTGGATGAATTGGTGTCAGGGGCTGCACCTGGCCCCTGGACCTTAGTGACCAGCTCCCTGAACCACATGATCAGCCCACAGCCCAAAAAGTTTGGGCATCCCTGCTCTAGCAGAACTTGAGTCTTGGGGTCATTCCATGCTGGGACTACAAATCAAGGAATGGAATACCAACTTGTCTCTTTATAACTTCAGTGTCAAATTTCTTCCATTGGTAAAGTATCTCTCTATAATAGAACTGGAAATGACATCTGTACATGTAGGACAGTGGTGCCCAAACTAAGGCCCGGGGGCTGGGTGCGGCCCCCGATGCCAATTCATCCGGCCCGTGAAGCCAGATGCTCCTGGAAGCGGAAGTAAAATGCATCCATATGTGGGCTTTGTGGGCCGGATGAATTGGCATTGGGGGCCGCACCCGGGGCTTAGTGACCAGCTCCCTGAACCACATGATCGGCCTACGGCCCAAAATGTTTGAACACCCCTGATGTAGGATCTTAGATAATTGACATAAAACAAAACAGTTGTAATAATAATTTTGTGTCAGAGATTACTCTGGTTTGAAAGGATCTTTAGGGGACACCCGAATGAAGCTCTTTTCATGTCCCCAAGGTGTTAAAACCTGACCTTCCCATCTCTAGCTCAGCGCCTTAACCACTAAGCCACCAGGGGAGCTGCTAATAGTTGTAATTATTTTATGAAAGATAATTTGAGTACATTGTACCTGGAGTAAAGGGGTGACCAACCTTGGTGCTCCAGGTGTTCTTGGACTTCAATTACCAGAAGCCCAAGTTAGCACACCTGCTGATCAGGGCTTCTGGGAATTGAAGTTCAAGAACACCTGGAGTACCAAGGTTGGCCACCCCTGCAGTAGTGGAATCCTTGCCATTTGAGTATGATTAGGAAGATGAAATGGAGCATTGCAGTACTAAAGGGAAGATAGCTGTAACAATGGCAGCCGTGTTAGTCTTACAAGGCTTGTTGTTCATGCAGCAAATTCTCAAATGCCCTTGCCTGAATATTTCTGTATATTTAATGATATGTACCTGGAGAAGAGTATTTTAATTTAACAATTCTTAGTTGGTTCTCTTTTGTATACCATAAATTGCCCACTCCTCTGGGCCAACAACAACAGCCTGAGGGGAGTTAGTCTGTGTTATGGTTTGGTTGTATTTTGTTTTTTGTGATGTTATATTTTATAATTTTTAATGTACTGTTCTGAGTCGCCTTGGCGATTGGGTGGCAATATAAATCTGAATAAATAAATAAATAAATCACTCTGTCAAAGAACCTACATTCCCTCAGTAAAAGAAATTAAAGCCCAGTTTTTAAAAAGGGTTCATATAAATTTTTACAGACATTCTGTTGGTTTATCACAGTGTTCTTGCATTTATCATTTTTGTTAACTGAACCAGTAGAAATGGAGAGTGAGGAGAAAGACAGAGAATCCAAAACCACCACTAATAATGCCAAATGGTGACATGTAGATAATTTATGGAAGGTAGGGTCAGTACATGATACTTGGAGAGAATGTGAAGTCTTACTTTTATTTATTAATACAGCCTTTAATTTGTTTTAGCGGTGAAAACCTTGTGTTTCACATGGGCAACTTTTCTGTCAAGTCATGATTTTGAGGAAATGGGGCAGAAACAGGCTGCCAGCTATTTTGAACAGTTGGCCATTGATTAATAGGCCTAAATTGGGATGATGATGCATCTGCCTCACTTTAACAGCTCCAGAAACATATTAGGCCAGCGATGGCAAACCTTGGCACTCCAGCTGTTTTTGGATAACCCACATACTTTAAACCCATTCGTGTAGATTCACAGGGAGTTGGGTTTCTGGGAATTAAAATCCAAGAACAGCTGGAGTGCCAAGGTTCGCCATCACAGTCTTAGTTAAAGTGGAATTTAATGTAAATAAAAACAGCTCTATTTTTTTCTTTACAAAAGGTAATCACATGGTTTTTCTCCTTCGTACAAAACATATAAAATAACATAATATAGCATAAATTCACCTACAATACAAAACTAATAACATATTAAGACTAGACAATAAACAAAAAAATTAACAATGCAGCCACGACAATCACCACTGTGCTATCTACATTGCCCAGGAGGTAGTGGCAAGTTACATTTTCTTTCTTTTAATTCCAAAAACTCATTTGCTCAGGTGCTGGCCTCAGTCTTCTGTTCCCACTCAGTGTGGCCTCCACAAAAGGGCTCCAAATTTTTGAAAATCTATTTTCCTGGGCTATACCTTTTATCATGTTCAATTCCCATGTTAACTTATCATTTAATGCAAGCCCCCACATCTCTTTATACCAATCTTCAATCTTTAAAATCACGTTATTTTTCCAATTTCTTGCTATACATTGTCTTGCTGATGTTAACATTGTAGATCTCAACTCCCTTTTATCCTCATTCACATTTATACTGTCAACATCCGTCAGTAAGGCTGTATCTGGCCCCAGCTCAAGCCTCATCTTCATTATTCTTGTAATTTCCTCTTCTATTCCCCCCCACCCAAATATCTTTACCACATTACAACTCCAACACATATGGTCATACGTCCCTCTTGTTTGTTTACATCTCCAGCAAATATCGTTTGTGCTTTTATCTATTTGATGAAGCCTTGCTGGGGTCAGATACCACCTCCATAACATTTTATAATTATGCTCCTTCACTCTTACAGACAATGTTCTCATAATTCTTCTCCTCCATTTTTTCCATGTTGCATCAGTGATTTTAACATTCAAATCTTGTTCCCATATGTTCTTGAGACCTACCCTCCTTGTTCAGCATCTTATAAATTTTGCTTACCAAGCCCTTAGGACCAATTTCTCCCTTTCTAATTTTTATTATCATCTCTTCAAATTCTGTTTTCCCCCTTTCCAAACTAGTTTTTTTTCAAATATTTATCATTCCATTTATCTACCTGTATGATTTGAAACCAGTTTAATTTCATCTGTGTATATATCCTCTTCTTCTTTTCTATATTTTTACAAGCCTGAGCCCAGTCCTTCAGCATTGTTCCTACAAGAACTTCTTTCAAACTCTCATCTAAATTTATAGGGAAACTTTTTATATCCTCTATTTCTATTATTGGGGATATATCTGGGGCTAATACCTTCTTCAGTTTCTTCCATACATCTATTAAACCTCTTAGCAATTTATTTTTACACAGATTTTTCTTTGTTTCTGTATTTTAAAAAATTGCTTTGCCCGTTTGTAATATTTCTTTCATCTGTAATTCTTCCCAAATTGCTTCTTCTCTCATTAATATCTTCACCACATTCTTAATTTGAAAAGCTCTATAATAATTTTCAACATTAGGTATTCCTAAACCACCTTCTTTCTGGGATAAATACCACAGGTTTCTTGACAATCTCATTCTGCGTCCTCCATTACAATAATTATTGAACAATATTTAAAACTCTTTCAGTTCCTTCTCCTTCAACTGGATTGACAGGGCATCAAACAGAAAATTCAACCTGGGTAATAACATCATTTTACATAATGCAACCCTGCATTATGCAGGACAAATTCAACTTTTTAATTTGTTTTTTTTCCCTTTAATCTCACTCTTTTGTTTATCATAATTCAATTTTTTAAGATTATCCCATTCACCTGTGATGTTTATCACTAAATATTTCAAACTATTTCTTATCTGTATTTTATATTTCTCGCTAATTTTCACTTGTTATTTTTTATCTATATTACACAATAACATTTCCGATTTCTCCCAATTAACTCTTAACCCCTGATCTCTTCAAACTCTTTTAAATGTGTTTGTATTTTTTCTACTGTCTTCATAGGGTGCTTCACTATTACTAATGTATCATCTGCATATAGACCTATTTTGTTTTTCCCCCCACTCCCACTATATCTTTATCATCTCTTATAACATTTGCTAATATCTTCATGGCCATTATAAATAATATTGGAGACAATGGGTACCTCTGTCTTGTCCCTGCATTCAACTCTATGTCTTCTGTAAACCCATCATTCACCCTGACACACGCGGAACCCTGTTTATACAATTTTTCAATTGTTCTTCTGAATTTATTACCAAATCCATATATTCCAACCATCTCTTTAATTGTTTCCCATTGAAGCAAATCAAATGCTTTAAAAATATCTAATGATAAAAATCCTACTTTCTCTCTATTTTGTTTAGTAATATCCATTAAATCTAAAACCCTTCTTGTCAAATCCGCCATGTGTCTTCCTTTTGAAAATCCTACCTGATCTTTATTTATATAATTGCCCATAAACCCATTTAATCTATTGGCCAGGATTGCTGTAAATATTTTGGCATCTTGGTTTATTAAAGAGATGGCCCTATAAGCATCTACTTTTTCTAAATCTTTTACTGGTTTTGGGAATAACATTGTTATAGATCTATACCATGAGGCTGGGATCTGTCCTCCCTCCAGAATATAATCAAATAACTTCATTAACCTTGGTGTTACTACTTCCTTAAAATCTTTGTAAAATTCAGCTGGTAATCCATCCTCCCCTGGTGATTTGCCCTCCCTCAATTTTCCTATCACCTCTATAATTTCTTTTTCGGTTATTTTCCCCTCTATTTTATTTCTATGTTCTTCTTTTATTTTGTTTCCCTTTTGTTTCTGCAAAATTATCTTAAATTTTTCAACATCTATTCCCTTTTTAGAATACAATTCCTGATAAAATTCTTTCACTACCTGTATTTTTTCCTCTGTTCTATAACATCTCTTTCCTTGTTTACTAATCAGCGTTCCAATTTCCCTTTTGTTTATTTTTTCTTTAGCAGCTCTTTTTAATAATTTTGAATTTTTATTACTATATTAAAAATATTCTCTTTTTAAATGGATTAAATCCCTTTTTACTCTCTCAATATCTTTCCCCACAATCTCCTTCTTTAATTTTTGTATCTTATCAAAAATTCTTCTGTCTTTAGTTCTTATATGTTCCTCTTGCAATTGTTTAATTTCTTTTTCTATTTTGAGGTTCCAGATTCTTACTGAAGGACAGGCTATGACAAAATTAACAGCCTGTTGATAACCTCTGTTTGTTTTTCTCTTATTGGGCAAAACAAATTGCATGGGTGTTCCTTCTTGTAATGCTGATACAGGACGGACGTAGCAATGGAGATTGAACCACCCTTAAAATAATATTGGGTTGCATAAACGATGTAATACCTGTACTCCATTCTAAGGAGTGAGAGATGCAAAGCTGTGGAAGATGCCAAAGCTCGGTGATCAAGTGTTTGTTTTGCATGCAGTGTCACAGGTTCAGTCTTGTTGCAGATTGTGGACCAGTTAAGGAGGCTTAGTCTAGAACAGTGAGGGCAGCACTCGCCCCTTAGACCTATGATGATGAACCTTGGCACTCCAGCTGTTCTTGGACTTCAATTACCAGAAACCCAAGTCAGCACTTCTGCTGTTCGGGGCTTCTGGAAATTGGAAGTTCAAGAACACCTGGAGTGCCAAGGTTCGCCATAATTGCCAGACTATAAGCTGTCCATGGTTCCATCCCTGGCATTATTAGTTGAAATAATTAGACAGGTATAAAGGATAGTAAAGACCTTTCACTGCCTCAAACTCCAGGGAGGGATTGCTAGTCAGAGTAGACAGTACTGAGCTAACTAGACCAGAGTTTGGAAGTTATGAATTGCAAGTAATGTTCTTTGTAACAAATCATTTTTTCTTAGCTTTGAGGCCATGGTGAAGTCACGATTCAAAAAGGTAGTGAAACAAATGAAGATGACTTAATTAGAGCAATAAATAATTGGGTGGACAATGCTACTAGAATCAAGGATGGGTAGAATCTGAATGTATGTGGACCCCCAGCATGGTTCTTTAGACACTCCCTCAAAGATACTTTTGCTTTGTTCTGAAAATTACAAATTACTTCTCTGATAAGCTTTATGAGGATCCTATAAACACAACTACCACAACCTGTGTTAGGTCTAAAAAATATTTCTTCAAACTGAAAGTTCAAAAAGAAGTAACAAAAATCTACTGAAAATCAACGTGCAGTGCATTTCTTTGCAGTGTTGAACAAATTAACAAGCAATTTTGATCAATTATTTTTCAACACTCACCAACTCTAAAATGGATAAATAATCTGGTATGGTAGAAAGCAGCTTTGTTTGTTTTTGCAATGGACAATTCTTTGGTACAGGGACAATATGAACATGTGGACATTTGGTTGATGGGTTAGAGCAGTGATGGCAAACCTTGGCACGCCAGGTGTTCTTGGACTTCAATTTCCAGAAGCCCAAGTCTCTGTGAATCCAAGTGAATGAATTTATTGCACTTGGGGTTCTGGGAATTAAAATCCAAGAACACCTGGCGTGCCAAGGTTTACCATCACTGAGTTAGAGTTTATGATGGACAATGAAAATAAATCTCTGCTCTAAACTGGGGAAGTCTCCAACTCTCGTCTGCTCCTAAAGCGGCCTACTATTGGGAAATAAATGCCTTTTCTAAGTATTTGTTTTTACTTATGAACCAGTCCTCCTTTTCAGTTTAAGTATCTCTTGATTGCAAAACAAAAATGCCACAGGAAGTTAGAATAACATCTCTGATCTTTTCCAGGAATTTAATTGCGCACGCTCTCTCTCTTTCTTCTCATCAAATCCTCTTGTGTGTTGTAAATTCACTGAGTTGGGTCTGCAACAATGTTGACATTGCCTGAGTACATTTGTTTGTGGTATTATTGAATCTGTATCTCATGCAAGGGAAGCCAAAACAAAGGCAATGCCAAGAACTGTAAAAATATGGACTCAAACTGCTTCCCACATTTTTGTCCATTCCCAACCTTTTCTTGCCTTTGTTCTTACATGTTCTTATGTATCTTGTGTTTACATATGTGTTCTAAAATAATAAACCTGACCTTTGAGCACCCAAAGAAGTATTAGTAAGGAATGGGTTCTTGTTGGGTAAGCTATTTTCTCACAAGGTTTGTTTATAGATTTTTAGAGCTAAATCTGGAATAGATGCTGGGAAAGGGCATGAAGTCATACTGATGGTTGAAAACTCTCCTGGAAAAAGGAAATCTCCATTACGGTTCATGGTAGATGAAATCTGGGATTCTGTATCAAGGTGAGACATAGACTAATTCTCAGCAATCTTAAAGGATGGAGAAAAGCATCATTTGTAAGGAATAGAATAGCTGGCTGAGAGCTATTAAATGAAGATTGAACGGAGAACTTCCTTGTGCCGATGTTGGGATGGTGGAACTTTCATTCATTGGTCTAGATAAGATTGATTATTCTTATGGGTGGTATAGAAATGTAATTAATTAATTAATTTGTGTGAAGAACAAAGTACAAAAGCAGCCTTAATGCTAGGTTATGAACTGCCTAGAAGGGGGCTGAGGGGGCTCAGCAGTTAAGAAACTCACCTTGTTAGCTGGATGTCCGGCAAGATGGCAGTTCAAGACCTGAGTACTGCATGACAGAACGAGCGCCCGTCTGTGTCCCAGCTCCTGCCAGTCTAGCTGTTTGAAAGCAAGGAATTGTAAGTAGATAAATAGGGACCACTTCAGTGGGAAAAGATCTTGGGGACATGAAAGGAGTCTCATTCGGGCTTCCCGTGAGTGGAGTTTCTCCAGCAAAAAACCCTTTCAACCCAAAATAATTTCTGACATGAAATTATTATTATCTAAAATGTTCTATCCTTTGCCTTCTGTCTCCATCTCTCCAGCTGAAAAGCTTTACCATCGGCTCATCCCATCATTAGAATATAATGTTTTGGAGTTCAGTTGATTTGCACTAAAAGTGAAGACAAATTGATACTGGATATTGAAGTAATTACTATTGTTGTAAAGTATTGTAAACAGCCTAGAGTGGTATAAAAGGTTTAACTCATTTTAGGTACAGTGGGAGAGCAGTGAGCAGAAAGAAATTCTATGGGCAACAATGTTGGATTTGTATACTGCTTATCAGAGGCTGGAGACATCTGGTTCCACTACGCCTGTTCTCAGTCCCCATGCCTTCAGGATTACAAAGTTTGCAGTAAGAGAGAAACAATTGGTTCAAGAGCTCTTTTAACCAAAATTTAGAGATTAGCCCTCGGATCAGGCATCTGGAATTGGGCTGAAACAAAGCAAGAATCCTGCTTTGCAGTGTCACTAAGCTCTGCCTTACAGCTCCGTCACCAGCTCTCTCTACTAAGGTCAGTTCCTCACAGAATGATTAGCTTTCAGAGAATAGTTTAGGCCAGTGACAGATGCTGAAAGTCATGAAATCTGCAGCTTCCCAGATGCTGTGACTTTAACATCAGATTAGAAATAAAACTGTCAACGTGGCAATGTTTTTATGCAAGTCTGAAGTGTCACCACACAGTGGAATAGTGTATATGTTTGGCTAATTGCATCTAAAAAAGATACTGTAGGTCTATCTGGAAAAGGTGACGAAGAAACTAACCAAAATAATCAAGCAATGGGATTTGGGACAGAAAATGGAATGATGGAGTGGTTTGGAATAGGAAAAGGAGTAAGACAAGGCTGCATTTTGTCACCCTGCTTATTCAACTTATACTGTACACAGAACACATAATGTACAATGCAGGGATGGAGGAATCACAATTTGGGATCAAAATTGTTGGGAGAAACATCAACAATTTGAGATATGCAGATGATACCACCCTAATGGCAGAAAGTGAGGAGGACCTAAAGAAGCTCCTGATTAGGTTGAAAGAAGAAAGTGAAAAAGCTGGCTTGAGACTCAATATCAAGAAAACCAAGATAATGGCAACAGACCCTATCAGTCCATGGGAAATAGATGGGGAAGAAGTAGAAGCAGTAACAGATTTTACTTTCCTAGGATCAAAGCTCACTGCAGATGGTGATTGCAGCCATGAAATAAAAAGGCGACTGATTCTTGGGAGGCAAGCGATGAGAAACCTGGGGAGCATAGTGAAAAGTAGAGACATCAAATTGCAAACAAAGATTCGCATAGTCAAAGCAATGGTATTCCCTGTGGCAATGTATGGGAGAGTTGGACCATTAGGAAAGCTGAGCGCAGAAGAATAGACGCCTTTGAGATGTGGTGTTGGAGGAGAGTTTTGAGAGTCCCCTGGACAGCGAGGAGAACAAATAGGTCAATCTTAGAAGAAATCAACCCTGACTGCTCCTTAGAAGGTCAAATAATAAAGATGAAGCTAAAGTATTTTGGACATCAAATGAGAAGAGAGGATTCACTTGAGAAAGCCTTGATGCTTGGAAAGGTCGAGGGCAAAAGAAGAAGGGGGCGGCCCAAGATGAGATGGCTAGATGGTATTGTAGAGACAATGGGCACAGAGCTGAGCGAGTTGAGGGGGATGGTGGAGGACAGGAGTGCCTGGCGGACAGTGGTCCATGGGGTCGCAGAGGGTCGGAATCGACTGTGCGACTGAACAACAACAAAAAAAAACTTTGAAGAGAGATAAGCAAGAGGAGAAATGTAGAGGTGTATACAATTATGCATAAAGCAGTAAAAGCAAATAGGAGAAAGTTTTCCCTGGGAATATCAAAACTTAGATGAACAACTTGAAATAACTAGTAGGAAGCTCTGGACAGATTATAGTAAATCAGAGAGGTAAATTGTAGAGTTCATTGGCGCAAGATGCAATGATTGCTGATAACAAGGTCAAATACAGGAGAGATTAATTAAATTCAAGGAATTTAAGACTCGCTTCTGATTAGATGGCTGTATTTCATATCTATGATCCTAAGAAGTACGTGGCTTGAGGACGTAATTAGGAAGATGGTTTTATATTCTCAGCAGTTGAATTCCTTCCCCTTTGAGGCTCAGTTGGAGCCAATGTTGGTATCATTTTGGTGCCAAGTCAAGACATACTTATTTGTTAGAGCAGTGATGGCAAACCTTTTAGAAACTGAGTGCCCAAACTGCAACCCAAAACCTACCCTGTGCTGGGAGGAGGGAGGAAGCGCTCCTATTAGGCTGCTGGGCAGAGGGGCGGGGTGAACTCTGCTGGGGGAGGGAGGAAGTGCTCCCATTGGGCTGCTGGGCAGAGGGGCTAGGGGAGGCAAGACAAGGCAAACTCTGTGCTGGGGAGACAGCTTGCATGCCTATATAAAGGGCTCTGTGTGCCCCTGTCTGGCACATGTGGGTTAAGGATTGTGGCTTGTTTTGAAATGTTTTTAATGTTTGAATGTTTTAACTTTTTGCTATGTATGTTTAGACTTCGCTTCACATCAATGAAAGTCGGTACTTCCTTTGGTCTTGGTTTTTTCATATTTAATTTTTTCTTAAAGGTTTTGTATAAAGCAAGTACAGTACTGTAATTACGTTTTATAGAAAGAAATAATCTTACCTTAAAAAGTGGAATGTTCAACATTGTTCCATAGAACAAATCTCTTAATTCTTTTCCCCTGATTCATTTGCAGACAAGCTGTTTTTGGAATTTTCTTTTGGCAAAATTAAGTGCAAGAGTAAAGAAATTAAAAAGGGGCAGCAGAAATGGATTTTTTATCACGTCTCCTTGTCCAAGCGGTTTTAGATAAACTGACCATACTTTGAAATAAAGATGTTGGTCTGTATTACGCAAACAAGCTGCCACAATCCTTAAAAGAAGTGTATCTTTGGTTAGAGGTTTAAAATAAGCACAAACATATTTTTCATTGTCTACTGTCCATTTGGTTCATTTAATATTTTATTCCCTCTTTCTGGTCCATAGCAGCTGTAAGTTTCCTCTTTGCAAATTTCTCGCATTTTCCTTGTTGTTTCTGCTGTTTTCAGAGCCCATTCCTAATGCTGTGACTCACAGCTTAATATCAGTTTCCTAGGGGATTGTTTATTTTTTCTTTTGGAGGGCTGACAAAGATTATTGGGTCCTTCTGCCAGAGTTAGAATCAAGATTAATCCACCTTCTGCCATCTTGTGTCATTTTGAGAGTACTACTGAAATAGAAATTTTAAAGGACTCTAGGTCTGTTTATAGTGTTTTCCTTTAGTTCAGGGCCCGTGGCCAGGATGCGGCCCACAGCACCATTTCATGTCACCCCCGGCCTCCACCACAACAGGAAGTGCCATGTGGTGGAGGAAGAGCAAAATGGCTGTCCTACCCCTGAAGCTGTCTATTTCGAGAATTTCTGCTTTAGTTTCAGCCCATTATTATGCGCCCTATCCTGCCATTTCTCTTTATGATTAGTAAAGGTTGCCTTTGCTCGCCCTTGGCAGGGCTGGGATAGAGACAGGAGCTCATTCTGTTGTGCAGTGCCTGTACTCGGGTCTCGAACTGCTGACCTGCCGACCTTCCAGTCATCAAGTTCAGCATCTTAACCACTTGAGCCACTGCAGTTCCTTCTTTATGATTACCGTTCAGATATTTGACGAGTGCTATCATCCTATCCCCCCTCAGTCTTCTTTGCTCAAGACTAAACATACCCAGTTCCTTCTGTCTTTCCTCCGAAGGCTTGGTTTCTATTTCTCTGATAATCCTTGTTGCCTTTCACTGGACCTGCAACTTTCTTAAAGTGTGGTGCCCAGAATTGGACACAATGCTCTAGATGTGCCCTAACTAGTGTTGAATAGAAGGAGACTAGTACCGGTACCTAGTATCTTGACCACTTCTTTTTTAATGTTGGAGAATACACTATACTGATCTGATCTTAGGGGTCAAGAAGACCTCAACAAATTAATTGTCAATAACTTTTTAATATCTGGGATTCATATTGACCCATGATGTTTGTTGCTTGGGACTGTTTTAAACCCCAGATACTTATGCATGCATGATACAATTTTAAGGTATATATATTTAAAATTTTGGATGATTAACATTCCTCAGATCTGACCACTAGTATTTCAATATAAAATAGCTCTTGGGTACTTCGGTAGAGTCATTTTAAGACCCAGTATCTTCATATTTTCCTCTTCTAAGGTTCTCTAAGCTGACTCTTACCATCTCTTGCCATCTCTTGCATCTCTTATGCCATCTCTTGCCAAAAATGTCCGTCCGTGCTTTATATAGGACAAAAAGGACAATATTTACGCAATAGAATTAATGGACGCAAATCAGACATCCGGAATGGCAACACAGAGAAACCTGTTTCAAACCATTTATTTGTTTGTTTGTTCACACTTGTTCATCGTCCTCCTCCCCGAAGGGACTCAGGGCGATTCACAACATATCATCCACAACAAATAATTTAAAACTATTTTAAAAAGATTTAAAATTTTAAAAGCTTAAAAGATTAAAAACTGGGCGTTGTGGCATAGAGGCACTGGAGGTCAAATCATCCAAACACCTGGGGATATTGTACCATCCATCCCCCAGACCTGACCTGCCAGCCAGGTTTTCACTCCTTTCCTAAAGGATAGCAGCTCCGTCTGCATACGTACTTCTATTGGAAGGAGGTTCCACAGGGCCGAGGCGGACACAGAGAAGGCCCTCCTTCTAGTGCCAGAGAGGTGCACTTCTCTGACTGATGGCACAACCAGAGAGCTTCTCCTGTCCACCCTGGTGAGATGGGCAGATGTCCTTGGGACGATGTGGTCTCTTAAGTATCCTGGTCCACTACCATATAGGGCTTTAAAGGTAATAACCAGCACCTTGAATTGCACTTGGAGGCAAACTTTGAGCCAGTGCAGCTCCTTCAGCAGTGGTGAGGCACGGGCATAACGCCTGCATCCCATCACTACCTGTGCAGCCGCATTCTGGACCAGCTGTAGCCTCTGAATGGTCACGAAGGACAGCCCCAGGTAGAGTGCATTACAATAATCAAGTCTGAAGGTGACCAAGGCATGTGGGACCATGAGCAAGAAGTCCCGGTCTAGGAATGGTCATAACTGGTGAATCACATGAAATTGTGCAAAGGCCCTCCTGGCCACGACTGCCACCTGCTCTTTGAGCAGTAGTCGCAAGTCCAGGAGGACCCCCAGATTACGTACCGGGTATGTTTGGGGCAGATCTGCCCCATCCAGAACCAAGGATGGTAGTTCCCAAGATAACGCAAGACCCCCAACCCACAGCTACTCAGTCTTGCCAGGATTCAGTTGTAGCCCGTTGTCCCCCATCCAGACCTTAACAGCCTCCAGGCATCTGGAAAGGACTTCCACTGCATCGCTAGGACTCCCACGGGCCGAGATATACAACTGGTTATCATCTGCATACTGTTGATACCTCACCCCATGGGAACGGATGGTCTTACCCAGTGGTTTCATATAAATGTTAAATAGGAGAGGTGAGAGCACCGAGCCCTGAGGCACCCCATATTGGAGCAGCCTAGGGCTGGATATCCCGCCCTCCAACCACACCGACTGGGTCCGGCCACTCAGAAATGAGGAGAAGCAGGCCAACACCGTGCCCTGGATGCCCAATACTCGGAGCCTTCCCAGAAGGATACTGTGGTCGATGGTATCGAACGCTGCTGAGAGGTCAAGAAGAGCCAGGACAGGTGGATACCCACCATCCCACTCCCTCCAGAGATCATCCACCAGTGCGACCAATGCAGTTTCCATACCATATTCGGGCTTGAATCCTGACTGAAAAGGGTCCAGATAATCCGCTTCATCCAGGATCTTCTGTAACCGCCATGCCACTGCCTTTTCCAATACTTTACCCAAAAAGGGTAAGTTGGACACAGATAGAAAATTGGTCATTATAGTTGGGTCGAGGGAAGGCTTCTTTAGGAGGGGGCAGACCTATGTATGTTTTAAAGATGCCGGAAAAAACCCTCCTGGAGCAAGGAATTAATAATTGCCTCAACCCAGCTGCCAGTCACACTTCAATCTAACTGGACACTCTATCCAAGACCTGAAAGTTACAATTCTGGAACAGAGAAATTACAAAACTAGGATTGAAAGGAAGACAGCAGAAATCAAATACATCCATCTGTTAGACACCCATTGCAGGGGACTAAATATTATCGAAGGGTTTCTGGGACATTATCAATTTTGATACACAGATTTCTATATGATTTTTCATATAGTATATTACAACCTTCCTGCCAATTCACTTTAGCAAAACAGAAAGTAACCAGGTACAGTGTTTTTGTTTGTTTTCTGACATGCAGGTCAAAGGTTGATCAGAGACCAGAATGGGCTTCTTCAGCAACCTTGAGATTGAAAGGGAGTCATTTAGAGCTAATCTGAATAATCTATTGTTGCTAATCGCTGTGTGAAGCAGTATTGTTGTGCTTGCTTGTCTGTCATCTTGCTTGACCACACCCTTCTCCCTTTGACCCCCTGAATTTGGCGTATAAAACCCATGGCTTTAAGTTTCACTCTTTGTCTGAAGAAGTGGACTTGATCCATGAAAGCTAACAATAAAAATATAGCAGTTAGTCTTTAAAGTGCTACAGTGCTTTTATTTTTATTTTATTTTGTTTATTTTGTTTTCTGATAAGCTGACTCAGTATTCTTTCTAGAGGTAAATAAGTTGGAACTCAATACTGTAGCTTAGTTCAACTGACTCAGTATTCTTTTTAGTGAGAACTTTAAATTAAAGTCTGAATTGAGTTGAGATCAGTTATTTTGTATGTATTACACTGTTGAACAGTGTCTTCATATCTTGAAGCATACAGCAGGTTTGAGAAGGCATCACCCAGGAGAAAGGTTCTTTGTATTGTTGGTTGCTTTGAACTTTATTCCAGAACTTCAGCACACATTTAAAGCTTTATAGATGAGAACTCACACTTTGGACCTGACATGGAAAAAGACAGGTAGCCAGATGAAATCACACTGAATTGAGCTTGCTGAGTATTCCAGTGTTTGTTTGTCAGCAGTTCTGTTTTGCCTCCAGTCTTGTTGACACTTGCCATCCAAGTTCGATTTTAGAGGAAATTGTGATGATATGCAGGGCAGAGACAACAGTGGGCTCTCTGATGTTTTCCTCTGAGAGAGTGTGGGGAGGATTCCCTGGAGGAGAACTAGCAATTTGCTGTGAATATTTGCTAGATTGACTGTTGCTAAAGAATGGTAATCCAACAGTCTCCTGCTTGCGGATGAGTACGTGGGAGACTTTTAACAATGGCAAGGAAACGATCATTGTAGAAAAATGAGAATGGAGATCTGGAAACAGGTGCTTGTGATTTTGATGAAATTTGTTTCCTTTGTGGGTTGGGAGATTTATTACTAGTCACTTCCATACTGCTATTTTTATGAATGAAACTTCCATTAGAGGTGGATACTTCTTAATTCCTAAATGTATAATCAGCTTTGTTTTCTTGCTCTACATGTATGTTGTTGTTTGCATCTCATGCTTTATCATTTATGTTATTAGGGAGATATATTTACAAAGTTGACCCAATAAGAGGCTTTTATTATAGTCTGAATCAGTGAAATTCTTACACATACTGGTACAGTACTGCATTTTTCCAAGTATGGTTGATCTTGGCTCATTGACAGCAATTTTGTAAGGGCTATTTTTGTTTGTTTCTTTATTAGGATTGTTCTGCTTGCATTTGTTCTGGTGTTCCAGCTGTGCAATGACTTCAATTGAATCCAGAATTAAATTGGCTTGATTCTTTGAGATCTGGAGCAAATCAAAATGGAAAGGTTTGTTTCTGGGATGAAGAGATTCAAACATCTAGAAACCAGGAACACAACAGCCAGAATGTGAGAATGGGTAATGTAAATATAATGATATAGCACAATTAGGAGAGAAAGTAGGCAAGCTTCTTGGAAGTCTATTTTTTTTTGTTTGGGGGGGGGAGAGCCTGGAGGAAGAGGAGGACCAGGGGGTTCAGTCCAGGATTTCGCTGGGTCTTTTTTTTTCTTAGAGCAGCTTTTCTTTATGATGATGGAGGTAGAGCTCCTCCCAAGGTTTCTGTGGTGACATCTGTCTCTTTTTTGAGTGAACAAACCATAATCCAAAATCCTCACCTTCTGGGTATTGTGGGAATAAGAATTGTTAATGCCAGTGGTGACCTTCCATGTAGGAGGAAGAAGCTGAAGGTTCGAAGACTTTCTTGTTTAGCAGAATCCCTTTTGTGGGTTCATCCTCAGATATAACCCTTTCTGCGGGTGAGCCTTGCTTGTGGGAAAGAGTAGTTCTCCATCGTGTTGATTGTGAATGCATACTTATGGGTCTGCGATTGCGCAGACCCAGTTTTGGAGCTTTCAAGCTGATTGGATAAAGATTTGAGATTAGGATCACCCACCATCTCCAGCCAGCCCTCAACACCATTTCGTGCCTCTTCCCTCAGTTCTCCTTTTCCCACTGTAGCAGCAGGAGCCTTTGCAAGAGCTTTCTTCAATATTTGTGGTCATCGACCAGTTTGAAAGCCTTTTTCCCCTTTAAATTTTTTTAGAACCAGGAGGCTTACTCCTCTTGATCCACCCCTGTCCTCAAGGGGCTTTTGTTTGCCTCTTGCGGCCAAAAAACAATAACTTTTGCACCCAGCTCAAGCACCATTTTTGTCTACCTCAAAGACCAGTTCATGGCCTCCCTAGCAGTGTTCAAAAAAGTGCCCGGCTTGCCAGAGAAAGTATCCTAGTACCGACAGCCACAAGAAGTGCCTCCTCTGCCTAGGGGAGAATCATCCAGTTCACTCATGCGGTGTCTGCAGGAAATTTTCTAAGGTCTCTCTGAAGAATTGACAAAACAGACTCCAGGCCCACTTCATGGCAGCCGCACTTGCGCCCCAACCAGTGCAACAATCAAGCCAAGAAACCCTGCCGGCACCGTCGTCTTCGGCTACTTCGACCAGGCACCCCACCACGGCAGAACTTTCCAAAGAAAAAAGGAGGGGGAGAAGAAACATAAGAGACATCATTCTACCTCTTCTTCCCTACTGCCGACTCCCAGTGCGCCAACTTGGTCCAGGTTTTCCACCTTTACCAGGCACTACAGAATGGACATCAGAGCTATCCCTGACACTTGACTGAGAAGATCCATCCTTACGGCAGGCCTCCAAGCTTCTTTGGGGATGACCGCCCATCCTTGGCCCATCTCCTGACTTCTTCATGTGACATCTTGCCACAGGCAGCCCACCATCCAAGTAAGTGAGCTTGCTAATCTCCCATAAGTGTGCATTCACAAACAACACGATGGAGAAAAGACAGGTTGCAGTTACCAGTAACTGTCGTTCTCCAAATACGTTCTTTGTGAATCCACACTACCCACCCGTCCTTCCCCTCATGTGGTGCCAGGGTGAGATATGCTCTTCTCAGCCTGTGCATAGCTTTAAATTTGGACTGAGGAAAGAGGCGTGAAATGGCACTGAGGGCAGGTGGAGATGGTGGGCAGTCCTAATCTCAAATCTTTATCCAATCAGCTTGAAAGCTCCAAAACTGGCTCCGTGCATGCGCAGACCCATAAGTGTGGATTCACAAACAACATACTCAGAGAACAACAGTTACTGGTAAGAACAATCTGTCTGTCTTGACTCCTGCTTTGGGTGGGCCTTCTCCTTCTTCAATTTAGCCCAGACCTTCCAAGAGTGACGAGGGCTTTGTGGACCAGATGAATTGGTGTCAGGGGCTGGATCTGGCCCCCAGGCTGTAGTTTGGGCACCCCTGCCCTTGACCTACACTCAAACACCTGAGATTGTCCTGTATGTGCATGCGCTCAGTCTATGCTGTTCCTCTCTAGACTCCATCCCTGCAACTCCTCCGGAGTCAACAGACTACACAACAGTGAAGCAGATATGGGAACTCAACCATGCTACAAACCCAAATGCTAACTATGCCCTCACATTTACTCTGGCAACATTATTACTGGATCCAACAACGCCACACACAACATTAAGGGCAATTCTTCAAGTTTTCTGTGAATCACACGTTTGGGTATTGCGCTTGTGCAGATCTCCTTTCGGATTCTACCAGAGCTTTGTAAAAAGGAGGGAAAAGCATTTAATGGAGGCCCCTCCCCTATATAACCTTGGCACCAATCATTCCTGCCTTAGTCTCTTTTTTCTGCTGCGTTAGTAGCTTTGTTCGCCTATCAGAGCTTCTCTTGTACTCTGTCAGTGGTTAGAAAGTTTGTTTTTTCCTTTCGTTCACGGTTGTTGTATGGCCTTTGTGGGCCTCTTCAAGAACTGTTCCTCTTGCTCCACTAAAATCCTGTTTTCAGATGGTCACTCCAAGTGCCTCTGGTCCTTGGGAGAGTCTCACCAGGTCCAGTCTTGCGCGATCTGTAAAATATTCTTTAAGTCAGCACTAAAGAACCGTAATTCTCGCCTTTGATCTTACCTTTGGGAAAAATCCCTTTTTGCCATGGAAGTCCCCACTAATGAGGCTGTGACTCCTGTGCCTCTAGAGCTGGCTATGGTCGATTTCTGCTCTCCACTGACAGTGCAGTCCTCTAAAAAAGAAACCAAAAAGAGAAAGCATAGAGATGATGGGGATAATTCTAGTAGCAAGAAAGTTAAAAAAAACTGTTAAAAAGCCTACATCTTCTAAGATGAGCCCTCCAAAATCAGTGAGGAGCCCGGGTCGCTCTAAGAAAAGGCCTTCTCCTGTCATTTCTGTGGTAACTGACAGCAATGCCATCTTGTCACCAGACCACGGGAAGATCTTGGATGATGCAGCCTCTGTCGTTCCACTGCAAGTGGCTCTCTCCAAGACCACCTTTGCTTTCTGATCACCAAGGGAGTCAACATTCAGTCTCCCCCCAGTCCAATCGCTCAGAACACTGGTCAATGCGTTCAATGTTCCTGCCTCACTCTTGCTTGGCAGATTAGAGTTGTCACAGCAACTGTTTTGGCCATCACGGCCACTATTTCACGGGAATGCCTTGGTTCTTCCCCAGGCCTTACATGTATCTGACTCAGGACCTACCTTCTTATGACTACTATATGCTGAGCTGCTGAGCCAACAAATTGGGTCCACCTCCCTTGCACAATGATGGCCGTAATCGCTACCATGATAAAGAGGTTTCGGGGGCACACACATTGCACAACCTCAAGGGAGGGCCGGTCGTGTCCAACAAGGGTTAATACCCACCACATCGGATCCATGACAGACCCTCTTGGCCTTGACAGGCCCCTGACTCCACTCTTGCCTGCCTCTTGTGCTGTCAGCGAGTGCAGTCAGGCAACAAAGACATGTTCCATCAGAGGAGTTTCACCCTCGGGTTCACGCTCGCCAGCCAGATCTGAATCTGATCAGGAGTCATCCATTGTGATCATTCCTGGATCTGAGGCAGGAACACCAAAGGCTACACAGCCCCCCGAAGATTCGAGAGCTAATGCCAGGCTTGTAATGAGGATGGCTCAAGCTTTAGATCTGGAGTTCCAACAGCCTCCAACACCTAGGTCAGATAAAGTGTTTTGAGGAAAACATGGTGGTCGTGTGCATTTTCAGCTTTAGTGCGGCCCAGGGTGGTTGTAGGAAGGCAGGAACCAAGTGAAAAAGGTCCGCAGAGTCTCCTGGTGCTGGCAGGGCCGGTGGACACCTCAAAAGTAGCAGCAAAAGTGCCAACACCAACAACAGCACCTCCACAGCAGTAAGCGACTTCCTGGAGAGTGGGCGGGTGCCATTTTGATCTCTAACATGGCGGTGACCACTATGTTAGATTTTTAAAATGGCACAATTTTTGGTCATCATAAACCAAAAATTGCTCGTAACATGAGTTTTTTAAAATATAATTTTTACTCCTATTCTGTGGCAAACATAATCCAGGGCAGTCGCATGCCATGGTTTTACTTTACTTGCTGTTTCTTCCTTTCAAATTGCTAGGTTGGCAGGAGCTGGGACAGGTAACAGGAGCTCACTCCGTTATGCAGCACTCTGGTCTCAAACTGCTGACCTACTGACCTTCCAGTCATCAAGTTCACCATTTTAACCACTAAGCCACTCCAGTCACTAGACTTCATTTATATCAGTTTAAAAGGAAAGTTACAGTGTCTGAAGTTTCGAGTAGTTTCAGTGGGAGGCTAGCATCTTTAATTTAGAAGTTGATCTGAAAATGTTTCAAATTGGTTGGGATCTGGATCATAGAATGTGGCACTGGAAGGGACTCTAAGGGATGTCAATCCAAATCAGGATGTAGTCCAAATCAAGACTCATCCTGAAATGTCCACTTGGGTTCCAAAGTAAAACATGGGACCCAGGCACAGTCATAGTTCAACATAACATGGCTTTTTTGTAATTTATTTCCACTGTCCCAGCATGTAATAGTATTTGTGTGAATCTTTCCAATGCATCCTTTTTCTGTTTTGATAGTTTGCTATGAAAATTTAATTTAAATAATAATTCTTGGTATCACGCATCGGCTGTCCCATCGCAAGGGCACCTCCTTATCAGTTCCTGAGCCTCATGCTCATTACTGGAACTTAACCCTTGCCTCACCACTTCTGGGAGAACCGAGGAGATTAAAAAGGAACTCTTACTGTGCTCAGGCAGTAAGGCCTTTGAACATAGAGCAAAACAAAGGAGGCTTCAGGTAGCGTAGTGTTGGTGTTTGTGTGCTAAGAAAAGAACAACAATCTTCAGAGAGAAACAGCTGCTTTATTCTCCAAGTTCATTGATAGTAAAGTCCATTAAAAAAACCCGCAGATTAGAGGGTCATAACCATGAGTTCAGTCCAATAAAAATAGTCCAAGTTCGTTAGGTAATCATAGTGAGAAAAAGAGAAATAACAGATCCATAAGCCAGACCAGGTCTTAATCCATGGAGAGACAAATACAAACTAACTAACTGTTCTCCAAAATGGAGAATTCCTGATCAGGTGATTTACTCTTAGCCAATCAGGTAACGGAGAAGAACTTTCTCAAAACAATAGTTGTTTTTACACGTATGTAATCAGTGTTCTGGCCTATAGACATAACATGGATCTCAGCTAGTTAGAAGGATAAGAAATACAACAAAACAGGCAGTCTTGTGACATGAGTTCATGAGGCAGAGAGAAGACAAAGGATTTCTGAGGCCTATCTATGAGGCCTAGCTGAAAAATAGCAATTTCAAGCCTTGTGAAGCATTAGGAAATAGGTCTTTTCCTGACACTTGGCATTACAGAAACCTTGTTCACTTAGAGCAGTGGTTCCCAATTAGTGGGGTACGCGAGATTGCATCAAGGGGTACGCGCAGCAATCTCATAACTAAAATATTAAATCCTTAAAAAACAATAATGCAATAACAATTGCCAAAAAATTATTCAATTTAATTAAACGATCAGTAAGTAAGTCAATTGTATGCATCAAGCGCTTTCTCCTGCGGCGGCAGTTTTCCCCGCGCCTCCCGTGTCTCGCATCCCCCGATCGCGGCCACCCCCGTTCCCGCCTATTTGCTCGTCATTGTCAGTCAGTCAGTTCGGTTTATGTCGCGTGAGCGTGTCGCTCTGCTCGTTGTGTTGTTTTAATTGTGAATTAATAAATATCCGTCGCACTGTGTCACGTTGATCAGCCTTATATACCTACCTCGGTAAACGGTAAGATAATGTTTTAAAACTGTTTAAATTTGCGCTTTCACTATAAACTGCAATACAATGTAATGATGTTTAGAAAATAAAAATAATATTCAAGCTGCTTCAGTTGTAAGCATGTTTGCGGATTCTGTTTTCTAGATTTTAAGTTACATTAATACTATTTTCATTGTAAATTTCAATACAAAGCAATAATGTTTAATTTGTTTTCTACTATGTACCTACTTCGAATACAGAAGGACAAATTCAATTTTTTGCCTGTTCGCAGTTTGTTTGGTGTTTTTTTTTTTTTTTTTGGTTTTCTAAGCTTTTTAATTACTTACATTACAAAAATACAAAAGCTGAGTTAATAAGTCCCCTTGTTTTTTAGATGGAACAGTGGTTGCTAAGGCGCCGAAAGGTTGAGGAGGAGGTATCAGAAAATACTGAACAGTCGCCTGCTAATGATGTATCACCCTCTACTAGTACTCCGACACACAAAAAAAGAAACCTTGATAACAAGGAATCGTCTCTCAAAAAAAGAAAATATGATGATAGTTATATTCAGTTTGGTTTACAAGCTCTGGAGATCCTAATTCCCCATTGCCGCAATGTGTCGTTTGTGCAGAAATGCTGTCAAACCATTCGTTAAAACCATCCTTACTACGTCACCATTTAGAAACCAAACATGCTAATTTGAAAGATGAATCTGTATCTGTTGTGGCCCACCACTCACCAGAGCAGCAGAGGTAAGGGAGGTAGGCAAGGCGTTATCAAAACAGTCCAGGGGTCAAACCAGCCGAGCGTTTTCAAAGTCCAAAGGGTTTTCCGTAAAGCAGTCCGAGGTCACAGGCCAGGAGTCCAGATTCTACGACGGGCAGTATACACAGGATGGGTCCAAACTACAGAGTTGCTCTGACCAGGAGCAGGCAGATTTCACTTCCTTTTAAGGTCAGTCAGAGTCCACAGCTGTGGGCCTGTTAAGGAGGCGTGCCCGAGCCCTCCTTCGCCTCACCTGAAGCTGATGCCTTAAAGCACCCCTTGTTGCTTCTGAAGTGCTGGCCTGGTTACTTGGTTCTCCTGCCATGCCCGGGTCCCACAGCCCAACCTGGCTTGAGCCCTCCACCTCTTCCAGGACCTCACCTGCTGCAGTCGGCCCTAACCCAGAAACCTCACCAGTCTGTGGAGTTGGCTGCTCATCCGGGACCTCATCTGTTCCAGCCGGCCCCAACCCAGAAACCCCACCCGATTGTGGAACTGACAGATTGTGGCCTCGCACCCAGGACCCCAGGCCAGTACAGTATCCTTCTTTCAACATAAATTAAAAGACCTCAAACAAAGACAAAATTCTATTGAGGCGCTTTCTTTAAACATGAATATGAACGCCCTGCAAGCCTCTTTTCGAGTTAGTTATTTAATTGCCAAGCAAGCAAAACCGCATACAATTGGGGAAAACCTTATACTCCCTGCAGCAAAAGAGATAGTGAAATGTATGTTCGGAGAAAAAATGGCCTGAGAACTTGATGTTATTCCTATGTCAAATAACATTGTCTCTCGCCGTATTGCAGACATGTCAGATAATCTGAAAAACCACCAAATTCAACGCATTTTACAAAGCGATTACTTTGCCATACAACTTGATGAATCCACAGACATATCAAACTTGGCTCAACTTTTAACATATGTTCATTATGTTCATTCCAAAAAGGTTCATGAAGAGTTCCTATTTTGTCGTGCCCTTCCGATTCATACTACTGGGGAGGACATATTTCACATGGTCGACGGTTTTATAAAAGAAAACAAATTGGATTGGTCGAAATGCATAGGAATATGCACTCATGGTGCCAGAGCAATGACTGGTCATTTTTCAGGACTTGTGAAGCGAATACAAGATGTAGCCCCAGAAGCAAAATTGACCCATTGTGGTATTCATTGAGAGGCACTTGCTTGTAAAAAAATTCCAGCCTGCTTAGATAGTACTCTTAAAAATGCTGTGAAAATTGTCAATTTAATCAAGGCCCGTGCCACAAACTCAAGAATTTTTACAGACATTTGTAAAGAGCTTGGCAGTGAGCATGAGACCCTGTTGTTACATACTGAAGTGTGTTGGCTGTCCAGAGGAAGAGTTGCTTCAAGAATATTTGAGTTGAGACATGAAATTGAATTATTTTTGACCGAGCAGGGACATGCCGAGTACAAACAGATGCTGATTGATCATTTGTGGCTACAAAAATTGGCTTACTTGTCAGATATTTTTACAAAACTGAATGAGTTGAATTTGGGGCTTCAAGGCCAGGATACAACCATATTCACTATGCAGGAGAAGGTTGAGTCAACAATCAAAAAAATGTCTCTCTGGACATCTTTGATCGACAGATGTAAATATGATCAATTTCCGAATTTAAACCTTTTTTTGGAAACTACTTCTTCATCAGTGAATGAAGATGTAAAATCAGCCATAAAATGCCACTTGCAAAATTTGTCGACCACATTATGCACTTATTTCCCAGAAATATCGTCGCAATGGAACTGGGTAAACAACCCCTTTGGAAACTGTCCCACCGATCACCTATCCATTTCTGATCAAGAGGAATTAATAGACATCTCATGAAACAGTAGACTCAAAAGTTGTTTTGCGGAGCAATCACTGGTTAATTTTTGGGCTGGTCTGAAAGACGTTTATCGTGTCAGCGAAGTAGCAATAAAACATTTACTGCCATTTTGCACGACGTACCTTTGCGAGAGTGGATTTTCCGCAATGACAAACTTAAAAACTAAACATAGTCACAGACTTCAACTCGAAGATGACTTGAGATTTAAGCTGATCAAAATGCAACCAGATTTTTCAGAGTTGTGCAAAGAAAAACGTGCACGTTTATTACATTAATGAAACATGTGTTCTCTGTCATTAGAATGTCTTTTGATGATAGTAAATATAAAATACACCTGATTTCATTTTTTATTTAACGTTCCTGCAATAAGGGGTATGCAAGTTTGAGGTCTTTCTTGAAGTGGTACATAGAAAAAACTAATTGGGAACCACTGACTTAGAGAATTGCTTGATGAATGTCAACAAGGCTTGCTCCTTAGTCTCATGGCCAAGTTAATTCTTTCCTCCCTGTGCTTGCTGCTAAGATGTGCAAAAGGGATGTGGCAGAGCTGAAAAGCCCAGAGTCACTTAGAATGGAGACCTTCCAAGAAGGGGAAATATTTGTGATGGGAAGGAGAAGAGAAGTCTACATTTAAGACATAGCAAGCAGTTGGGTAGAAGTTGTGAAGGAGAAAAGGAAAAGGACAGACTGTGGAGTAACTTGACTAGAGAAGAGATAATAATGAGAAGGTTAATGAGGGTTGCTAAAAGGACAGGTGGTTTCTGTAATGAAGAAGGGAAGGTGATCCAAGATGTTTGAGAGAAGATAAGGGAATCCGCAGAATTGTGGCAGTAAAAGGGAAAGAAATTCTTCAAAGCATTGCTGAGAGGTGCATAGAGAAAGGTTTTAGAATTAGGCAAATTGGGAAAGGAGTGGGGGGGGGGGGAAAGAGAAATTGGCCTTGAGACTAAGAGCAAAGAAAGAAGTAGGATGAAGAGGTGATAGTGAATATCATTAAATGCTGCAGTACCATTTTTGTGGACTTGAAAGAGTGCTGGATATCTTTAAAATGCTATGAACAGCATGGTGCTCATGTTTTTTCTGTTTTGTTCATATCTTTTTTTTAAAAGTACCGCACTCAGTGCCCATTTCATGTTGGCTATCTTAACCTGTAAGCTAGCAGATGGTTCATACCACCAAAAATGTCATATGTGGTTGTTTACTGTGCCTGTGCAGATGATTTTGGAGATAAAGCTGCCTGCTTCCTTCCCTGTGCTCTTGACAAAATTTTCAGAACTGTAAGAAATATTGTCTTGGCCAGTAGCATTTTACTCCCAGATGCATGGTGGTTGTCAAAAATTAATAGTCAGGATCAGAAGGAAGGGCTTGTTTAATAATCTCATATACAGTACTCCCAACTTGAATTTTCTTTTTTTTAAATTTTTTATTTATAGGTATACAAAAGAAAGCAAAGAAAGATATACATAAAAAATAAACTCATACATAAAGGAAATAACACATTCACATGTTCTGCAATGAATACAATACACATTTTATATGTGTGTGTATATGTAATATATATATATATTGACTGCTTCTCAGTTGTTCTAGTACAGGGATAGCGAATATTGGCACTCCAGCTGTTCTTGGACTTCAATTCCTAGAAGCCCACGCCTCTGAGAATTAACATGAATGGGTTTACTGTGTGTAATATGGAGTCACAGAGACTTGGGCTTTTGGGATAGGTTCAGTGCAGTACTGTATCTTATTTCTTTCCTCAGTGAGATCTGAATAAATTATGCAGAATGCTTCAGTTGATCACCTTTTTACTACTATTAATCTGATTATACTAATCAGACAGCACTGGCTCTTTAGCTGTAAACGAAGATGAGCACCGAACCCTAGAGTCAGTTATGACTGGCTTTCAAGCAGTGTTTCCCACCTTTGGTTTTTGGACTTCAATTCCCAGAAGCCTATGTCAGTACATTGGCTGATCAGTGCTTCTGGGAATTGAAGCCCAAAAACAAGAGGTTGGGAAATACTGCTTTAGAACAAGCTTTACCTTACGCAGTGGCTTAAATTCATGTTACAACTCCATATGCTTCTGTTCCTTTTATGATTCTTGCCTGTTCAGAGCTGGTGTGCTGTAGGCTTGCCTTTTGGTTTTTTGGACAGAATGTAGGAGGTTACAGGAACAGAAGCTGCATGTGGGAGAACAGAGACTGTGGCCGAAAAACTAAACTCCCCAATTATCATTTTCTGTGATAATGTAATTATTGATTGATTAACAGGAGGAATAACTGGTAGGGTGAAGAGTGCTAGCCTTTTTAAAACCTTTAGTATCCGACCTTGTTATCTTTTGGCTAGGATACTAATTAGATTGGTGGAGAATTAGAGAAGGTGTAGAGAGTGGAACAAAATTCTAGAAAAGAAAGCCTAATGGATGACCTTATTAAGCTTAGACATATTGAGATTACCACCCAACTAAATAGCAGTTTTGCTTTACCCATTGCATATTTTACACCGCGTTTGTAAAGTTTCATGTATGAAACCCAACTATGTATTTGTAATTTAACAAACTATGCAATTTTTGTATTTTATCTACAGTCTTTTGTAAATGACCAAAATTTATTTATTTATTTGCTATATTTATACAGTAATACCCCGGATAACCATTGTACCGTATAGTGCTAAAACCGCATAATGTTACAAGATTTTTGGAAAAATCTTGTATCGAATAACGCGATTTTTAGCGTTATCCGGAACACTCATGGGGGGAGGGGTTGGATTAGGTAGAACATCTACCCAATCCAAACCCCCCCAGGGCCCGCCCGCATGATGTTTGGAAAGGGTATGGGCCCCCATACCCTTTCCAAACATCGTGCAAGCACGCGCCTGTCAAACGCGGTTTGGGGAGGATATGGAGAAAATCTCCGTATGCTCCCCAAACTGCGTTTGATACGCGCGCACCAACGCACCTGATGTTTTTTAGCATTGTTCGTTGTATATCCCGGACAATGCTAAAAACCAGATAACAACATGACTTGTGGAACCAAGTCATAACGTTATCTGGGGTACTAGTGTACCTCACCCATCTAGGAGATTTTCCTACTCTGAGCAGCTAACAACAGAAAACTCACACATTAAAAGCAGTCACACATTATAAAAAATACATATAAATACACTAGATGGAATGGCATCGGGTCATAGGTTGAAAACCCCTGGTTGAGGGTTTCAGGCAGCTGTAGGCCTGAAATTTAGTTTATTCACTTCATGGGGATTACCATTTTGCATACAAAAGAAGCAGGACAAACCAGTAGGAAACATACCTTTGTGTCCCTTCATAAAAACAGAGTTCCAGAGATTCTTCTAGACCAGGGGTCTACAAATTTGGCTCTCCGGATGTTCTTGGATTTCAAAATATTGCAGACCCCAAGTCAGCACACCTGCTAATCAGGGCTTCTGGGAATTGAAGTCCAAGAACATCCTTTGGGCCCACAACAACTGCCTGAGGGAGCAGATTCCATGGCCTGGCATGCGGCTGAGAACATTGCCCCCTCCTCTGGACCTACAACAACGGCTAGGGGGGAGTTAGTCTCTGTTCTGTTTGGTTGTTTTGTGAGGTTGTATTTTATGATTTTTACTGTACTGTTGCTGTTTTGACTGTAAGCCGCCCTTAGTCGCCTCGGTGAGTGGGCAGCAATATAAATCTGAATAAATAAATAAATGAATCCAGAGAGCTAAGTTTGCAGGTTCCTGTTCGAGACCAACCAACTATTCATTTGTAGGATGATCCAGCACCATCCATGTCTCAGGAGACATGCCCACAATTCAGACTGTAATGACTTCAAGTGAGATATCAGGCATACTGTGGAAGAAAAGTTGCAAAACAAATAACTTAAGTGACTCATGCATACAAGCCAAGAAATTTGCACAGACTTGTGTAGATGATAACATGTCAATATTATCTGAGATTCTCGTGAGATGGCACTACTTTACAGCTTTGCATCTTCCCTCCAGCCTTGTGAATTCATCCCATCCTTCTCTTTTGTGTATGTTAGCTCCTACAGAGCATTACTACAGCTGTCTCTTAGCTAAGATTGACTGTTGTTAGCTTTAAACTAACCTGAAATCAGATTTAAAAACTGATGTGCTAGCCCTAGCTCTAATCTTGGTGCATATATAATATTGTATTGTACATGGGCAACTGTGACTCTCAAGCTGCTTGGATGCCTGCTAATACCGTATAACTATTATATGCTGGTGGTGCCTCTGACATGAATAAAGGAAGACTCTGCACTATTGGCTATACTGATTGGGGATGATGAGAATTGTGGGTGCCAGACATTTGGAGGACCACATTTACCTGATCCTGTACTGTAATATTTTGCTACAAAAGGCAAGAGAGGAAGCACTTGAGGTTATGTTGTTGTTGTTCAGTCGCACAGTCGATTCCGACCCTTTGCGACCCCATGGACCACTGTCCGCCAGGCACTTCTGTCCTCCACCATCCTCCTCAACTCGCTCAGCTCGCTCAGCCCATTGTGTCTACAATACCATCTAGCCATCTCATTTTTGGCCGCCCCCTTCTTCTTTTGCCCTCCACCCTTCTCAGCATCAAGGCTTTCTCAAGCAAATCCTCTCTTCTCATTTGATGTCCAAAGTACTTTAGCTTCATCTTTACTATTTGACCTTCTAAGGAGCAGTCAGGGTTAATTTCTTCTAAGATTGACCTATTTGTTCTCCTCGCTGTCCAGGGGACTCTCAAAAAACTCCTCCAACATCACATCTCAAAGGCATCTATTCTTCTGCGCTCAGCTTTCCTAATGGTCCAGCTCTCACAACCATACATTGCCACCGGGAATACCATTGCTTTGACTATACGAATTTTTGTTTGCAATGTGATGTCTCTACTTTTCACTATGTTCCCCAGGTTTCTCATAGCTTGCCTCCCAAGAATCAGTCACCTTTTTATTTCATGGCTGCAATCACCACCTGCAGTGAGCTTTGATCCTAAGAAAGTAAAATCTGTCACTGTTTCTACTTCTTCCCCATCTATCAGGGACTGATAGGGCCTGTTGCCATTATCTTGGTTTTCTTTATATTGAGTCTCAAGTCAGCTTTTGCACTTTCTTCTTTCAACCTAATCAGGAGCTTTTTAAAGTCCTCCTCACTTTCTGCCATTAGGGTGTTATCATCTGCATATCTCAAATTGTTGATGTTTCTCCCAGCAATTTTGATATGAGACACATGCAATTTGTTTAACCATTCAACATTCCCTCTCTGCAGCCAAAGGTGGATTGAAAGGCATCAGACCTTGTGAATTTCAGTTGGGGAGAAATGTATTGCTTAGCTATTTGCAAGGACAGTTATGGCCTGTATTGGATGTTTCACTCACTACAAACAAGACTGGCTTGCTGAGCCTCAAAATTTGTTTAGACGCACTATTTTTAAATAGCATTGACCCTATGCAAGCAATCAGGAAGTATGCATATTGGATTAAATTGGCTGCTGGTATGCTGCAGAAGGGAGAAACTAATGTTGAAATTTTACAAATTAAAAAGGGAAATTCGTGTAATTGGAGTTTTCTTTGATGGCCTGACAGTCAGTTGGCTAGGAAAAGAATGATTTTACTGGTGGGGGTGGGGAGGATGTGGGACTTTGATACAGGGGTTAATGGAGCGAGGGAGATCTGGAAAAGGAGAAGGTTTGACTGCAGTTGACACAAGAGGCATGCTTGGATCAGCATGAATTGAAGGAACAGGAAACATCCTTGTATTTCCCCTTTGTAATTCTCCCTAGGATGCCATATACTTGGCTCAGTTTCCCAGGATATCCTGTTGTAGATCTGTGGGGATTTATTTCAGGCTGCTTATAATTCTCCGTTGCTTCTTGGCCTTACGTCCCATCCTCTCACATTACAAAACAAGCCTCCTTCCCCACAGTGCCAACCTTTCTGCCCCTTGCCCAACAGAGCCAGGTGTGCTATGCTGCAAAGTTGGCCGTGGTTGATGTGACACTGATGCTGTGTTTACAGTTCTTCAGAATACATGGCCTCTTTTTTTTTGTTGGCAATGAGAAATGAGCCCATGAGTATCGACACAGCTTTATGGATCTGACCAAGATGAAAATATTAACAATTATGTGTCGGCACTATGAAACCAGCCATAGTCACCACTGGCAGCCAGTCGGTCCCATGTTAATCATAATTAGTATTCTGCTGTCAGCCTGAAACCAATATCTGCAGAAATATTGATATGTTTTCCTAATATACGTCTCCTTCCCTTGCCTCCATCAGATCATATGGCTGACAAGAGTTTGAGCCCCTTAGGAGTTGTCTACTGCTATACAGCTGACTTGTAATCGGAAATGTGGGATTGACCCCGTGGGAGTTGTGGGTCTGGCTGTCTGGAGTTTCTAATGGGAAGAGAAACATGGGAAGGAACTTTATGTACTGCCATGTTTTCTAAATACCAGTAGCTGTGGATTAAACGTAGGCAGAAATGTTGCTTTTGTAGGGGTGGAACAGGATGTTACTGTAAGGAGCTCTTTAATCAGATTCATTTGAATGCTGACATTTAGGTAAAAATGTCTGGTCTGCAAAAGGGCATTAAAACTAAAGAAGTAGCACAATACAAGTGGACTTTGCAATTCCAAGCCCTTTTTGTAATGGATAAAGGGACAGCGGTGGCTTAGTGGTTAAGACATTGAACTTGATGACTGGAACTTCGGTAGGTCAGCAGTTCAAGACCCGAATGCTGCATGATGGAGTGGGCTCCTGTTGTCTCTCCCAGTTCCTGCAAATGTAGCAGTTCGAAAGCAAGAAATTGCAAGTAGATAAATAGGTACCACTTTGATGGGAAAACAAACAGCATTCCATGTCTAGTCATGCCTGTCATATGACCATGGAAATGTCTGCAGATGCAGACAGCGCTAGCTCTTTGCTTGTAAATGGAAATGAGAATCGACCCCTAGAATCTGATGCGACTGGCTTTTGAGCAAGGGTGACCTTTACCTTACCTTTTTGTTGTTGTTGTAATGGATATGTGGCTGAAAAAACTAACCTGTCCAAGAAACGTGTCCTCTTATGCTCCACTGCAATGCAGGCACTCTTTGTGAAATGGGAGTTCAGCTTTTGATACCTGTTCTTGAGAACCAAGAGATGGTTTTTAATCTCTAAAATCCTTTTAGCATCTTTGCGGATTCACTGAGGAAACAATCTCAGCCTAAATATCTTACCGACAGATGCTATGCTGCATCTGAGGAATAATTTATTTTTGGCCTCTTGCACAGCAAAGGGTCTTTCTCTTTCCTCCCTGCTTTGTTCTTCTGGGTTCACCCCCACCCTAGTGGGGTGTGTGTGTCTCTCAGTGGGTTTGTCACTCCCCTCCATTGGGGTGGTGATGGTGGAGTTTTCCCTCGACAGAGTTGTTTCTCCTTGGCAAGGAAGAAATAGTGCCAGGTTTAATGAGCCGACATGACAAGAGATGTCAGTTTAGATTAGCATCCGAAATGCCTCTCGTTCTGCTTCAGTTTTGCCATTTGTCTTTTGTAGATGAGTTCCCTTGTAGGCTGCTCCTGATTAGCTTGTCATGGGATTTTCCTCTCTGTGTGTATGTGATGGGTGGGTGGGGGGTAAAGAGAGACGAGGCATTCACTGAGGCAGTTGAGAAGTTTGACAGGATTCCCCTCTTCTGTGTTTTCTTTTTTCCTTTCAGAAGCATTGCTGCTAGGAGAATCTTTCCACTTTCTCTCTCCTCCTCATTCCCCAAGGCCTTTTGTGCTTAAGAAGAAGTTTTCAAAAAGTTTGGAATCAGTGAGTCATAGATTAGGAGGTCCTAATATAATGCTCTATTAATGAGAACTTCAGTTTCTTCCTCACTTGTTGAGAATGTGCCCTGAGGAAGCAAGGATGAGCTGAAAAAGAACCAAATGAATGAATGAATAATCTGATTTTGAAATGAAGTGGGCATTTGAGCATGTTGGAGATAATGTAACTCTTGCTCTCTGGTAACCTTTTGGGCTTGCGAATTTCTTTAGCGTGAAAACATCTTGTTTTATAATGTTTGACTCCTGACATGTGGTATGATTGTTCTCCTAATTACATTTTTTTTAAAGTAGCACTCTTTCTGCTTTTTGCGGGGAATAATGTAAATATAAACGGCAGTCATGTATTTTGATAAAAAAGCACTTTTTCCCAGTGGTTTTGTTGTTCAGTCGCACAGTCGATTCCTACCCTTTGCAACCCCATGGACCACTGTCCTCCAGGCACTTCTGTCCTCCACCATCCTCCTCAACTCGCTCAGCTCGCTCAGCCCATTGTGTCTACAATACCATCTAGCCATCTCATTTTTGGCTGCCCCCTTCTTCTTTTGCCCTTTACCTTTCCCAGCATCAAGGCTTTTTCAAGCAAATCCTCTCTTCTCATTTGATGTCCAAAGTACTTTAGCTTCATCTTTACTATTTTACCTTCTAAGAAGCAGTCAGGGTTGATCTCTTTTAGTATTGACTGATTTGTTCTCCTTGCTGTCCAGTGGATTCTCAAAACTCTCCTCCAACACCACATCTCAAAGGCATCTATTCTGCGCTCAGCTTTCCTAATGGTCCAGCTCTCACAACCATACATTGCCACCGAGAATACCATTGCTTTGACTATACGAATTTTTGTTTGCAATGTGATGTCTCCACTTTTCACTATGTCCCCCAGGTTTCTCATAGTTTGCCTCCCAAGAATCAGTCACCTTTTTATTTCATGGCTGCAATCACCACCTTCAGTGAGCTTTGATCCTAAGAAAGTAAAATCTGTCACTGCTTCTACTTCTTCCCCATCTATCAGGGACTGATAGGGCCTGTTGCCATGATCTTGGTTTTCTTTATATTGAGTCTCAAGTCAGCTTTTGCACTTTCTTCTTTCAACCTAATCAGGAGCTTTTTTTTAAGTCCTCCTCACTTTCTGCCATTAGGGTGTTATCATCTGCATATCTCAAATTGTTGATGTTTCTCCTAGCAATTTTGATCCCAAATTGTGATTCCTCCATCCCTGCATTGCGCATTATGTGCTCTGTGTATAAGTTGAATAAACAGGGTGACAAAATGCAGCCTTGTCTTACTCCTTTTCCTATTCCAAACCACTCTGTCCTTCCATATTCTGTCCTAACTGTTGCTTCTTGATTCTTGTACAGATTTTTCATGAGGTATAGAAGGTGCTCTGGTATTCCTCTCTCTTTAATTACTTCCCACATGTTGTTGTGGTCCACACAGTCAAAGGGCTTAGTGTAATCAATGAAACAAAAGTAGACTTGTTTCTGATATTTCTTTGTTTTTTCCATGATCCTACGTAGGTTGGCAATGTGGTCTGTAGTCCCCCTGCCTCTTCTGAACCCAGCCTGCACTTCTCGTAATTCTCTCCCCACGTGCTGCTGTAGTCTATCCTGTATTATCTTGAGGATCACCTTGCTAGCGTGTGGGATGAGCACAATTGTTCGATAATCTGAACATTCTTTGGTATTACCCTTTTTGGGGATTGGAACGTATACTGATCTTTTCCAATCCTGTGGCCATTGTTGTGTTTTCCAAATCTGCTGGCATATAGAATGTAATATTTTGGTTCAATCATCTTTTAGAGCTTTGAAAAGTTCAACTTGGATTGCATCATCTCCACTGGCTTTGTTGTTTGCAGTGCTTTTTAGGGCCTTTCTGACTTCACTCTCTAGGATGTCTGGCTCAAGTTCAATTTCCTCATCATTGAAATTATCAAGGGTGTTGAGGTCCTTTTTGTAGAGTTCCTCTTTGTACTCTTTCCATCTTTTCTTAATCTCTTCTGCATCAGCTAACTCCTTGCCATCTTTGTCCTTTATCATGGTAATTTTTGCTTTAAATGTTCCCTTGATTTCCCCAATTTTTTTTTGAAAAGATCTCTAGTCCTACCCCTGATATTGTTTTCCTCTACTTCTTTGCACTGTTCATTTAGGTAGGTTTCCTTATCTCTCCTTGCTTTTCTTTGAAATTCTGTGTTCAAGTGATTGTATTTAATCCTTTCTCCTTTGCCTTTTGCATTCCTTCTGTCCTCTGCTATTTTAAGAGACTCATCGTACAGCCACTTAGCTTTCTTATGCTTCTTTTCTTTTGGTATGGTTTTCCTTGCTGCCTCCTGCATGATGTCCCACATCTCTGTCCACAATTCTTCTGGCACTCTGGTCCAAGCCATTAAATCTGTTCTGCACTTCCACTGTGTATTCCTTAGGGATGTTGTCTAGGTCATATCTGTCTGGCCTAATTGTTTTTCCTATTTTCTTTAGTCTAAGCCTGAATTTTCCAATCAATAGGTTGTGATCTGAGCCATAATCTGCTCCTGGTGTTGTTTTTGCTGACTGTATGGAGGTTATTCATCTTTGGCTGCAGAGTATGTAATCAATCTGGTTTCGATGTTGGCCATCTGGTGATGTCCATGTGTAAAGTCTCCTCTTGTGTTGCTGGAAGAGAGTGTTTGCTATGACCATTGTGTTATCTTGGCAGAACTCTATCAGTCTTTGGACTGCTTCATTCTGTGTTCCAAGACCAATTTGCTTGTTATTCCATTTACTTTTTGATTTCCTACGTTGGCATTCCAGTCTTCTCCTATGATAATGTGTACATCATTTCTTGGTGTCTGTTCTATGAGGTGTTCTAGGTCCTCATAGAACTGGTCAACTGTGGTTTCATCTGCACTAGTGGTTGGTGCGTATACTTGGATTACAGTGATATTGAAAGGTTTGCCTTGTATTCTGAATGACATCATTCTATCATTTTTGAGATTATATCCCATTACTGCTTTTCTCACTCTTTTATTAACAATTATTAAGCCAGTGGTAGGTTAGAAGTAATATTTTCCAAACATTGGCACTAACATTTATAAATATCTTCTTGCTTCCTCTCTTTAATTGCTCTCATGCACTCTTCCTTCCCTATAATCCTCATTGTGGCAGGGTCTTCCATTGCTCAGTGTTAAAAACAGTGAGGGTGAGGGTGGTTTGGTAATATGGCTAAATGTTGCACACCTGCCATTTGTGATTTATAGAGTGACCTTATGTTAGCAGGTTTATAGTAAAGGGAGAAACTGAACTCCAGTTTCATGGGGGTGGTGAATCCATTCCAGGTTTTAATCTGAACATTACAAGAGCTAGGCAAATTGCCTTATCTGTTTCAAGGGTGGGATTCAGGACCTTGGACAACTCCTGTGAAGTTAAAACAGAAGCCTAGAGCAAGCTAACTAGTCACTGCAAAATCGGTCACTACTCTCATAGCATGCAATTGAGATTGAAAAAAATATTTTAGAAATTAAAAGCAACGTCAAGACTTATTCTTTCATGTCCAGATCAAACTTTGGATTGCCAAAATGAACCCACTTTCTTGGCTTTGTTGTTGGCCAAAATTATGTCCTCAGTACATGTTTTGGTAGTAACCAGCAGACCAGTAAATGTGCCAGATTCTGCATTTCTCCACATTCACACAGCGTGTCATTGTCCACCAACAGCCCTCAGTTGAGCGTTTTGGTCTTACATTTAGGCAGTCTGCCCCTCAGTCTGCTCAGGGTTCTCAAGTGATGTAGAAAATGTGAAGACTGAGGAAGTAAAACTGTAGCTGAGAACTAAAATCTCTTCTTCTCCTTCAGGTGCCATATCCATTCCGGATATTGGCTATCATGGCAATAGTCTTCCTGTTCTTAACTCCTTGGAACAGTTCTTCCAAGGACATGCCACACCAATCTCTCAGGTTCTTCAGCCATGAAGTCCATTTATGTCCAGGCCTCTCTTCCCAGAGATATTTACTTGCAAAGCAAGTTGGAATATTCTATACTTTATGTTGGTCCTCATGATATGACCAAGGTATTGGAGCTTTCTTTGCTTAATGGTCTTCAAGAGTTCTTGTTCTTTATCCTTCTGGCACAGTACTTCTACTTTAGTCACATTGTCAGCCCATGATATCCTTAGCAGCTGTCTGTAGATACCTGGGCAATATAGTAACACATACTGAGTGTATGGCCAGACAGGGACTAATACAGCATATTATATGCGGTCATTACAGATGTTACAACTGTGTCAAATGCAAATTTATATGGGCAACAAAGGCTGTATCCTTTCCAGAAGTTGATTTCCATCTTTAACTCAAAAACTTTTCAAACTGTAATAGCATTAATTGCATTTATTTATGGATTTGTCCTTTGTGGTAAGAAATATGTTGGAAAATCTTCAAGACCCATTAAGATACAAATTGGAGAACATAGGTCCAGAATTAGAAACCAAGTACAGTAATACCTCATATAACATTAGTATCGAATAACACGAAAATCGCATAACATCAAGGAATCTGGGGGGAAGAATTGCATCAGATAACATTAAGATCCTATGGGATGCTTCAGATAACAACCGCGAAAGCCTGTGTGGTTACAATGTATCTCTATGGATCCCATAGAGGATCAGATAACACTAAAAATCATATAACACCAAGACTTGTGGAACCAGGTTTTAGTGTTATATGAGGTTTTACTGTATTACAAGCACCTTTAGTCATGCACTATATCAAGGAGGGTCACACAGATGAGCATTTCAAGTTTGTAGTTCTTGAAGCTGTGCAACCTAAACCTTTTGAAAAAACCAAAATTGTTGTTGCAGAGAGAAGCATTTTATATTCACCGTCTAAAGACTTTGATTCCATCAGGTATGAATAATGAGTTGGACCTTTCATGTTTTTTATAATCATTTGCATGGTTTTGTAACTCTGAGCATGTTGTCACTTTAAAAATCAAGCCATTTCTGCCTTCTTACTGTATCTTTAAAAGAAAAAGAAAATTATCCCTCATTAATACATCGCTTGACACACAATATATACAGTTGTATCTCGTTTAAAGAGCATAATGTGTTCCACAGGATTGCTCTTTAAGCGAGTTGGCTCTTTAAGCGAGGCACTCTTTATGCGAGGTTTGACTGTAACAAATAAAACCAACCAAAAAAACTCGCTTAACAAATATATCAGGGTTCGCAATCCCTCCCACCAGACATCACAATTGGTCACTTACAATGGTGTTTCGCTTAAAGAGCAAACTCTCATAAAGAGCAATCCTGTGGAACACATTATGCTCTTTAAGGAAGGTACAACTGTACCATATGTTTTAATGGTTTGAGGCTCATTACGACAATTTATTCCTCTCTGAAGCTAGCAGAAGCGTAAAAAAAACCTCTTGGTATGTATTACTGCATTTTTTGGACCATAAGGTGCACCGGACCATACTCAGTTTTTAGAGCACTTTTTAAAAGTATTTTTAGAATTTTTAGCAATTGGTTTGGGGGGACAGGCGTGTGCAGCCGTTCCTCCCCACACCGCAAGAACTGATCACACACTGTAATTGATTGGCGCTTGGGGGGGGGGAACGGAGAAATACGCCCGTCCCCCCAAACCCAAGCGCCGATCATGTACTTTGATCCATTGGCGCTTGGGTTGTGGGGAGAAATGGGTGCGCGCGCCTGTCTCCCCCAAATCAAGTGCCAATGGATCAAAGCGCACGATCGGTGCTTGGGTTGTGGGCAGGAATGGGCAACGTGGTTGGGAAGCTGACCAGTGACTCCCCGTTTGCCTTCCCAGCCACGCCGCTCCTACGCCTGCAGTGACAGCGTGTCTGGAAAGGCGAACGGGGAGTCCCTGGTTGACTTCCCAGCCACGCCACCCCTGCGCCACACCACCTTTGGACCATAAGACACACCTTCGTTCTTCCCACCTTTTTTTGGGAAAAGTGCATCTTATAGTCCGAAAAAATACGGTATGTTTAGATAACTTGATTTAAAAGGCTTATAGCTAAACTATAATGTGTTGTCAGAGTGTATGATTTTGTTTTCATTCTATTGTTTATAGAAAAATACTTAAGATTATATTCTGATGAAGAAAAATTCTTTTGAAAAACTGGCAATACTGGAACAGTTTTATTTATTTATTTATTTATTTAGATTTATTATCCCACCCCAATCAGGCAAACCTGACTCTAGGCGGCTTACAGAAAATTCATAAATTAAAACCTTGAGGTTCGAAATTACTTTAAAAAATCAATTAAAAAAGTTTTGATGATACATATGTTTTTTTAAACTCCTTTGCATTCTTGCAGTAAAAAAAATACTTGAAAGATATTTCTGCCTCAAATAGTTTCTTTCTCTCATTTTCAACTCCATATAGCAACACTGGGAATATATAACATCTCACTGTTTGGATATTTGTGGTGACAATTAGATCTCTACTGCAAAACAAATGTCCACTCTTTCTATTTCTTGTGCTCCTGCTACTAGCTTGCCTTGAGCTGGTGTTTGGTTTATAACCAGATATTTCGTCTCCTTGGTGTTGAGATCCAAACCAAATTCTGTGCTTGAAGCTCTAATCCAGGGGTTGCCAACCTTTTAAAGTTGGGGGTCAGGTCACACTCCCTCAGACAGTTGAGCAGGCCAGACTGGTGGTTCCCCCACTATAAATGCTGCCGTAAAGCACTTGTGCAACTGTCGTAAACATGTTTACGACAGTCACAAGCACATTTACAGCTGTTGTAAACACATCCGCTTGTGGTGGTGGCGGCATGAGCCATATGATTTGGCACCGTGGGCTGAGGCTGGCCCACAGGCCTTAGGTTGCCCATCCCTGCTCTAATCCCTATTGAGGGCTTTCAGAAGTAAATGCAGTCATTGAAATTCCAAGCTAAATTGTGCAGAGGGAATTACAGTGGTTACTCGAGGCTACATTAAAAAAAGAATTCTGTGTATCACAGTATGTACCTATTAATTAAGACCATCCTGGGGTTTCTACCCAGTGATTCTGTCTTCACATATCACTTGTGTGAAGTATTAAAGATGCAATGCAGTACACATTTACATGACAGTAAATCCCACAGTGGGATTTCTCTACAAATGCATATAGGATTACATTGTAAAAACAATATTTCAACTTTTATTTTTTATCCTGTTGAGTATTCTGACTTCAGTATTGCCAGATATTAGATGCTGATGGACCACAATGACTCTTTGTCTTTCCAATTGCCACATAATTTTGAAAATCCCTTTATTATCTGCTGTTCTTAGCTTGATTCTTGAGATAGAGATATTTTAAATGGTTTTTAAAATGTTTTATATAAAAATAATTTTGTTTAATTGGTTGTTTAATATAAAATTTGGTATATATGGTAACAATTGTAATCCAATATACAGTGGATTTAACTTGTGATTATTGTATGATTTTAATTGACCCGAGTATAAGTTGAGCCCCATTTTTGACCTCATTTTGGGGGCTAAAAAACCTGAATTATACTTGAGTATATATATGGTACAGAAGAACTCCAAATAACGAAAAAACTCCATTCCATGGAGCTCTTTGCTATGTGGTTTTTTTTTCATTATGCAGTTCTCTATGGGAGATGCCCTGCATAACAAAAAAATTTGTTCATTAATCGGGGTTCCCATTAAGTGGGTATACCCCAGTTACAAAAAACCCTGCATAATGAATTTTTTTCATTATGCGGGGTATCACTATTGCATAATGAACGCTTTGTTGTGCAAATTTTTTGCTATACGATGCGTTTGTTATGCAAGGTACCACTGTATATTGGATTACAATTGTTACCATATATACCAATATGTATAAATGTATACCATGAAAATCCACTCTTACGGCTGATGAAGTGGACTTGATCTTTTTTATTCTTTGATATGCTTGCACAGACTAACACTGCTACCACTTTGAAAATTTCTTTATACAGTACTTGTTTTTTAAACCCAGCTACTAAAACAGCCAGTATGTAAGTTTGTAAATGATAAAAGAAATTGTCTGCGTCTGGCCAAGTTATCCTGATATGGTAATAGAGTAGACCATACTGCCAGTGACTCAACACCAAGTGTCAGGCGGCAGTTAACTAACCTGACCACCCTGAGGACCAATGTCCTTTGGTGGCAAAGTCCACAGGGAAGGATGATGGTCCCCAAGTGGATTAAATCCCACTTAAATCCATTTTAAATCCATCTACAGCAGTGGGTGGCAGGACTCGCCAACTCCCCCTCCCCTGGATTCTGGCCTCGGCTGGGGCAAAGAGGCCCTCCAGCCATGGGCGCCAGGACCCCCTCCACCTGCCGGCACTCCTGGGTCCTGCCCCTCTCTGGGCTTGAAAAGGCCACTATGGTGGCAGGACTTTCCCGCATCCACCCTTGGAATTTGCCTGTGGCCAGGGTGGAGAGGCCGTTATAGTATTGTGTTGTTGTATATTATTATATGCTGTTTTTGTAGATTGAATTTTGTATTATTTCATTATTTTGTATTTACTGTGTATATTGTTTAATTATCATGTGAGCCGCCCTGAGTCGGGTTCCCTGATTGGGCAGCATACAAGTGCAAAAATTAAATTAAATTAAATTAAATCTTGATGGACGGCGGCAGCTTCACCAGTACTGGCCTGGGGTTGAGGAGGTTTTTATCTGCCAAAAGGGCTCGGGACCAGAAAGTGGCTTGTGAATCAGTGGTATGGGTGCCGCACTGCGATGCAGAAGGATAGAAGGCCACATCATTGTATTCTCAGGACAGTTTTCATGGCTGATCACCATGAGAATTGCCTATATATGGATTTGGAAATGGCAGAAGAAGAAGAAAAGAAATTGTAATCTTTAAACTAAACAATAAACTTTAGTCTAATGCTTTAGCTTTTAATTCAGTAGAGTGAGGAGGTCAGTCAACGACCTTGGGAAGAGATGAACAGTTGAGTGCTGGAGGCACTCAGGAGGCACTCAAAAGAAAAATGGACAATCACTTGTCAGAGACGCTTTAATTTGGGTTCTGCATTGAGCATAGGCCTCTTCAGTTATTCTATAATTCTAAATTTCTTGATGATTTTGTATTCTGAATATATATGTAACAAGATGTCTTGAGACGATTTGACCTGAAAAGATGGACTACAGTATTTTAAATAAATAGGTAAAAGAGGAGCTAGCAAAACTATTATCTTATTCAATCGAACAAAGCTAGCAATGAGTTGATAGTGGCCAAAATCCTGTCGCTTAGTGTTGAAAAACTGCACTCTAGTAGGCCTTTGGTGGCTTAGTGGTTAAGATGCTGAACTTGATGACTGGAAGGTCAGCAGTTCAAGGCCCAAGTGCTGCATGATGGAGCTCCTGCCCCAGCTCTTGCCAACCTAGTAGTTTGAAAGCAAGAAATTGCAAGTAAATAAATAGGTACCATGTTGGTGGGAAGATAAACAGTGTTCTGTGCACTTCAGTGTCTAGTCATGCCTGCCACATGTCCACGAAAATGTCTGCAGATGCAGACAGTGCTGTCTCTTTGGCTATAAAGAGAGATGAGCACTGATCCTTAGAGTCAGATGTGACTGGCTTTCGAGCAAGGGCAACCTTTACCTTCACCTTAGGCCCAGTGAATCAATAGGGATATAGTGAGTTAGTTTCTCTGTAAGTTCCATTTATTCAAAGGAGCCTGTGTTAACTTTGGCGTACTGTGAACGTAGAATGTCCCTAGATTTCTCTGGCATTAAGCAGCAAAGAACAGTCACTCTTTGGAATTTGAAAAAGTGTTAGGAATGGGGTTGTGCTTGTACCGGTCCTCCTGGCACACATTTCCTGCTAAATAGCTGTTGGCATGGCACCTCTGAGAACAGAAACATGAGAAGATGTGTAGAAGTTGCTGGAAAAGGAATATGGCTTCAGGGAACCTAAAAGGTGGAGGTGGGATGGGTGGGGAGAGAAGAAAATCTCATATTCCAAGGCTATAAAAGACCCTTGCTCACTATTCCACAAACCTACTTACCAACTAGTCGTTGTGTAGGTGTTGTGTAAGCTGAATGTATGGCACTGCAGAGTTTCTCTCTGGGGTAGGAGTGGGGTCGGGTCTTCCTCCCTTTGTAGATTCTATGTGCCTCCCTGGAAACGAGCCATAGTCACGGGCAACCCACACAATCCCAGGGCACCCACGGAAGAAAGGAATTGTAAACTCCTTCTGAGTACTCTCTGCCTAAAAATCCTGGAAAGGGTTGGCAATAATTTGCAGTCAATTTGATAGCATGCAATTATTAGCATTGTGAAGAAGTGGTAGAAATCCTTTCTTAACCTTCAGCATACTTTGCAAAATGAGAATACCCTGCCTTTCTCCCAAACTATATTCCTCTGCCAAAGCATCAGTGGAAGAGCACTAGTAGCATGCATAAACAGTGGCTGGCAGTGATTAGTAAGCAAAGCCAACACTCTATAGACTCTTGCCAAGGACCTGTGAGAGTCCACTGCATATGGAGGAGAGATGGAGCTCTGATGAAGGCAGAGGGGAGAGAAGGTGGTTGGCATGATGCCCAGTTCCTGCTGTCCCAGAGAAGGACCAGGGAGGCAAATGGATGAAGCCTTTGGGGGTGATAACAACCACTCCTGTCTCCCCTCCTGCGTTCCCTCTTTAAAACATTAGAAGGCAGAAAGCTTTGGCCAAGATATTTCTCCCCAGCAGATCAAAGTGATCTGATAACCAGGAGAGAGAGAAGGGGGGGGGGAGAGAGAACAGAGAGAAATGCTTAGCTTCAGGGGATTGACCTGGGTCAAGACAATTGTAAATCTTCTATGTGGATAATTGTTTAGGAACCTACCTGGGAATTGAGTAATTCAGTTTCTGATACCATTTCCTAACAGAGATGGTGAAATGCTGTCACTCCATGCTATTATAGTTCTCTTATCTTGCCAACAATATAGCCAGGTTGTACTTGAACTAGGATAGGGTCACTTTCCCAAAGGTGCCCAGGGAGCTTCGACCTGGGTTTCCTTGCATTGGTATCCAAGCATGTAGCTACTGTGCCACCTTCTCTGCTGAACCTTTGGCTCACATGCAATTCTGTGTATTGGTTTATGTGCCTTTTGTTCTGTGTGTAGTATTCATTTGGAGGACTGTTGGAATAAGTTCTTTTTGGTGGCCGTCTTCATGGAGTAACTGGGAGGAGAGTTTGAGAACCCCTGTACCAGTCTTTTGGTAGTCTCTAATGTGGATGCTTGGGTAGAAATGCTACAAAAACCAAGTCATGTTGAGTCACCCACTCTTTATCCCCCATCCAAAGCCAAACCATTAAAGGCCATAGATTAAACTTCTTCTCACCTGACTACAGGAAGGGAAATGGAATTCTGGGATCACCGAGTCTCACCATCTGAAAAGACAATTACAGTAATAACTCGGATAACGCTAAGACTTGGTTCCACAAGTCTTGGTGTTATCCGATTTTTAGTGTTATCCGATGCATGTTAAAATCCTATGGGATGGATCGTATAACGTTAAAGCTCCATAGAGATACATTGTAGCTGCACAGGCTTTAGCGGTAGTTATCCGATCCATCCCATAGGACCTTAATGTTATTCGATCCAATTTTCCTCCCCAGATTACTTAACGTTATGCGATTTTAGCGTTATCCGAGGTAAACGTTATCCGAGGTATTACTGTATCCCAGTTTGCATTTCTAGCTCAGTATGAAAGTGTTTGTTTAAGGCAAGTTATGGGACTGGTACTGAACCTTCTTTACAAGCAGAGCAGCAAAGCCACAGGGGAAAACAGTAAGAAGGGAAATGTGGTTTGTCAGCCACGCTTCGATTGACATGTCAGGGCTGGAGCATTTGATGTGTTTTTCTTAAATATGTTGTGCTCGGGAGAGTGTGAATCAGATGGAGAACATTTTTAAGAGCCCTGTGTCTAGAGCCATTGATAGCAGGCCTGATTGTATCTGCAGCTGCAAAGTGCTGACAACTACAAATAATCTGCAGTGGAGGAAGAAAGAGTCCTGCTGGTATTGGAAACGTTCTTGAAGAAACAGGCTGTTTGAAAAGCCATACATCAGTTAAACATTTTGCATGACTTGGTGGCAGACCGTAATCTGTGGTTCTTATCTCTATCTTCTCAACAGTCTTTTGGGAAACTTACCTCTAATAAGTCATTGATTGGTCTCACTTTAAATCAGCAGTGGTTCTGTTAGCCACTTAGTATTCTGCATTCAATTGCAAACACTGGGATTGAGCCTAGAGTCCTCCGCATGGAGGACATGTTCTCTGCCTCTGAAGAACTGGAAAAAAGGACCGGTTGTTTTGCATGGACCATTTTATTTAGTTCACAAAAGCTCTACATGAAGCTATCTTAAATTATAACCTGAAAGCCTTCATTTGGTACAAAATGCAGCTCTTTCAGTGCTTGTTAAGTCTAATAGTCAGAACATGTTGCATAAATTCTGTACTTCTTGGTGCTGTGGCAAATCCCATTCAGAGCATAGTAAAGGTCATTTAGACCTGGGGGATTAATTATCCAACCAGATGAAATGGTTTGTGCATTAAGATACATGTCAGAAACCCTGGCCTTGACTATTTCCCTATCTGTAAGATCAATTAATCATTAAATGCAGTTGTATATTTTGTACATTACCAGAAAATGCAGTAAATCCCAGCTTTTTGCATAAACTGGCAGCCATAGTAGAATTTGAGAGGTTGTTCATGTACGGTAATTTTGGTAAGTCAGCCTGCTGTTTGAGCATCTTCTTAGCCTTGAATAGGAAAAAGACACTAGTTTTACCTGTGCAGAATGCATAAAACACAATAAGGGAGAAAAATGCTTCTTGTCAGTGTCTCATCTTTGAAGTAAGAGCTCTTGCAGAGATTGGAGGAATCTTGGGAGGCTTCCACACCAGGCTGAGGAAGGTTATCTGTAGCTAAAACAAGATAATGGTAATATTTTCTCATCTTCCTAAGTGATAAAAACTCAAGTTTACTTGTCATATGACAGAATCCAAGCACACAATAGGGGGAATTGGGGTTGTGGAGGACTTTCATTTAAGATCCACTCACATTGCTCAGTTTATCCAGTCTCTGTGCTGTTTAATGATTTCACTAAGGAAGGAAAACACTGACTTCCAACCTCTGCTTGCCTCTACTTCTCTGTTTTCTGCTGGCATAACTGCTGGGCTTGTTTCCAGCCAGCATGTTAAGACACAGAGAAAACCTCTGGCTTTTTTCTAAGCAGACACAATCCTGTTTGTTTTTAAACAGAAGGTGAAACCCTGGAGAATCCATTCCCTACAGAGGAACTGTAGACAGAAGCTTGTATCCATGATGAGACTGCTCTATGGGCCAGAGGACAACACCAAAATGTGAAGGTATAGTGGGGAATATGGGGTTTGAAGCCCCAGATAGATGGTGACATGGATATTTGTAGAGCAGAAGTGGTGAAAGTTCCTAAGATCAGGCAGAGACATATTTACAGAGCAAGACAGTAATACATTTCTCGGTGCAGACTGCTTTTCAGTTCCTTGATTTCTTTTTCTTTTTAAATGTTGTATGCCTGAGGTGGCAGTGCTCAGATGCCCTTTTTCTATAAGTTGCATACACCCTCACGTAAGTATGCACCATGTTAAAAGGAATGGAGGAAACTTTCTTATCCTGAGTCGGACTGCTAGTCCATCTAGCCTAGTATTGGCAGTCCTGAATGTCGCAAGGATTCTACAGCATTTTAGACAGGGTCTTTTCCCCAGTCTTACCTGGATATCCCTGGTATTCCCTGGGTTCCCATTCAGACACTAGCTGTGCCCTGCTGAGGTTCTAAAATAAGACCATATCAAGTCAGTGCTGAGTGGTACGGCAGTACAAAGGAGTAAAATTGCTGGACCAGCAACTCCAGTTAGTGGTGGTTGCTTGAGATGGTAGCAGCTAGTCTGCCAAACAAGAAACACACACTTTGAAGAAAATCCTTTTAGTGAAATACAACAAAAGGTGGGAGAAATTTGATCTCGGTGCCTGCAGAAACAAACCCCCCCCCCCCTCACTGAATTTCTGCTCCACATTGACCCCCAACTGAGTGATTCTTCCCCCAAACACACAATGCTCAGCGGAGGCCTTCAACCCTACTATGTTATGCCTAACCATTGGAGAGCCTGCCAATGCCACTTTCTCTACAAGGACCATTTTCCCTGAAGAGATAGTCTATGGATGAAGAGCAACTGAAAATATTAACCAGCACACCTAGGTCTTCAGTTCCAGTGGGAGCCATAAAATGTGTTAACACATCTGTAGGGACTAAATTATGCATGGAGGTTCCTGCTAGATGCTGTTAGAAGGGTTTTATTGCTGGTCTGGAAAACAGTTTTAAAACAGTACAGAACATACTAAGCAGTTCCAGACATGCAAATGGCAGCCAGGTGGGCACTTCCATGTCCTTGGATGTAGTTGGTTCAACTCCCTCTTGGAGCAGAGGCATGAAAACATACCAAAATGGAAATTGCAAATTTATCACAGTTCATAGGTTGAGAACTCAACCAAAGCACCTTATAGTTACTTTCAATATATAAGCCTGTGCCTATTATCCTTCCACCATCACCCTAATCTTTACACCTTATATTTAGATAATGAAGTGGAACTGGGGTGGTGGAGTTTGCCACATTTCTATGTAATCTTAGTTCCCTGCCAAGTAAGAACGTTGAGTTCCAAAATAATGCAATCATTTCATGAACTGGGTGTGGGAGAAATCTGACCAAGAGCCACCAGGAGTGGGATATGAAATCTAGACTCCTGGTTTGTTTTTGTACCCTTCATTTTGGAGCTTACTTTTAAGGAATAAACCTGATGCTGATCTCTGCCATTACTTTTGGAACTTTCATATCTTTTTCTGCAGCATCCACCATATAATGGTGCCCACACTGATGAATATTAGCATAGGTCGAAAGTGAGTGTTTTAATTTTTAAACCAATATTTAAAAGGTAACACTTCTCTTTGCTTATGTATTGTGTAAAGACCCCACTACTTTATTTATTTATTTATTCTTATCATGGGGAGAAGGAACAGCAGAGGCCAAAGAATGAATGGACATACTAATTGCTCAGGGAGACCTTGCATAAAGAGTGCCTTGCTTAGAGACTAACTTGCTTAAAGAGCAGAATTTTCTTTGAATGGTTACTTCGCTTTACAACCAAAACCAACCATAAACTCACTTAACAACTAAATCTGGGTTCGCAACCCCCCCCCCCCCCGGCCAGAAGTCAAAATTGCTCACTTACAATGGTGTTTCGCTTAAAGAGCAAACTCGCTTAAAGAACAATCCCATGGAACACATTATGCTCTTTAAGCGAGATACCACTGTACTATTAAGTGAATCTTTCTTTTGAGAGCCTGGCTTAGTTGTTAAGATGCTGAACTTGACAACTGGAAGGTTGGCAGGTCGAGACCCAAGTGCTGCATGATGGAGTGAGCTCCCGTCATCTATCCCAGCGTCTGCCAACCTTGCAATTTGAAAGCAAGAAATTGCAAGCAGATAAATAGGTACTACTTTGGTGGGAAGGTAAACAGCATTCCATGCACCCTGGTGTCTAGTCGTGCCTGACACATGAGCATGGAAATGTCTTCAGATGCAGACAGCGCTGACTCTTTGGCTATAAATGGAGATGAGCACTGAACCCTAGAGTTGGATATGACTGGCTTTCGAACAAGGGAGATCTTTACCTTTTTTTAACCTTAAAGATGAAAAGCTGTTTAAGGTCTGAGGAACGGGAGGAATAGAATGACAGCGTCTTCAGGGAATATGCCTCATATCTAAATGTAGCCCAAGAAATGGGAAAAGCGCTCATTTGTTACTTTTTTTCTGCTGTGAGACGTTAAAGGCTATCTTCTGCCCAAGCTGATAATAGGCTGGCTGGAAGGAAAGCCAGTCACCTGCTGAGCTGTTGAAAGGCACAGTTCTTGATCTGTGAAGAAGGAATGGGTGCCAAGCTACCAATTTTTACCTTGGCTGGGTGGAAATATCTAGTTGAGAGCAAACAGTGAAAGTTTCTGCAAGGAAAGGACAGGTCTAGATGAGGTCTGGTATGTCCTTTCAGCTTGGATTTCTGGGGTCATTTTCTACTCCAGTTTTGAGCCCACTATGGTCCCCTCTCTAGCTTCTCTGCCATCCCATAGTTTTTTAAGGGCCAATCCTATCTCCAGTGCACCAAGGCAAGTTTATTCATTTTGGGTTTAAATTCTTCTAAATCTGCTTTTTGGAGTGGGCATCCTATTTTATATAATCAGCACCCATCTACCCCTTCCTTTACCTTTGTCAGTTTTCTTTTTTCAATGTTTTCCTGCTGAACCTCAGTGCTCGCTCCTTTTCCTTGGACCAAACCCATGTTGTTCATTGGTGATGTTGAAGGCTTTTCTAATCTAGGCGTACAGATTTCTATACATTTGGGCCCAAACGCAGTTGGTAGTCTTAGCTGGAATACTTTGGAATAGTAGCCATGTTAGTCTGTGGTTCAGGGATCTCAGAAAACAAACAAAACAAAATAAACAAAATAAAGTAAAATAAAAATAAAAAACACAGTAGCACTTTAAAGACTAACTGCTATATTTTCACTGTTAGTCTTTAAAGTGCTACTGTGTTTTTTATTTTTATTTTACTTTATTTTGTTTGTTTTCTGAGTTAGCTGGAATAGATGGGTTGAATTAATAGCTGACTGGGGGAATCAATGTTTCTGTAAATTCCACTGATTCAGTGAGTCTGCTGTGGCTGGCATTGACTAGATTCAGACTTTGATTGCTCATATTGTAAAGAACTAACTTATGGCTGCTGGGGATTTAAATCACCCTAAAATAACACAAGGGTCATCAGTGCTTCATGGTTAAGACACTGAACTTGACGACTGGAAGGTCAGCAGTTCAATACTCAATTGCTGCATGATGGAGTGAGCGTCCGTCTCTGTTCCAGTTCCTGCCAACCCAACAGTTCGAAAGCAAGACATTGCATGTAGATAAATAGGTACCACTTTGGTAGGAAGGTAAACAGCGTTCCATGCACTCCAGTGTCTAGTCATGCCTGCCACATGTACATGGAAATGTTTGCAGACGCAGACAGCACTGGCTCTTTGGCTATATAAAGAGAGATGAGAACTGAACCCTAGAGTCTGATGCAACTGGCTTTCGAGCAAGGGAAACCTTTACCCAAGATAACAGTTTTTAGCCTGCCATTTTAGGACTACAGTGGAGTAATACTAGCTTGTGTTCACTGGGATTGATGGTGTGTTCTGACACTGGCAACCGGTTTTGTGTTTGTTGAGTCTTTATTTTGCTTACCTTCATGTTTCCTACCCCAGGATGACATCCAAATCAAACACAATAAAATTGTGACAAATACAAAAGGGCAGTAAAGCAAAACAACAGTTAATTGGGAGGAATGCACACATTCTTGGCAGTGAATGTCCTCCTGCAATGCAAAGTCTTAATCAGCTTCCTAATAAAGAACCATCCTGGAGAGTATCCTGTTTCACAAAATTGACTTGTCTGTACAAGCAGCATATGGGATTTATCACAAGACTGTCACTGTTTTAATGAAATTCTACTAGGTTGAAGTGCCCAGGCTCTTCTTTCTTTCCTTCTTTTACAAATTATTTCCACTGCTATAATACTTGAGAATAAAACAATCACAGGTCAGAGACCAAAATTTCCATCTTCTGTTTAACATTTGATAGTGGAGTTGGTAGGGACAATTAAAGTCATTTAGTCTATCCTTCTCCTTGTGGGCTACAAAATCAGTGACCTTGACAGATGGAGCCCTCCATCTTCTATGTAACAGCCCTTCAGATACTTGTAGACATCTGTCATATCTTCTCTTCTTCTTTTTTTCCAGAATAAGCATTCCAGCTCTTTGGTCTGTTCCCAACAGGATTTGATTTCCATGATCAAACATTCTTGTGATTGCTTTGCTTGTAGATACACGATCCAGTTTATTATTTCCCTTCTTAAAACGTCTCATTGACAACTGGGCACAATGCTCCAGATGCTATGGGGATTTTTTTGTCTTTACACATTCTCTACCTGAATCTAGCACAGCAAGAGTTTTTCCTTTTCATCAGTAGATTTCAGGATTATCCAGTAATATGGATAGACAAAAAGGATCAGGACAGTCAAAAGACAGTGGGTCTGTAGGTAACATAAAAATTAAACTATAGAATTTGCTACAACAAGTTGGTGCAAAAGGTGGTGACGTAGGCAGTGATGGGCTGCTCCTGGTTTGGACCGGTTTGCCCGAACCGGTAGCAGCCATCAGGGTTATCCAGTAATATGGATGGACAAAAAGGATCAGGACAGACAAAAGACAGTGGCTCTGTAGGTAACATGAAAATTAAACTATAGAATTTGCTACAAGTTGGTGCAAAAGTTGGTGACGTAGGCAGTGATGGGCTGCTCCTGGTTCGGACCGGTTTGCCCGAGCCGGTAGCAGCCATCCACAGGGGATCGCTGGGGAGGGTGGAGTGAATCTCAGGGCGACCGGTCCGGTCGCCTCTCTGGCTGCCCTCCGGATGACAGTTCCGGGCAACCCAAAATGGCTGCCCAGAACTGCACATGTGTCAAAATTTGACGCATGCACACTGAAAAATAGAGTGGTGCATTCATCAAATGGAGTTTTGATGCATGCAAACTTTTGGGCAGCCATTTTGGGATGCCCAGAAACAGCGCAGCACCTGGAGGAGCAGCGGTGGCGGCCTCTCCTCGGTGCACCACCTGGCCACGCCAGGCCGTGCCGCTGGGCTAGGTAGTGCTGCGCTGCCAGGCCCGACCGGGCTAGGCCGCGCCGCCAGGCCACCGCTGTGCCTGCCTGCCTGCTGCTCCCCGATCCCAGGGTAAGGTAAGTGACGGGTTTGTGTTTGGGGTGGGTGGGTGGTTTGAGTTGTATGTGTTTTATGTAGTTTGTTTTAATATGTATTTAATGTATTTATGTATTATGTATATATGTATTTATTTTAATTTAATTTATATGTATTTATTTTAATGTGCATTTTTATTTTATTTTTTAACTTTTTTACATTGGCTCTGCCCACAACATCATGATGTCATGACATTGGCTCCACCCACAACGTCATGATGTCAGCTCTACCCACAACATCAGCTCCGCCCACAAGGGGTAATAAAAATTTTGACAGCCCACCACTGGGCGTAGTTAAAGGTAGAGGTCACCCTTGCTCAAAATCCAGTCATATCCAACTCTAGGGTGAGGTGCTTATCTTCATTTATAGCTGAAGAGCCAGTGCTGTCTGTATCTACAGACATTTTTGTGATTATGTGGCAGGCATAACTAGACACCACAATGCACGGAACACTGTTACATTCCCATTGAAGGGGTACCTATTTATCTACTTGCAATTTCTTACTTTTGAACTGTTCGGTTGGCAGGAGCTAGGATCGAAATGGAAGCTCACTCTGTCACACAGCACACAAATCTCAAACTGCTGAACTGCCAACCTTCCAGTCATCAAGCTCCATGTCTCAACCACTTGGCTACTGCAGTCCCGGACTATGGTGACATAGATGGCTTGAAAAAGTAATTAGCCAGAACCAGGGAGGCTAGAGTTATCTCTGGTAACAAGTTAGAATAGTTCTATATTTCTTACAGTGTCAGAGTCAGTATGTCTACAGGTGCTGGAGAACCTGATCAAAATACTGCATTTTTGGTCTCCAGTAAGGCTTTCCTGACCATTGTGAGAAAAACAAGGTGTTTTAGACCCATGAATTGGGTTGTGTCAGCCTCCAGAGTCTTTCTGGTGTGAAAACATGATAGACTTGCCCAAGGCGATTAGAGATCAACTTAGATGAGCTCTAATCAAAGCTACCTTTCCTGATAGGAGCTTAGCTGGCTGAACAGCAATGTCTTCTTCTATTTAGGAAATTTTCATACTTTAATAATGTCAAATTGACAAAAGGTGTTCACCTTTATTGTATGCTATTTTTTAAAAGTTCCATCAGAGAGATGCACTTAATTCCCTCAAATGCGATGTGTCTGGGGGGTGGTTGTTGTTGTTTCAGCCTGTCATGTCAACTCTGCCCTTGGCAGTGTAATGGGAACTTTGCTATAGTTTTGGAAGGACAGGATTCTGAAAGGCTTTATGAAGTGAATAGGGCAAAGTTGGTTTTGTGCTTGTTGGTGTCTTCTCTTTTAAACTCTGCTTTTACTAGGCTTCATAATTGGAGCCGATCGATTTTTATCTCTCCCCCCCCCCCCCAGCGTTTGCCCACAATGCGGCAATTGTTCAAGTGACTGCTCATTTGGAGCGATTGAATTGCCTGTTGCTAGAACATTAAGTGATTTAGATTGTTGTCTTCTGAAGCTTGTATAAAGTTAATAACCTGCATTACTTCTCAGGCTCTGGAATGTAGCTTTTGGCGGGTGGATGGCAGTACTGAATGTGCATGTTGCTACCCTCTGCCGGAGGGAAGCAGTTTTTTTCATCTGCGGTTGAGCAACTGGGATGGTTTGTCTACCCAGAGTGTGAGCATCTGGGTGCCCACCAGGTAACTGCATTGTTCACATTCAGAATGTGGTTCAGAATGGAGACTATTTTTAGCCTCTCTGTTTGCAAAAACAAGGACTAAGACCAAGTAGTAATCATCATGTCCATGTATCAGATTATAGTAGGTAATCCATCTGCTTCCCCAAATCCTATTCTGCTTCTTGTATTTGTATCGGATGCTGTTTGGAGTTAATAATGTGTGGGATAAAAGCTGACAAATTGAAGCTTAATCCTTTCAGGCACAGGGACTGCTGATGGATGGTTTATGGATCCAGCAGAATTTATTTGTTTGTTTGTTTATATGTATCCACCGCCCTTCTCACCGAAGTGATTCAGGGCGGTTTACAAGTAATAAAAGACATCATAATAAAAACACAAACACTACCTGAAAACCTCAAATATAAAACTGTTAAAATTAAAATTTAAATCTAAAAAGATTAACTACCTTTTACTGCATTGTAAATGCCATACTCTTGGAAAGAGGGTGATATTCTCTGTCACAGAAAGAGCCTCCTTAAAGATTGTAGTAGTTTTGAACCACAGTCAGGCATACCCTGGTAACTACAACCTTGTGTTTTCAGCTAATCTTTTTTACATCAGGTCAGGCAAAAGGAACTGCAGAATAGAACTTTGTTTTGGCACTTTCATGACTGGCCTAGACATGGAAGAAGAAGAACCCTCTGTCATTTTAAAAACCTGCCTCATTATTGCAAAAATAACTGGCCATCATTGGTCTGTGTAGCATTTTTCTTATGTGCTTTGAGCTTGTTGTTTGCTATGTGCTGTTAAGGTGCATTTCACCTACTTTGATAGTATAAATGTGTGACCTCCGAAAAGTCCAGCCATTCACAGCCTTGATCAAATCTTGCAAATCCAAGGCTATGGCTTTTTTTTATTGAGTCAGTCCTTCAAAGATCTTTATCAGAAACCAAAATCCTTTGCACCATGACATTCCCAGTTAACTGGCTGGATAGCTCAGTGGTTTAGGTAACTATCTGCAGAGGCACAAACGTTGGGAGTTCAATTCCCTACTGTGCTTCCTAGTTCTTTATTAGGAAGCTGATTAAAACTTTGTGGCCTTGAGCAAACTGCGTAGTCCTAGGGCAGTAATGGCGAACCATTTAGAGACTGAGTGCCCAAACTGCAACCCAAAACCCAATTATTTATCACAAAGTGCCAACACAGCAACAGAGGAAGAAGGAAACGCTCCCATTGGGCTGCTGGGCAGAGGGGTGGGGTGAACTCTGTGCTGTGGGAGGGAGGAAGCGCTCCCATTGGGCTGCTGGGTGGAGGAGCTAGGCAAACTCTGTGCTGGGGTGACTGCACAGGTGCCCACAAAGATGGCTCTGAATGCCACCTCTGGCACGCATGCCATAGGTTTGCCACCACTGTCCTAGGGTACACACAGAAGAAAGGAATGGTATATCAGTTCTGTATAATTTTCTACCTAGAAAACCCTAGAAAAGTTTGCTATACATTAGAAACGATTTGATGACACACAATTATTATGATTCCCAATTATTGTGTGTAGATGTGAAGGTTGAACAGTGAAGAAAATGGATGGAAAAAATGATTCACTTCAAATGTGAAGGATAGTTTTGCAAATAGTATAGACTGCTAGACAAACAGATCTCATCAAGATCAAAGCAACCCTGAAGAAGAAGAAAATTAACAAACGGAGGCTATTATATTTTGCACATATGATGAGAAGATTCACCGAATAAGACAGATAATTTCCCCTAGCACTCTTTTATTTGCTAGTGAGTCTTACTTTCAAACAATGTACCCGAAGTATGATAGCCTCAGTTTAATCACTTTTGCTTTTAGAGAGAGTTCTGGCACCAGGAAAGGTTTTTATTATTGTCAGGTCACTTCTGTCTTAATGCAGTCCTACCCATGAGTCACCTCTAAAAGGTCCTATTGTCAACAGCCCTACTTGGCTCTTACAAAGTCAACCCTATGGTCTTCTATTTTGAGCCAATCTGTCTTTTATTTGGTCTTCCTCTTTTCCTGCTGCCTTCAATTTCCCCAAGATTATCACTTTGTCCATTGAAATTTACTGCTTTATGATATACCCAGGATATCCTTCAATTTAGTCATTTTGCCTTCTAGAGCATGGAGATCATCAGATGGCCAACATCTAACGATTCTAAGGTAATTTTGAAGTGCTGATTCCGAATCTTACATCCGTTTTTTCTAGCACATCAGGTTTTTGAGATCTCAAATATTGCAATATACCTACGAACAGCAAATTTATTATCATATTCGTCAAGCTAAACAGACATACATACCTAATAAAATAACATCCAATATGCAATACTTTATTGAACAAACATATATAATTATGAACTGAAGCACAAAGTTGAGAGTGAAAGCATATTAACATGTAAGAATTAAAACGTTAAGATATGAAAATATGTACAAAAAGGTAAATTGACAATATCGACCTTACATCGCTATGAACAACCTTTTCTTGGATGCTCTGCGACGTTCAACGTGTGTAATGTCTCTCATCAAGGACCAACAGTAATTGCCAGCATGTTGGTGTTCCATCGGCCTTGGTAATATTCTTCCATTACTTTAATGTCTTGATGAAAACGTTCACCGTGCTCTTCGCTCACGTCACCCAAGTTCTCTGGAAAGTTGGCCAAGTGACTATGTAAATAGTGAATCTTGATGCTCATTCTACATCCAAGTGCTTGGAAACTCAAGAGCAGCTCCTCCACAATCTCTCGATAGTTGTCCTCTTTCTTGTTGCCAAGGAAATTCTGAACAACATCAGTGAATGCATTCCAAGCTCTAGCCTCTGCTACTATCATTGTTGAAAGAAAGTGTGGATCCCTGATGAGAGTTCTAATTTGAGGGCCATCAAATATTCCTGCCTTTTTCTTCTCCATGCTGAGACCTGGAAGGGTTGTACATATATAGCTGAAGCAGTTTCCAGTGTGATTCAGGGCTTTGACAGATTGCTTCATTAACCCAAGTTTTATTATGTGCAGTGGAGGTAATACAATTTTATTCCTATCAACCAGAGACTCATTCGTAATGTTCTTGTCACCAGGTGTCAAACTGATTCTTGGTGGCCAGGTCTTTTCCAGTGTTTTACTGTAGCCCTACTGTCCCAATCGCAAAGGAAGCAAGGGTATTTGGTGTAACCTCCTTGCTGGCCCAGCAAAACATTTACCATTTTCAAATCAAAACAGATCAACCATCCATGATGTGTGTAATCCAATCTATCCAGAATTGTCTTTATATTGCCATACTCTTCTTTCATTTGTATGGAGTGTCCTATTGGGATTGAACCAAATATATTTCCGTTGTGCAATAACACACATTTTAAACTCCTTTTACTACTGTCGATAAAAAGTCTCAATTCACTGGAATCATATGTGGGCAGTCCTATATGGAGAAGAAGCCCTTTAACATCATTACAATAAACAAGTGGACCATCAGATTGGAAGTACTTTCGCAGTGCTGCTTCTCTGTTAGATAAAAGAAGACACTAGTGCCAGGTCTGAATAGTCCTTTCTCTTTCAGCCTGGAAGCCAACAATTCTGCAGATTGCTTTGGCAAATACAAATCTCTTACCAGATCATTCAATTCAATTCAGGTTGTGTCACGAAACCAGCCGGCCCCCTCTGCCCTGGCCCTCCTATACCAAAACCCCCAGAGGGCGAGCTGGCCGGCAATGCAGCTTTACAGCCCTTAGCTGCTTCTCTTCCACAAGGAGGTTTAAACAGGTAGCGTATTCAGAGGCTTATGTGTGAATGCATTGCTTCTCTTACCCCTTAGTCCAATGAAGAGACGTGGAAGCAAACGAAGGTATATTGATCAGGTTCATAAAGCATAGGTCAGTAGCATAAGACAGTCCAGCAACAGTCCACAGGTACATTAAGTAACCATTTTGAAGAAGCAAAAAGGCATAGACCCCAGGCAAAGATCTTAAGCCATTGAGATCCAAAAAACGAACTCCCTCTCCTCTCTCCAAAATGGAGATTCTCTAGTCAGGTGGGGTTACCCTTGACCAATCAGGGAACAGAGGAAAACTCTCATAACAAAGGATTGTTTACACAATGTGTACAGTGAGTGTTCTAGCATGTAGTCAAAACATGGGACTAGAGAAATGAGCACAGGAACACTAAAGTGTCAACAAGCTGTCTCGTGACCCGTAGTCTGTGAGACACAGAGAACAAAGAATTTTTTTGAGGCCTAGCTAAAACTACAACCTCAAGCCTTGAGAACATTAGGAAAAAGATGTCATTTCCTGACAGGTTGACTAAACAGACTAACAGAAACTGCATCAGATGGCATATAGGTTGGAGCATTATTATCCTCATCATGTGTAGTAGAACCGGATGAACTGTGGGATTCAACATCAATCTCTGGTAGCTCTGTATATACAGGCACAGGTATTTCCTCACAGTGTCCAACTGGTCGTTTGGCAGACGGGATATCGGGGTATTGTATGTGGTGTCTGTTCTTTTTATTGAAACCTTTGACAAGGCAAAAGTAGCAGTCATCCACATGGTTCCTTGCAGTGGTGGGATGTCAAAATTTTTACTACCTCACTGTGATGTCATCACGGTGTGGGCGGAGCTAACATCATGGGTGGAGCCAACATCATGACATTGTGAGCGGGGCCAAAGAAAATAATAATAATAATAAATAAAATAAAAATAAGCGCGCGCGCGCGCACACGCACGCACGCGCGCACACACACACACACACACACACACACACACACACACACCTCAACCCACCCACCCATAACACAAACCCGTAAATAAATTACATTAAAATACACCCACCCACCCCAAACACATATCAACCAGAGCTTTTAAACCAGAGCTTAAAGCTTATTCTGGCTAATCTTTCTCACACTAGGTCAGATGGAAGGAACTACAGAATGAACTCACCACAAGATGGCTTCATTTTGGCACTTTTCAACAGTTAAAGAAGTTAGGTACTAAGTCTTTGCCTAACCAGTCCTCTAGGATAATATGCCTTAATGTAAATGTAAAACAGCTGTACCTCCTTAAGGGTTCTCCAATTGGAACAGCAATTGGCACAGCACAGGTGTAGCCTATTGATGAGGTAACTCCAAGACTTTGCTTAAAAACCCCAAGCCTGGCAGCCAGGCCTGCTGGCCGCCAGGCCTTTTTAGGAACTGTGGTAGTACGTCAATATAGGTAAAGGTATTAAATGCACATTAAAATACAGATACACCACATCCAAAGGTGAGTCACTTACCCTGGGGAGCAGGCTATAGGGAGCTTCAGGCTAGTAGCTTCTCTTCCTCCTCCCCGCTTGGGAGGAGAGCAAGGAGGCCGTGCATACGCGCCAAGCACTGTAGGTGTGCATGCACACCAAGTGCTTGGCATGCATGTGCAGTGGGGGAACCAGTGAAAAGGTAAGCCCTGAAGGTGGTTCCCCCAAAAGCTGCTACTGGTTCTCCAGGACACTGGGAAAAGTTGCTACCGGTTCTGGCGGACTGGTGAGAACCTGATACATCCCATCACTGGTTCCTTGGTTCTCTCCAAACCATCGGCACACTAAACTTCAGCTTAGAATTCATTCCTTTAGACCAGTGGTTCCCAACAAGGGGTACACAGCCTACTAGTGGACTTCAATTCCCAGAAGCCTAAGTCAGTACATTGGCTGATCAGTGCTTTGGGGAAATGACTTAGGCTTCTGGGAATTGAAGTCCAAAAACCAGCATTTGGGAAACACTGTTTTAGACCATGACCGCAATGTTTCGACACAGGTTTTGCATACTGTATGAGGAGCCCAACGTTTGTCTTGGTCTCCCAGTGGTACTTTGAAGTAGGCAAGATACACCCTCTTGACAAAGGTAGTGATGTTGAGCCTTTGATCCCGCAAGGTGAAGCTGCCAGAGATGTAACAGAAGATTTCTGCGTCATTACGGCATTTCCTTCTTTCCGATAGTGTGTCCATTGTTATATCACAAACTGCACTAAAATATATATACATAAATAAGGTTATCTACATAACATCACATTATAATCACTAATTTTATCACTATAATTCTATAACTAACTCACACCAACATGCAGTCAGGAATGACAATTGGGTTGGCCAATAGCATAAAAATGTGATGTGATAGAGCAAATCTGAGATCATATTTGTAATCAGCAGCCTGAAATTAGTATAAAACAATAAAACAACTGGAAAAGCCCATGCCAGGAAAAGAATTTTTTTTTTTGTATAGTTGTGTTACATACTCTGCAGCCAAAGATGGAGAACCTCCATACAATCAGCAAAACCGAGACCTGGAGCAGACTGTGGCTCAGATCATAATCTACTGATTGCAAAATTCAGGCTTAGACTAAAGAAAATAGGAAAAACAATTAGGCCAGACAGGTATGACCTACACAACATCCCTAAAGAATACACAGTGGATGTGTGGAACAGATTTAATGGCTTAGACTTGATTGACAGAGTGTCAGAATAATTATGGACAGAGGCACGGGACATCATACAGGAGGTAGCAAGGAAAACCATACCAAAAGGAAAGAAGCGTAAGAAAGCAAAGTGGTTGTCTGATGTGGCTCATAAAATAGAGGAAAGAATGAACGCAACAGGCAAAGGAGAAAGGAAAAAATTCAATCAATTGAATACAAAATTTCAAAGAAATGCAAGGAAAGATAAGGAAACCTACCTAAATGAACAATGCAAAGAAATAAAAGAAAATAACATAAAGAGTAGGACTAAAGGGCTTTTCAAAAAAAAATTGGGGAAATCAAGGGAACCTTTAAAGCAAAAATGACCATAATAAGGGACAAAAACGGCAAGGATTTAGCTGACGCAGAAGAGATTAAGAAAAGATGGCAAGAGTACACAGAGGAACTCTACAAAAAGTACCTCAACACCCCTGATAATCACAATGATGAGAACATTGAACTTGAGCCATACATCCTAGAGAGTGAAGTCAGAAAGGTCCTAAAAAGCACTGCAAACAACAAAGCCAGTGGAGATGATGGTATCCAGGTTGAATTTTTCAAAGCCCTAAAAGATGATGGAATCAAATTACAATAAAACCTCAAGTTACGAAGAAAATCAGTTCCATGGCATTGTTTGTAAGTTGAATTTGTGCATAAGTCGAGGCATAGCCATTCGGATAAAGAAAAAGCCCACCATTCCAAAAATCAAAATCGTCACTACCACCCTCTAAAAATCAGTCAAACCACCTAAAAACAACATCAGCATTGAAAGGAAAGCATGCATAATTAAAAACGCTATTCCTTACCTTAAAGAAGCTTTGAAAATGGACAGAAAACTCAGAAAAATACAGCTAGAAACTGCAACAGGCAGCCATTTTGATGCCGGAACTCCAGACAAAGAACTCCTCTCTAAGCACTATACTACCACCTACAGGGCTTGGAAAGGCTGCATGTGTGCAATGCACTCTGGGGAATCAGATTATGCAACTTGAAGCAAACCCATAAGGGAAATGGTTTTTTTTGCTTCACTGGAGGCAACACAGAGGAAAAAGAATTCATTCGTAAATTGGGGCATGTTTGTAACTCGAGGCATGGATTTCAGTCCAGAACCAATTCGTAAGTCGAGTTATTCGTAAGTAGGGGCATTCGTAAATTAGGGTTTTACTGTATTGCATTCTGTATTCCAGCAGATTTGGAAAACACAACAGTGGCCACAGGATTGGAAAATATCAGTATATGTTCCAAATCCCAAAAAAGGGTAATGCCAAAGAATGCTCAAATTATCGAACAATTGCGCTCATTCCACACGCTAGCAAGGTGATGTTCAAGATAATACAGGGTAGACTTCAGCAGAAAGTGGAGAGAGAATTACCAGAAGTGCAGGATGGGTTCTGAAGAGGCAGGGGGACTAGAGACCACAAAGGAATATCAGAAACAAGTCTACTTCTATTTCATTGACTAAACCAAGGCTTTTGACTGTGTGGACCACAACTAAATGTGGCAAGTAATTAAAGAGACAGGAATACCAGATCACCTTACATGCAGTAGTGGGATGTTAGAATTTTTACTACCGCACCGTGACATCATCACAGTATGGGTGGAGCTAACGTCATGACATCATGATGTCGTGGGCGGAACCAACATCATGATGTCATGACATTGTGGACGGGGCCAAAGAAAAAAAATAAAAGAATAAAATAAAAAATAAGCACACACACCCCTCAACCCACACACCCACAACGCAAACCCATAAATAAATTAAATAAATTAAATAAATTAAATAAATTAATAAAATAAAAAATACACCCACCCACTCCAAACACAAATCAACCAGAGCTTTTAAACCAGAGCTTAAAGCTTATTCTGGCTAATTTTTCTCACACTAGGTAAGATGGAAGAAACTACAGAATGAACTCACCACAAGATGGTTTCATTTTGGCACTTTTCAACTTTTCAACAGTTAAAGAAGTTAGGTACTAAGTCTTTGCCTAACCAGTTCTCTAGGATAATATACCTTAATGTAAATGTAAAACAGCTGTACCTCCTTAAGGGTTCACCAGTTGGAATAGCAATTGGAACAGCACAGGTGTAGCTTATTGATGAGGTAACTCCAAGACTTTGCTTAAAAACCCCAAGCCATGCCGCCTGGCCTTTTTAGGAACTGTGGTAGTATGTCAATATAGGTAAAGGTATTAAATACACATTAAATTACACACCGACACACCACATCCAAGTCACTAGCAGCTTCTCTTCCTCCTCCCCATTTGGGAGGACAGCAAGGAGGCCGTGCATATGCACCAAGCACTGTAGGCATGCATGCACACCAAGTGCTTGGCGCACATGCGCAGTGGGGGAACCAGTGAAAAGGTAAACCCCGAAGGTGTCCCCTCCCCCAATAAAATAAAACTGCTACCGGTTCTCCGGGACTCTGGGGGAAGTTGCTACCGGTTCTGGTGAACTGGTGCGAACCTGTTACATCCCATCACTGCTTCTATGCCTCATGAGTAATCTGTACATGAATCAAGAAGCAACAGTTAGGACAGAATAAGGAAGGACAGAGTGGTTTATAATAGGAAAAGGAGTAAGACAAGGCTGCATTTTGTCACCCTGCTTATTCAACTTATACACAGAGCACATAATGCACAATGCAGGGTTGGACAAATCACAAAGTGGGATCAAAATTGCTGGGAGAAACATCAACAACTTGAGATATGCAGATGATATCACCCTAATGGCAGAAAGTGAGGAAGACCTAAAGAAGCTGCTGCTTAGGTTGAAAGAAGAAAGTACAAAGGCAGGCTTAAGACTCAACAGCAAGAAAACCAAGATAATGGCAACAGGCCCTATCAGTCCCTGGAAAATAGATGGGGAAGAAGTAGAAGCAGTCACAGATTTTACTTTCTTACGATCCAAGATCACTGCAGATGGAGATTGCAGCCATGAAATAAAAGGGCGACTGCTGCTTGGGAGACAAGTTATGAGAAACCTGGGGAACATAGTTAAAAGTAGAGACATCACATTGCAAACAAAAATTCGTATAGTCAAAGCAATGGTATTCCCTGTGGCAATGTATCGTTGTGAGAGCTGGACCATAAGGAAAGCTGAGCGCAGAATAGATGCCTTTGGGATGTGGTGTTGGAGGAGAGTTTTGAGAGTCCACTGGACAGCAAGGAGAACAAATAGGTCAATCTTAGAAGAAATCAATCCTGACTGTTCCTTAGAAGGTCAAATAGTAAAGAATAAGCTAAAGTACTTTGGACATCAAATGAGAAGAGAGGATTTGCTTGAGAAAGCCTTGATGCTGGGAAAGGTGGAGGGCAAAAGAAGAAGGGGGCAGCCAAAAATGAGACGGCTAGATGGTATTGTAGATTCAATGGGCACAAAGCTGGGCAGGCTGAGGAGGATGGTGGAAGACAGAGGTGCCTGGTGGGCAATGGTCCATAGGGTTGCAAAGGGTCGGATTCGACTGTGCGACTGAACAACAACAAAGAGCAAGTTCAACTTTGATTTGATCTAAATCCGACTTGATTTTCTGATGGTCCATGGTATCAGTCACATTCTCCTCCAACTCCACATTTGAAACAATATATATAGGAATGCATTGAAAACCAATTAATACCTTAAAAATATCCATATGCCAAGCCACTATTTTCTATGGATTTCCTTTTGTTATGTGCAATTGTTATGTTAATTGGTGCATCATATTTAGGAAGTTATGGAGGTGTAAGATAAATAGGATTCCCAGAATGGAGAATTGTGGCTTGTAGTTCAGAAAATCTGAAAGCCCCATCTGTAAGAAAGGATGTCATACCCTTTACAGACACTCTTCTGCTCCCATGGGAACCTTTCCATTTCTGCATAACTACTGCAACATTTTCTTCTTTCTGGCACGTTTTTAGGGCCACCTGCATAAAAGGAAAGATTACGAAAGTGGCTTCTTGATTATGTGTGCTGCTCAATTCCCATACCATTACATAATTCAGCATTCTTTTTCTGAGGGAATCAAGGGAACTAAATGTATTACATATGCCATGGATTGGTCTTTGCTAAGTGGAATCCTTGAATTTAGAAACAGGAGCTCCAAGGATCTGGTTTAACCAAAAAATCTCATAAAGGGGAAATGTAGCGATAGTTACCTACAGGGAATGAAGAGATCTCTGAAGACATATATTGCAGACACAGTGCGTGAATGGAAATAGAGGATTATATGTATTTCACTGGTTTTAAGACTGCAGTACAGTATTGTGAATTGCTTTTGAGTCTTTTTGGAAAGTTTAAATCAGAAATGTCATCTGCTCATATATAGATAGGTTTTCTGAAGCTGTCTTCTGCCATGGCAAAATGTGAAACAAGATGAAATGGAGCTGAGCTCAGTGAGAGTATAATATGAAGCCAAATGCCTACTTGGCTCTCAGCACTTTAGAAGTCTACTTGTTTCTTATCTTGTAATCTAGGGAACAAATCCAAGTCCAAGGTAAAGGTGCAGTTTGACTGCATTACCAACAAGTACAAAAATAGTCCAAGACAGAAAGAGATTATACCAGTGTTTTCCAACCTTTGGTTTTTTGGACTTCAATTTCCAGAAGCCTAAGTCAATTCCTCAAAGCACTGATCAGCCATTGTATTGACTTAGGCATCTGGGAATTGAAGTCCCCCTGTGGGGCATGGGCCCCACGTTGGGAATGACTGATCTAAATCCATTGTCCTTCATGATCTTCTAGGAGAGAGGCAGTGAACCAAGGGCACGTGTGCCAGAGGTGGCACTCATGGCCCTCTCTGTGGGCATGCATGCCCTAGCCCCAGCACAGAGTTCACCCCGCCTCTCTGTCCAGCAGCCCAATGGGAGCATCTCCTCCCTCCCCCAGCACACCATTCACCCCGCCCCCTCCAGCAGCCCAATGGGAGCATTTCCTCCCTTCCCCCAGCACAGAGTTCATCCTGCCCCTCTGTTTGGGCACTCAGTTTCTATAAGGTTCACCATCACTATTCTGGGATATCTTAAAACAACAAATATGACAACAAGGAGTTTTAAAGACTTGCAAGATCCCTTGTCTCCAGTATGACAACACAACAAGAACCCTCCCCCACTAGGGTCCTTGGAATTTGTAAATATATATATATATGGATCTGTACAAAAGTAATGTTATTTCCCTTTAAAAAGGAAAGCGAACACACAGAAAGCACAGAAGGATTATTCTGAAAAATGCAAACAACCTGCCAGATGCTTCTGATTTTAAAAGTTATTCAGCAAACCTCAGCCATCATTGTTCTGTGCACTCTGTAGAAAAGTCATTTGGACCAATTCCCAGTGATAAATGCAGGAAATTTCTCTCCTTATTAGAGAGGAATGTGGCAGTTCCTTGCTGTGGCAACTGAAAATCTGGTGAGGAAAGGTTTACATTGCTAGTCCAAGATTAATTTAGAAAATATGAGTATGGAAATAATTCTGGAGCATAAGTGCTTGACTGCGCAGAAAATTAGCAGCAGCCACCATTATTCAGCAGGCATAGACGACTTTCCTTCTTGTTCTTTTTAAAAGCAATGTAACTGACATAGCAAAAACATCTGCATAGCATAATCCAGGTCTCCCCTTCCCCCCCACAAGGTTTTGTTCCTATATCTTTTGCGGATACCTGAAACTTGACGACAGAGAACCCTATATTTAACACACATGCCCAAGTCATAAAAGGGGGAGGGGTTTCAAAACCCTCTATCATTCTGCATGAGACCTATCAAAATGTCTGTCCTTTTGTATACATTACATTGCAGGCAGTGGCCTCTAGTGCCCAGTTCTGGTAATGTGCTATAAAAATAATATGTATTTCAGGAATTTCTATTGAATATTTTTAGACCCATGGATAACTGAAACTGTAGATACTGAATCCGTGGATATGGGGTGTATGTTACCTGTACACCCCGAAATTGTGCTGTTTCAGTTATGGAGCTAATAAAAAATAGACTCAATGAAAGTATAAGACAAGGTTTCTCTGTCACAATCCACTACATATGCTACAGGGTTATGATAACAAAACCCACAGCTCTATCATGGGCTACAAACCGGGAAAATTAGCAGCACAGCAAAATAGTTGCAGCCATAGCACTGTGCCATGAAGTAGTGACATACCTATAAAAAGAGGTGGGATGGAGTGTTTTAATTGAAAACATATTGTAACCTGAATTGACCAAAGCTGCAGTAAAAACAATTGAAAAAGTGGGGCAGTGCCAGTGTAGGCAGGCTCTAAGGCACAGTGCATATAAACAGAAGGCCCTCTGCCTACAAGCAAATTGACATATTACTCACCTTGCTCTGTGTGGAGACAACAGTACTTATGTCTAGTTTTAAAAGGCAAGAACATTTTGTCACCTGCGTATTGAATGCCTTTTGTGTCCATTATATGAAATGAGCTTTTTGCTTACAGTCAGCTGGTATTAGCACATTATTAAAAGAACCCTTGTATAAAATCCTTTAATGATTTGTTGATGGGCTCTTACTTAAAGTCAGAGGTACAAAGCAGAAAATGAAAGGCTAATGAGCTGAGATAGCTGCTAGATGGAGCAGCAAAATTAGCCAGCCTTTTGGCAGCATTTCCACTCCTGGCTCCAAGTGCATCTGTCCTGCTCTTAAATTGTCATCTGTTACTGCGTAGCTAGAGTACTCTTTTGGAGAGCAGAAAGTTGGTATGGAGCCTCTTTCTCCTCTCTCCAAAAAATACCACTCAGCTGTGGCTCATTCTTCTTCTTTTTTGCCATATCTGAATCTGAATATTGGCAATCATCATTGCGATCAGCCATGAAGGCTGTCCTAAGAATATAATGTAGTGGCCCTTTAGTTGCCTTCTGCATCACAGCATGACACCCATACCACTGATCCAGTTCCGCGAGTCACTTTCTGCTCCGGAGCCCTTTTGGCACGCAAAGTCCTCATCAGCCCCAGGCCAGTATTGATGAAGCTGCTGCCCTCCATCAAGATGGATTCAAGTTGGATTTAATCCATTTGGGGACTACCACCCTTCCCTGTGGACTCTGGCACCCAAGCCATTAGTCCTCAGGGTTGTCAGGTTAGTTAACTGCCACCTGACACTCGGTGTTGAGTCGCTGGCAATATGGTCTACTCTATTACCATAGTAGGATAATCTGGCCAGACAGGTACAAATCACATTTTTTTAAAATACTGTATAAAATTAAACACATGGGCTGCATAAAATTTGCCTGCATCTGTTTTGCTCCTTGCAGATGTTAACTGTTGGAGGACAAGGTGATTCTTAATCTCTGTGACCATTGGGCATGTGTTTTGTTTCAGTTGTCAGAGACACTTTGCATCTCTGTACGGGTCACTGGGAAATTAGAGTGGAAGGATGCTGTTCAATTCGTGACCTGCTTGTGAGCTTCTTAGAGACGAATCCTCGACTGATGTGGAAAGGCGAACACTAGAATAGATAGTCTTTTGATTTGATCCAGCATTGTTGTTCATATTATAATCTTGCATAATTTTTTTTCCTGGATATTGTTGCACTGCTGGACAAGTGAAATCAGTGGATCACCATTATATATTTTAGATTTGTTCAAAAGAAGAGTTCTAATTAAACGTGTTAAGACAGGAAGTCTACTTAGAGTAGACTTAGAATCTTGTATATTACTTGATTGTTGCATCTGTGCTTGCATTTTTATATGATGCGTGCAGCTTTTGTTGTTCATTGGTGTGGTTGCATTTCTCCACTTTTTTGTAAGGTCAAGAGAAGGGGAGAAAATAATTGAACAATTTATACTGGCTGATACTTAAATGTTCATGTCCTAAAAACATTGGGAGAGTGAAGAACAAAAGCCAGCATCATTTTAATGTTCTTGTAAGGTTTGGGTGAATTGTTGCTTCTAACGGATAAGGTTTTAGGATCTATCTTGGTTGAACAAGTGAGTACAGTATATGACAAGACACACCCCAGCACCTTCTCAGGTAGTCACAGTGTGCTCCACAAATCTTGCATAAGCAACAGTACCATCCAACTAATGAAGCCAACATAAAACACAGTCTTGAAAGTTAGTGAGCCTGGTTTCACCTTGGTCACCAAATCCAATTCCTACCTCCAAAAGAATGTTTGGAATGTGAATTTTCCTGTATATTTTTAGTACTGAACAATGCTTAAGTGTACTTTTTCACCCGAGAACTTGCTTTGAAAGGACCTAGGGCCCTTAATTCTTAGGAAAAGTTCAGTGTGTGTCAGGGAAATGGGGCAGTCTATAGTGTCTGACATTATACCATATATAAGTAATATGCTTTTAAATCCATAAGGTTTTTTTCACATGTAATGTCAGACGCTATAGACTGCCCCATTTCCCTGACACACACTGAACTTTTCCTAAGAATTAAGGGCCCTAGGTCCTTTCAAAGCAAGTTCTCGGGTGAATATGGTATCCAAATTATATATGGTATCCAAATAAATAAATAAGTTTTTACGATATTTTATCTATATGTATGGGTTGTTGGAGTGTATTATGTTGGGGGTGTTTCTTGTGTCATAAGCCGGCCGGAGTTGCCTCGGCGAGTGGGCAGCTAAAGAAGTCTAAATAAATAAATAAATAAATTCCGCATAATATCAGAATCACATTCTTGGTGGCACTTTCTAGTCCAGAGCTGAATAGCCTGGAGCTCTTTAGATGTTGTTGAGTTCTAATTTCTATCAGTCTCAGACAGTGATGGGATGTTACAGGTTCGCACCAGCTTGCCAGAACCGGTAGCTACATTTCCCAGTGTCCTGGAGAACCGGTAGCAGGGTTTTTTCTTTTCTTTTCTTTTTTTTTGGGGGGGGGAAAGAACCACCTTCGGGGCTTACTTTTTCACTGGTTCCCCCACTGCGCTTGTGCGCCAAACACTTGGTGTGCATGCACGCCTACAGTGCTTGGCGCGTATGCACGGCCTCCTTGCTGTCCTCCCAAGCGGGGAAGAGGAAGAGAAGCTGCTAGCCTGAAGCTCCCTATAGCCTGCTCCCCAGGGTAAGTGACTCACCTTTGGATGTGGTGTGTCTGTGTGTATTTTAATGTGTATTTAATACCTTTACCTACATTGACGTACTACCACAGATCCTAAAAAGGCCAGGCGGCCTGGCTTGGAGTTTTTAAGCAAAGTCTTGGAGTTACCTCATCAATAAGCTACACCTGTGTTGTTCCAGTTGCTATTCCAATTGGAGAACCCTTAAGGAGGTACAGCTGTTTTACATTTACATTAAGGCATATTATCCTAGAGAACTGGTTAGGCAAAGACTTGGTAGCTAACGTCTTTAACTGTTGAAAAGTGCCAAAATGAAGCTATCTTGTGGTGAGTTCATTCTGTAGTTCCTTCCATCTGACCTAGTGTGAGAAAGATTAGCCAGAATAAGCTTCAAGCTCTGGTTTAAAAGCTCTGGTTGATTTGTGTTTTGGGTGGGTGGGTGGGCATATTTTAATGTATTTTTATTTTATTTATTTAATTATTTACAGGTTTGTGTTGTGGGTGGGTTGAAGGGTGTGTGTGTGTTATTATTTCATTGGCTCCGCCCACAACATCATGACATAATGAGGTTGGCTCCGCCCATGATGTTAGCTCTGCCCACCCTGTGATGACGTCACGGTGGGGTAGTAAAAATTTGACATCCCACCACTGGTCTCAGATAATGACAAATCAGAAGAGGAATGGTTCAATGGTACATTCTCAAGGACTCTGTTCTCAGCCCTGCTGTAGCTCTGCATAAATGAGCTTCCACAATTCATAACACGAATGATAGAAAATGGATGATTTAAAACAAGGGAGAGACTGGCAGTAAACAATAACTCAACCAACACAATCTTGGAAATCAGCAAAGTAGCATTCCAAAACTGCCTTAGGCAGCTTTTTGACTCACTGTAGAGCTGGTGTAGCACCTTTTTCCTCACAATGTCTTCAATTAAAAAGGATCAGAGGGTAGTTGATTGGAAAAGCTGTTCTTGGCCTAAGACCCTGGAAAGCTGCCCAATAAGCAGTATTGGGCTAGAAATCATAGGTGACCAACCTTGGTATCCCATGTGTCTTGGACTTAAATTCCCAGAAGCCTAAGTAAGCCCACCTGCTGATCAGGGCTTCTGGGAATTGAAGTTCAGGAACATCTGGGGCACCAAGGTTGACAACCCCTGGACTAGATGGATAGAGAGCTTGGCCTGATATCAAAAAGAACAAATGAAGCAATTCTATTTCTACCCTAAAGAAAACATCCTATTCATATATGACAAAAAAGAGTGGTAGACATCTCTTTGGGAATAGATATCTCCCTTGTTTGGATGAATGACATAACCAAACCAGATCCACAGGTTGAGGTGTAAAACTCAGTTGCTTGTTAAACTTTTTTTTGACTGGCTCAGGGGTGATTTTAATGAAGTTTGTTTCCTAGATATCCTGCAAATCTTGGCACATCTCTGTAACACCATACATGTCATGGCATTATGAAAACTGGCATCTGGTAAATTCTCTAAAGGCTCCTCCAGAATCTCTGCCATGTGCATAAAGCAGTTCCAAATCCAAACACTGTTCCTGCCCACATAAAATACCTACAACTATACTCTTTTATCCTATTCCTAGGCATAGAAACAAGGAGCAAAAGACTCATTTAGGCAAAATGTTAATATCAAGGAGAGAGAAATAACCGGGTCCTCAAAAGGAGAAAATACTCTTACTTCTGCATCACCTTTTGAATCCTGAGATTTCTAAGCAGTCTGATTTATAGCAGTGGCAAACAAAAAGAGGTAGAAAGTGCTAGTTTTCAGCAGCTAGTCTTCAAAAGCCACTTTTGAAGCATTGTAAAGGAGAGGGGTTGTTGTTTTAAAACTCTGAAACCAAAATTCTACCCAGAGTAACCTTTGGGAGGTGGATTTCCTCAAGTTAAGAAACCACCACAACTTTATACCTTATGTACTGAATTGCACAACTCAATGTGCAACAGTTAACATCTGTGGCAGTTTCTTAGTGTGAGTTTTTTGCTTTGAACACAAGATTTTACTATCACGCCAGCACCACTGCAGAAGAGGAATTTTGTCAGAAAGATATCAGACAGTGGACAGGGACTATTTCAAGACACTCTTCATCCTGCATCACAGGGATTCTCAACCTGCAGCCTGTGGGCCAAATGCTGCCGACGGGGCCATTTCATGTGGCCCCCCACCGCCTCCACCACACCTGGAAGTGCTGTGTGGGGATGCAAGGCAAAGTGGCCGTCCGGCCCCCGAAGCTGTCTGAAGGAGTGTGACCTGGGCCCCAGCTTCAAAAGGTTGAGAACTCCTGCTGTATCATATTGAGAAAGGTCTCAAAGAGTAACCCTAATCTCTTATTAATGTTTTGCTGATCTGAAAGTTCTCTCTGTTTTCAAGGTTTTAATAAAACAGGCACTGTTTGCATTGTCTGACCTATTGCTGTTGTCTTTCAGGAATATTGGAAACCTGGCAGCCAAATGACGTTGAGGGATTCTGATGCTGTGAGCTTCTTCTTCTTGCCGGCTTTGTACATCAGATACTAAGACAGAATGTGGAGAGTGATGGTAAAGGTTGGCTCGAGTTTTTTGTGCTGCTCCAGCCAAGAAAAAGCTTCTCATTCTCATGTCATTAGTGCTGTCGCTCTCCTAGCAACACCGAGTTAACTGGAGGACAAGAAGGAGAATTTGATGATCTGTTCCAGTCATATCAAAACTGTATCCATTATCCCAAGGAGAAGATGAAATTTCCATTCTATTGGGCGTTTGTCAAACTGGCCCAATAATATTTCTTCCTGGACACTTGCAGATAAAAACTGTTCTGGTTATGGCTACTGATCCTACGTGATAAGGGTGTGGTGGAAGTTCTTGAACTCATGACTGGATATACCATGTTGCGAAATGGGGGGACGGGGAATGGAGGCCAACCATGGGTGCTACGATGGTCCAGTCGCATTCGGCTCACTTGGCTGAGTTTCACGTTGTTCATCATCCTGGTCTTCTTTCCCCTCATTGCCCATTACTACTTAACCACCATAGATGATGCTGATGATGCTGGCAAGCGCATCTTTGGCCCTCGCACAGGCAACGAGCTCTGCGAAGTGAAGCACGTCCAAGATTTGTGCCGCATCCGAGAGTCAGTGAGCGAAGAGTTACTCCAGTTGGAAGCAAAGCGGCAGGAGCTGAACAGTGAAATTGCCAAGCTGAACCTCAAGATTGAAGCCTGCAAAAAGAGCATTGAAAATGCCAAGCAGGATCTTCTACAGCTGAAGAATGTCATTAGTCAAACGGAGCATTCCTACAAAGAACTGATGGCACAGAACCAACCCAAGCTCTCTCTGCCGATTCGGCTTCTACCAGACAAAGATGACTCTAGCTTCCCTTTGCCAAAATCCAACAGGAATTGCCGGCTACACAACTGCTTTGACTATTCACGATGCCCACTAACCTCTGGTTTCCCAGTGTACGTCTACAATAGCGACCAGTTCAATTTTGGGAGCTCAATAGACCCTTTAATTAAGCAAGCCTTTGAATTTACTGTCAGAACTAATGTGTATGTTACTGAAAATGCAAATATTGCTTGTATATATGTAATCCTAGTAGGAGAAATGCAGGAGCCTGTCATGTCAAAACCTACTGAATTAGAGCAATGGTTGCACGCGCTACCATTCTGGAGGACAGATGGTCACAACCATCTCATTATTAACTTATCTAGGAAGTCTGAAACTCAAAACTTCCTTTATAACATCAGCACAGGGCGTGCCATGATTGCCCAATCCACTTTTTATGATGTACAGTATCGGATGAGTTTTGACATTGTGGTATCTCCCCTTGTCTATGCTATGTCTGAACCCAACTTCCTAGAGATCCCACCCCAGGTGCCAGTCAAAAGAAAATACTTGTTCAGTTTCCAAGGGGAAAAGGTTGAATCTCTCCGATCCAGTTTACAAGAAGTGCGTTCATTTGAAGAAGAAATTGAAGGCAATGCTCCAGCAGACTATGATGATAGGATCATTGTTACCTTGAAGGCTGTCCAAGATAGCAAGCTAGACTTTGTCTTGGTTGAATTCACATGTAAGAACCAGCCCAAGGCAAGCTTGCCCACTGAGTGGGCTCTTTGTGGGGAAAGGGAAGACAGACTAGAGCTACTGAAACTATCTACTTTTGCACTGATAATCACGCCAGGGGATACCCACCTTGTCATCTCTGCTGGGTGTGCCATGAGACTATTTGAGGCTCTAGAAGCTGGCGCTATCCCCGTGATACTTGGAGAACAAGTCCAGCTGCCCTATCACGATGTGATCCGGTGGAACGAAGCCGCCTTAATCATACCAAAGCCACGCATCACAGAAGTGCACTTCCTCCTGAGAAGCATTTCTGACAATGACCTCTTGGCCATGAGGAGGCAAGGGCGCTTCTTGTGGGAAACCTACTTTTCCACCTCAGACAGTGTCTTCAACACAATATTGGGCATTATAAGGACTCGAATCCAAATCCCAGCTGTTCCCATTAGAGAGGAAACAGCTGTGGAGATCCCTCACCGGTCTGGCAAAGCTGCTGGCACAGATCCCAACATGGCTGACAACGGGGATCTAGATTTGGGGCCAGTAGAGACAGAGCCCCCTTACTCATCCCCCAAATACTTACGCAATTTCACCCTCACCGCAATGGATATTTACAGAAACTGGAATTCAGCTCCTGGTCCCTTCCACCTCTTTCCCCATACACCCTTTGATCCTGTTCTGCCATCAGAAGCCAAGTTTTTGGGATCTGGGACTGGATTTCGGCCTATTGGAGGAGGAGCTGGTGGTTCTGGGAAAGAGTTCCAAGCTGCGTTGGGTGGCAATGTCCCCAGGGAGCAGTTTACAGTTGTCATGTTAACCTATGAGAGAGAAGAAGTGTTAATGAACTCCTTGGAGAGGCTGAATGGTCTGCCGTACTTAAATAAAGTGGTGGTAGTGTGGAATTCCCCCAAACTTCCATCAGAAGATCTCCTGTGGCCGGATATTGGTGTCCCAATTGTGGTAAGAGCATGTTCAGGTATATAATTTTCATTTCTGAGAGAAGTAGGTGGAAAGAACTCAATTTTGTTTTTTGTATAAAATAGTATGAGTTTTGAGTGCTGTGTATTATGCCTTTGGCTGTGCAGCTATTATGTTTGCAGTAGAAAGAATCAATGCCAAAAGCTATGCTAGGCCAAAGCATGTGCTTATGTATATGAGGAGTGCTTGCCCTTTGTCTGCCACCATCTCCCTTGCCTCAATAGCCTCTGGATCTAGCTCTGTGCAGCCGTGTTGTACAAATGTCCTCAGGTAGCAACACCTATAGGGATCTTTGGAAGGTTTGATACAAAACAGGTTACAGGAACAAACCCACTGTTCATGGAAAACCCTTGTAATTATGTTGGTACTTTAGCTCACTGAGGTTAATTAAGACCAGTATTTCAGTAGTTCAAAGTCCAGATTTGTAAGAGAGGGATTTTGTGGGCTTGTTGATCAACAGGTGAAGGCATTGTCCAGATTTAAGGCATCCTGTAGATCAGTGATGGTGAACCTTGGCATTCCAAGTGTTCTTGGACTTCAATTACAAGAAGCCCAATTCAGCACTCCTACTAATCAGAGCTTCTGGGAATTGAAGTTCAAGAACACCTAGAGTGCCAAGGTCTGCCATTACGGCTGTACATAAAGGGGTTGAAAGAGCAAATGTATTACCAAGGGCCATCTGGGAGCTGATCATATTTTCAGGAAAGGTAGCACTGTGGTTGTGTTTCAGTGCCTTACCTTAGGATATGAAGGCTGGTGAGAAATGATTTGATTTTAATCTGACCTGGCCTTGCTTGTTTAAGGCAGGATATCTATTCTTCCTCTCTTTGTGTGGAGCTGTTTGCTAAGCTTGTTTTTGTGTCCATCTGAGTTGAAGAGTTTTTCCCTTTAATTTCTAGAGGAGGGAAGAAGGAATGCCATTAAAATTACACACAGCAAAATTAGACTCATCTACTGTAAAGATACAGGATAGAATAAATGGGGAAGCTATGTGTGGACCTTGGAAAGTTTATTTATTTATTTACTTGCTTATTTATTTATTTGGACTACAACTTCTAAAACCCCAAAATATTTTTATGGTCCCAAGAGGAACTTTTTGCGTCTTTGGCCATACTCTTCAACTGTGTCAGATACTTCATGATGCAAATGCTCATCCTCTTCTTAGCTTCAGTTGGGAGTTTCATTTCTTTAATGACAAAATGAGAATATGCATCATTATATGTAGGTTAGTCTTAGAAGAAATCAAACCTGACTGCTGCTTAGAAGGTCAAATAGTGAAGATTAAGCTAAAGTACTTTGGACATCAAATGAGAACAGAGGATTCGTTTGAGAAAGCCTTGATGCTGGGAAGGGTGGAGGGCAAAAGAAGAAGGGGCGGCCCAAAATGAGATGGCTAGATGGTATTGTAGACACAATGGGCACAGAGCTGAGCGAGTTGAGGAGGATGGTGGAGGACGGAAGTGCCTGGCGGACAGTGGTCCATGGGGTCGCAAAGGGTTGGAATTGACTGTGCAACTGAACAAGAAAATGTATGTTTAACATATAATGTATGTCCTCCAATATGGAGTGCCACAGGGCTCTACATGAAGCCGCTGGGGGAGATCATCCATTCCCACAGGGTAAAGTACAGTTGCACCTTGCTTAAAGAGCATAATGTGTTCCATGAGATTGCTCTTTAAGCAAGTTTGCTCTTTAAGCGAAACACCATTGTAAGTGACCAATTGTGACTTCTGGTGGGTGGGATTGCGAACCCCGATTTATTTGTTAAGCGAGCTTTTGGTTGGTTTTATTTGTTTAGCGAAGCAAACATTCAGAGAAAATTTTGTTCTTTAAGCGAGTTGCTCTTTATGTGAGGTTTGAGTGTATCATCAATGATACACAACTGAACATCTAAGCCCGTGGTGATCCCAGCGATGCAGTGGAAATACTATCCAGGTGTCTGGAGGCTGTTGGGGTCTGGATGGGGAACAATGGGTTACAGCCAGTGGTGGGCAGCAAAAATAAAAAAAACTACCACACTGTGGGCAGAGTCAATGTCATGGGCGGAGCCAATGTCATGGGCGGAGCTAATGTCGTGGGCAGAGCCAAAGTAAAAAAACCCATAAAATAAGTACACATAAAAATACAAATTAAATAGACATAAAATACACAAAAATACACATAAAACACATAAAATACACATTAAAATTAAATACACATTAAATAGACATAAAAATATAAATCAAATACACATAAAACACATAAAATTACACTTAAAAATAAATAGACATTAAATAGACATAAAAATATAAATCAAATACACATAAAACACATAAAAATATACATTAAAAATAAATACTCATGAAATACACATTAAAATATACCCACCCACCCCACACCCAAAGGCAGGTCACTTACCCTGGGGATCAGGCTGTAGGGAGCTTCAGGCTAGCAGCTGCTCTTCCTCCTCCCCACTTGGGAGGACAGCAAGGAGGCTGCTGAGGGCCTCAGCAGCAGCCACCCGTTCCTCCATGGCTGTGCATGGCTGCCTGACACTCTGCACTGCCACACTCCAAGCAGGAAATGGCTGCTTGGCTCGGCAGGCAGAGTGCTGTAGGCACACATGCACGCCAAGTGCTGTAGGCGCACCAAGCACTAGGTGCACATGCACGCCAAGCGCTGTAGGCACAAATGCACACCAAGCACTTGGCATGCATGCACAGTGGGGGAACCGGCAAAAAGGTAAGTCCCCAAGGTGGTTTCCCCCAAAAGCCACTACTGGTTCTCCGGGACACTGGGAAAAGCTACTACTGGTTCTAGTGAACTGGTGCGAACCAGCTGCTGCCCATCACTGGTTACAGCTGAATCCTGGCAAGACTGAGTGGCTGTGGGTCGGGGCCCCGGGGTTATCCCGGGAGTTACCATGTTTGGTTCTGGATGGGGCCATTTTGTCTCAGACAGTCCCTGTTCATAATTTGGGGGCCTCCTGGACTCACGACTCCTGCTCAGCAGGTGGCAGTCGTGGCCAGGAGGGCTTTTGTGCAACTTCGTGTAATTCGCCAGTTACGTCCACTCCTGGACCGGGACTCCTTGCTCATGGTCACACATACGCTGGTCACCTCCAGACTAGACTATTGCAATGCATCTACATGGGGCTGGTCTTGATGACCATTCGGAGGCTGCAACTGGTGCAGAATGTGGCTGCCCGGGTGGTGGTGGGGTGTGGGTGATATGCTCATGCCTCTCCCCTGCTGCGGGAGCTGCATTGGCTGCCAGTGTGCCTCCGGGTGCAATTCAAGGTGCTGGTAATGACCTTTAAAGCCCTACATGGTAGTGGACCAGGGTATTTAAGAGACTGCATCACCCCAAGGACATTGGCCCATCCCACCAGAACAGATTGGAGGAACTCCCTAAAGGTTCCATCTGCCAGAGAGGCTCATCTCTCTGACACTAGAAGTGGAGCCTTCTCCGTATTTGCTCCGGCCCTGTGGATCCTCTTACCAATCAATTTGCACCTTCAGACAGAGCTATTGCCTTTTTAGATAGGGACTAAAAGCATGGCTAGCTCATCAGGTGTGGGGTGCTGTCGGTGGGGCAGCCCCCCCTCCGGTGGTTTTAGCTTTTTAAATCTTAGTTTTAGCTAGTTTATATGGTGAACAGGAAGTAGAGGATTTTTTAAGGTTTAATGATTTTAATTTGAGGTTTTATGAATTGTTATTATGGGGATGTTTTTTATGTCGTTTTTGTGACGTTTGTTGTAAGCCGCCCAGAGTTGCCCCAGTAATGGGGTGGCGATACAAATCTAATAAATAAACATTTCAAAATGGATGAGTTGGAGTTACACAGATAATGGAGAAAAAAGATAGATTTAAGCTTAAATGTCTGGTGGAAAGTAGGTGTTTCTAGTTTCAATTTCAGTTGAAGTAATTCTTCTTTTTGGAATATTTTTTTTAAAGTTTTGGCTTCCAGGCTGTTGGTAGAGACATTTATTGGGTAATATAAAGGTTAGATCAGGAGTTCTCAACCTTTTAAAGCCGTGGGCTGGGTCACGCTCCCTCAGACAGCATCGGGGGCCGGACGGCCATTTTGCCCATCCTCCACCACATGGCACTTCTGGTGTGATGGAAGCAGTGGGGCACCCAGATGAAATGGTTCTGTGGGCCATAGGTTGAGAATCCCTGGGTTAGATTTTGTGCCTAGTGCCTCTTGTCTGTTCTCAAGACACTATACAAACTACATGCATTTAAAATTGGGGTTTCCTATCTTTTTTTCCTTACCCTTCACCTGCTTATTTTTCTAATATATTGCCTAATCTGTCAACTTGAAAGTTTGTATAATTCTTAATGCCCTTTTGGTTGACCTAATGAAGTTGTTTAAGCGTGAAAATATTAGGGATAAAAGAAAACCTGGAAGAAAAGCAGAAGCAGAGGGAGATTTGCCCCTTGCTTATTCCTTTCCCAAAATGTTTTTATAACACATTCTATTCTATCCTTTAAATATTTTCAGGATATTTTTGTCCTGTTCATCCTGGGTCTTAACCCTGCTATTTCAGAGTTTGAAAAAGTTACATTTTTAATGTCTCAGAATTCTGGACATTTCTGGGAGCTACTGTTCAAAAAGGTAATTTTTCCAGACTTTTGCTAGTTAAAGCTACATTACAGAAAGAAGATTCAAGAGGCCGGTGGATAAATATAAATAAATAAATAAATAAAAATTTTATCTTTTTTTTAAACAGAGAGAAGTGCCTTTTGAATGGAGCTAAATACCTTGTTAATGTGAGGATCTGTTTGGGAGCCACATGCTGTTCTCCTAGCATCTAGTTGCTTCGTGCTGGGCAAAACTAGCCTATTTTTAATATTTCATCATGCTGTTTCTAACTAGTAAATCACCCTATTCACAGGCAGAATTGAATGAAAACATTCTTTCCACACCCTGGGAACAGTAAAATTACAGTGGTTGCAGTTGTTCGATGAACATTCATTAGTCCTGTCTCACCACCACACACCCCACCGCCAATCTCATTCATTCCTTTTTAAAACAAAATCCTCAAATAAACCTACCTAAATAAAAAATGAACTGCACCCTAAATTAGGCTTGGAGATCGTATGCAGATCATACTCTCTTTTTTTCAACCCTAAAATTTGCTGTGTAATTAGGTAAGTTGTTGGAAACTCACATCTAATTATTTGCAAATGTTTTGTTCTTGCTTCATCCCATCAAGTCCAAATGGCAGCTATTTATCCACAGTTTAGTGATGCGTCAGAACAATCAAATGCTGACACACTCCCATTTCTTTCAGAACAGCCATAGTGTGGATCTCGTGATCTACCCAATCAAAGGCTTTACTGTAGTCTATAAAGAACAGGCTGCTCCTCTGAAATTCTTTAGTGTGCTCAAGTAACCAGTGGCTATTTGCAGTGTGGTCTCCTTTAGTTGGCAATAAATCATTAAAATGATAAAACTGGTGAGATGAATTACTAAAGGAAAATAGAGTGGAATGGACCCATTGTGCTTTAAAACAGATATGGACATTGTGGATTCCTAGATTGACTATTAGCCAATTTCTCTCGAATGGTATCAGCTGATTTTACAAAGCTGCTTGGCGGAATAAGAATATTTCTGCAGGAAAGTATAATGGCTTCTTAAGCAATGGGTAGACAACCTGATGGGTCTTCAGATGATTGGATTACAACTGTCAAAAGCACAGACAGCTTGGCCAATACACAGCGTTACAGGTCGTCCCTGTATCCATGGGGGATACATTTCAAGACTTTCCATTAATATCAAAACAGTGGAAAATGACAAACCACACAATTAAGCGTGCAAACTTCAGTTGTAGAAGTGGATTGTGTGTTTAAATGCATCTGTCGTTCTAGTCAAGGATGAGGAAAATGGCTTCCATACGAAACAATCAGTTCCTTCTAAATGTTATTTTGTAAACAGTATCCTGTAGTGGCCAGCTCTGATAATGCACCATCAAAGTAGTAGACAGCTTAAAGAAAAAGAAATTAATGAGTTGCAGAATATGTTAAAAAGTTATTGTAATGGTGGAAAAAAGCCGAGAATTGTAAAGAAATTGTTGTATTTGTCTCAGAAAGAAGGTGGATTTGGACTACCAAATTTAAAAAACTTATAGAGCCTTTCAATTAAAAATGTAAAAATTTTAACAAAAGAGGAAATAATTTGGGAAAAAATTGAAATGAAAGAATTGGAACATGTTGGTAAAGCAATCTTTCTAGATAAGGAAGTAATAAAAAACAGGTGTAAAAATAAATTGATAAAGACATAATTGGAAACATGGAAGAAATTAAAAGATCAATTGATACAAGGCGTTTCTCTGATTACGGAAATAGAAGACTTAAATAGTTTTCCAGTGAAGATAGACAGAAATATGAGGGATATTTTATATAGAAATAATGTATTCCTGTTGAAAGATTGGATCCGAAAATGTAAAATTAAGGAGGAGAAATTGGAAATATACAGACCAATGAAATTGAATTGGTTTCAAATTATAAGATTGAATAAATGGAATAATAGATATTTGATGGGAAATATTCTGATGAGAGATAAGACGGAGTTTGAAGAATTCTTAATGAAAATAAGAAGAGAAGAAATTGGAATTAAGGGTTTAGTTAGTAAAATATACAAGTTCTTCTTCGAGGAGTCTGTGAATCACACGTTTGGGTTTTGCGCTTGCGCAGGACTCCATTTCGGATCTTTGCCAGAGCTTTGAAAAAAGGAGGGAAAATTCGTTAGTACTGGGCCCCGCCCCCTCCCTTTATATTCCTGGTGCCCGCCCTTCCCGCCTCAGTCTTTTTCTTTCCGCTGCGTCTGTAACTCCGTTCGGCGCTCAGAGCTCTTTTCCCTCGCTTTTTAGCGGTTTGAGATTTCGCTCCGTCAGTTTATGGCCCCTGCGGGCCTCTTTAAGCTCTGCTCTCGCTGTTCAGCCAAGATCCCATTCTCTGACGGCCACTCGCTGTGCCTCCGCTGTTTAGGAGAATCGCACCAGGTGCAGAGCTGCGTTCACTGTAGGAAGTTTTCTAAATCTACTCTGAAAAACCGCAAGTCGAGACTTTGCTCTTATTTGTGGGAGAAATCCCTGACAGCTATGGAATCTCAGCCCTCCGAGATCCCTACCTTGTCTCCCGCTAAGGAGATGGGCTCACAGCCTCGCTCCCCTCAGCCCTCTCCGATGCCTTCACACTCTTCTAGAAAAGAAAATAAGAAGAGAAAGCATAAGGATTCTGTGGAGGTGCCCCAGAAAAAGCATAAGAAAAGTACTAAAACCCTGGTCACTAAGATAGCTAAGCCCGCTGCGGTTGCCAAGCCGTCATCTGTCATTTCAGCGGCAAGTGACAGCGACGCCATTTTGTCAATCGACCATGAGGATCCCATTGACGACAATGCCTCTGTCGTGCCTGTCCTCTCTCCAGTGCCTCCTTCTAGCCCGGAGCAGGAGCGAGTGAGAAATCATTCTATGTCACCTAGACCTGAGGTTTTCGAGTGCCAGCCGCACGGCAGCCACCACCAGCCGCGTTTCTTCTGCCCTCCCCCCCCTCCTCGCTCAGGGGAATGGGCTTGTAATGGGAGCTGCTTGGAATGTAATGGCCACTATTACACGGGGATGCCCTGGTTCTCCCCCAGGCCTCATGGGTACCCGGCGACGGACCCAACCTTCCACAGTCATCCTGGCACTAGCGTCCAGGGGCACCGTGCCCCCCAACCCAAGCAGGCAGCCTCCCGGGACCCTCACCACCGAGTGGTGAAGGGTGCCCACTTGTCGCGCGAGGCGACAAGGGATAGCCGGGCTCATCAGTTGGAAGAGACCCAACGCAGTCTCGACGCCGGCTCGCGTCCAAGGACCCCGACCTCGCCTGCATCTTCCGCTGTCAGCGAGCGGAGTCAGCGTTCTGGGAAGGCGAAGTCAGCTAGAGGACCTTCCCCCTCCAACTCAGTGTCACCAGCTCGCTCGGATGCGAGCGTCAACTCATCTATCCCCGATACTCCGGGATCTGAGTCTGCGACGCCAAAGGCTTCAAGCCCTCCGGAGGACTCGCGCGCCTATTCGGGACTAGTTTCCAGAATGGCTCAAGCGCTGGAGCTGGAGTTCCAGCAGCCTCCCGCTCCCCGCTCCGATAAGGTGTTCCAGAGGCTGCATTAGGACGCAGTTCGTCCGACGTCGGTGGGCATGCTCCCCTCCCTGATTGATCTGGGCAAGGAGATCTGGGCTAAATCATCCACTGCACAAAACATTTCGCGTGGGATGGAGAGTTTTTACAAGGTCTTTGACCAGGAGTCGGCTTTCCTCCTTAAGAATCCTGTCTCTAACTCTATTGTAGTTGAGACTGCCCAGGGCCGTTCAGGTAGCCGCGAATTCGCTAGCCCAGCATCAAAGGAGGGAAAGAAGCTGGATCAGATGGGAAGACGCCTTTTCACCTCCGCTTCTTTGTCCATTCGCATTGCAAATTATCAAGCAATGATGGGCGCATACCAGGCTCACCTTTGGGACAAGGTCGAAGCTATTCTTGACACCTTGACTGCTGAGAATAAGTCACAGCTAAAGGCACTCTTTGATGAGGGCTCCCTGCTTGCTGCGCAACAGATCCGTTCAGCTAGCCACGCTATGGACGCGGCCTCCAGAGGCTTGGCCACAGCGGTAGTGCTTCGCAGATACTCATGGCTTCGGGCGGCTGGTCTCACTGATGATGCTAGACGCCGCATTGAGGACCTCCCCTTTGATGGGGAAGGACTCTTCAATAGTGGCACCGATGACATCATGGAGAACTTGCATAAGAAAACTAATACTGCTAAGAGACTGGGCTTAAACCAGACCTCCTTTACCAAGCAGCAGACGTATCAGCCGCGTCACTATCAGCCATTTCGTGCGTTTCCTCCTCAACAGCCTGCTTCTGACAGGTCCCGGCCAAGGTCCTCCTTTCCGTCCCGCCAATCTTCGTCGAAGCACTCCTTTCGTTCCCAATCTAACAACAAGCCTTGGGACAAGAAACAAAAGCGTCACGCCTGACTTCGCTCCGCGTCCCTTTCCCATCAGCAGTCACACTCCGCAGTCCCCCCCTACTCTTCAACCTGTTCTTCATGCCTGGCAGTCTATTACGTCGGACACATGGGTCCTCACCATCATTCGGAAGGGTTATGCCATCGAGTTCGACCACCTTCCGCCGACGGGTCACGTCCGGGTGACTCAACCATCCCCAGTGCTCTCCAACGAGGTGGCAGCGTTGCTGATGAAGGATGCCATAGAGCCAGTGCATCATGCTACCATCAGACGGGATTCTTTTCCCGTTACTTCACGGTAGAAAAGAAGGACGGGGGACTGCGCCCAATCCTCGACCTCAGGCGTCTCAATTCATTCATCACAAAGAAAAAATTCCGCATGGTGACGCTGCAAGCTATCCTCCCTCTCTTACAGCGCGGAGACTGGTTTGCAGTCATAGACTTGAGAGACGCCTATTTCCACATTTCAATAAGGAACGACCATCGCCGTTTCTTACGTTTCACCCTAGGGCACCGGGTGTTCCAATTCAAGGCGCTCCCTTTCGGTCTGGCATCAGCACCCAGGGTGTTTACAAAGTGTCTAGCTCCAGTGGCTGCCTATTTAAGGACCCAGGGTATAGTCGTCTTCCCGTACATCGACGACTGGTTGGTCACAGCTCCGTCGAGGGAACGGGCAGTAGAGGCTGTGGAATTTACCATGCGTCTGATGGCAAGGTTGGGGCTGACCATAAACCACGAAAAATCCGTTTTGACACCGCAGCAGGTGGTGTCTTATATCGGAGCGGTCCTAGACTCTCGCTCCGCGAGGGCGTACCTTCCCCCAACCAGGATTCAGAAAATCAGCAGACTGGTATCACAATTTCAACCTCGCGGAAGGGTCACTGCCCACACGGCCCAGAGGCTTCTGGGCCTCATGGCATCGACTCTGTCGGTAGTCCAGCACGCGCGCCTGCGAATGAGACCTCTACAGAGCTGGCTACTGAAGCGATTCTCCCCACTCAGGGATCGCCAGTCCAAACTTCTTCTAGTCCCCCCTTACCTGTCTGCCCAACTCCGCTGGTGGACACGCAGCCTGAACCTATCCCAGGGACTACCCTTCCAACCACCCCATCCCTCCATGCAGGTCATCTCCGATGCCAGCCTCAGGGGCTGGGGGGCTCATTGCGGCGGCCATCAGGTGCACGATGTATGGCTTCCAATGGAGAGGAAGCATCACATCAACCAACTCGAGCTACTCGCTATATGGAAAGCCCTGAGGGCGTTTGCCCCAGCATTGCGTGGCAAGGTAGTCCAAGTCACCACGGACAACACCACCGCGGCTGCCTACGTCAACAAGCAGGGTGGAACCAGGTCCAACAGGCTCCTCGACATCGCCCTAGCATTCTGGGACTGGTGCATTCTACACAAGATCTTCCCAGTGGCTGTTCACATTCGAGGACAGAACAACAACCTAGCCGACGACCTGAGTCGTCGAAATCGCTCGATGCACGAGTGGGAACTGCATCACGGCCAGTTTCGCCGTCTATGCTGCAAGTGGGGGACCCCAGCAGTCAATGTTTTCGCCACAGAATTGAACAGGAAATGCACCCTCTATTGCTCCAGAGCGGGCGAGGGACGACGTTCCCTGGGAGACGCTTTCATGCTCCACTGGAGGGGGAAACTATTGTACCTGTTCCCCCCCTTCCCTCTGATCACCAGGGCGCTGGTCAAGATACAGCAGGACAGGTCGGACGCCATCCTGATAGCCCCGTGGTGGCCGAGACAGCCTTGGTTTCCGATCCTCAGACGTCTTGCTTCAGAATACATCAGGTTGCCGAATCGCGACAATCTGATTTCCCAGGACGGAGGGCGGGTACTCCATGCCGACCTTCCCACGCTCCACCTGACGGCGTGGAGAATAACCCTGTAATCTCCCGCATTCTCAGCGCGAGCAGGAAACCCTCAACCACTCGTCTCTACTCTTACAAGTATAAATCGTTCCTCCAGTTTATTTCGAAGGGAGGTCAACCTGTTACTGAGTTCTCCGTTGCAACAGTTCTTTCTTACCTGTTACACCTGGCCGAGCAGGGCCAAGCCCATTCGTCGATCAAAGTTGCGCTCGCCGCGATAGTCGCCCACCAACCTTTGCGTTCACCGCACGCTTCTCTCTTCAAAGACCCCGTGGTCAAGAAGTTCCTCAAGGGTTTGCGGAATACCTTCACCCGCTCCCTACGACCAGTGCCGCAGTGGTCACTCCCACTGGTTCTTCGACGTCTGAGATATCCTCCGTTCGAACCTATGGCGTCGGTGGACGTCAGGATGGTCACTATGAAAACGGTGTTCCTTCTCGCAGTCACTTCTGCCCGCAGGGCTTCAGAAATCGCTGCTTTGAGGGCGGACCAGCCGTTCCTTCAGTTCTTTCCGGACAAGGTCATGCTCTACCCGGACATGTCATTCCTGCCTAAGGTTGTGTCCCAATTCCACGTGTCCCAACCTCTGTCCTTACCGGTTTTCTATCCGAATCCGTCCTCTGCGATGGACAAGTCTCTCCACACGCTGGATGTGAGAAGAGCGCTCCTCTTCTACCTTGACAGGACTAAGTCTTTCAGGTCATCCACTAGACTTTTCATTGCCTATGGAGGTCAGAAAAAGGGCTCCGCCATCACCTCCCAAAGACTCTCCAAATGGATCGCCGCCACGATCCAACTCGCCTATCTGCTGTCCTCTACCCCTCTTCCAGGACGGGTTAGAGCCCACTCGACCAGAGCAGTCGCCTCCTCCATGGCCTTTCTGCTAGGTGTGCCACTCGAGGACATTTGCCGATCCGCCACATGGTCCCAGCCTCTCACGTTCGTCCATCACTACCGTTTAGACACGAGGGCGGCAGCTGATACCAGCTTCGGGAAGGCGGTCCTGTCTTCAGCACTATGAATTCTCCCATTTGGATGCCAGATCCGGACCCTCCATCCGGTAAGCAGCTTGGGAGTCACCCAAACGTGTGATTCACAGACTCCTCGAAGAAGAAGAGAAGGTTACTTACCTGTAACTCTAGTTCTTTGAGTGAATGTCTGTGAATTCACACGTCCCCGCCCTTCCTCCCCTCTGTCCGGCCTGGCATGGTGCCTGGGGGTGTGGTACCTGTCGCCAGCTGACAATGGACTGAGGCGGGAAGGGCGGGCGCCAGGAATATAAAGGGAGGGGGCGGGGCCCAGTACTAACGAATTTTCCCTCCTTTTTTCAAAGCTCTGGCAAAGATCCGAAATGGAGTCCTGCGCAAGCGCAAAACCCAAACGTGTGAATTCACAGACATTCACTCGAAGAACTAGAGTTACAGGTAAGTAACCTTCTCATATTAAATCATGATGTTGAACCGCAAAAAACATTAAAGATGATTTGGGAACAAGACCTAAATATTTCAATTCCTGATGTTATATGGAAGAATAAATGGAAGAGAAGGATTATGAAAACATCAGTGAGGGTTAAAGAACATAATTATAAAATGTTATGGAGGTGGTACCTGACTCCAATTCAGCTTAATCAGATGGATAGTTCAAAAACAAAAATGTGTTGGAGATGTAAAACGGAAATGGGAACATATGAACATGTGGTGGCAATGTAAAGTGCTCAGAGTTTTTTGGGTGAAAATAGAAGAAGAAATATCAGAAATAATGGGAATGAGCTTTGTGTTGGAGTCGAGTGCAGCCTTGTTGACAAAAATTGATGATGTAAAATTGGATAAATGTAAAATGGAATTGTTATCTATAATACTGACTACAGCAAGACAATGTATTGCAAGAAATTGGAAGAATGATTCATTGGTAAAGATAGAAGATTGGTACAAAGAAATGTGGCAGTTGGCATTAAATGAAATTAACATGAGAATTGAATTATAAAAAAGGTTTGGTTAAGGAGAACAGTTTTGGAGAAATTTGGAGACCTTTTTAAAATTATACATTGAATAAGGGTAAAGGTGATATGCCAGCACCAGAGCAAATGAGTTTTTGGGAATAATATGAGAAAAGAAAAATGAACCTTGATCACCAAGGCATTGTAAATAGCACCAGGGTGTTATTATTTGTCCCCTAAGACAGCTGAGCAGGCCAGTCACCTGGTCCCTCATGGCGGTGGTGTGTGAATTCGATGCACAATTTTGTGCTTTTTTGCCGCCTCTGCTGCTTCCGATGAAGAGAGGAGCAAGGTTGGAACATTTTTGTGCTGTTTTTTAAATTTTTCAGCACAATTTTGGCACATTTTCACTGCGATTTCCACACATCCGGTGGTGGCGGCAATCTGGCCCAGACCCAGCCTTTAGGCCAGACCCAGTTCTTTAATATACATTTCAAGGCTTATTATTGAATGTTTTTAGACCCGCAGATAATGAAAACCACGGAAATGGAACTCACAGAAAAAGGGGTAAATCTGTATTCATTCAAAGATTTTCTTCAGTGATACTTATTCATCTGGCATGGTAATCCTTATTTTTGTAGACAAAGCCAAGTCCTTACCCCTCTCTCTGAATGTGTCAATATTCAAAGTGTCATTGAATAGAGCAGAGGTTCTCAATCTTTGGCCCATGGGGTGGACCTGGCCCCATGGCCCCATTTCATGTGGCATACATCACTGCTGCTGCCAGTGGAAGCGGACACATTTACAGCCGTAAATGTGCCCATGGCTATTGTAAACACATTTTAAACAATTGCAGACGTGTTTTATGGCAGCATTTACAGCAGGGGGAACCACCAGTTTGGCCCAGAGCTTGAAAAGGTTGAGAACCCCTGCAATAGAGTATTACTGAGTTGGAGTCAGTATGAGCAAACAGATTATGGAAAATATGTATTAAAGTAGTAAAGAAGCGAGAGTCAAATTTTAGTGATGTAAATTATTATTATTTAATTTTCAACCTGATTTGAATGCACTCTGTTCTCTGTATCACCCCATTTCCCATTATGCTGACATAGCTTATCACCTCTGTAAGAATGCTATGAAGTAAGCTCAGTACAATCATTCCCATGGTTCAGGTGTTTTAATTAAAGTTAGGCTAAACCCATCTGTGAGATAAAAGCAGAACTAAAATTTGAGTTAGGAGCTACATTTGCCCTTAGCTACACTGTTAATTCAGCAAAGTGTTAAAACTACAAATCACAATGTTTAGAAAAATGACCAACAGGTCATATAATTTTTTTAAGTGCAGACAGCCTGCTCATGTTTCCCATTCGTTGATCCTGAAAATATGGTCTGAAAAATGCCCATTACCTGATTGCTTCTCCACGTTATATCCTAATGTTGGAGCTGAGGAGTGAAAGGAATTATTTTCTTTCTATAAGACAGGCTGCAAAATTAGTGTATGTTTTTTTCTTTCTTTCCTTGATATGACTTTATTACAGGCTGTTTTGTATGAAGCATATGGGTTAGGGAAGTGAGGTTTTTCCTCCAATTAGTGTTGGGAGAGGATCAGCATCATTTAAAAATTACTTTTTCTATTAGCACCAAAACAATTTCAAGCATCGTAGGACCACAGGTGCAGAACAGTGATAATGCCACTGTGACAAAGTGATTACTGATCAAAGCACTGAAAGCAGACGGCTAATGAACTCCAACAAATTACAGAGTAATGAGATAGAGAGTGTTGTGCATTCTGAAATAGGTGATGCCACCAAAGCCATAGCAACCGAGTTATAGGTGCTAAAAACTGGAGAGAGAGATGGGACCCACCAACTTGATGCAGTAACTTGGACCAGGGCTTCTCAACCTTGCACCTCTAGGTGTTCTTGGACTTCAGTTACCAGAAGTCCAGGTCAGCACACCTGCTGATCAGGGCTTCTGGGAATTGAAGTCCAAGAATATCTGGGGCCCAAGGTTGAAAAATCCTGACTTGGGACAATGGGTTTGAAAACTCATTTCCATTTACTGGGTGGTCTTTGTGCTCATCACAGCTCCAGTGTTGTTCTTGTATGCAACCATAACTGGTGTGAAATACTGTGGTATTTCTGTTTATCTCACATAATTGCCTTTTTGGCAGGGGAGCAGGCTTGCTAGATGAGAGGGTTGCACACCAACATCAAACACACTAAATATGATTTGCCTATGTGAGTTGGAGCCCCTATGACAGTGAGGGCCAACCTTGGCACTCCAGGTGTTCTTGGATTTCAACTACTAGAATCCAAAGAGCATTTCTGCTGCTTAGGGCTTCTGGGAATTGAAGCTCCAGAACACCTGGAGAGCCAAGGTTTGCCATTACTGCCCTATGACCTGCTAAGCATAGCCTTACTCTCCCTATCCTAAGGCTTACAACACCCATCTTCCATCGCTTATCCCAACTTTTCTCCAGCTTATTCAATCAGATCTCAGCTTTTAGTGTCCATCATCTCCCTTTCCCTTCTTAGTTCCTCCTTAGAGCAGAGGCGGCCAAGCTTGGTGACCCAGGTGTTATTATTATTATTAAATTAGATTTATATGCCGCTCTACTCACCTTGCCGAGGCGACTCAGTGGCTCACATAACATAAGCAACATACAGTATACAGTATCACAATCTCAAATATAAATACAGCATAATATAAAAATATAACAACAGATGCAACACAGATAATGCAATCAATAAATTTTATATAAAAAGAAAACCAATAAAACAATACAATAAAATACAGTGTAAAAATATAGTACAATCAAGAGAGACAGCAGTCTTCGGCCAGCTGGTCAGTTCACACAGCTGGCCCTCATTCCTCCTGTCCGACCAGCAGGGAGAGTTCTGTGATGTTCCTAAGGTGGTCGTGAAGGCGGCAGCGGTGGCAGCAGCAGCAGCAGCAGCAGCAGCAGCAGCAGCAGGGTCTTTTATGGCTAGGCTAGCCGGTCCACACAGCTGGCCCTCATTCCCCCTCTCCGACAGGCAGGGAGAGCTCTGTGATGTTCCCGGGGTGGTCGTGAAGGCTGATCGGGGCTTCTGGGAATTGAAGTCCAAGAGCATCTGGAGCACTAAGGTTGGCCACCCTTGCCTTAGAGCCCTGGTAGCTAACCTTGGTACTCCTTCTGTTCTTGGACTTCAATTATCAGAAGCCCAAGTCAACACTCCTGCTGATCAAGGCTTTTGGAAATTGAAGTTCCAGAACAGTTGGAGTGCTAAGGTTAACCATCACTGCCTTAGAGAATAGAGTATGAAGGTGAACAAAATCTAGCATGAGATCTTGGTGAAGCAGCAGCTATAAGAAACCATTGTTTTCATGAATGTGGCTGTTGATCCAGCTTGTCCACACGACACATATTCACACCTCAATAACTGCAACATCATTGGGCAACTTGCTCAGGAGAGAGAAGGAATAGAGTAAGCTGGAAGTGAGGAGAGGGCAAATTAACATGGGGATGGAGAAAGGAAGTACTGTACTGTATAATGTTTTTAGCCACTCCAGCCTTTTGTGCTTCACTTGATCCAAACTTCCGCAAGGACATAGTTGCTCTTTTCTAATCGTGGCACCTGCTGCCCCCCCCCCCCCCCCACTCAAGCCTTATATTTATCATGAAAACTAGAGAGAAAATGTCAGGTTAGTCTTGTTGCAAACGAGAGTGTGCATTTTCAAGAAAAAAAATATTGTTGCTTTTTAAAAGAAAAAAAAAAGACAGCTTTGCCTGCACTCAGAACACTTCTGTAGAGAACACAAAATGCCTCTTTTGGAAATGGCAATTGATGACACAGACTCGAGCAGAAAATGCCAAACAGCTGTGAAATTAGAACAGTAGTGATTTGACTAAAAATATTCTCTGTTCTTGGAAATTAAATAAGGCTACCTCTTTGGATAAGAATTATATTAATAGCTGGACCATGGATGTTAGTCTTTTGGAACACTCTTCTTCTCTATATAGATAAAGGTCTCCCTTGCTCTAAAGCCAGTCATATCTGACTCAAAGGGGCAATGCTCATCTGTTTACAGCCAAAGAGCCAGCAGTGTCTAGGTCTGTAGACATTTCTGTGATCATGTGGCAGGCATGACTAGACTCTGGAGTGCACAGAATGCTGTTACTTTTCCTTCAGAAATGGTGGCGATTTATCTACTTGCAATTTTTTGCTTTTGAACGTTTAGGTTGGCTGGAGGTGGGGCAGATGATGGGAGTTCACTCCATTGCACAGCACTTGAGTCTCAAACTGCTGACCTTCTAGTCGTCAAGCTCAGAGTCTTAACCATTAAGCCACCACAGTCCCTTCTTCTGTGTATACTTGTGCCTAATTTTCACTGAGAATGTCTAGACCTGGGGTCAGCAAATGTGGCTCTCCAGATGTTCTTGGACTTCAATTCCTAGAAGTCCTGCTCAACAGGTGTACTGACTTGGGCTTCTGGGAATTGAAGTCCAAGAACACCTGGAGTACCAAGGTTCCCCATTACTGGTCTAGACTATACCATTTCAGATTATTTTGAAGACTGAAACTTGAAAGTGTATGGTTCAGTGTTTCTGCATCCTGCCTTTTCCCTAACATAGTGAAGGGGGGGGAATAAGCGGAAGGTTGGATGTATGTTGTAAGGAAAGTCTTCAGCAATACAACCAGTCTTATTGAATGAGACCGAGGCTTGTCTAGCTCAAAGGGGAGTGTAGCCTTCCAGATGATGATGGACTGCAGCTCACATAATTCCTCACTGTATATTTGATCTATGAATTCAGTTTTGTTGTTATTGAGAATAGTGACCAGTGGATAAGCTTAATCTGCAGTTTAATGAGAATTTTGGTGCCATCTAGATGTTCTGGGAAGAAGTTCTAGACGTAAGATAGCAAGAATGGAGATATATGAGGTTGATTTCAGTGTGGTAGAAATGGAGCATAGAGAACAATCTTCTTCCCTGTCTAGGCCAGACGTGAAACTGCCAAAGGAAGCCACCCTTTGGTGAGTCCATTCTGCAGTTCCTTTGGCTTGACCTAGTGTGAGAAAGATTAGCCGACAACACAAGGTTACTGTCACCAGGGTACACCTGATTATGGTTCAAAAATAACATAGTCTTTGAGGAGGCTCTTTCTGTGTACCTGTACCATGAAGACTGTCCTGAGAATATAATGCGGTAGCCCTTTATCTGCCTTCTGCATCGCAGCATGATCCTCGTGCCCCATGTCCATCCTGAGCCCTTTTGGCACACAAAGTTCTCCCCAGCCCCAGGCCAGTATTGGTGAAGCGTCTGCCCTCCATCAAGATGGACTCAGGTGGGATTTAATCCACTTGGGTACCATCACCCTTCCCTATGAACTTCGCCACCCAAGGCCATTCATCCTCAGGGTTGTAAAATTAGTTAACTGCTGCCTGACACTCAGTGTTGAGTTGCTGGCAGAATGGTCTACTCTTATTAGCAGGATAACCTGGCCAGACAGTCAAAGAGGACAATATGGAGGAAGACAGGGTGAATGTAGAGAACAAAGTTTGAGGACCCTTAACAAAGCTACAGGCCCCACCATTTGAGAAGTTCTAATTCTACATAAGGACTTTTTCTTATCTCTGATTAGAACCTGATCATTTTCACCTGGAAATGACATCCTGAAAATATATGCAGACAGAATATCTGCCCTACTGTGGAACTTAAGCCCTTTACTTTTGTTTGATTAAATGTGCTCCATTGAGTTGAACTGTTGAGGATTGTACTGTCTCCTAACTGTGTCAAACCATACCAGCTCCTAACTGGATTCATATTTAGATTGATGCTCGGACTTCAAATGAGATAAAATCCATAAACTGCCTCTATGTTGAAAAAGAAAACAAGGAGTGGATGGATATATATATCCATGCACCTAGAATTGTAGCTGTTCCTCTGGGAATGGTGCATGTAAATTTTGGATTTCTTCGTCCACCTGCAGAATCTCAGAGCTCATACCAGAGTAAGAACCCTGTCCCTCCAAGGGAATGTCATTCTAGCATGCCTTTATTAAACCTGGTGGCCTTGAATACTCAACCTGCTACTCCTGAGTCTTTGCATTTTAAAAACACCCTCTCTCCTAGAGCTTCCTGTTGTTAGGAATCCCTCATTCCTGAGGCATAAACTTGTGTTGTCAACCCAGGTTGCCTTTTCAGTTGCTTTGTGGTTGTTGCTGTTGCATAGCACCTTGTAGGTGCTATGCGAGGAGGCATACATTTGTATGGGTAAGGTAAAGGTAAAGGTTTCTCTTGCCCAAAACCCAGTTGTATCCAACTCTAGGGTTCAGTGCTTATCTGTTTCAAAGCCGAAGAGCCAGTGCTGTCTGCTTCTGCAGATGTTTCCATGGTCATGTGGCAGGCATGACTAGACACCGGAGCGCATGGAACGCTGTTTGCCTTCCCACCGAAGTGGTACCTGTTTATCTACTTGCAATTTCTTGCTTTCAAACTGCTAGGTTGGCAGGAGCTGGGACAAAGACAGGAGCTCATTCCATCCTGCAGTACTTGGGAATCGAACTGCTGACCTCCGGCCTTCCAGTCAGTGCCTTTGCCACTTGAGCCACTGCATAGAATTCAGAATAATTCAGCTTTGTGGATAAGTACAAATATTCTCAAGTTGCCAAGGGGAAAATAATTCAAAAGGCTACCTGCCTGCATCTCATAAGGCAGTCTCACCAGTGGAGCCATTGTGCTACATCTTCTTTTTAGCCTGTATGATGGCACAATTCATTGGATGTTCTTGTGACCTGGCTATATATGGCTTCCAATTATTTTTTGAACTCTTTAAAATTTGAATCTCAACTAATCAGTTTTAATGAATTGATCAGATACCCTGTATCAGTTTGGCTGCTGACTGTTATATGAGATGGTCATATTGGGGTTTTATCTTACTGTATTTTATGATATTCTATTGTTTGAATTATTGAAGTATGATATTTCATTGTGTTGTAACATTGTATTGTTCTATTGAATTGTTGCATTGTGTTTGATTGTGTGTTGTGAGCCGCCCTGAGTCGGTTTTTGCCGAGTAGGGCGGCATATAAATTTAATAATAATAATAATAATAATAATAATAATAATAATAATAATAATAATAATAATAATAATAATAATAATAATAATAATAATAATAATAATAATACCTAGATGTGCACCAGTGCAAATCTGCTTTAAAGTAATAATGAAAGTGTTTGGTATAAGCAGGAAGGAGCAGAAAATTGTTTCAGGATTTCAAACCAAGCTTCTTTTCTTTACTTTTCTCTCTCTTCTTATATTACCTTCCATGATGGTAGCAAGATGACCTGTGTTTGTAGGTTTCTCGCCAAGGTAAAGAGGGTTGTTCGGGGAATTAGGTCTGCCTCATTTCTTAGAGGAACATCTGCTGTGTATCCCTGAACCTCATCCAAACGATACTTGAGCTGAAGAAAAACAACTTCCGACATGCAATTTCTTTCATACCTTCTGAAAACACAAATTAAATGCTGGTTCAAGTCAGACTGGTAAATACTGGCACGCCTGCATCGCTTGATGTTTTTACTCCCCGGCCTAAATTAGTCAGCCTCTCTGGGGAGTGCAGGCAAAATTCTGTGTGTTTATTTTACAACTCGGTTTCTTTTGGGGGAATTTGCATTTTGGAGCACTTTAAATCTGGAAAGATGACAAAGAGCTTTGCTGTTAGAACAAGCTGGTTCCCAGCATTTTAAGAGAGCTCTTAGTTTATGTTTATGGAATTGGCTAGGTTTAGTGCAGGAGAGCATCTTGCTGACCCATCTGCAAATAAATCTGTTTTTCCAAGCCTTCTTCTGGGTGCCTTTATTTGTATGTTATGTGTACAACTACAAGTGGAGGCTTACTTCAAATTTTATTTGAGGATAGTTTTGAACAGATATACTTTGATTTGAATTCCTGTATTGAGCAGGAAGATAAATTCAGTAACCTTATAGGCCCCTTTCAGCTCAATTATTCCATAATTCTATTATGTTTGAAACAATTTAAAATCAAACATTAAAATATTAAAAAACATTGCACTAAAATTTATATAGACCACAATCCTCAACACCCAAAGTTATTTATGTATGTATTGCCTCCATTTATATTCTACCCATCTAACTATACAGTTACTCTGGTTGGTTAACAAGTACATAAAAAACATAATAAATCTCTAAAAAAATCCTCAAAGATATATCTCATATAAGCATAAGAAATTAAATACATAGCAAATGAAGATTAAACAAATAGATGTGAATAAAACACAGTGATGGCACCAAAAAAAGAGAGAGAGAGAGAGAGAGAGGACTAATTTCAGTAGAGAGTGAAGTCATCTTTTAGTGCAGGAATTCTCAACCTTTTTAAGCTGGAGGCCGGGACACGCTCCCTCAGACAGCTTTGTGAGGGCCGGAATGCCATTTTGCCCTTCCTCCACCACATGGCACTTACGTGTGTGGTGGAGGCAATGGGGGGGGGGGCACATGAAATAGTGCTATGGGATGCACCCTGCCCGTATGCCACAGGTTGAGAATCCCTGTTTTAGGGGGACTAAGTTCTTAAATGCTTCCTTTTATAATTTAGTTTTTGCTAGTTCAAAAGCAAGAAATTGCAAGTAGATAAATAGGGACCACTTCGGTGGGAAGGTAAACAGCATTCCGTGTGCTCCGGTGTCTAGTCATGCCTGCCACATGACCACGGAAATGTCTGCAGAAGTGGACAGCACTGGCTCTTCGGCTATGAAACAGATGAACACTGAACCTTATAGTCAGATACAACTGGCTTTTGAGCAAGGGTGACCTTTACCTTTAGAATGATTGGAAAGATGGAACCCAACAAACAAGTTCCATAAAATCAGAGCAACAGCAAGAAAGATTTGGATTATTACGCATGTCCTGCTTATCTGGGAAAAGCATGTTTTCTAGTATGATTTGTCAGGGAGTATAACACCAGCAGGTATCAAGATCTTAACGAGTTTTATTACCAAAACGTTAAATCAGGCATGGGAGCCTACTGGCAGCCAATGCAAGTGAGCCACTGTTGGGGAGGTGTGAATGAATCATTACAACCCTTACACCAGTCTTATAGCTGCATTTTGCATCTGTTACAGCTTCTGTCCTATCTCCAAAGGCAGCCTCATATAGAATGCATTGTAGTAATTGATTCTTGAGATTATTAATGCCTGAGCCAATGGCAAGAAGGACTTCATATCCAGGAAGGCTCTAATAAGTCCATTTTGAAGTGTCATTGAAATGAAGTCTGTATGGCCAATCAGGCCTCAAGATAAGGGCATTCCACAGACCCTCCCTCATGTTTCCATGTGTGGATGGGGTGAGGGTGGGGGTAAGACACGGAAGAAGACCTTCCCAGTAGATTGGTTAGGTTTATGCAAGGAAAGGCACTCCTTCAAATATCCAGGTCCTAGGCTGAATGAATGGAGTTTCAGAATTGAGAGACAGTTGAGTTTCAGGGTCAACGTACATTCAGAATTTGAAGGTTACCTCCCATTATATGAGATCAGAGCTCCCTGTGACAGTCCAGAATCAATAAAACAGCCATTGTCGTTCATCTTCAAAGGTTCTTCTTCATCAAACTTTTAAGGCAGAAGGTGGCTGCAGACCAATGTAGTCACTGCTAATAAAAGAACCAACTTGTTTTGTTCTACCTTCCTAACCAACCTTCAGTTTTTCTTGCAGAAATGTAACATTTCAACAGTTCTGTCTGTGGCACCTTTTGTTAAGAGTTGGGCACACCAGCAAATTCTGCCTGCAGAGGAGAATGAAGGCAATTTGGTTATGTAACAAACAGAAAAGTTGGGCATGAATTGGTTGCTGTAAGTGAGTCTTCTAGCTTAAGACAAAATCTATTTATACCTTTCTGTCAAATCTGTGTTCAAACAGTTCAGGAAAGTATCGTAACTGAAGAAAGAAGATAAAAAACAGGGTGGGGGTATAACATTTAAATATTCACAAGATGGTAGGGAAATATCATGTGGGGGAGAAATGGCTTTCCAGAGGACTCTTGCTGAGTCTTAACCATGTAACTTAAGACGCTTGGAACATAATTAACGTTCTGATTTTAGATGCTGACCTTATTAGGCCTCCTTGTTATCTGGGTCTTTGCTTATCACAGTGGCTGCAGGTCAGGAGGGAAATTAATTGGCAACAACCCTTTGTTCTCTGAAATCTTCTTGCTCCCTCTCCTTTTTAACCCCTGTCTCTGAAGTTGAACAGCTCATTCACTGCTATGACACACACACACACACACACACACACACACACACACACACACACACACACACACACACACACACACACACACACACACACACACACACACACACACACACACACACACACACACACACACACACATATATTTGGGGGGAGACCAGCCTTCCATTTCCTTTGTGACAGAAATCACCTTCTCAAGTCACCTTCCATTTTTTCCCTTCCTTTTTCATCATTTGTGGGCTCATGATCCTCTCCCTACAAGCTGGAAAAATGCCGTGCTAAAGTGTGTAAACCCCACTATGCTATAAAGCATTTTGGTGAGTCTGATTTTGGACACTCAAAGTTTGAACCACCAATTCTTGAGGATTTGCCATCCCCCCAACCCATCCTCAAGTCTGAGTATATGAAACAGAAGGTCCCTAAGGCCTCTTTTAAGACTCTTGCTGAAGATATAATAAGTGATTGTTCTACAGTGTTAACCTTGCTTAAAGTAAGAGTGTCAAGAGACTGTCTAAATATATTTTTATCCATCACTGTGGCAGCCGCCCACGGAGATGTAGTGACATTAAGGGAAGGCTTTATCGGTTTGTCCGAACTTTTTCAAATGATCTTGCTAAGCTAACCATGCTTCATTTTTTTCTGCAACACCAGTCCCTTGCCAAATATTTATGAACTCCAGCAAGGAGGAAGGCTGGCTGGCATTCTTATGTGCTGTGGACAGATGTGTCTTGAGTCGAAGTTTAAGAGGCACATTTCTTCCTCTTTTGGAAACAGGAACGCCTCTTCCTTGGCATATTCTGTCCGAAACATATAATCAATGAAACTGGATTACTATGCCGAAGGAAATGGGGGAGGTGGTTTCCACTAGAAGTAGAGCTATGGATTTCCCTGCAATTTGAAATAACAACAACCCCAACTCTCTTGGTCTTCCACAAAATGTTAAAAACCTTTCTATTTACAAGAGCATTTCCAAATTAAATTTCTATAGTGAATAATGAAGCTTTTTATAAACCTTGGGTTAATTAATTTTGGAATTAATTTTTACAATATATTTTTATGGATACTGATGCTATTAAGATTGGTAATTGTTTCATTGGGTTGGGTGGTTTTGCTCTTGTGTTGTATATTGTTTTGTTATTTTAGTTACCGGTATGTTTTCATTGTTAAATATCTTGTTTTTATTGTGAACTGCCTAGAGTAGTGTTGCATGCTAATTATGGTGGGATATAAATAAATAAATAGTACAACCATTGAAGTGCCTGGCGGACAGTGGTGCATGGGGTTGCAAAGGGTCGGAATCGACTGTGCAACTGAACAACAAACATCTATTGGGTTGAGTATGGTGCTCTACCAGGTGCTGACATTTTCTTTTCTATATAAATTTTGGTTCTACAGATGGGTGGTGTATTCACATGCATGTGCACAGACAGACAGACACCCTCTGGAGAACCAAAATTCTCCTTCGTGTTGTTTGGGGATGCACACTGATGGGTTCTGCGCCTGCGCTGAATCCTGAGCGGAGCTGGAAAGCTGATTGGATAAAGAGTTTTGAATGTGGGACCGCCCACCATGCCCAACCCCTTTAGGCGCCATTTCGCGCTCTCCCCTCAGTTTGCTTTTTTCCGCTGCGCAAGCAGGAGCCTGGAAAAAAAGCTGTGAGTACTTTACTGAGATTGTCTCAGAATCTTCCAATTTTTCTACCTTACAATTTTTTCTCGGACTAGGGGAATTGTTCCCTTGGTCCTCGTGTGGCTGGGCTCGCCCTCAGCCGCCGGTAAAAAAAAAAAAAAAAAAAAAAACCAGAAGGAAACCGTTCCTTCCTGCAATCTCGTGCCGGGGCCTCCCGGCCGGGATAATTTTTTCTCTTCGGCCATCTACCTCGGTGGATGGCCTCAGCAGCAGCGTTCAAGCAGTGTCCGTCCTGCAAGAGAAAGTTCCCTAGTTCGGACGGACACGTGCGCTGCCTCCGCTGCCTCGGGGAGAGCCACCAGGTCCAGACCTGCGAGGTGTGTAGAGGCTTCTCGAAGGCCGCCATCAAGAACCGCCAATACCGCCTCCAAGCCTACCTCATGGAGGCCGCCCTCGCACCACCGCCTCCCCCAGCTCCAGAGCAGGCCGCTGCCTCAACGTCTGCTCCTTCGACCTCTGCTCCTTCTTCACGGCCGTCGGCCTCTGAACTGTTTAGACGGAAGAAGGAGCAGGAGAAGAAGAAAAAAGATAAAAAAGAGAAGAAGAAGCGCCGCAGCTCTACCTCTTCTCTCCCGCCGACCCCGGGACCGGCTCACCTCTCGCCGCCACGCTCCCTAGCATCCGCCCCGGTTGCAGCCCCACCTACGCCGGGCAGGATGCCGGTCGATGTCCGGGAAACTACACCGGAGAGGGCCCCCAGCCCTCCGCCGTCGCCAGAGGCCTTTCCACCTCCACCACCGCGACGATCTACCTCCCTTCGCGACCATTCCGTGGCTCCTGGTCTGGCTTCCGAAGCACCACCCCAGTTGAGCCTCATCGCCCCGTTTATCGAGGCGATGGTGCGGAAGCTGCATGCCGAGCTCCAAGGCCCTCGACCGGCACCATCCGAGTTCGTGGAGCACCCTCTGCCTCCCGAACCAACCACGGAGGCACCACCGCTCCGTGACGAGGGTCCGGCACCGAAGCGGCACCGAGTGGAACAGGCGCGGTCGGAGGCCTCTCTCCCTCCGTACCAGCTGCCTCTGCCGGGGAGCGATCCGAGATCCGCCAGGCCGTACTGGTCGGACTCGGACCCCGAGGCCTACCTGCCACCGCCCAGCGTCTCGGTGCGGTCAGGAGGCTCCGACGACTCGTCGGACCAGGAGGAGGAGGATCGGCCACCACCGGTTGCGGTTGACAAGTCCCCGGACGAGAATATCGGCTCCGTCCATGGCTCCCAACCGGAGGACCAGAAAACATACACGGCCCTCCTCACCCGCCTTGGATCCACGCTGGGAATCCGAGCGGAGGCTCCCCTGGACGAATGCGAAGATGTCGTCTGTGGCCTGGCCGACCGGAAGGAGCTAGTCCCCGTCCGTCTGGGACTACTCCCGAAGATCGCCAAGGCGGCCAAGGAGATCTGGAAGAGACCCGTCTCTTCCCATTCGGTGTCCAACAGGGTGGACTCCATGTACAGACTGCTGGAAGACTCCGACTTCCTACACGTCTACCCGGCGCCGAACTCCCGAGTGGTGAAAGGCTCCCAACACCGGACACCAATTAGTAGCACCCCCGTTCCGTCGACCCAAGAAGGGAAGAAACTGGACGCACTGGGCAGGAAGGTCTACGCCAATGCCTCCCTGTCCTTCCGTGCGTCCAACTACGCGACGGCCATGGGGGGCTACCAGTGCCGACTGTGGGAACAAGCGGAGTCCTTCAAGTCGCTGTTACCGCCGGACAAACGAGCGGACTTCGAGCGGGTCTGCATGGAAGGAAACCAACTCGCTCTCCAGCAGATCCGTACGGGCCGCCACGTCACGGAATCAGAGGCGAAGAATCTGGCCTCTGCAATCCAGCTTCGTCGCCACGCCTGGCTCCGTTCCGCTGACTTGCAAGACGACGTGAAGCGGCTGGTGGAAGAGCTCCCCTTCGACGGTGAGGGCCTCTTCGCCAAGGAGACCGACACCTCCTTGGGAGAGCTGAAGGGGGACTACGCCACCATCAAACAGCTCCGTCCTCCACGCCGTGGGTCCCACCATTACCAGCAGGACCAACCGTCGACGTCCCAGGCGGGTCCTTCCTACCAACCTCGCCCACCGCAGAGGCAAGGCGACTACTCCCGGTACCAGCCCTACCGGCCACGACCACAACCCAGCCGCCCACGCTACCAGCAGCGTCCCCAGACTGGTAAACGCGCGGAACGGAAGGGCAAACAACGTGTTTGACTCTTCCGTGACCGAGACTCTACCCTACCGCCCCCTCACCAACTACCTATCGGCCTGGTCTGCCATCACCACAGACCGATGGGTTTTAACCATCTTAGACTCTGGCTACGCGATCGAGTTCAGGAAATGCCCTACTGTCGGACGGGTCCGCGTCACCGATCCGTCCCCACCGCTCCAGGAAGACCTATCAGCTCTCCTAGAGAAGGGCGCCATAGAACCGGTTGCAGCGTCGGAGTCTCACGAAGGGTTCTTCTCCCGCTACTTCCTCGTGGACAAAAAAGACGGGGGGACACGTCCAATCCTGGACCTCCGTCTCCTCAACAAGCACATCGACGTGAGGAAGTTCCGGATGGTGACTCTTCATTCCATCCTCCCACTGATCAACCACGGGGACTGGTTCACCGTCATCGACCTGAAGGATGCCTACTTCCACGTATCCATCAGAAGGGAACACCGCCGATTCCTATGCTTCCAGATCGGCGGCGACGTATACCAGTACACCTGCCTACCCTTCGGCCTCTCCACCGCTCCGAGGGTATTCACGAAATGCATGGCGCCGGTGGCTGCTCATCTTCGGCTGCAAGGCGTCCAAGTGTTCCTGTACATAGACGACTGGTTGGTCTGTTCCCCGACCCAACAGAAAGCCAAGGACGATGTTGCCCATTGCCTGGCCCTTATGCAGAGTCTCGGTCTACGGGTCAACTACAAGAAGTCTCAGTTGACCCCCACTCAACGAATAGACTATATCGGAGCCGTATTGGACTCTCTGGCTCTGAGAGTCTACGCTCCACCCAAACGTCTGCTCGACATCCGCACGGTAGTGGCTCGGATCCAGGGCAGTCGTCGCGTCCGTGCCAGGGACGCCCTCCGCCTCCTAGGACTCATGGCGTCGACCACAGCAGTGATCTCGCACGCCAAACTCAAAATGCGGTCACTCCAGTCGTGGCTCCTAGCCTCCTTCGACAGCATCCACGACAACCTCGGGAAGTGGCTCACACCGACCCCCGAGCTGCGGGACCAGCTGAACTGGTGGACAATGGACCGCAATGTGACCGCCGGGAAGCTCTTCGCCCTCCCCGCGCCATCCGTCCAGGTCACCACCGACGCGAGCACGCACGGATGGGGTGCGTGCTGCCTCGGGTTACGGGTCCACGGCATCTGGACGCCCGCGGAAGCCGACCGCCACATCAACTTCCTCGAGCTGTTAGCGGTATGGAAGGCGATGAGGTCCTTCAGACTGTCCCTAGCAGGCCGCGTGGTGCAGATCGCTTCGGACAACACCACGACCCTAGCCTACCTCAACCGGCAAGGAGGAACCAAGTCCCTCTCCCTCCTTCACCTGACGGTCCAGATCTGGGAGTGGTGCCTGAAGGTACATGTGTTCCCCATCGGTGTCCACATCCAGGGCACGCTGAACTTAGAGGCGGACTCCCTGAGCCGCAAAGGGACAGCGATGCACGAATGGGAACTGGACGGATCGGTGTTCGACCGCCTGTGCCGACGGTGGGGCCCACCGAGCCTAGATGTGTTCGCGTCACAGATCAACACCAAGTGCCGCCGTTACTGCTCCCGGGCCGGGATCGGCCACGGATCGGAGGGCGATGCCTTCATGGTGCCGTGGCACCAGGAACTGCTGTACATGTTTCCTCCGATCCCTCTCATCCAACGGGTCCTGGTACGGATCTGTGCGGAGAACGCCCAGGCGATCCTGATCGCTCCGTCATGGCCGCGCCAGCCGTGGTTCCCGCTACTCCAAACCCTGGCTTGCGACCGCCTCCGCCTGCCCACCGATCCGAACCTCCTCCGCATGGAGGACGGTCGGATCCTCCACTCGGATCTGCCGAGCCTACACCTGACGGCCTGGTTTATCCGCCCGACATAGCACGGATCCTTGAACTTTCAAGGAAACCTTCCACGCGAAAGTCCTACGATGCCAAGTACCGTCGCTTCATAGACTTTCTAGCATCCAGTGACCACACCGTGGACTCGGCATCCCTGCAGGACGTCATGTCCTACCTCCTGCACCTGGCCGAGTCAGGATCTGCACACTCATCCTTAAAGGTCCACTTGGCTGCGGTGGTAGCCAAGGCCCCACCCTCATCAGTTTTGTCCTCCGCTTTCAGAGATAGGACTGTTAAAAGATTCCTCCAGGGACTGCGTAATGCCTACCCTCCAGTGAAGATACCACCTCCTCAGTGGTCCCTCACTGCTGTGCTCAACGCGCTCACGAAGGCGCCCTTTGAGCCCATGGCTACAGTGGACATTAAGTTTGTTTCCTACAAAACTGCATTTCTCGTAGCCATCACCTCTGCCCGGAGGGCAGGAGAACTGGCAGCCCTGCGGTCTGACCCTCCTTTTCTCAAGTTCTACCCCGATAGGGTAGTATTGCACCCGGACTTGACCTTTCTGCCCAAAGTCCTGACTGAATTCCATCTGGCCCAGTCCATCACGCTTCCAGCATTCTTCCTGAATCCTTCGTCTGCACAAGAGAGAGTGTGGCATTCGCTGGATGTCAGGAGGGCCTTGCTGTTCTACACACAAAGGACTGCGTCCTTCAGGAGAGCCAAACAACTGTTTGTGGCCTATGGTGGCAGGTCCAAGGGACACTCTCTGTCTGCCCAGAGACTTTCCAAATGGATCTCAAGCACCATCTACTTGGCCTATGAGATGTCATCTCTGCCACCCCCGCCTCATGTCCGGGCTCACTCCACCAGGACATTGGCTTCCTCCACTGCGTTCCTCGAAGGCATCCCGATGGAGGACATCTGCAAGGCCGCTACCTGGTCCAGGTCCACCACCTTCATCACCCACTACCGGGTTGACACAAGGTCTGCTCCCGATGTCAGACGGGGCAGGTCCATCCTGACGGCTGGTCTCCGATCCTCTTCGCTGATGACCGCCCATCCATGATGCCATCGCGCTCTCCTACATCTCAGGACGCCGGCTGCCCACCATCCAAGTAAGTGAGCTTGCTAGTCACCCATCAGTGTGCATCCCCAAACAACACGAAGGAGAAGGACAGGTTTCACTTACCAGTAACTGTCGTTCTCCGAGTATGTTGTTTGGGGATTCACACAACCCAACCCTGCCTCCCCTCAGGGCTGCCGGCCTGAGATGGCCTTATGCTTAGCGGGCAGCTTTAATATCAAACTGAGGGGAGAGCGCGAAATGGCGCCTAAAGGGGTTGGGCATGGTGGGCGGTCCCACATTCAAAACTCTTTATCCAATCAGCTTTCCAGCTCCGCTCAGGATTCAGCGCAGGCGCAGAACCCATCAGTGTGAATCCCCAAACAACATACTCGGAGAACGACAGTTACTGGTAAGTGAAACCTGTCCTTCCTCTCTCTGGGAGTTTACAATGTTAAAATATGGGAATCCCCCCCCCCCCAATATCTGTGAGTCACAGCCACACCTCAGGGAATGAGGCAAACATTTGAATTATAAATCGTTATCTGATGCATCAGATAACATTAACATAACGTTATCCGATACAAATGTTTGCCTCAAATTCCCCAATGTTATCCGATGCAAACATTATCTGAGGTACAGTGATGTGATGATACCGGGTCTATCTGGGTCAGCCGACCCGGTAGCTCCCATTACGATTGGTTCGCCGGGGGGAGGGTACTTAGAACCCTGGGCGACCCGGTTCAGACATTTTTTCCCTAAAAACTATTTGACACATGTGCAGTAAGAAATAGAACTGTGCATGCGTCGAATAGAGGTTTGACGCATGCACAGTAACGGGCAGCCATTCTGGCTGCCCAGGAATTTTTTTTAAAAGCGGTGGTGGCCTTTCCTTGGCACGATGCGCCATCAGGCCAGTGCACCGATGCGCCGCCGTGCCGTTACGGGCAGGCATTTTGGCTGCCTGGGAATTTTTTTTTTTAAAAAAAAAACGGTGGCAGCAACCTTTCCTTGATGCGGAGCCAGGCCGCTGCACTGGTTTGTTGCTGTGCCGGCCGCACAGCTGCTCTGCCACCTCTTCTGCTCCCGGACAAGAGTAAGTGACCCAGGCTTTGTGTTTGGGGTGGGTGGGTGTATTTTTATTTTATTTTTATTTTATTTTTTATTTCTTTAATTTATTTACAGGTTTGTGTTGTGGTTGTTTGGTTGGTTGGTTGGGTTGAGGTGTGTGTGTGTGTGTGTGTGTGTGTGTGTGTGTGTGTGTGTGTGTGTGTGTGTGTTATTTTAATTTTATATTTTTAAGGCCCTGCTCATGACGTCATGACGTTGGCTCTGCCCATGATGTCATGACATTGGCCACACCCATGACGTCCATGACATCAGGGTGTGGTAGTAAATTTTTTGTCATCCCATCACTGCTAAGGTATCACTGTACAGTATGTTAAATATAGAGTTCACTGTATATTTATTATGTATTTTAAGTATAGAATACTTTTAGACACTGAGATGATGGCTATTGAACCTACAGATATGGGAGGTGACCTACACATAAAAACAATGAGCAACCATAAGGACAGTGAGTGCAATGAATGAGTAAATGTTGGATCTTAGTCCAAGACAAATTAAGTACCCTGGGAAAAGATACTATTAAATGAGTCCCTATTAAATGAGGTTTTCAGGGTTTAAAAAATCTAAAGAGGGAGTTTTCTGTATCTCCATTAATACCTTATTCCAGAGAATAAGTGCCACCACCAAGAAGGCTATATTCCTAGTTATGGTTTTCTGTGCCATTCTCAGTGTTGGCAGCTGAAGCTGTGTGTGTGTTGAGAGAACCTGGTGATGTGGGCAGTAAATCCAAAGAGTGGTTGCTTATTCAGTCTCTAAAGAGTAGTGATCATTTTCCATCAGGAACTTCCAGGGTTAGAACTGGGGAAGTTCTTTTTTCTATATTAAAACCTCTCTGCAAAGTCAGCTCTATATTAGAAGAAGGAATTCTTCAATTGCTGAAAATATCTCACACTTTCCATAATTTGCAAGTTACTTTGTTTGTAGTTTGTAATTTGTCATTAGAGAATGAGCATAAATGACGGAGTGGTTTGGAATAGGAAAAGGAGTAAGACAAGGCTGCATTTTGTCACCCTGCTATTCAACTTATACACAGAGCACATAATGTGCTATGCAGGAATGGAGGAATCACAATTTGGGATCAAAATTGCTGGGAGAAACATCAATTTTGAGATATGCAAATGCTACCACTCTAATGGCAGAAAGTGAGGAGGACCTAAAGAAGCTCCTGATTAGGTTGAAAGAAGAGAGTGAAAAAACTGGTTTGAGACTCAATATAAAGAAAACCAAAATTATAGCAACAGGCCCTCTCAGTCCCTGGAAAGTAGATGGGGAAGAAGTAGAAGCAGTGACAGATTTTACTTTCTTAGGATCAAAGCTCACTGCAGATGGAGATTGCAGCCATGAAATAAAAAGGCAACTGATTCTTGGGAGACAAGCAATGAGAAACCTGGGGAGCATAGTGAAAAGTAGAGACATCACATTGTGAACAAAAATTCGTCTTCATTAAAGCAATGATATTCCCTGTGGCAATGTATGGTTGTGAGAGCTAGACCATTAGGAAAGCTGAGTCCAGAAGAATACATGCCTTTGAGATGTGGTGTTGGAGGAGAGTTTTGAGAGTCCCCTGGACAGCGAGGAGAACAAATAGGTCAATCTTAGGAGAAATCAACCCTGACTGCTCCTTAGAAGGTCAAATAGTCTTGATGCTTGGAAAGGTCAAGGGTAAAACAGGAAGGGGGCGGCCTAGAATGAGATGGCTAGATGGAATTGTGGACACAATGGGCATGGAGCTGAGCGAGTTGAGGATAATGGTGCCTGGCGGACGGTGCTCCATGGGGTCGCAAAGGGTCAGAATCGACTGTGCGACTGAACAACAACAAAAAATTGTCATTAGAGAATGAGCATAGGCTTACTGTGCAGGTAGCAGTAGCAATTGCAGTTATACTTATGTATCATCCCATATCGCTTAGAATACACATAAGGTAATTAGCATTTTGCTAGTTTGCTGTTTTCTTGAATGTTCATAGGTTTTTCTCTGTACTTTTCTCTACTATATTGAAATATTTTGTAACTCTGTGGAACTTTTTGCCTTTTGCATCCTTAACTTTTTTCTTTTAATAAAATGCAAAAAAACTAAAAGAAAAGAAAACATTTCAGGCAACCGCCTGGATTTTTGACTTAGAGAGTTTGTGGCTTCTAATTCTAGGTCTTTGTGACTCTACCACCTACTAGAGATGTTGGTATTCTTTTTAGTGGGCGTAGTGGCTTCATTACTATTTTAAGGTAGGCACCTTGCTTCCCAATGTCTAGCCTTGTGTTTATTGTTGATTCTGAATTCCTTAGAGCAGTGTTCCCCAACCTTTGGTTTTTGGACTTCAATTCCCAGAAGTCAGCCCATTGGCTGATCAGTGCTTTGGGGAATTGACTTAGGCTTCTGGGAATTGAAGTCCAAAAACCAAAGGTTGGGGAACACTGCCTTAGAGCACTGTTGGTGCCAGGCAGGGGCTTATAGTCATCACGGCTGACCTTTTGTTGAGCTCATCCACTCCAAGATCAGAAAGGTAGTGTGATTGCAGAAAGAATTGGTAGACCATTACATATTTGTGTGAAAATTAAAAGTCTTGCTAGATTTTGAATACTGTATAATTTTAAACTTCAGTGTCTGAATTTCTCCGACAGATACAGACAGTGTTGCCTGCCTTTTAACAGCTGCTAGATTTGCACACATTCCTTCCACATCTCATAGATTCATTTAATTACAGATAATTGCTTCAATGTGAGACTTAAAGAAGGAAGAAGAAATGCTGACAGATGAATTTGTGGGAATGTGGATTTCATAGCAATTAGTGAAAGAAATAGTTATCAAGATTAATGTACACCTATTTTTCTCCTTTAAAAAAATTATGTTGCCAAATTAATTAGATTAAGATGTTTACCATAATTGTTCTGGCCATTTATTTCCATTAAATAAGCTTGTTTATGTTTGTGTAGGGGTTTTTTTTTTTTAAAGAAAGGATATTCTGCCTGTTCATTATGCCAGGCAATAATGATCTTTCTAAGGACCACAGTGGCTTAGTTTTTAAGACGCTGAGTTTGATTACCAGAAGGTCAGCAGGTTAGCAGTACAAGACGTGAGTGCTGTACACAATGGATTCTAGTGTCTGTTGTCTGTCTCAGCTCCTACCAAACTAAGCAGTTCAAAAACAAGAAATTGCAAATAGATAAATAGGTACTGTTTTGTGCCTGACCCATGACCACAGAAATGTCTGCAGACGCAGACAGTGTTGGTTCTTTGGCTGTAAACAGAGATGGGCGCCACACACCCTTGGCTCTGTAAATCAAGTCAGTTCTTACTAATAGTGGCTTTTCCAGGTTTTTCAAGGTACAGTTAACTCAGACAGTTTACCATTACCCTCTTGGGGTGGTATCCTGGGACTGTGCACCTTGCCGAAGGCTACATAAGCAGACTCTTCTCTTGGGAGGCAGAGCAAGGAATCAAACTCTCGTACAGCGAGATATCTAACTCACCGATCTGTCCAGCCAGCTGCCTTCTTTCTGCTGGGAGACAATTTGTATCTAGCCCAGCCTTGTCCACCCTCGAAGTGACTTCCCAGAGTCTCAGAGAAAGATCTGACCTGTTATTGGATCCCTGACCCTTTAAATGTAAGATAATGAAGATTGACCCTGTGGTGTTCTACATGAGGCAGGCTTGCTTAGAATGGTGATTCTTCTTCTTCTTTCATGTCCCAGTCAAACCCTGGACTGTCATAATGAAGCCACTTTCTTCACTTTGTCATTGCCCAAACCCAAGTCCTCGTAGGTACATGCCTCAGAGGGCAGCAACTGCCAGACCAGTAAATGAGCTGGATTCTGTCTCTCTCCACATTCATACTGTGTGTTGTTGTCCACCAGCAGCCCTCATTTAAGCATGCTGGTCTTGCATTTAGGGACTCCAATCCTCAGCCTATTCAGGGTCCTCCAAGTGACATAGGGGAGATTGAGATCCTCAGCTATATCCTCCTTTAATGTTGTTTCTTGTCCTGTGAGCTTTTTCCTCCATCTTCTAATTTGGTTTTGCTCTTGCATACCCTCAAGAATGTTTGTTCTTGCCATAAAGCTCTTCCTGGATCTTAGACAGCAGACTTGAGGCTCATATCCATTCAGAGGATGTTGAGTGTCATTCTCTTGCTTAGTTCTCTTGCCGTCTGCTGCTACTTCTCTCCTGATCTTAGGTGGAGCAATACCAACATAAGGGTATATTTTCTCAATTAGTGTAGGTTTGAGGCATCCAATTACTATATGCATGACTTCATTAACAGCGATGTCAACCTGTAGAATGGTGATGATATGGCAGGAACAAAACAGGACAGGTGAAAGGCAACTGGATTCTAAGAGGATGATCTGTAAAATTATTAGACAGAGAAAAGAGTAGAATAAAGGTTGCAATAGATAAAACAATTGCAGAAGAAGAGTCAGAGCACAGACTTTCATGCCGTAATCCATTTCTGGGGGTTCTAAGAAATATTCCCCTCTCTCTCTGACATTTGGACAATCCATACTGTATTCTCTTTAGATGGCCAGGGCTGAGCAGTGTTGGCTCTTAGGCCAGAAGAAGATAGAAGATCCATTGTAGTCAGTTTGTGGCCTTTGCATAGACCCTAAAGCTCAGGTGTTAGGGAAAGCTGTAAGCATTAACAGGACTGGCTTTTTAATTTTGCTTCTTTCTATGCCTGTTGGACTTCACTCAGTTAGATGAAGTCCTTAGTTCCATTGCCTCTACAAGCGGAGAACAAGGTTTTGCTTGGGGTTTTGCACAAACGACTGTAAAGAGTTGTAAAGAATTGCAAAGACTGTAAAGAATTCTTCAAGGAGATCAAATCAGTCAATCCTAAAGGAAAACCACCCGGATTGCTCTTTGGGAGGACAGATACTGAAGTTCAGACACAGTAAAACCTCAAGTTATGAATAAAATCAGTTCCATGGCCTTGTTCATAAGTCAAATTTGTTTGTAACTCGAGACATTTCCATAGAGATAAAGAAAAGTCCCCCTACCCTCTAAAATCAATCAAACCACCCCAAAACAACAGCAGCATTGAAAGGAAAGCATGCATAAACAAAAACATTGTTCCTTACCTTAAAGAAGCTTTGAAAATGAACAGAAAACTCAGAAAAATCCAGCAAGAAACATCAACAGGCAGCCATTTTGGCACCGAAACTCCAGACAAAGAAATCACTCCAAACAGAAAGGCTGCATGTGTGCAATGCATTCTGGGGAATCAGATTATGTAACCTGAAGCAAACCCATGGAGGAAATATTGCTTTACTGGAGGCAACACAGAGGAAAAAGAATTAATTCATAAATTGGGGCATATTCATAACTCGAGGCATGGATTTCAGTGCAGAACCAATTTGTAAGTCGAATTATTCGTAAGTAGGGGCACTCGTAAATCGGGGTTTTACTGTACTTTGGCTATCAAATGAGAAGAAAGGACTCAGTGGAGAAGGCCTGGATGCTAGGAAAGATTGAAGGTAAAAGGAAAAGGGGGTGGCAGAGGATATAAAAAACAGCTGGCTGAATAGTTCTGTGGTACTAAGAAGTACCAAGAGGAATGAATGAAGACTGTAAAATATATAAAATGCAGAAAGTGAAGCTGTATCAATCACAGGATGCCATGGGAAAAGTACAGATTGTGACAGCTGATCATTCAGGATGAAATAAATAGAGGGAAATGTATAGAAAGGAGAAAGCTAAATTAGGACCCTTGGGGGCTGATTTGAATAGAGCACAGGATTGTTGTTTCAGAGCTGCTATGTTGAAAGTCAAAATAGCTATGATGATGATGATGATGATGAGTCTCTGTTGGGAGAGGAATGAGAAGAAAGAGGCGCATAATTAAAGGAAAGTGGCACCTCTGTGCCTTGAAGTGTGCTAATCGGGAACAGGACCAGCAGAAATGCCCAAGGGTGAAAGTAACTCAAATGTTGTTCATCCCTTTTTCTAACAGCTCACCATATTGTCTGGTGTACAAAACAGGCCTGTTTTTTCCAAGCATTTGCCGTCAAATTTCTATTAGGTTTTCTATTTTAATGGCTTGGGTTGTTAGATCTTCTGAATGTGTGGTGGTGAATTGTCAAGCAGAGTGTGTTTGTGCCTAGTATAGTTGGGAACTGACCATGGGCTGGAGGACAGGGATAGGGATGGCCAAAGGAAGAGGGCAATGAACCCAGGAGCCAATATAGTCTATAAATTTCATGCATTGATTTTTCTTTGGCTAGAGGTTTCAGCAGCCAAGAAATCATAAAAAGACTGAGACTGGGTAACAACGAAGGAGTCAGAAAAGATCATCAGGTGTCAGGATGTGTCACTGGAGATTAAGATCATCCACAATATTGTGTTCCCAGTCCTCATGCATGGATGCAAAAGCTGGAGAGTAAAAAAAAACTCACAGGGAAAAAAGTTGATTCATTTGAAATATGGTGCTGGGCGAGATATTTGCAGATACCCTGGACTGCCAAAAAGACAGACAAGCAGGTCCTAAAGCAAATCAAGCCTGAATTGCCTCAGGAGACACAAATGATAATGCTGAGGCTGTCCTACTTTGGGCATATCACGAGAAGGCAGGATTCTCTGGAAAAGACAACAGTGCAGAGAGAGGTGGAAGGGTGCAGGAAAAAAGGAAGACCAAATGTGAGATGGATTGACTCACTAAGTGAGACCACAGACTATAAACTGCAGGGCTGTTGAACACAACATTTGGGAGATCTCCCATTCATGGGTTGGAGATGACTTGATTGCACATAACCATAACAGCAGGGGTTTCAGCAGGAACATTATGGCGTTGCATTCCATCTCTAACCAAGCATGAACCCAGCTCATGAACTCAGGTCCTGACATTTGAGGCTTCTGTGCAAAATGCCAGCCTTTCCCTGAGCAGCACAGTGTCTATTTTGTAATTGTTGCCAGGAGTGAAACCCCACTGGGTGAGCCTCAGAGTGTCTGGTTTATTCAGCCAGCCACAACAGGAGGGGAGAATCAGGCTGCAGTTGGGAGCGGGCTGACAGTGATTTGTTAAGAAGAGAATTCTTGCAGTTCCTGCATTCCTCCTTCTGCTGACCTTGTTTTTCAACTGAAAGACTCTTTGTGGCAGGCGTCAATGGGGTACAGAGACAACCTGGGCTCCTGGCAATACATATCTGGCATTTAATTTGGCACATGAGTGTAAAATCTCTCACTGGTAATGAGGCCTGAGTGGAGCACATGTCGACTAGGCTGGAATTGTTTTGGTGTTTACTGCCACCATTGGATGGTTTTTTTTACTTTCTGTGTCACAACAACGCACAACTCAGGTTCCTCAATAAATGACAGGTAGAACAACAATACATTTACTCTGCTGTCTCAGTACTGGAAGTATTTGTGTTGCATGTTTTAGATCTCCCAAACTCTTGAGTCCAGTTGTTAAACAAGGTACTGTATGCTTATTTATTTTTAAGCAGCTGTTGGCTGCAATAAAAGATGAGTCAGTATCAGACATAAAGCAATTTGCAGAGACTTAAGGTGACTGCAAAAATATGTATACAACTGTACTCTTGGAATTCATCAATCCAATATTAAGCTGACATAAACATGCCAGGATTCTTATCCTTGAACATTTTTGAAGCAAAACAAATATTTCTTAGGGATGAAAGAATGCACTTCCTAATTTCTTTCCCCTCCCTATTTCTTGTGGTTGTTCCACACTCTTGGCAGCCATTGTTCCCATAATTTCCTGGTACCTTAGATTTGCATTCTGCTTTAAGTGCATAGTCTCTCCTAGTTATGGTTTATGTAGGGAACATGACTCTTATCACGGAGCCGGAGTCAGTCAGATCTTTTGATATGAGTAAAGACAACATAACTCTGGTGTCCTGATCTAGGGCAAGTCAGAGTGGAACCAAAATATCTACTTGGTCCTTGAATCCATTAGTTAATAACTGATGAAGTAGTATCTGATGACTCAGAGTAGAGTCAGATGTTTCTTGTCTACTCCCCAGGGTTTCTCAGCTGCACTCCACTCAAGGCAGTTGTTTTGGAGAGTCATAATTAATTGAAATGGCAGCCAGTTAGTCAGTTTAACCAAGGGTATGGCTGTGAAAGCTCAAATGCAAGGATGTCCCTTAAATATATCACTGTGGCACCACATTGTAAGCCAGAGGAGGCGTGTGTGGCCCTGAGCAATGGCTGTTGTAAGTAAGGACTTTGTGCCCCCAATGGGGTGATTCTTCTTTGTTTTGTTTGTTGTTCCAAGAACAGTGCTGGCATTTGGCAGAGGGAGCCTGGTTCACAGGGGCCTTTGGCCTTGCATTGAACTTGCTTTCCATTTGTTTTCTCACCCCTTCAGGGTGGATATAAACTCTGTGGCCTCTTTTGAGGAGTCAGGCTCTGTTGACTCCAGAGTTTGTTCTTGTAGGCTTGCTTGTTTACTTTGTTCAGAGTGCATCCAGATCAAGGTGGTATATGTGTGGGGATTGATTTTCCTAAGGTTGCTTGTTTGAATCAATAAAGTTTGCCTACTACAATGTAGAAGTTCTGGGTCTCATGATGTTACTGCCAACATCAGTTCCTTCACTGTTCTTTCTAACTTGGAATCTGTCTTCTCGAACAAGCTGTTTTGAGCCCCATGGAAAGAAGTTTTGTGCCAAATCTATGAAAAAGTGTTCCAAGTAATAGCACCAAACTGCAGAATGAACTCACCAAAAGGTGCCTTTGTTTTGACAGTTTCACATCTGGCTTAGACTTGGAAGAAGAAATAATAACATCTCTGCTATGATCGGAGGTTCTAAGCTAATATTCCCCAGTTTGGAATGGCAGTAAGATTTATGCATTGCTAATTTGTAGCTTGAAGAAGTATCTTTTGGCCCACTTGTCCTGAGTCTGGTACTAATGAGCTCGAGTGTTAATGTGTGAACCATCATAAACCTGTAGAAAATTAAGAAATATTGACCAGTATCCCATTGACTCTATAGGTTCTCTTTGTCTGCTGTTTATGAAAGCAACAACACATGAATGCCTTAAACAAGAGTAAAACCACCTTATTTTAAATGGGGTGATCTCTAGCTTACATTTCTACACATTAGGGACTGTAGAGGCAAAGACTGAGCATTCCAGGCACAAGAACCACCATTGAACAGGAATCCACCCATTCAAAATCTGTCCTATCTGTAGAACAGGAGTGCCCAAACTTTTCGGTCATGTGGTTCCTCCCACTGGAAGCAGAAGTAAAACGCACCTTGCAGTCTGTTTTTCAACAGGATGAGATAGATTTTAAGCTGTCATTTTCTCTGCTTAAACCAGGGATGCCCAAACTATGCCCCGTGGGCCAGATCTGACACCCAATGCCATTTCATCTGGCCTGTGCCGCCCTTATCGCTCCCAGAAGCGGAAGCTAAATGTGCCCATTTTGCTTCAACGTCAGGGAGTGACAAAGGTGGCATGAGCTGGATGAATTGTTGTTGGGGGCAGCATCCAGCCCATGGACCATAGTTTGGGCATCCCTGCCGTAGAATAACGTTGTGGCCTGGTCGTTCCCTCATTGTGCACGAGCAATGAATGGTGTCAGGAATTGTACAATGGTTCCCCGTATTTACGAATACTTCTTATAACAAAAAAAAAAAAAATGTACAATGAAGCATTTGCGCGCTCTTTGCAATGCACCGTATAACGAAAAAATAATAATGGTACGATCCATTGCAGAATAGCCACAGAAGATAGATTGGCATGGCTGGGGGAAAAGAACAGAATGTAATAGACAAAAAGCTGAATGCTGTGAATATAAGGAGTGATATCTCTGCAACATTTTACTGGATGATGTATTTGTTCTGTCTTGTTATTTCTCACTCTAGTATAGAATAGACACAGACCGCATATAAATGAATTTGTTTGCTGTCCACACATTCTATCACATTCTAGTCATGTCAATTTGGCAGATTTGTTCGAATGCATATTTGTTAAAAATGCTTCCAACTTATTTGTACTTGGATGCAATTCCAGAATCCATCCATCAGGCCAACCAAATGGGCACAAAAAGGTATCCTAGCTTTCCAAAATGCTCTCTCTTTATCAGACAAATGTGTAAAAAAAGTACCCGATAGGGGGAGGTTTAATTCTTTATTGCCACTGAAGCTAAAGTCCAAACCCAAATAGATTTCATCCCAGGGATGTTTGGAGTCAGATCAATGTTTTTAAGGTGGCTTCTGTTCTCAGTGCATTCAAGATTATGATGTTAACCTGCATTTCCCATTTGTGAGAGCTCAGGAAGGAGGGAGGAGTCTATTCTGCTCTCAGGAGAAAGCATGAGCATTGTGGTCTTGGGGACATTTACAGGAAACTAGTTGAGGAATCAATATAACAGTTTGAGCTTCTTCCTCAGAAAATATTGATTCACAGATTGTTTGCATTTTAAATACCTCAAAATAAATTTTGACTCATTATGCAGAAATCTATAAATGTGTACAGATGCATTATTGTAAGTAGTACCTCTGTTATTGATTCTTATCAAATGTTATGTGGAATCAGACTGTAAAAGCTATGCTAATGGACTGTGAAGTCTGGATAGCTTAATATTTCAGAACTAGAAAATGCAGCTGTTAATGTGGTTGTTGTTAAGTCACTTCTGATTTATGGAGACCTTACAAATTAGTGTCTTCCAGAAATTTCTATTGGTACCATTTCTAAAGGCCATGACTTCCTGTATTGAATCAATCCATCTCATATCAGGTCTTTCTCTTTTCCTACTGCCTTTCACAGTTCCAAGCATTGTATTCTCTTCCAAAGGTATGTCCAAATTACCATAAGGTCCTTTTTGCCATTTTGACTTCTTCTAATGAGAGTTCAGGCTTGATTTGATCCTTTACTCATTTTTCTTTCTTATGATCCGTGGTACCTGCAAAGCTCCCCTCCAACACCTTTGAGCGAAACAGTTTTTTCCTTGTCACCTTTCTTCATTATCCAGTTTTCACAGCCATACTTTGTACCTGGAAAAGCCAGAGTGTTCTTGATCTTGGCCTTCTCCGGCTCCCTATCTGCATGCTTAAAGCTAGCTCCTTCATAGCTGTCGTTCTAATTTTCAGTCTTTGTCTTGCTTCATCTTTGCAATCTCCATTATGATCAATGATTGAGGCAAAGAAAATGTTTAATAATGTTGGTTCCTTTGTTGTCAATGTTAATTTTACATGATTCTTCTTCAGTCACCATTACTTTTGCAGAAATCTGACTTTTCATTCTTTACTTTCACATTTCCAGTCATTGTGGTTTTACTGCCAGTAATAATATGGTGTCATCTGCATATCTTAAATTAATGATTTTTCTTCCACCAGTTATCACTCTTCCTTTTATCTGAATTTAATCCAGCTTTTTAAATGATTTGTTCTACATGCAGATTCAGTAGATAGGGAGGTAAAAGCATACCTTTGTATAACATCTTTACTGATTGAAAATCATTATGTTTCTCCATATTCTGTCTAATAAGATTCCTTTTGTGCTGTTTCGTTTTTTTGTAATTATTTTTGTAATAGTTCTCTATGTCCCTATAAGTGAGTTGCTGAAAGTTTGCTTTTAGAATTCTTACTCATTTCTGTCCCAGTTAATTTTGCTTCTTGTCTATTGTGAATTTTTAAAAAGTTGTTCAGTTACTTGTTGAGTTTATTTCTTCTGACTCCTCTTCCTCCCACCCTCCTTCCCTCTTTACAGGGTCTTTACATTCCTCAGAAAAAATATTTGTTTGTTTGTTAGATTTATACAACCACCCTTTTCACCTAAGCGACCCAGGGCAGCTCACGTCAGTTAAAACCTGTACCCAGTACTAATTAAAACTAATTAAAAGTTATTTTGGAACTATTAACTATTTCATTGCTCTTGTTCAACTTTAATTATTATTCACCACAGCCTGTGTGCTCATGCTAATTGTGTGGTTGTAGGAGCCTGCATGCTCACTGTCCATGTGCTTGCTGAGGGCTATGTTCTGAATGCTAGTTTGATGCCTTCTGGGACTTCTCCACAAGAAACTGCTTGTGTGGTAAGAACTTCAACTGGAAGAAGGAACAGCAGGCTCCTCTTGCCAAAGGAGAGGGCAAAGCTATCTGCTTTATCTGCCAAGACTTTGAAGCTGCTTTGTAACTACGTATGTATGCTGACTCATCACTTGACCAGCATACCGAGGTCACCTGCTCAGCCAAAGACCGCCTTGTTAGCTGAGCAATGTAACTTGATAGAGGGTGTCATTTGCAGTTACATCTGCAGTACCCATTCTACACAATGCCATAGATGTCCGGCCCGGAGAGAGTGAGCCCAGCTGTGGCCCGGTGTGGGTGGCTGTAAGACCTGCCTCCCCCCCAACAGACTTCCAGCCTCGTCCGGTCCGGCCCAGAGAGAGCGAGCCCAGCTGTGGCCCGGTGCGGGTGGCTATAAGACCTGCCGCTGCACCCCCCCCCCAACAGACTTCCAGCCTCGTCTGGTCCGACCCGGAGAGAGTGAGCCCAGCTGTGGCCCAGTGCGGGTGGCTATAAGACCTGCCGCCGCCCCCCAACAGACCTCCAGCCTCATCCGGTCCGGAGAGAGCGAGCCCAGCTGTGGCCCGGTGCGGGTGGCTATAAGACCTGCCGCCGCCCCCCAACAGACTTCCAGCCTCGTCTGGTCCGGCCCGGAGAGAGAGAGCCCAGCTGTGGCCCGGTGCGGGTGGCTATAAGACCTGCCGCCCCCCCCTCCCCAACAGACTTCCAGCCTCATCCGGTCCGGCCCGGAGAGAGCGAGCCCAGCTGTGGCTCGGTGTGGCTGGCTATAAGACCTGCCTCCCCCCCCCCCCAACAGACTTCCAGCCTCGTTTGGCCCGGAGAGAGCGAGCCCAGCTGTCGCCCAGTGCGGGTGGCTATAAGACCTGCCGCCGCCCCCCAACAGACTTCCAGCCTCGTCCAGTCCGGCCCGGAGAGAGAGAGCCCAGTTGTGGCCCGGTGTGGGTGGCTATAAGACCTGCCGCCGCCCACCAACAGACACCTGGAGCTGAGAGGACTAGTTTTGAGATTGTTTAATGTATTGTACTGGACCTGTCTCACCTGCCAGTGCTCCTGAGCCTCGCCCCACGCCGGGTTTTAAAGACCGCTGCGGCGGGATGTTTCCCCGTCGCCTGGATGTTGGAAGAGCTGTGTGAGGAGGACTCTCGTCGGGAGCACCTGGACCTGTCTCACCTGCTGGCGCTCCTGAGCCTCGCCCCACACCGGGCTTAAAAGACCGCTGCGCCATGGCTTCTAGAGCATGCTTGTGTTTAGGGTGAGAGCCTGACATTTTTTGGATCATGTACTGTATTTTTCTTTCTTTCTTATTATTGTATTTTTATATTGTATTGCATTACTGAGACTGTCATGTATATGTAACCAGAATTGTATTTTTGTAACCTTGTTTCGCAGTGTGGTTTTGTTTTATTGCACTGCTGCATTGTACTGTTATATTTATTGTATTATACTGTATGACCTTTGATTATGCTACATGTTATATTACTTTTGATTGTGTTATATGTATGGTTTCTGTAAACTGCCCTGAGTCGGTTGTACCGAGTAGAGCGGCATATAATTCGAATTAATAATAATAATAATAATAATAATAATAATAATAATAATAATAATAATAATAATAATAATAATAATAATAATAATAATAATATTCCCCTTCTGTACCACAGTTCACTCCCAGTGCTGTTTTTGCAGAGATAATAGAGATACTCCATCTTTTAATGATTTGGTAATCTGTTTGAGTTCTGTGTTTATCATCTAGTGATGTTTTGTGCTGAATTTTCTGTAAGGTTTCTTAAAACATACAGTCTGTGCAAAGTCTTAGGCCACTATCAGTTGGTTTGGGGAAAATTCAATGAATGATTTGAGGGGAGCATAACTCAACCTGCAAATGACCTAGACATAATGAAATTTTGAGAGAGTCTTATGTTGACTCTCCTCTCAGTCCTCCCCCAAATATGTTGACATGTGCAATTGGAGTGTTTGAATTAAGGTGGACACATAATAGATTGTTGCTCTCAGGTGAGAGGAGAGGAAAGGCCAAATTTCTCAGATTCTGATTGATTCTGTATTTTGTCTTGTTTCATGTGTTATAACAATGATCTGAAACTGTTACAGGTGTCTTGGTGCCTGGCTTGCTCAAGGAGAGGCCCCCATGTTTGATGTCAATGTCAAGGAATATTTTACGTGTCTATTTAAAATGTTTATATGCTGTCCATCTGAGAGTGTTGCAAGGACTTTTTTCATAGGAGGGGGGGGAGAAAAATGTGTACTTCAGCTGTGAATCCATGTCGCCCATGTGGATTGTCTCTTACGTTTAAATGAGGTATAGAAATCTACTGCTTGAAAACATTTGGTTGTTCGTCAAAACTGCTGCTTGTATTAGTGATTCCTAATGAGTACCTGTCCACTCCTTTGTCATCTCGGACTGTATTTGTTTATTTTATTTTATTTGGATTTCTATACCACCCATCTGGATGTTAACTCACTCTGGGTGGTACAAGCAGAGAAACCAATAACAGAAATATCCAGCATCATTAGTTCTTTTTGTATCTTCATTTTTCCTGCCATCATGACTCTGGGCCTTACATCAAAATGCCTGCCTCATCATCTTGATGGGTGTTAGTGCTTTTTGCAAGGGTGTCAAGTAGGATCTTGTGATTGATAGAATTTGGATTTGCATGTGGCGTGAAGCCTGGTGGCAGGCAAAAGAAGAGGAGATGTTGTGTTTGCCATTTGGTACTGCCAGGCAGCTGGGAAGGAAAAACAGGAGCCATGTTGGCTGCATGGCTTTTCCTGTGCCCTGCCAGGAGTCTGTTTGCCTTTAGCCATGCATTCCCACAAGCACTGTTGACCTGCCTTTGTGATACATCCTACATGGTTGTCTTCCCTTGCAATATATTTTTTCTACTATGTTTGAATCCATTGTCTGGCCAGGTTATCCTGCTGTGGTAATGGAGTAGATCATACTGCTAGTGACTCAACACCGAGTGTCGGGCGGCGGATAACTAACCTGACCACCCCGAGAACTAACGGCCTTCAGTGCTGAAGTCCACAGGGAAGGGTGATGGTCCCCAAGTGGATTAAATTACACTTGAATCCACCTGGGTGGAGGGTAGCAGCCTCATCCATACTGGGCTGGGGCTGAGGAGGACTTTGTGTGCCAAAAAGGCTCAGGACCAGAAAGTGACTCATTGGATCAGTGGTACGGATGCAACACTGCAATGCAGAAGGCAAATGGAAAGCCACTGCCTTATATTGTTCCCAGAATAACCTTCATGGCCGATCACCATGAGGATTGCCAATATTTGGAATTGGAAACGGCACTTGACGAAGAAGATGGATGGATCTCTCATGAAGCATTATGTTGCTCAACTGTTGAATGTTCCATGTACTGTATTCGTTTTTGTCTCTCTCCCGTTAGCTATTGACAGAGGGAAATACTAATGTTGGCTTAATGCACAAATTTAATCATACCAGCTGTCACCGGGTTCCTGCTGCCAAGTATTTCCCACCATTAATGGTATTAGTATGGGATTTCTTTTTAATATATGATTCATGTGTAATCTTATTTAATGGCATTTTACTATTGTAAAGCTGCATTTCTCAGTGATCATTTTCTGGTTTTTGTCGCTTAAAAGGGGATGGGGTGGAGGAGAAAGGACCATGTGGGTTTTAAGTGGTTATCAGACACATTTGAACATTTGTAACCCGTTTTCCTGGTTGCAGGGCAGAGACTAGTTTTCACATGTTGTATGTGCGTGCCTGAGAGAGAGGGAGAGGATTTTCTCTCAAGCTTTCAAAGCATTTTCCCCTTTTGGACTTGCTAATCCCTAAAAGTCTGTTTATTATACAGGTATCAGAATGGAGGGGGGAAAATGCTTCTTGTGATGTCCTAGTTCTGCTTATATTTGAGAATATAGTATACTGTGTATTCCCCATGGAGTAAAATTCTTTGCAATTAAAAGCTCCTATACAGCTAGCTTTTCTTCTGACAATGACAAAGAAGAATGATCAGGGAGTTTATTTTAGGAGAAATTGAACAGTTATTTAACTCTCTATTTGTGCTCTGGAATTGTGCGGTTCAGAAATAACTGTAATGGTTGATTTTATCGATCTTGCATTAATGCTCCAAATCGTACACCTTAGCGAACATAAGAGGCCAAACTCTTCAACTCCCTGGTTGGGAAAAACAAGTTGTGCAACAGGGCAGCCTAGAATATAGAATGATGGTGAAGTAGAAAGTTAAGTACAGTAAAACCTCATATAACACTAAAACCTGGTTCCACAAGTCTTGGTGTTATATGATTTTTAGTGTTATCTGATCCTCTATGGGATCCATAGAGATACATTGTAACCACACAGGCTTTCGCGGTTGTTATCTGAAGCATCCCATAGGATCTTAATGTTATCTGATGCAATTCTTCCCCCCAGATTCCTTAATGTTATGCGATTTTAGTGTTTTTCGATACTAATGTTATATGAGGTATTACTGTACAGTAATACCTCGGATAACGTTTACCTCAGATGACGCTAAAATCGCATAACGTTAAGAAATCTGGGGAGGAGAATTGGATCGAATAACGTTAAGGTCCTAAGGGATGGATCGGATACCAACCGCTAAAGCCTGCGCAGTTACAATGTATCTCTATGGAGCTTTAACGTTATCCGATCCATCCCATAGGATTTTAACATGGATCGGATAACACTAAAAATCAGATAACACCAAGACTTGTGGAACCAAGTCTTAGCGTTATCCGAGGTATTACTGTACAGTATATATCCCATCCGATGTGGCTTCTTCATGTCAATGGACATGTACAACATTGCCTGCTTCGAGCAAGCAAAACAGCATCTAAGGCTTTCATTATGTGCATATTGGGCCCAACAGCAAAATGAGCAGAGGAGGAACTCTGATTCCCAATGGTCATGGAGTGGGAAAAGGCCATGCCAGATGGCCTGGCTGTGGAGGCGCACCTTGTCCATATCCTCAAGGCTGCAGCAGTCCATTGCAGTCCTGGTGTTAAATCCTACATGTCTTATTTCATATGTGCTGCAGGAGATGGCTCTGTTATCACAGTGTGTGGGTCACTTAGTGACAAACTGGGATGCACCTTAAACAAATTCACCCCAATGGCATTTCCCCTGCTTCAGAAAAAAATGTGTTCTTGGATACGAGTTGCAGCAGAGGACAACAGCATGTAACATCATTTCTTGCTCTTTCTCTACCTATATGTTTCATATGTTTTAAAAAATACCCTGGAGTAAGGATGCCTGTTTCATAAGGCCAGTGTAAGAGCTTGCAGCATTAAAAAAAGAAAGGAAAAAATGAATGATTGTGTCAATTTCTTAGGTTGTGCGCACAGAGAAGAACAGTTTGAATAACCGGTTTCTGCCATGGGATGAGATTGAGACAGAGGCCATCTTGTCTATTGATGATGATGCCCATCTTCGGCATGATGAGATTATGTTTGGATTCCGGTAAGTTCTTGAACAAGCAGCTGGTGGGATCCCATGGGACCTGTAGCAGTGATAGCAAACCTTGGCACTCGAAGTGTTCTTGGGCTTCAATTCCCAGAATTCCAAGTCTCTGTGAATCCACACGAATGGGTTTATTGCACATGTGTGTGGATTCACAGAGCATTGAACTTCTGGGAATTGAAGTTCAAAAACACCTGGAGTGCCAAGGTTTGCCATCACAAACTTGGAGGCTCCTCCCCATGGGTTCTTCAAGGCCTCTTTCTTTTATCCTGCTTTGCCACTCACATCCAGTCTTTCTTCTTGTGCCTTCTATTGTTTCCCCATCAAGTCCAGGTTTCTGACTCTTCTTCCATCCACTGTAATCATTATACAGTGATACCCTGCATAACGAACGCTTTGTATAATGAAAAATTTGTATAACAAAGTATTTTTGAGCTATGGACAATAGCCCGCATAACTGGGGGGGGGGGGATTGTTATACAGGGTATACCCTGCATAACGAACATTTTTTTTTGTTATGCGGGGTATTGCCAATAGTGATTTGCATAACAAAAAAATCGTATGACGAAGCGCTGCGTAAAACGGAGCTTTTTCATGATACGGGGTTCTACTGTATTGTAGACTTCCTGTGTGTTACTGTTCCTTTCTCATTTGCACACCCCTTTGATTTTAAGACAGAGAGATATGGTTAGAGCTGGTATTCTAAGCCCCCCTTGTGTGCCTCCCTCCAGAAGGAGGGTCTTTCCCATTAGATGGCCTTCTGTTCCCTAGCAGTGAAGAGGATGTTTTTAGGAAAATAACCCATGCAGGCTCATTTCTCTTAGTGTTTGCTGTTAATTCCCACCATGTGGAGAAACTCAGCCACGATATCTCCTTATTTTAAGTAATGCTTTTCTATTTATAGCGGCAATAGCAGGCGAGTGCTGGCGTAACATGAGGAGTCACCGGGCTCTCCTGTAGAGAGGGAAAATGAGGCCAGACTGCACATAGCAGGCTCTGCCATTTGGGACTAAGCGCGGGGGGGGGGGGGGGAGATATTAGAAATGCAATCTCCTTTTGGGGGGAGGGGGGAAGGAGTATCCTTATGTAGCCACAGCTGGGTATGGAGACTCAGAGTGATTCCGACTGATCACTTCCTAGAGCCGCGATTAGAGCCTACCTGGTGGTGATAGAGGTGGTGAAACGTCAATATTTCACCACCCTCATTGCCTCTGTGGATAATTGCCCAGCCACCCTCTTTTGGGTGACTAGGTTCCTCCTCAGTAGAGGGGGGGCCTGAGCCTGGTCAGCAGTAATCAGACGAGGATTTTGCTGATTATCTGATGGAGAAAATCACTCGGATTTGCTCGAAGTTTAATCCTAATGTGGATTATATGGGTCTGGCGTTGACTAGATTCCATTCTAGCCATGTTACCTGGGATCGTTTCGATCCAGTTGTCCCTGAGGAAATGGACACGCCACTACATGCCTATTAGCTCCATGTCCAGCCTGGCTGGTGAAAGCCACTACGGCGGTGACAGGCAGTTGGGTCAGGGCAATAATTAACTCTTCCTTGCGGGACGAAGAGGGGGTGTTCCCTGCAGCATTAAAACATGCTTTGGTGCGCTTCCTCCTGAAGAAGTCATCACTAGACCCAACAGTATTAGCCAACTATAGGCGTGTATCCAGCCTTCCCTTTTTAGGGAAGGTACTGGAGAAAGCAGTGGCACGGCAGTTACAGGGGATCCTGGATGAAGTGGATTATCTGGACCCCTTTCAGTCAGGATTCAGGCCTGGATATGATACAGAGATGACCAGTGCTGTGGAGTCGGAGTCGAGTAGTCGGAGTAAATTTCGGGTACCTGGAGTCGGAGTCAGAAGTACACAAAACTGAGGAGTCGGAACATTTATCTACCGACTCCACAGCCCTGGAGACGGCATTGGTCGTGCTGTTGGATGATCTCTGACGGGAGCGGGATGGAGGTCATCTGTCCATTCTTGCTCTTCTTGACCTCTCAGCAGCTTTCGATACCTTTGACCATAGTATCCTTTTGGAACAGCTCTGGAGATTGGGGATACAGGGCACTGTGGTCCTGGTTTTCCTAATTTCTGAAGGGCCAGACCCAGTCAGTGTGGTTGGAGGATGTGAGGTGTAGCCCTAGGCGCCTCCAGTATGGGGTGCCTCAGGGCTCTCTCCTATTTAATATCTACATGAAGCCCCTGGGTGAGATCATCCGTTCCCACAGGGTGAGGTATCATCTGCACGCAGATGATACCCTGCTGTACATCTCAGCCCATGGTGATCCAAGTGATGCTGTAAAAGTCCTATCCAGGTGTCTGGAGGCTGAGAGGGTCTGGATAGGGGACAGTGGGCTACAACTGAATCCTGGCAAGACTGAGTGGCTGTGGGTCAGGGCCCCCACAGTCTTTATTTATTTATTTATTTTATTTGCAGATTTGTATTGCCGCCCAACTCCAAAGGCTCTGGGTGGTGTACAGGTGTTAAAACCATCACAGTTTTTTAAAAATCACAATTAAAAACCCATTAAAAACTACAACAAAAATATTCCTTACCCTCCCACCAGTTTAAGAGAGAGAGAGAGAACGCTATTAAACCAGTCAACAGGCTGGGGCCCCACATCTGCTCTGCCAGCCAGGTTTTTAAGTCTTTCCTGAAGGGCAGCAACTCCATCTGGAGATGTAGCTATATTGGCAAGAGGTTCCATAGGGAGTTACCATCTTTGGTACTGGATGGGGCTATTTTGCCCCAGCAAGACCAGGTGCATAATTTGAGGGTCCTCCTGGATTTGCGTCTCCTGCTCGATGAGCAGGTGGCAGTCATGGCTAGGAGGGCTTTTGCACAACTTTGTATTATACGCCAATTACGCCCGCTCCTAGACCGGGACTCCTTGCTCATGGTCATGCATGCTCTGGTCACCTCCAGACTGGACTACTGCAATGTGCTCTACATGGGGCTGCCCTTGATGACCATTTGGAGCTTGCAGCTGGTCCAGAATGCAGCTGCCCAGGTGGTGATGGGTTGCGAGGGTTATGCCCATGCCTCACCACTGCTTTGGGAGCTGCACTGGTTACCGGTATGCCCCCGGGTGCAATTCAAGGTGCTGGTAATGACCTTTAAACCCCTACATGGGAGTGGGCCAGGATACTTAAGAGACTGCATCATCCCAGGAACATCTGTCCGACCCACTAGAGCAGACCAGAGGGGTTCTCTAATTGTGCCATCAGCTAGAGAGGCCCGTCTCTCTACCACAAGAAGGAGGGCCTTCTTTGTTTCTGCGCTGGCCCTGTGGAACCTCTTGCCAACCGAGTTGCGGCTACAGATGGAGTTGCTGCCCTTCAGGAAAGAGCTAAAAACCTGGCTGGCAAAGCAGTTGTGGGGTACCAGGGTCATGGTGACTCCTGCCTGCTGGCTTATTTAACAAGATTGCTCCCTGCCCCTTTTAACTGATAGGGTGGGGTGGGTAACCTTGTGGGTATTTTTATGGGTTTTTAAAGGGTTTTATTTATGATGCTAATGTTTGTTTTAATGGTGTTAGCAGCCCAGAGTCGGTGTCGAGTTGGGTGACAATAGAAATTTGGGGGGGGGGGGAATTCTTTCATGGTCAGGTGCATGCCTTCCTCCTTCTCTGTTGCAGAGGCCACAGATGATACTCATTGATGAAAATGAGGTTCCCTCTTGTAAAGTGAGATAACTGGCTTCCTCCTGGTAGAGGTTCTGTAAATGTTCTGCTTACACAATCAAACAGGATCCTGCCTGTAGAACTACTTGTACTATTACTTCTTCAACATCTAGGCCAGATGTGAAACTGTCAAAATGAAGGCACCCTTTGGTGAGTTCATTCTTCAGTTCCCTTTGCCTGACCTAGTGTGAGAAAGATTAGCCAGTAACACAAGGTTGCCGTTACACCTGATTGTGGTTCAAGAATACCACAGTCTTCAAGGAGGCTCTTTCTGTGTACCCCTGTACTATCACCAATGTAAATGTAAATATATATGTGTTGTTGTCTTAAATCTTTGTGTAGAAACCAAGCTGGAATACCGAGTAAAAAAAGTTGCAGGTAGAGTCTAAGGACACGACCGTCAGGGATTTAGCGCATGAATTCAATGTGTTGAATTATGTTCATTAGTTCATTTATTTTTTTATTTCATTCGTTAGTTAAGGGTGATGTTTCAAATGGGGGAAAATAAAGACATTATGTTCATAAAATTAAGGTTACATAAAATGTTCATAAAATCTGAGGTTTTCTGAGGTAAGGTAAAGATCCTTGATAGAAAGCCAGTCATATCCGACTCTAGGTTTCAGTGCTCATCTCTGTTTATAGTCAAAGAGCCAGCACTGTCTGTGTCTGCAGACAATTCCGTGGACATGTGGCAGGCATGGAACGCTGTTTACCTTCCCACCAAAGTGGTCCATATTTATCTTCTTGCAATTTCTTGCTTTTGAACTGCTACTTTGTGTTAACCCAAAACCATAAATCCCAATTTAATTTGTGTTTATTTTTTTATATTTTATTTTTCAATAAAGATGCTTTTAACCTTTATTTTCCATTCTCCCTGACTCTACCAACTATGCACACGTGTCCATAAGTGGCCCACTGTACACACAATAATTCACCACAGGTGAATAACTGCAAAGGATCTACTGTATTTTTAATAAATATTTCAATTGTCAAATCGCAAAAAAAAAAAGTTTTTCCTTCACAATTCCTTGAAAGCAGTTCTTCAATAAGACGGAAAGCCAAAAGGGAAAGTGGTTATGACTTCAAATGAGAAACTTGCTACAGAGTACCAATTCTCACACCAATGTATCTATTCTGATGTGGAGAGATACTTTTTTTGAAGGTTAGAAAGAAAGTGTTTTTTATTTTATTTTAAACCTTCATAAAAAATGTTTCTGAAGTTTGATTCAAATTGTATAAGTATTGAAAGAAAGGTTATTCTGTCCTCTTTCAAGCGTACTTTGGATTACTTTGCTAGTTCAATCGGTTTTTTGCTGGATTACCGCCAAACACCCCCCCCCCGGGAAATGTCAATTTAACAAGTCACGTTTTTCCTCAATATCTTTTTTGTGGATTCCTGCTTCGGTGTCATTTTTCTCCACATGTTAAATGTGAACTGTATCCACCTCGGGAAGTTGTCATATTCAGTTTATAGATTGATTTCTCCTCCTTTTATTGAGTTTTGTGACCTCGTTTGAGTGGTTTTTTGTAAAACGCTTCTTAGATTATTTTTCCGAAGTCCAATTCCAAATCTCAAATGTCCCCACAAAGGTTAATCTTTCCTCTTTCTAATGCACTTAGGATCATGTGAATTGGTTGGGTAGTTTTTTTTTGCTGACCCCCAACAACCCCCCCCCCCAGCAAAACTGTCACTTCCTATGCTACTTCCGAAAATGATGACATCATCATGTTGCATTTTTGGCTTTTGGGTTTCATCAATTCTTAAAGTCGCTGAGACGATCTTTCAAATGACATAACCCTTATTTTCGTGGGTGCCTTAGTTTTGGTGTTGCAGCTTCTCAAAGTACATGATTTTTGTTACATTGCAAAAGCTGCCAGACCACCCAACTGAAATGTAAGACGTTCATAGAATTCACGTCAAAAAATTGGTCCTTTGGCTATTGGCAGTGTGTGTTTTATAGCAGGGGTTCCAAGCCTTTTCAAGCTGGGGCCCAGGTCAAGCTCTCTTAGTCAGCCTTGAGGGCTGGATGGCCATTTCCACTGCCTGCATGGTGGGAGTGGCCATTCTGTCTCAACAGCTTCAAAGGGACAACCATTTGACTCAAATGCCCTTGGAGGGGTGGGAGGGCCACGTGAAATGGCACTGAAGACTGGATCTGGCCCATGGGCCTTAGGTTGGGAACTCCTGTTTTATAGCTTGCCCGTTGTGTCTATGTAGCTCACTCCAACTTCTAGTAATTGCTGTCTTGCTTAATTATGAGGAGCTTTCTGGAATGCCTACCTAAATTCGTTTATGAGATAGCCATGGTTGACCTGGCAGCAGTGCTTTTAGTGACATTTGGGTATAACTGTGCCTTGTGCCTGTCAGATATATTGCATCTCTTCCCCGCCTGCTGAAAATTCTTGTTTTCACATTTGCAGGGTCTGGAGAGAAGCCAGAGACCGCATCGTTGGATTCCCTGGCCGGTACCACGCATGGGACATCCCTCACCAATCCTGGCTCTACAACTCCAATTACTCCTGTGAACTGTCCATGGTGCTGACGGGTGCTGCCTTCTTTCACAAAGTAAGGGGCAAGTGGTAGGGAAATGACTGGATTAAGAGAGATGGATTTATAAATCAGGAAACTTGTGAGAAATCCAAGTGTGGGGGTGCTTACTGTCCTTTGGGGGTATACCATGTCAAGAAGCAATTTCAGTTATATACCACCGCATAGTGCTTAGTGCACTCTCTTGACCATTCAAAAGGTTATTAGCATTTTGCTCCCAACATGCTGGTTATTCATTTTACCAACCATGTAAGGCTGAGTCATTCCTGATCCCCATCAGGATCAAGCTCAGATCATGAGCAGAGTTTTGGCTGTAGTACAACAGTTTAACCCAGAGGTGCCCAAACTGGACAGCAGGCTGGTCATGTGGTTCAGCAGGCCAGTCACGTGGTTCCTCCCACTGGAAGTGGAAGTAAAACGCAACTTGCAATCTGTTTTGCAACAGGATGAGATAGATTTTAGGCTGTCATTTTCTCTGCTTAAACCAGGGATGTCCAAACTATGGCTTGTGGGCCGGATCTGGCCCTCAATGCCCATTCATGTGGCTCACACCGCTTCCAGGAGCAGCGTGGCCTGGATGAATTGGTGTCAGGAGCCGGATCCAGCCCATGGGCTGTAGTTTGCATAGCCCTGGTTTAACCACTGTACCACCAGGGTTCGAATGCAGTTGTGGAGCTGAAAAGCTGCCGACTATAGATTGATTGACTTTGGAAGACTGAGCATGTTCAATACCATTTTTGCTGGGGATCCTCATTCACATTCAGGTTGGAAGATTTGGCATTGTTAATCCTATTGTCTTGCATCATTTAAGTGAAGCAGAGATTGCTGCTTGAAGTACAGTAATACCTCGGATAACGCTAAGACTTGGTTCCACAAGTCTTGGTGTTACCCGATTTTTAGTGTTATCCGATGCATGTTAAAATCCTATGGGATGGATCGGATAACGTTAAAGCTCCATAGAGATACATTGTAACTGCACAGGCTTTAGCGGTTGTTATCCGATCCATCCCATAGGACCTTAACGTTATTCGATCCAAATCTCCTCCCCAGATTACTTAACGTTATGCGATTTTAGCGTTATCTGAGGTATTACTGTATATCACAAGGCAACACAAAATTTATATCAGAGACCATTTCATATGGGTCTCATAGCATTTTTCTCGCTGATTTCAAATCTGTAAACCATTTTTCTCTAGCACGTCAAGTTTTTGTTTTATCAGCAATTATATATTTTGATGGCTTTACTATAAGCCTTGCTGTGTGAGTTCATGATCAGCGCTGACAGTGTAAATAGTTGCCTCGGCAACAGCCAGTATTGCCCTATGGGGTATTGTGTGGTTAGACCCGGCTAGAAGGTATTGCGCAATGTCAGCCTGGTGTTGCAAAATATTGTATTACTGTGCTTAATTTAATCTGCTTACCTCTATATTCAGGTGGAATCATGTCTAGGCACTGCAGGAACGAACCTGATAGTTTCTGTTATGTGTGTGTATCATTTGCATCGTCACCACAACGTCGACCAATTACTGCAGATCTTAAAAAGATGTACATGCTGTACTTTGCCTGTTCATTAGGTAAACAGGATAAACCCTGGTCTCCACATATCATGTGCACCAGCTGTTCCAGTGGCCTACGCAACGGGTTGAATCGATGAAGGACATCAGTGCCTTTTGCCATCCCAATGCTGTGGAGGGAACCGCGAGACCATATTAATGACTGCTTCTTTTGTGGGGTTAATACAACTGGATTCTCAGCTAAAACGAAGCACAAAATTGCATATCCTAGCCTAGATTCAGCTATTAGGCCTGTTCTCCATGACGATTCCTTCCCCATTCCCTTACCACGAGATGATGGTCTTGCTTCAGTTGAAGGTGATCAGGAATGCGGTGAAGCCACTGGCCACGTTCCAGAAACATCAGACCCAGAGAAGTTGTTGGGTGATGACACAGAACCAAATACTTTTACCCAAGCTGAACTGAATGATCTTGTACGTGATTTAAAGCTATCTAATGCTGGGAAGGGTGGAGGGCAAAAGAAGAAGGGCAGGACCAAAAAATCAGATGGCTAGATGGTATTGTAGACACAATGCGCACAAAGCTGAGCGAGTTGAGGAGGATGGTGGAGGACAGAAGTGCCTGGCGGACAGTGGTCCATGGGGTCGCAAAGGGTCGGAATCGACTGTGTGACTGAACAACAACAAAAAGATCAAGCTGAGCTTCTTGCCTCCAGACTTAAACAGAAGAACTTGCTCTCACATGGTGTAAAAATAACTCACTATAGGCAAAGAAATCATAACTTGTCTTCATTCTTTACTCTTGATGGCTCATTGTGCTATTGCTATGATGCCAAAGGACTCTTCAATGGTTTGTCACAAGTGCACTGTCCATCTGAATGGCATCTGTTAATCAATTCTTCAAAAAGAAGTTTGAAGGCAGTTTTGCTGCACAATGGTAACTCCAAACTGAGCATACCAGTTGCACATTCTGTCCATTTGAAAGAGTCATATGAGAACATGAACACTTTGTTGGATGCAATTAGTTGTAAGACACGCAATTGGAACATCTGTGTTGATTTAAAAGTTATTGGCATGTTGATGGGGATGCAAGGAGGATTCACCAAATACTGCTGCTTCCTGTGCCTGTGGGACAGCCGGTCTACTGCAGAACATTATGTCAAGAGCGACTGGCAACTAAGAATTGTCTATACACCCAGAACAAGCAGTGTCAAGTTTATGCCTCTGGTTGATCCAAACAAAATTTATCTACCTCCTCTCCATATCAAGTTAGGCTTGATGAAGAATCTTGTCAAGGCCATGGGTAAAGCGAACTCAGAAGGTTTTCAGTACCTTGTGAAGAAATTTCCCAGTATCAACACTGGAAAACTAAAAGAAGGAATTTTCATAGGCTCGCAGATTAAGTCTGTTTTGCATGATGAAGAATTTAAACAATCTCTTTCAGCAGAAGAGTTGGAAGCTTGGGTGGCTTTCGTTTGGCTTATCAAAAACTTTTTGGGTAATCACAAGTCTCCTGGGTATAAAGAGGAAGTTCAGAATCTTCTTCGTTCATACCAGAAACTTGGTTGTTGCATGTCATTAAAAATACACCTTTTGCACTCTCTCCTAGATTTTCCCCCAGAAAATCTTGGAATGGTGAGTGATGAACAAGGAGAACAGTTCCACAAGGACATTCAGTTAATGGAACTCAATACCAAGGCTCCTGGAATGAAAGTATGATGGCCTACTACTGCTGGATGCTGTACCATGACAGTCCAGATGTTGCTTACACAAGAAAGTCCTATTCTGTGTGCTTCTGAAAAAGCCGTTGCAGCTGTTCTAGCACAGTTATGCAATGTATTTCAAAGAGTAGTCCTGTTTTGACTTTTGTTCTGAGATACTGAGACATTTACTTAGCTGCTGTGCATACATGATTAAGAGTGACGATTAAGAGTTACATTGTTCATAACTTTAAAACCTGACATGATAGGGAAAAACCAATGGCAGTTCTGAATTCAGCATGAAAAACTACTTTAGAAAAATGTGTTTTCATCTCTGATACAGAAAAAAGTTTCATGTTGTTGCCTTGTGCATTTGTTGCTGATATCTAACATGAAGCAACTTTTCCACGTGACCCAAAACTGTGTTCTATGTAGAACCAGTATGGATTGATAGTGGGTACAAGGGATTGTTGAACCTAAGACTGCTAGCCAAAAGCCTGAATATTACAAATTGAATTTTCTGCATCTGAAATGCAGCATTAAAAGTTGATGATTTGTGATTTACATTTTCAATTCTGGCCAGGAAATTTGACTTTCTCCTTTACACTGTGTTTCAGGGACTTTAGGGTTAAGCTTACTCCAGTCTTAATGTATGTAAATTTCAGTTTTTCCTGGTGCCTTCAGTTTTATTTGATACTACCTTCTTGACTGTCCTTTGACATTTGCTCCCATCTTACTTGCCCTTGCAGTACTATGCCTATCTATATTCCTACGTGATGCCACAGGCTATTCGCGACATGGTGGATGAATATATCAACTGTGAGGATATTGCCATGAACTTCCTGGTCTCTCATATCACCCGGAAGCCACCTATCAAGGTATGTTGCTGGAAGAAAAAATAACAATACTTCAGGACGAAGAAAACTAGTGGTCTTATTTGTGGGAACAGGGCCTTCTTTCTTAAAGGGATTCCCTACATATGTCCTGACCTTCAGCCTCTACTCAACCAGCATAGCTGTTGAGATGTAGTCTTGTACACCTGAAGGGTGCTGAATTACAAAACAGAGCATGCAGCTTGGCCTCTGGACATGTGTGGTAGATTAGACTTCAGCATTTCATCTGTTAAGCAGCAACAGCCAAACAGGAAAAAACTCCTCAATGGCCGAAAAAATGCTCAGGTTTGAGCAGGCAGCAGATTTTGAAAGATAAATTATTAACTCTGAATTCCATGGCTATGCTTCCTTCTCCTCCCCTGGACTTGATACAGTATAATCCAGGGGTGTCCAAACCTTTTGGGCTATGGGCCGATTACGTGGTTCCTCCCACTGGAAGCGGAAGTAAAATGTGCCTTGCAGTCTGTTTTCCTAAAGGATGAGATTCAATTCAATTCAATTCAATTCAAATTTATTTTTATACCCCGCCTTGCTCAGGCGAACCTGACTCAAGGCGGCTTCCATGGAACATAAAAACAACAGTATACAAACAACATAGTATAAAACAACACGGAGGGGCGCGGCGGCGGCGATTTTAAGCCTCCATTTTCTCTGCTTAAAACAGGCCCCCCCCCGAGCTATCACCTGTGGGTCGGATCCTGCCCCTGACACAAATTCATCTGGCCTGCACCACCCTCGTCCCTCCCAGAAGCGGAAGTAAAACGTACGCATACAGGCAAATTTTACTTCTACTTCCGGGAGTGACAAGGGCAGTGCCAGATGAATTTGTGTCAGGGGCCGGATCTGTCCTGCAGGCCACAATTTGGACCCCCCTGGTCTAATCTGAAGCAGATCTGTAATCAGGTGATGCAAGCACAAAGTAAGGTACAGCCCCACTGTCTTGGAAACCTCCCCCAGGAATTCTGCTGCAGCCTAGAAAGTACTTAATTTTCCTAAAATAACAAAACGGACAGATTTTAAATGAACACACCTGCATTGTGGGTTGGTCATGTGCATCCTGTGTGACTCATGGAACAGCCCTTTTGGAGAGCCTTTCTGAATAAGCTCCTCCTCTAGAAAAGATGGCTACAAATAGTTTGTGAGCTCCCCTCTTCTAGCGGGAGGAGATAGGTTTAGGCCTGACTGGCCACTCTGAAGGCATCTGCTCACTTTGCCAATACCTTCAGAATAAGCAAGGCAAGGAAATATTAGTTTCCTGTCAAAGCTGAACTTCCTCAGCACTCATCTTTTTTAAAAAAAGAAAGTACTTAGACTCTGAAAGTCCAGTGAAAGACAAGAAGATAAATAAGGCTTGTATATGAAAAGCCTGCCCTGAAGCATATGGAACAGCTGACTTATTTTCAGATCGTTCCCCTAGTTTAAAAATAGGTACCTAGGCCTTCCTATAGCGGAGGATTCAGTTTCTGTATGATGTAGAACCCAGCAACTCTGAATTCTCAACTGTTTACAAATTTACTTAAACCTTAACTTTTTAATTAAATTTTTGCTCAAAGCTGTTTACAAATGTATAAAATAACACCAGACAGTCGAATCACAACTTGTAAAAATAACTTTTGGACTGGGTTCCCAGAACCCTTCAAGCAGCTGGGGATTTATCATCCCAAAAAGTAACTTTCCCATTTTTGAAACAGTCTTGACTACTGAGAGGAGGTTGCTCTATACAGTAAAAACCCAGTTTACAAATACTCTGGTTTACATTTGCTGCAGTTTACAACGGCAACTTCTATTAAATTATCATCCTTTTTTTGTGTGTTTACGACTGGGAATTGTGCTATATTAAACTCTAAAATGACGCCGCCGCCCCTGGAAGTCGCAATGCATCGCTTACTGCTGCAAAAGTGTCATTGTTGGTGGTGTTTTTGCCACTATTTCCACACCGTCCACCACTTGTACCGGCAACGGGAGAGTGTGGGGGCCTTATCCACTCAATTTTGATCTTTGTCGTAGCTCCCTGTGCAGTGCTACAGCCAGGAAGGCGCCCTTCCCCAGAGTGTGCCTGGGGAAGATGTGTGTTTTTGGCTACAGCGCTGTGCAGGGAACATGGACGAAGATCAGAACTGAGCAGATAAGGTCCCTTCACATTCCTGCTGCCAGTAGCAGCAGAAAATGGGCTTCTCCGGTGGCTGGACAAAACCACTCAGGAAGAAGCAGTAGTCTGGAAAAGGTAGGGAGTTCACTTCATTTCTTTTGTGGGGGTGGAAGAGCAAACTTGCTTAAAGAGCAATCCTGTGGAACACATTATGCTCTTTAAGCGAGGTATAACTGTATGTGTGTTTGTGTGTGTGTGTGTATATTTCGGTTTAACAATATTTTTGGTTTACAACGGAGGCTGTCGGAATGGACCTTTGTTGTAAACCAGGGTTTTACTGTATAACAAAAACAGTGCCATAGAAAGTCACTTGACATTTGGGGAAGCTAACAGCATATTAATAAACGAAGCATTTGTTGCCTTTATAAATGTGGGAATAGCAGAGGATGGTAGCATTTAATTCTGTAGTGATGGTGAACCTTGGAATGACAGACCAACAGCTACCATAGGAAGCAAGCGATGGCAGAATCTTTTTTTGATATCTTGGCTTCTTGCTCGCCACTTCCTTTAAAAATAGCCTCCCCTGATGGTTAGAAATTTGCTGATGCCCTGTTCTTGTCGATTTTACTTTGGTTTTATACTGTAGCCATTTAAACAAATTAAGTTCTACATCGCATTCACTTCTAGTCTACAAACTCCCTTGAGAACTTTGGCTGTTATAAAACTGTTAAAATTAAAATTTAAAATCTACAAAATTTAAAAGTACACCATTTTGCTACATCTTACTAATTAAAAAGTAGAGGGAGAGAGGGGCTTCAATCATCCACGAGCTGGGTTCATTGTATGTTTCTTGCCTTCTAGATGCAACAAGGCTTTTAACTACCGTATATACTTGAGTATGTCAGGTTTTTTATCCCCCAAAATGAGGTCCAAAAATGGGACTCGACTTATACTTGGGGGTCAGCATAAACACTCAAAAACATACCCACACAAGGGTCTAAATTAATTAATTTTACCATATTTTCATGTATTTTAATTATTGAAACTCACCAGCAGCTGCTGCATTTCCCACTCCCGACTTATACTCGGGTTAATCTATTTTCCTAGCTTATTAGCAAATTAGTTACCTCGACTTATATTCAGGATGACTTATAGTCGAGTATATATGGTAGTTGTTATCCTAGGGTCATGATTCAATTTCCAGAAGCCCAAGTCTCTGTGAATCCACTTCACAGGGATTTGGGCTTCTGGGAATTGAAATCCAAGAACACCTGGAGTGCCAAGGTTCACCATCACTGTCCTAGGATCTTTTCTTTTTCTCTTTTTTGTAAGTAAATTCATCCAATTTAGGAAACTCTTGAACCACGTTAGACCACTGAGCCATGTTAGACCACTTTAGTAATGTGGACAGTAGCTGTCAGAGATTCACTAGGCAAAGGTTTTGCACATTAGAGATTCCTTCCTGGTACATACCATATATACTCGAGCATAAGCTGATTTTTTTCAGCACCAAAAATGTGCTGAAAAAAGTAGACTCAGCTTATGCTTGAGTCATCTGCTGTATTTACTCAGCTGCAGGGAGATCTGCACTTCCTGTTTGGGTCAGGAACTACTTCCTGTCCTGGTCAAGAAGTAGTTTGCTCTAGATCATGGCTGCAGTGACAGGCTTTCATATAAAAGTGATTATTGAAACTCACTAGTAGCTGCTTCATTTTCACTCTCAGCTTATATTCAAATCAATCTATTTTCCTGTTTCTCAGGTCATAATTAGGCACCTCAGCTTATATTCGGATAAGCTTATACATGAGTACATATGGTAGCTGAGCTCTACCCATCGCAGCCAATGTAGTTGACAAATGACATTAATCTACCCTATAAGGCTGCTGGAATGATTCCAGCAAGTTAACGGCATCCAGAGGTCTTTGAGCCCTTGAAGAATTCATACCACTCTTTATATAACAGAGAACCTTGTAGTGTTTTTAAAGCTAACCAGTGTTTTGTTGTTGTTCAGTCACACAGTCGATTCCGAATCTATGAACCATTGACCGCCAGGCACCCCTGTCCTCCACCATCCTCTCAACTCGCCCAGCTCTGTGCCCATTGCATCTACAATAACATCTAGCTGTCTCATTTTTGGCCTCCCCCTTCTTCTTTTGCCCTCCACCTTTCCCAACATCAAGGCCTTCTCAAGGGAATCTTTCTTCTCATTTGGTGTCCAAAGTACTTTAGCTTAATCTTTATTATTTGACCTTCTAAGGAGCAGTCAGCGTTGATTTCTTTTAGGATCAACTGATTTGGTCTCCTTGCTGTCCAGGGTATTCTCAAAACTCTCCTCCAACACCACATTTTCAAAGGTATCTATTCTTCTTCTTCGAGACGTCTGTGAAATGCACACTATTGGGTTTGCGCTTGCGCAGAACTCCATTCGGAAACATACCAGAGCTTTGAAAAAAGGAGGGAAAGATCTGTCAAATTAGGCCCCGCCCCCTCCCTATATAACCCTGGCGTCGGCTGTTGCCCGCTTAGTCTTTTCTTTTCCGCTGCGGTAGACTCTACCTCGGCTGCCAGAGCTTGTGCGCCTCTCGTTGTGTATGGCCTCGTTGGGCCCTTTCAAGCCTTGCTCTGTCTGCTCCGCGAAGATCCCTCTGACAGACGGGCACGATCGCTGTCTTCTTTGCCTGGGAGAGGCGCATCAGATCCAGGCTTGTGTTTTCTGTAAAAAGTTTACGAGAACCGCGTTAAAAAACAGGGCTTCCCGGCTACGTTCCTTTCTCTGGGAACGCTCGCTCTCGGCGGTTACTGTCATGGAGTCCCTGACTGATCCCCCGGTTCTTTCTCCTGCCCAGGAAGGGGAGCAGGGCCCTCGACCTTCCCCTCCCGTGGCTTCTAAAAAGGACGCTAAAAAGCGAAAAAGTAAGGAGGATCACTCGGTCTCTGAGCCGAAGAAGAAGAAACCGGCGAAAAAGCCTGTTCCCGCCAAACCGCCCCCGCCTCCGGCCCTGTTAAGCCTCTCTCCTGTCAGATCTCTCTCTGACAGCGACGCCATCTTGTCACCGGAGCTGGATGACAACGCGGGGGACTCTGTCTCAGTGGTTGAGGTCCCGGGTACCTCCATGGATCAACCGTCTCAGGGCCAAATTCCTATGTCGCCCAGATCGGAGTTTTCGGAGGCTCACTCGCGCTTCTCTCACAATATGCCCGTGTGCCCCCCCTGCTTCCCGCATCAGGAATGGGCATATCCTCATGGCGGTTTCTACGATCACTACCCCCATTGCTGCAGGGGAGCGCCGTGGCCTTCTCCAAGACCTCACGGGCATCATGCCCCAAGCTCCCTGTCTCACGGCCACCGAGAGAAAGCTCCAGGCGGGGAGCGTGCGTCCTCCTTGCGGACCGCTCATGCTGCTCAAGAGGGAGACGCTAATCAGCCTTGCCGCCGTCGCCCGCGTTCACCCGTAGCGACCGGCAGGCTGGGATCCTCGGTTGCGGTTGGGGCAGGACAGGCGCCTCATTCCAGATCGCCAGCCCGCCGCACGGATCCGCCAAAAGAAGGAAGCTCGAAGCCGCGTCCTGCCGAACATCGTCGGGTCCGCTCAGCTTCCCCTGCCCCATCGTGGGCAACCTCCAGGGCCAGCGATCGCTCTGCCCAGATCAGGAGAAGTGCGGGAGGAGAGGCCGCTTCACGCTCCGTCTCCCCTGCCAGATCACAATCGCCGGCTGGGTCGGTCTCCGATGCCGAGTCGTCAGTAGGAGCTACACCCGGATCCGACGCCTCTGCCACGAAGTCCCCCCATCCACCTGAGGACTCTCGTGCTTATTCGGCTCTTGTCGCCCGTATGGCGCTGGCTCTGGAGCTCGAATTCGAGCAGCCTCCGGCTCCGCGCTCTGATAAAGTCTTTCAACGTCTTCAAAAGGACGCTATCCGGCCAACCTCGGTTGGGATGCTTCCTTCTTTGATCGATCTCGGGAAGGAGATATGGCGTCGCCCCTCATCGGCCCAAACGGTTTCCCGGCAGGTGGACGCTTTTTACAAGGTGTGCGACCAGGAGTCCGGTTTCTTATTGAAACATCCCACTTCTAACTTGATCGTTGTCGAGACGGCCCAGGGGAAGACGGGTGGCAACAAAGTCACCACCCCGGCATCCAAGGAGGGCAGGAAACTGGACCAGATGGGTCGCCGGGTTTACTCCTCGGCTTCTTTGGCTATCCGAGTAGCGAACTATCAGGCCATGATGGGGGCATATCAGGCTCACCTGTGGGAGAAGGTGGAACCGATCCTCTCTTCTATCCCAGAGGACGCTCGTAATCAGTTGGCTGCGATAGCCCAGGAGGGTTCCCAGCTTGCGTCACAACAAATTCGTTCAGCTAGCCACTCCATGGACTGCTCTGCCAGGGCCATGGCTTCTGCAATCGTCCTGCGCCGCTACTCCTGGCTTCGGTCTGCGGGACTCACTGACAATGCTCGTCGCCGTATTGAGGATCTACCCTTTGATGGGGAGGGTCTCTTTAACGACACTACTGACGACGTTATGGAGAACCTTCACAAGAAGAAGAATACTGCTAAGCGACTGGGTCTAAACCAACAGCCCCAAAGCAAACAACAGCCTTTCCAACCTCGTCAGTTCCCGTCGTTCACGCCACAACAACCGGTTCCCGACAGGAACAAGCCCCGATCCTCATACCAGCCTAGACAGGGCACTTCGCGTCAGTCCTTTCGCTCCTCGCAGGCCCCGCGGAAGTGGGACAAGAAGCAAAAGCATCGTACCTGACTTGAAGGGACCTCCGATCGGCCTCCCTACAGTTCAGGGCCCGCAGTCCCCCTCCGCTTCTCCACTGCCTCTCCCTGTTTGGCATTCTATCACCACGGACAAGTGGGTACTTAAGATCGCGCGGGTGGGCTATGCCATCGAATTCGAACGTTTTCCTCCCGCGGGACACCTACGTGTAACCCAACCATCACCGGTTCTTCTGGAAGAGGTGTCCTCCCTCCTTGCCAAAAATGCCATAGAACGGGTGCAACCCTTCAAGGTTCACAGGGGCTTCTTCTCCCGTTATTTCACGGTGGAGAAGAAGGACGGCGGACTGCGTCCTATCCTCGATCTGCGCAACCTGAATCAGTACGTGGCCAGGAAGAGGTTCCGGATGGTCACGCTTCAGAACACCCTCCCCCTCCTTCGGGAGGGCGACTGGTTCACCATCATAGTCCTTCGAGATGCTTACTTCCACGTTCCAATTCGGAAGGATCATCGCCGGTTCCTCATGTTTGCTTTAGGAAACGAGTTTTTTCAGTTCAAGGCACCACCCTTCGGGCTCTCCACGGCCCCAAGAGTGTTTACAAAGTTCCTAACACCTGTTGCGGCTTTTCTTCGTTCAAAAGACATAGTTGTTTTTCCGTACATCGACGACTGGTTATTGGTTTCCCAGTCGCTTCCTCAAGCACTTCTCGACGTCCGCTTTACGACCCGTCTCATGTCCCAACTTGGTCTCAAAATCAACTTCGACAAGTCAGTTCTCATGCCTCAACGCAGGGTAACATACATTGGCGCCATCCTAGACTCCGGGGCGGCGAGAGCCTTCCTCCCTGCACAGTGGATTCGGAAGATACGCAAACTGCTACGTCTCTTCTCCGCCGGGAACAGGGTGTCTGCTTTCGTTGTCCAGAAACTTCTCGGTCTCATGGCTTCTACCATCGCCGTGGTCCCGTTCGCAAGGTTACGGATGCGCCCCCTGCAGGCGTGGTTTCTCAGGAATTTCTCCTCTGCGGTGGACCCCCAGTCGTTGAAGATGACCGTCCCTCCCGGGGTCGCACGTTCCATGCGTTGGTGGGCGGACGCTCGTCACCTGGACCAGGGGCTTCCCTTCCAAGCGCCGGCTCCATCCATTCAGGTGGTCTCCGATGCCAGCCTCGGGGGCTGGGGTGCCCACTGTGGCACCGGCAGAGTCCACGATGTTTGGTCCCGCAAAGAACAGACCATGCATATCAACGAACTCGAACTCTTGGCGATATGGAAGGCGCTCAGGGCGTTCGCCCCCACGCTGGAGGGCAGAGTGGTACAAGTACTCACAGACAACAACACCGCCGCCTCGTATGTCAACAAACAGGGCAGCACCAGGTCCCTCAGGCTTCTCCGTACGTCAATGAGGTTATGGGATTGGTGCATCACTCATCGGATAGAACCGATTGTGGTACACATCCAAGGACACAGCAACGTGCTTGCAGACCATCTCAGCCGTCAGGACTCTGCCATGCACGAGTGGCAACTCAACCAGGAGATCTTCGACCTCCTATGCCAGAGGTGGGGGTCCCCAAAGATAGATGTGTTCGCCTCCGAGGAGAACAGGAAATGCCACCTCTTCTGCTCCAGAGCGGGGGCGGACCGGACCTCTCTCGGGGACGCGTTCATGTTTCAATGGACGGGGCCGCTGCTTTATCTTTATCCTCCTATCCCTCTGCTATCTCGAACCATAGTCAAGGTCAGGGAGGATGCCTCCGACGTCATTCTGATCACTCCGTGGTGGCAGAGGCAACCTTGGTTTCCCATTCTCAAGAGACTGGCCTCGGACTTTCTGGTACTTCCCTTGCTACCGGACCTGATTCATCAAGACGGCGGCAAAGTTCTCCACCCAGACCTCCAGATGCTACATCTGACTGCGTGGAGGATAACCCTATGATTACTCGGATCCTTACTGCGAGCAGAAGGGATTCTACCAACAGACTCTACGACTATAAATACAAATCCTTTCTCTCTTTTCTGGCTCAACAGGGACGTACGCCTGATGACTTTGATGTGCTGACGGTGCTTCGCTACCTCCTTAATTTAGCGGAGTCCGGTAAGGCGTACTCTTCTATCAAGGTGGCTTTGGCCGCTGTTGTGGCTCACCAGCGGCCCTCTTCCACTCACGCATCGCTCTTCCGCAACGCTACCGTTAAAAGGTTTCTTCGGGGGCTACGGAACACCTTTTCCCGCCCCAAGCTTCCGGTGCCGCAGTGGTCCCTTCGCCTCGTGCTACGACGCCTGCGGTTTCCTCCCTTCGAGCCGATGTTTTCTGCCAGCGTCCGTTTAGTGACTTTCAAAACTATCTTTCTGCTGGCCATTACGTCTGCGCGCAGGGCATCCGAGCTGGCTGCCCTACGACATGACCCGCCTTTTCTCCAATTCTTCGCCAACAAGGTCGTTTTACATCCAGACCTGGCTTTTCTACCTAAGGTCGTCTCAGATTTCCACCTGTCTCAACCTCTATGTCTGCCGGTTTATTTTCCCGAGCCTTCATCTCCCATGGAACAGTCTACACACACGTTAGATGTGCGTCGGGCTCTCCTTTTCTACTTGGACAAGACCAAACCCTTTCGGCGCTCCAATAGACTGCTTGTCGCTTACGGAGGGCCTAGGAAAGGGACTGCGATCTCGTCGCAGCGCATTTCTAAATGGATTGTTGCCACTATCCAGCTGGCGTATCAGCTGGCCCAGGTGCCGCTCCCTGCTCATGTCAGGGCCCACTCTACCAGGGCTATTTCCTCCTCCACGGCTTTCCTGAGGGGGGTGCCGATTGAAGACATCTGCCGGTCTGCCACGTGGTCACAGCCATTGACGTTTGTGCAACACTACAGACTGGATACGAGGGCTTTCCAGGACACACGCTTCGGACGGGCTGTCCTGGCGACCTCTCTGTAGCATTACTTCATCCGGACCCAGATGTGGACCCTCCATCCGGTAAGAAGCTTGCTACTCACCCAATAGTGTGCATTTCACAGACGTCTCGAAGAAGAAGAACGGGTTACTTACCTGTAACTTTGGTTCTTCGAGTTACGTCTGTGAAATTCACACGTAACCCCCCCCCTCCCCTCTATCTCACGTCTGTGAGGTACCTGGCGTTAGCTTGTAATGGACTAAGCGGGCAACGGCCGACGCCAGGGTTATATAGGGAGGGGGCGGGGGCCTAATTTGACAGATCTTTCCCTCCTTTTTTCAAAGCTCTGGTATGTTTCCGAATGGAGTTCTGCGCAAGCGCAAACCCAATAGTGTGAATTTCACAGACGTAACTCGAAGAACCAAAGTTACAGGTAAGTAACCCGTTCTTCTGCGCTCAGCTTTCCTAATGGTCCAGCTCTCACAACCATAAATTTACCACTGGGAATACCATTGCTTTGACTATGCGAAATTTTGTTTGTAAGGTGATGTCTCTAATTTTAACTATGTTCCCCAGGTTTCTCATAATTTGTCTCCCAAGCATCAGTCGCCTTTTTATTTCATGGCTACAATGATCCTGAATCCTAAGAAAGTAAAATCTGTCACTGCTTCTACTTCTTCCCCATCTATTTTGCACTCTCTTCTTTCAACCTAATCAGGAGCTTCTTTAGGTCTTCCTCACTTTCTTCCATTAGGGTAGTATCAACTGCCTATCTCAAGTTGTTGATGTTTCTCCCAGCAATTTTGGTCCCAGTTTGTGATTCGTTCAACCCTGCATTGTGCATTATGTGCTCTGTGTATAAGTTGAAGAAGCAGGGTGATAAAATGCAGCCTTGTCTTACTCCTTTTCCTATTCCAAACCACTCCGTCATTCCATATTCTGTCCTAACTGTTGCTTCTTCTTAACTCTTGTACAGATTTCTCATGAGGCATATAAGGTGTTCCGGTATTCCCATCTCTTTAATTACTTGCCAAATTTTGATGTGGTCGACACAGTCAAAAGCCTTAGTGTAATCAATGAAACAGAAGTAGACTTTGTTTTTTCCATGATCCATCTTATGTTGGCAATGTGGTCTCTAGTCTCCCTGCCTCTTCTGAACCCCGTCTGCACTTCTGGTAATTCTCTCTCAACATGCCGTTGCAGTCTATCCTGTATTATCTTGAGCATCACCTTGCTAGTGTGTGGGATGAGCGCAATTGTTTGATAATTTGAGCATTCTTTGCCATTACCCTTTTTTCGGATTGGAACATATACTGATCTTTTCCAATCCTGTGGCTATTGTTGTGTTTTCTGAATCTGCTGGCATATAGAATGCAATAATTTGATTCCATCATCTTTTAGGGCTTTATAAAAATCAGCTGAGATACCATCATCTCCACTGGCTTTGTTGTTTTCAGTGCTTTTTAGGACCTTCTTGACTTCACTCTCTAGGATGTCTGGTTCAAGTTCAGTGTTCTCATCATTGTGATTACCAGGGGTGTTGAGGTCCTTTTTGTAGAGTTCCTCTCTGTACTCTTGCCATTTTTTCTTAATCTCTTCTGCCTCAGCTAAATCTTTGCTATTTTTTGTCCCATATCATGGTCATTTTTGCTTTAAATGTTCCCTTGATTTCCCCATTTTTTTGAAAAGATCTCTAGTCCTACCCCTGGTTGTTTTCCTCCATTTCTTTGAATTTTATCTCTCTTTGCTTTTCGTTGAAATTTTGTGTTCAATTGGTTGAATTTTTCCTTTATGCTGCCCTTGGATACCATCTACTATTGTTGTTTGTATATTTCTGCTTTTCATTGTACACCGCCCAAAGTTGGAAAATATCCCAGATGGGTAGTATGAAATTTTAATAAATAAATGAAGAAATGAATGATCCTTCATAGGCATGGCCCATTTCTCCAGATGCCTTCAGGACCAGTATTGTAATCCATGCATCTGATGTTGTGGACTGATCCCATGGAAACCCATGCAAAACAAAATCTTTTTGTTTTTGCTGCATCAAACAAACATGGCTAAGCTCCTTGGAAATATAAATTATGGTTCTCCCAATCCTAGCTATAACAGCATGATCTGAAACAGCAGCTTTCTGCAAAAGTATTAAATGTCACCAAGCTTTATAACCCCAATCACTGAAACGGAGTTTCTTTGTGGTATTAATTTGGGTTGAGCACAGAGGGAAGTATTGGCCGGGTGAAATAACCATCCTTGACGTGAGAGGGTCAGGATGTCAAAGGGAAGAGTCAATCCTGGTCTTCACAACTCCTTTAGTTCAACATTGTCCTTAGCTGGTGTTTCTCCAGAGCTGAGCTCTTTCTTCAGCCAGCCTGGGTAATTGCTTTGACCTCTTAAGTCTTCACTGCACCCAGAACAGAAGAGAAAACTGAGAACAGAAGTTGGACATATTTTTCTCCCGTCTGTTTGTACTCAGTGTGGATGAGAGCAATTACTTAGCAAAAGGAAGCAACCCCCCTTTTTTGAATTGCCATAGGGTGCAGTTTCAATGTGTGTCTGCAAGAACTTTCCTGGGGAGAAGTTTAAGGCTATGCCAAACCCTTCTGGAGAAAATAGCACCCGGGTAAGAATGTAGTCATGTATCTCTGTTGCAGTAAGAGCAGTCAAAGCAAAATAAAAGCCAATACTGTACAGTTAATTTGTCAGAAGTGCTTGTGGACTGTATCCCAATTGGCATGGCTGACTGCATCTGGTGGAAGGGTCTGCAAAGGAGGGAAGCTTCTCTGTAATGAATTGGTTTGACTGGTGGAGTCATGTGAGACCTCCAACTTGCGAAAGTGGGCTTAATGGATTCCTCCTCCTCCTCGATGATCGCATGAAACTACAGGAAGGCCATATGTAGGCTGAATATGAGGGAAAACATCTTAACAGTTAGAGCAGTACGACATTGGAACCCACTGCCTCGAGAGGTGGTGAGCGTTCCAACACTGGAAGCACGTAAGAGAGAATTGGAACAGAACCACCTGTCAGATTTGCTTCGATTCAGGTTCCTGCATTGAGTGAGGGGTTTGGACTTGACATCCTCAGAGGCCCCTTCCCACTCTGTGATTCTATGTTCTGCTCTCTCATGTCCAGGTGACGTCCCGTTGGACTTTCCGCTGTCCTGGCTGCCCACAGGCTCTCTCTCATGATGACTCCCACTTCCACGAGAGGCACAAATGCATCAACTTCTTCGTCAGAGTCTACGGCTACATGCCTTTGTTGTACACCCAGTTCCGTGTGGACTCAGTCCTCTTCAAGACCCGGTTGCCCCATGACAAGACAAAGTGCTTCAAATTCATCTAGAGGAGGCGAGGAGGCAGCCCTGGCGAAGGACTGCAGGTGTGTCCCAAGGTGTGAGGACAATCATGGTTCAGCGGCCCCTGCCTCCCTTGGGACGGACATGCCCCCCCCCCCTTTTCCTCTTTCGGGTAGATGTAAGCGGTGCAAGCTGCACTGGAACTGTGTGGAGTGGTGTCCAGTTTAAAGACTCTGCTTCAAATCAGTTGTCAAGTAAAGATTGAGACTGTGGTTAGTCCCCCAACTAGTGGGTTAGCCAAGGACAAAACTGGGATTTTTAAAATAATAATTATTATTTAAAACAGAAGTGTTTTAGATACACCTTGTGAGGCTTTTTCTTTTTGGGTGGGGCACGGAGGGGGTGGTTATTTCAATTTTGTTCCATTCTGTATCCAGTCCGTCTTGGTTGGGGTTGCAGGAGGAGGGTGGAGTAACATCATGTGCATCTTGCTGGCCCAGCGTTCTCATGAGGCCGTTGGAGGCCATTAGCTGTTAGCCACTTTGTACGTGGCTCTTAATTTCTGCTTGGGATTTCATGGAAGGATGGATGGATCCCTTCCATCCACCTCTTTCTTCTCCCCTTCCCTCCTTCCTGTGGCTGCTGAGGAGGAACCTGCGAGGAGCTTCCCCTTCTTTTCCCACTGTGGTAAAGCAAAGTCGCCTTGGGAAGCCCGCCTGTCCCCATGTGCCTGCTGATGGATTGTGCTTGGATCCTTTCCCACATGAACTTCCTGGTCTGTCAACACACTCATTCATTTCTTCCCAAGCTACCATTTCCTTTCTGGAAGGAAAGACTCATGGAAACCCTTCCCTGGCTCAGTTTTAGTTGACGCCCACATTTCTTCCTTTGCCACTCAAGTGTTAATTCAGCTCAATTATCGCCACCACCTGGAAGTCTTGGCCAAAAAGTCTCAATTTAAGCATTTCTTAAACAACACGGAAAGCTTCTCCATTGTGTGTGTGTGTGTGTGTGCGCCATGCTGGTGGAATAGGCCCATGTCCAATACCATCTTCACAGAAGTTCTGCTGCAAAAGGAATGCTTGGGGCATGTGTATCTTGTGTGTGTGTGTGTGTGTGTGTGTGTGTGTGTATTTGTGCTGTGTTTATTTATTTTTAAAAAATCCATTGGATGTAGTTTCTTAGCAACTCTGTCTCAGTCTTTTCTCTCACACACACCCAAAACACACACACACCTCTGTGACGGCCTCAGGTGTTTTATTGTGTTTTGCTTGTTAACAACATGTACTCCAAATCCATCCAAGGTAAGCAATCCCTTTGTGTGTCTCCAGCCAAGTTTCTAATCCTGTGTTTCTTTCCCTCCTTATCAACTCTCATTTCCTAACACAGTGGCGACAAACCTTGGCACTCCAGCTGTTCTTGGACTTCAATTCCCAGAAGCCCAAGTCTCTGTGAATCCACACGGATGGGTTTACTGGCTTTTGAGCAAGGGTGACCTTTAATTCCACATTCTCCGCTTCCCATTTACTGTGTGTCTGTGCAGTAAACCCATCCATGTGGGTTCACAGAGTCTTGGACATCTGGGAATTGAAGTCCAAGAACAGCTGGAGTGCCAAGGTTCCCCATCATGGTCCTAACAGTTCTCTGTTGCACTTGGGATTGCAATGTTGATAACAATGAAAAGATAGCAACTGGCCTTGTCCCCAGGAGAGCCAAAAGGCAGCAGGACCAGCAAGAAGAAGCATTTCCAAAGAATTCAGTTCATTTCTTCAAAGCCTGCTTCAGTGGCTCTGGTTCCTCCTTAGCTGTTAATGGGCTGGTTTCAGCTATTCAGCTTTTAGGTTAAAGCTGTTGTGTATCATTCAACCATCTAAGTCCGTGATGGCCGTGAACCTTGGCACTCCAGATGTTCTTGGTCTTCAATTCCCAGAAGCCTAATTCATCCGGCCTGCGTCGCCCTTGTCGTTCCTGGAAACAGAAGTAAAACACGCCTGTACGGAGGAAGGGTTAACCCGGAAGAGCCTTAACCGTACGGGTGTGTTTTACTTCTGCTTCCAGGAGCAACGAGGGCAGTGCGGGATGGATGAATCGCAGTAAACCCATTCGTGCGGATTCATGGGGGCTTGGGCTTCTGGGAATTGAAGTCCAAGAACATCTGGAGTGCCAAGGTGCACCATCACGAATCTAAGTACAGGTACTCACTTCTTTTCAAATGGTAGCATCTTCTTTTGAAGGTGTGCCTGAACACACACAACACCCTTGGGGAAGAAGGAGGATCTTTAGCAGGTTATCTAATGGAGTAGTATTTCTTACCATTTCTGTGCTGGAGTGCAAACCCTTACCATATTGACCTTTGCACCTTGAGCTTGGTCTTCTGCTGCACTCAGTAGCCCTGTTGGAAGCTTCCATCAAACTGGTCATCATATGGTCCTCATTACAGATCGTTTCCAGTGATCAAACCAAGATGAGAACTGAAGTGATTATGGGGCTCTCCCCTTCATCACGCCAGTGGATTTCACCAGGCCTTGAAAACACAATATTAACAGCATTCCACCTGAAAACTTTGCCATATTCTTTATCCTCTGTCAAAAGGGTGGTTCTCTGGAATTCTTGGAAGAGGCAGGAGGCGAAGATGAGACAGGAAGCTCATCCTGTACTTCCAGTGAGTGCAGCTCTCTGCATTCTTTTCTTTCCTCCACAACACCCACCACTGACCCCTCTTCACTGCCACGAGGGATGTGTGAAAAGCTCTGTGAGCATCAAATTTTAAGTAGAGGATTAAATAACGAAAAGTGGAAGGAAGGGAGTTTAAAAGCCAACATGAGCACAATATTCATATGTTGAATTTTGTAAAAGGATAAAATAAACTCAGAGTTTAACTTGAGCATGCCTGTTTTATTTGCCACCTGGGCCAGATTTGGTCTTTGTGAAATGGGAAGTGGTCTTCTAATGTCCTCCCTGCTGCTTCATCTAAACTTGCATGATTCTTCGTTGAGCTGCTGTGATTCTCTTGCGTTTGTGCTATGACTAGTAGTCTTGGTGGTGAGGGCAGTGTTTGTGAAATCCAACCAAAAGCCTTCTGTCGGAACCCCAGGCGTCTCTGTAAGCCCCCCCCCCCATGCTCCTGAGCATGTGCTCATTTCTGGAACATATTTAACCCTTACCTTCCAACTCTGAGAGACCTGGGCCGCTTTTAAAAAAGAACTTAATGAGCAAAACAAGGGAGGCTTCTGGTAGTGTAGCGTTGGTGTGTGTGTGTGTGTGTGATAAGAAAAACAACAATCTTCAAAGAGAAACAGCTGTTTTATTCCTCAGGTTCATGTAAGAAAGTCCATGGAAAAGCATAGATCAAAAGGTCATAAACGTAAGATCAGTCCAGTAAACAGTCCAAGATCTTTTAGGTAATCATAGTAAAGAGAGTAAGAGTAATCCCATACCAGCAAACAGTCCAGGGTCTTAAGCCATTGGGAAACAGAAACGAACTAACAAATCAAAACAGGTCCTAATCCATGGTGAGGCAGAAATGAACTGACTCACTTCTCTGCAAAATGGAGAATCTGCAGTCAGGTGGGTTACTCTTAGCCAATCAGGTAACAGAGAAAACTTTCTCAAAACAATACATTGTTTACACACGTGCACAGAGAGTGTTCTGGCATTTAGACATAACATGGATCTCAGCTAGCTTAGAGAGATAACACGGGTACACTAACACTGAAAACAACCATCTCTTGACATGAGTTCATGAGGCAGAGAGAAGACAAAGGATTTCTATGAGGCCAATAATGAGGCCTAGCTAAAAAAATAGCAATTTCAAACCTTGGGAGACATTAGGAAATCGGTCTTTTTCCTGACACCTTCCAGTTTGGATTTTTGTTTTTTTGCAGGGGAAGGACCTAATGTAGAGTTGTCAGAATTGACTGGCTATAGCCAGGTTGTATTCTGGCATCTGTTGCAGTTAACTGCAAAAAATATCTGATTTTGAAATTGTAGAAAATAAGGGTAATGCATCGTGCAACTCCGTGGGCTTTTCTCTGCCTCCAGAGTGCTCTGTGATAGTGGTAGTGTGCCTCAGTGATTAACCCTGTGGCTCCCAGCATGTGGGAGCCACGCCCCACAGGGTGACTTCAATTCTGGTTTGGGACCTTCCTACCTGATGGAATGTCTTTCCCTCAGGCCATCAGCCTGCATCCCTTGTTCCTCTCAGATGGCACAGCTCCAGGTGCCGACCCCAAGACTGTCAAAGAAGCCTGTGACTCAGAGAAGGGCCTTCTTGGTGGCAGCACCAACGTTGTGGAACTCTGTTCTAGTTGAGCTGCACCTGGTCCCATCCTTGCCTATATTTAAAAAAGTTAAAATAATTCCTTTTTTAAAGAGGCTTTTAAGAATATTTTGCTAACAGCTGAGTGTTAGGTAATTTATTTTGTTTCCATCACCAATAGGGTTTTTTTGTTTGGCATACTGTGTATGTGTGTGTGTATTAAAACGTGTGACTGTTTTTAATGTGTAAGTTTTGTGTTTTTAGCTGCCCAGAGTTGGAAAATCTCCCAGATGGGTGGGGTATAGATATAATAAATAATAATAAATAAATTCCCAGAAGCCTTAGAAAGTCCATTGCCTAATCAGTGCTTTGGAGGAATTGACTTCGGCTCCTGGGAACTGAAGTCCAAAAGGTTGGGAAAGACAGAATTAACCTTTCTTTAGCAACTGATCAGGGATCTCTGTGAAAGAGAAAGGGCATGACAGAAGCCACAGGATAACTTGGATTTCTGCTCAGAGATGCTTCTGAAGCCCACAGTGCAAGTGCGACACACGTCTGGGTGAGTTTGTACAGATGACGATTGCAGAAGAAAGAAATTCTGAAGAGATGTCCTTTGATTCCAGTTTTCATCAAACAGCCAAGGATGCCCATCAGAAATAAAATAAAAATTGAGACTCTTAAGACTTCTTGGGCCTTCGATGATCCTGAAGGCAAGCTTGCAAGCTTTTGTGTTCATCTGTTGAAGAGGAACCAGGAGTTGCCCCTCTAAAGACTTCTCCAAAAAGGACGTAATGCTTTTCAGCATTTGTGCACATGTGTCACACACAGTTTTGACATGGAAAGAAAAAACACACTTGCTTAGACTGAGCTGTCGGCCTTCGCACACCTATTTTTTAGGTCAGATGACTGGCAAGGCAATATGGAGCTTTCAGGTCTAACAGAGATAGAAGGCGTCAAGCTATCCTTTGCCCGTCTTTCTCCTCCTTGCAGAAAACAACAACAGGAGACCCTGTGGATTTGCTCATTGCCTTGGGGAAGAGAGCCAATCCCCATTCTTGACTTGGAGCAGAAAATATGGAACAAGAGGAGAGCACAATTGTCACCAAAACAGGAGGCTAAACTTAGGTGTTCTGAGATGTTGTGTATTCAATACAAGCCAAGTTGACCTGGTGGCAGAGTTTGCCCCAGGGGGCTTAAGCATGGTGTGGTAATTAATTTTTTTACAAGTAATGTGTGCCTCTGGCAGGATCCCTTTCCAATCTACCTGGAAGCTAGGTACAGCCGGCAACTCAACACCAAGTGTTGGGTGGTGGTAAATAAGCTGACTCCTTAAAGGGGCCAATGGCCGTGGGCAGATGAGCCCCTTTAGGTGGGGTGATGGTTCCCTCAGTGGAGGAAATGCCACTGGAAACCACCCTATTGGGCCCAATGGGAAAATGGAGGGCCCAGTATGTTGGGGTGCAAAATGCTAATTCACTTGTGACCCACCCAGACAGTGCAATAGGGCGGTATAGAAGTGTGATTATTTTGCTTTGGTTCAATGAAGGAAAATTTATTATCCCTTGAGGTAGTTCTGCTGGCAGCTTCGATCAGGAAATTCTTCCTAATGTTTCGTTGAAATAGGTGCCCTGGTGGTGCAGTGCTTAAACTGCTGTTCTTCAGCCAGAATGTTGTGAGTTAGATCCTGATGGGGATCAAGGTTGACTCAGCCTTCCATCCTTTGGAGATGGGTAAAATGAGTACCTAGCATGTGCAGTGTTTTTCACTGCACTGAGTGGCATTCCAGCAATAGCAATTAGCAGTAGCAATTACACTTAATTAGTGCCCCATAGGACTTCAAGCAGGCTCCGGGGGGGGGGTGTTTCACGGAGTAATTAGCATTTTACCCCAAACATACTGGGTACTCATTTTATCTACTTCAGAAGGATGGAAGGCTGAGTCAACCTGGTCAGGATTGAACTCACAACCTTTTGGTTTCAGAACAGCAATTTAACCTCTCCACCAGCTAACACGAGAGAACTGCTCAATGCAGGGGAAACGTTGGGATTTTGTGTTTGGTTTTTAAAGCATTTTAAACAAGATTCTGAAGGAGGCGAGAAGACCTGCACGTTCAGGAAAATGCCTTAACAGGGAGGATGTGGGTGATGAAGGAAGAATTGTGCGTCATACTGCCTCTGTACACTCTTGATGTGTGGCGTTTACCAACTCATTGCAGTTCTCGCTGTGGGTCTCAGTGGGAAATTTGTTCCTGATTTCAGACCATTGGCTTGTGCATGCTGCTTCTCTGCAGGGAAGGCTTCTCACGTCTTGCTGTTCCAATTTTGTTGCATCTGCGTCATGTCAGTTCAGCATAAATGGGATGGAGAAGAAACCTGCGTCAACAACAGTTGCAAGGAAGAATCACATTTCCTCTTCTGTTCTGTAACACAATCCCGTGCCTGAGCTACATGTAGCCTTCAAATGTCTCTCTACAGGGCATATATGTGTGGCAGCTGGCAACCAATGGATTGTACCCAGAAGTGTATCAGAAAGGTGGGAGACAGAGGAAACGTTACTCCTGCAAGTGATGTTTTCATCTTAGGGGGCTACAGAACCGTATAAAGCAACTAGTTGGTTAGGGGCCCAATCCACTAGACCAGTGGTTCCCAACCTTCAATTCCCAGAAGCCTAAGTCAATTCCCCAAAGCACTAATCAGCCAATGTATTGATTTAGGCTTCTGAGAATTGAAGTCCCACTGTGGGGTGTGGGCCCCACATTGGGAAACACTGTACTAGACGAGGTTTGCCATAGTCCAGTAATGGAGAACCTTGGCATTCCAGGTGTTCTTGAACTTCAATTCCCAGAAGCCGTAATTAGCAGGAGTGCTGACTTGGGCTTTTGGGAATTGAAGTCCCAAGAATACCTGGAGTGCCAAGGTGGCCATCATTGCCATAGTCCAGTGATCGCCAACCTTGGCACTCCAGGTGTTCTTGAACCCCAATTCCCAGAAGCCCTGATGAGCAGAGGGAATTGAAGTCTAGGAACACCTGGAGTGCCAAGGTTGGCCATCACAGCCATAGTATGTTCAACTCTTAAGCGATTTGTTGTTGTTGTTCAGTTGCACAGTTGATTCCGACCCTTTGCAACCCTGTCAGCTTATTTACTAGCCGTTCTACTCTACCAGGGTGTCTCCCCCGCGTTCTTCTGGGACCCGTCTTCCAAAGCGTTCTCCCCCCCCCCCCGAACTTCACCCCGGCCTCCAGTAGAAGACCTGAGCTGCGAAGCCAGCTAAAAAAACCTTAGCTGCAACTCTGTTCTGGCCCCATCCAAAACCATGAATGACCAGTGTAGTAATTACAAAAAGTTAGGGAGATATTTGGTAGCGTGTTCTGTGTGTGTTTGTTTTGAGTTACCTCTTACCCACAAAAGAGACGTTCTGGAAGCAAAACGTAGTTTATTTATTAAATTTCTTAAGCATAGTCCATTAGCATAGTCCATTAAAAAAAACGTAAAGTTCAGTTGCATAGAACCAGTCCAAAAGCAAAACATTAGGCCTTGGTAAACATTTTGGAACAAAAAGCAATATCCATAGACATCCAAAGCAGAACTGTGAACTCCTCTTCACAATGGAGTTCGCTGACCATTGTGGTACCCTCTGGTCCAATCAGAGTCTCTCCTGCTTTTCTAGGAGAACTTTCCCACAGCATGGAACGGTTTACATACCTGCAGAGCCATAGCTCTACGGATAGCCAGAACAAGGGCCTCTGCTACTAGCTAAGAGATAATGAATGGAATTTCACTGTACTGAAAAACAACCAGTCTATTTGACACAGAGAAGAAATGATTTCTGGAAACTTTTAAGGAACCAGGGTTTCTCCATTTTGGGCACGTTAGGGAATTTGGGGCCCTCATATGACAAACCCTATGGACCATTGCCCTCCAGGCACCCCAGTCCTCCACCATCTTCCTCAGCCCGCCCAGCTCTGCCCATTGTCTCTACAATACCATCTAGCCATCTCATTTTTTGCCACCCACTTCTTTTGCCCTCCACCTTTCCCAGCATCAAGGCTTTCTCAAGTGAATCCTCTCTTCTCATTAGGTGTCCAAAGTACATTAGCTTCATCTTTACTATTTGACTTTCTAAAGAGCAGTCAGGCTTGATTTCTTCTAAGATTGACTTATTTGTTCTCACTGTCCAGGGGACTCTCAAAACTCTCCTCCAACATCACATCTCAAAGGTATCTATTCTTCTACGCTCAGGTTTCCTTATGGTCCAGCTCTCACAACCATACATTGCCACCGGCAATACCATTGCTTTGACTATGCAAATTTTTGTTTGCAAGGTGATGTCTCTACTTTTCACTATGTTCCATAGGTTTCTCATAACTTGTCTCCCAAGAATCAGTCGCCTTTTTATTTCATGGCTGCAGTGATCCTGAATCCTAAGAAAGTAAAATCTGTCACTGCTTCTACTTCTTCCCCATCTATTTTCCAGGGACTGATAGAGCCTGTTGCCATTATCTTGGTTTTCTTGATGTTGAGTCTCAAGCCAACTTTTGCATTCTCTTCTTTCAACCTAAGCAGCAGCTTCTTTAGGTCTTCCTCACATTCTGCCATTAGGGTGGTATCATCTGCGTATCTCAAGTTGTTGATGTCTCTCCCAGCAATTTTGATCCCAACTTGTGATTTGTCCAACCCTGCATTGTGCATTATGTGCTCTGTGTATAAGTTGAATAAGCAGGGTGACAGAATGCAGCCTTGTCTTACTCCTTTTCCTATTCCAAACCACTCTGTCTTTCCATATTCTGTCCTAACTGTTGCTGCTTCTTAACTCTTGTACCGAATTCTCATGAGGCATTAAAGTGTTCTGGTATTCCCATCTCTTTAATTATTTGCCACATTTTGTTGTAGTCCACACAGTCAAAGGCCTTGGTGTAGTCAACGAAACAGAAGTAGACTTGTTTCTGATATTCCTTTATTTTCTCCATGTTGGCAGTGTGGTCTCTAGTCCCCCTGCCTCTTTGGAACCCCGCCTGCACTTCTGGTAATTCTTTCTCCACTTGCTGCTGAAGTCTATCCTGTATTATCTTGAGCATCACCTTGCTAGTATTATCTTGAGCATCACCTTGCACAATTGTTTGATAATTTGAGCATTCTTTGGCATTACCCTTTTTTGGGATTGGACCGTATACTGATCTTTTCCAATCCTGTAGCCATTGTTGTTTTTTTCAAATCTGCTGGCATATAGAATGCAATAATTTGATTCCATCATCTTTTAGGGCTTTATAAAAATCAGCTGGGTTACCATTCATCTCCACTGGCTTTGTTGTGTGCAGTGTTTTTTAGGACCTTTCTGACCTCACTCTCTAGGATGTCTGGTTCAAGTTCAATGTTCTCGTCATTGTGATTACCAGGGGTGTTGAGGTCCTTTTTGTAGAGTTCCTCTGTGTCCTCTTGCCATCTTTTCTTAATCTCTTCTGCCTCAGCTAAATCTTTGCCATTTTTTGTCCCATATCATGGTCATTTTTGCTTTAAATGTTCCCTTGATTTCCCCAATTTTTTGAAAAGATCTCTAGTCCTACCCCTGAAGTTGTTTTCCTCAATTTCTTTGCATTTTATCTCTCTTTGCTTTTCGTTGAAGTTTTCTGTTCAATTGGTTGAATTTTTCCTTTATGTTGCCCTTGGATACCATCTACTATTGTTGTTTGTATATTTCTGCTTTTCATTGTACACCGCCCAAAGTTGGAAAATATCCCAGATGGGTATTTATTTATTTAGATTTATTATCCTGCCCCAATCAGGCGAACCCAACTCTAGGTGGCTTACAACATGAGTGCAAAACAACTAAACAATGCAAAATCCCACATGAGTGCAAAACAAACTAAACAATCCCACTATACCCCTACAAATTCAGCAATATGATTTAAAATTATTATTTTTAAAAAATTAAACTGTAATTTACAAAATACTAAATTTTTAAAAAAAGTTTAAAAAAGTTTAAAACAGCGAGAGGGGTGACTGTCCCATCAGATCAGCCACCCAACATGGGACCCCACATTCCTGGAGTCCCACACCTGCCCTGCCAGCCAGGTTTTTAGGCCCTTCCGAAAGGGCAGGAGCTCTGTCTGTAGGCGTAACTCAGTTGGCAGGAGGTTCCAAAGGGCCGGGGCGGACACGGAGAAGGCCCTCCTCCTTCTGGTGCTAGAGAGGTGCGCCTCTCTAGCTGATGGAATGATAAGAAAGCCTCTCCGATCCGCCCTGGTGGGACGGACAGATGTTCTTTGGGTGACGCAGTCTCTTAAGTATCCTGGCCCACTACCATGTAGGGCTTTAAAGGTAATGACCAGCACCTTGAATTGCACCTGGAGACATACTGGCAACCAGTGCAGCTCCTGAAGCAGTGGTGAGGCACGAGCATAACGCCCGCGCCCCATCACTACCCGAGTCGCTGCATTCTGGACCAGCTGCAGCCTCCGAATGGTCACCAAGGGCAGCCCCATGTAGAGCGCATTACAGTAATCAAGTCTGGAGGTGACTAAAGCATGCGTGATCATGAGCAAGGAGCCCCGATCTAGGAGTGGGTGTAACTGGCGTATTACACGAAGTTGTGCAAAAGCCCTCCTGGCCACGGCTGCCACCTGCTCTTTGAGCAGTAGTCGTGAGTCCAGGAGGACCCCCAGGTTACGCACCGGGTCTGTTTGGGGCACAGCTGGCCCATCCAGAACCAAGGATGGCAACTTCCGAGATAGTGAAGGACCCCCCTGACCCATAGCCACTCAGTCTTGCCGAGATTCAGTTGTAGCCCGTTGTCCCCCATCCAGACCTTAACAGTCTCCAGGCACCTGGAAAGGACTTCCACTGCACTGCTTGGGTCCCCACAGGCCGAGATGTACAGCTGGGTATCATCTGCGTATTGGTGATACCTCACCCCGTGGGAACAGATGATTTCACCCAATGGCTTCATGTAGATGTTAAATAGGAGAGGTGAGCGTACCGAGCCCTGAGGCACCCCATATTGCAGGGGCCTAGGGCTGGACTTCTCATTCTCCAACCACACTGACTGGGTCCTGCCCCTCAGAAATGAGGAAAACCAGGTCAACACAGTGCCCTGGATCCCCAGTCCTTGGAGCCTTCCCAGGAGGATACTGTGGTCGTCGGTATCGAAGGCCGCTGAGAGGTCAAGAAGAGCCAGGACAGATGGATGACCTCCATCCCGTTCTCTCCAGAGATCATCCACCAATGCGACCAATGCAGTTTCTGTACCATATCCGGGCCTGAATCCTGACTGAAAAGGGTAGTATGAAAATTCAATAAATAAATGAAGAAATGAACGATCCTTCATAGGTACGGCCCATTTCTCCAGATGCCTTCAGGACCAGTATTGTAATCCATGCATCTGGTGTTGTGGACTGATCCCATGGAAACCCATGCAAAACAAAATCTTTTTGTTTTTGCTGCATCAAACAAACATGGCTAAGCTCCTTGGAAATATAAATTATGGTTCTCCCAATCCTAGCTATAACAGCATGATCTGAAACAGCAGCTTTCTGCAAAAGAATTAAATGTCACCAAGCTTTATAACCCAATCACTGAAATGGAGTTTCTTTGTGGTATTAATTTGGGTTGAGCACAGAGGGAAGTATTGGCCGGGTGAAATAACCATCCTTGATGTGCCTTGGATTCTGACTGAAATCATTCTGTCATTTTAAGATTATATCCCATTACTGCTTTTCTCACTCTTTTATTGACAATTATGGCTACTCCGTTTCTTGAGGTTTTCTTGTCCACAGTAGTAGATATGATGGTTTCCAGAGCTGAATTCGCCCTTCCCTGTCCATTTTTACTCACTGATTCCCAAGATGTCAATGCTTATTCTTTCCATTGAGCAATACAAATTAATATAATATTGAAATTGCTATTAAGGCACAGTTTTTAACTTATGTTGCATATTTGGATGGTAAACTTGTAAAAGGGATAATTGAGCTGCATGGCAAGTTCATGAAATTCAAGCTCTTGGTAAGTAACAGCAGGGTGGGGGTTGGGCTGCAAGGGAATTGCCCTGGGGGCAGCAACTCCAATTACTGCAAATCTTGACAATGAGGATCCAGGCATCGATAGACCTTGAGAATAGGAAACATACCGTAATTAAACCATCCATCTTGAACATATACAAAAGAGCATAGCAACCATTGAGACATGCTGCACTAATCTTCCACAAGTTGCAGGGTGCCTGGTGGAGGGGAGGCGAAGAGAGGAGAAGGTCTGGAAACCAAGCCCCAGAAATGAAGGGTTGAGGGAGCTTGAGAAGAGCCACCCTTGAAGATCGGAAGGGTTCTCATGAGGAAGCTTGGCTTGTTCTCTTCCATTCCTTTCCCCAACAGGGCCTGAATTAACGGATTCAGAGAACAAGAGGAGGTCCAGACTGAGCATTGGGAAGAAGGGGCTGCACTGGCTCAGTGGTTAAGAAGCTCACCTTGTTAGCTGGAAGGCTGGCAAGTTGGGAGTTCGAGACCCTGGTAGTGCATGACAGATTGAGTGCCCGTCTCTGTCTCAGCTCTTGGGGACATGGAAGGGGCCTCATTCAGGCCTTCCCTGTGCAATTTCTCCAGCAAAAATCCTCCTTTCAACCCAGAATAATTTCTGGGGAAGAAATGTCAAACAATAAGAGCTAATGGATTCCTAAGAATGTAATGGTTTTTCTTTGACTAGAGTTCTTTTTCAGGGGCTGCAGGGGCTCAAGTGGCTAAGAGGATGGTGACTGGAAGGTGGGAAGTTCTCAAATACTTCAGGACAGAATGAGCTACTGTCTCTGTCCCAGCTCCTGCCAACCTAGCAGTTCGAAAGCAAGAAATTGCAAGTAGATAAATATGGACCACTTCGGTGGGAAGGTAAACAACGTTCGTGCTCTAGTTATGCCTGCCACATGACCACAGAAATGTCTGCAGAAGCAGACCGCTGGCTCTTCAGCTTTGAAACAGATGAGCACTGAACCCTGGAGTTGGATACAACTTGCTTTTGATCAAGGGAAACCTTTACTAGAGTTCTTTTTTAAACAGAGTGAATGGTTACCCATCAGTGATGTTTTGGCTATGGAAGCCTATCTTAACAGGGTTGGCAGCGCTGGACTGGACAAGATCCCAAATCTGTTTTTATTTTATTTTTTTGCTAACATTTGCTTGGCAAGAAACACTCAGTTGCCAAATCACAGATAGCCAAAGTGTGGCATGGTTTCAAGAGCAGCCCCTCCTTTCTTCTCGCTGGAGAAGGGAGACCTTCCAGAGGACTTTGGTCACAGTCTCTTCAAGCCAATTGCCTGGGACTCATCATCATCTCTCTATGGGTGGCAAGCGCCCAATGGCCAAAGGGGGCTTCTCTCTTCTTCTTCTTCCTCCTCCTCCTCCTGATTTTGCTTTTAGACCCAGCCTGATCAAGGATTGGTGAAACCTCCGGGGTCTTCATTATTTCGAGACACTCAGCTTGGTTGCAATAAAGGATTTTCCTTATCGTGGATTTTCATCTCTTTTTAAAAGATCATTGTTTTCCTTAAAACTCAGTCCTAGCTGCAATATTCACCACAAGAATAGAATGGGTGGCGAGACTTATTTCACACTTACTAAAATAATTTGGCACCTTTTTGATATCCTAGTTTGTCTCCCTAACCAGCTTGCTTTTTAAAATGACTTCTGGACATTTCAGCTGAGCAGTGGGTCAAACAGGTAAGCAGGGGAAACACCCAGAAGAAACACATAATCGGAAAGGAGTCTAAAAAAAGGTAACAAAATAAAACAACGCAACAGAACAAGAAAACTGGGATCCTTAGAAAATTGGAGAAGTAGATAGTGAATCAAAATGAAATGGTATTTTAAAGAGCTTTTTAATTATCAGTTCCCTCCAATTTATTTGAAAATGCTTCAATTAAAAACTACAAATTCTGGTAAGAGGAAGCGAAAAAACAAAAACGTAGTCTAAGCCGGTGAATGTCTCTCTCCGTACACAATAACTCCCTTGGCACCCAATGGGGTAAAAGAGGAAACAAAGAACACCACATTAAACATCAGCTTGAATGCACGATGACAGAAGTATAAAAAGTGATAAAACTCCAATATTTACAAATTGAGCAAAATGAACTGGAAGTAAGAGGACGTCAAGGTCAAAGTCTCCTTGCTCAAAAGCAAGTTGTACCTGATTTTAGGAGTTGGTGCTCATCTCCATTTGCAGCCAATGAGCCAGTGCTCTCTGTGTCTGCAGACGTTTCTGTGATCATGTGGCAGGCATGGCTAGACACTGGAGCGCACAGAACACTTAACTTTCCCACCAAAGAGGTACCTACTTATCTGCTTGCAATTTCTTGCTTTCAAACTGCTAGGTCGGCAGGAGTTCAGATGGGAGTTCACCATCACGCAGCACTCTGGTCTTGAACTGCCGACCTTCTGGTCCGTCAAGCGCAGCGTCTTAACTACAAAGCCACTGTTGCCTTACAAAGGTTTAAAAGTCACCAAACACCCGCATCACAAAGCAGATGGGAAAGGCTCTTGCTTGGGGGAAAACCCTGCAGAGCCATTCATTTAACAGTCGGTGGTCTAGAACAGTGGTGGCGAACCTATGGCACATGTGCCAGAGGGGGCACTCGGAGCCCTCTCTCTGGGCATGCCAGCCGTTGACCCACCATGGAGTTCACCCCCCCCTCTGCCCAGCAACCCAATGGGGGTGTTTCCTCAGTGGTAGGGAACCCTGTGGGCATGGTGTGGTGGACGTGGCCAGGGGGAAAGCCCTGTGTGGCACCCAAATTAGGACTACTTGACAGCAGGGGTGCCCAAACTTTTTGGGCCGTGGGCCAATCATATGGTTCAGGTAGCCCATTACTAAGGCCTGGGGGCCATGTGTGGCCCCCAACGCCAATTCATCTGGCCCGTGAAGCCCTTGTCACAACTGGAAGTGGAAGTAAAATGCGCCCATACAGGCGTGTTTTACTTCCGCTTCCAGGAGCGACAAGGGCTTCTCAGGCCGGATGAATTGGCGTCGGGGGCCACACCCGGCCCTTAGTTTGGGCACCACTGCTTTACAGTATTTCAAACCTTGGATGGGCTGGGCCTGCCAGAATTTCTGCCACCGGTTCTGGCGAGCTGGGGTGACCCTGCCAATGCCGACCACTATGCTTCCTTCCTCCCTCCCCCCAGCACAGAGTTTGCCCTGCCCCTCTGCGGCGCGGATGGCAGCCTGTTGAGTTTGGGCACTCAAAGGTCTCTAAAAGGTTCTCCACCACTGGTCTAGAAGGACCGAGCATTGGAGGTGCCTCGTGTGACCCTTTCTTCAGTCCATGCCTCTTCTGCAGCAGCTGCTGGATCTGGCAGTGCAGCCCCTGGTGTGCCTGGTATGTGTCAACCCCACAGGAGTGCAGAGAGGCCACTTCCTCTTCTGTCCCTTCCATTCTGGAAGGAGGTGCCATGGCCACCCCCACAGCCCTCAGTGCACTCTCTGGGCGAGTCGCACGCTAATTAGCCCTTTGCTCTCAACATGCTGGGTACTCATTTCACTGACTTCGGCAGGAAAAGGCTGAGTCAACCTTGGATGCTATCAGGATTGCATTCACAATGTTTAACCACTTCACCACCAGGGTCTTGCAAGCTCCCAGCCTGCCTTCTGTGCCTGACTTGGAGAGGTGGTCCTTTGGGTGAGACATTTCAGCAAAGACCAAGTTGACCGGGAAGGCCCAGCTATTCCTTTCCACACTGAGAGGCACAAAAGAGGGGTGGATGAGCTTCTCTCTCTCTCTCTCTCTCACACACACACACACACAGTAGATATGCTATTTCTGTTTGCAAGTAACTCCCACCACAAGCTCCTGTTCAAATCCTGTGCTGATGAAGACATCACTTAATTATACTTTGGGTTCTACAATCATATCATTACATTAAATGTGGAATTACAGGGGATATTAGTTTGTTCCTTTTATTTTTCTCTCCTCCTTGCAAAATGAAAGAAACCAATCACTGAAACGGGAATCTCCCACCTGGGAAAACTTCCACTCTTGGCCAAGGAAGGAGCGTTTGGCTCCTGGCAGCACCAGGCTATAAATTATTGCCTAGAAGATGTAAATATTAAAAATACTCAGCGGGAGATGCAAGGTTGTTAGGCAGACGATTAATAAAAAAGCCAGACTCCTGTCACCCTCGTATTAACACAGCGATAGATTTTTAGGCTGTCGTTTTATCTACTTAAACCAGTGGTGCCAGAACTACAGCCCGTGGGCTGGATCTGGCACCCAATGGCAATTCATCCGGCCTGCACCGCCCTAGCCGCTCCCGGAAGTGAAAGTAAAATGTGCCCGTACAGGTGCATTTTACTTCCGCTTCTGGGAGTGGCAAGGGCGATGTGGGCTGGATGAATTACCATCAGGGGCTGAATCCGGCCCATGGGCTGTAGTTTGGCCACACCTGCTCTAACCACTGGTGTAGAGTAAGCCTTGTGCAGCCACCAGAAGCAAAAAAACAACTTGCTAGAGAAACGTCTTCAGATTATCAAAGTATCCTAAAGCACAGTGTGTCCGGGGACCTGATGTGCTTAAGCTGTGCTGGCTCTTTCATATTAGATAGGATGATTGATGTGCGCTGCTTTCCCTCATAGGTACAGCATGGTAGGATGATAGTGCAGCTCAATCACCCAGAAGTGGGAACGTGTGAGCAGCCTTTCTGAAAGGATCTGTTCTTTGAAGAAGAGACCAGGGCAAATTCAGGGACTAGCAATGAGCTCCAATTACACAGAGTTAAAGAGAAACTTGGAAAAAACGCCTCAAGGGTTGGATTGGGTTGCATAGTTGAGTGGTCATTTCACTTAGAACCATGATGGTGAACCCTGGCACTCCAGATGTTCTTGGGACGTCAATTCCCAGAAGCCCGTACAGGCACATTTTACTTCCGCTTCCAGGAGTGACGAGGACGGCGCGGGCCGGATGAAGTGCAGTAAACCCATCTGTGTGGATTCACGGGGGCTTCTGGGAATTGAAGTCCAAGAACATCTGGAGTGCCAAGGTTTGCCATCACGGGCTTAGACTTTGAGCTGGCTCCACAATTCATCAGCTGGCAAGTGCTACGTATCTTCTTCAAGTGCCGTATCTGATTCTGAATATTGGTGATCCTCATGATGACCAGTTATGAAGATTGTCCTGGGAACAATATAATGGAGTGGCCTTTCATCTGCCTTCTGCATCACAGCACGACACCCTTAGTACCATTGATTCATTTCCGTGAGTTCCTTTCTGGTCCTGAGTCCTCATCGGCTCAAGGCCAGGATGGATGAAGCTGCTGCCCTCGATCAAGATGGGTTCAAGTGGGATTCAATCCACTTAGGGACCATCACCCTCCCCTGTGGACTTCACCACCCAAGGCTTTTAGTCCTCAGGCTGGCCAGGTTAAGTTTACCGACCCCTGACAATTGGCGTTGAGTTGCTGGCAGTAGGGTCTACTCTATTACTACAGCAGAAAAGGGCTGCAGTGGCTCTGTGGTTAAGAAGATTGCCTTGTTAGCTGGAAGGCTGGCAAGTCAGCAGTTCAAGACCTGGGTACTGCATGACAGATTGAATGCCCATGTCTGTCCCAGCTCTTGGGGACATGAAAGGAACCTCATTCGGGCATCCAGAGTGGAGTTTCTTCCACAAAAAATCCTTTCAATCCAGAATAATTTCTGACACGAAATTATTATTATACCATAGAACAAGGGTGCCCAAACTTTTCAGGCTGTGGGCCAGTCACGGGGTTCAGGGGGCTGTACACTACAGCCCAGGGACAGGATCTGGCCCCCAATGGCAATTCATCTGGCCTGCAAAGTCTTTGTCACTCCTGGAAGCGGAAGTACATGTTTACGGGTATGTTTTACTTCTGGCCCCCGGGCCATAGTTTGGGCACCCCTGCCATAGAAGGATAACCTGGCCAGACAGGAAAGCGTTATGTACATAAAATCTTTTTGACAGATTTCTTTAACAGCAAAAGAATTTTTTATGCATTCTGATATCTACTGGTTGAGTGACTCTTGTTGTTGTTCAGTAGCAACCCCATGGACCACCGCTCTCCAGGCACTTCTGTCCTCCACCATCCTCCTCAACTTGCTCAGCTCTGTGCCCATTGTCTCTACAATACCATCTAGCCATCTCATCTTGGGCCGGCCCCTTCCACTTTTGCCCTCGACCTTTCCAAGCATCAAGGCTTTCTCAAGTGAATCTTCTCTTCTCATTTGATGTCCAAAGTACTTTAGCTTCATCTTTATTATCTGCCCTTCTAAGGAGCAGTCAGGGTTAATTTCTTCTAAGATTGACCTATTTGTTCTCCTCGCTGTCCAGGGGACTCTCAAAACTCTCCTCCAGCACCACATCTCAAAGGTGTCTATTCTTTTACGCTCAGCTTTCCTAATGGTCCAGCTCTTACAACCATACATTGCCACCGGGAATACCATTGCTTTGACTATGAGGACTTTTGTTTCCAAGGTGATGGCTCTACTTTTCACTGTTCCCCAGGTTTCTCATCGCTTGCCTCCCAAGAATCAGTCGCCTTTTTATTTCATGGCTGCAATCATCATCTGCAGTGATTTTTGATCCTAAGAAAGTAAAATCTGTCACTGCTTCTACTTCTTCCCCATCTATTTTCCAAGGACTGAGAGGGCCTGTTGCCATGATCTTGGTTTTCTTTATTTTGAGTCTCAAGCCAGCATTTGAACTCTCCTCATTCAACCTAATCAGGAGCTTCTTTAGGTCTTCCTCACTTTCTGCCATTAGGGTGGTATCATCTGCCTATCTCAAGTTGTTGATGTTTCTCCCAGCTTATGGGAACACGAACGACAACACCAGCCCCTTCTCTCCTGAATGAAATGAGACAGGAGGGGAGGGGGCGTTGCCTGAAATGGCCTTGATTTGCACCCCTGCCTATTACTCTAGTTTCTTGTTTGAGTTATGCTTCTCTGATGGAAAACAAAATTCGGCAGGTTTCAATGCTTGGGGGAGAAACTGAATTCACTCTGACTGCTTTTGAGTGCCTGGGATTTCTGAAAACAGCTTTCAGACTTGAGTAATCATCATATCATGGAGCTAAACACACCCTTTTCACAGACATTATTTATTAAAATGCTTTAAAAAAAAAAGTAATTCAACAACGCTTCAGATGCTAGGTTACAGAAAAGCAAAGGAAATGGAAAGGAAACACCCAGCAAAACCTTTGGTTTTGGGACTTCAATTCCAAGAAGCCTAAGGCAATTTCCCAAAGCACTGATCAGCCAATGGACTGACTGAGGCTTCTGGGAAGTGAAGTCCAAAAATCAAAGGTCGAAGACCCCTGCTTTAAACCCTGTTGTCCAACTTTGTGAAGCCACATAATTCAACAGGTGTACCTCTCACCATTGTAGTCCCATGATGAAGAAGGCTACCCCTGTTGAAATCTCCCTCTTTGTATTTAACAACACAGGAGCCTTTGGCCAGAGAAGAGTTGCCAACCGCGCCCTGGAGGGCGGCACGCATTTCTTGCCAATGGCCACTGAGTCTGAACTCCTTGGCTGTGCTCCTTCCTCTTTGACAATGACCAAAGCTAGAACTTCTGCAGGAATTTTAGCACCAGGTCCTGCAGTTTGACCCGCAACACCTCGTCGCTTTCACACATGATGTGGGTCGAATCCTCCTCAATGCGAATAAGGGTTTCCACGTCTTGGAACAGCACAATGTGGCCTTTGGGTGTGTCCTCCACCTTCACGTCGCTGAAGCCGTGCTGCAGGTATGGAGAAAGGGAAGAGCTCGGAGAACACAGAGGAGAAACGGAACACAACACCCTCTGCCTGCTAAATACAGGGCATTAACTTCACACAGCTGAAGAGATGTCATATGGGGATGGGTTTTTTTGATTTCTTGGACTACAGAACCCATGATTCTCCATTTTTGGAAGTGCTACCTGACAGACGCAAGCCTTACAGACTTCACACTGTGGCTGTCCCAACAGAAAGGCTTCACCTGGAAAGCTTTTAAGGCCCTGCCTCACTTCCTGTTCAGAAGGAAAGTTCCCAGCCGAGCGTCAGGCCAAGAACAGGAAGCTTGGGCAGAGCGAGGCTTAGCGAAGCCTCAAAGCCTCCCAGCTCATACCTTTCTCATAGGTGAGCCACATTAAGGTATTGTGAGGTGTCCGACTTTCAGGTAGAACTCCCAGAATGGAGAATAGCGACGGGATTTGTAGTCCAAGAAATAAAAAAAATTCTGATCCATAGTGTCAAATGGGTCCATTCTTCATTTTCTGCAGCAGAGGTAAATCTGTAAATGTAATTATCATCTTTATATATTATTATTATTATAATACTGAGATTAGGTCTAACAAAAATTGCACTCCCGTGCCATGCGAGTCACGTATTCTCTCACTCTCTAATTCCGTTCCAGACCTTTGAGGTCTGTACCTCGCTGTTCCCCAATGTGTTTCCTGGACCACAAATATGTCACATTGGTATTTACTGCACATGTCCGCTAATAGGACACTCTTATTCCTAGAAAGTCCCCCAGTATCTATTGAGGTCATTGTTAAGGTTGGGTCTTGACAAAGACGCTTTCTATTGAGTTCACTCTTTAGTCTCTTTGGTTTGGTCTATTGTGAGAAAGATTAGCTGGCACAACAAGGTTGTCACTGCCCCAGGTATGTCCGACTGCGGTTCAAAAATGTAAAATGTACCACAGTCTTCAAGGGGGCTCTTTTTGTGTATCTTTAGGTGTATATAAAGATAACTGATATCCAGAATTTCTCCTCCACTTCTCTCTGTCGTGTTCCTTTCAGGTCAAGATTTAAGGACATTCTGGGTTAAGAAGCAGAAGATTATTGGAGGGTGCTGAGTAAAGAGAGGCCAGGTCAGGTCAGGTCAGGTCTTTCCGTGGCCACCTCTCTCCCTACGCGGGACTCAAGTTGGCTCACAATTTTAAAAAGAACAAATTAAAACCACAATAAATTATATATATAGAAAACAATCAAATTACACTAATAATCAAATACATTAAATGATTAGAAAAGAATTAAAACATTTTAAAAAACAGGCACTAACTCGGGTAAAAACCAACATCCAGGGTCTCAATTATAATCATGAAAAGCTTGTCTGAAGAGGCACATCTTCAACTATTAGCACAATGGTGCCCAAAATGTTTAGGCCACAGACCGGTCACATGGTTCCTCCCACTGGAAGCAGAAGTAAAATGTTCCCTGCCTGAAAATAACGCTGCCATAAATGTCATTGACAGCAGCGTTTTGCGCATGCGTGGGCACATTTTGCTTCCACTTCTGGGAGTGTCGAGGGGGGCGTGGGCTAGATGAAATGGTGCTGTGGGCTGGATGTGGCCTGCAGGCCATCGCTTGGTGAACCGTGTATTATCAGAAAGATAAAGGGATCAGGGGACCCAGCTAAATCTCCCGAGAGAGAGAGAGAGAGAGAGAGAGAGAGAGAGAGAGAGAGAGCTGCCCCAGAGAAGGCCCCCTCCCTGTTATCTCCCCACCAAGCACAACTCGGATAGCAAAGGGACCAAAAGAAAGACCTCCTCTGTAGATCTTAAGGGCTGAGTAAGTTCATATGAGAAGACATGGCTCCATTCAGTTCTATGGCAAAAAGCAAATGACCTGCTGCTTGGGATGAGTCCTCCTCCTTAGGCACTGGGATTCCAAAAGGGGCAGATTTAGTAAAGGGTCTCCCTTGCTCGAAAGCCAGTCATATCCAACTTTAGGAGACAGTGCTCATCTTTGTTTATAGCCAAAGAGCCAGTGCTGTCTGTGTCTGCAGATGTTTCCATGGTCACATGGCAGGCATGACACCAGAGACACCAGAGCACACAGAACACTGTAACCTTTCCTGCTGAAGTGGTACCTGTTTATCTACTTGCAACCCCTTGTTTTCAAAATGCTAGGTTGCCATGAGCTGGGATAAATGATGGGAGCTCGCTCCAGTGTGCAGCTCTCGGGTCTCAAACTGCTGACCTGCCAACCCTCCAGTCGTCAAGTTCAGTGTCTTAACCTCCCCCCAAATGGCACAGAAAAGAAAGCTGAACATTTTAAAACAAAAAGCAAACAAGTGTCTATTGATCTTGGGGCCATTACCCTTGACGAGAAGTACGCTTTCATTATATGAGAAGAGGCTCGGCAACTGTTTGGGCCATTAAAACGGGGCTCCATTACCTTCTCCAGGGCGTGGACCAACTGGTCGACAGGGATCGAACCGCTGAGCAGGGGCTTGACGGGCTTCAATTCTGGCAACTCTTCTGTCACTCTTTTCCTCTTTTTGCCAGGCTGGGGCTGAGGTGGTTTTGGAGGAAGCTGTGAGCCAAAGGGCAATTGGGGGGGGGGGGGGAGAGAAAGAATGAATTCAGCTCAAGTTATAGGGAGGGAGAGAGAAAAACCCATGCACTGGGTTCCAGTCGTTTTAACAACAGTCGCATTTTTTGCACTCCACGAGACACAACTCAAACATATCCTTTGTCCCAAAGATTCATAAATCTGCTTATGGGCCTTTTTACCGGAAGAAATATAAACAAACCTATTTCAGTCACGTTTAAACCAAATGTGCAAATAACTCTCAATTGAGAAGAGGCAGCAAGAAAAACCTAAAATATTGGGAGCCGAATTAAACAAGGATGGGAAGGAAGCAGAAGGCGGGATTCGGAGAAACGAAACCGGGACCTGGAGATTTCCAGAAACAAAAAAGTGCAGATTGTTACAGTTCAAGGTTGAAAACAGATGGGAAAAGGCAAGTAAGGAGAAGAAATGCTTCTCGGCTGAAGGATTTAGGGAAAGTTTTAAGCTGCGATACGATGTCACTGCTTGGAATGGTTGTACCCAAGTCATAAGAGCCGAGAGGATATCCAACCTCCAGGCGGAAGGGAACCCAAAGATTCAAGTGACACCCCAACGTCCCTGCTCAGGTCTTCTCTTATTTTTATAATCTTGGTCTTGGCATGGCCGATGCTCCAGATGTGACGCAAGGAACAGGGGATAGGATCCTACGACAGTCATGGAAGCCTTTTGAGTATCAGCTGTGGCTGCCTTCAGGTTAAACAAAGAGAGATGGGGCCGTTTGTTAGGTTCTAAGACAACTGTTAGGTTCTATGTCGTGTGGGTGCCTTAGTGGTTAAGATGATGAGTTTGATGACTGGAAGGTCAGCAGTTCAAAACCCGAGTGCTGCATGGCAGAGTGAGCAACCGTCATCTGTCCCAGCTCCTGCAGTTTGAAAGCAAGACATTGCAAGCAAATAAATAGGTACTGCTTTGGTGGGAAAGGTAACAGTGTTCCTTGTGCACCAATGTCTAGTCAGGCCTGCCACACGACCACGATAACGTCTGCAGACACAGACGGAGCTGATTCTTTGGCTGTAAACGGAAATGAGCACCATCCATGAGAGTCAGACACGACTGGCTTTCGAGCACAGAATAAACTTTACCTTTACATCATATTCCAGACCTTGCTGGATAACTCAGGAAGTGAAGTGAAGTATCCAGCTTTGGTCTGAAGTCCTTGGGAAGAGGGAAAAGGGAAACCACTTCGGAGTATTCTCTATGTGGAAAACCCTTGAAAAGGGTCGACAACACAAGCCATTCTGACCCTTGACAACTCCCAGTCATCATTAACTCTCATTCGTCCCTGCAACGTCCCTCGGGCTACTTCCACTTTAGTAAAGGTAAAGGTCACCCTTGCTTGATAGCCAGTTGTATCCAACTCTAGGGTTTGGTGCTCATCTCCATTTACAGACAGACAGATGGCACTGTCTGTGTCTGCAGATATTTCCGTGGACATGTGGCAGCCATGCTTAGATACCAGAGTGCACAGAATGCTGTTTACCTTCCCACCGAAGTGGTCCCTATTTTTCAACTTGCAATTTCTTGCTTTTAAACTGGTTGGCAGTTGGCAGGAGCTGGCACAGAGACGGGAGCTCACTCTGTTGTGCAGCACTCAGGTCTCGAACTGCTGACCTGCCGACCTTCCAGTTGACAAGTTCAGCTTCTTAACCATTAAGCCACCGCAGTCCCTACTTCCACTTTACTCCAGCCTTTTTGCGCCTCTTCCTGTGCTTGATAGATGGGAAGAGATGGGGATGCCGAGGTTGTAACTCCATCCCACCTGGGGAGAAAACTGTGCAGGGGGAAATACTGGTTTGTTGTTTCCTCTCATTTTAAAGCCAGTATCGTGGGAATATTGAAATAATTGTTTTTAGCACAGTTCTAAGTGTTTGCAGTTTGCGGTGGTTTGGCAAAAAAAAAAGAGAGAGAATGTCATAAATAGGGAGAATTAGTGAGAAAAGATCCCTTGACACCCAATGGAGTAAAAGAGGAAGCAAAGAAGAAGCAGCGAGAAAAGAACAGAAAGGGATTTGTCGTATTGGCCAGAAGAAATGGCCCAGGAATTTATTAGTTGCTTTCTGTTTGCTTTAAAATGCAACTAATTTAAGGGACTGTGGTGGCTCAATGGTTAAGATGCTGAACTCAACAACTGGAAGGTCATCAAGTTCAAGACCTGAATGCTGCACAAAGGAGTGAGTTCCCATCAATGTCCCAGCTCCTGCCAACCTAGCAGCTTGAAAGAAAGACATTGCAAGTAGATAAATAGGTACAATTTCAGTGGGAAGGTAAAGAGCGTTCCATGCACTCTGGTGTCTAGTCATGTCTGCCACATTTCCATGGAAACATCTGCAGATGCAGACAGCGCTGGCTCTTTGGATATAAACAGAAATGAGCACTGAACCCTAGAGTTGGATACAGTTAGCTTTCGAGCAAGGGGGGACACCTTTGCTTTTACCAATTTAAGAGCTGACCTTCTATTGTGCTTCTCAGTAAAGAAAATTGCTTTGTCCAAACAGGTTCCCTGGAATTAAGAGGCGCAAACAGAAACGCAGTGAGTGAAGCGCCTTTCCCCTCCCCCCCGCCCTGCCCAGGCAACAATTCGTTTCCTCAACCCCCCAATACAGACCCAATACCTGCAGCAGGTGCTTGTTGTCTTTGGTGTGCAAAACAGCAGTGACGGTTGCCAAGGAAATGCCGGGCTTCATCTCTGTGGGCACCAGTGAATCTGCAAGCTAAAGGACAACAGATGGTGAAAAGCAAGGGAATACACAAGGCCACTTCAACCCACTTTGGGTGGTTTTGCACAAGAACCCGTGAAATGTACAAAAAGGGAACATCCAGACACAATCCTGAATCTTTCACAGGTTTCTCTAGATCAGGGGTGCACAAACTTTTCGGGCTGCAGGCCAGTCACGTGGTTCAGCGGGCTGGTCATTATGGCCCAGGGGGCCCGATCTGGTCAACCCCAATTTTTTCTGGCCTACGCTGCCCTTGTTGCTCCTGGAAGCAGAAGTAAAACGTGCCTATATGGGCACGATTTACTTCCGCTTCCGGGAGCGACGAGAGCTTTGTGGGCTGGATGAACTGGCGTTGTGGGCTGGATCCGGTCCCTGGGCCGCAGTTTGGGCACCCTTGCTCTAGATGGATTTGAAACACAAGCCTCCCTTGCTTGAAAGCCAGTTGTATCTGGCTCTAGGGTTTCATGCTCATCTTTGTTTACAGCCAAAGATCCAGCGCTGTTTGCATCTGTAGCTGTTTCCATGGTCATGTGATGAACAGGTACTGCTTCAACAGGAAAGGTAACAGTGGTGGGTTTTGATTTGTTGTGGGTATTGCTGTTACAGCATTTGTTTTCTGTTTGTTCACCACCCAGAGTGGGATAACATCCAGATGGGTGGTATAGAAATCCAACAAACAAACAAACAAACAGTGCTCCATATGCTTCAGCATCTAGTCATGCCTGCCACATGACCATGGAAACGTCTGCAGCCACAGGTTGGTTCTTTGGCTGTAAACAGAGATGAGCACTGAACCCTAGAGTTGGACATGACTGGCTTTTGAGCAAGGATGACCTTGACCTAAGCCAGTGATGGCGAACCTTGGCACTCCAGGTGTTCTTGGACTTCAATTCCCAGAAGCCCAAGCCTCTGTGAATCCACACAAATGCGTTTACTGTGCGTTTTACTTCTGCTCCCAGGAGCGACGAGGGCTTCGCGGACTGGATGAATTGGTGTCGGGGGCCGTATCCGGCCCCTGGAATGTAGTGACTGTCTTCCTGAACCATGTGACCAGCCCGCAGCACCCCTAGGCTAAAACTTCCCAGCATCAAGGAGTCCATCACAACGGCCAGGGGGCCACTCCGAGGTGCTTATCCACCCCTTGCCTGACCTTCCAAATGCCAAACCCTTCACCTGCTTCCAAGGACCCTGAATATCAAGAAACTGGGAAGTGATGGGGTTCTCGTCCGAAAAGAGCAGCTCTTGAATGGCTCTGTGGCCTCTCCTGGAGCCTCTCCCGCCTCGAAGACTCTTGCGGCCGGGCGCATGATTGCATTGCAAAACCAGATCTGCATTCAAGCAGCATAGCCTGAAATCAAAACCAGCTTCCTGGCAATGTCATAAAAAGGAGGAGGAGAAGGTGAAGCTACTCAACAGACGCTGCCATGATGGCCTTCAATAAAATATGAGGTGTGCCTCAGGGCTTCAAACGCTCTTATACCCCGATAAATAAATCTATTAACAGCCAGGAAGGCTCTCTTCCCTGGAGCAAGAGGGCAACAGACATTTGGTTTCCTGTTATATTTTATTCATATGACTCGGTTCTCTTAGGAGGAGAGTGGGGAGAGAGAGGGGGGGACCATGAAGAGGAGGAGGAGGAGGAGAAAGAGATTTACGTGAGTTGTGTAATTCCCCACCTCATCTGCCTTCCTCTCTTCTTATGCTGTATCTGAATCCAAATATTGGTGATCCTCATGGTGATCAGCCATGAAGACTGTCCTGAGAATATAATGCAGTGGCCTTTCATCCGCCCTCCACATCACAGCATGACACCCATACCTGGTTATCATCTTTAAAGCCCTACATGGTAGTGGACCAGGTTACCTGAGAGACTGCGTCACCCCGAGGTTATCTGCCCATCCTACAAGAGCGGACCAGAGGGGCTCTCTAAAAGTACCATCCATTGGAGAGGTCCCCCTCTCCAGTACGAGAAAGAGGGCCTTCTCGGTATTGGCTCCAGCCCTTTGGAACCTCCTGCCGACGGACCTTCATCTTCAGTCAGAATTGTCAGCTTTTAGGAAAGGGCTGAAGACATGGCTGGCCCAGCAGGTGTGGGGAACAGAGAGAAAAACAACAGCCCCCCCCCCCACCAGTTGGCTGATATGAATATGCTAATCGCCATGCTGGTTTTTAGTCTATTTGTTTAGTTTGTTGCAAAGATTTTAACAATGTGTTTCATGTGGGGTTTTTAATGATGTGGGTTTTTTTTATACAGGGTCATGTGCAATTGGATTGTGGGCTGCCCAGAGTCGCTTTGGTGATTGGGCAGCAATACAAAAATAAATAAATAAATAAATACCACTGATCCAGTTCTGTGAGTCCCTTTCTGGTCCTGAGCCTTTTCGGCACACAAAATCCTCCTCAGCCCCAGGCCAGGATTGATGAAGATCCATCAGGATGGATTAGAGTGGGATTTAACCCACTTGGGGACCATCACCCTTCCTGTGGTCTTTGGCACCCAAGGCCGTTAGTCCTCAGGGTTGTCAGGTTAGTTAACCGCCGCCTGACACTCAGCGTTGAGTTGCTGGCAGTAGGGTCTACTCTATGACCATAGTAGGATAACCTGGCCAGACTCCCTTGAGAAGGTGCAATGCCAGTGGCACATTAACAGGGACCTTGACTGAGACCTTTCCAATGTTTCAGTGTCAAACCAGAGTGGCTTGTAAAACTCTTTCTTCAAGATTAAGATCCGAATCTGGTTCTTTCCCTGCTCTTGTTACATTCACGTAAAAATTGTATGACAATGTCAACAGAAAATAAGGGCACCCCAAAACGATGTATGGTTTATTTGTGGTACTTCCAGCCACATGATATAAAGACGGCAACTAGTTCACACCGTTTCATAAAGAAATGGGACGTTATTAATGAAGGAGCAGAAGAGGTCAATGAACAGGCATTGGTGGGTGGGCATTCAGCCCCAAAATCCAAGTGGAGGGACTCGTTAATTGCCAGCGAGAAGAGCTACAAATTGTGCTGCTTGGCTTCCACAAATATTAACTACTTCGCCATTTTGGTTTTGCTTTACGCATTGCAAGTTTTACAAATATAAACATGGCAGCAGTTTGGTTGGCAGTAAAAATTGTTTCTTTATGGTGTGGTGGTTTTTTAAAAAAAATATATTCTTAACAAGCCTATCATCAGGCATCATTAAAGCTATTTTTCTGCTACAGAGGCTGTAATGAGTCTCCGGGGCTTGTTAAAATGTTTAAGGAATAAAATTGTGAGCTATTCTTCCTTATTTTGTGCCAGTTTGATAAACCCACAGAAGTTAATTTCCCAAGGATGCAGTGAAAAGGGCTGATGGACATTTACCCTGGGACCAAGGGTCCAGGTACAGATGGATCAGCAAGTCACATCCCGTCTAAGTACTTAAGGGACTTTTAGCCTGTCTCTCTCACCTTAAGAAGGGATGTCATCTCTTGCCTTTCTACATCACTTCTCACTTCTTCCTATATCTCAAAAAGCCCCACACTGCTACTGACACTTCTGCGTAGCAGACCGCCTAAGGCTACTCTACATGCTCACATGAGCAGGTCCCAAATGGGAGTAAAGCTTGCTTAGGAATACAGTTGCAACAATGCACAGTTAATCTGAGGAATTCTCTGTCACAAGATGCAGTGATGGCTGCTGACCAGGAGAGCTTTTGAAAGGAAATAAGATAAATTCACAGAGATCAGGGCCATCGGTGGGTACTATACATAACTTCAAGGATGAGAGGTGGCCTGAATCTGAGTACCAGTGGCTGAGGAATGCAATATGGAAGAAGATGAAGTTGCACTCATGGGCAAAAAATATGCTTCCCTCCGCAAGCCACAGATTGGCCAATGAGTGAACAGGAAATTGGATTCGAGAGGGGCTGGCCGAACAGAACTGTTCTTATGATACAACTCAAGTCTCTAGCTCAGTGATTCCCAACGTGGGGCCCACGCCCCACTGGTGGACTTCAATTCCCAGAAGCCTAAGTTAGTACATTGGCTGATCAGTGCTTTGGGGAATTGACTTAGGCTTTTGGGAATTGAAGTCCAAAATCCAAAAGTTGGGAAATACTGGTCTAAAAGATTCCAGATCTTGGGAAAGGTCTTTTTCTTGACCACAGTTTCTGTAACTTCCCAGCCATTTTGATTGCTATTATAGTCTCAAAAGTCTTGACACTTCTGACCTACCACATAGTTTGCTAGACTGTTTCCTTAAATGGGGGCTACAGCCTTCCCTCACCCCCACCTTCAATGGGGCACATGCAGTCCAGAGACCCTTGCTATGTGGCATTATAGACTGTGCATTTATTAAGGTCTCAGGTAGAAAGCTACCTGAGTGCCCAGACTATGGTCCGTGGGCTGGATCCAGCCACTGACACCGAGTCATCTGGCCCGAATGGGCATGTTTTACTTCTGCTTTTCGGAGCAACAAGGGCATCAGGAGCCGGATTCGGCCCACGGGCCATAGTTTGAGCACTCCTGGTTTAAGCAGAGAAAATGGCAGCTTAGAATCTATCTCACCCTGTTTCAAAACTGATGGCACAACATGTTTTGCTTCCGTTTCCAGTGGGAGGAACCACATGACTTGTCCAGGAAACCACTTGACCAGCCTTCTGAACCACATGACCGGCCCACGGCCCAAAACGTTTGGCCACCCCTGAGCTACAGGGTACAAAAATTTTAGCAAGTTTGATAGAGTAAAGGTCTTTTTACTAGGGAGAAAGTGCTTTCGTATGTTCAGCTGACCATTTTCCATTGGCTCCTCAAGGCCACCATCCCCAAAGATCCAGATCCAGGAACCCACATCTCCCTCTCAGTGAAGCTGGACTACACACTTGAGCTTCTCCAACTATAGGCCATGATGCTTGAAGACTGTGTTTATGTGCAGCCCTGTCTAAGGGCTACTGGTTCTTTACTGGTTCTCCTCACCCCATTGCTACAGGACAATGTTGCACAAGTGTGGCTGTCTGGTTTTAGCTTGTGACTCCCATCATCCTTCACTATCCACTCTCTTGGCTAAGGCTGATGTGGGTCATAGCCACAGCTATGGGCAGAATGTTTTGCTGGAGACTGTGGTCTGGCCAGGATACCCTGCTATGGTAACAGAGTAAACCATACTGCCAGTGACTCCATGCCAATGGTCAGGTGGTGGTTAATTAACCTGGCCACCCTGAGAACTAATGGCCTCAGGTGCCGAAGCCACAGTGAAGGGTGATGGTCCTCAGGTAGATTAAATCCCACATGAATCCCTCTTGATGGAGGGCAGCAGCTTCATCCATCCTGACCTGGGGCTGAGAAGGAGGACTTTGTGTGCCAAAAGGGCTCAGAACCAGAAAGTGACTCATGCAAAACTGGATCAGTGGTACAGGTGTCACACTGGGATGCAGGAGGCAGATGAAAGGCCCTGCATTATATTCTCGGGACAGTCTTCATGGTTGGTTGCCATGATGATCGCCTATATTTGGATATGGGAGAAGGAGAAGAAGAAGATGATGATGGGTGGTTCAACTTTGTTCTAGAAAGAAATGCTCTGGCAAGTTTTAAGGAGGAGGACAAAAGAACGAAGGAGGGCGAGGCAACATTATTCCTTGGGTCTAATTCTGTGGGCGTTATGAGCTTTCCAAGCAAACTCAATCTTTCCACTGGGAAATTAAACATGTGGGCTCAAACAGTGCTTATGAATCAAGGTGTGTGTGTGTGTGTGTGTGTTTGTAGCCGTGTGCTGGAGGCTGAATCCCACGCCTTGGCCCACGGGGGATCAGAGAAGAATGGGTGTTGTGCAAATGGAGGCAGACGATTCTTTCCCCCAATTAATTCTCTTCCCAATTAAAAACACCCTCCTGGACTCCGGCTACTAAACAGGCAAATAGGTTCTTTGCATGCAAATTGTAGTTCTCACCCAAATTGAAAAGAGGAAATTGTGCAGTTAGGTAAGTCTGTGTTCTTTAGGGACCTGGCTTAATTGTACACATGGCTTTATGTTGCTACTTTATGTCTCTGACTAAACAACATCCCTTTGAGCTGCCATTTACAAACAAACAAAAAAGCCTGTTCTACTTAGGTAGTCCTTTCTAAAACAGTGTGCAGTTGGTTCCCAATAAAGTTTATAGTAGGCTAGATCAGGGGCCTGGATTTTATTGCATTGCACTTCTTTTAACGACAAGGGGAGGAGACTTTAACATTGACTATGAAAAAGCTGACAAGAGTGAAAGAATTGGTAGAACTGGCTTAGTCCTCATGGAAAGAGCCTCCTCAAAGATTGTGGTCTCTTTGAACCACAATCAGATGTACAATCAGGGCAATGGCCACCTTGTGGTGGCGATCAAGCACTAGGTCAGGCGAAAGGAACTGCGGAATGAATTCACCCAAGAGTGGCTTCCGTTTGGGAGTTTACAGTCTGGCCGAGACACAGAAGAAAAAGAATTATCAATCCAAATTGGGGGGTGGGGTGGGGGTGGCGGCCAAAAAATTTAGAAAAATATTAAGACTTGGAAATGCACTAATAAAGGAATGTGAACAGATCCTCAAGTTTAAGGAGATGTCATTGGAAACCAAGATCATCCATTTCTGACCAATATGTTCAGGTGTGAAAGCTGGACAGTGGAGAAAGCTGACTTCTTTTTCTTCTTCTACCGTATCAGAATCCAAGTATAGGCAATCCTCGTGTTGATCAGCCATGAAGACTGTCCTGAGAATATAATGCATTGGCCTTCCATTTGTCTTCCACGCCGCAGCATGACACCTGTGCCACTGATCCAGTTCCGAGAGTCACTTTCTGGTCCTGAGCCCTTTTGGCACACAAAGTCCTCCTCCTCAGCCCCAGCCCAGGATGGATGGAGCTGCTGCCCTCCATCAAGAGGGATTCAAGTGGGATTTCATCAAGCTGGGGACCCTCACCCTTCCCTGTGGACTTGAGCACCCAAGGCCATTAGTCCTCATGGTGGTCAGGTTAGTTAACCACTGCCTGACACTCGGTGTTGAGTCGCTGGCAGTATGGTTTACTTTATTACCATAGCAGGATAACCTGGCCAGACTACAGAAAGCTGATGGGGAAATGATTCATTTGAAATTTAGTCCTGGAGGAGAGAGCTCTGTAAATGCCTTGGATTGCCACAAAGATGAACAAGTGAGTCCTGGAGCCAATCAGACCTGAACTATCTGTGGAGGTAAAAATAATGAAGTTGGGGCTGTTCTACTTTGAGCATATACTGAGAAGGGAAGACTCTCTTTGGAAAAAGAAGAAGAAGAAGAGAGCGAGAGAGAGAACGACTGCTTTGGATCACAGAGCCCTCAAATTTCTCCAACCAGGAATGTCTGGTGGCCAAGCTAGCTATGGGTCTCTGAGAATAAAAACATTTTCCAGGCTCCAATCACCTGAAACGCAAGTCACACCTACAAACAATTATGGGAACTTAAAACAACAACAATGAGGACTATTTAGTATAGCCGCTGTGGCGGCCTAATGGTTAAGATGCTGAACTTGATGACTGGAAGGTTGGCAGGTCAACAATTGGAGACCAGAGTGTTTCATGACGGAGTGAGCTCCCGTCATTTTTTCCAGCTCCTGCCAGCCTAGCAGTTCAAAAGCAAGAACTTGCAAGTAGATAAACAGGTACCACTCCAGTGGGAAAGGTAACAGCAGTCTGTAATACTAGTCATGCCTACCACATGACCATGGAAACATCTACAGATGCAGACAGCACTGGCTCTTGGGCTGTCAACGGAGATGAGCACCACACCCTAGAGTTGGATATGACTGGCCTTCAAAGAAGGGAGACCTTTACCTTTCACCTGTTTAGTATTCATTCTCTCCAGGCCACTGAGCTCACCTCTGGTGTGATCTCAATCTTCTCATAGCGACGCTTGAACGGAAGAGTCAGCACTTCGGCTCGGCGGTAGGACATGGGTGGGGGCAGGCAGTCAATCATCAGGTCTGTTCGGTGGGACTGGCTTGGCGGGGGCTGAGTATACTGTTCCGGGCAAACCACGTGGAGAGGCTGCAGAAGACATAATGGACAACGGCTGAGCTTTAGGCACAGATCTGAAATCCAAAATAATTAACACATTCCCCAGCCTTCCCTGGTCTTGAGCTCCCTAGATACTTAATGGTTAAGATGGTAAACATGATGAATGGAAGGTCGGCAGGTTAGCGGTTCAAGACCCGAGTGCTGCTCAATGGAGCGAGCTCCCATCATCCCCTCCCAGCTCCTGCCAACCTAGTACAGTAAAACCCTGACTTACATAAAAAAGTCTGTTCCACCACCTTTTATGTAATTCATTTTTTACATAAATCGAAGCAAGCCCACAGGAAAAAAAATAATTTTTTACATAAATCAATGCAAACCCACAGGAAATTGTGTTACTAAATTGGGACATTTTCGTAAATAGGGACACCATTTTTGCAAAAAAATCCTTAGGTAAGTTGAATTTTACGTAACTCGAGGCATACGTAGGGTAGGGTTTTGCAGTACTTCGAAAGCAAGACATTGCAAATAGATAAACAGATACCACTTCAGCAGGAAAGGTAATAGTGTTCTGTGTGCTGTGTTGTCTAGTCATGCCTGCCACACGATCATGGAAACATCGGCAGATGCAGACAGTCCTGGTTCTTTGGCTGTAGACAGAGATGAGCACGGTCTGCTGGAGTCGGCTACGACAGCCTTTCAATCAAGGGAGACCTTTACCTTTAGCCAGGATACTGTCCTTATCGTGTCAAGTGGCTTCTGATATATAGTCATTCAAATGTGGCTTTCAAAGTAGGCAAGCGGCGTATGTTTCTATCCCCCACGGAGTCTCTGTGGCTGAGGTCTGGTTTGAAGCCAAGTCTCCCGAGACCCGTTCTGGCACTCCACATGCTACACCACCCTGGCTCACTTCCTAGATACCCAGGATTGGAACCCACAGCCCCTTCAGTTGGTGTGGACATTCCTCTTGCTATGGATCTGTAAGCAGCAGTTCCTCCCAATCCCCTGGCCCTGGATGGACTTCTGGTCTTCACCTGCAAGTTGGACCAGGTGCCCCAAGCAGGAAGCTTTCAAACGGCCAGCTCTGCTGTGCTAGGAAGGGGTCCCTCTCCTTAAGTAATATCCCAGGATGGCTCCGTAATAATGATCCTAAGAAGACGAGGTCTGATCTAATTTACCTGAACTTCCTTGAGTAATTTGGACACCTGGATAAAGTTCAGCCTGGTGTCGATAGGACAGTAAATACATTTCATGGCCAGAGGCTGGTACGGGGCCAAAGCGTCCAGATAAGAGAAGTCAGGCTCTGTCAAGAAGGAAAGGAATAGGGAGAAAAAAAATACATTGAGACCTCACTGGTTGCCCAGAATCCTATTGGTGCTTATGTGAACTTTGAGTAACTTACAATGGACAGTTGCAGCTACTTGGTCCATATTGGTCATGGCTGCCCAGCAGAACTGCTCTTAATACTCATGCATGGAGGGACTGCAGTGGCTTAGTGGTTAAAGATGCTGAACCTGATGACTGGAAGGTTGGCAGGTCAGCAGTTCGAAACCCGAGTACTGCAGGACGGAGTGAACTCCTGTCTCTGTCCCGGCTCCTGCCAACTTAGCAGTTTGAAAGCAAGAAATTGCAAGTAGATAAATAGGGACCACTTAGGTGGGAAGGTAAACAGCATTCTGTGCACTCTGGCATTTAGTCATGCCTGCCACATGTCCACGGAAGTGTCTGCAGACGCAGACAATGCTGGCTCTTTGGCTGTAAATGGAGGTGAGCACTGAACCCTAGAGTTGGATATGACTAGCATTTAAGCAAGGCTGACCTTTACCTTTACCTATGGACTACTGTAACATACTATTTTTTTGAGGCATCCCTTGACGTCAGTTTGGAAGCTTAGGTTGCACAGGAGAAGGCTGGCAAAAATAAACTCTGACCGGTGCCACCTGCTTTCACCTATCAAATCTGAGATAGTTTCTTCCACTCATAAATCATGCTGCAGGCCTTTCTCTTACAGATGCAAAACTCCTTAGGATCCTAAAAACCTGACCGTAGCCTCTTCCCATAATATGCTATGCCAGGAGTTCCCAACCTAAGGCCCGTGGGCCAGATCCGGCCCATGGTGCCATTTCATGTGGCCCCCACCTCCTCAAAAGGCATTTGAGAAACAAAATGGCTCCCCCTTTGACGCTGTTGGGACAAATGGCCATCCCATCGTGCAGGCAGTGCAAAATGGCTGTCCAGCCCTCAAAGCTGACTGAGAGAGCGTGACCCGGCCCCCAGCTTGAAAAGGTTGGGGGGCCCCTCTGGAAATCCTTATCTATTTATGCTCTCTCTCGCCAAAACTGCCCCTCTGCACTCTACATAAGACAAATAGGACAATCTCTGTGCAAAAAGAGTTAATGGACATAAATCAGACATCAAGAATGGCAAAACTTTAATCTAGAAGGTTGCTATTCTAGAGCAGAGGAATTGCAAGATTATTAGAATCCAGAGAGAGACAGCAGTAAGTACATGTATATGATGGACACGCATCTCAGAGGTTTGAATATCAGTCAAGGTTTCTGGGACATTATCAAATTTGATGTGCCACAACTAACAGGTTGTTATATGCTGAAATTCTGCCTGGGTCACTCAAACCCTTGTTAATAGATGCCAACTCATTGGCAAATGTGTAATGCCACAATGCTTGTTTTGCATCCATCCTTGGGATGTGATACATCCGCTTACAAGAGAGGTTTGCTTTGCAACCATTTGCAACACAACAGGACCAGGCTTCACAGCAAGTTTGAATAACAACCGGGGATTTTCCATTATTGTCAGTTGTAAAAAGCTACAATGTTACTGTTCTGTTGTGCTGACCAACCATTATATGCCTCTGTACCTGATGTGTATAAATTGATGCCATCAAGTCTCACTGTTATGTCTGATGAAATGGACTTGATCCATGAAAGCTCACATTTAAATACAGTAGTTAGTCTTTAAGGTGTCACAACGTTGTCTTTGTTTTGTTTACTGTCTGATATTCTCTGTTTATTGTTTATTTATTTATTTAAATTTGTTTATCGCCCTCCTCCCCGAAGGGACCCAGGGCGATTCACAACACGTCAGCATCGACAACAATTTAAAACCAGTTCAAAAATTAAAAGTTTTAAAAGAAGCTTAAAAACTTAACATTAAAAACTAGGCGTTGTAGCTAGGAGGCACTGGGGGTCAAAACATCCAGCCAGCTGGGGAAATTGATCCATCCCTTTCCCAGACCTGAACTTCCAGCCAGGTTTTTACTCCTTTCCTGAAGGACAGCAGGCGTAATTCTATTGGGAGGAGGTTCCACAGGGCCGGAGCGGACACAGAGAAGGCCCTCCTTCTCATGCCAGAGAGGTGTGCCTCTCTGGCCGATGGCACAACCAGAGAGCCTCTCCGGTCCGCTCTGGTGGGACGGGCAGATGTCCTTTGGACGATGCAGTCTCTTAAGTATCCTGGTTGTCAGAAAACGACATCTTTTTCCTAATGTTCCCAAAGCTTGGTGAAGTTGTAGTTTCAAATAGGCCTCAGAACAAATCCTTTGTCTTCTCTGAGCCTCAAGGCTGTGTTACAGACAGCATGTTTTTCCAGTAATTCTTATCTTTCTAAGCTAGCTGAGATCCAATGTTATGTCTAGGTGCCAGAGCACTCTCTGTACACGTGTGTAAACAATGTATTGTTTTGAGAAAGTTTTCTCTGTTACCTGATTGGCTAAAGCTAAACCACCTGACTGCAAATTCTCCATTTTGCAGAGAACTGTAAGGAGTTCGTCTCTGCTTCTCCATGAGTTAAGACCTGTTTTTGATTAGAGAGCTTTTGTTTCTGGATCTCTATGGGCTAACATCCTTAGCCTAGGAGCCATGCATTTTTGCTCCTTAAAAATGGTTACCTAGATTACCTGTGGACTGTATTGGACTGACTTATGCTACTGACTTTTATGCTTTAAGAACCTGATCAATAAATCTTCATCATTTTCCTGAGCAACGTGTCTTCATTGGACTAAAAGGGTAAGAGAAGCATTGCATTTCACACACAAACCTTTGAACACGCTACCAAATTAAAACCCCTTTTAGCTGTAACTCTGTTTTGCCATCCAGCCCACCCTTTGTTTTCTTTGGTTTGGGAGGTTTCCCAAAGAGAGGGCCAGCTGGTACGTGACACTGATCCAGTACCATGTAGGGCTTTAAAGGTAATAACCAGGACTTTGAATTGTACCCGGCGGCAAACTGGGAGCCAGTGCAGCTCCCTCAGCAGCGGTGAGGCATGGGCATAATGCCCGCACCCCAACACTACTCGTGCAGCCGCGTTCTGGACCAGCTGTAGCCTCTGAATGGTCACCAAGGGCAGCCCCATGTAGAGCACATTACAATAATCAAGTCTGGAGGTGACTAAGGCATGTGTGACCATGAGCAAGGAGTCCCGGTCTAGGAACAGCCGTAACTGGTGAATCACACAAAGTTGTGCAAAGGCCCTCCTGGCCACCTGCTCTTTGAGCAGTAGTCGCGAGTCCAGGAGGACCCCCAGATTATGTACTGGGTCTGTTTGGGGCAGGGCTGCACTGTCTTTCCCATGAGAGATGCAAACAAGCTAGTAGTTCTAGGCTAGTAATGGTGAACCTTGGCACTCCAGGTGTTCTTGAACTTCAATTCCCAGAAGCCCTGATCAGCAAGAATACTGACTTGGGCTTCTGGGAATTGAAGTCCAAGAACACCTGGAGTCCCAAGGTTCACCATCACTGTTCCAGACTCATCATTTTGATTTTCTGACTCAGTGGAGTCTGATGTCCAGTAACTTTTCTGAAACTGAAGCTAGCTTTTGTGTTGAAAGGTACCCCTTGGATTAAGCAAACAAAATCATCTTTAGCTTGAAAAAAAAAACCACAACTGGGTTCAGAAACTGTGTGACAGTCTCTGTACAAAAACAACTTCACAAGACCAGGGAGAAGTGGGTGAGTGGAAATAGAGATCGCCTGAATGGTTATCTTAGCAGACGTTCTACCTCGGTCATGGTGAATCATGGCACTCCAAATGTTCTTGGACTTCAATTCCCAGAAGCCCAAGTCTCTGTGAATCCACATGAATAGGATACTGGTATACCATTCGTGTGGATTCACAGAGATTTGGGTTTCTGGGAATTGAAGTGCAAGAACACCTGGAGTGCCAAGGTTCACCATCACGGTTCTAACTGATTTGATTTTTCTGCATTATTCCTGAGAAGCAATGGTCTGAGAAGTGACATGTAGGAAGCCCTTGACAGTAGCATCCCAGTCATTATTTGCTCTTAGTTACTCTAGAATTCTTACCTGTAAATATAATAGTATTAAGGCTAGATTTCCCCCACAGCTCCATGAAATGCACCACATCTCCGAACCGAAGTGAAGGGTGACCGGTGAAGACCACACATGGTTGCTTGAAATCATTGCTGAAGTCTCCGTGGATACTGGGGTAATGCTTCAGCTTGTTGGTCTGAATTAGCTGCAATACAGGAAAGCTGCCATTTTCAAACCATCCAAAAGACAGCAGTTATTATCTAAGGATACCTTTTGGGCAGGGCTTCCAAAAATATTTCGTTGGACTGTGACTCCCAGTGGCCGGCAGTGTTTCTCAACTGTGGGTCTCCAGGTGTTCTTGGACCTCAATTCCCAGAAGTCCAAGTCTGCATGCCTGATCTGGGAATTGAAGTCCCAGACCATCTGGGGACCCAAGGTTAAGAAACCTAGAGGATTCTGTGATCTGTAGTCCAAGGCTTAAACCTAATGGGCTGGTCTCAACTAGAGTAGCTCATTGGAACAACCAACACTTGTATAAATCCCACCAGTTTAAACATTTAGGTCATGGGTGGGCATACCTGTGGCCCCAGGTGTTCTTGGACTTCAGTTCCCAGAAGGTCAAGTCAGCTTCTGGGAACTGAAGTCCAAGTACACCTGGGGCACAAAGGTTGGCCATCCCAGATTTAGGTCAACCAGGTGTGTGTTGCTTCATACAGATTCTCCAATGAGATAAGTCACTCATATTCCCATTTTATAGACAGGAACTGGAGGCAGAGAATGGAGACTGACCCAATACCACAAATACAGAGTTTCTAAGACTGATGCTTATTTTCCATTTCCCACTGAAAACCCTCTCTGAAAGCTTTAACAACTATTGTCAGGCACTGGCAATTTTTGGTAGGGATTTGGCTGCATAAAAGCAACAGGAAAGGGTATCCAGTCCTCTTCTTTCTCTCAGACAGTGCTCAAAACCCCTCCTTAGCTTCCCAGTGTTCTTGGACTACATGCAATATGAGCTGGTAACTAAAAACCCCTTAATCTTTGAAATACTTTTTGTAATTAAGCACGGGAGAGATTCTGGATTGGAACCAACAGAGCGCAGGGCTCAACAGGAAAGTGTTAACTCCAAGCACAAAGAGCTGGAGGCTCAGCAGACGGTAGACTTGGAAAGCAGGATCCTAAAAAAATGTCAATTTCATCTCCAGAGAAACCAGTTAAAAGAGTGGAGAGAAGGGAAAGGTAAGACATAGATGGACCCGCAAGCAGGACTTGGAATTTCTGAGAAAGCCCAAAAGAAATAGGAGCTTTTCTCAAGAGTAGCCAAAGGGTATTTCTTTTGAGAAAGCAAGATGGGCATGTGTGAGAGGCTATAAAAAGGCAGCCAGATTTGTCTGGGAAGCAATAAAGAAAGGAAAGCATTTCTGCCAACAGTTTCTATTTCTCTCGCAAAGATGGCTTTCTCTCTGATCAGAGGCGGGGATTCTACAGGTCCATTAGTCTCAGCTTGTTAGCTGGTTAACGGCATAATTCTCAGTTGTGCCAAGAAACATTCAGGCAACCCTTAGGAAATGACGTCCAAACAGACTCGCATCCTCTGATATTTTGGACATGGCCCAGAACCTACGGCTGATTCAACAAGCAATCTCTAGACTCCTCTGGAAGCCACATTCTGGACCATCTGTACCTTCTGAGCTGTTTTTAAACGCATCTTTTATACTGAAATTTGCAGTAAACCAGTCTGGCTGCGACAGGGAAATGCATGAAGGCAATTTCCTGAAACACAGGGAATCCTGTGACCCTTTACAGTATAAGATAAAGGTCTCCCTTGTTCGAAAGCCAGTTGTATCCGACCCTAGGGTACAATGCTCATCTCTGTTCCCAACCAAAGATCCAGTGCTGTCTGAATCTGCAGACGTTTCCATGGTCACGTGGCAAGCAAGACTAGACACCGGAACACCGTTACCTTTCCTACTGAAGCAGTACCTATTTATCTACTTGCAATTTCTTGCTTTTGAACTGCTAGGTTGGCAGGAGCTGGGACAGACAACGGAAGGTCACTCCGCCGTGCAACACTTGGTGACTGGCTGACCTTCTAGTCATCAAGTTCAGTGTACCCTTTGCAGTAGCAATAGCAATTACAGTTATAGACCACCCCACAGTGCGTGGAGCACTCTCCGGACAGTTTGCAAGGTAACTAGCATTCCCCCTCCCCTCATGCTGGGCACTCATTTTACTAAATTTGGAAGGATGGAAGGCTGAGTCAACCTTGGGCCTGTTGGGATCAAACTCTGATTGTGAGCAGAGTTTTGGCTTCAGTGCTGCAACTTAGCCACCATGCCTTGGGGCTCTATTACAGTGTTATTCTGCCTAAGTTCTTATAGGCTAAGCCCTTGAATTGTGCACTCTAAGGAGGAGGTTCTAGTATCTGCAAGGTAAAACTAAGTATCAGTCTTAAAGATTGATATGGCCAGCCACCTGGAAACATCTGCTTTCTGGCAGCTGCTTCTCTCAACACTTCAATTTGAGTCATTGCCATTTTTATATTTTGATATAAGCCTCCTTGAACATTTGTTTAATGGAAAGGCGGTGGAGATGTATCTCCATGCTTCTGAACTTGGGCTTCCTTTCATTCTGCCTCCATTTACAAGGACACGAAAACAGCTTCAAAGATAACTTACTGCCATGGGTATATTCTTTATTGACCGAAAGCTCCAGGGATTGGAGGCAATCAAAACAGCTTCTTCCAACCTAAATTGCAGTGCTAAAATATATATAAAATAAAAGGCATCTCCCAATGCCTTATTTTCTCTTCTCAAGGAGGAGATGTCACTTGGAAGTTCAATAAACAAAGGCTATAACATTGGATAAATCCATGTAGGCTTTGTTCAGCGTGGCCAAAATATATAGCAATTCATCTTCTACAAGCGAGGTGTCTAGAAAATTCCGAGCCAGCTGCACCTCAGCTTGAAAATCAATAAGGAAGCAGGTACAGCTAGACTACAATTTGAGACTTCATTCCCTCACCTAAAAAAAAGTCTTTCCCTTTGACCTACGTGGGTTTAACGGCCTTGGACACAGACTGCAGGAATGCAGGTTTGTTGTTCAGTCGCACAGTTGAGTCTGGCCCCTTGCAACCCCATGGACCACAGCAGACTCCTCTGTCCTCTGCCATCCTCCGTAGTCTGCCCAGATCTGCACCCACTGTGTCAACGATGCCATCTATCCATCTCATTCTCGGGGGGGGGGGGGCTCTTCCTTTTGCCCTTGATCTTTCCCAGCATCAAGGGCTACTCCCATGAGTCCTCTCTTCTCAGGGTTGATTTCCTTTAGGATTGACTGATTTGATCTCCTTGCAGTCCAGGGGACTCTCATGAGTCTCCTCCAGCACCACAGTTCAAAGGTGTCTATTCTTCTGTGCTCAGCCTTTATGGTCCTGCTTTCACAGCCATACGTTACTGCTGGGAAGACCATTGCTTTAACTTTGTGGACTTTGGTTGGCAGGGTGATGTCTCTACTTTTTATTGCGCTGCCTAGGTTTGTCATAGTTTGCCTCCCAAGAAGGGAGCATCTTTTGATTTCATGGCTGCCGTCACCGTCTGCAGTGATCTTAGATCCCAAGAAGGTAAAGCCTGTCACTGTTTCCATTTCTTCCCCTTCTATTTGCCAGGCAGTGATGGGGTCTGGAGGCCATGAGCTTGGGTTTTTTTGATGTTGAGTTTCGGGCCAGCTTTTGCACTCTCCTCTTTCACCCTCATCAAGAGGCTCTTTAGGTCTTCTTCACTTTCTGCCATTAGGGCATATCTCCGGTTGTTGATGTTTCTCCCAGCAATCTTAATTCCAGGAATGTAGGTAGATGATGCTAAAAAGGCAGGTTCTTCTTTAGCAAGTTCTTTCCCAGACATGGAAACAGCAAGAAGCTTCTTCTTCTTTCATGTCCAGATCAAATGTTGGACTGCTAAAAGGAAGTGGACTTGGTCCACAAAAGCTCACAGTTAAATACAGGAGTTAGTCTTTAAGGTGCCACAACATTTTTTTGACTTTTTTTGCTGTTCTGTTTTATTTACTCTCAGATATGCCAAACTGAAGCCACTTTCTTAGCTTTGTTGTTGGCCAAAATTATATCTTCATCAGTACATATTTCTGGTAGAATCAGCAGACTAGTAAATGAGCCAAATTGCAAGAAGTAAACCAAACCCAATGAAAGACTTCTAATCATTTCCTCCAGACTTGAGCTGTACAAGAGATATCCAAGAGTTAAAAGTAATATTACTGGCAGGAGAGCAGGGATGGTGCTGGAATGGGGAGTTACTCTTATGTTTATCTAAGAAGCATAATAAACTGAACTAGAGTCGGCCGGCTGAATCAAGTGGGATTTAATACAACAGCTCCTCCATAAGCTGAATCAAATGAACTTACTCTTAACTGTGACTTACTGTGCTAAAGAAAAATTAGGAAAAGACTGTGAGGCCCTAAAGATTTCACAAATGCTAGAGCAGGCGATACTTTTATTAAAGCCACTAAAACAGCAAACAAACAGCAAGCCTTAGTGGAATTTTTATACTTTTTTGTGGTCTATTAAAGGTATTGTCTACCCTTGCATTACTATGTTAGAATATCCACTTGAATCAATGGAACACAAAAAAGGATTCACTCATCAAATCTCCATTGATTAATTAGGCAACTACTCTCATGAGATTTAATAGTCTACCAGGGCTTCTCAGTCTTGGGCTCCCAGATGTTCTTGGACTCCACTGATCAGCAAGTGTGTTGACTTGTGCTTCTGGTAGTTGAGGTCCAAAAACACCTGGAGGCCTACGGTTGAAAACCCCCGTTCTAAGCAATAGGATTCTGGCCAATAGGTGTGTGCCAGCAAGTCAATGCCAATGTAACCACACGCGGTGTGAAAGTAGAGATCTACCAAAAATTGAATAAATAAATAAATAAATAAACAAATGAATACAGAATCCGGCTCATTTACTGATCTGCCCATTACTGCTAGAAACATGAACCAATGAGGACTTAAGTTTCGCCAATGACAAAGCCAAGAAAGTGGCTCCATTTTGATAGTCCATGGTTTGATCGGGATACGAAAGAAGAGTTCCAATGTATGGTGTGGATATAGAGTGTGCAGAGATGGTTTCCTATTCCCTTCTTCCAGTGGGTGCCCTGCCACTTTACAGCTTACTCAAGGCTCTACAGGTTGGCTCTTCTCCTGGGATGCACATTGGAGAACTGAACTCCTGTCCTCTGGCTCCAAAACCAAGTACCAAACTCATTGAGCTATTTAGCCAGCTGCTAAATATTCTCTTTCCGGATATGTAATCATGGGCCAGTCTTGAGGGGTTCATCCTGGTGATGGACTTGAGAGAAAGATTGATGTACTAAGCCAGTTTATTGCATCGCAGCTGTGGTTATTTATGACCATGGGGTCTGAATCTCCCTGTTGAGGTTCCAACTTCTTTCAAGGACAGCAGAGGGAGGACTATCATTTTCATGGCAACCAGGACAAACTGGCAGGTGGTCTCAAAATACTGTATGGCCAAAACGTTCTGCAACCCCACTGGAAGCCTGGCACATGCGGCTTGAGAGTGTCCATCTAATAGTCAGAAAACCTGGGCTCAGATCGCACTAGGCAAACACAAGTCACTTCTTGGACTTCTCAAGATACCTCGAAAACCCTGATCCACGCAAGTCAGAAGTAACGTGACGGTTAACTGTAGCAGCACATAGTGAGCGCTGCCATTCTTCACGAGAGAGGCCTACAGAATGGGCCTCATCCTTTTGTGGACTGCAGTGCCAATATAGAGCAAAATCCCTTCCTCTCCTGAGCACAGGGCATATTTAGAATTTTGCTTGTACAAAATCAAGGCTTCTGCAGTTTTACATTTCATATGGATGCCAAAGAATAAGGAAGTATTCTGTAACATGCATTTAGATTTGATATTCAAAGAAATTATGCATACATTTAAAAAAACAAACCCAATATTTTCTGTTTCCCTGAGGGTGGGGTATAATCACTTTCCAGAAATGGTCCTTCTCTAGACCAGAATGGGCAGAAATCACTTTCTCCTCTTTCCTTGTTTGGTGGGGGACTGTATAGTTCACCTACCTCCGCGTGTGGGAAGGGCGGTTCTGGCAGGTACACCTTTGTCTGTTTGTTGTGACACAACCTGATATTAAGGGTGAGGAGAGAGAAGAGGAAGAGAAGGAGAGAAGAACAAGTTAAGAGTTAGAAAGCAGCACGGTGTAATTTGTGCTGCCACTGAGTACCCGGATCTCCCAGGCTAAGGGGTGATGTTCTATGGTAGCTGTTGGTTGACTAGCTTTGCCAATTTTGGGGTCCTTCTCTGAGATAGTCTCCACAGAGAAGATGAAGCCGATGACTGAGCAACTCAGTCTTGCTCTCAGTTTTGCTGCAGGAGTCACCCTGACCCAGTATGCGTCCTCAACCAAGTATATTCCAGGCAAGGACCGCCACTGTCACTCCTGGAGAGACCTGTGGGTTGAGGTGGGGAAGGTAAAGGTCTCCCTTTTCATTTCATTTCATTTCTTCGACTTGTATACCGGCCTACTCGGTACAACCGAGTCAGGGCGGTTTACAGAAACCATACATATAAGACAATCAAAAGAATATAACATAATCAAAGGTCATACAGAATAATACAATAAATATAACAATGCAGTACAGCAGTGCTCAAAAGCCAGTCATATCTGACTCTAGGATGCAGTGCTCATCTCAATTTACAGCGAAAGAGCTAGCACTGTCTGCATCTGCAGACACTTCCATGGTCATGGGGCAGGCATGACTAGATGCTGGAGTCCATGGAATGCTGTTTACCTTTCCACTGAAGTGGCACCTATTTATTTCCTTGTAATTTCTTGCTTTCGAACTGCTAGGTTGGCAGGAGCTGGGACAAAGACAGCAGCAAACTCCGTCATGCAGCACTCAGGTCTCAAAATGCTGACCCTTCTGGTTGTCAAGCTCAGCCGCTTGTCTTAACCACTAAAGTCACCGCAATCCCCATTAATACGTACCATTCAGCAAAGATCTGGGAGAATTCCAGTGAGCTGTTTGCAACGGGCGAGATGAAGTAGAAAGGGATGTTGGAGAGTCCAGCAGAGTCTATATACTGGTAGAGACACTCCAGAAGGTCGTAAATCACTCCAGAGGGGTAGCAAGGGACTAAAACATTTCCTCCATTCCGAACAGTTAACGCTAAATAGAGAAAAATATTGACAGAGAGAGAGAGAGAGAGAGAGAGGAAATAAAAGATACAATTCCATATACACTAAAACCTTGCATAAAGAGCACCTCGCTTAGAGACTAACTCGCTTAAAGAGCAGAATTTTCTCTGAATGGTCGCCTCGCTTAACAACTAAAAACTCGCTTAACAACTAAATCGAGATTCACAATTCCCCCCCCCCCCGCGCACCAGAAGTCACAATTGGTGACTTACAATGGTGTTGTGTTGCTTAAAGAGTAAACTCATTTACAGAGCAATCCCATGGAAACTATACTGCTTATAGCAGTGGTGGTGGACCTACGCCATGTGGGCCAGAGGGGGCACTCAGAGCCCTCTCTGTTGGCACGCGTGCCATCACCCCAGCACAAGTTTGCCCCACCCTACTTCCCAGCAGCCCAACAGGAATGGTTCCTCCCCCAGCAGTTTGCCCCACTCCTCTGCCCAGCAGCCCAATAGGAGCACTCCCTCCCTCCCCCCTGCACAGAGTTCGCACTGCCCTACTGACAATGGTGGCGAACCTATGGCACAAGTGCCTGAGGTGGCGTTCACAGCCCTCTCTGTGGGCACGCACGCCATCACCCCAGCACAGAGTTTGCTCTGCCTCTCTGCCCAGCGACCCAATGGGAGCTCTTCCTCCTTCCCCCAGCACAGTTTTCCCCACCCCACTTGTTCTCTAAAGGTTTGCCATCACTGGGATAGCTCATCGCCTCATTGAACCCCACAAGCCACCTTGTGGCATATAAATTTACATAATTTAATAAATAAATTTAGAACCCCATCCCAGGCTTCAGTCGTGAATTCAATCTGAATTCTTTCATTGGCTTTATTTATTATTAGCATGGGCTGCCTTAATTCTAAGCCCCCAGATTCCCAAGAACAGGTTATAATTTTTTTTTCTAAAACCCTGTAACCATAAAACCAGTCAATTAAAAATACTGCTTATTTTTGAGAAAATGTGCAGTAGGTAGCACTGGCACAGAAGCAGATCTAAAGAAATTGAGAAATATAAAAGCTATGGAAAATTAACAAGTGCAGAGAAAAAGAGCAAGATTTATTGTACAAGGGAGCCTGAATATGGCCCTAGAGCAGTGGTGCCAAAACTAAGGCCCGGGGGCCGGGTGCGGCCCCAGACACCAATTCATTTGGCCCGCAAAGCCCTCGTCACTCCCGGAAGTGGAAGGAAAATGCGCCCGTACGGGCGCATTTTCCTTCCACTTCCAGGAGCGACGTGGGCTTTGTGGGCCGGATGAATTGGCCCCCAGGCCTTAGTGACCAGCTCTCTGAATCACATGATCGGCCCACAGCCCAAAAAAGTTTGGGCACTCCTGCCCTAGAGAGACTTGGGATCTGCATCTTGCTGCCCCCATGTGGTGACTTTCTGAACTGCACTGGACCATCTCCAACAAGAAGGGATGTTTCTACAGCTGAGATATAGTGACAGGATGCCTCAAACCTACACCAGTTGAGAAAATCTTGTTGGTATTGGGTCCCCTGAACAGCGGCCTATTGCTCCACTACCGGGGCCAGCTCCCCACGAGTCTTTGCGGGCACAACCCCGGCACCCCGGCGGCTATTCCTGGGGCAACTCCGGAGATCAGGAGAGATTAGGAGAGAAGAAGCAGTGGATGCAGAGAGAACGAAGCAAGAGAAGGACCCTCAACACCCTCTGAATGGAGATGAGCCTCAAGTCTGCCGGCTCAGGCCAGGAAGATCGTTATGGCAAGAACAAACATTCTTGAGGCTAGGTTTCCCTTGCTCAAAAGCCAGTCGTATCCGACTCTAGGGGACAGTGCTCATCTCTGTTTCTAGGCCGAAGAGCCAGCGCTGTCTAATTCTGCAGACGTTTCCATGGTCATGTGGCAGGCATGACTAGACACCGGAGCGCATGGAGCGCTGTTACCTTCCCACCGAAGTGGTCCCTATTTATCTACTTGCAATTTCTTGCTTTCGAACTACTAGGTTACACAATAGCAAAATCAAATTAGAGGATGGAGGAAGGAGCTCAGTGGACAAAGAATGACATTAAAGGAGGATGTGGGTCTCAACCTCCCCTACGTCACCTGGAGGATTCTGAATAGGCTGAGGGTTGGAGTCCCTAAATGTAAGACCAACAGGCTCAAGTGGGGGCTGCTGGCAGATGACAACACACAGTGTGAATGTGGAGAGATACAGAATCCATGGGCTCATTTGCTGGTTTGTCAATTACTGCTGGAAACACGCACCGATGAGGATCTAAGTTTGGCCAATGACAAAGCCAAAAAAGTGGCTTTGTTTGGGCAGTCCCAAAGACGTGACAGTCTTCCTGAACTCTGCTTGTTTTTTGGGGTGGTGGTGGTGGTGGGCTTATTGCATTTGTTTTTGGTCCTGATTTCCAATTGGCTCCTCAACCCTGCCTTAGGCTTGCTCTTAGGGGAGTTTTACTTCTGCTTCCAGGAGCGATGAGGGCGGCGTGGGGTAGGCCGGATGAATCGCAGCAAACCCATTCATGTGGATTTACAGGGGCTTGGGGTTTCTGGGAACTGAAGCCCAAGAACATCTGGAGTGCCAAAGTTCACGGCCATCACGGGTCTACTCCATTACCAAAGCAGAATAGCAGGGCCAGTCAACAGTAGCAATAACCCTTATGCTCCCTCACCTGGGAGACGATCCCATTTTGTGCAGTCAAAATAATTAAAATCACTACATCGCATCATGTAAAACAATATACAGTACAGTATATTTGTAAGAATGCTGGTTAAGGCTCAAAGCTGCCAATGCCTATCATTTAGCCATGTAATTGTAGGTTTCATTAGCGTAGTTACAATCTGTGCCTGAAGAGAGCAGCAAAGGCCCAGGAAGTGAAAGGTGGGTTTGGAAGCACTTGAAACAAAAAGCCAAAAGGAGGAAAGGAAATTGCAGGAGAAACAGGTTTACTGCAAGCTGCGAAGCAAGTGGAAACAAACACAACGGAAGGAGGGAAGGAGGGAAGGCAGCCCAAACAATAAGCTTCTCATCACGTCTCCTGCCAAGAAGAGTTTGATAAAACAGCCACTGGTGTTATCCAAAAGTCTCAGGCTATTTGCTGCCCAGGAAAACACTCAAACTCCAGTTTGTCAGTTGATAACACGCGAGTAGGGACTGTGGTAGCATCAATGGTTGAGATGCTGAACTTGATGACTGAAAGGTCAGCAGGTCGAGGCCTGAGTGCTGCGTGATGGAGTGAGCTTCCGTTTCTGCCAATCTATTGATTCGAAAGCAAGAAACTGCAAGTAGATAAATAGGTAGCACTTGGTGGGAAGGTAAACGGCGTTCTGTGCATTTCAGTGTTTAGTCATGCCTGCCATATGACCACAGAAACATCTGCAGACGCAGACAGCGCTGGGTCTTTGGCCATAAACGGAGATGAGCACTGAACCCTAGAGTCGGATACAACTGGCTAACGAGCAAGGGTGACCTTTCCCTTTACTTAGCCATGTTCTTACCCTGTTGTATAGCTCCTTGACCACATATGACAGAGGCTGGAAAGAAAATTTAAAAAAGTAATTCATCCCCATTTATGCAATTTAAGTGTTCTTGTGAGTAATTTGCTGGCATGCATTTTTAAACTTTGGACTTCAATTTCCAGAAGCCTAAGTCAGTACACTGGCTGATCAGTGCTTTGGGGAGTCAACTTTGGCTTCTGGGAACTGAAATCCAAAAGTTGGGAATATACTGCCTTAGCCAATGCTGGGCAGAAAATGCTCTTGAATTGCTCCAAGCTTTGGGCCTTTGCAAGAAGACCACCTTGGTTTTTCTTCTTGAAGAATCCAGCTTTCATATCTAGAAACTGACCTAGCCCGAATTTTTTTTTTTTTGGCTAACATTGGCTCCCTTTCTGCAAGAGCAATTTATCTCAATGAACCCTCCTTTCTTTTCAGGAAGGAGCTCAAAAGTTCCCATTAAGGTGACCTCCTCTTCCATTTCATGAAGGTATTTTCTCTACAAACTGTGGACTCCCAATCTGCTTGAGTGTGAATGCAGAGAAAGATCCGCGGAATGCAGTCTTTCTCCAGAAGCCAGCGCAGAGAGTTGTGGCCAGACTTCTTAATAAAATTGCCTTTCTTCCTACAGCCCTGCTCTTGTCTTGGAAAGCTCCTCTGAAGGTATTTGACAGGGGCATGGAATAAAAACCAGAGATCAGTTATTTTTCCAAGGGGAAAAAGAAGGAAACACAACTGAATAATTTACATCTTTTGAAAGCATCCTCCAAAGTCGTTCTGTTCTCGCCTCCTGTCAATGCTTTGTAGTCTCCCCACCCCCCAACCCACCAGTCTCTAACTAAACTGAGGCTATATCGTACTTTGGGCAGCTCAGTGGAAGCCAAGACTGATTGGGGAAAACAATAATGCTGGCAAAAATGAGAGGAAGATAGAACAGACAGACATTAGAGATGAAAGATGGAGTGACTCAAGAAAGAGGAAAGGTTTCCGTTTGTAAGCTATGCTCGGGATCTTAATGACAGGACCTTTTGGAGGTTGCTATGGCTTAGTGATTAAGACACTGTGCCTGATGAATGGAAGGTCGGCAAGGTCAGCAGTTCGAGACCTGAGTGCTGCACGACGGAGTGAGTGCCTGTCATTTGTTCCAGCTCCTGCCAACCTTGCAGTTTGAAAGCAAGAAATCACAAGTAGATAAATAGGCACCACTTTAGCAGGAAACTTAACAGCGTTCTGTGAGCTCTGGTACCTGCCACACGACCATGGTAACATCTGCAAATGCAGGCAGTGTTGGCTCTTTGGCTGTAAACAGAGATGAGCACCATTCCCTAGAGTCAGAAACAACTGGCCTTTGAGCAGATGAGACCTTTAATTAATAGGGTCACTCTAACTTGGAAGCAACCAGAACCGCTCAGAACCAAAGTCTCTGAATGTCTCCTTCAAGATCTTTCTTCCTTTCTTTTGCCCAAGATCCCTGAATTTATGTGGTCCTGATTCCCTTAAAATCCCCCCCCCCCAACAGAAACCACAGCCCGGTTCTTAGAAACTCTACTGCCCTTGAAAACAAATGTGTTTCTTTTAAGCAACTTTCCCTGAGTTTGAGCACAGGCTGGTTTGTGGAGTTCTATTTAAATTTTTATCACTTAGTTATTTTTGATTTGCTTAGCGCATATTGGACTTTTTTTGCCATTTACGAGCTAATCGATTCTTTTATTAGAAGCTCTGTATGCCTCAATGCAAGTATTATGGATCTTCTGATATCTGTGTACTCAGTAACATTTCTTACCACTTCTGAGATAATTTCTTGTGTGAGTTTCAGTTACTCAGGCAATTCGGCAACACAAAAGGTCCCTGACACGTGTGTTATTTAGTTTGTGGAATCCTCTGGCCAACAATACATTCTTTCAGGCAAGAGGCTTTCCTATCCATGCAGCAGGCAAACCAGCAAACGACTCTACCCACATCTCCTCACCATGCAGTTATAAACACCAGAAGCTGCTTTAGGCCAAGGCAAGGCCCATGAACACCCTAGAGCAGGGGTGGGCAAACTACAGCCCACGGGTCAGATCTGACCTGCGCCACCAAATCATCTGGTGTGCACCACCCGCACTGCTACTGGAAGTAAAATGTGCCTGTGCATGTGTAAACACTGCCATAAATGCACCCGTGGCTGTTGTAAGTGGATTTATGACAACCACAGATATGTTTTACGGCTGCGTTTACAGTAGGGGGAACCAAGTTACCGGCCCGCTCAACCACATGACCGGCCCACGGCGTGAAAAGTTTGGCCACCCCTGCCCTAGAGTCAGACATGACTGGTTTTCGAGCAAGGAAACCTTTACCTCTTTAACTGATAATTTGGTTTCTGTTTAAATCTTGCACCAGTTCTTTATTTGTGTCAGATGCAGACAAAGCTAAAATTTACACATCTAAAATCAAAACAGAATTAAAAAGGGCTAGATGACATCTGCCCAATATCGGGCCACTTCACCAGCATTTCCTCTTGCCAACACAAGGTCCTCCTCAGTGCATGTTGAGGGGCATTGTGTGCATTGTATCATAGTTTGTACTTCTCCAAATTCACACGTGCTGTCATCTACAGGGAAACCCCTACTATCTCAGATTAGCCCTTGATCTTCCTACCCCTTTTACGCAGTCTATTTAAAGCTTTCCATACAGGCTGTGGTTGTTCTTGGCCAGGCAGTAGAGAGTCCTGTGGTTCTGCCCAGTTATTTGGTATCACCTTGCTCGCCTTCCATAGTTCTAAGGCAGTCTGTGAGGGCTGGTTGTTCGGAGGAGCAGAAGTTGTGAGGAAGCCATGCCTTGATCTCAGTCTCTGCTTTGGTGGTTGGTGATCAAACAGCAGGTGTGTGTTTCTGAGGAACTTTCTTTGAGCGCCTCTTTCTAAGCAGCTCTTCCTCGAGGGAATTTTGATGGAGGGATGCCAGCTAAGGAATGCACTTTTTTGTATCGGGGTTGGTTTTAGACATCCTGTGACCAGTTATAGAATACAGGTTAATGTTCTTATAATATTGTTTGTTCTGATTATGTTTTATATGTTCAAGCAACAACAACAAAAAAATAATAACAGGCGATTTCCTATCTGGAGGGTAACCAGCAAGCCCTGCTTAGTTTCTGAATTCAGGCAAGATTTGATGTGTTCAAGGAAGAACGAAAAAAGGGAGAAGTCTGAACCCCAGTTGCACAGAAAGGAAACTCTATGGCTGGAGAGGAAACTGTGAACCCCTGGCCAACAGACACAATATATAAATATTATGACCAGTGGAAATTTGCCACTGTCTTTTGTTCCGGCAGACTGTTCAGTCACCAAGCACAGGGAAGAGGAGAGACAAGAGAAAAAGGCAAGGAATAATGTTAACAATGTATTTGTGAAGATTTTAAACCAGCTGGGAGATGGGCAGGAAATGGTAGGGCCCGTGGCTACGAATTCTGCTCACAGCCTCGTTGGAACTGAGTTGAAACTGGCAATGAAGCCATCCACTTAGCGAACGAACGAGATCAGACAATTCAATCTCATTATGCCAATTCTCATCCAAAACTCCCCCCAGCCCCCAAATGGCTGCTTCTACAGAAGGTACGACTTGCATCTCTCAAAAGCACTTACTGTATTAATGAGTGAGGCAAAGCCATGTCATAAAAAATAAAAATAAAAATCTGAACCACTAGTTTTATGCCAGAAAGAAAGAGATAGAGAGTGAGTCAAGCGGTTACTCCTGTTCCAGGAATCTCACAGCCGTTTCGCACTCGGGGTTATGAATCAGGCAATTAAGCAATCAGGCACGCAGAGTCCCTTCTCACTTGCAATGGACCCCCCCCCCCCCCCGGCCTCTCTCCCCACCTAGCCACTTACCAAGGTTACTGCAGAATTCTCCCACCATCCCGTCTGGGTTGGCTGTGGGAATCTGGGTGAGTCCGGTCAGGATGAGGACGTCGCTGTTCTTAAGAGATGCTTGGTCCATGGGCTGAGAAGGGGAATGAGGGAGAGGCAGGTTTGGTTAGATCACCAGCAGAAGAAATGCCACACATGACAGGTCTGTCTTGCAGAGACCAGCCAGAGACCTGGATGGGAAGCCCAAAGTAGGATGCTTCTGACAAGGGACAGCCCAAGGGAACGGAGCATTTCCCAAACTATGTTCTGCACTTGATTTACTTAATCACATTTTTACTGCCACCCTCTCGCCAAGGCAACTCAGGGTGGTTTACACATATAAAAACACCACAGCTGGCAGTTTAAAGTTTGATCTGGACATGAAAGAAGAAGAAGGAGTCAGCTAAATTAAGCAAGGAAGCTTTGTGTAGCCATCCATCAATGGCAAAAAGTCTCTTTGCAAATCTGTCTCACCCTTTTCCAAATGCATCTAAGCCCATGGCAACCATCTTATCTGCTCCAAATACCTCCTCCCCTTTTTGGACCAAGGAATTTAGGATGCAGCACCTGGTTCCTTGTCTGCCCCCCTCTCGACTTTACCCTCACAACCACTTTCCAAAGTGGATCAGGCTGAGAGCGTGATTGGCCAAAGGTCAATCTGTGGTTTTAACATCTCAGGAAGCCTGGGGGGACCTATGCATCCCAGACCAACTTTCTAGCCTCCACTTTGATCTGTCTTTCTTCCTCCCTCTCCAGATTTCCCATCAATGCTTCGATGCCATCCCAATGCTCGGAGGTTGGACTGGAAGAGGGGAAGGCAAAAGCCAAGAAGTGCAGTTTAGTGGACAGGGAAAAAAAGGTTCAGAATGAGCTTGCAAAGGAAAATAAAAGATGAAACGCTTGTCATGAGAAAATGCCAATAAGACAGCAAAAGAAATATTGAATCGGCCTGCGGAAAATATATGTAACCGTTATTCAGTATTCAATAGCCATAATTTCATCTTCCATTGAGCGGAGGGGGCAAGCATTGATTCCCAGGGTCACTGCTGCGCAGATGTACAGCTGCCTCCTCCCATGTGTGAAGAATAGGTTTTCTAAGTTGCTGGTGCTGAGTCTGGCCTGGTTATCCTGCTATGGTAACAGAGTAGACTCTACTGCCAGTGACTCAATGCCAAGTGTCAGGCAGTGGTGAACTAACCTGACAACCCTGAGGACTAACAGCCTTTGGGTGAAGAAGTCCACAGGGAAGGGTGATGGTCGTCACTTGATAGAGGTCAGAAGCTTCATCAATCCTGGCCTGGGGCCAAGTAGGACTTTGCCAGCCAAAAGGGCTCCGGACCAAAAAGTGGCTCACAAAACTGAATCAGTGGTATGGGTGTCATGCTGCTATGCGGAGGGCAGATGAAGGGCCACTGCATTATATTCTAAGGACAGTCTTCATGGCTGATCGCCATGAGGATCACCTATATTCTGATACGGCAGAAGAAGAAGGTGCTAAATGGTATCAGGGCATAATGTTCTTGCGGACAAGGTCATAGCTCTAGGTTTCAACTAAGGGAAAGACTTACAAGTTCCAGTTGTACTGCACTTTCCTTCCAAATACGTTGTAAGAGGTGAGGCTGCTGGAAGGAACCCAAAGTTCATCTAGTTATGGGATATCCAACTTTGTTGGGTCCAGGGTCTGATGTTTACCATGACCAACAACAACCAACCTTGCCACTTGCAACCCAATCTTCTTCCCTTTCTCTGGAAGTGAATTCGTTTCCAACTTAACTCCATACCTCAAACCAATTTTCAGGAAAGAAAAATCACATGCTTAGCTCTGAAGGCAAATCATATTTCCTGGAAGGTTCAAATGGCAAGGTTCCCCTTATTTTGTCCCCTGCCCAGTTTTGGGGGCACTTGGGGGTTGAAGCAGTGTCTTAGGCTCAGCAGAAATATCAGCCAGGGAGCAAAGAAATACTGCTTTACTTCTCTCTTTCTCTCTCTGCATTCTATTTACACGTTTTTGCCAATCTATTGCATAGATCACGGTGCCCAAACAATGGCCTGTAGGCCAGATTTGACCTCCAATGGCGATTCATCCGGCCCACAACACCTTTACTGCTCACAGAAGTGGATGGGGGAATGTACCTGCCATTGCACATGTGCATCCAGAACCACCAGGAGTGGCACAGAGACATTTGCACATGTGTGGGGAAGTCTGGAACCACTTCTGCGAGTGGTGCAGACGCATTTGTGCATGCGTGGGGATGACCGGAAGCAATCCCGGGAGTGGTTCTGGACACGCATGCGTAAATGTGTCCACTTCCAGGGGAGTGCTCAGGCCCGTAGGGAAAAAAGTTTGGGCACACCTGGCATATATAGATAGATTGACTGAAAGGGAAGGGAGCGAGCGATGGATGGAAGACAAGAGAAGAAAGAGGGGAAGGGAAGGGATAGAAGACAAGAGAAGGGAAGAAGGAAGGGAGGGTCTCATGTTTATGCGAAGATCTTTATTTGTCTGAGGATGAAGCCGATGAATGAATATGTATCAAACCTTAATGCTAACCTCAGTCCTAATGCTCAGTGTTAATACACTGGCAGTCTCACTAGGGTCAGAAAACACCCCACAGCTTACTCACCGCAAATATTTCTCTTAAACTCCTGGTGCATCAGGCATAACTTGGACAGCAGGACACAAGGGGGAGGGGGGGAAGAGATCAAACTGCGCCCATAATTCTTCCTGAGCTCTCCAAGTCAAACATTGTCCACGTCCAAACAGATACTGAAGGGCAGGAAATGCTGGCTTGAAAGCATTCAAACATTTCACCTGTAGTCCTTGTTTGGGGAGCCCTGATTTAAAAGGAGGGAAACCACAGGTCTAGACCACCACTTTGCCTTCCATGAATATCCCCTGAATAGCAACCACCAAGATATGTGGTAGGAGTACAAAATGCCAGGGACAGGCGTTTCTGAAACTATCTTCTGTGGAACACCGTGGGACTTCAATTCCCAGAAGCCTCAGTCAATAGATTGGCTGATCAGTGCTTTGGGGAACTGACTTAGGCTTCTGGGAATTGAAATCCAAAAAACAAAGTTTGGAAAATACTGCTATGTGAATCCACACAAATGGGTTCCATATGAATGAGTTTACTGTAAACCCATTCACGTGGATTCACAGAGCAGTGTTTCCCAAACTTTGGTTTTTTTGACTTCAATTCCCAGCACGCTAAGTCAGTCCATTGGCTGATCATTGCTTTGGGGGAACTGACTTAGGCTTCTGGGAACTGAAGTCCAAAAATAATTTTTTTGGAAGCACTGGGCTGAAGGCAACAGGGATGGTGGTGATAGAAAAGCTGTTATTTTCAACACAGATTCTTGCTGGAGGCATATTTTCATGTGCAGCATATACCGGGCATTGGAGAAATGCTTCTCTTCATGACCGTTTAGACCAGGGGTTCCCAACCTATGACCCATGGGCCAGATCTGGCCCATGGCACCATTTCATGTGGCCTGTAATGCCGCAACCACACCTGGAAGTGGAAGCAGATGCATTTACGTCAGCCATAAAACATGCCAGCACATGCGTAAATGCGTCTGCGACAGTCATAAACACGGAAGTGGGGAGGTGTTCCATGGGGCATGATGCAGCTTGCTCAGCTGCCCAGGGGGATGGTTTATCTACTTGCAATGTCTCACTTTCGAACTGCTAGTTTGCAGGAGCTGGGACAGAGACGGGAGCTCACTCTGTCTTGCAGTACTCGGGTATCGAACCCTGACCTTCCAGTCGTCAAGCTCAGCATCTTAACTACTGAGCCACTGCAGTCCCTATCAAGGGGATTGGGGGAACATTATCTGAAAAGAGGTGACGGACATCCAACATGTAGCTGCTGCTCTACTCCAAAAAGGGAGAAAATATGGATCTTGCAGGAATTAATTTACTGGAAATTACATCTATAGCATTATGAAGACTTTGCCCTTATGAACAGGGTGGACGAGTTGGCAGGCAGTGAAGCCATCATTCCTTCAAGAAAAGATAATTCAATGGATGATGTAGGTGCACTCTAGAAACGATCTCTCAGGATTACAGAGTGAAATACGTTTACTTTTAAATAATGGATAAAAGAAAAAGAAGGAGGGGATGAGTGGGAGCAAGTGAGCACGGCATCAGCGGAACTTGACTAACAGGAAAGCAGTCAAGAAGAAAAACACTTGGCTGTATGAGTAAACCACCCAGCTTTGCCAACTTTGCTGTGGCATGTCCCTTCCACTGGTGGCTAATAATGGCCAGGTTTCAAGGTAAAGCTTTCAACAAACAGAACAACCAGTAGTACATTGAATTAAATAATCAATTACGGAACACTTACAAATATTTGGATAAACAGACAAATCTTTCCAGACATCTAAATGTTAATAAATTTGACACACTGATCTTGACTGGAAGATGAGTAGGTCAGCAGTTCAAGACCCGAGTGCTGTGTGACAGAGTGAGCTCCAGTTCTTTGTCCCAGCTCCTGCCAACCCAGCAGTTCAAAAGCAAGAAATTGAAAGTAGATAAATAGGTACTACTTCAGTGTTCCATACACTCCGGTGTCTAGTCACGTCTGCCACTTGTCCACGGAGATGTCTGCAGACATGCACAGCACTGGCTCTTTGGCTGTAAACAGAGATAAGCACGAGCCCTAGAGTTGGATATGACTGCCTTCTAAGCAAGGGTGACCTTTCCCTTAACTCTTATGCAAGGGATAAAAAAAACCACTGTCTTTTGGCATCCTGCACTATCCCTTATGGGGTTACTCTGAAATAGGCCACACAACATGCAACCACTCTTTAGAGCAGGGGTGGCCAAACTTTTTTTTTTTTTTTGGGGGGGGGGGAGGAGGGCTGACCATGCCCTCAGAACAGCTGAGCAGGCCAGACCACGCCCCTGAAACCGGGCGTGTTTGTGCATGCATGCCCATATTCACTTCCTGGTTCAGCGTGGATGCTTCTGTGCAAGCATGTCCGCGCCAAACCAGGAAGTGAATACGGACGCTTCTGTGCATGCATGAGCACATCCACGTTGAATCAGGAAGTGAATACGAATGCTTCTGCACATGCACAGAAGCGTCCGTATTCACTACTTGGTTTGGCGAGGGCATTGCGGGTCTGATGGAATGACTTAGGGGCCGTATCTGGCCCACAGGCTGTAGTTTGGGCATGTCTGCTTTAGAGGAGGACCTTCCACCTTTTCTGTAAGCTGAAACATCTGGATTTTGCAATGGTGTGGGACTGATACCTGAGGATGTGTCGTAAGCAGCGAGGATCCCGACACGTAAGAAACTTTCTCGTAGTGTGACTGTATGATCCAGTTGGAGCTGCCAAGAGCATATCCTGAACTAAGTGGAGAAACCTGAACTGCACCAAAAAGTTCCTGCAGAAAATCGGGAGAGAAAAAAGGACAAAAATTTGTCCGTCTGTCCATCTATCTCTGTCAGAGGATTCTCTATTTAAAATCCATCCATCCATCATCTCGACTTGCTCCCAATACAGGGCTTCAAGAAAGCATCCAAAATATTGACAAGACAAAATAAAATAAATATACATTTCATTAGTAACTGTAACTGCACATATTCATATTAAAGCAAGTGATTAAAAACTAGGTAAAACATTTTGACCACTAAATGGAAAATGTAATTTATTTTAAAAAACCTCCTTTCATGGCAGCCCATCACTTGACTCTGCCTCCTGGTAGAAGGATAAGGGGGGGGAGTGTTTCCTCAATAACAACAGACTAGTATAACAGTAGTATTTTTCTTCTGATAACTCAATAAGACAACCACATTGTAAATTATGGTGGTGACACTAAAACTAGTGAAAAAAGCAGCAGCTGGGGCGGGAGCGCATATTAAAGACATGAACATTTACCAGAAACATTAAAACCAAGCAGAAGAAACAGCATCTCACAAGGCTGTGAGTTTGATCCTGACCAGGAGTCAAAGTTGACTCAGCCTTCCATCTGTCCAAGGTCAGTAAAATGAGGATCCAGCATGTTTGGGGGAAAATGCTAATTAACGTGTGAATCACCCAGAGAGTGCACTAAGCGCCACTATGGAGCGGTATATAAGTGTGATTGCTTTGTGATCTCAAAAAATTAGATCATGGGGCATCAATCCCCTTTAAAAGCATGTACAAACCACATAGTTGAATATTTTTGGCATAGTAGCATTATTAGTCTCTGTTTTAGGCATATCAGAGAAAAAACCAAACAAAGACATTATAGCACTTTAAAGACTGCTATATTTCAATGTGAGCTTTTGTGGATCAAGTCCACTTCATCAGACATGGGAGTGAGACTTCATGACATCAATTTACATGCAGCAGACACAGAGGCACAAAGTAATTAATCTACAGCAGGAGTTCCCAAACTTTTCACACCATGAGCCAATCATGTGGTTGAGTGAGCCGGTCATGTGGTTCCACCTGCCATAGATGCAGCCACAGCTGTCATAAATGCATTTATGACAATCATGGGTGCATTTAAGGCAGCATTTATAGCAGGTGTGGCCGTGTTTACGCATGCAAGGGTGCATTTTACAGCTGTCGTAAATGTGCCTGCTTCTGCATCCAGGAGTGGCGAGGGCAGCAGCGGGCCACATGAAATGGTTCCATGGGCCAGGTCCGGTCCATGGACCGTAGTTTGCCCACCCCTGGTCTACAGTGTCTTTGTTTTATTCACTGATATGTATAAACCATGGGTTCCCAGCGCTTTCCCACCAGGCGTCAGTTCCCGCCACTGACACTCAGCTGTGCAGGCCAGAGGTTGCACCCACTGCTTGCATTTTTGTCATCACTGTTGGTGCCAATTGCTCCATTTTGCAGCTTTTTGCAAAGCCTCCGCTGCTTCCCAGGGTGGTGTGAGGTTTTTTGGAGCATTTTCGCTCTGTTTTGGGATTTTTTGCGCCACTTCTCCGCTGCATTTTGGCAGCCAAACCATGGCAGTCGGGAACTTCCTGGTTCTATGTGGAGAACCCATGCACTGACTTAAGCTCTGCCCGACACCAGAAGTCCCCAACCACCATAGTTTAGGTCCTGAAATGTAGTGGAAAAACAGGAAAAAATCTCAAAATGGAGCAAAAATGTTCTGAAAAGCCTCCTGCTGCCCTAAGAAGTGGCGGAGGCTGTGCAAGAAGCTGCAAAAATGGTGCAAATTGCCACTGCCAACATTGTGGTAAGTTGACATATTGCAACTTCCAGTGATGTTGGGAGCTTCTGGAGGTACTCGTGTGGCCACTGTGGGCTGTATTAATGAGCTCCACAGGCCAGATTAGGGTTGTGGGCTGTAGGTTGGGAACCTCTGGTATAAACCACAGAGTCTGTAAGTACCATATTTGCTGACATATAAGACAAACTGGAGTATAAGACGCACCTTTTTATTACCAAAATAGCCCACTGTATACAGTACAAGACACGCTCCATTTTTCCAGTGGTATTTTAAGGGGGGGGGGGGGAGAGTGAGTCTTATAAGGCAGCAAATAGGGTAGCTAAACACTATTAAAGAATACAGTAGATAAGCAGAATAGGGACTGCCACTAACAAGGCCCTGTCTTGAATCCCTGCTTGCATGATCTCAAAGTGAAGGCAAACAGTTTCCTTGCCTCACACTAAAAGCATGAGGAGAGGAGATACATTTTCTCTCAAGGTCCCTTAACAAAGAATACTCACTATTTTTTGGGAATAGCCCACCAACTGGATCTTGCTGAGTGCTGAATTCACCTCCTGCATATTGTAGCATCTTCTCCATGTAGCAACTTCAACAGCATCCTTCAAAGGTGTGGGAAGCAGCCTAAAACAGGGCAGCTGATTGGATTAGGGTTGGTAACAGAATGAAGTTCTGAACAAACCTTTCACATTGTGGGCAAGGATAACCCAGAGGATGATGATGATGCTCCCATCAGACACATTTTGTATGATAATCATTATCTGACTGCAGTGGCTTAGTGGTTAAGATGCTGAACTTGACAACTGGAAGGTTGGCAGGTCAGCAGTCTGAGACTGGAGTGTTGCATGATGGAGTGAACCTCGGTCATCTGTCCCAGCTCCTGCCAACCTGGCAGTTCAAAAGAAAGAAATTGCAAGTAGATAAATAGGTACTGCTTTGGTGGGAAGGTAACAGCCTGCCAAATGACCACAGAAACATCTGCAGATGCCTACAGCACTGGTTCTTTAGCTATAAATGGAGATGAGCACCGAACCCTAGAGTTGGATACAACTGGCTTTCGAGGAAGACCAACCTCTACCTTTACCTGAACCCTTTTAAACTGCGCATTCTAGATGGATGACCTATACTGGGAAGAGATTACAGCCCTATGGATTCCCCAGTACCTCCCAAGGCTTTTCGCACCACTGAATGTGAACATGGTTCTTTCCTAGGGTGCCTGGAAGATTTTGATCTTGAGCTGCAGTGGTTCCTGTCCTTCTGGGCACATGGTGCCCTAAAGATGTTGAAGGAACCACCATATAATCACGTCAGCCATTTGTTTCTGGCAGTCTATGGTGTTCTATCCTATTCCCTGTGAAATTTAAGCCATACCATGAGAACCCTGAGAAAGACCACCTAGAGCAGTGATGATGAACCTTTTAGAGGCCAAGTGCCCAAGCAGAGGGACAGGGCAAACTCTGTGCTGGGGGGAAAGAAGCATTCCCATTGGGCTGCTGGACAGAGTGGCAGGGTGGACGCTGTGCTGGGGCAACAGCACACGTGCCCACAGTGTGCCATAGGTTGGCCACCACTGATCTAGAGCTTCTTTTGATTATACTTAGTTCTACTACTTTTTCCTACCTTACTCCAGAATACTGATTTTGATAACAGGATTTTGAGAAGGACAAGACAAGGGTGAATAAGCTGAGACTGTATGAAGTCAAGACAGACACCCTGTTTCTCAGCTGAATGCCTACGACTCTACACTGGGAGTGTTTGTGGACCTTACATTATCCCTGAACTCTTGTATGATGGTGGTGATGGCACAAGGACTGATTTTGCAGCAGTTCCATTTTATATACCAGGTGTGACCACTTTTGGATTGGTTATGCTCCAGCAACAGTTAGCAATTATACAGCTAGATTATTACAATGAGCTATGGTGTGGTGCTACTCTCAAAGTGTATGTGGAAGCTTCAATTGATAAGAAATGTGGCACAACTTAGAAAGGATGAATGAGTGGTGATTCTGAAATGGAAAGATTTCCATTTGAGGCTGACTATTTTCCAAGAGAAATCCAAGTTGTACATTTCAAAACAGTTTAGGTTATCTAAGGGGGAGCACAGAAAAAGCCTCCTTGAGGATTGTGGTATTTTGAACCATAAGCAGGTGTACCCTGGTAACGGCAACCTTGTGTTGCTGGGGAATCTTCCTCACACTAGGTCAGTCGGAAGGAACTGCAGAATGAACTCACCAAAAAGTGCCTTCATTTTGGCAGTTTCATGTCTGGCCTAGACATGGAAGAAGAGGCAGCAGCAGAGGAAGAGGAGGAAGAAGAAGAAGGTGGTGGTTAACTAAGGGACAATGTGTCTAAATGTGAATGTCTCTGTTAATCACGATGAGCAGAAGTTTTTTTTAAAGTATTACCCACAATAAAAAGCTGTTTCTACATTTCCTTGGTTGGTTTTCAGAGAAGCAGGTTAGGAATTCTTACACAGGTAAATAAATTCAATTTCCCAAAGAAATGTATGATGAGTAGGGGAAAGTTTGAGCCAAATCAAGGCACTGAAGAGAACCACAAGGCCTCTTAGCTCTGTCCAACTCGTATCTAAGTAGAAGAGCATGAAAAATGGTATTTTCTTTTATTATTAGGAACTAAATACAGAGAATGATATCAACCTTGGCATCTTTCTAGTGCCTGTGGTTTCAGGAATCATTAGTATGAGTGACAGGATGCCTCAAACCTACACCAGTTGATAAAATATATCCTCTTTGTTGGTATTGCTCCACCTAAGATCAGGAGAGAAGTATCAGTGGACACTGAGAGAACTAAGCAAAAGAATGACCCTTGACACCTTCTGAATGGAGATGAGCCTCAGGTTCACCGGCTCAGATCCAGGAAAAACTTTATTGCAAGAATTTTTTTTCTTGAGGGTACGCAAGAGCAAAACCAAATTAGAAGATGGAGGAAGGAGCTCACTGGACAAGGAACATCGTTAAAGGTGGATATAGCTGAAGATCTCAATCTCCCTTATGTCACCTGGAGGGCCCTGAATAGGCTGAGGGTCGGAGCCCCTACATGCAAGACCAACATACTCAAGTGGGGACTGCTGGCGGACAACACCACACAGTGTGGATGTGGAGAGATACAGAATCCAGCTCATTTACTGCTCTGCCAATTGCTGCCCGAGACAGGCACCGATGAGGACTTGGGGTTGGGCAATGACAAAGTGAAGAAAGTGGCTTCATTTTGGCAGTCCAGGGTTTGATCAGGACACAAAAGAAGTACAAGTATTAAAATATTTCACTCCTTAGAGAAGCTTTTGTTTTAGCCTTCTGTCATCTGTGTGTGTAATGAAAGCCCTCTGAGGAGCTGTAAATGGCAGTGACACAGCATGTAAGGAGGGCCACTGGCTAGAACATAAATCACTTACAGTAACAGGGATCCAGGCAGGAAGGCAGTGAAAGCGGCCAAAGAATGGAAGAAGAATAGGAGTCTTATTTTGTATGTTAAACGCATGCTAAATCAAAAGCCCATTCCAACCAATTTCCAATGATTTATAGCAATCGGTCAAGTTTTGCTGAGCCATTTGTTTAAACGAGCCTAATTTATTGGCAAATTTCTTTGGGTCAGTGACCCTTTCTGCCATAATTTAGGCACCAATGAAGGCATTAAGGATAACATCTGCTGAGACTGTCATGTACACCTAGCACTGTTTCTATACATACACATGGAAAGCAAGCTTGCTGGCTATGGGAGGTGGTCTGAGAACTGGACTCCAAAAATACCTCCCATACTTTCCCCAAGCCTTGCAAAATCAGAAGAGAGTCATACATCTGACAAGGGACCCTCTAGGAAGTGGATGTTGAGTACGGAATACTCCGTTGTGTATTCTCAAATATGAGTTGCAGTCGACCTTACATTAGTCCGTTGTGGACTGTCCTACTCCGTGGGCAAGCAGTGGTTTACATTTTTCTGTGTGAAACTTCTAATAATCCCAAGGAGTTTTGTTGTCCACTGGTCCATGAAGGGTTGTACATCTCCAATGCTCTCCCCCACAACAATCTGGATAACACATCAACACTGCTTCCCCACAGCAAAATACATCTTAGGAGCTCATGGAAAGAAGCCTGTCACTTCAACCCAACACAAGGGAGGCTTCTAAGGCTCCTCCCAAAGAAAAAGGGGACAGCTCCCCTTTTTCTTCTTCAAGTGCCATATCTGATTCCAAATATTGGCGATCAGCCATGAAGATTGTCCTGGGAACCATATAATGCATTGGCCTTCCATTTGGCTTCCACAGCAGGACAGTTGTACCACTGATCCAGTTCTGCGAGTCACTTTCTGGTCCTGAGCCTGTTTGACATGCAAAGTCCTCTTTGGCCCCAGGCCAGTATTGATGAAGCTGCCGCCTTCCATCCAGAGGGATTCAAGTGGGATTTAATCCACTTGGAGACCATCACCCTTCCCTGTGGACTTGGGCACCCAAAGCCATTCTTCCTCAGGGTTGTCAGGTTAGAAATCCTTGGTTCCAGAGGCTTGGGACCTATGAAATGTCTGTAGTCAGTTTTAAAACAACTTCACACACTCCTTGTCTATTTTCCAACCGTAACTCAACATGCTGGTTTTAACATGGAAAACCTTCAACTGTTCAGGGCTTAAACTGTGAAAAGACCTAATTCTCACGCATAAACCTACCTGTTTTCTAAGATGTGACCCAAAGTAAAACACTCCATGTTTGCACAACAAGCAGATGTAGAAGGAAAAAACTCTCTTTCAAATGCAGCTGTCCAGAGTACTGACCAGAATCTGAACTTGGCCTTGTTTTGTCTTTCATTGTTGTTCAGGCGCAGTCAAGTCCGACCCTTTGCAACCCCATGCACCACTGCACGCAAGGCACCCCTATCTTCCACCATCCTCCTCAACCGTCCCAGTTTTATGCTTATTGCATCAACAATACCATCTAGCCATCTTACTTTCTGCCGCCCCCTTCTTCTTTTGCCCTCGACCTTTCCCAGCATCAAGGCTTTCTCAAGTGAATCCTCTCTTCTCATTTGATGTCCAAAGTACTTTAGCTTCATCTTCAGTATCTGACCTTCTAAGGAGCAGTCAGGATTGATTTCTTTTAAGCAATGACTTTTGTTAGTTACCTATTATTATTTAACTGCTATATGATATTGTGCTGCTATGTGCCATGTGCTGTTTTAGTGTGTTTTATGATATTTTTATTGTATTAATGGATATTATGTCGACTGAATTTTTTTTATATAATTGTATTGATATTGTATTGATATGTCTGTAAGCTGCCCAGAGTCGCATTTCGTGATTGGGGCGGGATATAAATCGAATATAGAATAGAATAGAATAGAATAGAAAGATCAACCTATTAGTTCTCCTTGCTGTCCAGGGGACTCTCAAAATTCTCCTCCAACACCACATTTCAAAGGCGTCTATTCTTCTGCACTGAGTTTTCTTTATGATCCAGCTCTCACAACTATATATTGCCACCGGGAATACCATTGCTTTGACTATGCAGACTTTTATTTTGCCTCACTAGAACTTAAACTTTGCTTTGTTCTGCCCTATCATAATCTGAAATTTACCTTGCCTGCCTTTGCTCTACTAAAACCCAAACTGAACCTTAGTTGCCTCTTTTTCGCCTGGAATCTAAGCTTTCCCTTACTTTATCTTGCCTTCCAAAAACCTAAACATTTGCCATGTGTGTCTTAATCCAGTCCTGACTCAACCATTCAAGTTGGAATTTCATCTGAAAGAGGCTATAACCCCACGATGGCAAACCTTGGCACTCTAGATGTTCTTGGACTTCAATTCCCAAATGCCCAAGCCTCTGTGAATCCACAGGAATGGTTTTGCTGCGATTCATCCGGCCTGTACCGTGCTGTCCTCGTTCTTCTTGGAAGTGGAAGTAAAACATGCCGGTATGGAGGAAGGGTTAACCCGGATGAGTCTTAACCGTACGGGCGCATTTTACTTCTGCTTCCAGGAGCGATGAGGGCAGCGCAGCACGGGCCGGATTAATCGCAGCAAACCCATTTGTGTGGATTCACGAGGGCTTGGGCTTCTGGGAATTGAAGTCCAAGACCATCTGGAGTGCCAAGGTTCACCATCACAGCTATAATCTGTTGAATACAGTGGAACCTCACTTAACAAACGCCTTGCTTAACACAAACATCGCGTAACAAAAGGAAATCCATATAAAATAGTGGCTCAGTTAACAAATTCCCCCCCAGAATGGATTAATTAGTTGTCAATGCAATCCTATGGGAAACCATGTTTTGGATAACAAATTTTAGTTTCAAATGCATTCCTATGGGAAACTGCATTCAATGCATTCTTATGGGAAATTCACTTTACAAATGTTTCATAGTACAAAAGGTCCCAGAGAATGCATTAAATTTGTTAAGCAAGGTTCATGCAACCCCACAATGCAAAGGGTTGTTGATATAAATTATGTATGTATCCGGCCAATGGGAGGAGTTCTCTGGTTTCCTGTCTTTAGGGTCACCTGACTTGGTTAGTGTAGGTGGGAGATGAAGACACGGACACAAGTATCTGGGTTATTCTTCCTATGCTTTACTGAATGATCATCTCATTATTATCATCTTCTACTCTGTCCTACTAAGCTTTACTTTTGTTCCACATTATATAGACAAATCTTACAGCAAAAGAACTCTGCTAAGGTCAACAAAGTCATAGCCTCCAGGCAGGCGGAAAAACACAGGAAGGTGGAGATGTGTATCGATAAGTCCTAGAAGCATGTTACCAGTAACTGAGAGGGCACACAGAATATTGTCTGGGTCATGAGCAAGCTGAGAATGTGACGGCTTCTGAAACATAGCTAGGCAAAAGGTGAAGAGTGCATGATTGAAGGATGGTCAAGGGTTAGCTTGTAGGGAAAACATGGAGGAGAATGTAATTCAACAAATGGGGGATTTATTGATCAGTGTTCCAATCAATAACTTGTTACTGTATTAAATTCTCACTACAGGTTAGACTGCTTGCTATTCAGGTTTTATCCAGTTCAGTGTTTTGCTTTTGCAACTGTCATGTGTGTTCGTTATTGTTCTGCTCTCTCTCCCCGCAAATAATTGCCTTACAAGCAACGTATGTTTGTCTACTAGAAAACCTATTGTAAAGAATTCTCTATATCTACCAAAGCAACTGCGTTTACTCTTTTAGCTAAAGAAATGCAAATCTAAGTAAAAGAACTGTTATTCTTATACTTCAAGATGTTTGGAGAGTTTAGTTTGCTGGACTAGAATGGAAGTCTAATACAGTATTTGGAGAACATGCTTACTATAACTTTTTGTTAAACCTGTCCCGCCTTCTGTTGTGCTCACTACAAATAATAAAAAACTTAACACAACCCATGTGGATTTCCTTCAAAACCTCCTCCTACTGGAAAGAAGATGATTGATGGCTGAGTTTGATTTCAGTACCCTGTCTTTGGGACATCCTTTCTGGAGACACCTGCTTGAGGCCATCTTAGAAACCAATGGCAGAGAAGTCAGGTAAGCAGGTACAGTAGGAGACGGGGCCTTTTCACAGAATTCTTGCATGGGGGGACCTATCCTTTTGGTGATCGAGTCAAGAAAGTGTTTCTTACCTTTGCACTTCCTTATTCTTCCACAAGGAGGCAGACTGGGCCTTTGGCACCCGCTCAATAAAATTGACCAATTCTTCCATAAGCAGCCTGAAAACAGGAGTAATGACCACCAATAGCTCAGACTTGGGTCATAAAAACAGAAGGCAGCTGTTCCTAAATACACAACAGAATAAGCTTCTAGGGGCCAACAGGTAACCCAATACTATTCATGTCTGATAGTTCCCCATAATAAGAAAATTCCTGGATAGCTAAATATCTCAGTGGATTAGGTCTGATTTCCCACTGTGCCCTTATAAGAGAAAAGCCACCCTGAATAGCCTTGGAGAAGGTTCTGGATCTCAGAGTGCTCCCAGAAGAAGAGAATGGTGAACTATTTCTGAATATTTTATATCTAGAACAGTGTTTCCCAAATGCTGGTTTTTGGACTTCAGTTCCCAGAAGCCTAAGTCATTTCCCCAAAGCACTGATCAGCCAATGTACTGACTGAGGCTTCTGGGAATTGAAGTCCACTAGTGGGCTGTGTACCCCTTGTTGGGAACCACTGATCTAGAACATTCAGGGAAAGGTTGCCATAAGTCAGAACTGACTTGGCAGAATGTAATTATTATCATCAAGGGGATGGTGGCTCAGTGGTTAAGACTCTGAGCTTGATGACTGGAAAGTCAGCAGGTCACCAGTTTGGGATCTGAGTGCTGCACGACAGAGTGAACTCCCATCATCTGTCCCAGTTCCTGCCAACCTAGCAGTTTGAAAGCAAGAAACTGCAAGCAGAAAAATAGGTACCATTTAGGCAGGAAAGGTAACAACATTCCAAGTACTCTGGATTACACTAGTCATGCCTTCAATGTGACCATGGAAACATCTGCAGACGCTGTAAATAGAGATGTTTGGCTGTAAACAGAGATGAGCACCAACCCCTAGAGTCGGATGCGACTGGCTTCAGAGCAAGGGTGACCGTTACCATATTATTATTATCAGCAGCAGCAGCTCCTCCGGTGGCTTAGTGGTTAAGGTGCTAGGCTTGGAGACTGGAAAGATGGGTTCGATTCCCAAGAGCTGCACGATGGGGGACATGAAAGGAGCCTCATTTGGGCATCCCCTGCAAAAATCCTTTTAACCCAGAGTAATCTCTGGCACGAAAATGAATCATCATCAACAGGCCAGAGAGAAAGCTGCACTTACATCATCTCCCCTGACCTGTTGTTCTTCTATAGATGATACCTCTGTTTGGGTGACTATTCACCTAGTCCAGGGGTCTCCAGGTGTTCTTGGGCTTTAATTCCCAGAAGCTCAAGTCAGTACAGTTGCTGACCAGGGCTTCTGGGAATTGAAGTAAAAAAAAACATCTGGAAAGCCAAGTTTGCAGACCCCTGACCTAGTCAATTACTAGCTCAGGATAAGGCTGTTTGGTGGCTCAGCTGGTCAAAAGAATGGTGATGATTTGGGCTGTTTTACTTCTAAGTCACAGAACATACTAGGCCCCTTCCTTTATCTGGAGCCTGGTGTTCAGTTCTACATCCTTGAAAAGAAACATGCAAACATACTGGAATGGATTTGGAGAGGGTGATGAAGAAGGTCAGGTTTTTGGAAAACAAGACCTGAGAAGGAAAGATTGCAGGAGTTGGGTGCATTTAATTGAGAGATAAAGAGACTCCTTGCAGTAGGCAAGGTGGATAGCAACAGTCATCAAAAAGTTGCAGTGCTATCTTATGGAAGTGGCAACCCTCCAAAGGCAAGGCCTTCTTGGTGGTTGCTCCTCAGCTTTTGTTTTTCCACTAGGAGGCAAAGAAGTTTTCATTTAGAAAGTCCTTCATCCATAGACTGACTTTTGAGCTCTTGAGTACTGTAGTGGAACCCCAGCATGCAGTGGATGTTAGCACAATAACCATAGTGAAAGAAATACTAGCCTAAACTAAAAGAAGTTGTTTTATTTGTCTCTAAGTAACCAATTGAAAAGTTTCCTGTCTTCCTGCTTCTAGGGGTCATCTAATCTATTTGCATGTATTAAGGCTTTGCATGTCCTGGCCTTCTCTTTCTCTCTCTCTTTTTGCCTTTGGAAGAAGAAAGATGTCTATTTGAGCTCCTTCATTTTGTGGACCATGTGGCAAGCCCAAAAGACTTAAAAGATCTAAAGACTTTAGTTTAACTGTACTTCTTTCTAAAAACAATCTCAGCAAGAATATACATGTATATTTCTCAGACCTAATTGTGAGTAAATGATATTTTGTTCTTTCTCTAAACATTTAGTGCAAGTGTATTCATTGGCTGGGCTAAACAGTGAGAAAGCTTGGGAGAACTTGCATTGAAACTAAGATTCTCCTAAAACCTGCCCCATTTAACTGTGCCACTGCTAAATATAACTTAACACATGCAAGATGAGAAGCGTTCTTCTTTTTAACACAAGCTGTGTTATGTTTTAAAATGACTTTTAAATTGTATCCATGAGTTGTTTGTTTAAATGCAGCAACCTTTTTTTAAAAAAATACTGCAATTTATCATGGGCTTTTTTATCTGTATTTTGCCTTGAGTCCTGCAAAGGAGAAAGGCAAGATATAAATCAAATGCAAATATGTTGGCCAAAATCCTATTGGATAGTTATGCTGGCATGAGTACAGTGGCATAAATCAGAGCAGTAAATTGTCTTTAGTTAATGAACTGATGCTTGTATCAGTTTATGCAACTGGGGCATGATGAGAGCAACAGGCAATGACTTAATTAACTCCATGCAAATCATTGCTGCAAAACACAGCAGGGCACTTATGCTGGCATAACAAATAGGATTCTGACCAATACGACTCTTGCTACTAACGATAATGAGCAGATTAGGATTGGAATATATTGTCTCCAATGACTGTGGTGGCTTAGTGGTTAAGATGCTAAACTTGATGACTGGACTGTTGGGAAGTCAGCAGTTCGAGACCCGAGCACTGTGCAATGGAGTGAGCTTCCATTGTCTGCCCTAGCAACTACTCACGTAGCAGTTTGAAAGCAAGAAATTGCAAGTAGATAAACAGGCACCACTCCAGTGGGAAGGTAACAATGTTCTTTGCACTCCAATATCTAGTCATGCATGCCACATGACCACAGCAACATCTGCAGGCAGAGATAGCACTGCTTCTTTGGTTGTAAATGGAAATGAGAACCAAATCCTAGAATTGGATACAACTGGCTTTTGACCAAGGGAGACCTTTACAGCATCTCTGGGAAAATAGAGCATCAGTGAGACTAGTGGTAATAGGAGTGATGGGGTTTCAAAACGTCAGTGTGAACATCTGGTGGGCAGGGTACACTGTTAATAATAAGAACAGCAGCACATCATCCAGTCAATTTCAGCTTGTGGAGACCCCTTCTAAGGATTTCTAAGTAGAAAATCCACAGAAGTGGTTTCCCATTCCCTTCTTCCTAGGGGGCATCTTGTGCAGGTGTCCCACAACCCCACAGGCTGGCTCTTCTCCCTGGAGGCACTGTTGTGATTCGAACTCCCAACCACTGACACTGCAGCCGGGGACCTAAACCACAAGAGCTGTCCAGAGAGCTACATCTTCCTCTACCACTATGTCATTCATAGGAACTCTTGAAATGCAGGGCTGCTCCACAAGGGTTGGGAAAGAGTGAGTTAAAACCATGTCTACACGCACATGCCGCTCTAAGATTTTCCTTGGCTTGCTTTCAACCCCATCTTAAAAGCTGTCTTAAAAGCCTCTCAAGCAACTTTTCTCTTCCCATGTTGTCCTTCACAAATCTTCTCCCTTCCACTCCCTGCCCCCTCTTCCTTTGGCAGTGGAAGGCAGAGTGATTAGACACCACAATGTTAAACAGATTTTTCCTTACCTGCCAATCTGAACCGTCGGCTCCGTGGCATAGACTGTTCCCGTGAAGCCGGTGTGTTCTGTGATGTAGGGCAAAGCCATCATGCAGTGGTAATTTGAGATCAGGATCACGTCCACTGTAGACAGATCTAGCAGTTCCATCTGACAAATGGGAGGAAAGATCATAAGACATGGTTTGCCAAAGTGCACCTTCTCTATTTTAATTATTATAGTTTTATTGAGGCTGGCTGGAGAACTCAGTAGTGTGCCCTGCAGAATATTTTGGGTGTATGCTATTTTGAGACATGGGACTGCAGTGGCTTAGTGGGTAAGACGCTGAGCTTTGTGACTGGAAGGTCAGCAGTTCAAGACCGGAGTGAGCTCCTGTTGTCCGTCCTAGCTCCTGCCCACCCAGCAGTTGGAAAGCAAGAAATTGCAAGTAGATAAATAGGTACCACTTCAGTGGGGCAGGTAACAGCATTCCATGTACTCCGGTGTCTAGTCATGCCTGCCACATATCCATGCAAACATCTACAAATGCAGACAGTTTGGCTATAAACAGAGATGAGCACTTAACCCTAGAGTCAGATATGACTGGCTTTTGAGCAAGGGTGATCTTATTTTGAGACAGCCTTCCAGTTGTCCTGGTTGCCATGAAAATTATGGACCTCCCTGTGTTGTCCTTGAAAGAAGTCGGAATCTGGACAAGGAGATTCAGACCCCATGGTCATAACCACAGCCACGATACAGTCAACTGGCTCAGTACATTAATCTGCCTCTCAAGTCCATCATTAAGACTAGCACTTGATTAACTATCCCTAAAGAGGACAGGTAAAGGTAGGACTGTGGTAGCTTAGTGGAAAGATGCTGAACTTGATGGCTGGAAGGTTGGCAGGCCAGCAGTGTGAGACCCAAGTGTTGAAAGACGGAGTGAGCTCACATCTCTGTCGCAGCTCCTGCCAACCTAGTACAGTCAAACCTTGCATAAAGTGTCTCGCTTAGAGAGTAACCCCCCACCAGAAGTCACAATCAGTCACTTACAATGGTGTTTTGCTTAAAGAGAAAATTCACTTAAAGAGCAATCCTGTAGCACGCATTATGCTCTTTAAGCGAAGTACAACTCCATTTTGAAAGCAAGAAATTGCAAGTAGATAAATAGGTACCACTTCAGTGGGAGATATAACAATGTTTCATGCATGTCAAGTCATGCCTAGCACATGTCCATGCAAACATCTGCACACGCAGAGAACGCTGGCTCTTTGGCCAGTGTGTAGGACTGGCTTTTGAACAAGGTTGACCTTGACCTTTACCCTTCACCTAAAGGTAAAGGTCTAGCTCAGTGATGGCGAACCTTGGGGTTCTTGAATTTCGATTCCCAAAAGCCCTGCTCAGCAGGAGTGCAGACTTGGGCTTCTGGGAATTGAAGTCCAAGAAGAGCTGGAGTGTAGGTCTACCCCCTTCTCGTGTCGCCTCTGTCTTGCTCTTGAATAACATTTACCCAGTGGATTCCCCCACCCTTCACCCCAGGGACATTCAGCTAAAAAACCTTTTCACTTAATTTCAAGACATTGGTTTGTCTCGGCTTCTCAGCAGCAGCCTTTCCTAACCTGAGAAAAAAAAATCTCTCTCTCTTGCATCGTATTATAGGAACTATAATTAGAAAGATTTCCTGGTAAGGTTAAAACCACAGTCAATCTGGAAAACTTACTAGAAACTTAACCTCTAACTCAGTTATTATAGAGCGGTTAATGGGATTAAACAGTGATCAAATGGAAAAAGTATTATCTCTAGATGTGGCTTAGTCCCTCATCCATCTGAAAGTAAATGACAGAAGAACTGGTCAGCTTTGCTATTTGAAAGGAAAAAACCCTCCTGAGATATCCAATCATTAGTTCCTGAGTCAATGGATTTTCTTTGTTTCTGTGGAAAGGGAAGTGCATTCAGCCCAAGTGAGGGTTGCCCCTGCTCGGAAGCCAATTGTATCCGACTCAGTGCTCATCTCTGTTTATAGCCAAAGAACCACAGTGTCTGCATCTGCAGACGTTTTCATTGATATGTTGCAGGCACAACTAAACGCTGGAGAGCAAAGAATGCTGTTGCCTTTCCCACCAAAGTGGTAACCTATTTTTGTTGTTGTTCAGTCGCACAGTTGATTCCAACCCTTCGTGACCCCATGGGCCACCGCCCTCCAGGCACCTCTGTCCTCCACCATCTTCCTCAACCTGCCCAGCTCTGTGCCCATTGTATCTACAATACCATCTAGCCTATTTATCTACTTGCAATTTATTTGCTTTCGAACTGCTAGGTTAGCAGGAGCTGGGACAGAGACAGGAGCTTACTCCATCATGCAGTACTCGGGTCTCAAACTCTGAACTGCGACCTGCCAATCTTTTAGTCATCAAGTTCAGCATCTTAACCACTAAGCCGCCGTTGTCCCTATTTAGCCCAAGTAGAGTACAGTCAAACCTCGCATAAAGAGTGCCTCGCTTAGAGAGTAACTCGCTTAAAGAGCAGAATTTTCTCTGAACGTTCGCTTCGCTTAACAAATAAAACCAACCAAAAACTCACTTAACAAATAAATTGGGGTCCCCAATCCCCCCCACCAGAAGTCACAATTGTTCGCTTACAATGGTGTTTTGCTTAAAGAGCAAACTCACTTAAAGAGCAATCCCGTGGAACACATTATGCTCTTTAAGCGAGGTACCACTGTATCATAACTGTAAACAAAACAAAGCCAGTTCCATGGTAGGAAAGGCAGGAAACCCTGGCACATGTTTCCCTAAAAAATATCCACACACACACACACAGCCCAAAGGTTCCTTTACTTTGTGTTATATTGAGGAATTTTGGAGAATAATGTGACACTTGGTGGTAGCTTTAAAAAGATCTGGCAACTTCTTGAAGGGAGATAAAGTGATTTCAACTTCTGTAAGTCATTACAGAGGCAGAGAACTAAGCAAGAGAAGGACCCTCGACATCCTCGGAATGGATATGAGCCTCAAGACCACAGGCTCAGATCCAGGAAGAGCTTTAGGGCAAGAACAAACACTTAACTATGCAAGAGCAAAACCAAATTAGAAGATGGAGGAAGGAGTTCACTGGACAAAGAATGACATTAAAGGAGGAGGTGGCTGAGGGTCTAAATCTCCCCTGCGTCACTTGGAGGGCCCTGAATAGGCTGAGGGTTGGAGTCCCTAAATGCAAGGCCAACAGGCTCAAGTGGTGACCACTGGTGTGTGAATGTGGGGAGATACAAAATATGGATCATCTCCTGGTTAACTGGCTACTACTGGAAAAAGGTACCAAAAGGAGGATGATAAGGAGACAAATAGCAGCTCATAGAACCTACATATGCTAGGATTAAATAGTAAACTCAACTTTTTTAATATGGCTTCTCAGTTCAACTCAAAGACCTTTCTGCTCATTAGGTTAGCAATTCTTAACAACCTCTATGTTGGATGGACTCACATGATTGTGCCCTTGGTTCAGATTTGGGAAATCGCTTTGTGGACTAGAGCTCTCAAAATCCCCAGCCAGCATGGCCGTCTGGGGTGGAGAAGAAAACTTTGGTGATAGTGGGGCTCACAGGATGTAGAAGCTGAATGGAATTGTTCTCTCAGAGCACGTGGATTGTGCTTTAGCTCTGTCCAGAATCAAGAGATTCTGTAAAACGATGGCTTAAATGTTCCCCTGCAACATATGGTGTGAGTGCAGAAAAGAAAATTAAAATTTCCAGGGCTCTGTGATTCTTTTTCTTTCTTGTCCTGATCAAACTTTAAACTGCCAAAATGAAGCCACTTCTTGTCTTTGTCGTTGGCCAAACTTAAGTCCTCATCGGTGCATGTTTTTGGCAGTAATTGGCAGACCAGCAAATGAGCCCATGGATTCTGTATCTCTCCCCATTCACACAGTGTGTTGTTGTCATCTGCCAGCAGCCCCCACTTGAGCCTGTTGGTCTTGCATTTAGGGACTCCAACCCTCAGCCTGTTCAGGGTCCTCCAAGTGAGGAAGGGGAAGTTGAGATCCTCAGCTACATCCTCCTTTAATTATGCTACCTGTCCAGTGAGCTACTTCTTCCATCTTCTAATTTCTCTCCTGTGAGGCTTGAAATAAAATATAAAGAGTTCAAAGACGAAAAGAACCACCATTTGCAGTTCCTACTTCACCTTAAATTGAAACAGAAGCAGTAAGCAGTTTACGAAATAGATCAGAAAGTCATGCAAAGATGATATTATTGCCAAGATAGCTCATTGCTTCCTCCAGTGAAATGTTAATTTTCTCTCGTGCGAAGCAGATGGTGCAGGGCACCTATGATGACTGTGAGCCCCCCCCCCCCTTTTTTTTGAAACAAAAGATTGATGAAGAGTGAGACAATAATGCTCTGGTATTTCATTAGGGCAGGGGCGCCCAAACTACGGGCTGCGGGTCCAATTAGGCCCCTGCATATCATTAATGCGGTCCTTAGTGAACACCTGGGCTCACTGTGGATTGCCCTCCCCCCGCGCCTGACGTCAGCAGCGGTGGCGGTGGAGGCAGCGACCGCACTCTGTCCAGGCTGCTCCAAGCAGCCTCTTGCTCGGTCCCATCCCCTCAGTAGCTTTTGCTAAAGTCGATTGCTGCTCAGGATGATGTTACCGCAGCGTGCCAGGTTTACCCTTCCAGCACCGTGAATTTTGAAAGGCTCCTGAGGGGATGGGACTGAGCAACAGGCTGCTCGGAGCAGCCCGGGCAAAGCACAGTCGCTGCCTCCGCTGCCACCACTGCTAACGTCAAAACGCTCAGCAGCAGGAGGAGCCTGCCTCTGGCCACTGCAGCTGTGTGCCAGGGGTGGGACCGGCCCACTAAAAAAAGGTTTGGGCACCACTGCATTAGGGTTTCAGGCAAGTGCCCCTGGTTCCAGCACTTGCCGGTTCCAGCATGATGATTCCCACGAAGATTCACTCACCTCGGGCAAACAAAACTCAGGGACAGAATCCACAAAGGCACGTCCGGAACAATCTTTCAGCTCCTGAGCAGGAAAAAAGGGCAGGAAGAGAAGAGAACAGAAGCTTAATGGAAAACAATTTTATTTATTTATGATTTATTTAATTGTATAGGTAAAGGTAACCCTTGCTCGAAAGCTAGTCGTATCTGACTCTAGGGTTGAGTGCTCATCTCCGTTTATAGCCAAAAAGTCAGTGCTGCCTGCATCTGCAGATGTTTCCATGGACATGTGGCAGGCATGACTAGACACCAGAATGCATGGAATGCTGTTACCTTACCACCAAAGTGGTACCTATTTATCTACTGTATAGTACAGTACTTGCAATTTCTTGCTTTAAACTGCTAGTATGGCAGGAGTTGGGACAGAGACAGCAGCTCACTCCGTCATGCAGTACTCAGGTCTTGAACTGCTGACCTTCCAATCATCAAGTTCAGTGTCTTAACCACGAAGCCACCACAGTCCCCTCTATTTTATCTTGTACTCCACCCAAATTGGTGCAAGCACTACTCTGGACGGCTTAGAACAATAAAAGAACAGCCCACAGTACAGTGATATAAAAAACAGAATCCAAGCAAAATAAAAAAATGTTAATGTTAAACATTAATAAAATACCTACCTAGATGGCATTAATAAATTTAGCGTCTTGCAGTAATTACCATATTTGCTGGTGTATAAGAAGCATCAGAGTATAAAACACACCCCGTTATTACCAAAATAGCCCACTAGAGGCTACTATGTACAATACAAGACACACTCCATTTTTCAAATGTATTTTAAGGGGGGAAAGCAGGTCTTATACACCAGCAAATATGGTAATAACCTATATTTCCTATTCACAGCCAATATATAAATATATAGTGTATCAAAAAAAAAAAAAAGCAAACAAGAGAATAGTACAACCCCTGAATCTATACAAAATGCGAAATGAAGGAACATACACTGGTTTTCAGCTAACAACGGTTCAGGAGAAAATGGCAGAAGAATTCACAACTTAGCCAGATGACCTCCAAACAGGGCAAAAATTTAGCAAATACCAATTATACTTACATACTGCTCCACAGCGCTTAGTGCACTCTTTGAGTGGTTCACAAGACAATTAGCATTTTGCCCCCAAGATACTTATTTTACTGACCTCAGAAGGATAGGAGACTGTCAACCTTGAGCCTGGTCAGGATCAAACTTACAATGTCAACAGTTTTGGCTCTGTGCTTTTACTCAACTGGGTTCCAAGTTTCTGCAGCTTGTCATTTGGTAGCCCAGAGCTGGGGGGGAAATGTGGTTTATCACTGTAATCGTGAAAGTGGTCATCTCTTGTATACAAGTAGATACATGCTTGTAGGAGCACAAATCTACATGTAAACAAGGTGTGCAATGAGCATGAACCTTGTTTAAAGGGAAAATTGTACTTCAGAGGAGAAATGCTGATTTAGGGACTGTTAGCAAGCCATATTTTGGGCTGGCAAATTTGGCAACAAGTCTTTCTTGATGGCTGAAAAGAGGAGTTGGCATCTCTCTCCCCCTCCTCCACTGCTTGCATTAAAGCAAGGTAGTGCTGCTTCATTTCTTATTGCCTGTTAAGAGGGTCACCGTCCATGCAAATGGGTTTCGTTGGAGTGTGTAAGTGTTCGTTCAACACCATAAGGAGTCGCAAGGCATATTGTGGCTGTATACCTTTAAGGCCTTGCTGCAAGAACACACAGGGGGTCGGACTTTACCTTGGTGTGTCCTGTCCACCAGTGTATATAGATGGGAGACACTGGGAGCATGTTTGAGCAGCTGTCTACCAAAGTGGCTTCAGTGCTGCTTCAGAGCTGTGCCAAAGCTGGCTTCCAGAGCTGCGTTCCAGAACTGCTTCCATGCTGTTTAGCTCCACAATCACCAGCTCATCATTCGCTGATATTGCTTAGCTTCAATGTCTGCTTTGCCTGCGAATTCTCTGCTGCCAGGGATGAAGAAAGGCTCCTATGCTTTCTACCTCAAGGACTGAATTCTGGTGGTTTAGCCTGACAAGGCACTTTTCTCTTGCCAAGCAGAGAAGGATTTGGGTAAGCCTCCAACAGGAGGGCTGAAGCTGTGGAACTAACTCTGTTGCTTGACTTGTGCTTACAGCTTGCACAGATGCCCATTGAACTGAACTGTATGAACTTGTGTATAGAACCTTTGAACTGCTTCAGTGAACTTAACTGAGAAACCAAGAGACTTGTGTTACACTGTATAGATCTACACTTTTACTTTCAGGTAAACCAACTTTGAGTTTGCCTTTGTACCCAAACTGCCTGCCTGCTTACCTTCTTTGCACAAGGGGTCAGCCTTGCCAGGTGCGCACCTCTTAGCAGCCCACTGGACACTATTCTGCACCACGCTTTCCCAACAGGTTTGACAGGCAAGTAGGGATTGGGAAGTGGCTACCAATACAATGATGGTAGTGAAAGCAGGAATGTGGGCTTCTCCTATGCAAAGCTGGGGCTCTCTGAGACTGAGTTGAAACAAAACAAAATAAAATTAAACTTAACCGGGAGAAGTGCAAAGTTTTACACCAAGGGAACATAAACCAGATGCAGAGTTACTAGATGGGGGAGACTTGGCTTGGTAAAGTGAGAAGGATCTTGGAATGGTTGTACATCACAGGATAAATATGAGTCAACAGTGTGATGTGGCTGCAATAAAGGCCGACAGTGCTTTAGGTTGCATTAACAGAAGTCTAGTCTCCAAAACCAGTGAGGTACTAGTTGTCCCCCTCAATTCAGCCTCAGTTAGACCACATCTAGAGTACTGTGTCTAATTCTGGGCACTACAATTTAAGAAAGATTGAGATAAATTAGAGCAGGTACAGAGAAGGCCAACAAGGATGATCAGAGGAATGGAAACCAAGCCATAGGAGGAAAGAGTGAAGGAACATGTTTGGCCTTGAGAAAATGAGGCTAAGAGAGGGAAAGGATGATAGAAGCACTCTTCAAATACCTGAAAGATAAACATAAAGAGGAAGGGCAGGACATGTTCTCCATCATCCCAGAATGTAGGATGTGTAATAACAGGCTTAAACAAAAGCAAGCCAGATCTAAGGCTGAATATCAGGAAAAACTTCAAAATGGTTAGAGCAGGACAACAGTGGAGCCAACTGTCTCGAGAGGTGTTGAACAGTCCAATACTGGAGGCATTGAAGAGAGAACTGGACAACCATAACTATCAGATCTGCTTTGATTTGGATTCCTGCATTGAGCAGGGAGTTGGACCCAATGGCCTAAAAGGCCCCCTTCCAACTCAGTGATCCTATGGTTTTCCACACAGTAAAACAGGGGTGCCCAAACTACGGCCTTTGAGCCAGATACTGTACAGCTCATGGCACCAAATCATCTGGCCCACACCGCCCTTGCCGCAGTAAAACCTGTTCACGCATGCACAAAAGGCTACTGTAAACGCACCCATGGCTGTCATAAACACGACAGCCATGGGTGCATTTACGGCAGTGTTTTGCGCATGCATGGGAGCATTTTACTTCTGCTTCTGGAACTACGTGACCGGCCCATGGCCCATAAAGTTTGGGCACCCCTGCAGTAAAAGGTACAGATTTCCTCCCTCTCAGACTAGCTCCCCCACCTCACCTCAATACTTGGCACAAAGCCCAGATCCCAATTTTTCAAGAATTCTAGCACTTCTGCCCAGTGAGAACAAATGAGCAATTACATTTAATGGCAGAAGGATCTTCACCTCATCAAGAAATGCTAAAAGGTGAAAAACGGGTAAGCAGCATGAATTTAAATGCTTCTTCTGGTTTTACCACCAGTCTATTCAAACCCAACAGGGAGCATTATGCTCTTCATAGGACAAACTCTCAACCTCTGAGCCCAGGCCCTAACCCTGTGTGACACTGGGGAGCTCATTTGTCTTTCTAAGCAGATACAATGGTCAATACAGGGGAGGTGGCTGGGACTCGTAATCAAAATTTGCCTGTTACAAGCAGTGGTACAATGGAGAGGCTTTTCCAGTGCTAGCAAGAACACAACATTGAAGCCCCCAACCAGCTGGCAGCACATTTGGTAACCTTCAAAGTTCACATGCACAGAGGTGCATCCTAGCATGCATTTCCATGGGGTAAGATCTCCTCTGTGGGTCTAGCCAGGTTATCCTGCTATGTCAATAGAGTAGACCATACTGGTAGCAACTCAATGCCGAGTGTCAGGCGGCCATTATATTGACGTACTACCACAGTTCCTGAAAAGGCCTGGCAGCCTGGCTTGGGGTTTTTAAGCAAACACTTGGAGTTACCTCATCAATAAGCTACACCGGTGTTGTTCCAATTGCTGTTCCAATTGGAGAACCCTTAAAGAGGTACAGCTGTTTTACATTTACATTAAGGCATATTATCCTAGAGAACTGGTTAGGCAAAGACTTAGTACCTAACTTCTTTAACTGTTGAAAAGTTGAAAAGTGACAAAATGAAGCCATCTTGTGGTGAGTTCATTCTGTAGTTCCTTCCATCTGATCTAGTGTGAGAAAGATTAGTAAGAATAAGCTTTAAGCTCTGGTTTAAAAGCTCTGGTTGATTTGTGTTTGGGGTGGGTGGGTGTATTTTAATGTATTTTTTATTATTTTGTTTATTTATTTAATTTATTTAGGGGTTTGTGTTGTGGGTAGGTTGAGGTGTGTGTGTGTGCTTATTTTTATTTTTTAATTATTTTATTATTATTTTCTTTGGCCCCGCCCACAACGTCATGACATTGGCTCCGTCCACGATGTCATGATGTTGGCTCCGCCCACACTATGACATTACGGTGGGGTAGTAAAATTTTTGACATCCCACCACTGGCCGATCGGATTGGTTCTTCATTTTCAATAAACCTGTGATGGTGAACCTTGGCACTCCAGCTGTTCTTGGAACTTCAATTCCCAGAAGCCCAATCTCTGTGAATCCACACAAATGGGTTTACTGCACATACTTGGGCTTCTGGGAACTGAAGTCCAAGAACTGATGGCGTGCCAGTAAACTCATTTGCGTGGATGCACAGAGACTTGGGGTTCTGGGAATTGGAAGTCCAAGAACAGCTGGAGTGCCAAGGTTTGCCATCATTGCAATAAATATTTATCCTTTTGACTGCATGGAAGACATTTGAGTTGAGCTGATCAGAACTGAGCTAATCAGAACCTCTGTAAGCCGTATGTGATCTTCCAGTAACCGACTCCTATTTTATATTAATGTACGAGTGTGTGTGTGTGTGTGTGTGTGTGTGTGTGTGTGTGTGTGTGTGTGTGTGTGTGTGTGTGTGTGTGTGTGTGTGTGTGTGTGTGTGTGTGTGTGTGTGTGTGTGTGTGTGTGTGTGTGTGTGTGTGTGTGTGTGTGTGTGTGTGTGTGGAAGACATTTGAGTTGAGCTGATCAGAACTGAGCTAATCAGAACCTCTGTAAGCCGTATGTGATCTTCCAGTATGATATCCAGGACCCAACATCAAGCATACTAATTCTACAATTCCACTACTATACTTTTCATTGATGGCAAAAATCCAGAGTTCCCTGATACTTGTTGAAGAGTATATTATTGGATAAACACAACAGAGTATCAACTCCAAGAACTTCCATCAAAAAAATAAAGCTGATAGAAGACATATCAAGATGAATTTGACACCAACAATTGAAACGAGTTGACCTGAAAACAGTTACTTTGAGCAAGAAACCTTGCTCACGTCTCCAGTTAAATAACATTCGGTTGGACACATTTCTGTTGGCTAATTGACAAGGTTTGCTGGGAGTCCCAATCCACTTGTACATTACCTTGTCGAGGAAAGTGCTTCCATCTTTTAAGACCCAGCCTGGGAGTTTGGATAGCCTTGGACTGCAGGTAAGAAAGAAAGGGTGTTAATGGATTTTATGACAAAGTCAACAGGCAGTTTGCAGAGATCACAATTATTAAATTAAATTATTAAATTAGACTTATATGCTGCTCTACTTGCCTCACTGAGGCGACTCAGAGCGGCTCACATAACATAAGCAACATATACAGTATCACAATCTCAAATATAAATACAGCATAATATAAAAATATAACAACAGATGCAGCACAGATAAATTATTACAAAGTCCCAGTGTTTCCCCCCCCCCAAAAGGAAATAGTAAACCACTTCTGAATACTCCATGCTTGAGAAATCCTGAAAATGATCGCCATTATGTTGAAACTGATACACACACGCAAAACTCAGAGTAAACATATCAATTAAAAATATGATCACCATTTACACAGAATTGGATCTTCTGAGGAACAGATCTCATCTTTGAGTTTTCTGAGGTAGGGAAAAAGAATACTTTTTAAATACAGTATTCTGAATGCCATTTTATAATGGCATTCAGAATCTAGCCCCACACATTCCCAAAAATTGTGATTATTTAATTTTCCACAGGAAATTATGCTCTCTAGGGGGACACCTGAGGCAACATTTCAGTGTTTTGAGGGCGAGTGTGTTCCTTGCGCTCCAGTTCCCTCTTTGTGTACAAATCAAGGTAGAAAGGAGCCTTTTCAACAAAGATACACAAAAAGAACCACCTGGAAATTGTGGTATTTTTGTAAACCACAATTGGGCATACCCTGGTAATGGCAACCTTGTGTTATCGGCTAATCTTTCTCACACTACCTCAAGGTGAAAGGAACTGCAGAATGAACTCACCAAAAGGTGTCTTTGTTTTGGCAGTTCCACGTCTGGCCTAGAGACAGGAGGAGGAGAAGAAAGATTTGGATGTCTATTAGGAAACTAATTGGGACCTCTCAAAGGCCAGGGGAGGGAATGTGTGGATTTTGGATCACCCAACCCCACTCTATGAGATGCAAAAGGAGAAGTTAGCTTTATTTATTTATTGCATTTTTATACCGCCCATTTGGGTTTTATCCCACTCTTTAGTATTTGTTCAAGGACAAGTCTTTCTTTCTCAGTTTAAATCTCTTTGCAGAGTTGTTTTGGGCAGTCCTGGTGATGGAATGCATTAATCATATACTGTATATAGTAAAGGTCACCCTAGCTTCAAAACCAGTCATATCCGACTCTAGGGTTCAGTGCTCATCTGTTTACAGCCAAATAGCCAGCATTGTCTGTGTTTGCAGCTGTTTCTGTGGACATGTGGCAGGCATGCCTAGACACCTGAGTGCACGGAATGCTGTTTACCTTCCCACCAAAGTGGTACCTATTTATCTACTTGCAATTTCTTGCTTTCAAACTGCTAGGTTGTCAGGAGCTGGGACAGAGACAGGAGCTCATTCTGTTGTGCAGTACTTGGGTATCAAACTCCAGCCTTCCAGTCTTCAAGATCAGCGTCTTGACCACTAAGCCAGCACAGCCCCTAATCTTGTATATACTTTATATTCTTATACATGCCTGCTTATAGTCCCTAGGACAGAAGACAAGATAAAAAAAAAATTTTTTTAAGGGAGAGAAGCAGTTAAACTTTTTATGCAGAACTATTATGCATCTTTTTCATTTTTAATATAAGCACAGGATGTTCCTTTTTGATGATGCAAATGCAGATGAAGGAAAAAAAAAAGGGGGGAGATGATGACTCTTTACCAGAAACCTCTGGAATAAAAACTCTCTTGCTTTGATGGGTGTCTGACATTGTAATGAAGTGATGGATTCATCCTAAATAGGTCAAACCATCACATAAATAAAAGGGAGAGACGTGCCTTTCTCCCGGACAGGAAAGGTTAACAGCCTCCCTGTGACTAGATTTCAGCATTTCTATCTTTCGCTTTGCAACAGGAGGCGAATTTTCCATTGACTGGGTTTTTCTGAAGGGGAAAAGCTGTATTTCTGGAGAAATTATCACTTGTTCCTGTGAGATCAAATACAAGCTCCAAGATGCAGTCTACAGAATCCGAACTTTCTTTTTAAAATGTTTCTTGATCTTATCATCATGCTGAGGTTGATGACCAGAAGGCTGGCAGATCAGCAGTTCATGACCCGAGTGCTGTATGACAGAGTGTGTTTCCATCATCGGCCCCAGCTCCTGCCAACCTAGCATTTTGAAAGCAAGAGATTGCAAGCAGATAACTAGGTACTTCTTTGGTGGGAAAGGTAACAGTGTTCCATGTCATGCCTGTCACATGACCATGGAAACATCTGCAGACGTAGACAGCGCTGGCTCTTTTGCTGTAAATGGAATTAAGCATGGTGTGCTATGTTCCATGGGGTCACAAAGGGTCGGATTTGACTGTGTGAATGAACAACAACAAAAGTGGATCTCTACCTTCCAAGAGCTGGTGGTGGTGAGGACAGAAGACTGAGTCAACCTTGAGCCCTGGTCAGGACTGAACGTGAAACCTTATGTTTAACCACTGTACAGCAGTTTAACCACTGCACCACTAGGCCTCACACCCTTGTCCTATACAGGGTGGCTATTTTTAAAACAACAACTACAAACGCTCTTTTTTAAGCAGGCATTTCAGGGTGTTGTCCCCTTATCGATATTAGCCAGTTGATTCCATCTGACGTCAATTATTTAATTTAGTTTAGTTTGTGAGGTATTTGTTGGTGGTGAATTTTAATTTGTTGTGGATATTTCTGTTATTGGTGTCTCTGCTTATTCACCACCCAGAGTAGGATAAGACCCAGACGGGCAGTATAGAAATTAAATAAATAAATAAATAAATAAATGCAGAGTCCATCATGTTTATTGATGCCATTTATTTCCCCGTTTTCTCAATCACAGAATTCCAGGAGTTTGCTAGAAAAAGAACAGCTTACCCTATTTGCTGGTGTACAAGTCCCACTGTCCCCCTTAAAATACAATGGAAAAATGGAGCGCATCTTGTACTGTATATAGTGGTGTTTAGTGGGTTATTTTGGTAATAACGGGGTGCATCTTATACTTTGATGCGTCTTATATGCCGGCAAATACGGTAGATCAGGGATCAGAAACCTATGGCCCACAGGCTGAATCCGGCCCATGATGTCAAATCATCAGGCTCCCGTTCTCGTTCCAGCTGCCGCTAGCAGAAGTGGACGCTTTTACAGTGGCTGTGGACACGTTTATGGCTTTTGTAAATGTGTTTATGGTGGCTGCGGACGCGTTTACAGCTGTGTTTACAGCAGCATTTACAGCAGGGGGACCACCAGTCTGCCCCCTCAACTGTCTGAGGAAGCGTGACCTGGCCCTCGACTTAAAAAGGTTGCCGACCCCTGGCTTAGATGCAGCCGCCTTGCTGAAGTTATCTGCCTTTTGAACAAACCCCTGATAAAAAAAAATGGCATTTCCATTCCTTCCAATAAGGTTCCCCAACAGACAGGCATTCCAAATCCCTCCAATCTGACTATGTTGAAAAGCTTGCAACTCAAGGGGTGAATGGGGGGGGGGGGGAGAGGTGTGTGCGTTAAATCTACCTCCTCTTTATCTCCACTTGCACAAAGAAAGCCGAAAAGATGACAGATCAGTGACCTCACTTGTGCTGAGCCTTGGCTACAATACTTTATTGAAGCTTAGAATAAATTATCTGGAAAACCAAATCGATAAATCCATAAAACGTTTTCTGTCTGCTGAGCCAAACGACGTTATTTTGATAAAGGGAATTTTTAAGTGGGCAAAGTCTATTTATGCTGTCGGGTGATCTGGTGTGTGTTCATTTGAAACCTCCCCTTCTGTAACCCATCCCTGGGCCCTCTCCAGCAATACCATCATCCCCTAACATACTTTCTCCTCCTTCTCCCCTTCCCAAAAGGCAGGCTTTGAAGCAGAAAGCAAACGGTAGAGGTAGATATTGAATGCCATGACATACCTCTGGACCAAGGGTAACGGGAGGAAATTGAGAGTGGAGGTCATATCCAGCCCACAGTCCAGCATGATGGTGGTAGATTTGAATTTGAGTATGTTGCATGGTAACGTTGGGTGTCCAGACAAACAGTACTGAAAGAGTGGGAGTAGATTAAATCAATCACTAACCTGATACAAATAAGAAGTAAAACAGTTCTCATATCTGGAAGGATTTCAGGGGGGAACATGGATTAGCTGTGTCAGTTTCAACAAGAATGGGTTGTGTAGCATCTTCAAGGTTAACACATTTTATTTAAAACCGTATTTTGTGTACTGCATCTCATTTTATCAAACATATCACGGGGATCTCATGAAATAAGCTGCAATCAATAAAGGAGGATATGGCTGAGGAACTCAACCTCCCCTTGGAGAACTTTTGAGTAGGATGAGGGTTGGAGTCCCTAAATGTAAGACCAACAGGGTCAAGTGGGGGCTGCTGGCAGACCACAACATGCGGTCTGAATGTGGAGAGATACAGAATCCTTTGGCTCATTTACCAGTCTGCTGATAACTGCCAGAAACATGCCCCGACGAGCACTTAAGTTTGGCCAACAACAAAGCCAAGAAAGTGGCTTTCCAGGGTTTGATCAGTACACGAAAGAAGAAGAGCTGAAGTCTAGAAAAGCATATTCTAAATAGAACTTGCTAGTGGTTTGTGCACCATACGATTCTTTGTGGTTTATATTTACAAGGGAGGAGAAAGCTACACCAAACACCTCTGCACACTACCTTTTACTACTTGATCAGTCCTATTAAAGCAATGTGTTTTTCATCTGTTTAATTTCATATGCAAAGATCTACAATCAAAATAATCTTGTTATGGTTTAGGATACTGTATTTCACTTGCACATTTTATTTCTTGTGCTGCATATAATGAACTCTACTCATTAGCTACTTATTTCATTTCTATACCACCCATGTAACACATCTTACTCTGGTTGGCTTACAAAATCAGTGAAACAACAGTCCGCATTAGATACACACACACACACACATACACACAAATCCAGGACACAATTACTTCACAGCATTTCTTCTTCTTCTTTCATGTCTCGATCAAATCCTTGACTGCCAAAATGAAGCTACTTTCTTGGCTTTGTCGTTGGCCAAACTTAAGTCCTCATCGGATACTCAAATGAGTCGGATTCTGTCTCTCTCCACTGTCACACAACGTGTTGTTGCCTGCCAGCAGCCCCCACTTGAGCATGTTGGTCTTGCATTTAGGCACTCCGACCTTCATTCACGGTCCTCCAAGTGAGAGCATTATAGCAGAATTTTTTGAAGTGGTAGCCACGTTAGTCTGTGCTACCATATCAGAGAGTAAACAAAGCAAAACAAAAAACACTGGACAGAGTTGTGTCAAATGTATACCATGAAATCCACTCTTATGTCTGATGAAGTAGACTTGGTAACATTAAAATACAGGAGTTAGTCTTTAAGGTGCCACAGTGTTTGTTGTCTCTTTTGTTTTGTAGCATTATAGCATTAACTGCACGATGGATCTTGGGGACATGAAAGGGGCCCTGAGCGGTGTTTCTCCAGCAAAAATCCTTTCAACTAAAGTATAAAACCTGAGCTTGATGGCCCTGGACATATTTTTTTATATTGTTATTACTTTCTCTTACTTCTGCTGATGGTGTTTACAATGAATATCCTTATGGTTGTTAGATTACACTGCACAACAACAATTTTGCTACTGGGAATAGCACATGTGATTTACGTAATATCGAGTGTGCTGATTCCAAATCTGAACTCAGAATTTGCCTCTCACGTACAGATTTTAAGGTGTGCTATAGCTGTTCAAATGGTATTGGATAATGTATTTGTACATGGGAACATTATAACAGTTGCAGCTACCACTATGCCTGCTGCCGCCTCAGCTGAATCACGTCCCATGGTAGCATGCATGTTCCAACAGCAGCTGGGCTTTTTTGGGCTTCACTTAGTGAGCTGACATCAGAAATAGATGAGATGGACCAAGGGCTTGTCTCTAGTGTGAAACCATCTTATTGGATAGTACAGCTAGGCCGTAGTGAGTCTATTTTAAGCTAAAGATGGGTAGGCACAGCTGTGTTAATAAACTGGACAATTTTTTGCTAAATTTGTGGTAAATATACCCCACGTGATCAACGCAATAACCTGACCAAGAGGGTGAGCTTTGCTAACTTAAGATCCTGATGTCCTAGGCAGAATCGGACTTCAGATTTGGAGTCAGCACACTTGACTTAGTACAGGACACATGGATTAGACCAAGTAGCAGACAATATTTATTTTTTTGTGATGCAGTGTTATTATTTTGATTTTTATACATATTTTATATTGTTGTAGTGTGTGTTTTATACTGTATATTGTAAACCACTTTGAATGGTGCTTGCATTAAAAGGGCGAGGTATGAATTTACATAAATAAAAATGACATAACAAAAGACGTATCTAAAATCAACTCTATTCACACTTGTTTCTATAATAACTAGAGATGCAGACATTATCATATAACCCTCTGCACTAGAGTGCATTGTATAGTAACTGAATCATTCATTGTAATCTTGTTTTGGTTTCCTTCTATAATACTTATACCATCTATGTAGCTGTGGCCTATATTAACTTACTCACAAAACAAATGGTGCAAATGGTGAAGAGATTCCACAAAATGTTGCTAAAGTGTGATATACAAAAGGTCCAGAAGATGCTGACTACCCAGAGATAGAGAAAAGCAGGATTTTCACATCTCCTGCATAAAAAATTCCCAAACAAACTTGCCTCACAATAAGTATCAATTAAAAAGAGCAAACCAAATACTCAACCAAACACAGAATGCAGGTGCAGGAAAGAGAATCAGCTTCCTGTGGAGGCAGGAGTGAAGGTGGCGCATTTTCACCACATTTTCGGTGTTTCTAGTGGCAGTGGCTTCAGGCTTCTCACCATGGGCTTGATTTAATTGGCACCGTAGACCATAGGTTGCGAATCCCTGGTCTACTCTATTAACAAAACAAGGTAACCTGGCTAGACAGACTTCATGGCTGAAGAACTTGAGAGACTGGTGTGGAATGTTCTTGGAAGAACTGTTCCAAGAAGTTAAGAACAGGAAGACTATGGCCATGAGGTTATAGCCAATATCCAAAATAGATCCATTAAGGCACTTGAAGAAGAATTCAGATTGACCCTTGTTTCTAGAGGACAGGAGATGATCCTTAATGGTCCAGCCATCAAGGAAATGGCTTTAAGATGGTCCAGCTATCAAACTGGCTTAAGTCTGTGAAAGAGGAGCAGAGCTCAGGATGAAGTAACAATGGAGAGAGCATGGTTTCTAGACTTGCCTTTTGTTTTAGTCTATAAATCTGCCTGTACTCATCTCCTCTTTCCTTTCTCTACCCATCTCTTGGTGTTGCAGTGGTTAAAACTGCTCTACTGCAGGCAAAACATAAGTTCAATCATGACCAGGGATCGAGGCTGACTTCGCCTCTTCCATCCTTCCAAGGTTGGTAAAATGAGTACCCAGCATGTTGGGGGCAAAATGCTAATTACTCTGTGAACCACTCAGAGAGTGAACGAAGTGCTATGGGGCAGTATAAAAGTGTAATTGCTATTGCATGTGTGACAAAGCGGACATGATCCATGAAAGGTCACATTTAAATACAGGAGTTAGTCAAGTTTTTTGTCTTTTGTTGTTGTTTTGTTTACTCTCCGATATGTTTTTGCTAAGAGAACACTTTTGCAAAATATCTTTTTAATAAAGCTTCTCTTTCGTTATATAGCTTGGAGTTTTAAAAGTTTTATTCCTTTTGGTAACCCACAGCCACCTGAACTGTGATTTGCCTATTTTGGTGATTTGCCTATTCAAGACAAAAAACAACAATAAGAACTCACGGCTCACCTTGGGCTACATTTGAAGCCTGCCTCTCAGTGCCAATTGTAGAGATAGACTTAACAACACTGTACATGAAGTAACATAAGATTAACAACCAATTCCTTTGAATTGGTTAATATCAGTTGTCCCAGGATTGCTTATATTTAAGGGGAGAACTTTTGGGTGGGTGGGTATCATCAAGTAGCCCTTTCTCTCTGGTAAAGGTCAAGGCAGGAGTTCACAACCTTTTAAAGCTGGGGGGGGCAGGTCATATTCCCTCAGACAGCTTTGGGGGCTGGGCGGACAGCCATTTGCCCTTTCTTCCTGATGTGCAGGAGGCAGTGGTGGGCCACATGAAATGGTGCCACGGGCCGCAGATTAAGAATCCCTGGGTCAAGGTCTCTTTTGCTTGAAAGCCAGTCCTGTCTGACTCGAGGGTTCAGTGCTAATCTCTGTTTACAGCCAGCACCATCTGCGCCTGCACCCGTTTCTGTGGACATATGGCAGGCATGACTAGATGCCAAAGCGCACAGAACGCCGTTACCTTTCCTGCTGAAGTGGTACCTATTTATCAACTTGCAATTTCTTGCTTTTCAATTGCTAGGTTGTGGCAGTAGCTGGGACAAAGACGGGCGCTCACAATCCGTCGTGCAGCACTCGGGTCTCGAACTGCTGACCTGTCGACTTTCCAGTCACCAAGTTCACCCACTGCAGTCCCTTCATTAAGTTCTGATCTCCTCACCAGAAAAAAGTGGGCAGGGGGGGAGGAAAAAAGAAGGCATGTATAAAAAATTAATTAAGGCTGATCAAATTAAAAATGATTTACCCTAAATAGGCCAGGGGTTAGATGCCCCCCCCCGCCCCTCCCCACCTGCACGGGTGGGGTGGGGGAATGGGGTGTCCCCCTCATATCCTTCCCCCCCACCGAACACCCGCGGGACCAACGCACTTACCAGCTTCATACTTTCGCCCGGTTCTATTTAGCGCAGACCATCCGACGCACGCTTTCCTGGTAAGGGCCCTTCCCCGCAATGCAACCTGGGAAATGTAGTCCGAAGCTCCCTATCATTTGCGGCGCTCCCCTCTTCTCATCCAAGGATGAAGTCATCGCCAGGACGCCCCATTTCAGCCGAGCGCGGTGCACGCCGGGAAAAGCAGTTCTTTCCTCCCGCCTGCCGTCGTCCCATTGGCAGGCCTGCTCGCGCCGCGGCCTGCCGGGAGTTGTAGTTCCAAGCTGCGCGCTCTTCCCCCTCGCCCTAGGGGCGAGAGAACTACAAGTCCCAGGGCTGCTTCGCGGCGGCAGGTGGGAGCTTGGATGTTGATATCAACATGGCGGTGGTCAGACAGACAAAGACAGCCCGTCTGGTCTGATTGAGCCCCAAGAGGACCAGGGAGGAGTGGGAGGGAGGGCTGGCGGGTTTTTAAATTGTATTTTTTGGGGAGAGTCCTAGGGGAGCAGGGGCTGGAGGCATTTGGGGATCCCCCTGAGACTCCCCCTCTTTATTTAGCAGGAAACCCCCCCTCCCCATTTTAATTTTTGAAGGAAAAATAATTACCCTTGATTTTCCTCACTTTGGGAAGCCAGCCTCAACTTCTCCTGCTCCATGATCAAGTGGAGAGAAAGCCACCCAGACCCCAAAGGTGAGAGCCTTTTCTGGAGTAAGGAAAGGGCATGATCCTGGCTTGCAAAAGGAAAGGGTCAGGGCTTTAAATTACACCCTCCCCCCCCAAAAAAAAATATCCCTGTCTATTCTTGTTTCTTCCTTTTTATTTTTGCTTCAGTCCCACTTAGATGAATTCAAGGCTTTATTTGTTATTTCGCCCCCGGCGTGGTTTCTTCTCTTTTGGGGCGCTTTCTGTTTTGTGGGGTGTGTGTGTGAGAGTCATTAGGTGATGGCGGGAGAAAGCAGTCCCTTCGAAAAGGTTTCTTCAGTCACTTTGTGGGAGGAGAGGATTTTTGGAGTTTGGGTATTTGGAGGGGAGAGATTAAAAAAAAGCTCCATACAGAAGTAAAAATGTTTTTAAAAGGTTTTCTAAACCAGATTCCCCCCTCCCCCAAAAAAAATCCTTTTGATTTTTATATCATCATGAGGAAGTTTGAATGCCTCGGGAGGTGAGTGTCCTTTCCTTTCTCCTTGAAGTGTTACGATGTCACAAGAGAGATGGAGATTCATCTTTCGTGTTTCGGTCAGAATTTAAACTGCCAAAACAAAGCCACCTGACCTCATGTGAGAAAGATTAGGAGGAACAAGGTTGCCGTTGCACAGGATATGCCTGATTGTGGTTCAGAAACACCACAATCGTTGAGAAGGCTCTTTCTATGTATCCCAGAGATGGAGATTAAAAATGCCTCTTTGAATCCTCACCCAAGATCACTTAACTCACTTTAACTTGGTGCAGAGGCAGAACATGGTCCTCATCTTGCTTCACTTTGGACAAGTTTGTGATGATTTAGATCTATGCTAAGATATTGTTGATTGGAGACAGGATGCTTTTCTGGGTTAATTATCCTAAGTGGGGATGGAGAGAATGTGATATTGTCTGCTTTTTACAATTGGCATTTAGGAAGAATCTACAAATCTGGGGTTACTGTGGTGGAAACTGGGCAATTGTTATGTTAAACTAAATTGGTCAGAGCCATCCTAGAGTCTGATACAGTTGTTTCCCAACAAGTATATTCAATAGGTCAAAGTGTTGATCCTCCATATTAAAAGTCTGCCAGGGACCTGCTGGATCTCCAGGTCTGCCAAATTTAGTGACAACAATGTGGACAAGGAATTTTAGTTTGGACGCTGGTATGCTATGAGAATGATGGTGGGGTGTGTGTTGTATTTGCTGCTGTCCTTCTGGGTTTTGCTGGATCGTATCATGGCTGCAAACGAAATTAGGTTGCCTGGAATATTAGGGAAAATACAGATGATGGATTTGTGTGTATTGGCCTTGCAGGGTGGGAATTGTCTTCATCCAGAGTGATTTAAATTGACGTGGAGGAGGGAAGACATAGGATATGTCAGAGGGAGAGGGTTAGAATGTCATCCTTGCTATGTTTTCTAGGGGAACTGATCCTGACCCAGAACTAGGCAAGAGATGCTCAGATTTTTGGTGCTTGTTCACTGCTGCCTTATTAAATCTACTTTTAACTAAAGTTTAATATCCTTGCTTTCCTTGGCACACTCAAATCATCTGAAGTGCTTCAACCTCACTGTGTTTTGGTTTGGGCTATCTGTGTTTTTTATTGAGGTTTTGGATGCGATGGTGATGAGGATTCCTGTATGCAAAATAGGCACAGGTTAGAAGGGGAGATGGCATTGCCCTCCGGAGAAGACAGAGGTTACTGGTTGGTCTGTGGTGGAGGGAGTAGTCCTTGCAGCTGAAACATGGGGTGTGCCAGCCTCTTGCACTGCAGGGGTTGGCCAGGGGGAGGCTTGTTGCAAACAGGAGAGCGATGACAAGTGGGTTGTGCAAACTGTTGCTGCATCGATTGAGTCTGCCCATGGAAATTTTGCTTTTACGTGAGAGTGTGGAATTGATATGGCACTTGGGTAGCATAAGTGTAAAAATCTATGTTTGCATGCATCTGTGATATGATTCTTCAGGCCTGCTTTGCATATGAGCGATGGCTGTGATTGGTGGTGCTTTTGCATGCTCTATGTGTGAGGCTGCTCTGAAAGAATACCTTGGGTGTTTGAAACTTGATGTGTGTATCTGTGAATTTTAAAAGTCTTCCCACCAACACCCTTCCTATCTTCAGAAAGTGAGTGCCTCAAAGTGAGAAGGTATGGTTTTTGCATTATATTTTCACTGTGTATGTGTTCTTTTCCCTGCCTTGACAATGTTTCTTTGGGGGACGGGGATGTTTAAAAATGGGGGAAGAAGTGCGTATTAATCATGACAGCATTACAAATGATAAATGAGAATCTTGGAGCTTCAGTAAAACTATGACATGAAGAAATAACAGCATAGAAAACTTGACAGTGATCCTACCTTTATGTATATTCTGATGACAGCTCAGGACAACAGATTTTAGGTATCATGGAGAGGTAGGAAAAAACGAGTGTTTTAATTGGTTGTGACTGTGTTTTTACTGAATGGAAGGAGGGTGTGTGTGTGTGTGTGTGTTTTATTGTTGAATGACCTAAGAAGGCGTTATGCACTTGATTTGGTGCAGTTTTATCTCAGGCATTAAAATATATTTGGTCTTCCCTGATTTTTCCTCTCAAAGTCCTCTTGGTTTCAGACCCAAAACACAGTGAATTTGTTGAGCAAGTTAAAGAGAGTGAACATGGCTGTATTTTGAAGAGCCTTAGTTTGGAATGACTCCCTGCTGAAATCCTCACCTTGCCTAGAAATCATTAATGATCAAATTTTGTACAAGAATATTCCAGGAATTTAGGGACACCAGTTTTTCTCAGACTCAGCTGTACCTAGGTGTAACAAAAAGACAGAAAGTCTGACCTACCTTATAGTGGTATTAGGGTGACAGTAAGTATGTTGTGTTCAGAAACTCTGTACAGATATGAGATTGTTATGTTACTGTTTCCTAAATGTAAACAAGGGTGGATGAAATTGAGAGTGGTGCCTCCTTTGTTATCCTGATTTTCTTCTCAATCTGCAGAAGTAATTGTTAAACATCTTCTGTCTGCCTATCCTAGTTGGAGGGTAGCGTAAGAAATTGGCATCAGTGGAAATTTCTTATATCTATGTAGGCTCCATTTTTCTTGATAGTATTTTTTAAAAGCATTAGCTGATGGCAGTAGGAAAAGAGGAATGCCTAATAAATGGAATGAAGCCATGGCCTTTTGTTTTGAAAGATTTGAACAGAGTTGTTCAGGATAGGACTTTCTGGAGGTCATTGATTAATGGAGTCACCATCAGTGGGAAGCAACTTGGCAGCACATAATAAAGACAACTTGTGGAAAGTGTCTTGTTGTTTTTCACTTATGTTTGGATAGCTTTTTGGGAAACTGTGAAGAGGGGATGGAAGGAAGGGAAATACAGACGTGCTACTTTTAGAATGAGAATCACAATTTTAACCGTCTGTTTGAAGCAAAAGGGCTGCTTTGCTTATGGAGTACATGAAGTTGGACCCGTGTATATTCATTGTATGAACATAACAAAAATGCTGTGCACTAGATTTTACTATTGGGCAGTTGAAATGGATATTCTCTCATTTGCCTAGAAAGAGGTCTCCAGGATCTATGATAGGGATCTTTGCTTTTGACTGCTAGGTGAGATCTTTTAACCAGAGATGCTACAAATGGAACCTGGGATATTCTGCAGTCAGAGCATGTTCCTGATAATCGTAAGAGGCCATGCAATGACACAATCATGTTTTTCAATGATTGCAGTGCCCCGCCTTGATCATAATCAGTACTGCTGGCATGAATGGCCAAGAGACTGTTATGAGCTGCTAATTGCTGATGGAAATCAACTGTGAACTATTCAAATTACAAACTTGGCTCTGAACTGGGGACAGATTTCCCCCACACCACTAAAGAATAGAAGTGTCTGGTGAATGTGTGGCACTGTTTTCTTGACCTTGGGAGTTGTACCTAAACACTATTGTTTTCCCAGAGCTGCCTTGTGACTTCCTTTCTGTAAATGCTTGTAGGGAAAATTAAAAATATTTGTGATGTGTTAGAAGCTAATATAAAACCCCAGTTAGTAATTGCATAAATCTTTTATTCTCCCCATGTGACTCTGAGCCCACCCTTGAAATGAAATCTGAACTTCTTTAAAACTTTTATTCTGTGGTGTTTGACCTAGAATCCATAATGCTGGGTATGCTGTCAATTGTAGACCCATGTTTCTTAACTAGATGCCTTCCAGGTTCATTACACTACAACCTCGGTCAGCCCCAGCCATTGTGTTTACGGGTGTGGTTGGAGATTGAAGAATCTCCATGTGGAGAACATCTTGAGAACCTGTTTGGTGTGTGGATAATAATATTGGCTTAGGGCTGTGGTGGCAAATCTTGGCACTCCAGGTGTTCTTGGACTTCAGTTCCCAGAACTTGAATTACTATAAACCCATTTCTGTAGAGATTCACAGGGACTTGGGTTTCTGGGAATTGAAATTCAAGAACACCTGGAATGCCAAGGTTTGCCATCATGGGCTTAGGATGTGGGCAACTTTGGTCCAGATGTTTCATCCTTGAAACCTTTGGGTCTCTTGCGCTTTTGTCAGTTTGACCTACTGTACAAGGTTATTGTGAGCAAAATGTGGGAAGGAGGAGAACCATGCCCACCATTTTGAGCTCACTGATGGAGAGGTGGAATAAAACAGCAAAACAGGCAGTAAAATAGAAAAATAAAATTGCTTTTGATTGAGTGGGCATTCTGAAAGTGAAGCATTCAATGACAACAGGAATAACTGAATCATTCCCGTGATTATAATTTAATTTTTTGATTTTTATGCCGTCCCACTTGCCTAAGCAACTCTATAGTTTTCTGTTAGTGATGAATGTGCCTAAAACTTTCCCTTCAAATTGCCTCTCTGTCTTCCTAATTCTAATCTGACCCTGCTTTCTGGCACCAAGTACCTATAGCAGTGATGGCGAACCCTGGCACTCCAGGTGTTCTTGGACTTCAATCCCCAGAAGTCCTGGTCAGGAGTGCTGACTTGGGCTTTTGGCAATTGAAGTCCAAGAACACCTGGAGTGGCAAGGTTCACCATCACTGACCTATAGCTATGTTATCTCTTGATAGAACTTTTGTTAAATTTACTGCAAATACAGCTATGTATGCTCTTTGGGGCAGGAACTCTTTGTTTGTTCTCATTTGTCTTTAAGCACCACATGTGGATACATGGTAATAACTGATACCTTAAGGTTATAACTTGTTGACCTCTTACATGTGTTTCCTGGGTAAGGACATCCTCAGAGCCTTCCCTTGATGGACTAAACCTAAAGAACATTTAGCTCAGCATCTCTTCATCTATCGCTAGGCTAACTATTCTTCTCCTTGTCTTTTATTTTAGTTAACAGAATGTAAAACAGGCTAATTAAATAAAGGACAAAGAATGAAAACATGCTACTATCATCAGAAGAACTTTTGGAGCATCTATCAGAAAGGTGGGGAGGGAGGACAGCCCCACTAAAACGGAAGGGAAACCATCACTCTGATATTCAAATTTTAAATAGAAAACAATGGTGTACATAATATGGGGTTTAAACTGGTTTACAAGAGATATCATACTGTATTTCCATATTGTTGCAACTGCGAGTTTGTGATGCATGTATTTTACTGGTTTCGTTTTGCTTGGCATTACTGGATTTTGTGGCTGTTCCACTGTAAACTGCCTTGAATGTTCATTTAGGCAGCAGGCAAACAGAAAAATATGTTACCGGTAAATAAATTATGGCATTAAAAAATATGGTGACAATATCAGTGGAGGGGAATAATTGCTTAGCAGTAGAGATAGCTTCTTGGGAAGGCTATGGAACATGCAAGTTTTCAAGAAGGGAAGGCAGAACGAAGCATCGATCAAACACACATTAGCTATGGCTATTCTTGTGTCTGTGTCAATGACCTTCTGCTTGTGTTGGTACATATTCAAGATCACTTAATCATAGTGATATTTGCATTGTTAAATAAACTGAGCTTTGCAGTCTAACAGGTCTCTTTGTCAGATTTGGAGTAGCAGAGTTGGGAGGTGGGAAGAACAGGAAAGGATGACCAAATCATCCTGGTTTTGTTTTACATCTTCAGTATCTTGAAACTGGAGGCTGAAGTTCCAATAGCTGGCCAGGATGATTTTGGGGCATTTCTGTTTCTCCTTGCCCTTTCCCCCCATCTTTGTGTTGCATGCCCTGATGAAGAGTCCTCCAAGATTTAAAAATGTAACTCTTTTTGAGATTTAAATGGTTTAATAAAAATATTACCTATTCTTATTTTGGCTTAATTTTTTTGTGATGCTTGTTTTGCAGAGCGATTGGACGCCTTCACCTTCTCCTTGCTGAATTAGGAGTGATTCTAATCTATATTAATGATTGTGGCCAGGGAAGTGATATCATCACTTCAGATTAATTAGTGCAGACTTTGGTCTGGGTGAGTTACATGCGGTGTAGTCTGTGCTTGTGTAATGACCAAGATAGGTCTGTACCAGGGTGGCCAAACTACGGCTCACAGGCTGGTTCCGGTCTCTGATGCCAATTCATTTGGCCTGCACCACCCTTGTTGCTCCCGGAAATGAAAGTAAAATGTGCCTGTGTTTTACTTCCACTTCTGGGAGTGACGAGGGTGGCGTGGGCTGGGTGAATTGGCATCGGGCTGGATCCAGCCCATGGGCCATGGTTTGGGCACCCCTGGTTTTAAGCAGAGAAAATAGGAGCTGAAAAAAATTATCTCATCCTGTTGCAAAATATATCTGTTGCAAAACAAATTGCAAGGTGCATTTTACTTTTGCTTCTGGTGGGAGGAACCACATGTCTGGCCCGCAACCCAAAAAGTTTGGGCACCCCGGTCTATATAATTTTAAAGGCACTTGACAGAAGAGTAGTTGTTAAAACATTGTGCATTGATTTGAAGGAGAGAAGGCTTGTTTTTCACAAGACCCTCATTGTTTAAAAAAAGTTTCCAATCCTTCCACCTAAATAGTACTGCTGCAATATATTGGCATGGCATGCAATTAAAGTTGTTTGTAAGAGGGAAGGAAGGAGAGAATTGCTAGCTCATGGGCTCACCTCACTGCTTGACTGGGTCCCGTGATAGGAGAAGCTCATTTCTGCAGTGCTTATCAGGTACTGGGCTGAATGTGGTTTCCGTCTTAGGACACAGTTAAGCTGGGCAGCGGACATTTCTTGCTATGAATACAGAAAAGGCCATTATTTCTGTGGATGGAGGGAACATAGTCCTTAGCCGCAGAATGCTGGAGCCTGCTCTTGAGGGAAACGATCATCACTCCTCCCAGGAGTCTTCTCCATGGTGGATGGGGGGAATTTGGGGACTGTATTTTCAAACCGTAACTTCCCTAACCTTTACTTGTATTGACATTCTTCTCTTCTTTTGTGTCCAGAGCAAAAACAGGACTGCTAAAATGAAACCACTTTTTTGGCTTTGTCATTGGCCCAAATTAAATCTTGATTGGTAGATGTTTCTGGTGATAACCGGCAGATCAGCAAATGAGCTGGATTCTGTATCTCTCCATATTAGCAGAGTGTTTTGTTGTCCACCAGCAGTCTCTACTTGACCATGTTGGTCTTACATTTAGGTACTTCTACCCTCAGCCTCTTCAGGGTCCTCCAAGTGACATAGGGAAGGTAGAGTTCCTCAGCTATATCCTCCTTTAATGTTAGCATTAACATACCTGTGTTGACATGTGACCTGTTAACGGAGTCAGGGCAGGTGGATAAGGCTGGTTCACCACAACTATGTGCCAGATTTTTGCTTCCAGGGAAGCTTTAATATCTGCAGGGATGAATTTTGCTGGAGCAACATTGGGAGTTCGTGGACACCATGGTATCTATGGACTTGTCTCAACATGTTGCAGGCCCTATTCATGTGGCAGGTCACATTTAGACCTGGTGTTCACATCTGGGCAGAGAGAAGTTGATTTGAAGGTGGTAAACCTTGAGTCTACTGGCTTGCCATGGTTAAATCTTCACTAGTTGAGATGTGGGCTCTGTACAACTGTGCCCTTAGAATGGTCTGCTCCTGTAGACTGTTGGATCCAGTTGGTTGGTGCTTCTGTTGAAGTCTGGGTTGCCTACAGGTATCCAGAGGTGACTTATGCACTAGACACATGCTCCTAAATGCTCTCTTCATTTGCAGAGCTCGACCCTTGCCATGGTTTATGGAAGAGTCGAGGGCAATGAAGCAATTAAGAAAACAGCTAGAGAACAGATGGAGGAAAGCTCCCTCAGAATGCAATTTGGCTGCAGTCAGGGAGATGTCCAGCAAATACTGTAATTCACTTAAGGCAGCAAAAAAAGGTTCTAATGCCAAATTGATTAACATGGCCTCCAACCAACAGGCGGAACTTTTCTTAGTTATCTGCAGCCTTACAAATGCATAAGGCCTGTGCAAACATTATAACTAAGAATGGAGAATTGCAACTGACTGGCAGCCCATTTTAGATGTAAGACAGAAGGCATCTGTTGGGAACTTGATTCCTCATCTAAATGGGTAGATTGGATTGAGATGTCCTGTGCTGCCATCTAGTCAGGATTTATTGAATCAGTTCCGGTTAGTGAGGCCTGAGGATGTAGACAAGGCACTTGCGTGCTGTAAAGCTGCTGTTTCCTCTTTAGATCCTTCCCCATCTTGGTTATTAAAATCTGCCAAGCATATAATAATAGAACGGGCCACCCATGTCATCAGTGTTTCTCTTCCGGAAGGTCATGTGCTCTCTCCTGTTTAAAAGAAACAATAATAAGTTTCATTCTTTAAAAGTGAAGGTTGCCCGTGCTCAAAAGCCAGTCGTATCTGACTCTAGGCATCAGTACTCATCTCCATTTACAGCCAAAGAGCCAGGGCGGTTCACAGAATCCATATAAATAACATTCCATAATACAGCAATGCAGTGGCACAGAAAAATGACACAACAAAATAACAATAAAATGTAATAATACAATCAAGCAATACAATCAAACAATACAGTGTTACAATACGACAAAGATTTCAACAATCAGCAATATCTACAATACAAAATAATACAACAAAATTACCCTAAAGCATAGTCAAAAATAATACAATATAAAATATAACAATAGATAATAATATTACTAAAAGCAAAAATATATTGTTGTCTCCCTAAATCAGGGATTCACAACCTAGAGTCAGCCCATGGCACCATTTCATGTGGCCCACCCCTCTGCCCTTGCTCCCACCGCTGCTGCCAGAAGCGGCAAAAACAGCCAAAAACGCATCACCCTCACTCCCACCATTGCTGCCAGAAGTGACGAAAACACCGTAAATGTACCTGCGGCTGTCATAAACGCATCAGAGATGACAAGTGTGGGGCATTTTTAGGAAAGAAGTATACAATAAATCTCTTGATAATTATATTTATATTGGTGCCACATTTCTGTGCTAGACATGGGAGTGCATGGAATGCTGTTACCTTTCCTGCCAAATCAGTACCTATTTATCTACTAGCGCTGAGTCTTAACCACTAAGCCACTCCCCACCTTACAATACCTCCCTGTTATTGTGGATGAATTTTGTGTCTGACAAGGTTAGGGGTTGTTGTTGTTGTTGTTGTTGTTGTTGTTGGGGTGTAAGCTTTCATCAGCTCTAGTCCACTGGTCAATTGCTGAAATCCAGTAATAAGTCACAACTAGAGTAGGCCCATTGAAGCAGTGGAACTTACAGAAGAGTTTACTTTGTTTCATGACTTTCTACGGGAGTTCTGTCATTGAATCCAGATTCCAGTTAACTTCTCAAAGACTTTTGATGGTCACTGTTAAGACCATTGTAGTATTGGAATTGTATGTTTATCAATTCCTGTCCCTGCATATATAATGAATGTCTTATGGACTGAAGCTGTGCTCTCTCTGTAGAGTCTGAGTTCATGAAATGTATGCCATATGAAACTTTCCAGATGCTTTCTGTTGTTGTTTGGCTGCAATAGACATGCTCAGTTATCTCTTGGAAATATTTCCGTATGGTTGTTGCAGCCATTTTTGATGTGTGGGTACCGAGCCTGGCTGCCTCCATAGTCACAAAAGCCTCTGTATTATTCCATGAGTGTAGCAAAATAATCAATTTATTAGCATCAGCTGACAGTGACCAAACAATGAGCTGGCAACATAGAAGAGCACCCAGAGTTTGCATAAGAAAAGGAAGAGATGCAGCCTATTTCCAAATTACTTCAGACCCTGTACCTCAAGATTTTCCAAGAATCCCCCCCCCCAAAAAAAAATCAATCAACCTAATTTTAAGGCAGTAAATCTTTTCTAGCAGTTTTTTTTATCTCTGCTTGGAGCCTGAATTTTGTACCTGTGAGATATCCTACTTCTATTGTTTTTGCAAATCAAGAAGTCCTGGTACGTATTTCAGTTCTACATGTATTATCTCCATTGAAACCCTAATGATCAGAGTGGGCCTCTGGGCTAAATGACACTTTTGAAGAACGTATTTTGAAAATTGTGTTTGCCACTTGCTTAAAGACCTTTATGACCAGTTTCCAGGCATTATTTATTGTTGTGAGGCAGGGGGAAAAGCTGATCAATTTAGACATGTGGATCTGAACATAGCCACTTTTGCACACAGTAATGAGAGTAGACGTTCATTGTCAGTGTAAATCAAGCATGGCCAAACTACGGCCCACAGGCCCGGATACAGGTCCCTAAGCTATTCCATCAGGCTCACGACACTCTTGCCAAACCAGGAAGTAAATACATATGCTTCTGCGCATGTGCAGACGTGTCCATATTCACTTCTTGGTTCGGCGTGGATGTCCTCACGCATGCACAGAAGCATCTGCGCTGAACCAGAAAGTGAATGCAGATGCACACATGCAAATGTGTCCACTTCCGGGGGCATGGTCTGGCCTGCTCAGCTGTTCTGGAGACGTGGTCAGGCCCCCAGCAGAAAAGCTTGGGTACCCCAGGTGTAAATGTTCCCCAGGTTAAAAAAACCTTCAGACATTAATCTACATAGGTCACTTTTGCTAGATTGCTGACTCTAGATTTTTCATTTTAGCATTTGAGGTGGTAGTTACTGGCAGAACTCTCCTGACACAGAATGTATTGATTACCCCATCTTTTTACTGGATTTCAATGTTTTTAACATTATTTCTGTGTGGGTAGGTTTATGAATGCCTCAGCATTTTTAAAAATCGTGTCAGAAGCACACAAAGGTGCTTTCTGGGTTTAAAGGATTTTTGCTGGAGGAACTCTGCTCAGGGGATGCCGGAATGAAGCTCCTTTCATGTCCCCAAGATCTTTCCCCACCAAAGTGGTCCCTATTTATCTACTTGTAATCTCTTACTTAAGAACTGCTAGGTTGGCGGGAGCTGAGACAGAGATGGGCACTTGTTCCATCATGCAGTACTCCGGTCTTGAACTGCTGACTTGCCGACCTTCCAGCTAATAAGCCAAGCTTCTTAACTACTGAGCCACCTCAACTTCAGCATTAAAAAAGTACTGTATGATAGAAATATCCAGGCTTGGGGGAAATAATCCAGTGCAGCTGAAATGTTTTGGACTTGGAACTCTATCCTCCCTTAACTAGTACTGCTGGAGGCTGTAGTCTGAAACACCTCAAATTTCTCTGTAAATCGGTAGTGGACAGAAAGATCTCATCTCTTAATCAACAGTAATTTGCCAAGGATTTTCTGACTCCAGTTATATGTGCAAAAGGCAGCATGTCATACTTATTTGTACTCTTAAAACGAAGAGAATTTGAAGTACTGTAGTTATGAATGAATGAAGAAGACTGTGGAACTCTGTTTACTTCTGGTTTTCAAAGCAAACATCTGGACATATAAAAGAGTGATTCTAACTGTGCATTTTCTACATCAGGGTCTATTTCATGGACCCGAAGGCTATAATTTTGAAAAGTAAGGTAGCTTCCAGACATCTGAAAGCCTTGCCTGTCCCTGATCAAGATTAAAAAATTGTTATGAGACTTGACTCTTTTGCATAGTGATGGAGAGGATTCTGTAGTCTTCTTTTCCCATCTGCTACTGTCACATGTTTTATTCTCTTATCCATTTTTAAGGCTATGGAATACAATGAAAAAACAGTATACCATATAGAACTGGAAAATGAAATAGCTGCAGATAATAGCAAGATTTTAAAACAGCAAAAATACTGTTGTGGACAACAAAAAGATCTGTCTTTTGTTCTCCAATAGGACTGTGGTGGCTCAAGTGGTTAAGACACTGAACTTGATAACTGGAAGGGTGTCAGGTCAGCGGTTCAAGACCCGAGTGCTGCATGACCAAGTGAACTCTTATCTTTGTCCCAGCTCCTGCCAACCCAGAAATTTGAAAGTAAGAAATTGCAGGTAGATAAACAGGTGCTGCTTCAGTGGGAAGGTCAACAGTGTTCTGTGCTCTCCAGTGTGTAGTCATGGCAGGCTACATGTCCACGGAGACATCTGCAGAGGCAGACAATGCTAGCTCTTCAGCTGTAAACAGAGATGAGCACTCAACCCTAGAGTAGGATATGATTGGCTTTCGAGCAAGGGAGACCTTTACCTTAGTTCTCCAAAGGCATAGAAGTGGGTGGCAAAGACATTTTTTTGGTGGCAAAGCCTTCCGGAGATGGGATGCCCAGGGGAAATTGGGACTGCTTCTTGCTGCTGCCTAACTTCAGAGGGTTGGGGCACATGAACATTGGCATTTGATGGTGGTGTGGTACATGGGTAGTTATATGCAAGAACAGCTGTCTTTTGTGCACCCAGATCCCAGTCCCATTAGGGGTTTGGAAGATCAGGACCATCTTTTCAGCCTATACTCAGAAATAAATGTACAACCAATGTAGTTGTTTCCAAAACTGTCACATGTTCAGCAGCTATACTGAAGTTTCTGAAAAGTCTTTGAAGGTAGCCCAACATCACAATCTAATTAGGAGTAACCAGTACATGGATTGTTCCATTGCTGACCCAGGAACACGTGCAAGACAACTTCAACTTTACCCTTGGTTTCCATGATTTCACCAATGTGGTCTTTCACCTAACACTGTAACCCCTTTGCCAACCCAAGGACTATTAACTTTGCTCAGGTTCTTAATTCTCAGAACCCAAGACCAAATTAATCACCTGCATATTTTGATTATAAGGGTTGTGGTAGCTTAGTGCTTAAGACACTGAACTAAACAACCGGAAGGTTGGCAGGTCAGCAGTTTGAGACCTGAGTACTACGTGATGGAGTGAACTCTTTTCATCTATCCCAGGTCCTGCCAACCTAGCAGTTCAAAAGCAAGAAATTGCAAGTAGATAAATAGGTACCACTTGGTGGGAAGGTAAACAGTGTTCTGTGCACTCCAGTATCTAGTCATGTCTGCCATATGACCATGGAAATATTTGCAGATGCAGACAGCGCTGGCTCTTTGGCTGTAAATGGAGATGGGTAATGACCCCTAGAGTCAGACACAACTGGCTTTTGAACAAGGGGGACCCTTTACTTTTACCTACATTTTATTATTATTATTATATTTGGGTTTCTATACCGCCCTACTTGGCAGAGCCAACTCAGGGCGGTTTACACACATGTATAGTTACAGTAATATACAGTCGATCAATAGAGTTCACAATAAAGCAGAAATATACAATATAAAAAAAAAAATGTAACAATATAATAACAAGATAACATTCCATCCAGCATTACAAATATAATTCAGTGTCATAAATACAAATATCAAATCACAAATACAAATATTGTCAACTTTCGCAAGTATAACGTAGGCCCGCCAGTAGCTGTTCTTAATCAGCTGTCATCTCGTCGCCGCCGCCGCCAGTCTTTTATCGGCCTCCGGGCGAGATGGAAAGAGGTCCCAGAGGGAGGGCGGGGGGGGGGAACGCCTCACCGGTCACAGCTGTGCCTGCTTGTCCATCCCCGGGCAAGATGGAAAGACCCGGGGAGAAGCGGGAGCGTCCTCTTGGTGCCGCCGCCGCCACCAGTCTCTTATCAGCCTCCGGGCCGAGATGGAAAGAGGTCCCAGAGGGAGGGCGGGGGGGGGGAACGCCTCACCGGTCACAGCTGTGCCTGCTTGTCCATCCCCGGGCAAGATGGAAAGACCCGGGGAGAAGCGGGAGCGTCCTCTTGGTGCCGCCGCCGCCGCCAGTCTCTTATCAGCCTCCGGGCCGAGATGGAAAGAGGTCCCAGAGGGAGGGCGGGGGGGGGGGGGAACGCCTCACTGAATACTGAATTATACCTTCCCTGGATCTCCCCTGCGGACGGAGAGGCCATTGCGCCACTGGACACCAAGACCTCCACCTGCTCCGGCATCACAGGCCTGCCCCAGGATCAGGGCTTGGAAGACTGCTGCAGTTGCGTGTGGCAGGACTTCGCCATGGGATGGAGAGGCTGGGGTATTGTTGCAGTGATGTTCTGTTTATGTATTTTCGAAATGCTTTGTAAGATGTATTGATATAAGATTTTGTTTTGGTTATTTGATATTTTATTATATGATATTTGTAGCTGTGATACATTGTTCAGTTGTGACTCCCGCTCATTTTGTAACTTTGACTGGGGATTCCCTGAATTGTTCTTGTTATTTGATACTTTGCTAATTGATATTGTAACTGTGTTGTATTGTTTCGTTGTGAGTCGCCCAGAGTAGCCATAGGCGAGTGGGGCGGCAAATAAATTGAACAACAACAACAACAACAATACGTAGGTCAGAATCTTCTTTGGACTATCTTTGGTGGTTGGGTGATTCTGGAAGCTGTAGCCTTATGGCAAGAACAAACATCCTTAAAGATACACAAGAGTAAAACCAAATTAGAAGATGGAGGAAGAAGCTCACTAGATAAGGAATAACATTAAAGGAGAATATAGCTGAGGGACTCTACCTCTCCTTCGTCACCTGGAGGACCCTAAATAGGCTGAGAGTTGGAGTCCCTAAATGCAAGACCAACAGGCTCAAGTGGGGGCTGCTGGTGGACAAAAACACACGGTGTGAATATGGAGAGACACACAGTCCCAGCCCATTGGCTGGTCTGCCGATTGATGCCAGAGACATGTGTTTGGGCAATGACAGGGCAAAGAAAGTGGCTTCATTTTGGCAGTCCAAGGACTGATCAGGACACAAAAAAGAAAGAAGTAGAAAAATTAATTATGTTTGTATTTTATAGGTGAGATATTCACATTATGATTGTTTTTGAATTTTCTACACAGTATTTTAATTTCAAAATGCATTCAAATTTCTTCAGGAGAAAATGTCTGAGAAATCTAGTAAATCAGAAACTTGCTGATCCTTTAGGTAAAGGTCGCCCTTGCTTGAAAGCAAGTCATATCTGGCTCAAGGGTTGAGTGCTCATACCTGTTTATAGCCAAAGAGCCAGCACTGTTTGCATCTGCAGACATTTCTGTGGACATGTGGCAGGCATGACTGAACACTAGAGTGAATGCTATGCTTTTTACCTTCCCAGCAAAGTAGTACCTATTTATCTACTTTCATATTTTATTTTATTTTTTGCTTTCAAACTGCTAGGTTGGCAGGAGCTGGAACAGAAACGGGAGCTCACTATGTCTTGCAGGACTCGGGTCTCGAACTGCTGACCTTTAGATCAGTGTAATAGAGCAATGGCTGGTGACAGAAAAGGAGAGATTGAAAAGAAGGAGAGAGAGAAGGGTGGCTGTTTTCCTTTGATTGTGTTTATTTCTCCAACCTTAGCTGAGGCTGTAGTTTATTTGCTCTTCTGCCAGCCCCCCTCCCCCCTTAGACAAGAGAAAAATAGGGAGATTTGTGCATGTTATGTATATCTCCATTGAAATCCTGCTTGGAATCGTTGGTGGTTATTATTACTCCCATCTTTGCCAAATCATGCTGGGGCAGAATTCTGTGACAGCAGGAGGAAACTTTCAATTAATTGGGGATCTCCTTGGCTGCCTGAAACATTTGTGTTGTGGAAATTGGCAAGAATATGTTTCAAGACAAGAGGGAGAGAATCTATTTCTTCTCAGGGGGTTAGTCCTTTTGTTAATGTTGTTAATTGTCCCCCCCCTTTCATAAGTATATACTGTAGTTGAAAGAGAACACAAGATGAACTGAGATAGTTGCTTGGAGCAAATGTATGCATAATATGTATATTAGGAAGGGCGAGCAAAGAAACTGCTGGAAGTAATTCTGGAGCTCTTCATATGAGTAAAACATGTTGTGTTTAATAGCAAAGCCTCAGTGGGGGCTGTGTGGTTGTTGACACAAATCGCATTCTTCCTTCCTTTTATCCAATGATTTGCTCCAAGAAGCATAAGGATTTTGATACTGAATGTGATACACTGCTGTTGTTCCCCTATTGGACTTCTCCTCCATAAATAGATGCTGATTTTAGTAAAGGGATATGATAACTTACTGTCTTCCTGGAAGTACCATCCTATTGGTTCTTGAGGGGGCATTGCTGTTGTATTAAGCCAATAAGAATGGCCTTGTTGGGTTAGGGAAGTTCCAGTTAACCCAACATCCTGTTTCCAACCATAGGGAGCCAGATATCTCTTGGGAAACCCACAAACAAGGCAGAAGGTGGATGCCCCTCGTGAGTTCGATCCTCACCAGGGCTCACGGTTGACTCAGCCTTCCATCCTTCTGAGGTCAGTAAAATGAGTACCCAGCATGTTGGTGGCAAAATGCTAATTAACTTCTAAAGGAAGTGAGAGTGAGCTAAGTGCTATATAAGTGTGATTGCACTACATAAGTATGATTGCAGTGACAGACTTTACATTCTTAGGATCCAAGATCACTGCAGATGGAGATTGCAGCCATGAAATAAAAAGGCGACAGATTCTTGGGAGGTAACCTGGGGAACATAGTTAAAAGTAGAGACATCACCTTGCAAACAAAAGTCTGCATAGTCAAAGCAATGGTATTCCTGGTAGTAATGTATGGTTGTGAGAGTTGGACCATAAAGCTGAGTGCAGAAGAATAGACACCTTTGAAATGTGGTGTTGGAGGAGAATTTTGAGAGTATCCTGGACAGCAAAGGGAACAAATAGGTTGATCTTAAAAGAAACCAACCCTGACCGTTCCTTGGAAGGTGAAGCTAAAGTACTTTGGATATCAAATGAGAAGAGAGGATTCACTTGAGAAAGCCTTGATGTTGGGAAAAAGCAAGGGCAAAAGAAGAAGGGGCGGCAGAGAATGAGATGGCTAGATGGTATTGTTGACGCAGAGCTGGGCGGGTTGAGGAGGCTGGTGGAGGACAGAGGTACCTGGTGTGCAGTGGTCCATGGGGTCACAAAGGGTCGGACTTGACTGTGCAACTATGATTGCTTTGGCTTTGCTTTGCTTATTTGGCCCCTGGAGTATAAAGAGCTTGGAAAAGCTGGTGTTTTGGCTATAACTCTCACAATTTCTCAATAGTTGGGTCACCTCTTGCTGTCTGGTGAAATCTGGAATCTGCAGTAAAAACCACTAACATTTCCAGGTTCTAGGACTGTACAGATAGAGAGGTTCTTAAAACTATGGAATTTGATTCTGCCAATCAAAAAAAGGGGGTGTTCACAGATATGACTTTCAAAGGAGAGTAGATAAATTCTGGAAGGAGGTTATCAGAGGCTGTGTGTTCTAGTCAGAGCTTGGAATGAACTAATTTTTAAAGTACCATATATGCTGGCATATTAAAACCAATTTTTCTCTCTTAAAATATTCTGGGAAAATGGAGTGCATCTTGCACCGTATATAGTAGCCTATAGCCTCGGAAAGTGGGTGGCAATATAAATATGAATAAATAAATAAATAAATATAGTGGGCTAATTTGGTAATAACAGGGTGCGTCTTATACTACGATGTGTCTTATACGGTGGCAAATATGGTAATTAAGATAAGTTGTAAACATTTAATTGTACAAGGGCCGAGAACCATTAACATAGTTTAGTAGCATAACTAGCATCAATCCTTGTAATTAATATATGTGCTTCACCTGGAGCCAGCGCAAAGGCTGGGCCAGGGGAGGCTCGAAAACGACGATGACGCCGCAAGACGCCGCCAATGTCTTGTTGGACTTTGTTGGACTCTCCCTCGGCCAGCCGGCATCGAAGGGAGAGAACCTGGGGGTCTTGGGTTTTTGGTGGGATATTGTTTATTGTTCTTTTGTTATATTGTTCTTTTGTTTACTATGGAAGCCGCCTAGAGTCAGGTTCGGCTGAGCGAGGCGGGGTACAAATTTAAAGAATAAATAAATAAATAAATAAATCTGAGCTGTGGCCAAGAGAAGGTTGAGGAGAACAGCTCGTGGTAGCAACAGCAGCAAAAGGACGGCTGGATGCTGCATGGAAATAGCCTAGAAACAAAACAAGGGAAGATCAGAGGATGTGTAGAGGATGTGTAGAGTGGTTCAGTTGCAGTCCTGCATCCCCAACTGCTCGTTTTGTGAGTTCAGTCCTAATAGGCTTAAGGTTAGGTTAACTCAGCCTTCCAACCTTCCAAGATCAGAGAAATAAGTACTGGTACTCAACATGTTGGCGGCAAAAGTGCTAATTACTTTGTGAACGCGCAGAGAGTTCTCTAAGTGCTATGAGGTGGTATCTAAATATACTTGCTATAGGAGAAAGAGGACACTTATTTCATGTCCCAATCAAACTCTGGACTGCCAAAATGAAGCTACTGTCTTGGCTTTGTCAGCTAAATGCAAGTCTTCATCTGTGCATATTTCTGGCAGTAATCGGCAGACCAGTAAATGAGCTGGATTCTGTATCTCCATATTCACTCAGCATGGTGTTATCTGCCAGCAGCCCCCGCTTGAACATTTTGGTCTTGCATTTAGGGACTCCAGCAGTGCTGGGCATGGGCCAGTTCGGACCGTTTCTCCAGAACCGGCAGCAACAATTTTGGGTGGTCTCCAGGGGGTGGGGGGTAGTAACTTTCCCGGGAGACCACCTGGGACTACTACTTTTTTTTTGAGGTGACAGGTTCGGTCACCTCTCCATCCAGGTGCTTGCTTTGTGGAGGGGGGAGAGAGAGAAGCCCTCCTCCCCTCTGCAAAGCAAGTGCCTGAAGCACTGGCATCCAGGCGCTTGCTTTGCAAGGGGGGGGGAGAGAAGCAATCCTCCCTTCCGCAAAGCAAGCACCTACATCCCAGTGCTCCAGGCATTTGCCTTGTGGAGGGGGGGAGGAAGCCCTCCCCCCTCTGCAAGGCAAGCGCCTGGAGCACTCGGCTGCCTCCTTTAAGATGGGGCTGGCTGGGGGTGTCGGGTACCTCCAGCCAGCCTGTACTGTATTTTTTTTTTGGCTCCACCCATGTCATTGGCTCCACCCATGATGATGGCTCCGCCCATGACATGACAATGGCTCCGCCCATGATGTCAGCTCCTCCCACAGTGTGGTAGTAAATTTTTTGGCTGCCCATCACTGGACTCAAGCCCTCGGCCAATTCAGGGTCCTCCAGATGACGTAGGGGAGGACAAGTTCCTCAGCCATGTCCTCCTTTAATGTTGTTCCTTGTCCAGTGCGCTCCTTCTTCCATCTTCTAATTTGGTTTTGTTCCTGTGTACCCTCTAGAGCAGTGGTGGCGAATCTATGGCAAGCATGCCACAGGGGGAGCACAGAGCCCTTTTTGTGGTCATACGTGCCTTCTCCCCAGCACAGAGTTTGGCCCACCTCTCTGCCCAGCAGACCAATGGGAGCGCTTCCTCCCCCCCAGCACAGAGTCCACTCTGCCCAGCAGCCCAGTGAAAGTGCTTCCTCCCTCCTCCAGCACAGTTCACACCTGCCGTTCTGTCCAGCAGCCCAATGGTAACTCTTCCTCCCTCCCCCCAGCACAGAGTGGGTTTTGGGTTGCAGTTTGGGCACTTGGTCTCTAAAAGTTTCACCATCACTGCTCTAGAGTGTTAGTTCTTGCCATAAAGCTCTTCCTGGATCTGAGTCTGTGGACTTGAGACACATATCCACTGCTATTTCTTTATCTTAGGTAGAGTAATACCAACAAGAGGACATATTTTCTCAACTAGTGTAGATTTGAGGCATCCTCAAGGATACTAAATCCACCTTTAAAAGAAACAAAGAGAGGTGGAGAAATAGAAATAGGAGAATTCGAGCCTTTAGTCAGAAAAATGACTGTGGGGAGATTTGAGGAAATTATATCTATATCTATATCTATCTATCTACCTATATCTATATCTATCTATCTATCTATATATCTCTATCTATCTATATATATATATATATCTATCTATATATATATAAGTATTTCTCTTTTTCTTTGCTTTTTTGTGTTATGATGTTGGACATCCACCTTTAATCACGTTTAACTAAGTCATTAGGGAGGCCGAGGAAGCAACTTTATAAAAATGCAGAGTAATAATCTGTGTATGCTCAGAGATGCTCAAAATATTTCTGATCATGAATTATTTGTTCTTGATTTAGCTGCTGATTTATGTAGCCACTTATTGCTGCCTTTCATTATTACACTGTCTCAGTGTCTTCTAATTGGGACAAGGTCATTATTCTTTATTAACTTATTTAGTGCAAACAAACAGGCTACAGTATTTGAAGAATGAGTGAACAACAGAAATGTTGGTGCAAGGCAGGGTGAAGAGAGATGTAGATAAGTGCTAAACCTTCATTGAACAAATTGTCAGATTCTGGGGTGTTAGGGCTGCATTCTCCAACTTGTGACTTTCCAGTTGTTTTGGACTGTGAAACAGAATCCCCAGACAGCAATGACATTGTCTGGTTTCAAAATAGGAGTTGTGTTAGCATATGTGTAACCAAGGGGAAAAAAAACACTACCACAAACAAAAATGTTGTAGCACATGAAAAAAACTAATGCTATATTTTAATGCGATCTTTTATAGATCAAATCCAATTCCTCACACATAAGAGTGTTGTTGTTCAGTCGCACAGTTGATTCCGACCCTCTGCGACCCCATGGACCACCGTCCGCCAGGCACTTCTGTTCTCCACCATCCCCCTCAACTCACTCAGGTCTGTGCCCATTGCATCTACAATACCATCTAGCCATCTCATTTTTGGCTGTCCCCTTCTTCTTTTGCCCTCCACCTTTCCCAGCATCAAAGCTTTCTCAAGTGAATCCTCTCTTCTCATTTGACGTCCAAAGTACTTCATCTTCATCTTTACTATTTGACCTTCTAGGGAGCAGTCAGGGTTGATTTCTTCTAAGATTGACCTATTTGTTCTCCTCGCTGTCCAGGGGACTCTCAAAACTCTCCTCCATCACCACATTTCAAAGGCATCTATTCTTCTGTGCTCAGCTTTCCTAATGGTCCAGGTCTCACAACCATACATTGCCACAGGGAATACCATTGCTTTGACTATGCGAATCCTTGTTTGCAATTTAATGTCTCTACTTTTCACTATGCTCCCCAGGTTTCTCATAGCTTGCCTCCCAAGAATCAGGCGCATTTTTATTTTATGGCTGCAGTCACCATCTGCAGTGAGCTTTGATCCTAAGAAAGTAAAATCTGTCACTGCTTCTACTTCTTCCCCATCTATTTTCCAGGGACTAATAAGGCTTGTGGCCATTATCTTGGTTTTCTTGATATTGAGTCTCAAGCCAGCTTTTTCACTCTCTTCTTTCAACCTAATCAGGAGCTTCTTTAGGTCTTCCTCACTTTCTGCCATTAGGGTGGTAACATCTGCGTATCTTAAGTTGTTGATGTTTCTCCCAGCAATTTTGATCCCAAATTGTGATTCCTCCATCCCTGCACTAGCACATTATGTGCTCTGTGTATAAGTTGAATAAACAGGGTGACAAAATGCAGCCTTGTCTTACTCCTTTTCCTATTCCAAACCACTCTGTCCTTCCGTATTCTGTCCTAACTGATGCTTCTTGACTCTTGTATAAATTTCTCATGAGACATATAAGGTGTTCCGGTATTCCCATCTCTTTAATTACTTGCCACATTTTGTTGTGATCCACACAGTCAAAGGGCTTGGTGTAGTCAATGAAACAGAAGTAGGCTTGTTTCTGATATTCCTTTGTGTTTTTTCCACGATCCAACGTATGTTGGCAATGTGGTCTGTAGTCCCCCTGTCTCTTCTGAACCCCGCCTGCAGTTCTGGTAATTCTCTCTCCACGTGCTGCTGCAGTCTACCCTATATTATCTTGAGCATCACCTTGCTAGTGTGTGGGATGAGCGGAATTGTTCGATAATTCGAACATTCTTTTGGCATTACCCTTTTTTGGGATTGGAACGTATACTGATCTTTTCCAGTTCTGTGGCCATTGTTGTGTTTTCCAAATATGCTGGCATATAGAATGCAATAATTTGATTCCATCATCTTTTAGGGCTTTGAAAAATTCAACTGGGATACCATCATTTCCACTGGCATTGTTGTTTGCAGTGCTTCACTCTCTAAGGTGTCTGGTTCATGTTGAATGTTCTCATCATTGTGATTATCAGGGGTGTTGAGGTCCTTTTTGTAGAGTTCCTCTGTGTACTCTTTCTATCTTTTCTTAATCTCTTCTGCCACAGCTAACTCCTTGCCTTCTTTGTTCCTTATCATGGTCATTTTTGCTTTAAATGTTCCCTTGATCTCACCAATTTTTTTGAAAAGATTTCTAGTGAGATCTATGGCAATGTATGGCTCCAAGGTAAACTGTCAGTGGTTGGTTTAGTAGACACAGGTTGCAAATTGTGTGAGTCATTGTGGCATTTTGCACCGAATAATGACTTAAGCTGGCTGGATACCTCATTGTTTTAGATCAGGGGTTCTCAACCTATGGCCTGGGGGCTAGATGTGGCCCATGACACCATTTCATGTGGCCCACCTCCACCATACCCTGAAGTGCCATGTGGCCATCTGGCCCCCAAAGCAAAATGGTCATCCGGCCCCTGAAGCTATCCGAGGGAGCATGACCTGGGTAGAAAAGGTTGAGAACCCCTGGTTTAGCTATCTGGGTGCTGAGCTAGAGTTTGAGAGTTTTGCTTCCTTGTTGTACATCCCAGAGAAGCAATTTCTGAGCACAGTACTGTACTAGATATGTAGAAAACCCTGAAAAGAGTTGTCCTATGTTAGAATTGATTTGATGACATGCAGTTATTATTAACAGATTTGATATTTGAAGCTTTATTCTCTAAAAAGTGACAATGGTTAGTAGGCAAAGGAACCTAGGCCAGTGATGGCGAACCTTTTAGAGACTGAGTGCCCAAACTGCAACCCCAAACCCACTTATTTATTGCAAAGTGCCAACACAGCAACATGGGAGGAAGGAAACTCTGCCATTGGGCTGCAGGGCAGAGGGGTGGGGTGAACTCTGTGCTGGGGAAGGAAGGAAGTGTTCCCATTGGGCTGCTGGGTAGAGGGGTGGGGTGAACTCTGTGCTGAGGTGTCTGCATGGGTGCCCACAGACAGGGCTCTGAGTGCCACCTCTGGCACGCATGCCGTAGGTTCGCAATCACTGACCTAGGCTGTGGAAAATAACAGCTGATAACTACCTAACCATTGTGTCACTGCATCCCCTGGGGTGCTACTTTTCTTTTGGGACTGCAGTGGCATAAGCGGTTAAGATGCTGACTGGAAGGTCAGCAGTTTGATACCCGAATACTGCACGATGGAATGAGCTCCTGTCTCTGTCCCAGCTCCTGCCAACCTAGCAGTTCAAAAGCAAGAAATTGCAAGTAGATAAATATGGACCACTTTGATGGGAAGGTAAACAACATTCCGTGCACTCCGGTGTGTAGGCGTGCTTGCCACGTGTCCATGGAAACGTTTGCTGATAGAGATAGCACTGGTTCTTTGGCTATAAACAGAGATGAGCACCGAACCCTAGAGTTGGATACGACAGGCTTTTGAGTATGGAGGACCTTTACCTAATGACTTAAATCTTGACTGATATTTAGTCCTTTGATTACCAAATTTCAATTTCTACACTAATTATGTTATCTGCAGTTATTTTCTACAGCCAGGTTGCTTCTCAGCTAACTATTATTTCTTCTAAAGAACAAACAAAGCTTCTAAGGTAAAGTCAAAGGTTTATCCTTTGCAATGCCTCAATGATTTTATCTGCTGTTCTTATCTGAGGTTCATTTACCTACTAATCATTTTTTACAGAACAAAGCTTCAAAGGAAAAGTACTGAATATCAAATAGGGGTCTTAAGTCATTGCCAGGTGTGAATATTGCCATATCGACACACAGTTTTCAACTTGTGTCTACTAACCAACCATTGTCACCTTATCTTGAAGCCTTTAATAAACTACTTTTGTTTAGTCTCACTCTTATGTCTGAGGAAAGGAATTTGATTTAGTTTTTCAGGTGCTAAAATAATTTTTTCTTCTTTCATTTTTTGTTTTCGTTTTGCTCTCTTTCTTGTCTGATATGAATCATGAGATTTGCGTAAGGCATCTTAAAAGTGCCAGGTTGGAGAAACCAACACAGGAAGAGCTATTTTAAGAAATAAATAACAAAATACTACTTGGGGAACAGTGTTGAGTATAGTAGTCTATGCTGTCTTGTCTTAGGGTTTCCTTTTTAAACTAACTCATTACTTAATGTTTAATTAAATGTCTCAGTGTATTTTAAACTTTAGACACTATTGTTCAGCTTAAACTAAATTAGAATACTGGTTCCTATCATAAAATCTCTCTCTCCCCCCCCCCCCATCAATATTCCAATCATTGCTTCAAAACATCTTCAAGTCTAGAATGTAATAATGATGATGATGCAACAACAGGAAAATGCTATGACATCTCCATAAGCTTTTTGTATGCTTCTCTTGCCAGGAAAACTGGCTGTTTGTATGTTAGTGGGAGTGGATCTGTTTTGCAGCAGGTCTTGTTCAATTTCAGGTACAGTAAAACCTCGTATAACACTAAAACTTGGTTCCACAAGTCTTGGTGTTATCCGACTTTTAGTGTTATCCGATGCATGTTAAAATCCTATGGGATGCATCGGATAACATTAAAGCTCCATAGAGATACATTGTAACCGCACAGGCTTTAGTGGTTGTTATCCGATGCATCCCATAGGATCTTAACGTTATTCGATGCAATTCTCCCCCCCCCCGATTACTTAACGTTGTGCGATTTTAGCGTTATCCGAGGTAAATGTTATCCGAGGTATTACTGTACTTCCAATTTGCTAGCATCACAGATAGCAAATGGTGAGCAAAGACCATTCTCATTGGTTTATTGAACATCTGCTGATGTTGCTACAGCCCTGTTGTCAATGGCATTCTCGAGTGACCTATCCTTAGCTAATATTTTAAGGAAGCAAATCTAAGGTGTCCTTTTTAAGATACAGGTTGGTTGAAGGACTTTCTTTAGTCAAGGGATTGGCGGAAGATTGATTAGGACTTTCTGCTAAATCAATGGCTGGTTTCTAATCGTTTGTAAAGTTTCTGGATTCCTCATTGCCTATATAGTTTGTATGTTTTAGAGAAAACCATTTCCATAAGATTCTGATAGCCCTGTGATGCCAAACTTGGCACTCTAGCTGTTTTTGAACTTCAGTTCCCAGAAGCCCAAGTCCCTGTGAACCCACATGAATGGGTTTACTGTGTGTACGTAAACCTATTTGTGTGGATTCACAGAGACTTGGGCTTCTGAGAATTGAAGTTCAAGAACAGCTGGAGTGCCAAGGTTCGCCACTGCGGTCATGGGCTAATGCTTAGGAAGAAATCAGAACTGGAATTCTATGTGAAACAGCTTTAAATATTAGTTCAGGTACTGATCACAAACTCCAGGCAAATCATGTGTCTAGGAACTGCCTGTTTCTTAATTCCTGTTTGAGTCTCTTTTTATAAGTAACTCTGGTTGGTGGATCTGAGAAAAAATAGTAAAGACCCTTCAAGGCTGAAATCTGCCCCTTTAATTCCATGGGGAAGGTTTTGAACAAACACAACAGAACTGTATAAGTATACCATGCTTGTCTTTCTTTGTAGACAAAGTGTTCTAACCATCAGTTATGTTGGCCGCGCTGTTCTGTAACTTTCTCAGTTTTCTGATGCCTGTTGTGTGACTTCACTGTCACGGCTGTAAGCTAGCCAACCTTCCCATGGTCTGTTGAGGTTCTGCACTTGCAGTGTGCACTCTCTGATTTGTCACGTGTGGAACATGTGGCTTTTCCCTTTGCCAACTTTAGCTAAGTGAATAAGTGGCAATGAAGTAGATGCAGCTTGTTCCAGGGGTAGATCATGTCTGACTGTTAATTGAGGTTCTCTTAGTGTTTCTCTCCTTCCTCTTTGTAAACCAGAGCACCCAATTTCAAACATGTGTCACTAAGTCATGGTGGGTCATTATTGTCATTATTGTCAATATCCTTGATCTTTTTTAGTCCTGGGTGGGCTTCTGGCAACTGAAATCTGAAACCATTTTGAGGGCCAAATTTGAGGATTACTCATGTAGGGATTGTTGGGATTAAAGTCTGTGGTACTTCTTGTAGTTTTTGCATTTCTATGAGATTGTTGTCAGTTTTACCATCTTCTCTGTCATTATTGTCTTTCACTTCCTCTCCCTCCTGTCTTAGATAACCCACCTCTCCACTTAAGAAAATTGCATCCAAGAAAGCTAATAAACCTTGTTAAAGCAGATGTAAAATTAAAGAGAAAATCAATGCATTTGGAATGATCAAACAGTTTGCTCCAGGTCTTATAGATCTGCATGGGTTTCAGGTTGGGTGGCATCAATATGTCGATCATATCATAGAATAACTGAGTTGGAAGGAGTCAGTGAGGCTATCAAGTCAAGTCCAATCTCCTGCTAAATGCAGGAATCCAAATCAAAGCAGATGTGACAGATGGTTCTCCAATTTTCTTGGGAATGTCTCCAGTGCTGAAGTGCTCCCAAGGTCATTGGTTCCATTGTTCTAACAGTTCAGAAGTTCTTCCTGATATTCAACATATCTGGTTTCCTGTAATTTCAGCCCATTATTATAGGTCTTACTCTCTTGGATGATAGAGAACAGATCTTACCTCTCTTTATGACCATCTTTCAAATTTTTGAAGATGGCTAGATGGTATTGTAGATGGAATGGGCACAGAGATGGGCAGGTTGAGGAGGATGGTGGAGGATACTGTGCTTGGAGACCAGAAGGACGGGGTTTGATTCCTCGAGAGCTGTACAATGAGGGACATGAAAGGAGCCTTGTTCGGGTATCCCCTGCCAAAATCCTTTCAACCCAGAGTAATCTCTGACACGAAAACACAACACATCCTTGTTGCCTTCCTTTGATTTTGCTCCAGTTTGTTAGCATCCTCCTTAATGTGCAGTGTCTGGAACTGAACACAGTAGATGTGGTTTACTTAGTACTGAATAGAGAAATGGAGTGGGACTAGAACTTTGTGGGTTTTGAAAACTATGCTTCTGTTAATGCAGCCTAAAATAGCATCGGTCTTTTTTGCAGCCACATTGCACTGCTGACTCATGTTCAACTTGTGATGTACAGAAATTCCAAGATCATTATCTCTTGTCATATTATTGAGTCAGGTATCTCCCATTTTGTAACTGTGCATTTGGGTTTTTTCTCCAGGTGTAGAACATTGCACTTATCCCTGTCAAATTTAATTCTGTTGTTTTCAGCCCATTGTTCAAGCCTATCAAGATCTTTCTGAATTTTGTTCTTGTCTCCCAAGGTATTAGCTATTCCACCCAATTCTGTGTCATCCATACATTTGATAAGTATTCCATGCACTCCTCATCCAAGTCATTAATGAAAATGCCACCCAGTTTTCTCTTTAATATCTATTGATTGAAGTGCATTGCACTGTTAGGAATTCTTTAAAAATGAGGCTGCATTAAAAAATTTATTTACCTCTCCCAAAAATTTGCAGTAGCTGTCTTCTTTATGCCATCTCATTTCTTCTTAATGTGCCCTAGAATGGGTTGGTGGTGGTAAAAATAAGCTAGACAATTTTGCACTGTGATCTTGTAAGATTCACTATGAATGCTCCTTTGTATCTTCTTGCAAGTAAAAAGCTCACCCAATAAGGAGTGAGTTAGTCAGAATACGTCTTCCTGAAATAGTGCACCCTTTTATTCACAGAAACTTAAAAAATGTCAATGTTAAAAAAATAGCAGTGTCTACCTTCACCCTTAGGAAGTCGTTCATTTTCGTGTCAGAGGTTACTCTGGGTTGAAAGGGTTTTTGCAGGGGATGCCAGAATGAGGCTCCTTTCATGTCCCACATCGTGCAGCTTTCGGGAATCAAATCCATCTTCCCAGTCTCCAAGCCTAGCGCCTTAACCACTAAGCCACTGGTAGAGCTGCCTTTAGGTATCGCCCTTAGGAGGTGATACCTCTGCTAAAGCAGTTAGGAGCCTACCTCATATATTTTTTCATGGCTGGACCAGGCTTCCATACTGCGAAATGAGGTGATTTGCATTCTGGGCTGTATGACTTCGTATTGCAAGTGGAGGGATTGGGGAGTCTCTGATTTTTAAATGCGTATACAGTAGTATGCTATCACACAAGGGAAAAGGGGGGGGGGGATGAAATCTTTCCTTGTACATGGAAAACTTCCTTTGAACAAATGGCCACAATGAGAACTAGTAACTTGTTTTAAGGGAATGTTTAGACTGCCAAGTTCTTCTGCAGCTTGTGCAGTGATAAAGTCCCAACTTATCTGATCTAACTGAGAAGGCCCAATGCCAAAAGAATGGAAGGCCCTGCCTTCTTAGTCACATCTGAACCTTGAGAGCAGAACTGTGTAATTTTGATGCAACCCCAGAATATCAGAGAGTAAACCAAACAAAAAAAAAAGACAAAAAAGTTGTGGCACCTTAAAGACTAAGTCCTGTGTTTAAATATGAGCTTTCATGGATCAAATCCACTTCATCAGACCCCAGAACAGTTTCCTTGTGCGTTAGGTCTTGATTCCCCCCATTTATTTCCTTTCATAGTAGTATGTAGAACTTTTTTTAAATTATTCTTGTTGTTGTTAAGCTGAAGCAGAATGAGTGGGGGATATTTCACATAGAGATGCAATGTAAGTTTAAGATTCAGATGTAGAATTGTCTCTTTAAAAGTGCTCTCTGATCCAAAGGAGTGAGAAATTGTTCCTTTTAGTAGCAGGCTGGCTGAAAAATCTCACTATGTAACTGTGAAATGCTCACATTTATTTTTATCATGTATCTGGTTTTGAAAAACCACAGCTGGCTAAGGTGAAATTTTAGGATCTGGGTTAAGTTTGTTCTCTGTCCGATGTATTTTTTTTTAAAAAAATTATGTTAACAGTTGTAGAAGAAGTTGGCAGTCTAAACATTGGTCCTTCCCCCAAAAAAATCTTCAAACCCAATGTAATGTCAGTATTGCGGAAGATCATTGTGTGAGGAGATGAAATCTCGTGTTTTTTCTCGAGAGTTCCATCCTAGATCAGGTCTGCTTTTTCTTGATGAGGAGTGTGGAGCCAGTATGGAGCTCATCCACACACGCAAAACAAGTTTGCATCACTATTAATGAAACAATGCGCATAGTGACAGGATGCCTCAAACCTACACCAGTTGAGAAAATATACCCTCTTATTGTCATTGCTCCACCTAATAGAAGGAGAGGAGTAGCCGTGGACACAGAGAGAGCTAAGTAAGAGAAGGACCCTTGACATCCTCTGAACCAGAGGTGCCCAAACTAAGGCCCGGAGGCAAGTGTGGCCCCTGATGCCAATTCATCCAGCCCACAAAGCGCTCATCGCTCCTGGAAGTGGAAGTAAAACGCACCCCTGGGCCTTAGTGACCGGCTCCCTGAACCACATGATCGGCCCACGGCCCAAAAGGTTTGGGCACCCCTGCTCTGAACGGATGCGTACCTCATGTCTGCCAGCTCAGATCCAGGAAGAGCTTTATGGCATGAACAAACATTCTTGAAGACACGCTAGAGCAAAACCAAATTAGACGATGGAGGAAGGAGCTCACGGGGCAAGGAACAACATTAAAGGAGGATAATGTTGGCAGTCCAGGGTTTGATGGCGACATGAAAGAAGAAAAAGTGTTATGCTGCTGTTGTGGTTTGCTTACAAACAGTTATCAGCAAAGGATAACATTTCTTTCAGCCTTTAGTGTGTTTATTGCCTTTGAATCCAAAAGAACTTTTATTATACTCTTTGGCAAAACACCAAGTTGCTAGTACTCATGGTACAAAGTGTAACTTAGGTATCAGCAAGAAATGACAAAGGCTTGGAGTGTGAAAGACAGTGTTTGAAAGCAGAAGGACTGGTGCCGGTGCCTAGAAAATGTTTGGATCAGGTGGAGTACGTCTGATTACCTTGTTTGGTGAAGCACTTGCCCTGTCTTGGTTTTTCTGCAGTTCTGTGCATGGAACTGAAAAGATCTGTGCAGGAGAAGAACAGAGGCATCTGAGAAGAAAGTGGCATTAGCATTATATGTAAAGATAAAGGTCTCACATGCTCAAAAGCCAGTTGTGTTTGACTGTAGGGTGCAGTGCTCATTTCTGTTTACATCCAAAGAGCCTGCAGATGTTTCCATGGTCATGTGCCAGGTGCGAATAGATGGTGAAACACACAGAAAACTTATCTTTCCTGCCAAAGCAGTACCTATTTATCTGCTTGCAATTTCTTTTTTTCAAACTGCTAGGTGTACAGACAACTGGCATTCACTTCATTACGCAGAACTCGGGTCTCAAACTCCTGAAAATCTGGACTTTCTGGTCATCAAGCTCAGTGTCTTAACCACTAAGCCACCGATGGCCATTCTTATATACAAACACTTGCATAAATATGATGGTTGAGGGTCAGGCTTGCCGTAGATATTTGAAATAAATAAAAAGTGGGATTTCCAGACAGTGCCTAATTAACCCAAGCAGACAAGTAGCAAATATTTTACTGTTATAAACTCCTCAAACAAAGAAAAAGAGCATGTTTGTTGGCGGCTGCGAGGCATCATAGCCAAAAAATATTGCTATTTTTGTTATCTGTATCCTCTGACTTTGCTATTTAAAAACACCCACAGAATATTACAGCGGTTAGGGAGGAACAGGGTAAAGATATAAAACAGAACTAAAAATAATAAAATGTAGGACTGAAAGGGCATTTTGGTTAAAAGCAGATACAGTAATACCTCATATAACATTAGTATCGAATAACACGAAAATCGCATAACATCAAGGAATCTGGGGGGAAGAATTGCATCAGATAACATTAAGATCCTATGGGATGCTTCAGATAACAACCGCGAAAGCCTGTGTGGTTACAATGTATCTCTATGGATCCCATAGAGGATCAGATAACACTAAAAATCATATAACACGAAGACTTGTGGAACCAGGTTTTAGTGTTATATGAGGTTTTACTGTAATAGGAAGAGCTTGAATATATTAACTTTGTGCTGCATCTCTTGGCCTCCCTCAAAGCCCCATGCTGGCTTAGGGGATTCTGGGACTTTTAGTCTGAAAAGGTAACACTGTTCAGCAGTGAACAAAAATTCTAAAATAGTTGAAGTCGCTTTAAGAAGGATCCAAGGAACAAGCTTGACAGACCTCCAGGATAAGGACTTTAGCCACTTAGGGACATCAGCATGGTACTTGAGGCAGAGCAATGTAAGAAAAAAGACCTATCCTAGCTTCATGGAGCTTACACTCCTTTCCTTACTTTTGCCCCAGGAGGAAGACAAAGGTAAAAAGTAGAAGTTTCACAGAAACAGAGAGTTGGAAGACCATCCAGTCCAACCTCCTGCTCAGTGAAAAAATCCAAATCAAAGTGTATCTGACAGAAGGGTTGTCTAACGTTCTTTTGAGTGACTGAGAACAGATTCTGCCCTTACTTTGTAGGACTGTCTTTTAAGTATTTGATGGGTCCTATTATAACTCTAAGGCTGCAGTGGCTTGGTGGTGAAGACGTTGAGATTGATGACTGAAAGGTCAGCCATTTGAGACCCAAGTGCTGTGAAAAGGAGTAATCTGTCATCTGTCCCAGCTCCTGCCAGTCTAGCAAGAAATTGAAAGTACTGTAGATAAATAGGTACTAATTTGGCGGGCAAGGTAACAGTGTTCCCTGCATTCAGTCATGCCTGCCACCTGACAAAGGAAAGGTTTTTAGATGCAGAAAGCACTGACTCTTCGGCTGTAAAAGGAGCCTCATTTGGGCATCCCCTGAGTGGAGTTTCTTCAGCAAAATCCTTTCAACCCAGAATACTTTCCGACACTCAATTATTCTTATTAATGGAGATGAGCACCACACCTTAGAGTTGGACACAACTGGCTTTTGAGCAAGGGAGATCTTTACCTTTATCATAACTCCTGAGCCATCTTTTCTCAAGGCTAAGCATGCCTAGTTCTTTCATTCTTTTCATTATCTGCAGGTTGAAGGAAGAATTCAGGGGTTTTGCCTGCCTTGTGGCACTTCTAAGACAAACAGATTTATTTCAGTGTGAGCTTTCATGGATTACAGTTCTCTTCTTTGGATGCTGATGTGCACGTTCTTTATTTGCTGCCAGTCATAAGCAGTGTTTTGCTGGATCTGACCATTATACTGAGCTACCTGTTTCCAACAGTGGCTGGATTGGTTCCTTCTGGGAAGATCACAGTAGAGCATGAAGGCAAAACCATTCCTTGATTGTCTCTCTGGCAGCAACTGATGTTGAGACATCCAACTCCTGAACATGAGTTTTCGGCACTATTCATGGTTGAGAATAGCTGCTGCTGAATATATTCTTTAGTTTGCCTAATCCTGCCAGAAAATAGTTGCATTGGTTTCAGGCCAATGTGGCTTCCTCTTTTCTTTAGCCTTGTCCGTATCAAAACCTGCTCTTCAAATGCAAAGTTTCCATTGGGGGTTGCTGGCATGTTCAAGATAGAAGAATCAAAGTTTATATTCTGTTGCCACTTTTTGGATTGCCTGCAAGCCTTCCGGCCATTGAAGGTGAAATCTCATACCTGTTGAGCCTAACTTGAAGGTTTACAGTTCCTTTCTTGAGGATACAGCTTAAGATCTCACTCGGTCAGCACTGATCAAGCCATCCCCTGATGAGCATCTGTGGCATCATACCTGGCAAAGTGATCTAGAAATCTTGAGAGCATGTGTGTGTACGGGTGCACACATGCGCTTCAAATTCAGTGGACTATGTCTTGCAATATAGTGTGAAGAATTATTTTCTGTTCATTCCTAAACACTTGATTGTTTCAGATGCCCTTTTCTGACCCCCTCCACCCATTGCAAAATTAGAGAAAAGGTCAGAATTGGTGGCAACATTCCTTTCTTTTTAAGAATTGAAACTATTTCACTGAACTCTTTACCTCTGACCTTGAACAAGCCAGTTAGTGTTTGTGAAACAGTTGTTAAAAACCCAACGTCATGCCTCTAAATTTAGTATGTTAATCCAACGTACAGTAGTAATACCTCAGATAATTACTGCATCGGATAACGCTAAAATCGGATAACGATCTGTTAGTGTTATCTGATGCAGTCATTTTGTAGCAGCAGGGTGGCTGGAAAGCTGAACGGGATTCTCTGTTCAGCTTCCCCAGCCACCCTGCAGCTGTAGATCGGGTCCTCTGATCTCCCTGGAGCAGGCAGGGGGATCAGAGAGCCCGAAATAGGTTAAAAAAAAAAAGACATCCCTGGCCAGTGGAGCAAGCCAAAATGCCGGGGTTCGAAACCTGATGTTTTGGCTTGTTGCACTGGCCGGGGACGTCGTGGAAGCCCAGAAACAGCTTGGATCGGGTCCTCTGATCTCCCTAGAGTAGGCGGGGGGGGGGGGTCAGAGAGTCCAAAATGGGTAAAAAAAAGTCTGGGTTTTTTTACCCATTTCGGGCTCTCTGATCCCCCTGCCTGCTCTAGGGAGATCAGAGGACCTGATCCAAGCTGTTTCTGAGCTTCCTCCACGTTCCTGGAGGCTGTAACAAGCCAAAACATCAGGATTCGAATCCTGACATTTTGGCTTGTTGCAGCCTCCAGGAGGGTGGGGGAACTTCAAAAATAGCGCACATCGGCTCTAGGGAGGTTGGGAGACCCAATGCGCGCTAATTTTGAAGTTCCCCCACCCTCCTGGAGGCTGCAACAAGCCAAAACGTCAGGATTCAAATCCCGATGTTCTGGCTTGCTGTAGTCTCCAGGGAAACAGGGCTTTTTTTAATGTTGTATGATCAATGCATCGCACAACGTTAAAAACCGGATAGTCTCATCATTATCCAATGTACTAGTGTTCTTGTAAATTTGAAGGATGTGGCCAAATATTGGCAGATATCCAATGCAAGCTACAGATATGATAAATTATTTTTGGAGAATATAGCTTCAATAATCCTTCAGCCCGCATGGGTATTGTGGTTGGTGGAAGGTGTAGTTTCAAAAATAGGTCTTTTTGTAAGCTATGGTATTGGTATAATGTTTAACCCCAAGTTTGGCCGGACATCCCGCTATGGTAGTGGACTAGACCGTACAGCCAGCGACTCAACACTGAGTGTTGGGCGGTGGTAAATAACCTGACTCCCTAAAGCGGGCAATGGCTATGAGTGTAAGAGCCCCTTTAGGTGGGGTGATGGTTCCCCCTCAGTGGAGGAAATGCCACTGGAAACCATCCTATTGGGCTCAACGACAAATGAGCGGAGGAGGAACTCTGATTCCCAATAGTCATGGAGGTGGAAGAGGCCATGCCAGATGAACTGGCTGTGAAGGGGCACCGTGTCCATATCTCGTCAAAGCTGCAGCAGTCCATTGCAGTCTAATTTCATATGTGCTGCAGGAGATGATACTGTGATCATAGTGTGTTGGTTACTAATGGTAAGCTTGGATCCACCTTAAACAAATTCACGCCAATGGCATTTTTCCTGCTTCAGGAAGAAATGCATTCTTGGATATGAGTTGCAGCCACTGCCACAATTTCCTATGAGGTGGCTTTGAGTTATGTAAAAAATTCATTTTTCCTATGGGGTTGCTTCAATTTACATAAATATCATTTTCCTACGGGTTTGCTTCGAGTTAATTAAAAAATTCATGTTTCCTATGGGTTTGCTTCGAGTTATGTAAAAATTCATTTTTCCTATTGGTTTGCTTCAAGTTAAGTAAAAAACAGATTTACATAAAAGCGTACAGAACAGACTTTTTACGTAAGTAAGGGTTTTATGCTATCCTTTGTAGTATATTATTTCTACTTTGGCTTACTTTATTGAGTTGTCACCACTCAAAACATTTTCTTGTTCCAGATGTCTTTTATGGCTGGTTTGTATAGACATTTCCATGACTCAATGAGTGTAGCACATGGGATTGCGGGTGATGCATGTTTGAATAAAATTAAGTCATCAGAGAGCACATTTCAGAGAGGATATTTGTAGTGCTTCTTAACTGCTTCCAGTTCCCTTCTTCTTTTTTGTGGGGAGAGGGAGAGATTCCATTCCTTCCTCTGTAAGAAGTCAAACTTTCAGTAATCAAATGATGTCTGTACTGGGGTAAACCACCCAGCATGCAAGTCTCCCATCAGCTTTCGGAATATTTTTGTCTAGATTCCGTGGGTGGGAATTGTTAGGCCCCTGTAAACTATTTATTGAACTCTTTATTGTCCTTTCCACAACACTATTTAACAGTAGGGGCTGCAGTGGCTCAGTGGTTAAGAAGCTCACCTTGTTAGCTGGAAGGCTGGCAAGTCAGCAGTTCGAAACCTGGGTACTGCATGATGGATTGAGCGCTTGTCTCTGTCTTGGGGACATAAAAGGATACTCATTTGGGTGTTTCCTAAGTGGAGTTTCTTCAGGGCGGTAGCAAGTATTCTAGCTGTGGGTGGGTGAATATTTTTCAGGGTGGGCAACAAAGCCTCTTTTCAATGCATTCCTATGGGAAGCCATGCCTTGCCAGGGTGGGCAAACTGCTACCTCAGGATGGGGCCCCCACTGGCTATGGCCCTGATTTTCTTCTGCAAAAATCCTTTCAACCCAGATTAATTTCTAACATGAAATTATTATTATTTTACAGTCTCTCACAGTCTCGTGCAGACAACCCACAAACAGAATGGGATATAGTGTACACACATATAAAGTTCTTTTTGTATAAAATATCTCTTCAGGATGATGCAAGAGAGCTGTAAGGACTGCTGTCATTTTCTTGATAATGACTCTAAGGCACATACAACAGGAGACATTACAATGATGGTACATACAAATCTTTGCAAGTTATGCTGAAGTTGGTTATAATTTCTTTCCTATGGCTTGTCTCTTGGAAATAATTTTGACACATTTTGTTATTCATACTTAACCATGCCCAGTTTATCTGTTATCAGCTATCTTTGAACTTTCATTGCATAGTGTAACTGGTGGTGAATTCCTGCTTCTGGAGGTTTTTAGTGCAGCAAAAAAGACCATTTCTCCTCATTTATGAAATTATCATTGCATGATCACCTATGGCAGTGTTTCCCAATGTGGGCACATGCCCCACAAGGGGATTTCAATTCCCAGATGCCTAAGTCAGTACATTGGCTGATCAGTGCGTTGGTGAATTTACTTAGGCTTTTGGGAATTGAAGTCCAAAAACCAAAGGTTAGGAAACACCGACCTAGGGGAAGTTATTACTCATTGTTGATGATCAGGCAAAGGACTCTATAACAAATAGATCACTAATAGGATATTCTTTTGTCTGCTGTTGCAAGTGGTGCTTTGGCATTAAATTAAGGTAGCACATAAATACTATCCATCCATCCATCTATCCATAAATAAACTTGGATATGAATGTATAGCGTGATACTGAATATACTCCCACCTGCTTTGGCCATTGATGAGTGCAGACTACAGTCTTGTGAGAAAGGCCTTAAGGCACAGTGGATGAAACTGAAGGCCAATGCCTAGTAATAAACTACATGCTTCTCTGTATATGGATGGGACAGTGTTCTGTCTTAAACTTTGCAGAATCACTGCTGACGCCACCAACTGCTGTCATTTCCCCCTAAAAAACTGGAACTTCATGTACATTGGAACCTCGGTTAATGTAATTAATATTTTCTCCGGGATGTTTCTTACAGCGAAAATTACTTTAACTTATTTCCCCATAGGAATGCTTGGAAAGCAGTTTCCCATAGGAATGCATTGAAAACCAATTAATCTCCTCAAGATTATTTATTTATTTATTTATTCAGATGTATATTGCCGCCCACTCGCCAAGGTGACTCAGGGCGGCTTACAGTCAAAACAGCAACAGTACAGTAAAAGTTATAAAATACAACCTCACAAAACAACCAAAGCAGAACACAGACTAACTCCCCTCTGGCAATTGTTGTGGGCCCAGAGGGGGCAAGGTTCTCAGCCGCCTGCCAGGCCATGGAATCTTCTCCCTCAGGCCATTGTTGTGGGCCCAGAGGAGGGGTCGATGTTCTCAGCCACCTGCTAGGCCGTGGAATCTTCTCCCTTAGGCCATTAACCAGGCCACTATTTTCTATAGATTTCCTCTTGTTACACAATTTTTATGTTAACCAAGCCGTTTGTTAACCGAGGTTCCACTGTACAGTATTCTGATTTTAGCTCTTTTAAGATGAAGAGTTGTAATGTTTGAACATGGTTTGCTGTTATCCCACTTCTGCCATTTGGTGCCTGGAGTTTCACCTCTGCAAATGTGGTTGCTCTACAGATTAAAAAAAAAGGAATAAGAATTTCTATTTGTTCTGGACCTTTGCCATTTGTTCTATGTGTACTTTCAGGAGAGTTTCTGCTGAATACACAGCAACAAGACTACTGATAGTCAGAAATACAGATTGTACCTTCTTTGCATGTATAGTTGTGACTATGGTTGAATAGATTGGAGTTGTCACCATTTGCCCCTTGCTCTCTCGTACTATCATTATTTGGTCCTGTGAACATCAAATGAGAAGAGAGGATTCACTTGAGAAAGCCTTGATGCTGGGAAGGGTGGAGGGCAAAAGAAGAAGGGGGTGGACAAAAACGAGATGGCTAGATGGTATTGTAGACACAATGGGCACAGAGCTGAGTGACTTGAGGATGATGTTGGAGGACAGAGGTGCCTGGAGGACGGTGGTCCATGGGGTTGCAAAGGGTCGGAATCAACTGTGCGACTGAACAACAACAAATGAATGACCTGTGCTTGGGCTCACCACGTCTTGAGGGGAAAAAAAAGGTTTGGTTATGGAAGCGGTAATCCCGATCTATTCCTGTAATATGGACTGTCAGCTACAAGGAACTTGAACTGGTTAATCTTTGAAGCTGCTGCTTCTGAGCCCTCTTATCAAAGGGATGACTTCTGTATGCAGCATCACACTCTTGGTAGCGGTTTAAGCTTTCTTCTTTTTTTGCAAATGTTCCCGGATATTTGTAACTTAATGTATAACCGCAAATGCTTGGGTCGTAAAGCTGACCTCTGAGATCTTGAACGGTGACGGTTTTCTATAAATATTTCTGGTTGGTTTAAGTCTATCGTATTGCTGCAGTCTGACTCTGCCACGTACCAGCTGCTTGAATGGAAAGTTTTTATTTTCTTTGAAACCCTTCAGTTTGTGATAAGAGCTTTAACTATATTCCTAGGATGGTGGCAAACCTAGAGTCAGGTTGTTAGCTTGAGTCTGGAATACGGAGTCAAAAATCACTGGGCACCAGCAAATGCCCATGCTACAGTGGGCTCCCAATCTCAGAATATTGTTGTAGCCATTGCTTTATTTTTCTTATATTGTTCCCTTTCTTCACTGTGTCCAAGTCATCAATCAGTCAAAGACTTGAGAGGAAGCAATAGCAGCTTTGGACTTTTTATCCTCTCCCTCTGGTTCTCCCAAGGGACTGCAGTCACTTAGTAGTTAAGATGCTAAACTTGATGACTAGAAGGTTGGCAGGTCAGCAGTTTGAGACCCGAGTGCTGCATGTTGGGAGTGAGCTACTGTTGTCTGTCCCAGTTCCTGCCAAACTAGCTGTTTGAAAGCAAGAAATTGCAAGTAGATAAATAGGTAGGTAAGGTACCAGTGTTCCATGCACTCCGGCATCTAGTCATGCCAGACAAATGACCACAGAAATGTCTGCAGATTCAGATAGCGCTGGCTGTAGATGAGCACCGACCCCTAGAGTCAGATATGCCTGACTTTTGAGCAAGGGAGACCACCAGATCTCTGAATCTAGGAGATGGTATGGATTGAGCCTAACTGGAAAGGTAGTTGAATAAAATGGAAAGGAGACAGAGGCAGTCTTTCTTAGAGCATTGGTGAAGGGTGTATTTCCTGAGAATACCTTCCCCAGGGGTCCTCAAAATTTGCATTATATCAGCCGACTGGATTGGGATTTGCTGTCTGCAGTACTGTATAGATATACAGATATATAGATATAGATATTCTTGGTAAGAATGCACATAGGGTGGTCAGCTCTACACTGAGAATTATATTTGTGAGACCATGGGAATTCAGAACTAGTGTCTGGATACAGATGTGAGATGGATGGACTTGAAGATCTGAATTGTACTCCCATAAAAGTACAGCGGCTGAGCATCAAAAACCCAAGCAAATGGGAGGAATTCTACCTTGGATAGATCTGCAGTTCTCCAGAGGAAATGACTTGATGACCTGGGGAGCTCTTATGCTTAAGTAGATACAGTTAAGTTCAAGAGACTCAGAAGTGCCAGTTGTTATAAGTTCCATTTCTCAGTTTAGGATAGTATGCTAGTTGTGCCTTGTATTGCAGAACAGTTAAATTGTGCCTTGGTTCTATTACTGTTCTATTTACAGTCAGGCTCCCCTGATGTAATGTCCACATATGGAGCTGATCTTTAGGACTGTCTGGAAATCTCATGTTCAGAATGAGGTTACCTGGAAGGGCACATTAGTTGCAAGTTTGTTTTTCAGACTCATTTGAAAGCACTGGCTTTGGTCTACCAAACTCTGTGTTATGGGTCTGTTTAAGGGCAATCTTGAGCCCATATGGACTTCTTAGGCATTAGGATTGGCCTCTGAGGTCCTGCTTATGGGCTTGCCAGTTAGACCTGCTTGGTCGGTGGATGGGAACTTTTCAATCCCATGCCTCAGTTGTGTCATAAATTGCTTTAGTCTTTTTAATTTTTAATAGGGATTTTGGAAACTATTCATTCTAAGCAAATTTCTTTAGAAACAGTTTGAAAAATTAATTGTAATTCTTGGGCCTTCCTTGGAAAAGTACCGGTATAGAAATATTTTTAACAGCCCAACAGTGATGTCGAACTTTTTAGAGACTGAGTGCCCAAATTCACCTTTGCCACTGACTCATAGGCTGCTGTCTGTGCCGCACCCTCACACTGCATGTGAGCCACTCACCTTACCCCAGACAGGGGAGGGAGGAAGCGCTCCCATTGGGCTGCTAACAGAGGGGCGGGGTGAACTCTGTGCTGGGGGAGGGAGGAAGTACAGTGCTCCCATTGGGCTGCTGGGGAGAAGGGCAGGGTGAGCTCTGTGCCAGGGGAGGGAGGAAGTACTCCCATTGGGCTGCTGGGCAGGGGCGGGGCAAACTGTGTACTGGAGTGACGGTACACATGCCCACAGAGAGGGTTCTGAATGCCCCCTCTGGCATGGGTGCCATAGGTTCGCCACCACTGTAGTCTTCTCCTGTTTTGATGAATGTGGCTTCCTTATATATTAGTTTTTTAATGGTGGTCTTCTTCCATGTCCTGATCAAACCCTGGACTGCCAAAATGAAGCCACTTTTTTGGCTTTGTTGTTGGCCAAACCTAAGTCCTTATTGGTGCAATTTTCTGGCAGTAACTTTTACTGGTGGTAGTGAGCCTCTTTGTAAAAACCATGACTAGTAGTTTGTTGCCTAAACATGAAGCTGTTCACGCAGTGGGGAGACTTTCAGAGCAAAGGGGGGGGGGGAGGACACACATTGACCTGATTTCCCTTCTGCTTTGCATTTGGACATAAGATTATAAACAAACTAATAAATAACCAACGTTAAACTAGCAGTGACAACTCAAGTTTTCCCTGGTAATCTCCCTTCAACCTTTAAGCTTCAATTCTTTCACTCCTGACTACAAATATTCCTCACCCTTCCTGTTTCCTTTCCTAGTTTTCTTCCCCCTGGACTCTGGCCCTGACTCCTTTTCCCATTCCATTTTTAGCTAATTTTGTCCTTCTCTGGCCCGTCCTCCTTTTTTTAAAGAATCCTTCAGAATGTTTTAAAACCGATTAAAGTAAATAATAAAGTTAACAGTGAAAATCATGCCATAATATTGGATTTTTTCTTATTTTATTGCAAAACTGCTCTTTTTTTAAAAAAAAAAATCCCAACATGATGGTTCTGTATTATGAAGCAGTGTAGACATCTTCTTCTTCAAGTGCTGTAACTAATTCTGAATATTAGCTATCCTCATTGTGATCAGCCATGAAGATTGTCCTGGGAACAATATAACGCAGTGGTCTTTCATTTGCCTACTGGATCACAGCATGACACCCGTACCACTGACCCAGTTCAGTGAGTCACTTTTTGATCCTGAGCCCTTTTGGCACATAAAGTCCTTTTCACCCCAAGCCAGGATTGAAGAAGATGTTAACCTCCATCAAGATGGCACATAAAGTCCTCTTCACCCCAAGCCAGGATTGAAGAACCTGTTGCTCTCCATCAAGATGGATTCAAGTGGGATTTAATCCACTTGGGGAACTATCATCCTCCCCTGTGGACTTCACCACCCAAGGCCGTTAAATCCTCAGAGTTGTCAGGTTAATTAAACGCTGCCTGATGATCCGTGCGGAGTCCCTGGCAGTATAGTCTACTCCAGGGTTTCCCAACCTTGGGCTCCAGGTGTTTTTAGACTTCAGTTACCAGAAGCTCAGGACAGAACACCTGCTGATCAGGGCTTCTAGTAATTGAGGTCCAAGAACATCTGGAGTCCCAAGGTTCAGAAACCCTGGTCTACTCTAATCCCATAGCAGAATAACCTGGCCAGACTACAGTGTACTCATAGTATTTTAAAACTAATTTTAGAAGCAGAGTCCACCATTTATTGGATTACAGGCTTCGTGTTTTGGGGATCTATAGGCTTTTGTAGAGCTCATTAAATATCCCCATACAGTTACCCCGTCTGTCTTTTCTCTGAGATCTGAGCAGCTCCAGGCAAGAGCAGCAAGAGCTTCTTGTCCTTCCTTGACAGAGGTTTCTTTACCACTAGTGCTCCCAAGTCTCTTAATAGTTTCAATGTAAAAGGGACAGTAAAAATTCATTATACAGTAAAACTTTGGTTTACTATTTTAGTCCATTCAGATAGTTTTGTTGGAAACTGGATCAATTATAAAGAGAGGTATGTTTTCCCATAGGAGTGCATTGAAAATAAATAAAAAGTTCCTGACCTAAAAAAAAAATCATTTTTTTTTAAAATGCCAGACACACAGTAAAAAGGAATATAAATGAGGGAGCTAAGCTCCCTATCTTTCCCTAACTTGCCTGGACTCCGGTGCTTTTTTCTCAGGATTGGTGTCGGGTGACGAAGAGGAGTGGTTTGTCTGGCCGCCAGGGCCAGCCACATCCAGAGCTCCCCCCACTGAAGAGACCGCACCCGGGCAAGGTGAACTGCTCACCCCTCCCCCTTCTGTGCCTGGGTTGGTGCTGCAAAGGGGGGGGGGAGCGATTGATCACAGTGGGGCAGCCTTACCTTGCATGTTTATGGCGCATCTTCTGGAGCCATTGCTAAGGTGTTGGATTTAAAAGACATCCCACACTTTAGCAATGGATCCAGAAGAGGCACCATAAATGTGCAAGTCTGGTCTGCTGCGATCATGCCACCCACAGCATCGAAAATGGCTGCAGTTGGTCTTATACACCCTGGGGAATTCCCGGTCATAAGGCGAAAAAACGTTGTGAGCCAGGACATCATTTCCTTGGGATTTCCAGTTGTAAACCTCTGCAAAAGTAAGACAAGGCAGTCAGGAACCAGAGTTTTACTGTCATGACTTTTTACTGTCTCTGTCAGTGAAATAACAGCAGCTCTTATTACAACCACCTCTTCTTGTATGTGGTTATAATAAGAATGCCATTCTCATAATGCACTTTGCAAGCATTGTTGACATTTCCCCAGAAGCAAAATACAGTATAGATTATTGCTACCTGTCTACTCAAGATTGACCCATGATGATAACTCTGCCTCACCTGGAAACCCAGTCTCTACAGTAAACTTGGCATTACTGTTTTAAGCCCAAGGAGAGGGGCAGCACTACAGTAATCATATTTTAAAGAGCAATATTTTGAGTGTACTTATTTTAGGGTGAAGTCTACAAGATCAGTGATGGTGAACCTTTGCACTCCAGCTGTTCTTGAACTTCAGTTCCCAGAAGCCCTGATTAGCATACCTGTTGGACTAGATGATAAAAATTTGACTCCCCAGAAGTGGTTGCTGAGTGTTGAGTGCTGCAGCTGGGTTCTTCCTCAATGGACTAGAGGCCTTTGGAATGGAAGAGGAGGGAGGAGAATCAATTTGTGATTAAGGTTGCAGGGTTTTTATCTACTTTCCTGAAATTAAAGCACATTGAATGTGGTTGGACTTTGTTCTCAGTTGGCATGCATAGGATTGCACAGTCAGTGTCCATCTTTCTTTCTTTCTTTCTTTCTTTCTTTCTCCCCCTCCCTCTCTCATTTGGTACTACCCACCTCCCTTCAGAGTGGGACTGTTCTGCATGGTTGCATATAAAAGGAGAGACTACTAGAGTCATGATGGTGAACCTTGGCACTCCAGAAGTTCTTGGACTTCAATTTCCAGAAGCCCAAGCCTCCATAAATCCACATGAATGGGTTTGCTGGCCTGTGCTGCACTGCCCTTGTCGCTCCTGGAAGTGGAAGTCCAAGAACATCTGGAGTGCAAAGGTATGCCATCATGGTACTAGCGCTTAGAAAAAGTTTCTTTTTTGGTTTCCCAGAAGTTCCCAACCCACAGGGCCAGTGGGGAGATTGTTCTCTACTGCAATTCAGAGGAACTGCAGGTCACAGCAAACAATCCAGGGCTAGGTGGGAAGTCATTTCCCTCGGTTTCCCTGATTGTGACCACACTTTGCAGTAGAAATGATCCTCAAAAATGATTAGCAGCTGCCCCATCCATCTGCTAACGGCATCTAATTTTGCATGGAAGCATTTAACACTTGAGAAAATAGCCAAACATTAATCTTCAATGTTGTTGCCATTTCTGCCCACTGAGGTGGGGTTGGGGGGTTGGCATCATATCTGAGGCTGGGGACAGGTAAAACAGGGTCCCAAAAGATTCACAAGGCTGGAGGCATATGCTTTCAGTCCAAAGTCTGACCTTCCTCATCATCCTCAATTTTCTTCTTATTTCTTATACTCGGTTTCCCTCCCACCCACCAAGGAGCTGTTTATTGAGCAAAATTGTTTCCATGTGGCTCCATTGTAGAGCGTGATTACATTAAGGATGGGCCCTTTTCCTGTAATGTTCCTACAAGGACAGATCACAGCACCAGTTGTATTGCACATGCTATAGCCTACATTTATGAAAGACTGCAATGGACTGCTGCAGTCTTGAAGATATTGACAAGGTGCACCTTCACAGCCTGTCCATCTGGCATGGCCTCTTCCACCTCCATGACCATTGGGAATCAGAGTTCCTCCTCTGCTAATTTTGCCATTGGACCCAGTAGGATGGTTTCCAGTGGCATTTCCTCCACTGAGGGGAAACCCCCACCCCCACCACCTAAAGGGGCTCATCCACCCGTAGGCGTTGGCCCCTTTAGGGAGTCAGGTTAGTTAAATGCTGCCTGACACTCGGCATTGAGTCACTAGCTGTACAGTCTACTCCTCTGTAGCTGGATGTCTGGCTAGTATTGACCAGTATCCTGTTGCATAACAACAGCTGCACAATGGGAGTGACATCATCACCAGTACCAGACTGTCGATAATTAAAGAATCCTTTTTCAATTTTGGGATGCATGTGTTTCACACTAAGTGAAATGCAGTTGCATGGAGCCTGAAATTTAGAAAGGAAGTCTTTAGTTAGCAGCAGTCTGTCAATGATAAAAACCTGGCTGGCAGGGCAGGTCTGGGGTACTGGAGGCACAACGACCTCCTCCCCTGCTCCCTTAAGTTCTTAAGTTTTTAAATCATACAAAGTTTTAGTTGTAGTTTTAATTGGTTTTAACTGTAGATTTTGAGAACTTTTAGAATTTTAGCCTGTACTGGTTTTATGTTTTTTAGGATGTGTTAAACCGCCCTGGGTCACATTCAGCGAGGATGGCGGTATAGAATTATAAATAAATAAATAAATGATAGTGATGTCATTTCCATTGCATAGGCAGAGCTAAACAATAAAACACTGGTAATTGTTTTATGAAATTAATCAGTAACACAAAAGGCTGCAGTGCATAGTTTCAGTGTTTTGAATGCACTTCTATAGCTTATTACAGAATATGTTCATGGATATACATGGACAGATCTATTTGTTGGTACTAGCACAAAAGATTTAGAAGGATAAAACATTAAAGTACAGCACATGTAATTGAAACACTGTAAGTCACATTTCATATGTTTAGGATATTAGGAAAGTTTTCAATACTTTTAAAATATGTATCTCCTGTTGAAAATATCCTGTAAAACTTACGTTGTTGAGTATTACCTGCGATAATTAGAGTTGCTGGTTATGAACATATTTTTTGCCACCAAAAGAGAGATTAGATTCCTAGTTATTACTACTCACACAATTTTTCCATGCACTATGTGAAACCATATCATTGTGTTTTGAGAAAGAAGCCATTATAATGATATGCCAAAATACATTTAATTTAAGATTGCATTCCTCATAACTCACTTGCCAAAGTGTAAACCAGGGGTTCCCAACCTATTGAAGCCGGGGGCTGGGTCATGCACTCTCAGTCAGCTTCCAGGGCCGGACAGCCATTTTGCCCTGTCTGCACGATAGGGGTGGCCATTTTGCCACAACATCTTCAGAGGGGTGGCCATTTTGTTTTTGAATGCTCTTGGATGAATGGGGCCCACATGAAATGGTGCCACAGGCCATATCCGGCCTGTGGACCTTAGGTTGGGAACCCCTGGTGTAAACTGTCCCGTTAAATTTGGTGGAACTTATTTTTGAGTAGACAATTTATAAAATTGTGGTGTGTAAGCCCAGAATAGTTACTTATTCCTGCCAACATCTGAGGCTAATTCATTATTCTGGGGCTATGACCATTATCTCCTACATTATATTGGTGGATTGCAGCACCACCAACGTTGAAAGAAATCAGTGGTCTGGATAGAAAGCAAGGATGCTTGCTAGAATCAGAAGAATCATTGAACCCTGTCAAGTAGACAACTGGGGGGGGGGGGAATTGCTCAAGCAAAAGCAGAAGGGGTTAGCTGTTCTGAGTGGAGCCAGACCCTTTATTTTATTTGGGTGAAAAAGCATGCCTCCCTTTTAAAACCAAAAAACAAGTGCTTTTAGTGGTGGGAGTCTGAGGAACATTGTTTAGAATGTTCTTCTTTTGAGCTGCCAACCAACACAATCCTTGCTGTGTTACCTGGGATATCCTGGGAGAGGTAGTCCAAAGCAGAAACTTTTCTAAACTCTGTGTGATTCCAGTGAGTGATTCTCTGTGCTCTCATCCTTACAACCAGTGGATAGCAGGCAGTGATGTTAAGTGGTGTACAACAAAGAATATATTTGAGCATGACAACTGGAAGGTCAGTAGTTCAAGACCCGAATGCTGCATGACAGAGTAAGCTCCCGTCGTCTATCCCAGCTCCTGCCAATCTAGCAGCATCAAAGGAAAAAATTGCAAGTAGATAGATAGGTACCACTTTGGCGGAAAAGGTAACAGTGTTCTGTGTGCTCCAACATCTAGTCATGTCTGCCATATTGACTATGGAAACATCTGCAGACAAAGACAGTGCTGGCTCTTTGGCTATAAACAGAGATGAGCACCAGCCCCTAGAGTTGGATACGACTGGCTTTTGAGCAAAGGAGACCTTTACCTAATTCAGGGGGGTTCCCTGTTGGTAGCCTGTGTGAATGCAGAGAAGAGCAAACAATCTTCCATATGATACAATGCACACGATGACCTTCAATGTGCACTGAGGAGGACCTTATGTTGACCAAAGGAAATACTGTTGAGGTGGCCTGATATTGGGCGGATGTCATCTAGTATGTTAATTTTAGCTTTGTTTGTTATTATATACTGGTGGTGCCTCTGACACCAATAAAGAAAGAACCTAATCCAGAGTGTCTCTCCAAGTGGAAGTGATGTGACAACACAGAATAACAACTGCTTGATTAAATATTTGGCTGTAGTAATTTGCTCATTTATTTTTCTGGCAGTTTGTCGTCCCCATCTCAACAGGCATTCTCAAAAAGAGTTTTGCGGATGACTTTGACTCCTATAAAATGTTGACGATGGTGTGGGAGGTTAACGCAAGGATATGGGCCACAATATCTGTTTTAACGTGGGTTCATTTCCATGAGAAACTAGTGAGCCGTTTTAATTTAGCCTGAGATTCCTTTACACCCCCTCCACTCTTAAATGCCAATTTTGTAATGTTACATTTTTTTGTCCAGAGGCTGATCGTAAGTTTCATAAGGCAGTGTGTACGTTGTGTAAAAGTGTCAGGGCTTAGTGTACGATTTGTGAAAGTATAATAATTACATTACCTGGGGTTACTCTTCAGCTCTCACTGGCTGTGTGGAATTTATAGCCTTGTCATGCACGGTTGCTGATCTGTTACTAGACAAGTCTTTATTATTCTGCTAGCCCAGGAATTCCCTTTGCTTAATCAGACAGGGGCGACAGTGGGACACTATTTTCTTCATATGTGTTTTGTGTACAGTAATTTTCCTAACTACAAAATACTAGCTCTGTAGGGTGTGTATTTATGAGAAAGAGAGAGAGCTGATGAACTCTCAGTTGGTAATTTAGCCTGCGGAATGTAAACATAAACTAGATTTTGAATCAGTTTTGCAGTTAATTGTTAGAGGCATTAAGGAAGTTGATTTGTCTTCCGTTTTGATCAGAATTGGGGAATCTGAGGGACTCTGGATGAATTTGACCCTTCTGTGGTTTAAATCTTGCCATCTCCCTTTGAGTATTGTTGAATCAATCCTTCATTTCTTGACTTTGGTACATTCCCTCCTTCCTTCTAAAATTTTTAAATGCCTAGTAAGAGCATTAAACTAAGATACAGTATACAGGTATTTTCAGCTCCATTCTTTTGCTTTTGGCCCTCCCCACTGTGGGATGCATCTCCCAAGAACTACTCTGAAAATGGATTTGTTTGTAATGAAGAGACAGATTCCCAAGCTTTGATTGAGTTCACGTTGAATAACGAGGCTCAGGCAATTTGCTCCCGTTTTAACACACAAATGGAATTTGCAAGTTCTCCTTACAGTTGTAAAAGAGCAAAGATGGGAAGATTTTCTGTTAAATAGCTGGTAAAGGTAAAGGTCTCCCTTACTCGAAAGCCAGTCGTATCTGTGCCAGTCATATCATCTTTGTTTACAGCTAAAGAGCCAGCACTGTCTGCATTTGCAGATGTGTTCCGTGTTTATGTGGCTAGATGATGGAGCATACATAACTCTGTTACCTTTCACCACAAAACAGTACCTATTTGTCTACTTGCAATTTATTGTTTTCAAACTGCTAAGTTGGCAGGAGCTGGGACAGAGACAGGAGCTCACTCTGTCATGTAGCACTCGGGTCTCAAACTGCTGACCTGACAACATTCCAGTTGTAAAGCTCAGCATCTTAACCACTAAGCCACCACAGTCCCTTAAATAGGTGGGCCTGCATCCAAAACACTGCACATGTATGGTGATGGAGAAGCATTATGGCTCAGTGGTAGAGAAAATACTTCCCATGTAGAACTGTATGGGTTCAGTTCCATCATCATCTGTGTTTTTAAAAAGTAACAGGTAATCTTCATTTTGTTCTGCCGTATCCAGATCCGAATATTGGCAATCCTCATGATGATCAGCTATGAAGTCTGTCCTGAGAATATAATGCAGTGGCCCTTCATCTGCCTTCCGCATCACAGTATAAAGCCTGTACCACTGATCTTTATTATTATTATATTTAGACTTCTATGCCACCCTACTCGGTAAAACCGACTCAGGGCGGCTTACAGAATCCATCAATATCAAAGTTACAGTACAACAAAAATACAGTATGATACAATATAACAGCAATTAATACAATAGTTACCATATAATAGGTAAATGTACATAATAAATCAATACACGATAAATCTATACACAATAGATCAAACCATCTAATAACTATCAGTACACATTAAACCCAAACCGACACACCCACAGCATCCCCGGGCTGACATCTTGGGGGATGGAAACTGTGGCAGCGAAAGCAGCATTTTGAGGCCAACCGGCCCAGCTCCAAAGGCCAAGTCCCGACTTTTATCTTCTGGTCGTGGGTGGGGCCCAGGGGAGAGACGGCAGGTGTTCTCAGCGCGGACTCCAGGTCAGCGGGCTGTCTTCTGATCTAATTTCAAGAGTCACTTTCTGGTCCTCAGCCCCAGGCCAGGATGGATGAAGTTGCTGCCCTCCATCATGATGGATTCAAGTGGGATTTCATCCACTTGGGGGACCATCACCCTTCCCTGTGGACTTTGGCACCCAAAGTCATTAGTCCTCAGGGTTGTCAGGTTAGTTAACATCGCCTGACACGCAGTGTTGAGTCGCTGGCGGTATGGTCTACTCTATTACTATCGCACAGTGACGGCTAACCTTAGCACTCCAGGTGTTTATTTATTTATTTAAATTTGTTTATCGCCCTCCTCCCCGAAGGGACCCAGGGCGTTTCCCAACACGTCAGCATATCGACAACAATCTAAAACCAGTTCAAAAATTAAAAGTTTTAAAAGAAGCATAAAAACTTAACATTAAAAACTAGGCGTTGTAGCTAGGAGGCACTGGGGGTCAAACCATCCAGCCGGCTGGAGAAATTGATCCATCCATTCCTCAGACCTGACCTGCCAGCCAGGTTTTCACTCCTTTCCTAAAGGACAGCAGCTCCGTTTGCAGGCGTAGTTCTATTGGGAGGAGGTTCCATAGGGCTGGAGCGGACACCGAGAAGGCCCTCCTTCTAGTGCCAGAGAGGTGTATCTCTCTGGCCAATGGCACAACCAGAGAGCCTCTCCGGTCTGCTCTGGTGGGAAGGACAGATGTCCTTGGGACGATGGGGTCTCTTAAGTATCCTGGTCCACTACCATGTAGGGCTTTAAAGGTAATAACCAGCACCTTGAATTGCACCCAGAGGCAAACTGGAAGCCAGTGCAGCTCCCTCAGCAGTGGTGAGGCCCGGGCATAATGCCTGCATCCCAACACTACTCATGCAGCCGCATTCTGGACCAGCTGTAGCCTCCGAATGGTCACCAAGGGCAGCCCCATGTAGAGCGCATTACAATAATCAAGTCTGGAGGTGACTAAGGCATGTGTGACCATGAGCAAGGAGTCCTGGTCTAGGAACAGCTGTAACTGGCAAATCACACGAAGTTGTGCAAAGGCCCTCCTGGCCACGACTGCCACCTGCTCTTTGAGCAGTAGTCGCGAGTCCAGGAGGACCCCCAGATTATGTACCAGGTCTGTTTGGGGTAGAGCTGCCCCATCCAGAACCAAAGATGGTAGTTCCCGAGATAACACAGGACCCCCAACCCACAGCCACTCAGTCTTGCCAGGATTCAGCTGAAGCCCGTTGTCCCCCATCCAGACCCTGACAGCCTCCAGGCACCTGGAAAGGACTTCCACTGCATTGCTAGTGTTCCCATGGACCGAGATATACAATTGGGTATCATCTGCATACTGATGATACCTCACACCGTGGGAACGGATGATCTCACCCAACGGTTTCATGTAGATATTAAAAAGGAGAGGTGAGAGCACCAAACCCTGAGGCACCCCATATTGGAGCAGCCTAGGGCTGGACATTTCACCCTCCAACCACAACGACTGGGTCCGGCCCCTCAGAAATGAGAAAAACCAGGCCAACACTGTGCCCTTGATGCCCAATCCTTGGAGCCTTCCCAGAAGGATACCGTGGTCGATGGTATCGAACGCCGCTGAGAGGTCAAGAACAGCCAGGACAGATGGATATCCACCATCCCGCTCCCTCCAGAGATCATCCAATGCAGTTTAAGTACCATATCCGGGCCTGAATCCTGAAAAGGGTCCAGATAATCCGCTTTATCCAGGATCTCCTGTAGCTGCCATGCCACTGCCTTTTCCAATACTTTACCCAAAAAGGGTAAGTTGGATACAGGTCGAAAATTGGCCATTATGCTTGGGTCAAGGGAAGGCTTCTTCAGGAGGGGGCACACCAATGCATGTTTTAAAGATGCCGGAAAAAACCCCTCCCGGAGCGAGGAATTAATAATTGCCTCAACCATGCCCGTGGGAACCCCCCCCCTGCTTTTTCCCAGCTATAAACCCTATCAAACATAATTCCGCCGTGTTCTTTAGATTGGGCCAGAGCTCGAAAGTGTGGCTCAACCCCACCTGAAAAGGTACAGGGGGGCTCTACAGTGTCCTGGCAGCTCCAATGCCAGCCCCGATGATGACTCTTATAAGGTGTTGGGGTTCTCAGGTGCAGGTCCTCTTGCTCCCCACCTGGAATGGCGTGGGGAGCCTTCGAATTGCCGTGTCTGCACTCCTGCTGATCAGGGCTTCTGTGAATTGAAGTTCAAGAACACCTGGCATGCCAAGGTTCGCCATCATTGCTATAGCAGGATAACCTGGCCAGATGCATTAGCAGGTAATAAGAAGGACTTTTCCAGATATCCTGGAGGGTTGAAGTCAGAGCAGACAGTATTGAGCCAAGTAGACCTATGGTTTAACCTGGTAGAAAGCAGCTTCGTGATGGAATGCACCATAGTGTGGTGGATTGGGTCCCCTTTTGTTTTTAGCACATATGTCACATGTTTGGAAGTCTTCTCTCATGGGAAAAAAGGAATTTATTTTGGATACTTCTTAGGGGAGATTTTAAATAAATTAAAGCCAAAGACTGCAAGTAAAAAAAAGTTATATTTATAAAGTAACTTTTTTCTTCTTTCAAATTTATACCCCTCCTTGCTCAGGCAAACCTGACTTCTCCAAGATCTGCTCTGGATGGGGAAAGAGTTTCCTATGATGCATTGCCCATCCCCAGTGGTACAACATTGAATCATACGATTTCTCCTCCGATCTAGTTCAGGAGTTAGCTGTGTCTTGTACTTCTGCTGCATGTAGTGATAGGATCTTAGATGTGAAATGATATCATCTGGGATTTTGCTCTTGCCAGTTGCAACCATGATATAGGTTTGTTCTTATCATTATCCTGAAGGAATTGATACTCTGCCCACATGAAATTGCTCTTGTCCAGTTTTTCAAGCTCTATATGTACTGCAGGCAATACATGGGCCCAGACAGGAAGCTTCTAGTGCTACAGATCGGGAAATGTTCCACAGCGATTAAGTCTTTACTTTAATTCCTATTTTTATGGAAAGAAAAAAAATGGGTTGAAAAAGCAATGTCCTCAATGAAACCTGCAATTAATAAGTAGCATTGCAGTTGGAATTGCCCTGACTAATGTTCATGGATGTCCCTGATTTCTATAGAAATCTAGCTAACTTGCACGGCCCAACTGAATGATGGTAATTGTTGTTGTGATGAGCTGTCAAATCATTTCCAACTCATGATGACCCTATGAGAGTGATGGCGAACCTTGGCACTCCAGGTGTTCTTCAATTTCAATTCCCAGATGCCCAAGTCAACACTCCTGCTGATCAGGGCTTCTGTGAAGTGAAGTTCAAGAACACCTGGAGTGCCAAGGTTCACCATCATGGCCCTATGAAATGGTTCCAGCTTTATTTGCTCTAGGATTCACTTGTTTGTCTTTTGGTCAGTCCAGGGAATCTACAGAGCTTCCTCAGGTAAAGGTTGCCCTTGCTTGAAAGCCAGTCATATCCGACTCTAGGATTCAGTGCTCATCTCTGTTTACTGCCAAGGAGCCAGCGCTGTCTACGCCTGCAGCCATTTCTGTGGACATGTGGCAGGCATGCCTAGACATGAGTGCATGTAATGCTGTTTACCTTCCCACCGAAGTGGTCCCTATTTTTCTACTTGCAATTTCTTGCTTTTGAACTGCTAGGTTGGCAGCACTCAAGTCTCGACCTGCTAACCTGCTGGCCTTCCAGTCTTCAAGTTCAGCATTTTAACCACTTTGAGCCACCACAGTCCCCTGCTTCCTTGGGTACCAGGTTTCAAATGAATCCCCCCCCCCCCAAGTCAGTTTTCTCTATGGTCGAGCTTTCACATGGGGAATGAAAACACAATACAGTAGTGTGAAAGATCTTATTTATTTTTTTTCTAATTCCTCCATTGCTACTTTTAGAAATATCAGTCTGCTTCTGATTTCTTAGCTGGTGCCCATTTGGATTTATGATTAAATCAACTATACAAAATCTTCTACAATCTCAGTTTATGGAGTTGAAGCTTGGACATTGACTAAAACATCTGAAAAGAAAATACAGTAGAAGCTTTTGAAATCTGGATCTACACTCAGTTGCTAAGGATATCATGAGTTGACTATGTGACTAATGTAGACGTGTTGCACCAGATGGATAAAGAACAAGCATTCTTTAAGATCATTAAACAAAGAAAGCTCCAAAACCTTGGCCATATCATAAGGGTTGACATGAAATATAGAACACTCCAACCCTCTCTGCAAGGAAAGATTCCTGGGAAGAAAGAGGACGTGGACAGACTTCATGGCTGAAGAATCTGAGAGACTGGTGTGGAAGGTCCTCAGAAGAACTGTTCCAAGGAATTAAGAACAGGAAGACGATTGCCATGTTGATAGCCAATATCTGGAATGGATATGGCACCTGAAGAAGAGGCTCCTCAGAGATGATGTTTATGTAAAGATGGAGCAAATTGTGGCAAAACAAATTGTCTTTTGATTCTTTTTCTGTGATCTTCCATTGCTCTATAACACTGCTTTCTGCGCTACACTTGTCACTCCTGCAAGCAGAAGTAAAACACCGGGACATTTTACTTCCGTTTCTGGGTGAAATGAGGGTGGCGCAGGCTGGATGAATTGGCATTGGAGGCCAGATCTGGCCCATGGGCTGTAATTTGGGCATCCCTGCTCTTGCAGATAAACTTGTTCCAGGGATAGCCAGTGCAATAAGAAATCACAGTTTCTAGCATTTGAAAGGCTGTTTTTGAAGACCCGTATTTTGGTCCCTGCAGCCATGATTCTTTTTCAATCAGAAAAAAAAGTGGGGTCAACTATTTTCTTTTAAGATAAGCAAGATTGTGTCCTCTGTCCCCAAAGTTTTATACCTAGGGATGCTTATTTCTGATGAAGACATAAAACACTTTCACTTTTTTAAAATAAAAATCATAACTCAAAAACCCTGAGCTCAATCTTCCTCATATTTGGCACATAGTGAGAGCAGACTGTCTGCTACAACTGTGCCAAATTTAGTACTGATCTGAAGGTTAAAAGTTAAATCCTTTTGGTTTGGGCTTGTCTCTGTTTTTAACATTGCCTTAAAGAACGTTGATTTGCTCTGCCAACTCAATAACATAATATGTTGGCTGAAGTCCTGTTATGCAGTGACACAAGTGGCATAACTTTTGGAAGCAAATTTCTGTAAACTACAAAATCTCAGTATATATTAATCTGTTGCATGCTGCGTCGTGTGAGGTTTCTTGACTTATGGCACTTCATATTTAAAATTTGCAGTGTTATAACTGCAACAGGATTTTAGTCTTTGATTCTAATGACTTCCAGCGGATTTTGGGGTTTCACAGCAGAGGTGCAATCTTTGTATCTGAGGATGAGCAACTGGAAAGTTATTTGCCTCATCCTTTGTCTTGTTCTCTCCTGGAACTGAAGGATATAACAAAGCATGAACGTCTTCTTTAAGATGTCTTATTGAGTCAAGATAACATTAATCAATGAAACTAATAATTTAGTGGGTATTTTTAATATCTCTATTCTAGACAAAATTCTTTCCCCAAAGTGGAAAGAGTGAGAATTGAATCTGTGACTGTCTTTAATATATGCAGTGCATACCACCTTTGTATCAATTGTATAGAACAGTGATGGCAAACCTTTTAGGTGCTGAGTGCCCAAACAGAGGGGCGGGGAGAACTCTGTGTTGGGGGAAGGGAGGAAGCACTCCCATTGGGCTGCTGGGCAGAGAGGTGGGGTGAACTCTGTGCTGGGACGACAGCATGCGTGCCAACAGAGAGGGCTCTGAGTGCCCCTCTGGGACATGTGCCATAGGTTCCCTACCACTGGCATAGAAGCATAGTATAGAAGGCAGAGACTACAGTGGCTTAATGATGAATATGCTGAACATGATGACTGGATGGTTGACAGGTCAGCAGTTTGGGACCCAAGTGCTGAATGACAGGTTGAGCTCCCTTCTCTGTCCCAGCTCCTGCCAACCGAGCACTTTGAAAGCAAGAAATTGCAAGTAAATAAATAGGTGCCACTTTGTGGGAAGGTATACAGCGTTCTGTGTACTCCTGTGTCTAGTCATGCCTGACACATGTCCATGGAAATGTCTGCAGATGCAGACAATGCTGGCTCTTTGGCTATAAACGGAGATGAGCCTAGGGTCAACCCTAGAGTTGGATACGACTGGCTTTCAAGCAACAGCGACCTATAGTATAGATTAAGATTCCTCTGCTTCCAAGCCTCTGGCTGTGAAGCAGACCCAACCAGTTTATGGAAGAGATTTCATTTGGAACAAAGATCACTTCCCCTCCTTCCGTCCTCTGATTCTCTAGTCCATCCAGCTGTTGGTAGCGATGTGTGATGCAACATCATGTAAGGCTGAAAGTGGTGTCCTTGGCTTTCAGTAGATTTCTGGACTTTAGACAACTGGGGGGTATTCTTGTTACTCAGCCACTAAATTGTCCCAATGAACAAGCCTTTGCAAAGCTGAAACAAAAGCTATCCTTGAACTTCTGGCTACTGTTTGATATCTGTATATGGGACATAAGCTGCAATGTGGATGTTGGGATGAAAGAGAATGTATTGAAACCAGAGGTGGGCAGAGGTGTGTTTTTGGACCTAGGAGCATACCTTCCTGGGAAATTCCAGGAGGCATACTCTAAAAACACAAATCCACATACTGTACCAATATTTGAAAGAGTAGGCCATCTGGGTGAAATAAAGGATAAAGCCACTTATAGGCTGTACTCCTCTTAACCTGGTATAAGAAGAGTGTGAAGAATAGTTTCTCTTGATTTTTAACATTTTGAAGGCATCGCCAATGTGCTGTTTCTGGCCGTGTGCCTTTTAATATTTAAAACGTTTTTAAAATATTGGGCTTTTTTCTGTTGTTTTCAAAAAGGCACATGGAATTTAAGTGACTCAAATAAATTAATACAGAGAAATGTGAACCATTATTATTATTATTATTATTATTATTATTATTATTATTATTATTATTATTATTATTATTATTATTATTATTATTATTATTATTATTATTATTATTATTCAATTTCTATACCGCCCTACTCGGTTGGACTGACTCAGGGCAGTTTACAACACAAATAAAGTTACAGATTCATAAACACAACATGCAAATGTTACAAATAATCAACATCAATACCACAAAACATCAACAATCACAATATCATTACAGCATCGAAAATTCCATAGGCATCAATAATAAATAATAATCGAAAATTCCAAATCATAATCAAGTTCACAAAAAATTATAAAAATTACAAAGATTACAAAAAGGTGACAAGCCTCTCCGCCCGACTGCAGATGTTTCTGTCGCCGCAACAGTCTTGCTGCCGCACAATTTTTAAAGTCCCAGGGTAGGCGGGACCTCGGGGCAGGTGGACGGCATCCTGGTGTTGTGTGTGGCAGCGGCCTCTCCGCCCTGCCACAGATGTTCCCGGCGGCAGCTGCGGCACCAGGAAGAAAAAAAATACGTTGAATTATTGGGTTGTTGTCCCCAATAAGACTAGCAATGTATCAAGAAGTTATGGTTGTAGTCAGAGTTGTACTCGTGGTCATAGGTGTGGTCAGGTTCATGGTTAGAGGTGGAAGGGTGGCAGTGCTTAGAATTAGGTTTCAGATTTCATGCATGCATCGTACATTTCCTGACTACAGTCCAGTGTCACTTCTGACTAATCTGCCGACAACCAGAAAGTGTAATTTCTATCTTGTAACAGTTCACTGAAAAACGGCAGGGTTTTTTTTGTGTTTTGGTATATTTTATTGGATAGAGCAAGAAAGACAAGAATCTATATTTCATAGGATGTGATCCCCATGGCATCCCTTAGGGCCGTGATGGCGAACCTTGGCACTCCAGATGTTCTTGGACTTCAATTCCCAAAAGCCCAAGCCCCCATGAATCTGCACGAATGGGTTTACTGCGATTCATCTGGCCCACGCTGCCCTCGTCGCTCCTGGAAGCGGAAGTAAAACACACCCGTATGGTTAAGACTCTTCCAGGTTAACCCTCCATACGGGTGTGTTTTACTTCCGCTTCCAGGAGCGACGAGGGCAGCGTGGACTGGATGAATTGCAGTAAACCCACTTGTGCGGATTCATGGGGGGTTGGGCTTCTGGGAATTGACGTCCCAAGAACATCTGGAATGCCAAGGTTCGCCATCACAGCCTTAGGGCAAATGGGATGTTGTCCCATCTCAAGGCTTAGACTGACCCCAGAAGGGCTGTGTTTGCGTGCGCTCATGCATTTGCAAACAAACACACGTGTACTCATTTCTGCTCTAATTCTGTTTGTGCTGTAATAAATATTAAAGGCTTGCTAAGCCATTGTACCTTCATTGCTGAAAGTGATGCAGTTGTGGAACCTGATACTGGCCAGAAGAGAAGAGGTTTGCCATGTGTGGCAGCAGCTCTGTTGGTTTGTGTTGCATGGAGGAGGAGAAGGGCAAAAATCTAATGTATGAACTTGTTGAAGATTATGCTTCTAATCCCCCAACACACCCAATTTTCTTTTTTAAAAACCCCAACTAGGTTTCTGATCCTTGTTTCTGGAACAGTAAGTCATCATCTGAGTGGGTGATACCTAGTGGACCACAGTGGATGGATTCAGGTGCGGGTTGATCTCCATGTGGGGACTGCAGTGGCTCAAGTGGTTAAGATGCTGAACTTGAAGACTGGAAAGTCGGAGTTCGAAATCCGTGTACTGCACGACAAAGTGAGCTCCCATCTCTGCCCCAGATCCTGCCAACTTAGCAGTTCAAAAGGAAGAAATTTCAGGTAGATAAATAGGTACCACTTCGGTGGGATGGTAAACAGCATTCCGGTGTCTAGGCATGCCTGCTGCATGTCCATGGAAACATCTGCAAATGCAGATAGAGCTGGCTCTTTGGTTATAAACAGAGACGAGCACTGTATCCAGTTGGATACAACTAGCTTTTGAGCAAGGGTAACCTTTACCAATTAGTGCAAGTGAAAGATGAATTTATTCTCACTCAAGCAGGGATGCTCAGTTTTACTTACTTGCTTTGCATGATATACGGACAAGGTGCTGAATTCAGCTTTACTTGGGGGCAACATTCCATTGACCTTCATGCTGAACCGAGAATGTCTTTATTTTATTTTTGAACAGAGAATACCCAACCCTGCTGTCTCATCATAACCTTCAGCCTGATTAATATGTCGGATCCTCTAAAAAGCTTGCTGCTCTTTGTAATCGGCTCCTCTGTGGCAGAGAAAGGGGAGCCTTCTCTTTATGGCATGCAATGCGCTCTCTTCACTCCTGAGGAAACCCATCTTTGCAAAGTCCATATTGACATTGGCAGCTATCCCAGAGTACTTAAGACATTTTTTTTAAAATGGGGCAGAGTGAAGCTGCCTTAAGTTGCTTTCAGATATAATGTTTACTCTATTTCAGAGCATCCTGCTTTTATCCCAGTGGGCGGGGAAGGGGAAGGGGTTTTGTCATTTCAGAGTTGTATCACCAAGGACATTGCTGCTGCCTTGGACTTTCCACATGTTCACACAGCATGCACTCTTTTCTTTCTCTGGGAATCGTGGAAGAGCCTGTGTCACTTTATCCTATCTCCCCACAGTTTCTTCATAGTGTAGGCCAGTACGCATTTTACTTCCACTTCTGGAAGTTACAAGGGTGTTGTGAGCCAGATGAATTGGTGTTGTGGGCCGTAGTTTGGGCACCCCTGGTTTAAGCAGAGAAAATGGCAGTCTAAAATCTATCTCATCCTGTTACAAAACATATCTTTTGCAAAACTGATTGCAAGGCGCGTTTTGCCTCCGCTTCTGGTGGGAGGAACTACATGACCGGCCCAGTGAACCATGTGACCAGCCTGCAGCCCGAAAAGTTTGGCCACTCCTGGTGTGGAGGATAGCAAGAAGATAGGAAATGATTTTTTTAAAGCAGTTGAGATGTCCTTGCTGCTTATGGTGTTTAAGGACATTTTGGTTTTGTATGCACAAAATGGTGATAACATCCCTGTAGGCAAAAAAATTCAGAAACCTGCATCCAGGTACATATGGCAGCACGGTTTAAAGCCCTTGTGCAAATTTTGGACCTGGCTTTATCTTCTTAATGGTCTTCCATTACAGAAGGGCAGATTATGGGTGACCAGTACGAGAAATGTCTTGATGGTAAGAACAGTGCAACAAAGGAAACAACCACCTAATGTGTTGGCAAGCAGTCCCTTAATGGAAGTCTTCAGGTTGTTGATGAACATCTACTGTTTAGGAGATGTTATAGTTCATAGAATAATTGAGTTGGAAGGGGTCTATGATGCCATCATATTCAACCCTCAATCAATGAAAGAATCCCAATCAATGCAGGACTGACAGATGGTTGTCCAGTTCTCTCTTGAAGGCCTCCAGTGTTAGAGAACTTGCCACCTACTGAGTTCATGGGTTCCATTCTTGTACTGCTCTTACAGTTAAGATCGGTTTTCCTGATATTCAGCCTATGTCTGGACTCCTGATCAGCTCAGGGAGCAGCAAACTTGGCTCTCCCGATGTTCTTGGACTTCAATTATGAGAAGCCTGGATCAGCAGGTGTACTAACTTGGGCTTCTGGTAATTAAAGTCCAAGAATACCTGATGAACCAACTTTGCTGATCCTTGATCTTGTTTGTGTACAAAGGTGAACCAAGTGTGGTAATTAAAGGATCTGGAGTCTCTTTCAGTCAGGCTGGAATTCTGTTTCAAAGAAGTTCTCAAGGGCCACTTTCCAGTGGAGGACAAGACAAATGGCAAAAAGCCATTTGGAACAAGGTCTGTCTTCAAGGCCATGTGGCTATCTCAGACCTATTGTTATTAATATACAGAAAGGAAACTGCCCCAGTGCTTCCTGCATGGCTAGAATGATCTTTATGGAAGCTGTAGTCTCACTGCCCATTAGGCTCTGTTAGAAGGCTGCTCCAGAGAACTACACTTCTCAAGAAGATTTTGGGTTCCTAAGAAGTACTACAGCACTTTCCATTGTGTACATTAGCAAAGTATGTCCAAGATAGCCAAGTAGCCTGTTCCAGGTGAATGAAATATAAGTGTGTACAGACTGCACCTTCAAGAATCTTGGCTGGGGAACTAATTCTTGGGAGAATTCTGAGAATTGGAGTCCAAAAAAAACCCAAATGGCATAGGCCATCTCCAGATCTTCGGAAAGACAGGTTCAGCCCCCAGAGTTGCCAGTTCTCCAATTATTACATATTCCTTACTGATGGTCTTCCTTCTCCCCTTGACGTTTATCTTGGTCTGCTCTCTGACAGCCCCGCTTGCATCTCTCTCCTACTTATAGCCCCTGTGTGAGGATATTCCTTGGGTCCGCCCCTTCTTTGTGTTTCTTCTATTCCATTCCCAGTGAATGAATGTTTATTATTTGATTAATCATAACATCTTATCAATAACATAGCAGAACAATTAAAATCTGTGCAATACAATAGAGTGCAATGAAATACAATAAAAATACAATGTGTACATACCTGAGCTACTTTTAAAAGGAATGTAAACTGGAGAAGGTGCCTTTATACAATTAATACATGATATCCATAGTCAGATAAGTGAATCTCTCTTGCAGGCTACCCCAATTTGACTGATATATTGGATTCTTTTTAGCTGATGCCTTAATTATAAACTTGGCAGTTCTACATACAATGTGCATGTTAGAACCCAGGAGGAGACAGGATAGTTTGTGATTAGAGTCCCAAAAAGTTGTTTTTTCCCAATAGGGATGCATGGTATTTAAATCTAATTTCAACGTATAACTGGCAATTGAATAAAATATGAGAGATATTTTCAACATTTGGAGAACCACATATGCATGTTCTTTCATGATATGTTAAGTGGTGAAAACGCCCATTTTTATTCATGGAATCTAGTAACTTAAATCTGGCTCTACAGTAAGCCCTTCTTAAATGATGAAGGAGGCACAATAATACATATTTTTCAGGTTGAAACGTAATTTTGTTAGCAGCCAGCCACCTTAAAGAACCATTTTTGGCCAGTAGTTTCAAGTCAGATAGTGCACTGATACCTAAGCCTCTCTGTTTAAAAATTTCCTTGGCTTGAGTGGCCACTGAGAGCAAATGCTGAACTGAAAACCCATAATGAGAAATTAATTTGCAGAGTTGACCTACCCAGGATTTGGGATGATCCCACTTTATCTGTTCGGTTAAACATAATTTGGGAAGCCTATTTGAGTCCATTCTCAGCATGTGGTCCAGGATCCACTGCTTAGAACAGTGTTTCCCAAACTTTGGTTTTTGGACTTCAGTTCCCAGAAGCCTAAATCAATTTCCCAAAGCACTGATCAGCCAATGCATTGACTTAAGCTTCTCAGAATTGCAGTCTCCCTGTGAGGCATGAGTCCCACATTGGGAACCACCAAAGGTAAAGGTAAAGGTAAAGGTTTCCCTTGCTTGAAAGCCAGTCATATCTGACTCTAGGATTCAGTGCTCATCTCTATTTCAAAGCTGAAGAGCCAGCGTTGTCTGCTTCTGCAGACGTTTCTGTGATCATGTGGCAGGCATGACTATACACCGGAGTGCATGGCTTAGAGTCATAGAATCATTGAGTTGGATGGCCTTTTAGGTCATTGGGTCCAACTTCCTGTTCAACGTATGGATCCGAATCAAACCAAATATGACGTATGGCTTTCCAATTCTCTTTTGAATGCTTCCAAAGTTGAAACACTCACCACCTCCTGAAGCAGTTGGTTAGAACAGTTGTTGTCCTGCTCTAACCATTAAGAAGTGTTTCCTAATATTCTGCCTATATCTTGCTTCCTGGTGTTTCATCCCATTATTACGCATCCTGCACTCTAGGATGATGGAGAACAGATCTTGCCCTTCCTATTTATGGTTATCTTTCAGGTGTTTGAAGAATTCTATCATTATCATATTCCCTCTCAGTCTCCTTTTCTCAAGGCTAAACATGCCCAGTTCCATCAGTCATTCTTCATATGTCTTGGTTCCCAGTCCCCTGATCTCCTTGTTGCCCTTCTCTATACTTGCTCTAATTTATTTGCATCTTTCTTAAAGCATGGTGCCCAGAATCAGACACAGTACTCTACATGTGGTCTAAGTAGGGCTGAATATAGGGGGACTAATAGAACCTCACCGGTTTTGGAGATTATGCTTCTGTTAATGCAGCCTAAAACAGAATGGTTCCTTAATCCAGACGAACGGGAGATGGAGGCTAGCACACAAGTGTGCACTACAGTACAGAATTTGGATCATTGCTCAACATAATGTAGAAACAAATTCTAATTTTTAGCACACGGTACACACAGCTGTGGCATTTGGAGAGGTGTCCTTAGCAAAGAAGGTTTAGGAACAAGGATGTGAATGTAGAAGCAATTAATCTGGATTCAGTTTCTGCATGCCATTCTTGACGAAAAAGCACTCAGAGAAGGCAACAGGAAAGTACAGGTGTAAAGAAAATGCATCTTGAAGGTGGTGCATAATTAATTTATGCAGCTTGTTGCTACAGGAGATGGTGGTATCTACTAGGTCAGATAGCTTTGAAGCAGTACCAGGAACTGGGAGATATTGGAGGGGACCTAGGCAAAGATCTCCTTTGCTCGAAAGCCAGTTGTGTCTGACATGAGGGCATGGGGCCCGTGTCCATTTACAGCCAAAGAGTCGACACTGTCTGTGTCTGCGAACATTTCCGTGGTCATGTGGGAGGCATGACTAAACACCGGAGTGCATGGAACACTGTTACTTTCCTGCCGTCTTTGTTTTTTTGTGTCCTGATCAAATCCTGGACTGCCAAAATGAAGCCACTTTCTTGCCTTTGTTGTTGTCCAAACTTAAGTCCTCATCGGTACATGTTTTTGTCAGTAATTGGCAGACGAGTAAATGAACCAGATTCTGTATACAGTAATACCTCACATAGCGAGCATAATGTGTTCCACACAGTTGCTCGTTATGCGAGTTATTCGTTAAGCGAAAGACATTTCCCATTTCGCTGATCTTCGCCTGTGGTGCATTTGTGAAGGTATGGGGAAGATCCCCATACTTTTCCCAAAGGCCCCGCAGGCACACATGCATCAGCAGGGGTTTGGGAAGGGTACAGGGAAGATCCCCATACCCTCTCCAAACACCGTGCAGGTGCGCGGCAGCTGAGAGTTTGGGAAGGGTACGGAGATGTTCTCCGTACTCTCCCCAAACCCCGTCTGACGCACGCGCACCCACACGGTGTTTGGAAAGGGTATGGGGAAGATCCCCGTACCCTCGTACCCTCTCCAAACACCGTGCAGACGCACGCTGTGCAACTGCAAGGGGAGCCCCCGTCTGCGTTTCAAAACACCCTGTAGCCGAGGGACCTGTTAGCTGGGTGTTTTGGAACGCAGACGGGGGACTCCCCGCTGAGTTCCAAAACACCCAGCCAGCATGCTCTAGTCTGCGGGGTGTTTTGGAACGCGGCGGGGGAGTCCCCCGTTGCATTCTGAAACACCCCGCAAATGCGAAACTTCTCGTTAAGCGAGTTTTTGCTCGTTCAACGAAGCAGACCTTTTGGGGAAAGGTCTGCTTGTTAAGCGAGTTACTCGCTATACGAGATGCTCGCTATGCGAGGCATTACTGTATCTCCCTGTTCACAGCATGTGTTGTTGTCTGTCAGCAGCCCCCACTTGAGTATGTTAATCTTACATTTAGGGACTCTAACCCTCAGTCTATTCAGAGTCCTCCAAGTGATGTAGGAGGCGTTGAGCTCCTCATCCATATCCTCCTTTAATGTTATTCCTTGTCCAGTGAGCTTCTTCCTCCATCTTCTAATTTGTTTTTGCTATTGTGCATCCTCAAGAATGTTTGTTCTTGCCATAAAGCTCTTCCTGGATCTGAGCTGGCAGACTTGAGAGTCCTTCTTTTGCTTAGTTCTCTCAGTGTCCACTGCTATATCTCACCTTATCTTAGGTGGATCGATACCAACAAGAGGGAATATGTTCTCAACTGGTGTAGGTTTGAGGCATCGTGTCGCTATACATATGGCTTCATTAACAGTAATGCCAACTTGCTTTGTATGTCTGCGTGTGCTCTATCCTGGAGCACCATACTTTGCTGTGGAGATGCTCAAGTCAAAGCTGATGTACACAGCATAGATGGTTCAGTTCTTCATTTATAGTTTGTGGGTTTCCTGATGATGTTGTTCCTCATACTAACTTTGGCTTTGGTATTCAGACCTTTTCCATCAAGGTGGTACCTACTTGCAGTTTCTTACTTCCAGCTGACATGAGCTGGGACAGAGATGGGAGCTCACTCCATTGTGCAGCACTCAGGTCTCAAACTGCTGACCTGCTGACCTTCCAGTCATCAACTTCAGCCTCTTAACCACTAAGCCTCTGTAGTCCTTTGGAGAGGATTTACCAGCCCCAAATCTTCCCCTTTGCTTCTGCCAGTTCGTGGTTGCAAAACATTTCTTTCTATGTCATCATTACTTGTGATGTTGGAAAAGTGTCTTGTTGCATCTCTTGGAAATGTTACTTTTTCAGCTCTCAGAACCTTCTAGCCCAGGGATTCTCAACCTGTGGCCCATGGGTCAGAAGTGGCCCATGGCACCATTTCATGTGGCCCACCACCACCTCCACCATCCCAGGAAGTGCCATGTGGTGGAGAAAGGGCAAAATGTTCATCCATCCCCCAAAGCTATCTTAGGGAGCATGACCCGGTCCCCAGCTTTAAAAGGGTGGAAACTCCTGAAAGGCCGTACTGCAGAATTCTAGAGTTTGTAGTCTAAAAAAGAAAGAATTGAAAAAGTAATGCTCTGATTCTTTGCAATTGCCATTACTTCTCAGCAGATTTCTCTTGATGAAGTAAACAGAACAAAACACCACTTTAGGATTGGCAAGAGAGTGGTGTAATAGTGCATTTGGCATGGTGGGAAAGCAGTACTGAACTGTAGTAAAAGAGTACATTCATGAGTTAATAGGGCTTGCTCACTGTACATAAATGGAACCTCTACTAGCAGAGATAGTATGGAGTAATGGTTAGATTGCTGACAAGGGCATGAGAGATCCTGGTTTTGATCACTGCTGAGTTATGGCATATACTGGGACTGATCTTTGATCAGTCACCCTGTGTTAGCTCATACTACCTCAAAAGGGTGTTGTAAGGCTAGAATGAGGAGAGGGAAAAGCAAAGCAGTGTACCCCACCTTTGGTATAGGTGAGAGAATTAGTTGTGATAAATAATTAAATAAAATGAATGGAGTCCATCCCGAGAGATAAGAGTGAATCGCTTATGGGAATCCCAGAAGTGTGTAGCTTTTAACTCTTGGCAGTAATTATGGGCCTAGATGGGATACTTGATCTAGTCCAATAAGGTGGATGTTCTGTTTCCTTAAGGTGCTGCCTCAGTGAATAGGTTTGCCATCTTTGGAGCTGTGGATTTATGTGGCAGCTTGTCTTCAATATCAAAGCCTGTCCTTAAGGGAAGGTATTCTTTAAGGCAGGAGTGCCCAAACTTTTCAGGCCATGGGCCGGTCATGTGGTTCAGCGGGCCGGTCACATGGTTCCTCCCACCGGAAGTAGAAGTAAAACATGCCTTGAAATCTGTTTTGGAACAGAAGTATGGGCGTGTTTTACTTCTGCTTCCAGGAGTTGTTGGTCCTGGAACAACTGGCAGCGTGGGTCGGATAAGTTGGCATCGGGGGCCAGAGCCGGCCCATGGGCTGTAGTTTGGGCAACCCTGCTTTAAGGAAATGATGTTTCTGATGGAGAAGAATGAAGCTTACTAGCTAATGCAAAGAGTCCATGGGAAAGGATTATGAGAGAGAATGAAATTAGACCAAGAATATTGGTCTGAAACAGATGTGAGCAATTTTGATGACACTATGGACTGTACCAGCCCTGGAAATGACACCCAGTGAAAAAGGTAAATCCAGAAGAGCATGGATGTTTGCTGCTGTTTTTAATATTTAGGCTTCTTGAGTATGAAGTGACAAGTATAAAACAAGTAGCAGAGTTAAAAAATACCTAGAAACAATATTTACTGAAGATGGCAAAATGGAGGAAGAGATTAACACACGGTGTAATATTTGGGCATGTGTAGCTCTGTTCTTATAACATAAGGCAATACCAATCAACACAAAGAAACTCCTCATTCCAACCTTATGTTACCAGTCTCAAACATGGACACAACTAAACAGAAACAAAAGTTGGTCACCACAGAAATGAGATGTCTGAGGAAGGCTGCTGGAGTGACTAGAAGGGATAAGATGAGGAATGAGGTTATCAGGGAAAGAATTGGAAAGGAACCAATCTTGCGCTACACAAAGACAACAAATAAACTTTTCCCATTTGGAGAGAGAACATCAAATAAACATTACAAGAACACCAAATAACACCAGAGGAGGGCACTAGAAGTGCCAGAGGAAGAATCTTGCATTTTCCTCAACACCCAACAGAGTACAGAGTAAAAGAGGAAGCAAAGAAGGAAAAGAAGGATTCTTGAGCATTAAGCGAGAGATACATGTGATCACCCCAATTTGTTTAGCAGAAAAAGGCTGAAAAGCAGGAAAAGTTTTCCCTTTATCTACATGGAGAAGACTGACGTGGCTCAGAAATGACCAGGAAGGGGGTGACACATGCAGCTTACAGGCCAGGATCAAACCAGGTTGGATGGCAAGGAGACAAGCATTATAATAAGGCAAGGGAAGACACCAACTTCTCTGTCTGCCCTGACTCCTTGTCAACACACAGCTGCTTAACAAAGTCTGGTTCTGCTGCTCCACTTCCAACTCTGTTTCTTGAGCAATTGCACACATTCACAATGTGCGTCAATGCCTGGTATATTTGCAAAAGGCAGCTGCAGATGTCAAAGCCCAATTCCTGGCAGCACCTTATGTCTTATTTTATTTTTATTTTTTGGTGGCAGAGGTGGGATAAACCTGGGCAAATTGGGCCTGGCAATCAGGGCGAATAAAAATTGATTGAGTTTTTAATTTCAAACGGGGTCTTGATTTTTAATACTGAACACTTCCTCAAATTAAGGGTTAAATATAGCTGTGAAATCACTGTTTTAAATGTAAAAATATACCAACTCAATTAGAGTTCATCAAATTTTAATGAGGAAAAAACCAGTTGGTTGCATCCTTTTAAATTTTAATTTTAAATTGGGTATCATTTTTGAAAGGCAGGCGATGGTGATGGGATAATGAGAGGAACTTTGTCTAAGTTTTAGTCCAGTTGGTCTGCCCAAATCGTAGTCTGAGCATCTTGCAAACAAACGCGGCACTGCATCTCTTTTGATGTTTTCATTGTTGAGCAGATGGCCTGCATTACACCAGGCAGGATTTGAGGCTGGTAATGTAGCCATAATAAGTACATTTACATATTGCTTCATTGCACTCTGAGCGGTTCACAAGGTCATCTTCTTTCGTGCCCCCATCAAACCACTGGTTGGATTTAAAAAATGTTTACTACCTACTCTGTGGACATGGTATGGTGGGCGTGGCTAGGGGGAAAGCCCTGTGTTGGACCCAAATTAGGACTACTTTATTTCAAAACTTGGATGGGTGGGACCGGCCAGAATTTCTGCTACTGGTTCTGGCAAACCAGGGTGAACCTGCTGAATCCCACCACTGGATCAAACCCTGGACTGCCAAAATGAAGCCACTTACTTTACTTTTCCATTGGTCAAACCCAAGTCCTCATTGGTGCTTGTTTCCGGCAGTAATTGGCAGACTGGTAAATGAACTGGATTCTGTATCTCTTCACATTCACAGCATGTGTTGCTGTCTGCCAGCAAACCCCATTTGAGCAAGTTGGTCTTACATTACGGACTCTAACCCTCAGCCTATTCAGGGTCCTCCAAGTGACGTAGGGGAAGTTGAGTTCCTCATCTATATACACTTTTAATGTTATTCCTTGTCCACTGAGTTCCTTCCTCCATCTTTTAATTTGGTTTTGCTATTGTGTACCCTCAAGAATGTTTGTTCTTGCCATAAAGCTCTTCCTGGATCTGAGGTGGTGGACTTGAGGCTCATATCCATTCAGAGGGTGTCAAGTGCTGCATGACAGAGTGAGCTCCCATTGTTTGTCCCAGCTCCTGCCAACCTAGCAATTTGAAAGCAAGAAATTGCAAGTAGATAAATAGGTACTGCTTCAGTGGGAAGTTTCCATACACTTCGGTGTCTTCATGCCTGCCACATGACCACAGAAGCATCTGCAGAGATAGACAGTGCTGGCTCTTTGACAGAAATGAGCACTGCACCCAAGAGTTGGGTAGGCAGGCAGACAGACAGACACTTAGAAATATACAAATAGTGATTTGTCATACCATTGATTGACAGTGCTGTGCAGTGGAGGCTAATGACACTGGTAAGATGTGGAAGGGGGCAGCAAATCTTTTCTGGGTTTTAATTTGAATTTTACAGGCCTGTTTGAAGTACTATTGTCAAACTGGAAGGCAAGTATCAAGAGGCACCTTTAAAACTAGAAATGGCATAACTTGCAAAGAGTATTACTCAACTTTGAATTGAAATCTGTGTAAGAAGCATTTTTTGGCCAGCTTTTGCCCTGCCTTGGGGATATTCCTCTGTACTCTGTGTCAGAAAAGACCTGTGCAGATGCTCTTAAAGTGATTAATTGCTTTTACAGTGAATAGCCCCAAGAGCAGCTTTTGTGGAAGATGAGTGCCTAAAACTGCAACAGCTATCCAGTGCAAAGCTTTTAGGAGGCTACTCTGTCAAATGTGTTCTTCTTTGGAGAAGAACTGGAAATTTCAGCTGTCAAAAGGCTAACTCTTGTAGTTCAGGAACTCTGGAGCATTTCCCCCTATTCTGCTTCTCAAATGCAGAGCTATTAATATGATTTTCCTAATTGTGTTGATATGGAAAAAATAATTCAGGATTTTGTCCCAGGTATAAAGATTACTAGCATTCAAGCACTCTTCCATCTCTCTGGGCCAAGTACATTTGTTACTTACTTGGTTACTTGGTTGATTCTGTGTTTCACACATCAGGTTGGCGTGGTGGATCGAAGCATCGTTTTCCACTGTTTACATTCCCATGCCAATCTCATCCAGGGCTTCGGGAACTTTGCCCTGAAGTGGTCTTCCGAGCTGGTTGTTGGCCTTGCTAGTGGGCGCTTTATGTCAAGTAGTAGCCATTTGATACATTTGTACAAGAACAAAACTCATTTCTTTACCAGGGTTCTTAGGTGAAAGAGCTGAGGATGATTAGCATAGAAAAGGCTGAGTGATGAGATGGTAGCTATCTTTAAACACCTGAAACTCTGTCACACACAGGATGGATCAAACATATTTTGCATGTTTTCAGAGGGTAAGCTCTCAACTAGTGGATTCAAATGACAAGAAAGAACATTAAAATTAAACTTTAGGAAAAACTTCCTAGTGGTAGGAACTGTTCCAACAGTAACAAGGTATTGAATTTGGTGGACTCTCTTTCATTGGAGGTTTTAAAATATAGTTAATCTGTCAGAGATCTTGTAGAATCATCTATCAGAGGTGATGAACTAGATCCGTGATGGCTAACTTTGGTGCTCCAGGTGTTCTTTGACTTCAATTCCCAGAAGCCCAAGTTAGCTCACCTGGTGACCAGGGCTTCTGGGAATTGAAGTCCAAGAACATCTGGAGTGCCAAGGTTCACCATCATTGAACTAGATGTATCTTTAGCATCCCTCCTATCTCTACATTTCAGTGATCCTTAGTTCATTCATTTGATACATGGGCATATATATGTTAGTGATAGAAACTGTTTAGAACAAAGTATAAGTAGACCCCTTTCTTCTTGTGCCAGATCCAATTACGAATATTGGCTATCCTCATGTTGAACAGCCATGAAGATTGTCCTGGTAGCCATATCCAGTGGCCTTCCATTTGCCTTCCACATCGCAGCATGACACCCATATTCCTGACCCAGTTCCACAAGTCATTTTCTGGTCCTGAGCCCTTTTGGCAAACAAAGTCCTCCTCAGCTCCAGGCCAGTATTGATGAAGCTTCTGATCATCAAGATGGATTCAAGTGGGATTTAATCCACTTGGGGACCGTCACCCTTCCCTGTGGACTTCGCCACCCAAGGCCATTAGTTTTCAGGGTTGTTAGATTAATTAATAACTGCCTGACAATCTGTGTTGAGTCGCTGGCAGTATTGTCTACTCTATTACCATACCAGGATAAGCTGGCCAAACTCCATGAATTCTTATATGGAATCTCTTACAGGCAATATACTATGTCATAGGCCATGAAAGTTATTCAGACCCCCTGCAGAAAGATTGAAAACTGTCTACTATGTCTATACATAGGTCTCTGTGTCATCAAGTTGCTTCTGACTGGAAATGTTACTTGGGTATATCTTTCATACCTTGAAAACTCAAGTAACATTTCCAGTCAGGTCTCAGAAAATTGATAATAGAAAACAGCACCAGAGAATCTGGGTAAATGGGCCAACTATCTAGGTAAATCTGATGTGATTTGCCCAAATCAACTTCTCACTCTAGTTGGCTCTTTTATTTTTATGTATCCCTAACTGTTCTGGAAGGACTGCAGTGGCTCAAATAGTTAAGATGCTGACTTGAAGGCAGCAGGTCAGTAGTTCGATACCAGAGTACTACATGATGGAATGAGCTCCCATCTCTGTCCCAGCTCCTAGCAGTTCGAAAGCAAGAAATTGCAAGTAGATAAATAGGTACCACTTCAGTGGGAAGGTGAACAGCGTTCTGTGCGCTCCGGTGTCTAGGCATGCCTGCCACATGTCCATGGAAATGTCTCCAGACGCAGACAGCGCTGGCTCTTTGGCTATAAACAGAGATGAGCACTGAACCCTAGAGTCGGATATGACTGGCTTTTGAGCATGGGTGATATTTACCTTTTCCTTCTTCAAAGCCACCACATGCTGCTTATTTAAAAAAGAAGAAGCAGAAGCCATTCGAGGAACTGGGTTATATGTATGTTCCCTGTTTTCGTAGCAATACAACAGGGAGTCACAGTTCACAAGCCAGACAGACTTAGACAGTAGTTAAGCATATGCCACTGGATTTACAGTTTTGGAGCAAGGCAATAAACTATATTGAGTTAGAGTTGATAGTATTTTTAGTGTGACTGTTACATCTGTATTTGATTTAAACTTTATCTGAACTTTCAGAAATTGCTTCACCTTCATGCTACACTCAAAACTCTCTCCCACATCTTCTCTCACTCAGCGAACTCTCATTCTTTCTCTTAACTCTTCCTCCTAGCATTCCGTAAGCCAGGGTTTCTCAACCTTGGGCCCCCAGATGTTCTTGGACTTCACTTCCCAGAAGCCCTCATCAGCAGGTGTGCTGACTTGGGCTTCTGGTAATTGAAATCCAAGGACACCTGAAGCCAAGTTTGCTGACTTCTGATCTAGTTTGTGTACAAAGTTGGACCAAGTGTGGTATCAAGGTTGAGACACCCCACCATAGGGTACACATGGTTGAAGGGCCAAAGAGAGGACCGACACTATGGTTGTCACACCTAGTTAACCATAAACCAGGACTGGAAACATCGCTTATTGTAAGCAGGAAAGAAGCAAGATGTATTCAGAAACTCTAGCATCGGTTGCTTTCTTTCCAGGACTTGCATCCTGTGTGATCATACCTTTAGCATACAAGACAGACAAGATGTTTTTATTTATATATTTAGATTTATATTGCCGCCCACTCACCATGGAGACTTAGGGCGGCTTACAATCAGCAAAACAACACAGCACAAAATAAAAATTTAATTCATTTTTCTAAATCAGTAATAGATTTCTCTCTCCTCTCTGGCTGTTGGTAGGTGACCAGAGTATCTTGAAAAGTTGGGAGAGTCATATAATTACTCTTAAACCATGGTTCAAATGTAGCTCCCCCTGGGCCTCTGCAATGTCAAATGGCAGTTAGGATGTTGGTCGCCACCTCCTTCCTGCTCTTGCCCCAGGTTGGGGGAGGGGCTCGTCGTCGTCGTCATGATGTTTCACTGACCTACCCCTGGGCCTCTGCGATGTCAAATTTCTGGGTATGAGCCTTTAGAGCATAGGTGCCCAAACTTTTAGGGCCACGAGCCGGTCACATGGTTCAGGGAGCTGGTCGCTATGGCCCAGGGGCCGGATCCAGCCCTGGTGTCAATTCATCCGGCCCCTGGGCCATAGTTTGGACACCCCTGCTTTAGAGACTTGCCACCACCTCAAAAGCCAGTCATATCTGACTCTAGGGTTCAGTGCTCGTCTTTATAGCCAAAGAGCCAGCGCTCTCTGCGTCTGCAGGTGTTTCCTTAGACATGTGGCAGGCATGCTTATACACCTCAGTGCATGGAATCCTGTTTACCTTCCCACCAAAGTAGTCCCTACTTAATCTACTTGCAATGTCTTGCTTTCAAACTGCTAGGTTGACAGGAGCTGGGACAGAGATGGGAGCTCATTCCATCATGCAGTACTCAGGTCTCAAATTGCTGACCTGCTGATCCTCCAGTCAGGGTCTTAACCACTTGAGCCACTGCAGTGTTTGTGCAATAGGAAAGGCTCAAGGATCACAGCCTTGACACTCAACTTTCTGCCTTGCTCCCAAGAGCTTGCTTTCACCATCTCATTTCCCTTGTCAGTTCACACACATAGTTGCTCTTGGGTTTTTGTCACAACACACAAGCATCTTCATGTTGTGCAAGCAATACTTGGGCTAGAGATGGCCACCAATGTTTTAAAGCCACCTTGCAGGCAAAAATCCAGGGGTTCCTTGACTCTTGCACTGTTGTCCCAAACGTTAGTGACTTTTCTCAGCAGTCTCACACTTTAGAGCAACAATTTTTCATATTTTCACTCTGGGTTTGATTACGAAGATGATGGTGTTGAGTGAGAAGAAGACGTGTTTAAAATACAATCAATCTATTTGGATTTGATGACTAGGAAATATGTAATAACTTTTTGAACAGAGTGTCCTGAGATTCCTAGCAATTTTCATATATTTTGAGAATTGAGAATTGCTGGTTTAACAGAGTGTTCCATATTAATTTTACAGATTTTATAAATATCTCAGAAGTTTTATCTCCCAAAGCAGTTGGAGCTAAAACTTAGGCTGTGCAGTGTTTGGCAGTGTGGCGGGAGGGGCCGGCGCATGGCCTCCCCCCTTCCCCCTTTCCTGCATGTGTAAAATATCCACTGAGAAGTTATGGAAACTGCTGCTTTGAAATATATTATGCATTGCTACATGAATTTGATTAACTTTCAGTTGACAATACCAGATAGGAGCTCATTGTGTTGCTTTGAGAAATGCTAATTTTAGTTCCTTGCAACAACCCAGAATTTCGTTTTTTATGTAGTGGCACCGAGGAGCAGCCACTGTTTTACAGCAATAGCAAGAAAGGCATATATTAAAATAAAAAACAAAGGAATGCTTTCTGCTGTTGTGGAGAAAGGAAAGGCAGGATCAAAGGGTAACAACCTCAGGGTGATGATCAACCACTACCTGCATAATCCTATAGCTATTGGTGGATCAAACAATTTTTTAGTTTGTTATACAGTATATGTCTTGGTTATTGTGTCTTGAGACCTACCAAAATGGTGCCCAGAGCAGAAAACAGCTGTTAAATGCAAAGTCTGGATAATTCTGACATCTGACAGATGAAGTTGGTGATATAATCTTAGCCTAGGCATCCATGGATGTTAAATAGCGTGAGGGACTGGCCATTGGTATTTCTTGTCCCCCATCATTTATGCTCTTTGATGTCTCTGGCTGCTTAGATGAAGTCCCAGTGCTAAATAAAGGAGTCATGTTTTTGATTCATGCGTCTTCCCTGTGCATGTTGAACATAACATCTGTCTACTTTTATAGTATAAGGCAGGGGAACCCAACCTACAGCCAGCAGGCTGGCCCAGGGCTCCATTCCATCCAGCCCACCGCACCCAGAAGTGGAAGCGGGAGTGTTTATGTCAGTCCTAAAATGTGCCACGGTTGTTGTAAACGTGGAAGTGGGTGCATTTATGAGAGTTGTAAATGCATCCGCTTCTGGGGGCATGGTCTGGCCTGCTCAGCTGCCTGGGGTGTGTGGTTGGGCCTGTGGTGAAAAAAGGTTGGCCACCCCTTGTATAAGGTGTCCATGGATGAGGGGAACTGAACTCTTCCTGGTTATCACTCCATTGTATGTTGTCTCATACCTGGTATGCCACTGAAGACACAGGCTCTTAATCACATGTTCAGATGTTCTGGGAAAGAGTATGTGAGAGATAAGTGCCCAAATAGATCCTTTTAAAACATTTATTTATCTCTCTATTTATTTTAAATCAACAAAGAAGTGTCCAAAAAGCATAAAATATCAGAACAGTTACAACATAGGCTAAAACAAACCTTCATTTCTCATATCCCTGGTGGTGCAGTGGTTAAACTGATGTACTGCAGCCAGGAGGTTGTGAGTTCAGTCTTGATGAGGATCAAGGTTGACTCGGCCTGCCATCTTTCTGAGGTTAGTAAAATGAGTACCCAGCATGTTGGGGACAAAATGCTAAGTACTCTGTGAACCACCCAGAGAGTACACTAAGTGCTATAGGGTGGCATAGAAGTGTTATTGCTATTTCTATTTTTAAAACTAGATTTATCCCACATTTTCTGCCAAAAAGAGTTACAGAGCACACCTGACAACCATCACCAGAATTAATTAAACAAAGAAAAAATAATTAAGATCATCACACATCTGTGGAAGATTGTATTCATACAGTTATGCTCCCAGCATACAGTCTGAACCCAGTTGTTAGACTGAACTAGAGTAGACCCATTGAATCAGTGAGAATTATACAAGTGGTGGTTTATCAGTAGCGTCGCTAGGGGGGCAGGGGGGGCGCCCGCCCCGAGCGACTCTTTCCAGGGGGCGGCATCCCCGGGGGAAGGCAGAGGAGGAGGCAGGCACAGTGTGCGCACATGCATGTGTGTATGAGAGAGAGAGAGACGTGGGTACAGCCTTTTGTGAATCCCATTGAACAAGGGTGATCTCTCCTCCTCCTGCCGCCTCCCTCTGCCTGGGCTTAGGAAGCCGGACTTCCACAGCAGAAGGCTGCCCTTTTGCTCCCCCAGTGGCTGGGCCGTCCCCTCTTTGCCTCCTGCCGGCGGCCATGGTTGCCCTTGCTCTGCCTCCTCCTCTGCCTTCCCCTGATGGGCACCCCGCTGTGCGCCTTGTCCTGGCCGCGTCCCTGGTGCCAGAGATGGCCTCGCCTCGCCTGCTCACCCCCGCCCCTGCCCAGCTGGCCGTCGGGGGCTCTCCCTGCCCTGGGTCCTTGCCAGCCCAGGTACAAGAAAGAGGACGGGAAAATTAAAGTGCAAAAAATGTAATTAAAATGAGAGTTTACGGAGAAAAGGAACTGTGTGTGTGTGTGTGGGGGGGGTGTTATGACAATAATAACACAGGATGTTTAACCAAGAGAGCTGGTTTTGAAGGAGAAGATGAGACCTTTCCCTGCAAGAGAGGCACAGAAGCGGCGAGGTGGGCTTCTAACTAACAACAACAAACACCACCACCCATTTGACACGGAAAGTAGCGACTTATAGGATGCAGCTCCTTTGCTCCTCCTCTTCCTGAAAAACTTGAAGTGCAATGAAGAAGAGTGGGAAGGGGGACCTGGCTGGGCTGGTGGGCGCGAGAGGAACCTGGTATTCGCCCCAGGCGGCTGAAGACCGCACGACGCCACTGCGGTTTATCCTTCAATGATCAATTCACTTGGTCTGCCCTTGTTGGGATCAGGAACTAGATTTAAGACTATATGTGCAATCCATATCGTTGTTGTGTCATGATAAGTTACTACGCTACAGTGTAAAAAGATAACTTCTGTGCATATAGTGCCATCACAAGGTCTGACCACTTGCACTATGTATCACAGGCCAAGTCCTTTCACAAGGAGCCTGCAACATAAAGCTTAAGCTAAGTGGAAAGGGCTTAAATCAAGGGTGCTCAAACTTTTCAGGCTATGGACCAGTTACATGATTCCTTCCATCGGAAGTGGAAGTAAAATGCACCTTGCGATCTGTTTTGCTACAGATACGGTTTGCAACAGGATGAGATAGATTTTAGGCTGCCATTTTCTCCGCTTAAACCAGGGCTGCCCAAACTATGGGTCGTAATTTGGGCACCCCTGAGTTAAATGGAAGAGCCTGTAATGGAGGTTTGCGGGGCCCACAGCCCTGAAAGCATCCTCTGTTGATTGGTTATTGGCCTGCAGTTGTTTGGAAAATGTCCTGTAATTTAAAGCCCTAATCCATATCTTCTTTCCGATGTCATGGTTACTCTTCCTTTTTCCACACTGGCATCCTCGTTAGGCAGCTGGCAGAGAAGGCTATACCCAGGGGTTGGCAGATCCGCAAGGGAAATTTCTGCACTAGCTTTAATGGAGTACTTAGTGCTAATTTATGGCTGTATCTCTAGCAGTGACTGGAAATCGTGTTTACTCTTGCACAGTTGCAAACAACTATGAGAGATTCCTTCTATTTATCTCCGTCGTGGTGTTGGGAACAGGGTTGGCATTTCTCTAGAACATGGGGGAAGAGGTTTTATCATGTTTATATTTAAAAACGGAAATGTCCCGTATCCAACATAGTCAGTGTGGCTTTGTTGGCTTGCAAATAGTCCATGATAGCTCTTATGAGAGCCAAAATGTAGTCGTCATTGTCATCGTTGTCGGCTGCTACTTGTATCCAAGCATACATTTTCCCTGGAAGTCATTTTCTCAGTTGATGGGTGTGTCTCTGGTGACTCAATAAACCGATCCTGGCATGAAGCATGTGACCACACACATTACACTGAATAGATGATGGAGGGCATAGTTGTGTTTGACGAAGCTTCCGTGCTTGTCTTAGCCTCTTTTTGTCTGTGGTGTTCTCCTTCGAAGTGATCGGTAGCAGCAGAGATGGTTTGGCACCAAAGTAGGCGATCTACGGCCGCTGCCTCCCAGGTTTTTGGGTTTATACCTGATGTCATGATACTTTTTAAAAGCTTGCCTTCTCACTCCTGATCTGGATCTACGTGGTGAGCAAGGAAGCTCATAGGAAATCAATTAGTGTAGATAAGGTAGTGCTGAGGAGGCAAGTAAACACTCCAGTAATCTTGGGTCTTATAAAAGTATATTGTAACCAGAGTAAGTTACAGAAGAAAGTTCAGAAGACATCAAAATAAAGAAAGCTGCTTTTTTGGGTAAGCCCTCCCCCCTCCCCCCTCCCCCAGCTTAAGCATCTACATGATTGCAGTTATTATTATTATTATTATTATTATTATTATTATTATTATTATTATTATTATTATTATTATTATTATTATTATTATTATTATATATGCCGTTCTACTCACCTCACTGAGGCGACTCAAAGCGGGTCACATAACATAAGCAACATATACAGTATCACAGTCTCAAATATAAATATAATATATATAACAACAGATGCAGCACAGATAATGCAATCAATAAATTTTACATAAAAAGAAAAAACAATACAATAAAATACAGTGTAAAAAATACAGTACGGTCAAGAGAGACAGGAGTCTTTGGCCGGCTGACCCTCATCCCCCCTGTCCGACAAGCAAGGAGAGTTCTGTGATGTCCCTGGGGTGGCCATGGAGGCAGCAACAGCAGCAAGGTCTTTTATGGCTGGGCTAGCCGGTCCACGCAGCTGACCCTCATCCCCCCTGTCCGACAAGCAGGGAGAGTTCTGTGATGTTCCTGGGGTGGTCGTGGAGGCAGCAACAGCAACAAGGTCTTTTATGGCTGGGCTAACCAGTCCACACAGCTGACCCTCATCCCCCCTGTCTGACAAGCAGGGAGAGTCCTGGGGTGGCCAGTTCCCCCTTAGCTCCAAGCATCGGGTCCAAGAGAGATCTTCTTGGTCCCCACCTTCTGGGCTTTATCTCATCTCTCAGAGTCCACCTCCTTGCCATTCCCCCAAAGGAATCCAGCCAATGACCATACAGCATGGCATGTCCATCACACATTAGACTCCATCTCTTTCAACCTACGAGGCCAGCATGTTTACACATTCCAATCCCTTTGGTATGTGAGAAAGGGTCTCCCACGGATTGAAATCTCCATTTTGGATGAGTCTAAAACCAGGGCATAAATTCTGCCCTGACACCTGACACCTTCATGGTTTGTTTCAGCTGGTCCTTATAATGCTTCAGGGAAACTTTACAAGGTCTTGTACTGGAGCTAAGTTCTCCCCATAAAGAATTTGACAACGCAATCTGGAACCATCCATACAGTGGACATCTAAGATGATGGCCTATGATGGAAGCTTCAGTGGTAATTACATTTGCCTTCTCAAGCTCTGCGATGATCATGGCATAGTCATCCCACTTGATGTTCAAGATAGACCTTAGCTTCTGTTGGTGAAAGCGCTCAAGCTTTTTGATGTCTTTGTGATAGAGGGTCCATGTTTCACAGCCATACAGTAACGTTGAGATAACAACAGCTTGGTATACCATGAGCTTAGTTTGGATTGTTAAATCTTTGTTCATGAAGACCTGGTGTGATCGAACTGTTCTGAGGAGTTAAGAACAGGAGGACTATCACCATGATGATAGCCAGTACCTGGAACAGATACGGCACCTGAAGAAGAATATCTGTGGAAACAATTCAAACTCTTTAAAAAGAGCCACTTGAGTTGGAGAGCTGAATGCTGATGTTCCCACCTCTGTTCCATTACTCTTCCAGTTGAATTCACACTTTCACCTATCAGTTCATTTCTATATTAGTTGCTTACATAGTTTAAATTTCTTAGCCAAAATTTATTGTGCTGTCAAGTCATCTCCAAAAAGTCTTGTCCTCAACAATCCTTCTCGGCTCTTGTTTTTTGTATATTCCTCCCCAGTAAGCTTTTAACCAGTTCTCTTTTTTTGAACTTTTAACTAGCCAACAGAGGAAATACTTGACCTTTAACTCAGTACAAGCTTATCTTAAAGGGTGGGATTTTTAACATGAAATAGTTAGATTTTTCATTAACCGAACAGCTATGTTTATATTGGAAATCTCTGAGATTATTTTTTGCCTTTTTAGTTAAATCTCAATTTGAATAGATTTCTGTCAGAACACTGGTTGGAGAATGTCTTTTTCTAAGATGTCATTTGTCTTGGCAGTAGATTTTTTTATCATCAAAATATGTGGAACTTTGGAGAAATGTATTCTAATTAAAATGGCTTATGGCAGGCTTGTTGAACTATTTTTCTTTTACCTTTAGCATTTTTATTATTATAAATATTTCCCACTGTACAATCAGATATGGAATAGGTACAGAAAAGTAGTTGAATTTGATATCCAGTCAAACAAAGTGTACTTGAAGTATTGTTTTTAATGGCAATTTGTTTAACATTTCCAAATGTATATAAAATAAAATTTTAAATACTTTTCTAATTGAAAACATAAAGTCAAGAACCCTGTTCAATAATACCAGAGTGAAAAGCCTAGCTGGCACAACTACATGTAATTTGAATTGTAATATTGAGGGGGAACTTTATGAATACATGGATCACCAGAATAACAAACAAATAGGTTCCAGATCCAGTCAAGGCTGCGCTCTACGTAGAAACAAAACGACTAAGCAGAAACTATTGTACTTGGGCATCTCAGGCCAAGACAAGATTCACTTAAAATGATAGGGATGCTAGCAAAAGGAAGGCAAAAAGAAAAAAGACTTAACATGAGATTGATTGACTTGATACAGGAAACCACAACCTCGAGTTAGCAAGACCTGATTTGAAGCGACTCACTGGCACACAACAGCAACAAACACAAATTCTACCTAGATAAAGATGTCTTAGATGCCTCTGTATAGGAACACTGAAAATATAGAGCTGCTCGTGCTATTTTTCATTGTGAGATCCATTGGATCCAGTACCCAAATAGCTTTCTGCTTCATAATGTAAATATCCATCTTACTGGTGGTGCAGTGGTTAAAAGCACTGTACTGCAACCAAAAGTTTGTGAGTTCGATCTTGACCAGGGCTCAAGGTTGACTCAGCCTTCCATCCTTCCAAGGTCAGACGAATGAGTCCCCAGCTTGTTGGGTACAAAATACTAATTAACGTGTGAACCACCCAAAAAGTGCACTAAGCGCTATGGGGTGAGATATAAGTGTGATTACTTTCCTTTTGTTATTACTGTCCTGCAATCTGGGGCTGTATCGTGGTATACAGCCACCACTGAGGAAGGCTAAAATGTTTAAGAAAATTGTACTTTAAAAAAAACCTGATTAGACATTCACCATCATCCTTAACCCTGATGTCTGCCTGACAGTCCTATGTATGTTGACTCATAAGGATATCAACCTGCACTAAGCTGAGCTGTGCTTTGGTAAGCATCCTTTCCTTAACGTGCGACTTGCCTAGGGAAAGAAAAGTGTATGGAATTGGTAAAGGTGATGGGACGAGGCAGGCATGCTAACTCATCCTGCTTATTATTCTGATGTACAGTGAACTAAATAGGATTTTCAAAATACACAGGATGTTTCATAAATGGGTTACCTTTGCTCTCCCCCAGTGAGTTTCCGTGGCTGAGCAGGGACTTGAACCCAGGTCCTTTTGTCTGACATTTATTCTACTGCATCATCCTGGTTCATTGCCCTATTTCGCCTTATTCACATTGTCCACTTGAGAGGGGTCAGAGTGATGGTTGCTTTTGCCAAAAGCTTTCCTAGTGACCTAAGCAGGAATTTCAGCCCCAGTATACTGTTCTGTGATTTGTATCTTTCTTTTGCCCTGTCTTTTCAGCTTTATAAATCTTTGCTTACCCAGTTACTTATTTTTGAAATGTCTATTTTAAGGCAGAAGAGCATAAAGAGCAAGGCCAGATCAGATGGCAAACCTATTGAGCTCAGAATCCTGGCTGAAATTGGCTTGTTGAACTGCAGTAGCCATATTGAATTAATGGATTTTAAATACAAGTTTGGCATGCAGCAGCTGTTTCAAATGAGGCTACTGTAGTTGGAACCATTGATTCAGTTTAAGCCTCTTTCCTCTGCTAGCTGTGTACTATATTTCTTATTTTCTTACCTATTTAAGCATTTGTTTATTTATTTGATTATTTTAACTAATTGCACAGTAGTCAAAGGTCTCTGATAAAAGTTTTTAAAATAATATTATAAGAATAATTTTGTGCCAGAAATTATTCTGGGTTGAAAGGATTTTTGCGGAAGAAACTCTGCTCAGGGAACGCCCAAATGAGGCTCCTTTCATGTCCCCAAGGGCTGGGACAGAGACGGGCACTCAATCTGTCATGCAGTACCCAGGTCTCAAACAGCTGACTTGCCAACCTTCCACCTAACAAGGCAAGCTTCTTAACCACTGAGCCACCACAGTTTGCTTATTTATGTGCTGGCTGGCTTAGGTATCTGGCTGCGGAGCCAGAAGTTGGGAGTTCAATTTCCCACTGTGCCTGTTGTGAGTAAAGCTAGCCTGAATAGCCTTTGGTGAGCTGCACAGTTCCAAGAGCTCCCCTAGAGGAATGGAATGGAAAACCAGTTCTGAGTATTCTCTTCCTGTAAAACCCTGGAAAGAATTGCCATGAGTCAGAATCAACATGACAGCATGTAATTAATTATAGTTGGCTGGGTAGCCAGCTCAGTGGTTTATGTACTAACTGTGAAGCCAGAGACTGGGAGTTTGATTCCCACGGTGTTTGTCAGGAGAAGAGTCAAGATGTGTAGCCTTGGGCAAGCTGTACAGTCCTAAGAGCTTCCCTTAGGTCAGTGATGATGAACCTTTTAGAGACCGAGTGCCCAAACAGAGGGGTGGGGTGAACTCTGTGCTGGGGGGAGGGAGGAAGTGCTCCCATTGGGCTGCTGGGCAGAGGGGTGGAGATAACTCTGTGCTGGGGTGATGGCATGCATGCCCACATAGGAGGCTCCGAGTGCCCCCTCTTGCATGCGTTCACCACCACTGCCGCAGAGGAATGGAGTGGGAAGCCACTTCTGTGTATTCTCTACCTAGAAAACCCTTGAAAGGGTCACCAGAAGTCAAAATTGACTTGATGTCATACTATTATTATTATATAAAATGTATAAGTAAAAAACTAAATACAGTGGTACTTTGCTTAAAGAGCATAATGCGTTCCTTGGGATTGCATTTTAAGCGAGTTTGCTCTTTAAGCGAAACACCATTGTAAATTGTGATTTCTGGCGGGGGGGAGGAATTGCGAATCCCGATTTAGTTGTTAAGCGAGGCAACCATTCAGAGAAAATTCTGCTCTTTAAGTGAGTTAGTCTCTAAGCGAGGTGCTCTTTGTGCGAGGTTTTACTGTAGCTATATCTGTTCCAAATCTCCTGCCATTCAGCTTCAGTCAAGAATCCCAGACACTAGTATTACATAGCTGCTCATTACCTGCTTTCTTCACACCATGTATCATTTTATAGAGTATTAACATGTCTCCCCATATACTCTTTTTCACTCTGAGGATAAACTATGCAAATTGGGGCATGTACATTTTGTTAATTTGCTTTAATTATGCAATGCACAGAACTTGGATGCAAAGTTTTGTGATTCCCTTGCCCCAAATGTCATGACGAAGAATGCTCATAATTAAAATTAATGTAGTCGTTTAATTTCCGAGTCTTGCTTTACCTTCTCAAAAATGCTATGAATTCTATTTCCATCTCTGGAAAGGGATGTGAAGAGTGTGTCTCTGTGGCCAATACACCTTGATTCCTGTATGTAGATACAGCCAGGGTCTGCTTTGTCTGCTTACAGTTTAGTCCTTCCTTTGTGTGAAATGGTAAACCAGTTTGGGAGATCTGAGTTATCACAAGACCAGTATGTTGGATCCTAGGGAGTTACCTCCAAATCAAGCCAAAATTTAAAACCTGGCAACAGGAACTAACTTGGCAAATTCTGGTTTAGCTGGGCGAAATAAAGTAGGAGTATGGATTAGGATGTCATGGCTTCTTTTATCAGCCCTTGTGGCACATTGATTAAAAAACTGCTGTACGGCAGCCAAAACTGCTGACATTGTGAGTTCAATCCTGACTGGGCTCAATGTTGACTCAGCCTTCCATTCTTCAAAGGTTAGTAAAATGAGTCTCCAGCTTGTTGGAGGCAAAAGGCTAATTAACTTGTGAATCACCCAGAGAGTGCACTAAGTGCTATGGGATAACATATAAGTACAATTGCTAATTGCTATTTATCTACTTGCAGCAAGAAAACAAGTGAACTTAGAAATACAGTATAGAAAGTTGAATCACAACCTTGGTTTCACTGGCTTGTGTGATTGACGCAGGCTGGTAGCAGGGCTCTACTCTTTTCACCAGGATTCTTTACCTGGTCTGATTTTCAGGTCTTCTCTGGTGGTGGTCTCCCATCCAAATACTAACCTGCTTAGCATCCAGTTATGACTGTGCCTTTAGAAGGTAGGGTTGTGTGTAGCAATACAACCTCTTTGGAAAGGATGTGTGAAACCAGAGTTGCCAGTATGTGAATCCCAACCCACGTGGGGCAGAGACTAGTTCTGGATAATGAGAACTCTCTGATGTAAAATTGCTTATTTATGATATTGGGTGGTTTAGGTATCTGGCTGCAGAGCCAGAGGTTGGGAGTTTGATTCCCACTGTGTCTCCTGATTTTGTGTGTTTGTACATGAGAGAGAGATGGGGAAAAGTACACTTATTTGTAAACACACATGTATAAATAATTGGATCTGTACTTTATTTCCAAAGACTAAATGTGCACTTGAAAACCTTCGGTGGCTTAGTGGTTAAGATGCTGAATTTGATGACCGGAAGGTTGGCAGGTCAGCAGTTTGAGACCCGAGTGCTGCACGATGGAGTGAGATCCTGTTGTCTGTCCTAGCTCCTCTCAACCTAGCAGTTCGAAAGCAAGAAATTGCAAGTAGGTGAATAGTTACCACTTTGGCAGGAAAGGTAACAGTGTTCTGTACACTCTGGAATCTAGTCATGCCTGCCACATGACCACGGAAACGTCTGCAGATGCAGACAGCACTGGCTCTTTGGCTGTAAACTGAGATGAGCACTGAACCATAGAGTCAGATACGACTGGCTTTCGAGCAAGGAGAGACCTTTACTTTTACCTCCTAAATCTACCGGGATTTCCACAGGATATGATTTGGATGCTTGAGGTTCCTAAAGCCCTCCATCCTCCTGCTCCATACCAAGCTGTGTGCTCTTGTTTTGGTACCACAATCAGGGTTTTCCTGGTTGTCAGGAAGCAGACATTGTGTCTAAGTTTACAGCATCCTTTCCTTTTGTACGGCTTCCTTCCTCTGCTTGGACCTTGCTCTTTCTGGGTACAACCAGCTACAAACAGATATAAATATATATTTTACCCTCTTCCGAATCCTTTCTAATATAACAAGGTAAACAGCTGACAGGTTGACCTTTGTTAGTCTCTCTTCCTGCCACACTGTTGGGTTCCCGATTCTTTCGGCCCCCTGACGCCCCCCCCCCCGCTTTGCCCTCCACTTGCGGCGTTTAATCCATTTATGCTTTTTTCTCCCACCCTTGTGAGACTTTATGACTTTGTAAATCAGCCGGAGCGGCACCAAATCAAACGCTTTCTTCCCAAAGACCCCGATAACGTATGTCCGCTGCCTTCATTCTTGCCTAACCTAACGATTTGATCATATAATAAAACCGGAATTCAGCAGATTTGTCAGCCGTGACCTTCTCTTTTTATGAATCCGGGCTGGCTGTCCTCTTGTTAAATTATGCATTTCAAAGTGCTCTGCCATCTTCAGGTTTTTATTAGCTTGCTCTGGCCGTAATATAGTATGCAGCTCTGTTTTCTCAATCCGAGAGGAGACGTAAATAAGTTTTGGGGGAAAGCCTAGGTTTTAGGATAGGAACATTGCAGGGAGGTTAGGGAAGGACTTCTAGTTTGCTTATTTTAGTTGTGTTTTAATTTTAGTTAGATATTAATCTGTGTTGAGGTTGTTTATGACCTCTGATGGCACAGTAGCTAGACTGCTATACTGCAGCCAAAATGTTGTGAGTATGATCCTAAGAGGGTAGTTCCAGCCTTCCAAGATTGATAAAATAAATACCCAACATGTTGGGGGCAAAATGCTAATTAACTTGTGAACCGCCCAAAGAGTGCACTTGGCGCTAATAGCTATTGCTTCTGTCTGTTCTTTGTGTAAAGAAGAGGTGGGCACCGTAAGATCTACTAGATGTTCTTATTGACCCCAGTTCAGCTTCCATCAATTCCACCCAGCAAAGCCAATGGTGAGAAATGCTGGCAGCCCCAGTCCAGCAACATATGGAAAGGTGCATTTTGCCCAACTCTGGAATAAGGGGATACTTAGGTATCAGGTTGTCAGTTACATTTTGCCCCCAAAGCAATCCTTCATCTTGATGGATCATCCATGTTTTAACCAGGGTATAACTAAACTGGGCCCACAGTGGCTTAGTGGTTAAGACACAGAGCTTGATGACCGGAAGGTTGACAGGTCTGCGGTTCGGTGTTGCATAACAGAATGAGCTCCTGTCATCTGCCCCAGCTCCAACCTAGCAGTTAGAAAGCAAGAAATTGCAGGTAGATAAATAGGTACCACTTCAGGAGAAAAGGTAACAGCATTCTGTGTACTCCAACATCTAGTCATGCCTGCCACATGAAGATGAACACCACCCCCTAGAGCAGGGATCCCCAACCTAAGGCCCATGGGCCGGATCTGGCCTGCGGCACCATTTCATGTGGTCCCCACCCCTCCAAGGGCATTTGAGAAACAAAATGGCCACCCCTTTGAAGCTGTTGGGACAAAATGGCTCCCACATCATGCAGGCATGCCAAATTGGCTGTCCGGCCCTCGAAGCTGACTGAGAGTGTGACCTGGCCCCCAGCTTTAAAAGGTTGAGAACCTCCGCCCTAGGGTCAGACATGACTGGCTGTTGAGAAATGGAGACCTGTTACTTTTCCTGCCAATGTGGTACCTATTTTTCTACTTACAATTTATTGTTTTCGAACTGCTAGGTTGGCAGGAGCTGGGACAGACGATGGATGCCCACTGTCAGCACTTGGGTCTCAAACTGCTGACCTGCCAACCTTCAAGTTGTCAAGTTCAGCATCTTAATTACTAAGCCACCATGGCTCCTTTGTACTAGTACCCAAGTGCTTTTGCAATGGAAATGCTGTTCTGCTTATTTGGTTGGTTGGTTGTGGATTTGTATTGCCACCCAATTCCAAAGACTCTGGGTGGTGTACAGACATTAAAACCATCACAATTTTAATTAAAAAATCCCAGTTAAAACCACATTAAAAACTACCACCAAAAAAAATTCCTTATCTTAATTTCTACAATATCCACCCTGTTCAAAACCTCAACAGGTCTGTAACTGCTCAGTCCGGTGGTTTGAGATGGCTTTGCTAACTGCGCATAGCTGCTGAAAGAAGGGTGTGTGTGAAGCTGAAAGGTCTGACTGAAGTTTCAATATGTGGGGCAACCTGTTTATTTAATAGTTATAGTGTTCTCTTAGTTAATATGGCACCTCACAAAACACACGAGTGAGAGGTCTCTGCCCCACAGAAATTACATTCTGAACTCAAGAGATCTAAGTGAGAGAAGACACGTTTCTAATCTGGAATTGGGGCTTCAGAAGGCTAAGATGGTATTTCATGGGATGTTGGTGGATGGAGTGGGGATTTTAAGAAAGGCCTTTAGTTCCTTTTTCAAATGAATTGGTCCCGGGTATAATTATATAGACCTATCGCAGTTTGAAAACAAAACATTGCAAGTAGATAGATAGGTACTGCTTTGGCGGGAGAGGTAACAGCATTCTGTATGCTCCTGTGTCTAGTCATGCCTGGCACATATCCACGGAAATGTCTGCAGATGCAGACACAGCTGGCTCTTGGGCTGTAAATAGAGATGAGCACTGCCCCTAGAGTAAGACACAGCTGGCTTTCAAACAAGGGTGACCTTTATATCTTCTTGCCTGTTTCCAGCCATCGTGGATTAAGGCATGTTATCTTACTGGCAGGTAGAAATTCAGTAGTTTCATGTTACTGGAAAATCTTTACCTGTTGGTCATCCCTCCACCCACCCCACGATAAAGCTGTTTAAAAGCACAAGTTGGTGGGGTGGCGATGCTCAGGCAGACTTGTACTCAAACATCTTAATTGCAGCTGAAGAGAAGTGAAGAAAATTGAAGTGGCTCCTGAGGAGATATTAGAAAAGCCTCGCCGAAAATGAGAGTGATTTAGTGTCAAACGAGACAAAATGCCGTGCCGACACTCCATTGCCTCATGCTTCCACTTGTCCTTGGCACTGAGAAAATGAGATTTTTAATATTGCCACGAAGCCTCATCCATTGTAAATTGGAGCTGCTATTTTTCCTTGGGAATAGCTTTAAGATGGGGATTGGGTTCTGCATTCTGCTCCACAGTCGTTGCCATGATTTTCGTACTAATTTGTAACTTCCCCCTTCCCAAAAGAAACCCCCTCTTTTGACTTTTATTGCATGAAGGCAGAACTCCCCCCCCCCCGCCACCGCCTCTGCTTCTCTCCTTCCTCCTCTTTCTTCTCCCTACCCTAAATAAGTTAATTTCATTAATGAATAATGCAGTCAGGACAAAGGTTTGTCAGTTTTAACCTCTATGTTAGTTAGAGAGATTAATGATCCCTGCTGCTTTAGCTAGTTAATGGTAGAAAGGTTGGTTTTAGCTATTGAAACGTCAGACTGAAAATCCAACTGAAATGCAGTTATACATGTGCATCTAGAAACCCATTGGGTGGGATTCATCTAGTGCAGTGATGGCAAACCTTTTAGAGGCTGAGTGCCCAAACTGCAACCCAAAATCCACTTATTTATTGCAAAATGCCAACACAGCAACAGGGGAGGAAGGAAGCATTCCCATTGGGCTGCTTGGCAGAGGGGTGGGGTAAACTGTGCTGGGGGAGGGAGGAAGCGCTCCCATTGGGTTGCTGGACAGAAGGGTGGGGCGAACTCTATGCTGGGGTGACTGAATGGGTGCCCACAGAGAGGGCTCTGAGTGCCACCTCTGGCACGCATGCCATAGGTTCACCATCACAGAATGTTATATTTGTGTGTTTTCTATGAGCCGCCCTGAGTCGGTTTTTACTGAGTAGGGTGGCATACAAATCGAATAAATAAATAAATAAATAAGTAAAATCACTGATCTGATGAGTTGTGCTGAAAACAATTTATATGATTAGTCTGTTGCTGGAGATTCAACCCATTCAGTTAAAATTCAGAGCTTGGGGGAAAATAGGTTTCCCTGAATTTCCATGGTCTGTTCGGTTGATATGGCTCTAAAAGAGGGGTCGACAACCTTTTAAAGTTGAGGGCTGTGTCATGCTCCTTCAGACAGTTGAGGGGGCCAGACTGGTGGTCCCACGGCCATTTACGGCTGCCTTAAACAAGTCCATGGCTGATGCTGGCAGCGGTGGCTGGAGCGAGGGCATGGGTTGGATGATTGGGTGCCACAGGCCATATCTGGCCCACAGGCTGTAGGTTGCCTACCACTGCTCTAAAATATCAAAAAAATTATGATAAATCCGCAGCTGGATTGAAATTTTGTATTACTGGACTGTAGCCTCCATTAGATCTTGGCAGCAGTGCCAGTGATGGTCCAATATGGTAACTGTACTTTGGCAACTCCACATCAGGGAGGGGCAGGCGGGCTACACGTCCCACAACTTTTCCTTTAGGTCTAGACCAGGAGTGCGCAAAATGCCAGTGCCTGCCTCACAAAACTGCTTTTTTGTCCCCTAAGCCACTTCTGACCAAAAAGGGAAATCCTCTCTCCCAGAAACATTTAGGGGTGATAATTTACCTTCATAACAAGTTAAATAGTCTTCCTGCATCGTAGAACATATGTGCAAAATGTGTTTTTCAGAAGTGGAATTCCGGTCATTTCTGGGTTTTGTTTTCTGAACTACCAGACATGCTGGATTCTGAGAGTTGTAATGAAAAGCAAACCAAGGTCCTTCCCAAAGTGCATCTTAACATTTAAATTTGGTTCCTTCAATAGCTGGCTCACAAGTTCAAATTTCCCAGTTTATTGGTTTCAATTAATTAATTAATTTTTATTTTAATAATAATACAAGAAAAATACATTAAAATAAACAAAAGAACAAGCAAAGAAAAACAACAACGGCAACACACAGTCTTTGTGTGCTAATTGCACAACATAAGTCTTCTTCCTTTCCAGGCGAATATGGCCTTTGCATATCTTAAAGAAACCGCTTTGCTTAGAATGCTGTAGCCCTGGTGGCACAGTGGTTAAAACCTGCTGTACTGTAACCAAAAGGTTGTGAGTTTTGATCCTGATCAGGGATCAAGGTTGACTCAGCCTTCCATCTTTTTGAGTTCAGTAAAATGAGTACCTAGCATGTTGGGGGATAAAATGCTAATTAACTTGTGAACTGCCCAGAGAGGGGCACTCAGCGCTATGGGGCATGATAGACGTTTGCTTTTCTTTATAAGCACCTGCTGTTTCCATTGGTGTCACTCCATCAGAACAGCTTTTTTGTTTGGGGTCAGGTGGAGGGTTGTTTAGCTAGAATGTTTGCAAAGATTATGTGACATCGCAGCAGCTGAGCCATTGCACAGGGAGACTGAGTTGTGGTTGACTGTTACACATAAGGCAGGTAGTAGCTATTGGATGTGTATGATTAGGTAAGCTTATGAATTCTTGTTCTTGAGTCACCCCAATATCAAAGATCATCATCGTTAATGGCTTTTACTTTACATATCAGTATAGCACAGTCATAAGGGGCTGTGGTTTAGAGGTTAAGATGCTGAGCTTGACTACTGGAAGTTTGGCAGGATCTTAGCTCCTCTCTGACATTAAGCCAGAGGTTCTCAACCTATGGCCTGTAGGCCAGCTCTGGCCCACAACACCATTCCATCCAACCCGCATCATCTCTCCCGTTGCTGCCATCTTTGTCCCTTCTGCTTGGCTTGGCATGTCCCTAACGCTGCTCTGTAGCTGGGCGGACGTTGTAAGAAGGCTTACAACATCTGCCCTGCTATGGAGCAGTGTTAGGGATAGACCAAGCAAAGTGGAGAAGACAAGGATTGAGGAGGCGGTAAAAGAAAAAGCAGCAGACGCCTGTGACTTTCCCAGGGGCTTCTCTTGCTGAACACGGGCAAGGACAGTCAGGACCCCTCCTTCACTCATGGTAGGCAGGGAAGCAGTGGCGTGTGGGGGGGAGTGTTGGTGGGCAGGACTGGTGGCATGTAGGAAGTGTTGGTAGCGGAGGGGGAACACCAGTCTGAGGAGGCTTGATCCAGCCTCTGGCTTTAAAAGGTTGAGAACCCCTGCATTTAAGCAAACCGTACCACAGATAAGTGATCCCTTGAATGTCATTATCTGGCCATTTCATAAAATCAACCAAGAAAGGTAATTCCTATTTTGCTTTATAACTTTTTAGTTTCTTTTCATTTTAGAAGCTATTGCCAGTTATTTAACATGAGTACTGTATTTGTTACTTGTTAAATTTTTCAAGGGATTAAATTCACAGTTCTTCTTTGCTCTTCTCCATGGTATCCTTCTAAAAATACTTAATAATGGCCCAAATGACCTTCAGTGATCTTCATTTTAAACTATTTTTCTTGCCTTATGATTTCTGCATTATATACTCTTCTAATCATTCCAGCTATTCTTCAAATTTTCCAAACATATTTCCTGTATTTGAGGTGCCCAAAACTGTGCACAATATTCTAAATAAAGCCTTAATGATTCTAAACAGAGGTGCTAAAATGGTGTTGACTTTATTTGCCGTCTGCACATGCAGACGTTTCCGTGGTTATGTGGCAGGCATAACTAGACACCAGAGCACACGGAATGCTGTTTAACTTCCCACAAAAGTGGTCCCTATTTATCTACTTGCAATGTCTTGCTTTCGAATTGCTAGGTTGGCAGGAGCTGGGACAGAGATGGGCACTCATTCCGTCATGCAGTACCCGGGTATCGAACTGCTGCCCTGCTGCTCTCCAGTCAGCATCTTAGCTACTTGAGCCACTGCAGTCCCTTATTTTATTCATTAATTAGAGATTTTAAACTTTGAAGAGTCAGGGCAGAAATCAGTCAAAACAGTGGAGCACAAAATATGGATGGATCTTCAAAAGAACATGGATTTCCCATCATTTTTAGAGATATTGAGAGAGTTTGGAAAATGTTCTTTTTTCTTTTCTTTTTTTACTACAATTACAAAAATCTCCCCAACCAGCCTACAGTCTTGGCAGTTTTGTAAGTTTTAGTGTAGAAAATAAACTTTTACATACTAAGTAGAAGGGAGTCTCAAAGGCAGGAAGAAACAATAATCATTCTGTATTTGGCCAGGAGGTGACAGCTATAGTATTCTGCAGCTTCATGGAATGATATGAAAAACAATTTTATAGCTAATGTCTATAAAAATCGACTTTCCTGACTCTTTTCTCTCATTTGTTAACAGAATGGTAACTGATGCTGCAGACCTCCAGGAGGCTTTCTGACTTCCTCTCCCCATGTGTAAAGTATGCTGAGAACCTTTCCAGTGGTGTAAGTATCGTATCAACCATTTTCCTCTGCATGTTCAAAAGTTTTGGTGTAAGCTGGCAGGCGGATATTGACCTATGGATCTCTTGTTGACATATTGGTATTTTCTAGGCGGCATTGAGAGTGACGCTGGCTCTTTCAGGTCAGCTTTATTGAGAGGTGCCGGGTTGCTGCTATTTTTGTAAGGTTGCAGGAGTGAGAAGCCTAGTGAATTTGCTTAGCTTTACTTTATTCCAAACCTTTCTTGTCAATTTCTGTAGGGATTTTTGTAGTGTTGTAGGAGCTTTTGATTTTGAGAACAATCCTCAAAATCTCTGTGAGTTAAATTCCAATTTTAGAAGTGGCTTGAATGAATTGATGAAGAAATCTAAATGGAAATTCAGGTATTGTAAAGTTGTAAACAGAGATGAGCACGTGTGCGCACGCACGCACGCACGCACACATACACATACCTTAGAATTGGACACGACTGGCTTTCGAACATGGGAGACTTATAGCAGTCAAGGTCCTCTGTCCCATTCCCAGCTGTGTGGGCTCTTTCCCATTGGGAAGCAAGTGGCACAGACAAGTGAAGTACCCACTCCACTTCCACCCTGTTCTCTGGCACTGAATCCTAAACATTACATCGTATGGGGCTGGGTATGAAGGAGATTTCCAGATCATTTAGCCTACAAGACCTATGAGCTCCTGCTAATGATGAGGGATTGTGGTTGTTGAAGTCCCATGCATGTGGAGATCTGACTTTCAGGGAGTAATTTAGCTTTGTGCTAAGTTTACACTCTTGCTAATCTGGACATTAAAAAGACACCTCATGAAACTGATCATAAACATTCTGTAGATCAGGGTTAGAGAAACGTGTGGCCTTGTGAATCTTTTTCCACTTTCGTCAGCCTCAGCCTGCATTGCCCATTGTGTGAATTGGGGTAATAATGGATCATAATTAGGCGAGTTTCTAAGTCCCTATAGCCACTTAAAATGTTAGTGAGCATTCCGTAACATTCCCAGTATTTTGATGCTTGCAGATGAAGTTTTATTTTATTTTGCATTATTGTAATGTGTGAAGTAGTAATTATGGCAGCCACCTGATTAAATGCATTTTTAATAAATCAATCATATGCAGTTTAGAAAATTTAATTGATCTGGCATCAATTGCATTTGCATATGGGTAAAAACAGTATTTCTGAAGCATGATCATAATTTTTCAGGATGATGTTTGAATGTCTTTGCAGAAACATTGTCCTGGAGTACTAGTGGGCAGTTGTTACTTCTAGAAGTTTTTAGCTAGTAACTCATACGAGCAGTAATCCACAAAGCAAATACTTTAGTGAAGAATGATGAGAGTTGAGGTGCAATAATATTCATAATCTTGTTGCTATTCAATGCCTAAATAAGGGACATTGTTTAAGTATTGATGGCAAATTGTTGTTTGCCTATTGGTTGTGTTGCTGGGGTCACATCTGGTTATGTAATTGGGTACGTAGGCATGAAAGTGTTAACAAGTGCCATTTGCTGTCAAGGCTTAAATAATTTCCTAGGTGTAGATTAGCGGTAGGTTTCTGGCCAGTATCTTCTGGACCACAGTTGCTCAGCTCCGCCATAGTGACATCTCTTCTTGGTAAGTGTTCTGATCTACCTCAGCGGGAACAGTCGCCACACAGCAGCGCTACACAGAGTCTATTCAGGGAGAGTCCAAAGAGCAACCCGAGTTCTGATTACCAGTGGTTCAAGCAAGCATCTAGTCCAGAGGATGTCCATCAGGCTTGGCAGAGAAGTCAGGGTCACAGCAGGCAGGTCATGGTCTAGGTAGGCAATCTCAAGAGGTATCCAAAGTCAAGCAGGGTGTTGGTCTTTGTGCAGAAGAATTGTACCGACACTTGAATGCTGGAACAAGCTTGCTTAAGAGCCTCCCAGCTAATGGATATCAGCTGGGAGCCTCCTCTGGTAACAAGTTCTAGCTTGCTTGCATCTCAGCTGCAGCTTCTTTCTGCACCTTTCCCTGGCTAAAGGCTGATCACTGTCCGAGTCAGACTTCTGGTCTGACGGGTCATCTGCCTGGGGAAACAGTTGGGCCAGAAGCAGGCTGAGATTCCTGGTTCAGAACATTCTCAGGTTCAGGCAGAAATGGGTTGGGCATAGGAAGTGCCTCCTTATCCAGATCATCTTCAGAGTCTGATGAGGACTGGATCACAACAGCATGAGAAAAGGAAGCATACTTCTTTTGCTATCTTCAGTTTTGTAAGCATCTTTATTAATATGGTCACCAAGTTTAATTGAGGGGGGAAATTAAATGTTGAGGCTCTAGCTGTAACACCTAGTACAGTGATGGCAAACCTTTTAGAAGTGAGTGCCCAAACTCAACAGGCTGCCTTCCGTACCACAGAGGGGTGGGGCAAACTCTGTGCTGGGGGAGAGAAGTGCTCCCATTGGGCTGCTGGGCAGAGAGGCAGGGCAAACTTTTTGCTGGGGAGATGGGGCATGTACCCACAGAGAGGGCTCTGAGTGACTGCTTTGGCACACGTGCCATAGGTTCACCACCACTGACCTAGTAGTTTGTGCTCAGGCTGCTTACAAAAGGCTTCTCCTCTGCACCAGATACAGTACATCTGTCAAGAACCAGGAGAGAAAGTGATACACGGAGTAAATTGAAACATGTTTCTGTGAGTTTTAGTCTTCTCTATAAAGTGGCCATGCTGGATGGTGATTCTGGGAATACATAGTTGAGAACAGCATTCCCAAGTTCTTATTCCAGTTAACTGGGCAGGCTACAGAAGATGGCAGATGACAGAGAAGCCTGGCATGTGGTGGTCCTTGGGGTCACAAAGGTTCAGATTCAACGGTGAGGCTGAAAAACAACAGTACAGTAAATTGAATTGGCAAACCATGACTTGTGATCGTGCAGCAATTCAGGATCAAAAGCCATGATGTGATGTGGGTTTTCAAAGCACAATGACTGGCTTGGTTTTCAGATCTGCATTGATAAGCCATGATCAACAGTAGAAGCTTTACCGCCACACACACACAACCCCCCCCCCCCCCATGTTGGCTTGTTGAGTAGAAGAAATAGCAAATCTAGCATGGAGCTCTGAGGTTGCTCATTGTACCTTTTGGAAACTCTTCATTAATCTGAACCACAGTTTGATGTGATAGCTGACCTGATCCTCCATCTGGATTAATATCTGTACTTGGAGCTCTGCTTGCATTAAGAAACTGAAGGACTTGAGGACACTTGCAAGAATAATGTGTTGCTATTCAGTTCTTGGCCTGGATTGGATAAGTCGTGCAGCAGCGAGCATTCATTATGCTGGATTTATTTTCATATGTCTTGGGCTGTTCTTATTAACTGTCATCGCTTTGATCGAAAGCACGCGGCTGGTTTCTGCATCTGTAGCACCCCGCTTTGCATTCCTAAACAAGAAATGGAGGAGTTAGAGTTGGCTCGATTGTGCCTGTCTACTTTGAACAGTTTCAATTTGAATGTTGCTGGGGGCTCTGCGGTCGTGAGTAGAAGCTTCCATGGTGTACATTAGAAGGAATATAAGGAAACTAGTAATAAAAAGTATGACTCAAACAGATGGGTTGGTAGGTAGGTTTCCAAAGCTCTTACCCTTGGAACGAGCCCTATGGCTGTGCGTGTGATGTTGTAGTCCAGTGGGGGAACTCAGAGCCCCTTTCTGTGGGCACATATGCTGTTGCCCCTGCACGTGGACAGTCACCCTGCCTCTCTGCTCAGCAGCCGAATGGGAGTGCTTCCTCCTTCCTGCCAGCACAGAGTTCACCCCGCCCCTCTGCCTGGCAGCCCAGTGGGGGTACTTCCTTCCTCCCCACAGCACAGAGTTCACCCCTAATCTAGTGCTAGGAAAAGCTGAAAAGAAGGCTATAAACGTCAGTTCCAGATGTAATTGCACTTTAAGTAGATCCATTGAAATTGGTGGTCAGCGTCTTCTTGGAATGTTGCTGTGGGGTAAGTGAAACCACATAAGTCACAGTGGTGAATTGGAGCTAATTGACAAGGTGCCAGTTGCATGCAAACAGACACATGATCAATATCTTGCTAATAAGCTCCAATTTGCTATCTCTTAGGGAGTTCATTTTGGAATAAACTCCCAGTGGAATTTTGGCCAGTGGAACCTAAGCTGCACGTGATTAACTTACACGCTGTTGTTTTTAGTGGTTCTACTCTAAGTGTGAACTTGATGCTGAGCTTGATGACTGGAAGGTCGGCAGGTCAGCAGTTTGAGATCCGAGTGGTGCACGATGCAGTGAGCTCCCATCTCTGTCCCAGCTCCTGCCAACCTAGCAATTTGAAAGCAAGAAATTGTAAGTAGAGATATAGATACTGCTTTGGTGGGAAGGTAACAGCATTCCATGCACTTGGGTGTTTAGTCATGCCTGCCACATGTCAATGGAAAGGTTTGCTGATGCAAACAGCGCTGGCTCTTTGGCTATAAACGGAGATAAGCTCTGAACCCTAGAGTCAGATATGTTTGGTTTTTGAGCAAGGGCCACCTTTATCTTTACTCTATGTATGTCACCATCTAGATCTGGTTGATTGTTTTTGCATTATTTATTTATTTTTAATACTTTTGTACCACCCACTTTAGTGTAAACCCTACTCAGGGCATTTCCCAGACAAACCTAATTTTCACAAGACCAGATATTCACAAGACAGCTCCTGTCCACAACCTCCAGTCTGAAAGACATGATGATTTTAATATTTTTCATGTTTTAATCATGTTTTAAATCCTTTAATGTATTTTAATTATTACTATTCTTTCTTTTGTGTCCCGATCAAACCATGGACTGCCAAAATGAAGCCACTTTTTTTGCTTTGTCGTTGCCCAAACCCTCATCAATGCATGTTTCTGGCAGCAATCAGCCGACCAGTAAATGAGCCGGACTCTGTGTCTCTCCACATTCACCCTGAGTGTTGTTGTCTGCCAGCAGCCCAAACTTGAGCATGTTGTCTTGGGCGACTCCAACCCTCAGCCTATTCAGGGTCTTCCAAGTGACGTAGGGGAGGTTGAGATCCTCAGCTATATCCTACTTTAACGATGTCCCTTGCCCAGTGAGCTCCTTCCTCCATGTTCTAATTTGGTTTTGCTCTTGTGAACCCTCAAGAATGTTTGTTCTTGTATACAGAAGGAGCCTCCACGAAGATTGTGAATACAGTCGGGCGTACGCTGGGCGGCAACCTTGTCGGTCAATCCTTCTAACGCTGGATCAGACCAAAGGAACTGAAGAATGAGTTATTACTGTTAATATAGTTTAATCATTTTTATATAATTTATTGTAATTTTTAATTTGACCTTTTTTGCATTGTGAGCCACCTTGAGATCCCCACTGGGAGAAAGTGGCCTATAAATGTAACAAATAAAATGAAATGAAAACTAAGATAAAAATTAAATAATACTAAAGGTGGAAGGAATGGGGAAAGAAGAAGGGAAACGGGTAACTTTGGAGATCAGTTCTTAAGGCTGTGTATTTCTTTTAATGACTGGCTTGAATATTGAGCCTTTCAAGAGGGAAAGATTGGAGCTGCTCCCCATCTTTATGACTTCTCTTAAGCTATACCTTAAGACTGAAATTCTAAAATCTCCAGCCAGCAGGATTTACAGAGAGGTTCTGGCATATGTAATCCTCTTCATAAAATGGTCTAGCTCAGGTTTTTTCAACCTCGGCCCCCCAGATATTCTTGGACTTCAATTCCCAGAAGCTCTGATCAGCAGGTGTGCTAACTTGGGCTTCTGGTAATTGAAGTCGAAGAACATCTGGAGGCCGAAGGTTGAGAAAACCCTGGTCTAGCTCAGTATTTCCCAACCTTTGGTTTTTAGAGTTCATTTCCCAGAAGCCTAAGTCAGCTCCACAAAAGCACTGATCAGTCATTGTACTGACTTAGGCTTCTGGGAATTGAAGTCCAAAAACCAAAGGTTGGGAAACCCGGGTCTAGCTGGGGATTTTGGGAGTATTAGCTGAAAACTTTGTTTTCTAAGCTCTTATTTCTGTGCCCCATAATGAAGAGGATGAGATGAGAGAAATGGTATAGGAATGGGGCTAGTGCTAAAAAACTGAGCCTATTTCTATGACTGATATTTTCTACCAGAAAATCGGTTCTTGTAACTTAGTAAGGAACATGACTCTTTGGAGAATGGAATGCCTCTTATTCTCTTCCTCTCTCTCTTTTTTAAAAAAAGCCACATATTGGTTTATTTTTCACAGCCCCCCATGTCCAGTGAAGTGGAAGTGAAAGAGGACATCCTCCCTGTCATAATAAGCATATTAATATAATGCAGTTAAAGGAGCTGTGGAGAATTAGAAGGTGTTCAAACAGGATGTAATGCTCAGTTGTTAATGGGAGCATGTGTCCCTTAATTAAAGAGGAGGATCACATTATCTGTAAATGCCTGGTTGCAGAGCAGCCTTGCAAATTAGCTGGCTAAGCACCAGGGATGTATATCTGGCTTGCAGCTGGAATTGCTTGTTAAGGACAGGTTGTTCTTTCCTGGATAATGCCCAGCTGTGGCGATCTGTTACAATGGAAAGAAGAGTCTTGGTGACCAACAAGTTCAGTTTGACATGAGCTTTGACGGACTGCATCTAAAGAAGCACTCTGTGAAAACTTATGCCAGATAAGTCTTGTTAGTTTTAACATGGGTGCAAAATTCTTCTTTCACTGCAGGAATGTTCTGTTTGCTTGCCACCCATCTTCATAATATGGTTCTCTTAACATGCTTCTAGCCATTTCAGGAGATCAGAGAATAAATTAAAAGGGTTGGGATTGATTGTAGATTTGTAGATTCCGGCAGGAGGGCTAGCGCCCCCGCCCCTCCTGCTGGACTTAAAAAGGACTCTGTGGCAGCGGACGGTAGGAGCTTGCCACCCTGTCCGCCGGACTTGCTTTTGGCCAGGGTGTAGAGGCTACTGCAGTATTGCATTGCTGTGTAATAGGGTTGTATTATAGGGTTGTACAGTTGTACCTCGCTTAAAGAGCATAATGCATTTGACAGGATTGCTCTTTAAGTGAGTTTGCTCTTTAAGCAAAACACCATTGTAAATGACCAGGGGGGGGGGGGGTTTGCGAACCCCAATTTATTTGTTAAGCGAGTTTTTGGTTGGTTTTATTTGTTAAGCGAGGCGAACATTCAGAGAAAATTCTGTTCTTTAAGCGAGTTGCTCTTTAAGCGAGGCGCTCTTTATGCGATGTTTGACTGTATATTATTACTATTGCTATGGGCTGTTTATGTAAGATATGTATGGTATTATTTTTGTGCTTATTGTTATTACGGTATATATTGGATATAGGTTGTGTATTGTTATCACTGTTACGTGCTGTTTTTGTAGCACATGTATTGTGTAATATTTTTATATTGATATTTTAATGTTATGTGATATTGATTATTTATGATTTATTGATATTTTTGTTTATTAATTTGTAATTTTGTATGTGTTGTGAACCGCCCTGAGTCGGTCCTACCGAGTAGGGCGGTATAGAAATTGGAATATATTATTATTATTATTATTATTATTATTATTATTATTATTATTATTATTATTATTATTATTTGGGGTAATTGGACAATTTCCTTAGAAGCCAATGGGAGAACATTCTCAACAAGCACTAAACCGGTTCCCACACCGTCGAGGAATTGGCCAGTTTTCACTGTCTCTGCTACCTGTGGGGTTCAGAGAGTTGTACTCCAAAATGCTTAACTTTCCCAAGCTCTGCTAAATGTGTAAGGGTTAATATAGCATTTCCTTACTTGACATCTCCATGATGTTTTGTACATCAGCTTGGGAGGATGGAAATTGTAATACAACCTATCTGCTGGTGTCATGCAAGGCCAAAGTATTCATTGTACATTGGGCAGATTTATTTATTTATTTATTTATTTATTTGATCAAACTTTTATGCTGCCCTCCTCACAAGGATTCAGGGCGGCCAACAAACTTTAAAAACACTTTTAAAAACCCAACAAAAACACAGTATAAAATCAAGATTAAAAATTGCAGAGATTAAAAAAATAAAAATAAAAAAAACACAGAGAGAGAGGGAGGGGTCAGTTGAGCCAACAGACTGAAACAACCATCTGGCACATGCCCCACCAGCCAGGTCTTAACCTCCTTCCTAAAGGGCAGCAGCTCCGTCTGGAGATGCAACTCACTTGGCAGGAGGTTCCATAGGGCTGGAGCAGACACGGAGAAGGCCCTTCTTCTAGTGCTAGAGAGGTGCGCCTCTATAGCTGATGGTACAACCAGAGAGCCTCTCCGGTCCGCTCTGGTGGGATGGACAGATGTCCTTAGGGTGATGCGGTCTCTTAAGTATCCTGCCCTACCACCATATAGGGCTTTAAAGGCAATAACCAACGCCTTGAATTGCACCTGGAAACACATTGGCAACCAGTGCAGCTCCCGAAGCAGTGGAGAGGCGTGAGCATAACAAACGTTTCCTGGAAGCAATGAAAGAGCTTTCAAAATGTAAGCGTAGATGTTTAATAATGTCATTTTGGTTGTTTTTTGTGTATGCATTTGTATGTTTGTGTGTGTAATAGTATATTTCACAGCAATAACTAATAAATTCTTAAGATTTGAGTAGCCTCATAGGGGTAGGTAAAATTTTCTGAAGTCTGCTAATATATCCTCGATCAGTGATGGTGAGCCTTGGCACTTCTGGTGTTTTGGGACTTCAATTACCAGAAGCCCAAGTAAGCACTCCTGCTTACTTGGGCCATAGGCCACATGCATAATAAGGGCCAGTGCCAAAGCCTTCCTGCCCCTGCCTGGATTGTAGGAACAAGTAAAACAAAATTCATCTTGGTTTGCAGAAAATGAAATGAGACATTTTTCCCAATGGTAGGAAATGGGATAGGATATTAGATACATCTGTTATATCAGTGTTTCTCAACCTTTGTTTTTTGGACTTCAATTCCCAGAAGCCTGAGTCAGTTCCCAAAAGCACTGATCAGCCATTGTACTAACTTAAGCTTATGGGAATTGAAGTCCAAGAATGAGAGGTTGGAAGACACTGGAATCTATATGTGGAGGGGTGGGGAGTAGATAAATGAAAAGGTTTGTCTAGCTGTGGGGAAGAAAAGTTAGTGTTTTCCCTACCTTTACACACAAAGCAAAACATTGCAGGCATAACACTGGTTCCACTGCAGCCTGTACCCAGACCCCACTCAAGATAGCTGTGTAAAGCAAGGAAAGATTTTTGAGATCTCTGTCTTCCACCTTGATTTCTGATCCTGAGAATATGCAGTGTACAGCAGCATGTCTATGTTGGTGGGTTGAGATGCAGAAAGAACATTGTTGACAGACAACAGTGTTGGGATTGACATTGGCAAGACGAAAGTATGGGTGTGAATTTGAAATTGTTTGGGGAAGACCCAGAAAATGGTCACCCAGAGTAGTTGGAGAAAAAGGAGTTTGGATGGAAACTGCTGCTTTGTAATGCTGCTTGCTTACTTCTCTAATGCTATGGGAGCCAGGGTAGGTATGTCTGCACAGTTCAAGATAGGTGTGATATGGATTTTTTTCTTTCTCATGTTTAGCTTCACACTTTTTAGGGGTAGATTAGTTCTCTGCTGCCTTTCCTCTGCTTTTTTAAAGATTAGTTGTTACAGGTTTTTTGGGGGCTTTTAGATAAATGTCAGAAAGAAACAAGAATGACGGAAAATGAAATGAAACAACTTGAAAGAGGTGTCTTCTTTCATTTTTAATGACAGGTAGGTAAAAGGTAAAGGTTGCCCTTGCTCAAAAGCCAGCCTTATCAGTGCTCATCTCTTATAGCCAAAGAGCCAGTGCTGTCTGCTTCTGCAGATGTTTCTATGAACATGTGGCAGGCATGCCTAGACACCAGAGTGCACAGAACGCTGTTTACCGTCCCACTGAAGTGGTCCCTATTTATATATTTGCAATTTCTTGCTTTCAAACTGCCAGGTTGACAGGAGCTGGGACAGAGATGGGAGCTCACTCCATCATGCAGTACCTGGGAATCGAATTCCAACCTTCCTGTCAGTGAGTTCAGTGTCCTAACCACTTGAATGACAGGACCAGTGCACAAAAAGAGAGGAAAACAAAAGAAGCATATATCCTCAAAGAACCTGAAACAATACAAGCTACCATACTTTTCGGACCATAAGGCGCACCGGACCATAGGTTCGTCCTCACTGCTCCAGAGAATAAGTCTTTGAGGCTTGTAGTAGTAATAATACTCTATCAATTCAGTTTTGATTTATCATGATCTCTTTTAGGGTTTCCTAAGTGTAGAGTAGGAAACCCTAGAAAGGGTTACCATAAGTCAGAATTCCTAATTGTAGAGTGGAGACTGGTGGCTTAGTGTTTTAGATGCTAAACTTGGTGACTGGAAGGGTGACAGGTCAGCAGTTTGAGACCCGAATGCTGCACAATGGAGTGAGCACCTGTCATCTGTACCAGCTCCTACCAGCCTAGCATTCAAAAGCAAGAAATTGCAAGTAAATAAATAAGTACTGCTTCAGCAGGAAAGGTAATAGCACTCTGGTGTTTAGTCATGCCTGCCCAAAGACAACGGAAACATGTGCAGATGCAGACATCTCAGGCTCTTTGGCTGTAAAAGGAGATGAGCACCACACCCTAGAGCAGTGGGGGTGAACCTATGGCATGCGTGCCAGAGGTGGCACTTGGGGCCCTCTCTGTGAGCACCCGTGCAGTCATCCTAGCACAGAGTTTACCCCGCCCCTCTGCCCAGCAGCCCAATGGGAGCACTTCTTCACTTCCCCAGCACAGAGTTCACCCCGCCCCTCTGCCCAGCTGCCCAATGGAAATGCTTCCTCCCTCCCCCAAGCGCAGAATTTGCCCTCCCCCTCTGCCCAGAAGCTAATGGGAGCGCTTCCTTTCCTCCCTGTTGCTGTGTTGGCACTTTGTGATAAATAAGTGTGTTTTTTTTTTTTGGGGGGGGGTGTCTTCTTTTTTTTTATTTTTTTAAAAAAAAATTATTTTGAAAAAACATTCAACATACAATAACAACCAAGATCAATTACAATACAATAAACAATAACAAAATTAAATCTTAACCAAACATCATACTAATTGTAAAATACAACTATACTCATGTTGTTCTTTTTTTTAACAAACTAACAAAACAATCTACAAAACATAAAAAAAACAATTACATACAAACAAAGAAAAAAAAGTAGTTCCCACGTACATTCTACAGCGTTAAAAGATGAGAAGAGGAAGAAAGAAAAAAAATACATATCAATATAATATAATGTAGTCAGACATTATTTTCTATACATTTACTATACTGTATATTTTCACCTTTATATCTACTCTCCTCTTAAACCACCATATTACAACTTTATTATTTTGTACATGGTTCCTACCACCCAGTGCACTATAGTCCTTGAGTCTACCAGCCACTCCTTTTACAACTCAGTCATTCTGCCAAAAATACATTGTATTCGGAGCAGGTTTTTCTCCTTTATTATCCATCAATGTGTGTTGCAAAAAAGGTTTCCAAATGTCCCAAAATCTATTTTGTTTTATTAATCCCCTTTTTATATTTAATTCCCATGTAAGTTTTTCATTTAATGCCATATCCCAAACATCAACATACCATTTACCAATTTCTAAATTCATATCACCTTTCCAATTTCTGGCTATTTGTTGTCTCGCCAATGTCAAAAAGATAGACAATAACTCTTTTATATTTTCCTCTAAATTCAAATCCTCTAAGTCCGTTAATAAAACAATTTTTTCATTCAACTTTAAACGGATATTTAGAATTTTTTCTAGTTCTTGTTCCATTTTATGCCAGAAGTTGGAAATAATTTTACAGTCCCACCACATATGTTTGTATGTCCCAATTTCCTGATGACACCTCCAACATTTTTTTGAGTTGCTACTATTTATTTGATTTAACTGAACTGGCGTCATTATACCAACGCCACAACATCTTGTAGTTGTGTTCTTTAACTTTTGTAGACAGATTTCGCATCATCCTGCTTTTCCATTTTTTCTTCCAGTTCTTATCTGTAATAATAATACTCAAATCCGATTCCCACATTCTTTTCAGGGTATCCTGGGATTCATCCATGTTGTTTATCATTTTATATAATTTACTTACTATTCCTTTTATCCCCATTGAACCTTTTCTTATTTTATATACCATCTCCTCGAAGTCTGTCAGCTGCCTTGTTGGCTGTAATTTCACTTTATATTGTTTATTCCACTTATCCACCATTAGTATCTGAAGCCAGTTCAACTTTAATTCCTTATAGATTTCTTTTTTTGTTTCTTCAGTCTCAATTCGATCCAGCCAATCTTTTAGTAAAATTATATCATGTTTAAACATAACATTTTTTAATAATTCTAAATTTTTAACTGGGAATGTTTTAAGATCTTGCAACTCTAATATTGGAGAGGTGTTTGGTGCCAATTTATCTTTCAACTTTATCCATACATTTATCATAGACTTTAGGACATTATTTCTTGGTTTTAAATCAAAAACTGTATTTTCCAAAAATTCTCCCTTTGCACACACATTACTATCTTTCATTTCTATCTCCCTCCATATAAGGTCCTCTATCGTTAAAAGTTTTACCAAAACCTTTAATTTGGAACGCCCTATAGTACAATTTAATGTTAGGTAACCCTAAACCACCCTCTTTCTGCGGTTTATACCATAAACTTTTAGGTATCCTTGCTCTTTTCCCTCCATTACAATAATCATTCAATAAGTTTTGGAAAACTCCTAGTTCTTTTTCAGATTGTTTAATTGGAAGGACTTCAAATAAAAAATTAATCTTGGGTAATAAACTCATTTTACAAATTGCTATTCTACCAAACCAGGAGGTCTTCAATGCCCTATATCGAACAATTTTCTTCTTAATTTCCTCTTTCACTTTATCATAGTTTAATTTCTTCAAATCCTCTACATTGTCAGCAATGTTAACTCCTAGATACTTTATACTTTTCCTAATTTGAATTTTAAATTTCTCCTTAATTCTCCCTATCTCTTCCTTATTTAATTTACTAAAGATTGCTTCTGATTTCCCCCAATTTATTCTCAGGCCTGTTATCTCTTGAAATTTTTGCAAACGATCTTGTATCTTTTCCATATTTTTTATTGGATCTTTCATTATAATTAAAGTATCATCTGCATACAAACTTATTTTTGTTCTATTTATCCCTTCTATGTTCGTATCACTCCTTATAGCTCTAGCCAATAATTCCATAGCCATTATAAACAAAATGGGGGAAAGAGGACATTCTTGTCTCATTCCTGCTTTAATTTCAATATCTTCTGTAAATGAGTCATTTACTCTTACCTTGGCATAACTACTTTTATAAAGTTGATTAACTACATTTTTAAATTTTTCCCCAAATTCTACTTTTTTAATTATTTCCCTGATAGTGACCCATTGTAAAGAATCAAAAGCTTTAAAAATGTCTAAAGATAATAGTCCTATTTTACCTTCTTTTCTCTTGTTTATTTGTAACAAATTTAACACCCTTCTTATTAAATCAGACATATATCTTTCCTTTAAAAAACCTGCCTGATCTGTATGTATGTATTCCCCCAGAAAACTATTTAACCTGTTAGCCATAATTGCTGTAAAAATCTTTGCATCCTGATTAATTAAAGAAATTGGACGATATGAATCAACCAATTCTAAATTTTTTTCCCTGGTTTTGGTATTAATACTATAATAGATCTAAGCCATGAATTTGGAGATTCTCCCCCCTCCAAAATATAATTATATAGCCTAATTAATTTTGGAATAATAATTTGTTTAAATTCTTTATAGAATTCCGCTGGTAATCCATCTTCTCCTGGAGTTTTCCTATTTTCAATTTGTTTATAACATCTAGTATCTCTTTCTCTGTAATTTGTTCTTCCATTTTAGCCCTATGCTCTACTTTTATACTCTCCCCCTTGTGTTCTTGTAAATATTTTTCTAACTTGCTTATATTTATTTTCTTATCTATGTACAAATTTTGATAAAAAATTTTAACTATGTCGAGTTTCTCTACTGTTTTATTGCACCTTTTCATATCCTCCCTTATTAAAGTTCCTATCTCCCTTTTTTCCTTCTTCTCTTTCACTGCTTTTGCTAACATTTTTGAACTTTTATCACTATACTCAAAATATTCCCTTTTCAAATAAATTAAATCTCTTTTAATTTTTTCAATATCCCTTCCTGCTATCTCCTTCTGTAACAATTGTATCCTTTCTAAGGTCTTCTTCTCCTTTGTTTTGGCATGTTTAGTTTGCAATAATTTAATCTCTTTTTCCAACTCCAATTGTCTATCTTTATATTGTTTGTTTTTTAAACTCTTAAATTTAATACACTCACCCCTAAATACTCCTTTCATGGCATCCCAAATTACATTAAAGTTTGTTTCATTATTATCGTTAATTTTCCAAATTTCTTCCCAATTTTTCATTATCTGATCTTTTATCCCCTCGTCTTTAAATAATTTCGGGTCATACCTCCAAGTTCTAATATTACTTTTATTTATTTTAAATTGTAGTTCCACCATTACTTTGGCATGATCCGATTCCTTAAAGATTCCTACTTCTACATCATTTAAATCCTTCAATATATTTTGTGTTACAAATACATAGTCAATCCTAGAATATGAATTATAAACCTGGGAATAATATGTATAAATTCGTTCTTCCCCTTTCAGTTCTCGCCAGGAATCTTTCAATCCAAACTTTTTCATCCAATCATCCAACAATTTAGCTTTCCACCCTTTTCTATAATTAGTTATATTAGTACAATCAATATTTGACCTTGTTAGGTTAAAATCTCCAGCAACTATCATTCTATCACAATTTTCCTTTATCAAAATATGACTCAATTTAGTCAAGAATTGGTCTTGATTCTCATTTGGTGCATAGACATTGACCAGCAATATTTCTTCTTCTTCTATACTTCCAGCTATAATCAAGTATCTGCCTTCTGGGTCCCCTATCGTTTTTGTTTTCATAAATCCCAATCTTTTCGATATCATAATTGCCACCCCCCTTGCCTTGGAAGAACCAAAAGCCTTTTCATAATACTGAGTCCAACCAAGATATAAATTATTTTTATCCGCCGCTTTTTGATGAGTTTCCTGTAAAAAAATGATGTCCGCTCTATCTTTTCTTAGGGCCATTTCCAACCGTTTACATTTAGTAGGACAACCTGCCCCTTTCACATTCCATGACAATATCTTAATATTTTTCATGTTTTATCATTATTTAACCTTTTAAGAAATAGCTGGCAGACTTCAAAGGATGTGTTACCCACTACCCACAATTTAACATATATTACACAGAAAAACATAAAAAACAAAAAGATGATAACCCCCTTCTTTTTTTTTAAAAAAAGCACCTCTACTAATAAGAGAAGGGGGGAGGGGAGTCATGTGGTTACAAAACTTAATCATTCTTCAGTAATACTTCAGCTGCAGATGTTACACTATAATACAATTCATCTTAATTGCCTCCAGTTGCTCCTTGAGCCTCTTCAGTTGTGGATTCTGATTTTTTTGCTGTGTTTGCTCCTGCCAATGCTAATGCTTCTTTGAGATCCTTCCACTCTTGTGTTCCGTTTTCCAGAATTTTTGCTTCTGCTAACACATCCAGCACGTATGAATCTTCCTTTATATAAAAGGTTTTCCCCAGGTGCACAAACCTCATCTGTTTTGAAAATTTCCAATTATATAAGATTCCTTTATCTCTCAATTTTTTTGTAACAGGCTTAATTTGATTTCTCCAAATTCTTTCTTCAAACGCTATATCGTTGAAAATTTCAATATCCACTCCTTCCATTTTGAGAACATTCGGACCAGCATTTTTAATATGAGACATCAATCTTAATTTTGCACTCAAATCTGCAAATTTTAACAGCACATTTCTAGAACCCGTTCTATGTTTCTTTGGACCCAGTCTGTACACACTCTCAATGTCCTCAGATACAAAAATCCCTCCCCATTTTCAATTCATTCAGCCATGTCAACAATCTTAATTTCAAGTTGTCCGGTTTATTCTCAGGGATTTTTCTAATTATTACATTTTTCCTTCTTATCTGATCTTCCAGATACGCCATTCTTTTTTCATGGTCAATCAATTTAATTGCTTTTTCTTTCTCTCTTTCTCTCGCCTCCGCAACTTCTTGTTTTAGTTCCACTACCTCCTTTTTTTCCTGTGGCCACTGATTCTTTCATTTCCTCCATCTGCTTCAATAAATTATTCATTCCTTCAGATGTGGCTTTTAACAAGTTTGATGACGAGTCTTTTATATCTTTTTGAATGATCTCGATGAGTTCTTGTTGCTCTTTGACTCGTTGAATTTCTGCAGCCTGTAGTCTATCAAACAATTGTTGTTTAAATTTGTCATAATTTTTCTCAACATTTTCTTCGTGTTGTTTCATCCATGCTGACATAACTTCGCTTAAATCAGATTGAGGTTTGTCTTTTTCACTTGTTTTCTTTTTTATGGCCCTTTGTTCAGCCTTTGACTCCATTTCTTGCTCTTGATGTGATTTTTGATTTCGTTGTTGTGATTTGTCTCTGTGTTGTTGAAACTGTTGCTGTCGTTGTTGATGATGAACCTTCTCCCTTAATCTTTGCAGTTCCTCCGCCTCTTCAATCTCTTGCTTCAGTGATTTCACCTTCCCTTGCTGATCTTTTCTTGTCAACCGTCCAATTCTTACCCAAGCAGGGTTATCTTGCCTATCTTCCAAAGATTTATCCCTTCTTTTACTCATCCAGATAACATTCACCACAGCAAAAAACAATTATTAAAGTTCCATGAATATACTACAAAGTTTCATAAAATCATAAAATCATAAATTCATTTACACAATCGCAACTAGATAAATTGGAGCCAGAAATTCTTTTTTTCCAAATTAATATAGCCAATAAAACATTTTGTTAAGCTATCAATTCCCCCCCTTATGCAAATCAAGGAAAAACTTTTTTCTTCTTCTTTCTAAATGGAAGGGCTAGAAAACCAAGAGACCAGATCGTGCAGTCTATACTATTTTGAAACAAAACAATACTATTTTCATTCTTTGCCCTCCAAAAGAGAAAAAGAATGGAGGAAGAAAATATGTAAATATATTCTGTGCAACAAAGCCAGCAACAGGAGTCCAAAAATCACTTAACCGAAGGGAAAAAACAAACAAGAGATAGCAACAGCAGTCCTCAGTTTCACTTTCACTTCACTCCGGTAAACAGTATCCACAAGAGGAAAAAAAAACAATTCTTCTGCCGGCAATTATTTCAAAGCCATACAAAGTCTAAACAGCTTAATTGGCTGCTATTGAAGATTTATAGTTGGTAAGTAAAGGGGTGAGGACTTTTAAAAATTAATTGCCAGACGGCAGCCGGGAAGAAATAAAGAAAATATCCTTATCTTCCGTCTCGGCGCTTCGTATTCACACACACTCCAGATACACAGTCCTTGTAATTAACTTCTCAAGCCAACAATCTTAAGGAAAAAAATATGTCCAAACTTTCCCTTACTGTTGACTTGGAATTGGCTTGGAATTGTCTTCACCCCACCCCCACTTCATTAGAATGCTTACAGTTCAGCCGGCCAGCTCGAGTCCATTATCTCCGTTATCTCCGGTGAAGCAGCCACAGCAAACTTTTGGTTGAAAACAACTTTTAAAAAATTCCCCTTGACTTTATAATCCTTATGGTCCTTTTATTACATTTTTAAAGAGACTGTATTTACTTTTATGTGACTCCACTTTTTGCAGCTGAGGAAAAAACAACCTCTCAGGTCTCCATCTTGGCTCCTCCCCCTAAATAAGTGTTTTTTGGGTTGCAATTTGGGCACTCAGTCTCTAAAAGGTTTGCCTTCACTGCCCTAGAGTGTTTTACTTCCGCTCCCGGGAGCGATGAGGGCAGCGCAGGCCAGATGAATCTCAGTAAACCCATTTGTGTGGATTCACAGGGGGCTTGGGCTTCTGGGAGTTGAAGTCCAAGAACATCTGGAGTGCCAAAGTTCGCCATCACGGCCCTAGAGTCAGACACGACTGGCTTTTGAGCAAGGGAGACATTTACCCTCAGATTTAGAGTGCTCAGAAGTAGTTTGCCCGTCACCTTCAGATTGTACAGCTTGCCAAAGGCTACACAAGTTGAATCTTCTTTTGGGAGGCACAATAAGGAATTCAACTTCCATTCTTTGGTTCTGCAGCCAGATGCACTCAACTGTCCAGCCAAAAGAGCCCCCTACGTCTTGTGGAATTTTAGCACGTCTCCAGAATGGTATGGCCACTGGATTTCATAATTTCCTTTACCTTGAAAGGTGGTATAAATATATATTTTAACATCATTATTAAGAGAAAGACAATCACTTTTCATTCCTTTTAATACCATTTTCATCCTGCTTCCCTGCTGTTGGGGGCAAAATACTAATTAACTTGTGAACCACCCAGAGAGTGCACTAAACACTATAGGGCGGTATAGAATTGTAATTACTATTGCTGAAGGGCAGAGTAACCCATGGTCTTTTCAGTCTTTGGATCATTAACTTGCCTGCCTAATGATGAGGGGCAATGGGTGTGGCAGCTCAACATCTGTAGGGCGGCTGGTTCCCCACCCTGCTTCAAAACCATTCCATTCTTACATCCTATTTCTGGGACAGATACAAGATATAAAAGTCAATTAAGTATTTGTTTTTTTAAAAAACAAAACAAAATCCCACTCCATGAGAGATTTTAGCTCCAGTTTTGCCAAGAAGAGATAGCTGTATTGACCAAGACAACACAAACAAAAACACAACACAAACAAAAAAACCCCAAACACGTATAATCCGGTGACAGGTTGAGGACTAGCAAATTGTATACGGTAGAATAGAAAAATTGTGCCCAATAAAATGTGGTCATTTGGGGCTGGAAGCATGTATGTTTTGGGGAGAAAGTGGGTCAGGTGTCTTCTTTTTCCTCTTCATTTCACATTCCACTTCTGTTTTCTGCCCTCCCACCAACCAGTCTGCTGGAAACCATGTTTCACTACACCGATGAACCCAGATTCACCATAGAGCAGATAGACCTGCTTCAGCGGCTGCGACGCACCGGGATGACGCGCCATGAAATCCTGCATGCCTTGGAAACCTTCGACCGCCTCGACCAGGAGCACAGTGACAAGTTTGGCCGGCGGTCAGCCTACGGGAGTGGGGGCGGCTCCTGTAGCAACAGTACGACCAACAACGTCCCGGCGTCTTCCTCCACCGCCACGGCTTCCACACAGACCCAACACTCTGGGATGTCCCCCTCGCCTAGCAACAGTTACGATACCTCCCCACAGCCTTGCACTACCAATCAGAATGGGAGGGAGAGTAACGAGAGGTTGTCTGCCTTCAACGGGAAGATGTCTCCCACCCGCTACCCTTTGGCCAACAGCATGGCGCAAAGATCGTATAGCTTTGAAGCCTCCGAGGAAGACTTGGATGTAGATGACAAAGTAGAGGAGTTGATGCGGTAGGTGAACGTGGGTGCAGAGGCTGAGTATTTTTCCCTCCTCCAAAGCTCTTTCCCTCCTTTTCCATACATAGAGATGCCTCAAAGGGTCAAGCCCTTGAGTAAGACATCTGTGCCTTTCTTTCTGGATGAAATCCCACCAACCTTGTCTTTTCTCAAATCCGAGCAAAGGTTCAGGCAATCCTACCCTTCTGAAACATGCTACACAATCTTGGTCTTAATTTGGATGATCATCCAACGTGGTAGCTGGCATGATGAAGCTTCCATGGAGTGACTGAATATCAGGGAAAACTTTTTAATGGTTAGAGCAGTACGACAGTGGAATCAACTGCCTTGAGAGGTGGTGGGTGCTCCAACTTTGGAAGCTTTCAAGAGAGAATTGGACAATGATATTAGACCTGCTTTGATTTGGATTCTTGCATTAAACAGGGAGTTGGACTCAATGGCCAAAAAGGCTCCTTCCAACTTAGTTATTGTAAGATTCTGTGACTCATCTGGTAGAGCAATGATGGGCCACAACTTCCGTCACTCCCAGGAAACATGAGTGGTAGCTGTGCTGTTCAGTGGTAGTTTCAGCACCAGATAGAAGAAACCAGAGTTACATGATTGGCTTAAGAGAGGAGCTGCTAAGAAAGTCTGGTGACTGAATGTGTGATCCACTAGATTGCAAAATAGAAGTGGAGCTGACAAAGTTCAGTTATTCGGACTACAGTTCTTTAAACCTTTCAGCCATTGTGGCCAGTGGCTACCAGCAGCTGTAGCCTGCGTCAGTGATTCTTGAAGCTGTGAGAAGTAACAACTGCAGAGCAGATTGTTTTGGCCTGGATGTTTGTAAACAGATGTTTGAAAATGTTCGAAAATACAACTGCTAGTTGTATTTCTTTTTATAAATCACATGCTGTTTCAGTGCAATGTAACAGATACAATGAGCTACTTATTATGAAGCAGTGGTAACCATGAACCACTGTCTAGAGAAGTTTTGTGCCTAAGATAGGAACAGGAGGCGAGAAATGATGACCAGGCTTATACAACAACAAAATTGAATTCTGCACCTTGTACAAATTATTTGTGTCATTGTATTTTTACATTAAAAGGATTTTAAAACATAATTTATACAGAAATACACAATGTTCAGAATCAAGTCCTACAGTGAGCCCTGGTTGGGATTTTGCTGTATGCTTATTTTTTGTACACAGAGACACGCACACACGGTATCGCTATCATACTGTTTTTTGATTAAACCTTGAGGGTGTGGCTGCTACCATTTGGCACTGAGCTATCTTTTCATCTCACCTCCCATTTTGCCCATTATCTTTCCTCTTAGTTCTGTCCTAGCAGGATCTGGAAGCTAGCTTCTCTTCCCAGCAGAAAGATGTGAGACTTTGGAACAGTGTACATGCAGCGTTTCCCAAAATTTGGTTTTTGGACTTCAATTCCCAGAAGCCTAAGTCAGTTCCAAAAAGCACTGATCAGCCAATGTACTGAGTTAGGCTTCTGGAAATTGAAGACCACCAGTGTTCTGCAGAACATAGTTTGGGAGATGCTAGCATACAGAATGGTCCTGTGCAAGGCCCACCACGTCTGCCAGTTGTGTAGAGCATTGCTTGTCAAGTCAGATTTGCTTTTTCCCTTCTGTCAAAGGAAAATCAAATCCCTTTCTAGCTTACCTGGCAAGAATCACCTGACTTGCCAATGTGTCTCACACATACACAAAACTGTGGACTGGGCCCATCTTACCACTCTGGGGAAGGGCCAGGCAAAATTCTATTGCTTAGCTTAGTGAATAGCGCTACAGTAGACCCATTCATAGAATCATACAATCATAGAATAAGTGAGTTGGAAGGGGCCTTTTCAGCCATTGAATTCAACACCCACCCGCTCAATGCAGAAATTGAATCAATTCAGATTTGCTGAGTCAGCTCCTCCACGAGTTCCATTGATTCAAATGGGCTTGCTCTAACTGTGGCATAATAAGTTGCAGTTAGAGTAGGCCCATTTGAATCAGTGAAACACATGGATGAGATAAATCACTAAATCCACATTGATTCAATGGATCCATTTGGGCCAGAATAGACAATACTAGGTGGGCTGGTGTAGAATAGCTTTAGGACACCTGATGGGCAAGGAATCTGTGATTTCCCCAGATGCTGCTGACACAGACAGCATGGTCAAGTGGATGTTGGGAATTGTAGGTTGACCACATCTGGAGAGAGACACTTGTTTCCTGTCTCTGCCCCAGATTGGCACCAGTCGATAAGTTTTACCTAGAGACTGGGAGCTCCTTTATGAACTTCTCAAATAGCCGTACACCTGACAACCCCCAGCGTGCTTCCCCTCTCAATTGTATGATCACAGCAAAAAGCTGCCAGAACATATGAGCTTGTTTTATCTTTAAGCCCCAGGTGACAAAAATATGGCTTGCTTTGATGCAGGTTTCGGCAAGCGAAAGTCATTCTTTTTATGATGGAAGCTACTGCTGCCACCGCTGCCTTTTTCTCTCTGAGATGTTGGTGGGAGAGATTTATTCATCCCTCCCCCCAATGAAACTTTTGTGCATTCCATAAGGCTTGCATGAATTTATACAGGCGGTGAGTCATCCATTCCCCTCCTTGTAGGCTTTGATCAACAGATGACACTGATTAAAAGAAATGTCCACTGGCAAACTGTTATCTCAACCCCTCCCTTTTCTTCCGTCCCCCATAAAATACATCTTCAGATTCTACTTTGGCCCTGTCCTTCTCTTTCCCTATTTAAAAATTATTTTTCCTCCCCTTTCCCTTCCCAACCCCCACCTCTCTTCTTTTTGGGTAGGAGAGACAGCAGCGTGATAAAAGAGGAAATCAAAGCCTTCCTGGCCAACCGGAGGATTTCGCAAGCGGTCGTTGCGCAGGTAACAGGTAAGGGCTTCCTGATGAATGGCTTGTTCACCCACTCCAAGGTGGTGCTGATGTGCTGCCTTTCCCCACCTTTTGCCTTCCGCCACAGATGTTGGGATATCATTCAGCTTTCTGCATTGCAGTGCAGATCTGTCAGCTTAGTCATGATAATGTATGCCTTTGATTTAAGACCCATTGTCCCACACGTCATGATACTTCTCCAACGAATCTTCCTCCTTCCCTCCCGCCTCCACCCTGCCTGGCCATTTTCCCTTCCCTGCATGGATTATACTGGGAGGTTTTTTTGTTTCCTTGCTCATAATAGAGCAACCTCCATCAAATTCTTCTGTGATTTTTAATTTTAAAAATCACATATGGCGAACAGTCCGCCTCCCAAATGTGGAAGACTCATTCTTTGGATTATGCTCCTTGAAGAAGAGGTTCCCTTCATAGGATGCTTAGCCAGAAAGGGTGTTTAATTAGGTGGTTTTAATTTAATTAGATCTGTAATTGGTCCAGTCCTTTTGAGTGTGTCTAATGGTCTTCCTCTCCCTCCTTCCTATCCTCCTGATGTCTTACAGTCACAGTGCTAAAGTTTAGAAGAGCACTTCCAGGTAGAAATGTGTTGTGGGTGTATGCTTTCGGTTCTATTACTCAGTCATGTGCTATGTACATTAATAGCACCATCTTTATCAGGAGTACAGCGCTTTGGAAGATCCAGGATCCACTTTCTTTCCCCAAGGACCTGTCAGGGATCATAATAGCCCTTAAAAGTGTAAACAGATTATTTCAAAAGAAGATTCTTCTTTTTCCTTTTGGAATGCCACTTCCTCTTTTCTTTCCTTCTTGATTGTAACATCTTCTTTTATAGGAAAATTGCACCTCCTGTAAGTTTCCTATAAGCAGGGGGCTGTGGTGACTTAGTGGTTAAGACACTGAACTTGCCAACCAGAAGGTTGGCAGGTCAGCAGTTTGAGACCTGAGTGCTGCATGACGGAGTGAGCTCCCGTCTCTGTCTCAGCTCCTGCCAATCTAGCAGTTTGAAAGCAAGAAATTGCAAGTAGATTAATAAGTACTGCTTCAACAGGGAAGGTAACAGCATTCCATGTGCTCCGGCATCTAGTCGTGCCTGCCACTTGACCACGGACACATCTGCAGATGCAGGCAGCATTGTGTCTTTGGCTGTAAATGGAGATGAGCACTGAACCCTAGAGCTGGATACAACCGGCCCCTCTGCTCCACCCCTCTGCCCAGCAGCCCAATGGGAGTGTTTCCTCTTCCCCCCCAGCACAGAGTTTGCCCCACCCCTCTGTGGCACGGATGGCAGCCTGTTGAGTTTGGGCATTCAATCTCTGAAAGGTTCACCATCACTGGTTTATGCTCACTTGGATCAGCAGAAATTTGCTTTTCTAGATTGCGACTTGTGATAATCATGAGAATTCTGGGAGTTGTAGCCTATAAAATAATATTACCAGGCTCTAAATCAGGGGTCAGCAACCTATAACCTGAGGGTCAAATCCGGCCCATGGCACCAAATAATCCGCTGCCGCCGCCCCCTTGCTGCAACTGCTGTGGATGCATTTACAGCAGGGGGGGGCACCAGCCTGGCCCCCTCAACTGTCTGAAGGAGTGTGACCTGGTCCCTGACTTTAAAAGGCTGCCGACCCCTGCTCAAAATATTACCCCCTTTAAAAACAGCATGTTAAGAGCAGGCCATTTTCATCTCCCGTCGTCTTCTTCTCTGAAGATGTTGGAACAAATCTATTTCCACCTGTCTATGACTACCATTGTCTACTTCAGGGGGCGTCAACCTTTTTAAGTTGGGGGTTGGGCCACACTCCTTCAGCCAGTTGAGGGGTGGGCGGCCTGATGCGCCCCCCCCCCCGGTAAACGCTTATGTAAACGCTGTGGCGTCAAGGGCTGTTGGAGCAAGGTTGGCCTCCAGGTTATTTGGTGCCGTGGGCTGGATTCGGCCCATGGGCCGTAGGTCACCAACCCCGATCTACTTATTTGCCCCTATTCAAACACTGAACTGAGTCCAAGCTGCTGGCTTTGAGAAGTCAACATATATTGGATTATATGTTCAGTATTAACATGCATGCACACATACATTCACATTGCTTTGCCAGATCTCATCTAAAATATTAACTTCCAGAGTTGAGTCCAGTCTGTGAAATGGACAAGTTATTATTACCAGAGCCATTACCTGATGAAGTAAAGCTCAGTAGTTTTAAAGGAATAAAATTTGCTTACTACGACTTCTTCCATGTCTAGGCCAGAGATGAAGCTGCCGAAATGAAGATACCTTTTGGTGTGTTTATTCTGCAGTTCCCTTAGCCCAGGAGTGCCCAAACTTTTCAAGCCGTGGGTCGGTCACGTGGCTTAGTGGCCTGGTGACATGTTTCACTGGGCTGGTCAGTGTGGTTCCTCCCACCGGAAGCGGAAGTAAAACATGCCTTGCAATCTGTTTTGCACCAAGGATGAGATAGATTTTAAGCTGCCATTTTCTCTGCTTAAACCAGGGGTGCCCACACACCAGTTCATCTGGCCCACACAGCCCTCGTCTCTCCAGGAAGCGGAAGTAAAATGCTTCTAACATGAAGCATTCTGTGGTTCTTCTGTCATATCCGAATCTGAATATTGGTGATCCTCATGACGATCAGCCGTGAGGACTATCCTGATAATATAATGTAGTGCCTTTCATCTGCCTTCTGCATTGCAGTCTGAGACTCATACCACTGATCCAGTTCTGCAAGTCACTTTCTGGTCCTGAGCCCTTTTGGCACACAAAGTCCTCATCAGCCCCAGGAGGCCAGGATGGATGAAGCTGGTGCCCTCCATCAAGAGGGATTCAAATGGGATTTAATCACCCTTTCCTGTGGACTTGGTCATACAAGCCTATTGTCACCTGAGGCTCAGGACTGAGTCATTGGCAGTATGGTTTATTCCAGGGGTGGCCAAACTTTTCACGCCACGGGCTTGACCATGCCCCCGGGCAGCTGATCGGTCCAGTCATGTGGTTCATCCTGCCAGAAGCAGAAGTAAAATGTGCCCGCACATGCGGAAACACTGCCATAAAATGTGTCTAGCTGTCATAAACCCGTTTACAACAGTTGTGGGTGCATTTACGGCAGCGTTTCTACATGCGTAGGGTATGTCTCCTTCTGGTAGTGGTGAGGGCGGCACGGGCTGGATGATTTGGCCACCCCTGGTCTACTCTATTGCTGTAGCAGGATAACATGGCCTGACTATACTCTGTGTTTGACAATAAGAAAAGGAAAAAGAACGTTCTTCTTAGATGGAGTCCGAAATGATGATTTCTATAAAGTAAAATAATTTTGTGACTCAATGAATCATAAACACCTTTCTGATTGATTCAAAGCTTTTGAAGTGGCTTGATTTCATCAACACATTCACTAAAAAAAATGCAGGTCTAATTATTTCTTGAATCAGGAAAGATTTCCAGGCAGCGTATGTCACTGATAGATAGAATGAGACCAGGTGTAACTCACCCACGCTGGGTGTGGTGGAGTAAGGTGTCGTCCAATACATCTGGAAGACTCTGGGGTTGGTAAGGGATGTCTCGGGGTGGGGAAGTAACTTTAGCCACAGAAATTAATACAGGCATATAATCCCTAGATTATGTGGGGATGCGGTGGCTCAGTGGTTAAGAAACTCACCTTGTTAGCTGGAATGCTGGCAAGTTGGCAGCTCGAGACCCAGGTACTGCAGGATGGATTGAGTGCCGGTCTCTGTCCCAGCTCTTGTGGACATGAAAGGAGCCTCATTTGGGTGTCCCATGAGCAGAGTTTATTCCGCAAAAAACCTTTCAGCCCAGAATAATTTCTGACACAAATTATTATTAGTATCCCTAGATATAAACAACACTCAGAACAAGGGGTTGGGAATACAAAGGAGAGATTTAATAAGGCACCTGGAGATTGTATCTGACTCTTATGAGTATTTTAATTTATTTATTTATTCAATTTGTATAGCTGCCCCAATCAACATGCGACTGTGGGTGGCGTACATAAAAATCCCCAACATTTAAAATTATAGCTAAAGGTAAAGGTTTCCCTTGCTCGAAAGCCAGTGGTATCTGACTCTAGGGTTCAGTGCTCATCTCTGTTTCAAAGCTGAAGAGCCAACTCTGTCTTTTCTGTGGTTGTGTGGCAGGTCGTGTGGAGTGCACAGAACGCTGTTACCTTCTCACTAAAGTGGTCCCTATTTATCTACTTGCAATTTCTAGCTTTCAAACTGCTAGGTTGGCAGGAGCTGGGACAATGACGGGAGCTCATTCTGTCCTGCAGTACTTAGGAATCGAACTGCTGACCTTCCCCCTCCCAATCAGTGCCTTAGCCACTTGAGCCCTTAAAATTCCTAAAAACACTGAAAAAATTTACCTCCCACCCACACCAATTAAAAATCTAGTTAAATTTTTTTAAAAGCATGTGTGATGCTCCACTAAATGAGCCAGTGAGGGTGTGGGGTGGGTGATTTCTCCCTCTCTATTTGGTCAACATAGCTCTCTTTCAGAATGGCAGAAAATAGCCCTGGCTTTGTAGATGGCTCTTTGTACATTTATTATACAGTACTTTTATGCCCATAAAGATTACTATGCCCTGCAGCATCAGCATAAATGTAGGTTCCCATGTTAGATAGAGAAATAGATGAACAGGAGAAATACTAGGGCCGAAATCCTGTTACTTTAATGCAAAAAATCATAAGTAAAGTAGGTCTGGGCTGCAGTGGCTGAGTGGTTAAGAGGCTGAGCTTGATCACCAAATGGTTGGCAGGTCATCAGTTTGAGACTTGAGTGCTGCGTGACTGAGTAAACTCTTGCCATCTGAACCCAGCACCTGCCAAGCCATCCGTCTGAAAGCGAGAAATTGAAAGTATTGTGGTACCTCATACAGTACAATTTTAATCCATTCCATGGGGCTCGTTGTATGAAACAATTGCTATACGATACATGCATTGTATAGTGATTTTCCCTATGGGATGCATCATACTTTTTTTTTTTTGGCTAAGTGGTTTTTCCCATTGAAAAATTGTTGCATAATTTTTTCCATAGGGAAAATTGTTATGTGCGACACCCCCCACCTGCAAAAAAAAAACCCTTATTGTTATGTGATTTCATTGCTATACCGGGCAATTGTTGTATGAGGTTCCACTGTACTGTAGATAAATAGGTACACTTTGGTGGAAAAGAGAGCAGCATCTATGTGCTCTGGTATCTAGTGGTGCCTGCCACTTGACCACGGAAATGTCTGCAGAAGCTGAGAGCACTGGCTCTTTGGCTGAAAATGGCAATGAGCACCGACCTCTACATTGGGACGCGACTGGCCTTCGAGCAAGGGATACCTTGACCTTGACCTAAAGTGTGTCCACTGAATCAGTAGAGCTGATGGAGAGGTTGACTCCTCAAATCCCACTGATCCAATGGGCCTAGACTAGTATGAAGTACAGTCAAACCTCGCATAAAGAGCGCCTCACTTAAAGAGCAGAATAAACTCACATAACAAATAAACCGGGGTTCGCAATCCCCCCCCCCAACCAGAAGTCACAATTGGTCACTTACAATGGTGTTTCGCTTAAAGAGCAAACTCGCTTAAAGAGCAATCCTGTGGAACACATTATGCTCTTTAAGCGAGGTACAACTGTATCACTCTAAGCCACAGGATTTTGGCCAGTAAAAAGAAAGAGGAAATAACAGAATAGAAATTAGTGGGAGAGGAAATTAAAAGGCGAAGGAATAAGAAGAAGAATACATGAAAACATAAGCACAGATGTAGATTAAAAACAGCTGTTAATTCTCTGGCTAACAAAAAAGCAGAAGAAATTAATTATTAACTTATATTCTGTATCTGTGATGTCAAAAAAATTGTAGTGGTCATTATGCCAAATAGATATGTCCTGTGCTGTACAGTGTTTCAGTGTTGGAAGATTCAGTCATTCAGTTTCCCCTCAATGTTGCTACGCCCAACTATTAATCACGGTTTTGGGGGGGACAGCTTCTGTGTACCCCAATTATAGTGGTAAACCTGCAGACTGTGGCTGAGTGTGTGGTTGACTTGCCTGCAGCCTGCATTCTGGCTTGCTTCCATTTTGTCACCAGCACTTCTTCCCATGAAGAAGAACCAGGCTAAGGTCATACCTACTACCAAATGAGTAGGTAGACCCAACTTTACAAAAGACAGCCCTGCCCAGGTGGGGAAGGGAAGCCAGGCAGGTAGAGTAGAAGGACCAGTGGCCTTCCTGAGGTTAGGGGAGCAGCACCTATGAACTCTACCAGTGGGTGTCCTGCAGCCGCAGCTGGAGAGATGCATGTTCTGTTTGGGTTGAAGAACGGATAGCAAGATGCAATGTAAGGCCTCCCTTGCTTGAAAGCCAGCCGTATCCGACTCTAGTGGGCGGTGCTCACCTCTGTTTTCAGTCAAAGAGACAGCACTGTCTGCATCTGCAGATGTTTCCGTGGACACGTGGCAGGCATGACTAGACACTGGAGTGCATGGAATGATGTTACCTTTTCTGCTGAAGTGATGCCTAGTTATCTACTTGAAATTTCTTGCTTTCGAGCTGCTAGGTTGGCTGGAGCTGGGACAGATGACGAGAGCTCACTCTGTCATGCAGCACTCAGGTCTTAAACTGCTAACCTGCTGACTTTCCAGTTGTCAAGTTCAGCATCTTAACCACTAAGCCACTCCAGTACAAGATGTAATGTTCTTTGTATATATATAAAAAATTCCCCCCTCCTTTCCCAAAAGCTCACATATTGTTGGACCAGTGCTTATCACTTGCTGCTTTTGGTTAAGATTCCATACAACAAAGAGAGCAAAATTTAATATACTTTTCCCTGCTGAAAGGGCACTACTTGATAAAATACGACACAAACAAAACCAAACAGGCAGTGATTGGGCGGCGGCAGCTGCTGCTGCTACAGATTATTATAATAATAGTAGTAATACTGTTAAAGTAAAGTGCTTACTTTGTTGTATGGAATCCTACCAAAGGAGCAAGTGATAAGCAATGGCCCAACAATATAGGTGCTTTTTTGGGGGGGTGGGGGTGGGGGGAGTCTCTACATATTTAGACATTCTCCTGAATCATCTCTGTGAGTAAGATAAACAAGACACTGATGGGATGGGCACAGTATTAACACAGATAAGGCGGCTATTTCTGGGCAGCAGCTAATAATAGTCACTCAGGGCACTGGGATGTCGACTGGGCTTTTTCTTCCATGGTTTCTCCCTCTGGATTTGAGTTAAAGGAGAGGTAGTTGGGGGGTGGTCTCTGTTCACTGTGATCATTAAAACGCTTCTGCATGCATTAAAAAAAACATACATTTGGGAGAACTATCCAAAGTAAAGGAATCAGTAACCCTGATGAGAGCCAAATAAAATATTGAAATAATATATTTCGAAGCTGGCAAGTTGCCTTTAGTGGCTGGCTGAGCAGCTTAGTGGTTTAAGGTATCCAGCTATGGAGCCAAAAATTGGGATTTTGAGCCAGCCTATGTGGTTGTGGAGGGACTGCGGTGGCTCAAGTGGTTAAGACGCTGAACTTGAAGACTGGAAGGTCAGAGTTTGAGACCTGAGTACTGCACAATGGAGTGAGTTCCCATCTCTGTCCCAGCTCCTGGCAACCTAGCAGTTTGAAAGTAAGAAATTGCAAGTAGATAAATAGGGACCACTTAGATGGAAAGGTAAACATTCCATGCACTCCAGTGTCTAGTCATGCCTGCCACATGTCCACCGAAACGTCTGCAAATGCAGACAGCACTGGCTCTTTGGCTATAAACAGAGATGAGCACTAAACACTAGAGTCAGATATGACTGGCTTTCAAGCAAGGGTGACCTTTACCTATGTGGTCATGGGCAAGTTGCCCAGTTCCAAGGGGTCTCCAGAAGAAGAGAATGGTAAACCACTTCTGTGTAATCTATACCTAAAAAACCCTGGACAAGGTTGCCATTGTAAAAGTAAAGTCACCTTTGCTCGAAATCCAGTTGTATCTAACTCTAATGTTCAGTGCTCATCCCTGTTTATAGCCAAAGAGCCAGCGCTGTCTGTGTCTGCAGACGTTTATGTGGACACGTGGCAGGCATGACTAGACACCGGACTGTACTGAATGCTGTTTACCTTCCCACCAAAGTGTTACTTCCACCTGGCCGGTGGTTGAAAAGTCGTGCTGGCTCAAGCGGCAGAAGACGCCTGCCGTCCCACCCCCAGACCTCGACCTGGCCAGGGGTTGAAAAGCCACGCTGGCTCGAGTGGCAGAGGAAGGCCCAACACTGTGGCTGAGGATGCCTGGTGCCTCACCCCTGGACTTCCACCTGGGAAATGTTAATAGACTGCTCCCCTCCCTCTGGGCCCCTACCATTGGCCGGGGGGGGGGGGAGGAAGAACAGCTGTGGCTGCTGCCGATGTCCTCCGGGCCCTGCATGTGGCATGGCATGAACTGTACAGAGATGGTTACTTTATTGGCATCGACTAGTAAATTGAACTTACGGACTTTTAAATGAATTTTTTCTCTCCCAGTGTTTTTTATGATGTTTTATAATGTTATATTTATGAACCTGTATGATTTTGTGGTGTTTACCTGTTCTGTGAGCCAACCAGTCAAGGGGGCGGCATATAAATGTGTAAAATTTTATTAAATTAATTAAATTAATTTACTTGCAGTTTCTTGCTTTTAAACTGCTAGGTTGGCAGGAGCTGGGACAGAGACAGGAGCTCACTCCGTCATGCAATACTCGGGTATCAAACTCTGACCTTCCAGTCTTCAAGTTCAGCCACCACATTCCCAAGGTTGCCACAAGTCAGACTTTATTATTATTATTACTACAGTATTTTAAAATTCTACCATTAGATTCACAGTCAAAGACTGGTATATGATTAACAGTTCAAGACCTAACCAAAGAGATAAGAACTGTTAAGGTAATGATCTAGGCAGTTCCTAGTAAAGCTGTTTTTTGTCCAAAAGGTCCAACATTTCCAAATATCTAGGGAGTTCTTTAGGTATTGCTCCAAGGGCTCCGATCACTATGGGTACAACAGTAGATTTCCTCCTCCATAAACACTCAACTTCATTTTGCAAATCACAATATTTTGTGATTTTCTCCAGTTGTTTGCCCTCAATTTTTGCATCTCCTGGTTCAGTATAGCAATTTCAGTAAACCAGGCCTCTTTCTTTTCCACAACATTTATATCAGGTGTGTTGTGAGGCAGATGTCTATCTGTTTGATCTTGACACTCTCATTTTCTAAAACTCTCTCTACTTGATGTTCCCAATAATTCTTACTGTGTTCAAATCCAAACTTTTGACATTTCCAATGAATAAGTTTTTCAGCTCAATATTGAAAATAATCAGTTTTTTGAAAGTTTGCTTCATCTGTTGATCAGCTGATCTGTGATTTCATCCTTGTTGTTATAGTGATACCTTTAAATACCTCTTTTTTTAAAATTCAAAATTTCAGAGATTTAAAAAATCAGGGCTAAGTTTCTGTTTTTTGTCAAAAGCATGTTCCTGTTCTCTTTATTATTAAGATATGCAGAATTGTCAGGGTCACTGTTTCTGAGGACAGTCTTAAACTCATTGTCATTTCCTACTTCTGGAAATAGTGAACTATGGTGGCTTAGTGGTTAAGACACTGAATTTGACCACTGGGAGGTCCGTAGGTCACCAGTTCAAGACCCGAGTACTGCACAACAGAGTAGCTCCTGTCTCTGTACCAGCTCCTGCCAACCGAGTAGTTCAAAAGCAAGAAGTTGCAAGTAGATAAATAGGGACCACTTCAGTGGGAAGGTAAACAGCGTTCCGTGAACTCTGGTGTTGAGGCATGCCTGCCACACGTCCATGGAAACATCTGCAGACAGAGACAGCATTCGCTTTTTGGCAATAAACAGAGATGAGTACTGATCCTGCAGTCGGATATGACTGGCTTTCAAGCAAGGATGACCTTTACTTTTACCTGCTTCTGAAAATGTGTACAGATTTGTGTCTGTGTCCCACCATTGTTATGCTGATCCTCTCTCCCCATACTAAAAAAAATTAAGGTGGCCTAATTGTGGAAGAGAGGAGCTTCAGATTCTCTTAAAGACACTTTTTCTCTCTCTTCTTCCTGGCATTTCTGATGCAGCCAGAACCAAAGAGTGATTGACTCGCAATTTACATTTGAGTATTGCATCTGCGTGCTGGGATTGTTCTGACTAGCGTCGAACGAACGGCCGAGTGAGTCATCCCATTTCCTGGTCGACGTGTTCAGCATATTGTATCAAGCCTCTGTTTGGCTCTCCTCACCCTTATCCCCCCCCCCCCGCTGCTGACTATCTTTCCAGGCAGTCGGAGCAATTAATCACAATAATGTCATCTGAAAATTAGGTCTCTTCAACTTGAAAGCTCAAAGTCTTTATTATATTTTTTTAATAAACCAGACCCCCAAACAGCTTGGAGTTTTATAATACAGTACTTACAAAATGTGTTCCGCCCCAAAGACACCCAAGAGGTGTGACCAAGAAAAGGGTGATTCCCTCTTTGCACTGGAAAAAAGTCATTGTTTGATCTTCTTCCTTCTGTGTCCAGATCAAACCCTGGACTACCAAAATGAAGACAATTTCTTGGCTTTGTTGTTGGCCAAACTTAAGACTTTGTCGGTGCATGTTTCCCGCAGTTACTGGCAGGCCAATAAATGAGCCAGATTCTGTATCTCTGGGCGGCTTACACATATAGACATGACAGATAAAATTCTACAATAACATTAGGGTAAAAATGTTAAAATATTAAATTGTTTGAAGTTTAAAAAGTTTAAAAAGCCCTCGCCAGTGCCGCATCATCAGATTTCTAAAACCAACATTAAAACTTAACACTAAACACTGAAAGCTAAAAGCTGGAAGCCCAAGCAACATTTATACCAGCCATCCCAGAGTGGCTATTATCTCCCCTGCCGCTCCCCACGCCCGTTGTGCCACCCTGGTTTTGAGGTTTTTACGAAAAGATAAAAGCTCTTCCTGGAGACGTAGCTCAGTTGGCAGGAGGTTCCACAGGGCTGGAGCAGACACAGAGAAGGCCCTCCTCCTTCTAGTGCTAGAGAGGCAAGCCTTTCTAGTGGATGGAACTATCAGGGAGCCCCTCCAGTCTGCTCTACTGGGATGGGCAGATGTCCTTGGGGTGACATGGTCTCTTAAGTACCCTGGTCTACTACCATGCACAGCTTTAAAGGTAATCACCAGCACCTTGAATTGCACCCGGAGGCACACCGGTAGCCAATGCAGCTCCCGCAGCAGGGGTGAAGCAGGGGCATAATGCCCACACCTTGTCACTACACATTTTGAGTCAGTTGAAGCCTCTGAATAGTCATCAAGGGCTGCCCCATGTAGAGCACATTACAACAATCCAGTCTGGAGGTGACCAGTGCATGAGTGACCATAAGTAACGAGTCCCAGTCCAGGAGTGGGCATAACTGGCGAATGACACAAAGTTGTGCAAAAGCCCTCCTGCCCACGACTGCCATTTGCTCATTGAGCAGGAGCCGTGAGTCCAGGAGGACCCTCAGATTACGCACCGGGTCTGTCTGAAGCAGAAAAGCCCCATCCAGAACCCAAGATGGTAGCTCCCATGATAACACGGGGCTTGCTATTGCTTGATTGCTATTGCTGTTGCTTCCTAGAAAATGTGTTCCTAGAAAATGTTGTTCTTTTCTCTTTCCACCTAGGAGGTGGTTCCTCCTGTATGTTGTGCATTTCCACCACAGTGTGAGTCATATATCAATGGTTATGCACACACACACACTGCAAACTGCTGGATAGCTCAGTGGTCTAGGTATCTGGCTGCAGAGCCAAAGGCTAGGAGCTTGATTCCACACTGTGCCTCTTTGACATGATCCATAAGGTCTCTTGAGTTCTGCAATTCTTAGGTTATTAGGTAAAGCGAGGCTCTGTCTAACCTTGTGGTCCACACTTGGTTGCTAGACAGGATAGCCAAGAGCATCTCTGGGCAGATCTCAAAAAACTGCTGTCGTTTGTAAAGAGGACTGTGGTGACTTAGTGGTTAAAACACTGACCTTGAAGACGGGAAGGTCGGGGTTCGATACCTGAGTACTGCACAACAGAGTGAGCTCCCTTCTCCGTCCCAACCTAGCAGTTCCAAACCAAGAAATTGCAAGTAGATAAATAGGTACCACTTTGGTGAGAAGGTAAACAGCGTTCCACTTACTCTGGTGCCTAGCCAGGCCTGCCACATGTCCATGGGGATGTCTGCAAATGCAGATAGCGCTGGCAAGACAGCCACTGGTGGAAGTAAGGGTCACCCTTGCTGGAAAGCCAGTCATGTCAGACTCTAGAGTTTAGTGCTCATCTCAGTTTACAGTCAAAGAACCAGTGCTGCCTGTGTCTGCAGATGTTTCTGTGGACATGTGGCAGGTATGACCAGATGCCAGACTGTATGGTACAATGTTTACCTTCCCACCAAGTTGTTCCTTATTTATCTATTTGCAATTTCTTGCTTTTGAACTGCTAGGTTGGCAGGAGCTGGTACAGAGACGAGAGTTCACTCCGTCGTGCAGCACTCAGGTCTCAAACTGCTGATCTGCTGACCCTCCAGTCATCAAGTTGAGCATTTTAACCACTAGACCACCACAGTCCCAAATGGAATAGTACCTATTCACAAAATGCTTTCTTTGTATCCTCTTCGTCATTAAATCCCTTGGGGAAGGAAGCCACAAATGGCCATTACAGATTAGAGAAGAATCCAGAACAAGTAACGTATTTTCTGGCATATAAGATGCACTCCCCCCCCCCAATTAAAATACACTGGAAAACAGAGTGTCGTATACTCCTATGCATCTTATACACCAGCAAATGCGGTAACTTGTCCTATTTCTGGTCCTGCAAGTTTGAACATCAGGAAACAGTTGGATTAGAAATATATCCGTGTTCTCCCATCAATCTCTCTCTCTCTGTCTCTCTCCTCTACAGGAATCAGTCAGAGTCGGATCTCTCACTGGCTGTTGCAACAGGGATCGGACCTGAGTGAGCAAAAGAAAAGGGCCTTTTACCGATGGTACCAGCTTGAGAAAACAAGTCCCGGTAAACAAAACCAACCCCAGAAACTCCGTCCATTTCCCTCTGAGCCAAATCTTTTTTGCCTGGTGGTTGTGAGTGTTGATGTTTCATCACGGTTGGGTTGGCATGGAATCCGTACTGCCTTGATCCAGAGTCCATTTTCTAAAACAGGGACAGGAAAGGCTGGAGCAGATAATACAAATCTCTCTGTTTCCCAGAGAATGGGATTGCATTTGGTATACTATTACCCAACAGGCTGTGGCTGGACGAGGCAGCAATATTTTGGGCAAAGGTCTTCAGGCTTCATTCCTGGTCATGAATTCATTGGATTGCATTAAGTTAAAAGTATTTTGGCATTGTGTAATAATGACGGGAGATGTTGGTCGCCCAGATCCAGGATACTTGCAGGTTGCCCCCAGGCCTCTGAAGACACTTACCTGTTCACTAGAAGGAGCTGGCTGGAGCCAGATATTGGGAACTCAAGAAGGACCAGGCAACTAGTGTATGGATAGATCTGTCTTAGGACAAGTCTCTAGAAAACTAGGGAGCTTGTGAAAGTAACTTTTTTGCAAGCATCTCCCAGTACTGGGGGCCACTGACGCAGTTTCCAGGCTGAGGGATTCTGGGAGATACAGTGCAGCGATGGAACTTTTCCAAGCAATGTTGTTACGCAAAGCCCCATTGTTAAGAAACATCTTTAAACTGTACTCTTAAAAGAAGCTTATAAGAACATTCTCTGTATAGCCATTAAATAAGTGTATAGTTGGGACTATGCCACCCTTGGATACCGTCAATTGTTATTTTGTGTACATTTCTGGTTTTAACTATTGTATGTATGTATGTATGTATGTATGTATGTATGTATGTATGTATGTATGTATGTATGTATGTATGTATGTATGTATGTATGTATGTATGTATGTATGTATGTATGTATGTATGTATTCGTATTGCCGCCTCCCTCACCAAAACGACTCCAGGCAGCTCACAACAGTATCAAAAGTTGAAAATACAAAACGTCCTCATCATATAGGACTAAACAATTAAAACTTTAAAAACCATTTAAACCAAATTAAAACACCCTCCCTATAAAATTTAAAAACCTGTACAGCCTTATATAAGCCAGTGGTGGTGGCAGTGGCGGCAGCGACTGTGGCGGCGGCCTACCACACCAGCAATGTCCCACACCCACTGTGCTAACCAGGTTTTAAGGCCCTTTCTGAAGGCCAGCAGCTCTGCCTGGAGGCACAACTCAGTCAGCAAGAGGTTCCACAAGGCTGGAGCAGATATGGAGAAGACCCTCCTTCTAGTGAACAGATGGGACCATTAGGGAGTCCCTCCTGCCTGATCTTGTAGGATGGGCAGATGATCTTGGGGTGACGCAGTCTCTTAAGTACCATGAAGGTAGGTAGGTAAATAGAGAGAGAGAGAGAGAGAGAGAGATCATCAACTAAAACACGTATCAGAGAATGCATTTTTTCTTGAACCAGGAAAAATGTCATTGTCATGGATTTGTTTAAGGTGGGTCCTAGCTTGCCATGAAGTGCCCCACACACTATGATCACGGGGCCATCTCCTGTGGCTCAGATGAAATGAGACATGCAGGATTTAACATCTGGAATGCAATGGACTGCCACACCTTGAGGATATTATCAAGGCCGGCCTTCACAGCCAGTCCATCGGGCATGGCCTCTTCCTCCGCTCATTTTGCCATTGGGCCCAATAGGATGGTTTCCAGTGGCATTTCCAAATCCGCCCGTAACTGTTGGTCCCTTTAGGGAGTCAAGTTATGTAACCGCCACCTGACATTCGGCATTGAGCTGCTGGCTGTATGGTCTACTCCATTACCATAGCGGGATGTCCAGCCAGACAAGCAGGTAGGTAGGTAGGTAGGTAGGTAGGTAGGTAGGTAGGTAGGTAGGTAGGTAGGTAGGTAGATAGATAGATAGATAGATAGATAGATAGATAGATAGATAGATAGATAGATAGATAGATAGATAGATAGGCAGCATTGGGTTGGATGCAGAGAGTGTGCCTTGGTATAAGAAAGCTTCTACTTCCACCTTATTGTAGATTTTGCAAGATGACTACTCTTTCATCTGAACTTGAAGTGTTTCAGATCCCCGTGCATGTCACTGTTTTTATGAGGCATATCTACTGATATATATGTGAGTGTATTAAGCACTTGAAAAATCCCTGCAGAATTGTAACAAAGCCCATCTACTCTGGTGTTGCTCTGGTCAGCAGTTAGCTCACCCGTGCAGAGCAGGCCTGGATTCAATGGCTTCCTCCATTGTCTGCCTCCAGGTTCTTCGTTTTAGTGATAAATGAGAGCTATAAGAGCATATGGCGAGTGGCTACTCATATTTATTACAGCAGTCTTCATTCTCCTCCTCAGCTGAAGAAGCCGCCAGACTGGCTTTCAGCTAGTCATGATAGGATTGACTTTTCCTCCAGCCTGATAGTCCAAACAATGCAGTGAGTGCAGAAGAACAGTGTGGAAAGTCGAAGTTGGTGAAACAATCTCAGGCTTTAGTTCTTAGTTAGTTCTTGTAGGTGTTCATCCCTGATGGTCTTCCTGGAAGAGACGGGCATCCTTGGTCACCAGTTGATAGCTGTATGATGGGCCATTCTGCTGAGCCCCTGTTGCACGAACGTTCTGTACAGCAGGTAGCAACCTTTCCCAGCAGTCTTCCATTCTTGGCTTGAGTTCTTGCTGTTGAAGCAGACCATCAGGTCACCCCGAGAGATCCCAGTGTGCCCCAGTTTTGACGTTTGGCATGTTAATTCATTCAGACTGGCTTGATCAGTCTGGTTGGCTAAGAGGTGGCCAGTCAGCATGGATGAGTGACTAATCTTGGCAGCACTCCACACTGAGTTCTCTGGCTATCATTGGTCTGGGCAGACACTGAGATGAGATGCTTTTGGCTTACTATGCAGGGCAGCCACTGTCTGGTTTTTTTCATCTTCTGAATTTGGCAGGAGTTCTGCAGCCTTCTCCTTGGGCTCAGCCTTATGTTATTGGCTGCCTTTGGCAACACAGAAGGAATAGTAATTCCCTCAACTTAATGGGAGGCAAAATCCCCGCAGAGTGTCTAACAAAGATTGGCTGTGCTCCACTCCGCTGGTCTGTTGCATCTTGGGGGGCAAAGGGAGGGGGGTCCTGGTCCAATAACTTGTAACTTTATATGTGTTTGTGAACTGCCCTGAGTCGGTTTTACTGATTATTATTATTATTATTATTATTATTATTATTATTATTATTATTATTATTATTATTATTATTATTATTATTATTATTATTATTATTATTATTATTATTATTATTATTATTAATAATAATAATAATAATAATAATAATAATAATAATAATAATAATAATAATAAGATGATGATGATGAAGATCTACCCAATCCACACACACACCCCAGCGATGGATCACTGCGGGGGTGGTGGATTGAGTCCAATCCACCACCACCACCCTGCAGCAATGGATCACTGCGACTGAACTAGGGATGGGGAGAAAGGTGCTCATTCCCGTGTGCCTTTCTCCCCGAGCCTAGTGCACTCGCAAGAATCACTGCACTTGGTGGGTAGATTGGGTAGCCAAATCCACCCCCTAAGCTCAGCGATCCTTGCCAATGCAATTGTTAGCCTAGGGTCAGTTTGACTTCAGGTACAAACTGCGCAGTATGTCCCTGAAGTCAGGGCTTTTTTTAGCGTTGTTCTATGCATGCATCGGACAGTGTTAAAAATCGGATAACGTCATGACTTGTGTAACCAAGTCATAACGTTATCCAAGGTTTTACTGTATTTCTAAGGTGAAATATTAAAATTGGCCACTAGAGGGAACCAGGGAATATTTCCTTTTATTTTTCTTTCTTGTTGGCAAAACTGTCAGTCTGGCCAGGTTATCCTGCTGTGATTCATCTGGCCTGCACCGCACTTCCCTCATCGCTCCTGGAAGTGGAAGTAAAACACACCTGTATGGTTAAGACTCTTCTGGGTTAACCCTTCCTCCGTATGGGCGCGTTTTACTTCCACTTCCAGGAGCAATGAGTGTGGCTCAGCACGGGCTGGATGAATCGCAGCAAACCCATTCGTGTGGATTAATGGGGGCTTGGGCTTTTGGGAATTGAAGTCCAAGAACATCTGGTGTGCCAAGGTTCGCCATCATAGTGCTATGGTAATAGAGTAGACTATACTGCTAACGACTCAACACCAAGTGTCAGGCAACAGTTAACTAACCTGACCATCCTGAGGACTAATGGCCTTGGGTCCCAAAGTCCACAGGGAAGGGTGATGGTCCCCATATGGATCAAATCCCACTTGAATCCATCTTGATGGAGGGCAGCAGTTTCATCCATTCTGGCCTGGGGCTGAGGAAGACAAGAAGTTGGCAAAGCTAATACAATGAGTTAATGCTCAGCACTTCAAATTAGTTTGGAGTTGGAGCTATAGTCTTGATCTCTATTGTGACCTCCCACCCCCGCCTCACTATGCTTTCTTCAACATGTGGGTCATAGACAGTAACTTCTAGGGGGACAATTCCCTCCTTTCCTCAGGGATTGGCATGAGAAAGTTCACAGATGCCAAGCAGGCTAATATTTTTGGCCATCCTGCTTTTCTTCATGGATGTGGTTGATGCTCAAAGACAGGTGGGGTGGGGAAGGCTTGTTTTGTATTCCAAAACCAGACTTGTCAATAAGTGATTCACATGAAAGGAGACGTACAGCAAAAGAAAATTTATAGATTCCCCCCGTTCTCCCCCCCCCCCTTTCAACTAAGAAGCATCTTTGAAATGCTCATCTTCTAGAAATACTTTGCATCTGTTACCTGGATGCTAAGCAGTGCAGAAATTCATTCTTTTCCCCAGCCTGCTTTGAAGTCGATCTCCAGAGAGAAAGAGGTTTACTTGGGGAACTACAAAGGCAGTCCTTTCTTCCCTTGTGCATACACTGAGGAACATTTGGTCTGCATTTCTTCTTTTAAAGACCTGCTCTACATCTGTTCCAGACATGTTCTCAGGGTCAAGAGCTACCTTTCTGTAACATCCATACGTGATATTAGGATATTGGGATTTATCTTTTGAGTCAGACTGTTGGCTTGCGTGTTTGGCTCTCTAAGGTAAAACTGTGTGTCAAAAAAAGCATAAGCATCCTGCAGCTTCAGGATTCGCTATTTTGCCCTCCTCATAAAATAAAACAAATGATAGAAGAGAGAGAGAGAGACTGAGACCTAAGGAAAGTTCATAAGCATCCCACCTTCTGAGAGGAAGAAGAAACGTGATATTACTGGTCTAGATAGACTCACAGTTAGTGTGTTGTTGTCTCCTGTGATTCCTTCATAACCACCTTTATAGATCATTACCCTATGTTATTCATAGCCTGGGGTCCTTTCAGCCACTGTCTTCATCATTTTTACAGAGACAAGCATCCAATTTAAGTAATTAATTGTTACCTGCTGTCATTTCCCATAGTCTAAGTCAGTGATGGCGAACTTTGGCACTCCAGGTGTTCTTGAACTTCAATTCCCAGAAACCCAAGTCTCTTTGAATCCACATGAATAGGTTTACTGCACAGTAAACCCATTCGTGTGGATTCACAGAGACGCAGGCTTCTGGGAATTGAAGTCCAAGAACACCTGGAGTGCTAAGGTTCGCCATCCCGGGTCTAAGTCAATTCAGCAACCAGGCATGGTCACTGTCCACGGAACAATGTCTGTAAAGGCAAAGTCTGAAAGATAAATTTGTTGCCATTTGTGTAATGTCACAGTTACAGTGGTACCTCGGATAATGTTTGCCTCGGATAATGCTAAAATTGGATAACGTCAGGGAATTTGTGGCAATCATTTACATCACACATGTGCGATGCAAATGTTTGCCTCAAATTCCCCGACGTTGATCTCTGCCCCAAAGCCCGCTGGCTTGCCTTTGGCTAGAGACCAGCCCTGCAGGCTTTGGGGCAAAGATCTACCGAGCTGCAGAGATCCCAGCCTCAACAGGCAGAGAACAGCCTACGTAGTAGGATTGTGGCTGGAAGATCCCAGCCTCAACAGGCAGAGATCCAGCCTCAATCCCACTGGGCTGTTCTCTGCCACATTGATCAGCAGTTTGGTAATATTTGCACATTGATGTGCACAGGCAATTTGTCTTTTATTTAGAATTTTTAAAATGTACATAACACTTGTATAGTACTGTATAGTGATATATCTGAAAGTACAGGTGCTCATTTTAGCAGTCCCCAGAGCTAGGATGCTAGACTCCAAACCCTAGCCTTCTGGATCAGTCCATATCAACAATTGAGGAGAGGTTCTTTGCTAGAGAAAATGGTTCTTAATTATCCATTTGACACCAAATCACCATAAAAATTCTTGCATTGTACCTGGGACAGCTCCTGCAATGTATTATTCCTGGGACTATCCATTTCCCCCCAGTCTTGTAATCTTTTAATTTTCCAATCTATTAATTTTGGTTGGTGTCTTTTGATGGGTTTTATTGACTGGTCTTTGTTTTTCTTGTGAGCTGCCCAGATTCTCTGGAATGGGGAAGTGATACAAATTTGAATAATAAATAAATAAATTCTACTATGAAGATTGGGGTTGGGTTCATCATGAGCAGTGAAGCCTGAGAGAGATTAGTAGATCATGTCATAATTCTTTCCATTTGGAAAGTCGTAAGGACTTTGCCCCAATGGATCCTGGCTCCACTGTGGATATGCATAAGCCCTTTTCTAAGAAAATAAACTTGATAGCAGGATACAGGTGGTCTCCGTGTACTAGACTTCTCTCTTACACAAGTAATTCTGCAGTATTCAATATTCAATTCCTTATTAGTTTATTAGTCTGCTGACCATATCACTTAAAATATAAGTTGGAATGCATAAACTACAATTGTTGGAATGAGTAAAATACAATACATTGGACTGAATAAAATACAATTGCATAAACTAGTGTAATAATAGATTGAATATGAGATGGAATAATATCAATAAAAGAATATGTATTAAAATAGATAATATAATACAGTTATCATTTAAAATTCATAAATTTTCAATTCAATTAGCCACCTTTGCAAGTAACCTGCATCAGGTCAACAAAATGTCTTCTCCATTGAGTGGCCCTGACTCTAAGTTTAACAGTTCTGGTAATCACATATTTTTTTGCTTTTGCACAGGTAGGAAAACATGTGTGCCCATCATCATCATCTTACCGTAATTTCCGATGAGATGAAATCTTTTCCCATTGGGGGTAGTTTGTGTGTCATTGACAGACCCAAAAAAGGAAAGCAGGCTTTTTGGCTCACTAGTTTCTTTTCTATTTTGCCTTTCCAGGGGCTACGTTAAGCATGAGGCCAGCCCCCATCCCGGTAGAAGAGCCAGAATGGAGGCAGACCCCTCCCCCTGTCACCGCTACCTCTGGGACCTTCCGCTTGCGGCGGGGCAGCCGGTTCACCTGGCGGAAGGAATGTTTGGCCGTCATGGAAAGGTCAGTGGCCTGCCAAGGATTTGGATGTTTTTAAACACTTGTGTGAATGTTCCTAGGTTTCCCTGTGCAAAGTATGTTTTTTTAATTCTTCCAGTATGATATAAATTAATAAATGTATAACAAAAGCCTAAATTTTAACACATCATGGAGGCTAAAATAGCTGGTTTTACCTTTCCTGTATCATTCAAGTAATTGGCTGTCTTGTGTGAGGTGTAGATTGCGGTGGAGTGGGTATATAGTTGTTGCAAGTCTGGCCAGGTTATTCTGCTATGATAATAGAGTAGACCAGGGTTTCTCAACCTTGGGTCTCCAGGTGTTCTTGGACTTCAATTACCAGACACCCAGGTCAGCACACTTGGACTTGAAGTCCAAGAACTTCTGGGGACACATGGTTGAGAAACCCTGGAGTAGACCCTACTGCTAGCAACTCAACACCGATCGGCAGGCAGCGGTTAAATAACCTGGCGACCCTGAAGACTAACTGCCTTGGGTGGAGAAGTCCACAGGGAAGGGTGATGATCCCCCAAGTTGATTCAATCCCACTTTATCAATGCTGGCCTGGGGCCAAGAAGGACTTTGTGTGCCAAAAGGGCTCAGGACCAGAAAGTGACTCATGGAACTGGATCCATGGTACAAGTTTCATGTAACAACACGGAAGGCAAATGGTAGACTACTGCATTGTATTGTTCTCAGGACAATCTTCATGGCTGATCACCATGATAGCCAATACAGTAGGACCCTGACGTACAAATGGTTTGACTTTGAAAAAAACTCGACATACAAATAGAAATCATTGCTAAAAAAACATTCGACATACAAAAATTTAATAGGAAAAAATTGACATACAAATTTTTTTACAGTGACATCTTCTGGTAATGCAATGTGTTTTCGACATACAAATTTTTCAACATACAAATAACCTCATGGGATGGAAAAAATTTATATGTAGAGGTTTTACTGTAAAGTATTTAGAAATTGGATGTGGCATTCAAAGAAGAAGAAGAACAATATAGTTGTTGTGATATAGTAGACTTTGGGAGGCTTGGGTTCAGATCATTGCATCTCCCATGGAAAATCATGCACTGGTAAGATCTCACATACCCTGAAAACCCCTTTAGAGTCACCATAAGTTGGATGTCACAACAACATGTAGCTCACAGCATCTTGCCTTGTGATCATGTTTCAAAGATAGATGATAAGGCAGATCTGGCACCTTTGGTGGCATGTGTTCTCTTGTAATAGCCCATTCTTGTGGGTTAGTAGCCATTTGATGGAATGGCTTCTGTCACCTAAGAATGAGGCAAAGAATATGTAGCCCTGCAGTCATGGTTGGGCCCCATATTCTGTCAACCCCGCCCAGGACTGTCAAAAATGAGGGACGATGGGAATTGCCATCCTGCAGCAGTCTTGTTGGGTTTTTTTTTACTGTATTTCAGTGGCTTAGTGTTTAAGCGGCTGAACTTGATGACCCAAAAGTTTGCAGGTCAGCAGTTTGAGACCTGAGTGCTTTGTGACGGAGTGAGCTCCGGCTGACTGTCCCAGCTTTTGCCAATCTAGCAGTTGGAAAGCAAGAAATTGCAAGTAGATATATACGTACCGCTTTGGCAGGAAATGTGACAGCTTTCCTTTTGCCTGTCACATGGCTACAGGAACATCTGCAAATTCAGACAGCACTGGCTCTTTGGCTGCAAACAGAGATGAGCACTGACCCCTAAAGTCAGATATGACTGGCTTTAGAGCAAGGGAGACCTTGACTAGCCTCTTTGTTTGTTTCTGTTTCTTTTTCAACGCGAGTAACTACTGTGGCTTTCCAGCCACTTTGCCGTGTCCTATTACTCTAGCGCTACAGTTTGGGTCCTCAGACTTCCCATGCTGATCTCATATCTTCTGCAGTGCGATGAAGCTACCACGCTAGAGAACCTGCAACCATTTTAAATACTAACTGCTGTATTTTAATGTTTTTAGTTTTTGTGGATCGAGTCTACTCTGTACCTGATGTGTATAAATTGATGCCATGAAGTCTCACTCCCATGTCTAATGAAGTGGACTTGATCCATGAAAGCTCACGTTAAAATACAGCGGTTAGTCTTTAAAGTGCTACAACATTTTTTTGTTTGGTTTGGTTTACTCTCCTGAAACACAGACTAACATGGCTACTATTTTTAAAAATGTAACTTTTGTAATTCACTTCTCCTCCTTTGCTGATTTTTTTTTTTTTTTTTGGAATTTCTCCCAGAACACAATGTTGGTTTCCTTGGCTTGTTTATGTGCAATAAATTCAGAAATGAGTTCCTCTCCCTCCCTCTTCCACACTTCAAAAAAGAGAATCACTGAGAATATTTACGATCTGAAGGTTAAAGAAAAGCAGCAGCTCTAGTGAGAAAACATTTGTATTTCAGCTGCAGGCTGGGTGTAGTCTAGATAACTGCAATAGGAGTTTATTTCTCGCTGGGAGACAGCCGTGTGATATCCACACACTTACACACACCCTTGACATACAGGAATAGCTGTTGCTTTTGGCACGTAAAGACAGCTTGCCCAAACATGCAACATTTGCCTTGTTATTGGGAAGAGCGTTGGGCTTGTTTGGGGTAACGTTTAAGATGTAAAATCAGGTTGAGCTTGAAAGTTGCTTCTTTCTTTCTCCCTTCATCGCAAAAGCTTAGCGTGGATAGCAAAGCAGTCACACTTCTGTACCTGCCCCATAGAAGCGCTTGGTGCACTCTCTGGGTGGCTCACAAGTTAATAAACATTTTGCTCCCAACATGCTGGGTCTTCATTTTGCTGAGTTTGGAAGGATGGAAGGCCAAGTCAACCTAGACCACTGGTCAGGATTGAATTTACAGCCTTTTGGTTGCAGTATAGCAGTTTAACCAATGTGCCACTGGGGATAGGTAAAGGTAATGGTCACTCTTCCTCGGAAGCCAGTTGTATCTGACTCTAGGGGTCAGTGCTCATCTCTGTTTCAAAGCTGAAGAGCCGGTGCTGTCTGCTTCTGCAGACATTTCCATGGTCATGTGTGGCAGGCATGACTAGACACTGGAGTGCATGGAACGCTGTTTACCTTCCCACCCAAGTGGTCCCTGTTTATCTACTTGCAGTGTCTTGCTTTCGAACTGCTAGCTTTACCTTTACCTTTCCTATAGCATTGTAACCACTGTGCCATGAGGGATAACAATGGCTTAAAGGAAATAAATCTTAATGTCAATACAGGCCATGCCAGTTGTTTCAAGCACATTAACTTGGTAATCCTGGCAGTCGTTGGCTTGTCTAGCTTCAGGGAATTCTGCTGAAGATGGGCTTATCTCTTGAAAACCTTTGTATGTCAGTTTGGTGAAGTGTTTGGAGGGTTTCTTCAGTTCCCAGAGGATGTCATCTACAACTGTTTGAGAGACGGTGTCCTTCCGTAGGAAGAGTGTTGACTCCACAATACATTAAACTCTCTCACAGCTTTATGTTGCAATTGCAATAGCAAGCAATTACCCTTATATACCGCCCAATAGCGGTATATAGTTTACTCTCTGGGCGGTTCATGAGTTAATTAGCATTTTGTCCCCAACATGCTGGGCAACTCATTTTACCAACCCCAGAAGGATGGAAGGCTGAGTCAACCTGGTGTGTCCCATCAGGATCAAACTCACAATGTTTTGGCTGCAGTACAGTAGTTTAACCACTGCCCACCAGGGCTCAGAGAAGGATCCTCTTCTTATTCGTGGGAACGTTGATGGTAAATGAATGCTTCAGGGTCATCAAGCTGACCAGAGTCAGAGTAGCAAACCTGTCCCCAATGAGCATAAAAGGTACATATTTGGAAGTAGATTTGTGTCCATGGGAACCACAGATCTACTCATTTAAACAAAAACCAAGCTGTTAGCATTTTTTTAAAAAAGCGAACATGTGTGTGTCCCATGCAGAATTCGGGGCATGCAGGGATTGTGGAAATGTCTCATGCTTTATACAGGGTGCGTTTTCAGTCCATTTGAAACAAACGGAGCTTCCCGGGTGCTTTTCTTCAGGGCCCATCACCTGCAATGCGTTTTCCTCCCGCTTTGCTCGTTCTAATCCCCCAAGGTGCAACTTTCTCCATGTCGGCAGTATTTCTGGCGGCGTCACTGGAATGAAGCAGCTTCAAGGATATTTCAATCTTCTTCTATAGTCGCTGCACATTCTCATCCCGTGCACACATTAGGGCTACTTTTCATTTTAATCCCTTTACTGTCACCTTGTACAAAAGAGACCATTTGATTTTCTCGCTGATCAGCTCTTGCCATTCTGACGGGTGCCTTTTGTCTAGAAAGCACAATTGCATCTGGTGAAGTTTTATCCCCAGAATGCTTTTGAAATCATTCTCTTTGGTCTTCATCCCTTTCCTTTCTCCACTCACTCTGTTGCTTTTCGTTTTTTAAAGGCCTCCCTCCTTCAAAACAATTCTGAACTCAGCACAGTCAGAAAGTTGTAGGAGAGAGGTTTGGAATGAGGAACAAATTCAGTGCGCATGAGGTTATGTCAGTCACCAACCTGTAGCCTGTGTGTCTCACCCTCTCCTATCTTCCTAGTTCAGGGGTGCCCAGACTACACCTTGGGGGCCAAATCCGGCTCCCGACACCAATTCATCCGGCCCACGAAGCCCTCGTTGCTCCTGAAAGCAGAAGTAAAATGCGCCTGTATGGGCTTCGCGGGCCGGATGAATTGGCATCGGGGGCCTGGATCTGGGGCCTGGGCCATAGTGACCAGCTCCCTGAACCATGTGACTGGCCTGTGGCCTGAAAAGTTTAGGCACCCCTGTCCTAGTTGAATTTTTTGTAATAGTAGCCGTATTAGGTAGGGACTGTGGCGGCTTATTGGTTAAGACGCTGAATTTGATGGCTGAAAGGTCAGCAGGTCAGCAGTTCGAGACCCAAGTACTGCACGACAGAGTGAGCTCCCATTTCTGTTCCAGGTCCTGCCAACCTAGCAGTTTGGAAGCAAGAAATTGCAAGTAGATAAATAGGTATCACTTCAGTGGGAAGATAAACAGTGTTCTGTGCACACCGGTGTTTAGTCATGCCTGCCACATGTCCACGGAAACGTTTGCGTACACAGACAGCACTGGCTCTTTGGTTATAAACAGGGATGAGCATTGAACCCTAGAGCCAGATATAATTGGCTTTTGAGCAAGGGTGACCTTGACCTAGCCATGTTAGTCTGTGTTTCAAGCATATCAGAGAATAAATAAAACAAAATGTTTTATCACTTTGAAGACTAACTGTTCTATGTTAATGTTGGCTTTTGTGGCTCAAGTCCTCTTCGTCTGACCAAGTGGACTTAATTCATGACAGCTAACGTTGAATATAACAGTTAGTCTTCCAAGTGCTACAACATTTTTGTTTTGTTTCTTCTCTAATCTCCTTCCATCCTCTATATGGAAATGCTTTAATGTTTAGAGAGGGGAGGCTGAGCTAGCAGTAGCATGTTAGCAAACAGTCCCGTTTGTGAGAGAGATCGGAAAGGCCAGTTGGGTGAGACAATTTCAGCACACAGTGATGGGTATTGCAGGCCAAAAAAAGGGGGTCACTTTTATAAGCTCTGGCATGCTGCTGTTTTGAACTAAAGATCTTTCTCCCCCTCTCCCAATCCAAAGACATGCGCAGTTCCCACTTGTGGATAGAGCACCAAACCTCTTCCTGGTTTTACCTCTTTTGTTTTCAACATGGAAATGTAAGCAATGCGGGGCAGAGTTTTGCTCATTGCTACCTTCCTTTCAGGCTTTAGAGCAATGTTTCCCAACCTTTGGCTTTTGGGCACCAATTCCTCCAAAGCACTGATCAGCCAATGGGCTGACTTCGGCTTCTGAGAATTGAAGCCCAAGACCCAAAGGTTGGGAAACGCAGATCTGTGAATCCACACAAATGGATTTACTGCACAGACTCAATTCCCCAAAGCAATGATCAGCCAAAAAGACTGACTTAAGCTTCTGGGAATTGAAGCCCCCCTGTGGGGTGTGGGCCCCATGTTGGGAACCACTGTTTTAGGACCAGTGTTTCTAAATACACTGGAATAACTGAAAAGCACTGGGTTCTGGCTTTAAAATTCTGGAAATTGTCGTCCAAAAAACAGCTTTTCCAAATTCTGCAGCATGCTGCGTATGCTGCTTTGGTCCACAAGTGAAACTTCCCAAGAGGTTTTATGTTCTTTGCACTGCCCCAGGCTCTGCTTATTACTGGGGATGCGCTGGTGGTTTGGACCTATGTGTCATAGAGCAGGCAGGGACCACCAGCCTTTTAAAGTCAGGGGCCAGGTCACACTCCCTCAGGCAGTTGAGGGGGGTGGACTGGTAGTCCCCTGCCATAAATGAGAGTGTAAACGTGTGTCCATGGCTGCTGTAAATGTGTCCACAGCTGCTTCTGGTGGTGGCAGCAGCTGGAGCGAGGGCGGGAGCCAGATTATTTGGCACGCGGGCCGTAGGTTACCGACCCCTGTCATAGAGTCTCCCAAATATTTAGTTGCCTTCTAGCTGTTCCCAAATGCTCCTCTCTCCTTCCTCCTTCCTGGCACCAACAATTGTTATTTATACAATGGATGGACTGTAGCTGTCTTTTACTCAAGTGCCCTTCTTCTCAATTCAGAGTGTACTTTTGGGATTATATATATTCAGCTGCACATAGTATGACCTATATTAGTGGTGGTGAACCTGTGGCACGCATGCCAGAAAGGACACTCAGAGCCCTCTCTGTGGGCACGTGCACAGTCACGCCATCTCAGAGTTCGCCCCGCCCCTCTGCCCAGCAGCCCAATGGGAGTGCTTCCTCCCTCCTCCCAGCATAGAGTCCACCCCACCCCCCTTTTTAGCACTCAGTCTCTAAAAAGTCCGCTATCACTGACCTATATGAACACAGAGACCTGGTAGCACCGTGGTTAAATTGCTGTATTGCAGCTTCAACTGTTGACATTGTGAGTTTGATCCTGACCAGGTTCAAGGTTGACTGGCTTGTAAAAGGAGTACCCACCATGTTGGGGGCAAAATGCCAGTTCACTTTTGACCCACCCAGAGAGCACTCTTAAGTAGTATAGCATGGTATAGAAGTGTAATTGCTATTATAAGTGTTAGATCTTGTTGTTATGCTCCATTCATCACTTCTGACATGCAGTGACCTTGTACAATTTCCAAGATGCTAAAGGTGTGGTTTACCCCTTGAAGATGCCATGATCATCTTTTGAGTCTTCGTCCAAGACTTGCTGTGCCATCCTGGCTGATGTAACATGAATCAAATTGGTTCTGAAAGGCATAGGCAGAATTTGCTGTTTGAGAAGGCAATTGAGGACTCCTTATATTGTTTTTGATACCTACCCTCGTAATTCTTAGATAGTGGCAAATGTATCACTGTTGGTAGAAAGAAATACTCTCAACGGGACACACAGATTTTCAGGTACTAATTGGGTCATTATTTCTCTTTGGGTTTACTTCTAGGAGTACTCCTGCAACTTTTGTCTCCTTGGAACTTAACTGTAATTAATAAGTATAATAATGGAATGCCTGTGAATGTAGACATGCCTTTCTATGAGAACGTGGACTTTGTGTTTTTATCAGGAGGAGAACAAGTTCTTTGGCAGAGTACACTGTGAGATGGGGAATATGGACAGCTGTGAACCTCTGGTTCAGTTGAGCAGTGATCTCTTTGCCCTGACTGCATCTAAAACTCCTGCTTGCATCCTCTTCTGCTGAAAATAGCAAATAAATAAACTCAGATGTTCAGGGGTGTTGTTTTTGTTTTCTTTTTACAGGACAAGTTTCTGATAAATGTGTGGTTTTGGGTTTTGTAGCCGAGGAAGCAGGGGTTGGGTTTCTAAAAACAACGTGTTCTTTTCTCTTCTGCAGCTACTTCAACGAGAATCAATATCCAGATGAAGCCAAGAGGGAAGAAATCGCAAATGCTTGTAATGCGGTGATACAAAAGCCAGGTATAAAAACAGACCAAAGGGTGGGATGGGACCTTTTTAAAAAAAAATGGTTCAGCAGCAGTGAAACCTTCCAAGGTTTGGGGTATGTGTCCATGATAGAATCATAGAGTAACTGAGTTGTAAAAGGTCTTTTAGACCATCGAGCCCACCCTCCTGCTCAATGTAGGAATCAATGATAATTTGGAATTTGTCAAAACTTATTCACAAATGTCCAGGTGAAGCAAGTAAAAGAAAAAGAGGCCTTCAGAAGTGTGAGCTTTGATCTGATGGTTTCCCCCTTTGCATTTCAACATAGAGAATAATGGGGTGTGGGTTTTTTGGTCTTCCAAAAAAGAAGCAAAAACTGTAAGCTTTTGAAAAAGTGGGCATTTACAGGTTCTGAGATGGTTGGTTTGGAGTTCTTGTCATTTTACTGTACAAAGGACGCCACACAGCTCTGAGATCACTAGGACTACTCAGAGCTGTTGATGACAGGATCTTTGCAAGGTCACTGTGTTAAGAAAGCAATCTTGTTGCACATAAGAATCACAGCATAAAAGAAACACACCAGACCATTGATTGCTATTCACTGTTCTGTTAAAGGGTGTTGTCTTCTTCTTTCATGTCCCGATCAAATTTTGGACTGCCGAAATGAAGCCATTTTCTTGGCTTTGTTGTTATCCAAAATTTATTTTTCTTTGGTGCATGTTTCTGATTGTAATCAGTAGACCAGTAAGTGAACCAGATTCTGTATCTTTCCACATTCACGCATTGTGTTGTTGTCCACCAACAGCCCCCACTTGAGCATGTTGGTCTTACATTTAGGGAGTCTGACCCTCAGCCGAATCAGGGTAATTCATGTGAGGAAGGTCAAGTTCAAGGGTCCTCAAATTTTTTAAGCTGGGTGCCAGTTCATGGTCCCTAAGACTGTTGAGGGGCTGGACTCCTCCGCTTCCGCCGCTTCAATCCTTGTTCCTTCCGCTTGACTTGGCGTGTCCCTGCCAGAGTTCCATAGCAGAGTGGATGTTGTAAGAAGCTGCTGTACACTCGCCTGCTTCACTTGCCCAGCCCTTCTGGCAGCAGCTCCTTACAACATCCGCCCTGCTACAGCGCGACAACAGGGCACACCAAGCCAAGTGGAGGGGACAAGGATTGAGGCGGAGGTGGTGGAAGTGGTGGCAGAAGCAGCTGCAGTGAGGGTGAGGGGCAATTTTTTTGATGCTGTGGGCCATAGTTTGAGGACCCCTGGTCAAGTTTCTCAACCGTATCTTTCTTTAATGTACAGTGAGCTTCTTCCTCCATCTTCTAATTTGATTTTTGCTTTTGCATAACCTCAAGAATATTTGTTCTTGCCATAAATCTTTTCCTACATCTGAGCTGGTGGATTTGAGGCTCATATCCATTCAGAGGATGTTGAAGATCATTCTCTTGCTTAGTTCTCTCAGCGTCAGCTGTTGTTTCTCTCCTTATTTTGGTGGAGTGATACCAACAAGGGGATATATTTTTCTCAACTGGTGTAGGTTTGAGGCTTCTTGCCACTATACACATTGTTTCATTAAAAGCAATGTCACTTGTTTCTCATGTGTGGATGCGCTCTATACTGGAGCAGCATACTCTGCCATGGAGATGTTCAGGGCCAAAGCTGATGTACACAGTGTGAATGGTTGAGTTCTCCACTTACAGTTTGTGAGTTTCCTGATGATGTTGTTCCTTGTACTAACTTCAGCCTTGGTATTCAGGCAGGGCTGCTTAAAAGAGAGTGCCCTGTCAAGTGTCATACCAAGGTATTTCGGTGCTGGACAATACTATAATCGAATCCCTTGCCATGTAACATCCAGCTCAACCCCTGCCTTTCAGTCACAGTATTAAAGAACAACTCCTGTATGCTCCAATTCTGTTCCTTGTCAGGCTAGTTGTGCTGGAATGTTGAAAAATACTCTTTTTGACTGTCCTTGTAAATAAACATTGTGCATGTATTTTGACAAATGGAAACTCCTGCATGGATTGGGAAAGAATGTGAATTTCCTGTTCTAGGGGATCCCATAGAGCAGTGATGGTGAACCTTTTAGAGACCAAGACCCAAACAGAAGGGCGGGACAAATTTTGTGATGGGGGAGGGAAGAAGCATTTCCATTGGGCTGCTGGGCAAACTGTACTGGGGGAGAGGAAGTGCTCCCATTGGGCTGTTGGGCAGAGGGGAGGGGCGAACTGTGTACTGGGTTGATGGCACAGGTGCTGCCCACAGTGAGGGCTAAGGTGAGTGCTACCTCAGGCACGCATGCCATAGGTTCGCCACCACTGCCGTATAGGATAAAAATCTATGCTGACCAGCTTGGGTTTTTAAAATTTCATCTAGGAAAGAAGCTGTCAGACCTGGAGCGCGTTACCTCCCTCAAAGTGTACAACTGGTTTGCTAACAGAAGGAAGGAAATCAAGAGGAGAGCCAATATCGGTAATGTATCAGATGACCTTGATAAAATGAGGGCTGAGGTGGGGGGAATTGACTTCTCAAGAATGTGGTTGTGTTTGGTGACATTAAAGAAGAATCTCAAGTGCTTGGTTAGAACAGGTAGCTTGTCTTCCTCTATTATCTTAGTAAACCCATCTGAATCTGAACTTGGAAATAGAGCCACGCTGGCTGGGAAGTTGTCATCCAAGAGAAGTAACTTTTCCAAACTCTCTGCTTGAACATATGTGGGCCGGGGCTTGGCTGTCCCCTGAAAAAGACTTCATTTCTACTGTATTTGGTTTAGGACTGTTTACGGTCAGCAGCTTCCATTCCAAGAAATTCTGGGAAAACGTCAGGCTTTTTGGAAGCACTTTGGGGATTTTTTTTTTAAGTAGAAAGATCAGGGGCTTTTTTTGAAAGAGCTAGATTTCATTGTGGGTCTTCTGTTGCAACTCGAAGTTGCAGGAGAGAATGAGACCATCTTCAGTGTGAGCCTTGGATTCATTTACAGCAGCAGTGAGGCTATCACTGCAAGTGGGCTTATCATGCACAATTAAATATGCCCCCAGAGGGTGTTTTTTTTTTAAATGAGACAACTGGCTTTGGACAATTCTCTGGTAGAGACATTAATTTATTCATATTGGATGCCTTACCATGTTGCTAATACCATTCCAATCACCAAAACAAATAAGCATTATTAGCTTTCCTGGCCTAGACTGGTCTATTAACATATAATAATAATTTCGTGTCAGAAATTACTCTGGGTTGAAAGGATTTCTGCAGGAGAAACTTCACTCAGGGAATGCCCAAATGAGGCTCCTTTCATGTCCCCAAGAGCTTGGACAGAGACAGGCGCTCAAACCATCATGCAGTACCCGGGTCTTGAACTCTTGACTTGCCAGCCTTCCAGCTAACAAGGTGAGCTTCTTAACCACTGAACCACAACAGCCTTGCCTATTAACATAAAGACTACAATTTGCTAGCTTTTACTCATGAGCTCCCATCCAATGCAAGCGATCCTAAAGCATGGCAAAAAACTCCCTCTCCTTCCTCCTCCCCGTATCAAAACATATTTTTTCACACTTATTCCTCCTCTTGAAGAATTTCAGCCAATTACAGCACAGCATCCAATGCCTATCAAAACGAGTTCATTTCCCACAATCTACAACCTGTCATGACTACAAATACAGTAACCACCCATCCAGCATCTGCTTTGAAGGTCACACTCTCACACTGGGAACAAGAAATCCAAAATCTACTTTACTATGTAAATTCAAGCCCCTCCCCCCAATACACACACAATTTCCTTATACTTTGCACTTGTAGTATCAGCACACTTTCAACAGATTCACGTTTCTTTGCAAATGAGATTTGCCCAATTGGCCATTTTGTTTTAGTCGCTCCAAAACCCAATAGAAAATGCAATGCCTACCCAACCACTGGAGCAAAATAAATGTATTTAATTTAATTTAACAACCCCCTTCCCCCAAACTGGCACATCACACATCATCACAGACCTTCTCTGTGTCCACATCAGCCCTTTGGAACCACCTGCTCCTAGAGCTGTGGTCTCCAGACAGAGCTACTGGCCTTTAGGAAGGGTGTGAAGACCTGGCTGCGGGACAAGTGTGAGGTAGTGATGGTATATTGATCCCTCCACACTGGCTTATTTAATATATCCACCCTCTCTCTATTTTATGAACGTATAGTTGTTTTAAATTATTTTTAGATTTTAAAATTGTATTTGAATTTGTGATTTTACATGTTTTTATATGATGTGTTTGTAATCCGCCCTGAGTCACCTTGACGAGTAGGGCGGAATAGAAATTCGAATAAATAAATAATCATGCATTTATTTAAACCTTTGCCTGAAATGCTTCAGACATCACATACAAGGTAAAATAACACAACCTAAAGGGTTGTTTTCCTAGTCTGGCCAGGTTTTCTTGCTATGGTAATAGAATAGACCCTACTGCCAGCGACTCAAAGCCGAGTGTCATGCGACGGTTAACTAACATGACAACCCTGAGGACTAACGGCCTTGGGTGCCAAAGTCCACAGGGAAGGGTTATTGTTCCCCAAGTGGGTTAAATCCCACTTGAATCCATCTTGATGGAGGGCAGCAGCTTCATCAACCTTGGCCTGGGGCTGAGGAGGACTTTACATGCCAAAAAGGGCTCAGGACCGGAAAGTGACTTGAGGAACTGGATCAGTGATACTATGGGTCCCCTGCTGCGATGCAGAAGGCAGATGAAAGGCCACTGCATTATATTCTCATGACGGTCTTCATGGCTGATCACCATGAGGATCACCAGTATTCAGACTCGGATACAGCAGCAGCAGAAGAAGAGAGTTGTTTTAAAGTCTGAAGTTGGAAATGTTTGACTCTCCAGGTGTTTTTGAACTACAACTGCCATCAGCTCCAGCTAGCCAGCGGTTGGGGAGGATGAGGACTGTAGTTTGGGGAAACATCTAAAAAGTCCTGCATTCCCTTCTGTTTATTTTCAATGTTGCAAGCAAAAGAGAGATCTTGGGTCTTCCTGTCATTCATAGAAAAGTACATGTGGCTTATATATTATGCAAACTGTTGACCCAATTAATCAGAGAGGTCTATTTGCATACTCTTTTAAGTCTTCCCCTTCACAATAAATAGAAAAAACCCTAATAAAAGTGCACATCCTCTCTGAATGAGTGTGGTAGCCTTTCATTTGAGTTTTAAATATATATAAGATTAATTGCTGCTACTGTATTCCAAAGATGTTGTAAGCATTTTGATCACTGTCTTCCTAAACAGTCCATCAAAACTGTGCGGTGAAAATTCTGTGACTGTTAATGATAAATAGGCCTGTTATCTTGCATTCCTCCTGGAAGGATCCTCAAAGCTCCACATGAGTTCTTTATTTTTTACACTGCAAAGATATACCTGATTATTTTCTAAAAAAAGAAACCCCTCCCCAGTGTGTTTTAGCTTTTGCCCTTGTGGACACATACCTGCCTGCTTTAGGATGTTAGCAATAGCAATTACACATATGTACCACCCCATAGTGCTTATTGCACTTTCTGGGCTGTTCACAAGGTAATTAGCATTTTTGCCCCCAACGTGTTAGGTACTCATTTTACTAACCTTGGAAGGATGGAAGGCTGAGTCATCCTTGAGTCCCGTGAGGTTCAGACTCACAACCTTTTGGCTGCAGTGCAGCAGTTTAACCACTGTGCCACCAGAGCTTTTAGCTTGTGTTCAAAACACTTTATGTACCAACACAACTTCACTTCTCTTTTTTCATACGCACTCATTTATGCCCATATTCTTAGACTGTGTTGGAGGCTGGTCCATGGCAGTGGTTGACAACTGTGAAGGATGAAATGGAGGGACATTTCCACAACCCATTGACTCCCAAAGGTCACTCCGTTTGGCCACTGTTGGGTTTGAGATGCTGAACTAGATAGACCGTCAGTCTGATTCCTCAGGGATCTACCCGTGTTACTCCACATGTTTTGGGTCACCAGCCTCATAGACAATATACAACCAGATGTCCACCAACACAAGAAGCCAGCAAATCTCAGCAAACTGCTGTGTAGGCTAAGAAGTCCCTTTGAGTGATGAAGTCTGCTCCTATTGGCTTGGAAATCCAAGAGTTGTAGTTCCAAAATGCAAAAGGATTATCCCAGGTTCCTGCTTTCTCAGGCGATGTAGCAAAATCTCATGGACTAACCATGAGATTTTGACCTTGGGACTTAAATTAAGCCTGGGCAGTGAATTGCACACCTGGGCAATATAATGTTTGCACATCTGAACAAAGGCTTCCGCTAAAACTGTTTATGACTTCTGCATTTTCAAAAAAGGGCTTTCGTTTTCCTCCAACCAAATTAATTTTCCTTTTTTAACAGTGCAACAACACACACAAAAAGGGGCTTGCACCATGTTGAAATGAAGACGAAAATGGGACCCTACAAAGGGTGCATGTTTATTGTAAGAACCATCAAGGCACAGTTGAAAATGACGCGACAGAGGGTTATTAAACAGGCCTCTGTACACAGAGAGGAATTTTATTGGGGCGCTGCTCCTCATGGCTTCACTAATTGTTATTTTTGATTCTCCCACCCCTTCCTGAAGAAGGGTCTTCTCCACTTGAAGCCTGTTTAGTAGGGAGTGCTCTTTGTATGTGCTGCGATTCAACAGGAATGACAACACAAAGTGGAACAGGTGATCCTGGGTGTAGAATTCATCTCCCAAGAATCACTACTTTTATTCAAAAAAGAAACTTTCTAGTCTCTTTGATTGCTGAGATAGCAGAATCTCACAAACAAACAAACAAACAAAAAGCTTGGCTGCATAAAACTCCCAGCAAATCCATGTCCACAACACCAGTGCCCTGGGAGAGCATCTTATCTTTGTGAGTCACCTCGAGTAAGTGATTGTGTGGGTGTGCATCGTAAATCTGGCAAATCAAGCAGACTTGCACCGGCTTTTTTCCTTTGGCAGAATTCAGGTTGCAGAACTGAGACATTCTTGTGATAGAAGTGGATTTCTCTTTCCTTTTTTTTAGCGTGGAGTACATACAGCTCTGGGTGTTTTTCCCATGGTTCTTATAGCAAATAATGCACCTCCTTTGTGAGGATTCCCATTTTCCATCTTCGACCTTATCGGTAAACCCTGCAGCAGATAATTCAGGGATCCATTTGCTTTTTTCGAAGAAGCAGCAATCCTGGAGAGCCATGGCATAGATGTTCAAAGTCCTGGAGGTCACTCCAACAGCGATGACGTTGACGGGAATGACTATTCGGAGCAAGTAAGTATCTGAGGGGAACTTGGAGAGCCCCCAGAACGGAGAATTCCTTTTCTTAGGCCACAGTTCCTTGAGGGTGGTGGACAGGGAAAGCAGGGGGATGGGTTGTCACATAAGGGACTGCAGTGGCTTAGTGGTTAAGACACTGAACTTGATGACTGGAGGGTCAGCAGGTCAGCAGTTTGAGACCCGAGTGCTGCATGTTGGGAGTGAGCTCCTGTAGTCTGTCCCAGTTCCTGCAAACCTAGCAGTTCGAAAGCAAGAAATTGCAAGTAGATAACTAGGTAGTGCTTCAAGCGTGAAATGTAACAGGGTTCTGTTCACTTTGGTGTCTAGTCATGCCTGCAACGTGGCCACAGAAACGTCTGCAGACACAGATAGCACTGGCTCTTTGGCTGTAAACAGAGATGAGCACTGCACCTTGCAGTTAGATATGACTGGCTTTTGAGAAAGGGCGGCCTTTACCTAGTGGGACTGGTGACTTAGTGCTTAAGACTCTGAACTTGATGACTGGAAGGTCGGCAGGTCAGCAGTTTGACACCTGAATGCTGCACGATGAGCGGGAGCTCCTGTTGTCTGTCCCAACTCCTGCCAACCTGGCAGTTTGAAAGCAAGAAATTGCAAGTAGATAAATAGGTACCACTTTGGTGGGAAGGGTAACAGTGTTCCGTGCGCTCCATCGATTAGTTCTGCAGACCAAGCTGGCTTTTGGGCTGTAAACGAAGATGAGCACTGAACCCTAGAGTCAGACACGACTGGCTTTTGAGCAAGGTAGAACTTGACATTGACCTTTAGTGTCACCTAATGGGGGGGGGGAGGCAAACCAGCTCACCTGTCCCCATCCTGCCCATTGGACCAGCTTTTACCCATACGGATTTATTGTCATACAACAGGATTCTTGGCAAGTACGGAATGGGGAGGAGGAGGGACGATGCACAGAGGGAGGCAGAGAAGCAGAGAAATTAGAAGACAGCAGGATCAGCTCAAAACAAGCAAGTTGACGCTCGGTTTGCACCCCACTGTATTTGCCAAAACACAGGGGCATGGCTGAACTCTCCCAGTTTATACCACCATGCAGAGCCAATCCCATGCCTAGTCCTTTTTTTAAAAAAAAAAAAAATGTGATTTGCTGTTATAACCAGAGCTGTGTGTATCCTACGAGAATCCTCCCTGCAGTTTTTTGCCTGTTAAATAAAAGCCTCTAGTCCACATTTGTTTTGAAGTGTAGAGGAAACTGGAATAGCTGCGGATGCTGTTCGGCCAAGGCTAAGGAAGAAAAGATTGCCCGTGGTTAGGGTTTGCTCTGCTCTGTATCGGAAAACATGCGGGGAAACCAAGTTGCAGGGGCAGCTTAAGCCCACTTCGATTGGAAAAGAACACCATTGCTGAAGCCACTTTCTGATTTCTTTGGTTATATCACTTTTGATCTCTACGTCCCCTTATTTTGCTTCTTGCCAAAGAGTTCAAGCCCTAAAAACATGGAAGTGTGGATGCAAAATAGTAAAATTCTACAGGTTTGGTGAAATTGCAGAATACAATGTGACATTTTCCCTGGAAGGGCTTCTGGAAATGCCAATTTTGGGGTGGAACACACACAGCCCTGCTTATACCATCAAAGTGTGCGAGTCTTCTTTCCTCCCTCCCACCTTTCCCTTCTTCTTCCTCCTCCTCTCCAGGACAAACGAATACAGGCACTGCATGTTTCTTCCTTCCAGAGAAATGAATGCATTTATCATTAACTTAATAATCTGGCAGGTTGACTTGGGCTAAAGGGTGAGCTTTTTCTGTGGGGTTTTCAAGAGGTGCCCAGATAGTTTAATGGGCCCCAGTTCGATAGCAATAGCAATTAAAATTCAACTTATAAACCACCTCAAAGCACTTAGTGCACTTTCAGGGCGGCTCACAAGTTAATTAGCATTTCTCCCTCCAGTATGCTGGGTTTTCATTTTACTGACCTCAAAAGGATGGAAGTTAACCTTGATCCCAGTCAGGGTCGAACTCACAAGGTTTTGGCTGCAGTACAGCTGTTAAACCACTGCACCACCAGGGCTCAACATTGATGCAACCACATTAACCTTGGAGGCCCAGTCTGGACAAGGAGTCTTCTTTGTATGTCGTAGTTGGATCATTGCCAGTTATTTTTGATACTGTCGACATGCCTCTGTCCTATGGAATCCTAGGATTTGTTATATGATGAGTGTTGAGTTCGCCATGCAGAGAGCTAGTATACTGCCCGCCCACCCCCAAACTACAGCACTCCCAGGCATAGATTAATGATAGGTGTCAATTAATTATGGTTACACCATTGTGTACGTAATTTTGAACCGCATCACATGTTTCCCTTCACCATGCAAGAGCGATTTCCATCACGTTAAGGCCCTCATGTCGAAAATACAGGATACCGTACTTCCTTGCTGAGGACGAGAGAGAAATCTCCTACACCTTTCACTGCTGGCGACTTGCCAGACTTCATTTTGGGACTTTTCGGTGATGTCCATTTTAATCATAGCACTGCTTGACTCACAGAAACTTGCCAGACTTGAGTTTAGATTTTCTGCAGAATCCCGCCTTCACGTCCTTTGGCCAGAGCTTGGAAAAGTCACTTCTTTGGAGACAAGAGGGAGCTTGGGAAGATTGTTTTGGGAGTTGTAATATAAAATTTCAAGCTGGTTTATTGGTGACTCCTTGGGTTTTTGAATGCCCTCTCCAGGAAGGATCTGTAGAAGCTGATTTCAGTGCTTTGTGGTGTGTATGTCTGGTGAAGAGTTTAAACATCTTCTTTTGTGTCTAGATCAAACCCTGGACTGCCAAAATGAAGCCACTTTGTTGGCTTTGTCATTGGCTGAACTTAAGTCCTCATCGGTACATGTTTCTAGCAGTCATTGGCATGCCAGTAAATGAGCCGGATTCTGTATCTCTTCACATTCACACAGCATGTTGTTGTCTACCAGCAGCCCCCACTTGAGCCTGTTGGTCTTGCATTTAGGGACTCTGACCCTCAACCTATTCAGGGCCCTCCAAGTGACTGTAGGGGAGGTTGAGTTCCTCAGCTATATCCTCCTTTCATGTTATTTCTTGGCCAGCGAGCTCATTCCTCCATCTTCTAATTGGGTTTCGCTCTTGCGTATTCTCAAGAATGTTTGTTCTTGCCATAAAGCTCTTCCTGGATCTGAGCCAGTAGACTTGAATTAAAATAAAACACCTGGAAGTTAAATTTTCATCCCCAACACTTTCCTTAGTTGTGACAAGGGCCGAAGTGGCTGAAAGTGGTTAGAGGGAGAAACGGGACGTTTTCTGAGCGCTACGTCTGTTTTTTATTGAGGGGGAGGGAGACTTGGCCTTCTCCATCCATTATATGGGGGGGGGGGGGCTCTGAGGTTCTAGAGAAATGCCCTTATGGGGCAATGCGCAGCTATACGCAACCCTTTCCTCAATCCAGATTATTGCAACAGGTGTATGAGTAGAAAATCCCATAATCCCCCATTCTGAGAGTTCTACCTGATTTACACCCATTTACACTTGAAATTTAAATTTACACCAGACTGTGGTGGCTTAGTGCTAAGATGTTGAACTTGATGACTGGAAGGTTGGCAGGTCAACAGTACGAGACCCAAGTGCTGCACGACAGAGTGTGCTCCCATCTCTGTCCCCAACTCCTGCCAACCTAGCAGTTCGGAAGCAAGAAATTACAAGTAGATAAAAAGATGTGCTTTAGCATCTAGTCATGCCTCCCACATGACCCCAGAAATGTCTGCAAATGCAGACATCACTGGCTCTTTGGCTGTAAACAGAGGTGAGCACCACACCCTAGAGTCAGATACGACTGGCTTTTGAGCAAGGGAGACCTTTGCTTTTAATTTAATCACATGGTCTTATGATGATTGTGGGCAGTAATGGTTGAAATGGCAGTAACATTTATAAAATGGGGGCACTGGATTGTGTAACTAAATTAGCCACAGCTTAATGGGTTTATCACAACCCACCTTTGTGATTTGCCACTTCCTCTAACCTCTACAGCCCCTGTCTCCTAAAGGCCTTGCCTAGGGCTGAGTCTGCATCAGTCACTGGGGGACCACTGGCACCATTACCTGTGATCCTATTGTATCTTTATTCCTATCCTTTTCCTCCTCCTTGAGAGATCTTCTTTGATGGGAAGGGGTCACCTTGTGTGGTCAGCTGGCAGCTTCTGTCTTGCTAATTATGTAAAATCCAAATGCCACACCACATCCTGGAGCCACGATGATTTAAACTGCAAGAACCTGCACATCCAGCTTAATCTCTATAGTGTGGTCCAGTCACAGCATATCTGGAGTCTGCTTCATGAATTTCCATTTCATGAGCTGTGCAGAATTTGAGTTTCAGGCACGGATTCGGTGAGGGAGAAGGCAGAGTTTCCAGAAGCATTTGTCCTAGATAGATAGGCAGTTTTGCTTTCCATACCTTTCTACATCCAAGCCTGGCCAGTTTATTCTGCTATGGTAACAGAATAGACCAGTGATGGCGAACCTTGGCACTCCCAAGTGCTCTTGAACTTCAATTTCCAGAAGCATGGATCATTAGGAGTTCTGACTAGGGCTTCTGGGAATTGAAATCCAAGAACACCTGGAGAGCCAAGGTTCAGTATCACGGGAGTAGACCAAACTGCCAGCCATTCAATGTTGATCATCAGGCAGCAGTTAACTAACCTTACAACCCTAAGGACTAACGGTCGTGGGTGCCGAATTCCACAGGGAAGGGTGATGGTTCCCAGGTGGATTAAATCCCACTTGAATCCATCTGGATGGAGGGCAGCAGCTTCATCCATACTGGCCTGGGGATGATGATGAGGACTTTGTGTGCCAAAAGAGCTCAGGACCAGAAAGTGACTAGTGGAACTGAATTACTGGTACAGTGTCACAGTGTGATGCGGAAGGCAAATGGAAGGCCACTGCATTATATGGTTCCCAGGACAGTCTTCATGGCTGATTGCCATGAATATAGCCAATATTCAGAATCCGATGTGACCCTCCAAGAAGAAGACCTAGCTTGATCTCCGTTAGAGTCTCTTCCTTTCCCCATTTCTTAATCTTTCAAAGCAATGATTCTTTCCATTCCTCCTTTCCCTCCCTTCCCATCTCCTTTTCCACTGAAGACTGTGACGCATGCAATAATCCCTTTTCAAAACAACTCTTAAACCCACCCTATGGCATGGAAATGCCCCTTGGCCTCTTGTATGAGCTCATTTTTAAATGCTGATAGAATAATTTTTTTAAAATATATATGCTGATAGGATCTCTTCTTCGCCCACCTTCTCTTTTTCTCCTCGGTTTCCGCAGGATGACAGTACGAGCCATAGTGACCACCAAGACCCAATCTCATTAGCCGTCGAGATGGCAGCAGTGAACCATACCATCCTGGCGTTGGCCCGGCAAGGCACCGGCGAGATCAAAACAGAGGCCCTGGATGACGACTGATGAAACGCCGGAGGGGGAGGGCTCCAAAACCGGACAAGTGTAAACTTAGTTTTAGACGTAGCACCTTAGCCGCCTTTTCCCAGTCCCTAAATATGTGTTCTTCTTAACAAGTATAACTTTGCAGTCTTCTCGTACGTCAAGTTAGCCGTTTAGGGTCTCGTCCTGTGAAAATGGCATGGTGCCCTTCCAATTCTACCTGTAAACTCTCAGTATTAACCAACCAACTCCTGGTCCAACACTTAACCATGAAACCGACTGACCTCCCTCTCCCAGATGCCACCCACTGTGGTCCCAGCTGGATCAACCCCTTTGCTGCTCTGTCTTTTCCCATTCCATTAAGCGTGCTTCCAAGTGTCTTGGGCAGCCCTTTGTTCCCAACCTTAGGTTGCTTCTGTGAATCCCCCCCCCCCTCCAAATCTGGAGTTGCCCATCAGATGTGTCCCAGGTGAGTTCCTGATTCCCCAGGAGGGTGGGAATGAGAATGAGGAGACCATTACCCTTGGTGCCTCTCTTGGCCATTCAAGGACATGTCTAGTTTTCTTCTCTTTCCTTGCTGTGATCCCAGAAGAGGAGAAATCATCGCCTTCTTTGGGTTGGCATTTTCCTTCCCAGATCCTCAGTATAGCCTTTCTTTTGTTTGCCAGATGTGAGACATACATTATTTTTAAAAATGGAAGAAGGAACCGAATCTCCTCTGTGGACATAAAGGTCCATCTGCTGAAGAAGGGGCTGTTGTGTTTCTCTCAAAGAACTGCAGTGAGCATTGGACAGCATTTTATCCCCAACACACTAGGTCAGTGATGTCCAAACTTGGCACTCCAGCTGTTCTTGAACTTCAGTTCCCACAAGCCCAAGCCCCTGTGAATCCACACAAATAGGTTTACTGTGCATACTTGCAGTACGCACAATAAACCCATTCGTGTGGATTCACAGGGGCTTGGGCTTCTGGGAATTGAAGTTCAAGAACAACTGGAGTGCCAAGGTTTGCCATCACGGTGCTAGGTTATCCTTTTACTGACCATGGAAGGTTGAGTCAAGCTTCTTCCCCGTCGGGATTGAATTTACAATGTCACCGGTTGTGGCTGCAATACAGCACCTTAACCACTGGGCCACCATGGCTGTTTCTTCCACCCCAGGTGTGATCAGTGCATTTGTGATGCCGTCCTAGCTGTGTCTACTTTCAACTAAGGCCCACTGAGTTCTGTAGGACTTATTTGTAGGCAGACATGTTTAGGGTAACAGCTTCTGTTACTTTCAGTGGAGAGATACTCTGTAAAATGCCTTGTCTCAAAGGAGATGCATCTAAGAGAAGGTCTTGTGTAGGATGATGCAGCAGGTCCTGTCAAAGTTTTCCACCTGCCATTAAATATAAGACACTGGTGGGAAGAAACCTGGAGAGAACCTCTATTTTTCATTCTGACTGAATTATAAGGGGTTTTTTTTCTGGTGGGAAAGCTGGGAAAGCTTTTGTTTCCTTGGCCGCCTCTTCTTCACTTGAGGAAGGGAATGTTCTTAAGAAACGTTTTAATAACAGTGTGATAATGGTAGGAAAACAGTTTGGTGCAGTGGTGGGCATCAGCAGGTTTGCACCAGCTTGCCAGAACCAGTAGCAGAAATTCTGGCTGGCCGCACCCATCCAAAAAGTAGTTCTAATTTGGGTGCAATGCAGGGCTTTCCCCCTGGCCACACCCACAGTGTGGTAGTAAAAAAATTTTTGGAGCCCACCACTGGTTTGGTACCAGGTCATCATCCTTCAGTACATTCTGATGCTTCCTTCTCCCCCAGTTTCTTTTGTAACATTTTTGTCTGTGTTGACCCAACAGTTTCCATGAAGCTCTAATGTAGGGGTGACCAATGTTGGTGCTCCAGGTGTTCTTAACTCCAATTCCCAGAAGCCCTGATCAAATTCCTCATCAGAGCTTCTAGGAATTGGAGTTAATTGGAGCACCAAGGTTGGCCACCCCTGCTCTAATGCCGATGGACACCAAAAGTTGCACTAAGCACTATAGTTTTTCTGGGTGATGGGCTCCCTGTAGCATCACCTCAGGGTTTTCCTTTTTCCTCTGAGGACAACTGGATGCCTGTTCTTTGCCATCTCTTCCTTTCTTCTGTTCTTGTTCAGGAGCCGGAAAGCTGTACTACTCTGAGCAGGAGAAATAATAATTGGAAGCCATATTTAAATAGGAGACTGGCTGTTAACTATGAGGCAGGGAAGTATCTCCTTCCCGTGGTGGAAGCTGAGGTAGCTTTTGCTTTCTGGTCTTGATGTTTAGTGAGTCCCCTGGAGGTTTGCTAGAGACCTGTCCAGGCAGATGGTCTCGAGTAATGGAGGTAGAAGATTGGCAGTGTGTGAAGTGGATCTACCCCTCCAAAGTAAGAGTGAGTGGAGGTGTGTGCATGCATATATGTCCATATATGTTTTTCTTGAATGAATACATATTCAATATATATCATATTTGCCGGTGTATAAGATGCATCAGAATATAAGACACAATCCCCTTTTCCTGATATATTTTAAGGGGGGGAGTGCATCTTGTACACTGGCAAATACAGTACTTGTATTTCATACTTGTATTCTTTTACTCATTCGAGTGTTGAGGTAAAAATATTTGGACAAATAAAATACCATACATTCAAGACCATCCTATAGAAGGCTTTGGGTGTACTCTCTTGGGAACCAGCCTAATGAAAAGGCACAGTGTGTTCTCGCTACATCAGCTGCACATGCGTGATCAATGTGAGCATAGTAGCTGTGCTTGTGACATTCCTGACAGCTTGTGTTCGGTGAGTGGTTGTGAGTGATGGTGCTCCTGGGTCCATTCATTCACACCTTCCCCCTTTCATGTCTGAGAAGTGGGTACAGAAAGCGCCTTCTCCCTACCTGAGCTGTACCTCTCTGCCATTCAGCTTCCCTCTGTTTTGTGCTGCCTGTAGACGAATCCTGATGCCTGTGTGGCTCTCCTGACCCCATCCCGAAACAGTCCCTGTAGGGGACTAAAGTGCCTGGAAGATGAAAGCCAAAATGACTTCTTATGCCTTGGTTCTTGTGTTTTTTCCTCTTACTTGCCTCTTTGAAATGTCATGTGGAGAAAAGAAGGGAAAGGGGTGGACATCTTGCATAAAGACTGGCGCAAGAAGTTGGCAAACCATTTCAGAACCCGTCTGCCTTATTCTTAGAGCCAAGCCTAGATCAGGTGGGATCTACCGTTCTCAGAGCTCAGACTGGGACTCCTCTCTTTGTTCCTAGAATTCCCTGCAGTAGCTGAAGTGCCCCCTCCCCCCCCCCAATCTGGAAGCCAAGGCCTGGGGAAGGCATTCTCTACCCCTCCTGTGTTGCCCAGTGGTAGTTTCCCAAACTTTCTGCTAGAAGCCATTTCCACAGATTCTCTGCCTGCCCCCTGGATGCTCTCAGAGGACAGAAGTCCAGCCCAAGGAGACTCAGATGCCTGCATCCGATCTCAAGCATAGCCTACCTGCAGGCAGCCTAATAACATGTTCTGGGCTGGCAAAGGGCAAAAGCCCAGTCACTCCACCTGATTAGACTGGGAGGAATCTAGTCTTTTATAGACTAGAACTCATAGGACCACTATGTGTGGATTGGTCAACAGAAGGCCTTTTTCCTCCCATTTTTGTTTCCCAGAAAAGGGGGCTTGGCCAAAAACAAGTACTGCTCTCCCAAAAGCACCCAGTTTGAAAAGCAAGGGATTGGCCCTAAAATAAGACTTAATTGCTGGCAAAATGGAGTCTCCAAGCTAGGCTTAAGTATAGAAAGAAACCCACTAGGCTTAATCTCCTCCCTTTTTTGCTTCCCAGAAAAGGGGAGGGGGAGAGGAGGAGATTAAGCCTAGGGGGTTTCTTTCTATACTTAAGCCTTGCTTGGAGACTCCATTTTGCCAGCAATTAAGTCTTATGTTAGGGCCAATCCCTTGCTTTTCAAACTGAGTGCTTTTTGAGTCACTTTATCAGAAACAAGATCTGACAGTACCATGATATCACCCAGCCCATGTGAGCACAAGTCACCTATATGACCCCTTGTTTAGGAAGTGTAAACACACTGCTTTACTCTGGATCAGACTGTGTATCCCTCTTGCTCTGTTCCAAATGCAGTGCAGCAGGGAACCAAGCTGGTACCCATAAGTGAAGGTCCTCCCCACCTAGCATGTCTACGCTCACCTGGGATATCTAGCCCTGCTTTATTCTGGTGGACTATTGGTCAACATGTAGGTTATCCTTGCCCTTCCTCTTAATTGTCACCAAAATGTAAGATAATTCTCATCTTTCTACCTTGTTTGTTTGTATCTATGGAGAGCAAGTAAACCCAGTGGGGACTTCACACTCAGGGATGGCTGAAGTTGGTTCTGCAACTTTAGAGTGCATCTCTCAGGGCGATTCTTACAAGCATATGTCTCTCTAAGCCAGGGAGGGCCAACCTTGGTGCTCCAGGTGTTCTTGGACTCCTGCTGATCAGGGTTTCTGGGAATTTAAGTTCAGGAACATCTGGAGCACCAAGATTGGCCATCCCTGTTCTAAGCCAAGCAGCAGAGAGTTAGATAAATTTGGGGTTTGCATTTTTAGCTTGATCACCCAGCAAAAGCAGTAGATCCAATGGATTTTTGTTCTTTTCTACACCAGTCTCACATTAAGCTGATTGTGTGGATATTTTAATAATCAGCAGATACGCATATGTTGGATTTAACATAGCTATTTGCTATTTGCCTTTTCTGTTTGCTTCTGTTATCAGTGGCAAACTGTCAGCTACCGTCTTTAGGAAGTTGTATATATTTATATAATGGTATATGTCTGAAATTACATATATCTGAAGCATTCACCCACACCAATTGTTCCTTCTTGTTCCATGATCTAGCTTGCCATTTTGTCTCTAATTTTTGAAAGAAAGAGCTGGGTTGTTGCTTAAGTTTCTGTCTCTCACCTGTTTGGGTGAGCAGTATTTTATTTTTTTTGGACAAAGCCGATAGCTGGCTTTACTTTGGTGCTATCTCAAAGTAGTTGCTTATGAAAACAAGTATGATTCATAAGATGTTTTGCTGTAAAACTTGGAAGGAGAAGACAGTTTTGTTTTCTAGAACAAAGGAGGAAGATTGCTACAAAAACCTTGATGTTGGTAGATAATTTTGAAACTATGTGCCATTAAACTGCTTAGTGTCATCCCAGAACATTGGAATTAAAGTGAGATCTTACATTGAAACTTTGCACATATTCCCTGGAGCAGTGTTGGCCAACCTTGGCACTCTAGGTGTTCTTGGACTTCAGTTGCCAGAAGCCCTGATCAGCAGGAGTGCTTGACTTGAGTTTCTGGCAATTGAAGTCCAAGAACTCCTGGAGTGCCAAGATTGACCATCACTGCCCTTGAGAATAAACTCTACTTGATTACAGTGGGTCCTGTTTTTGATATGCATGGAGTCGTATCGTCAAGAATACTATGAAATAGTAAATTCCTGTTTTATTTCAGTTCATTAAAGACCACCAGTCAACTTTGTTATAGATCTCAGGCACACAGTCCAAACTTATGGGCATGCCTCTCTTACATAAGAAGGGTTGCTGTGTTCTAGAGTTGATTTATGGTATTGAGTGCTGCTAATTTGATTGGGTTGTGCAATAAATTGCCTGAACCTTCATGCTTATTCTCCCCTGCCCCCTTGCTGTTGCCGATATAGGGAGCCCCATGGCTGTTCTGCAGGAAGTGGATTTCTGTTTTAAGGTTGTGGCCATTCATGTCTCATTCAAAGTACATGATTATGAGGCATGATTGTGTGGAAGATCCCACCTTGTTCTTCCGTGCCACTTGCTAACTGAGGATGTAGTGAATGCTAGCCAATGTCCACAAAAGAGGTCTTGATGTGCCAGAGGCCCAGTTGAAAAATAGGCAACAGCCACAAGATTTGTTCTTCCTACATGAGTACAAAAAGGTGAGCACTTACTTTTAAAAACAGCAACAGCATTTGTTGAAGGGGGTGGGGTGGGGAGACACCCTGCTTTCCATTTCCCAGTGGCTTCTGCAGGTTCTTCAAGTTGCAGGAAAGGCTGAGATGCTTACAGGTGGGGTGGTAGATACGTGAAAATTATGCAGTCCTAGTGTGTGTAACTGGGAACACTTTCCAGTAAGACAACAGGATCCTTTGATGGATATAGGAAATGAAGGTGAGCAGAAAGATGGTTTGAACAGACTTCTGGGATGTGAATGTAGCCCCTTGGTGCGGTGGGGAGGGGAATCCTCCATTTTCTACAACAGGGAAGGACAGGAAAGACCTTTAGCTAGAGCAGCACAAGGAAAATGTCAACTAGGATGTCAAATGTCAACTAGGATTTCTGGTCAAGGAGAAGTAATCAGTCAACTAGACTTGGTTTATTCAGACAACAAAGTATGTGTCTCATGGTTTGTCTGTTTGCACCAAGTTACCTTCTTAAGAATAATTTTTGATTTTAATCAAGAGTAGGACTGTAGTACTGTATCCACATTTTCTGTTGGGCTTGCTCTTGACTGCTGATAAAGAATGCTCTACTTTCAGGATCCTGTCTTGCTTTGATCCATGTTGATGTACTCCCAAACTATTGATGATTTCCTTGTTTTTGACCTATGGCTTTCATCAGCTGTAGCTAGTGTAGCCCATGGTGTGGGATGGTGAATTGTAAGCCAAATAAAAGGAACTATCTAGAAGGCCACATATGTCCACCTCTACCTTATAATCCAGATATGTCTAGAAAAGCTATTAATGTGTGAACATTGAAGTCACTGACCTCTCATTATGACCAGCCCAATTGTTTTCATGATAGGAATTGATTATGTGTTTGGAAGGTAATGGGGAATGTTTGCCACCACATAACTTAGAACCATGATGGTAAATCTTGGCACTCCAGGTGTTCTTGGACTTCAATTCATATGGATTCACATATGGATTTGAAGTCCAAGAACACCTGGAGTGCCAAGGTTCGCCATCACAGAGCTAGAAGAATGCATGGATTCTCTTCAACCTGTTTGATCTGCAGGCATCATCACGCAGCCTGACACAGACTCTGTTTGGGTCCCACTTGTGGTTTGGTTCACAGACTCTCTAGTAGGCCAGTGTGTCTGGTGGATGGCTCATCTTGGCTTCCAGCAGTAAGTTGAGTTGTATGTTTTCCAGTTACTTCTGAGTTTTATGCTTCTATGAAACCACTGTGATGTTGCTGCTCTTGCAATGCTGGCAGTATTTGGGTATTTGAGATGCCCAGTTTCTTCCTGTCGTTGTCTCAGATTTGGAACAGCATTTTCGCTTTGAGATTGGCTTTGAGATTGTGATGTGAATATAATAGGGAGTCCGAGCTGTTGTCTTCCAGTGGTGAATGATGAGAAACACTCTGCACACTCCAAAAGAATTCTTATCTTCTGTTCCAGAGGATGGCCTTTCTTTTCATCCAGTCTTGCCTTTATTTGGAGGAGTCTAAGCTCTTTGGGAGAAGATTAGTAAATGTGAATAATTCTCTTTTAGGCAACAAATTTTGATTTACATATAGATTTGTTTGTTAGGACTTGGAAGTCCTACCTGTCTTCCGTAACATTCACTTTGTTCCAGGTATGTGACAAATTTGAACTGTTTTACTAGATGAACCAGACAGATTCACAGACTGATTGTGATACAACGTTGACAGCTTCACTCGGGTGAATGCCTTTCTTTTTGGGTTGAGAAGGAGCTTGGCAGACATAGCAATTTGCTTTGTACTAAATTAGATTCTGGTCTACTCTAACCCAAAGGTGGGTATTGTATAGCTCATGGTCTGCATGTCATCTCCAAGGGCTTCTGATGTGTCCTAGCATCTCTCCTAGCATCCCAGCTTTGGAATTAGAGCCTCCATTGCTGCTTTCACATTCAGTCACTGTGTGGTCACTGCAGTGGGGGGGCTCAATCTTTTTTTTTTACTACCACACTGTGGGTGTGGTCTGGTGAGCATGGCCAGGGGGGAAGCCCTGCATTGCACCTGAATTAGGACTACTTTATTTCAAAACTTGGATGAGAGGGGTCAGCCATAATTTCTGCTACCGGTTCTGATGAACTGGTGCAAACCTGCTGATGCCCACCACTGGGTCGCTGTAGTTACCCCATGGCAGCCTAAACTGTTCAAAAGGCTATCCCTGGTTTCCTTTTGGTTTGTCTGTTGGAGAAATGTTCACCAAGGCCACTCAGATGAGAAAGAGGCCATGATCAGTTGACCCTACAGTCTTGTGTCTTTCAAAGTTTGGATTCTTCCTCCATTTTTTGACTGGTAATTTATGCCTCCTTGGATGTTCCATCAGAGAATCTGGATTATTTTATTAGATAATCTCAGGTAGAGGATGAAAATGGATGGAGAATGTTGTGGCTGGAATTCTAGTCCAGGAACATTTCTTTTCAGGTGACTTGTAATGCCCATTTCCCTTACGATGTTGGTGGTGGATAAAATTGCCCTGTAGGCTTACTGAAATCCCACACGAATCTTTAGAGCAGGAATGCCCAAACTTTTTGGACCCTGGGCCAATCATGTAGTTCAGGGAGCCGGTCACTAAGGGCCAGGGGCCGGGTACGGCCCCCGATGCCAATTCATCCGGCCCGTGAAGCCCTCGTCACTCCTGGAAGCCCTCGTCACTCTGTATGGGCACATTTTACTTCCGCTTCCAGGAGCGACGAGGGCTTTGTGGGCCGGATGAATTGGCATCGGGGACCGTACCCGGCCCCCGGACCTTAGTTTGGGCACCACTGCTTTAGAGCTTTGTCCTGTGGGTGGTAGACATTCTGGTGAATGCTCTTGGCTTCCAGGAGGTTTGCACACCCTGTTCAGGGAGGCTTCTCTTCCTTCCTGTTGAAGGACTGAATTCTTGGCCTCTTTAATTTGGTAATGGGAGAGGAATAATTTACCCATCTCTGGCCTCCAAAACCTCTGTGAGGTGGGGATGTTTGTTTTTGGTTGGTTGGTTGGATGGATGGATGGATGGATGGATGGATGGATGGATGGATGGATGGATGGATGGATGGATGGATGGATGGATGATGTGGCAGGTAGGATGTATGGCTTCCTCCTCTTGGCAACAGATATCTGAAAGTGGTTTTCTCCTGTGAGAGCTCCATGCCATGGAGGCCTTGCTGGACTCCCCAGAATGAGTAGTGACGGGGCGTGGGCGTTATGCTCATGCTACGCCGCTGCTTCGGGAGCTGCATTGGTTGCCAGTATGTCTCCGGGTGCAATTCAAGGTGCTGGTTATTACCTTTAAAGCCCTATATGGTAGTGGGCCAGGATACCTAAGAGACCGCGTCACCCTGAGAACATCTGTCCGCCCCACCAAGGCGGATCGGAGGGGCTCCCTTGTTGTTCCATCGGCTAGAGAGGCACACCTCTCTAGTACTAGGAGGAGGGCCTTCTCCGTGTCCGCCCCAGCCCTTTGGAACCTTCTGCCAATCGAGTTGCGCCTACAGACAGAGCTCCTACCCTTCCGGAAAGGTTTAAAAACCTGGCTGGCTAAGCAAGTGTGGGGACAGAGGATTATGGGGTCCCATATAGGGTGGCTGATCTAGTGACAGCCACCCTTCAGTTCATTTGGTGTGATTTTAATGTTTTTATGAATTTTTTAAAAAGTTTTTAACGTCAAGTCTTGGGATGTCGATATTTGGTCTGTAAGCCGCTCAGAGTCGGGCTTGCCCGATTGGAGCGGGGTATCAAATACGAATAATAAAATAAATATAAATGGACTGAGAATGCACAGTTCCTCCCCCCCCCCCCCGGCTGCCCTTCAGTATTTTGTGTCCATTTCTAAAAGTGCCTATTGCCATCAAATCAGACCTGAACCATGAGCAGAAGGTGCTGGCCTAGCATTGTGTCTTCCCTTTTGTGGGGAAAACAGTACGAGATGAAAGACTCTCTCCTGCGATCCTTCCATTGGCAGAACTGAGAGCCCTTAACCCGAGATACAAGTTTGCTGCCAAAACAATCAGGGCAGAAGCTGTGTCTGCTTCTTCCACTGCCTCTCTTTCCTTCTGGACTTGAATCCCCCCCCCCCATCCCACTCCTGATAACCTATTTTAAGGATCAAGTATCATTAGATAGCTTCCACCTCTGATTCTGGGGCAGTTCTTTACGTCAGTTCTTTGGAGACATGTGCTGCTTGTACATGAATGTGTGCGAGATGAGATTGTTCTGCCCCATCTTACAAACCCTCCTTTCCAAAAGGCTGCTGTGACAGACGTCTGGAGCACAGATTCTGGTCACTCTCCTTCTGTTTCCCCCTCCTCTTTACGCTGCCCATTTCCCGTCCTGAACCCATATTGGTGCATCTTATACTATTGAACACATGTCTTCTGCACCGTGGCTTAACCCTTCCCACTGTGGGTGTTGCTCTTGAGTTTCACTCTTTTTAAGACGCACCTCCTAAATATCTTTTTTTTAAAATCCAGAAACATTATATACACATTTTTAGAGGTTCCATGCAAATTGCTGTTAGGTTTGTTAGAGGAAACATTTTATTTAACTTCCCTAGAAATGAATTAACTTTAAAAAACTAAACCCTCTTTTTTGCCTCCAAACCCGTCCCCACTCTTGCAGTGTATGAAACTCCAGATCCAGGATGCAGAAAAGGCTGGAGATTTCAACCTGGAGATTAGGCCATCCATGCAGGCTGGAAGCGATGAGCAGGTTGCAATTCCCTGCCCTTCTGCAGTGCCAAAGTTGCATTTCTGGGGAGACGAAACGAAGGGAGAGACACAACAGTGAAACTGGCCAGGCCTCATTTCCACACCTTTACAGGCTGCCTTTTTTGTGTTATCGGTAGAGCTTGGAAATATTTAAACTTTTTATACTACAACTCTCATCATGTCCCATAGGGGGATCCTGGGATGTGTAGTCTAGAAAGCACCACATTTTTTCCTCCGTGGACGCCATCGCGCTCTTCTCACTGGCAAGGAATGGCCTGCCCAAGAATTCCCGGTGCCTGCTTTTCCTCTCGTGCCTCCAAAGGGCACCACGAGGGCAGAGGAGAATCTCTCGTAATGCCAGGCCTGTGGCTGGAGCCGGTTGCCTCCTCATTGAAGCTCTCTTTGGGAAAGGGAGGGATATATAATGGCACCTTTTTCTCCACTGGTTCTTCACATGCGACAGCCTTTCTCCTGCACTTTGGGTAAATCCCTGCCCAGGAGGGGGGAGGAGGAGGAGGAGGAGGAAGACTCTTTCTTTTCAGGCTCTTAATGTGTTTTGCAATTATAATATGGAGCCACCAACATCATGAGAAGGAGGGAAATGTTACGAGTTGTACCGGGAAATGGGAAATGACTTTGCATTATTAGTCTCCACTCTGGAACTTCCCTTCTTCTACTCTTGGCAAACTTCCTTCTTTCTCCCCCAAATTCTCCAGCTGCCCGGGTCCCATTTTTAACCACGTCCCCTCCTGGATCTCTTAACGTGGTGGCAATGCTATAAGCCTTGATGGCGAACTTTGGCACTGCAGCTGTTCTTAGACTTCAATTCCCAAAAGCCCAAGCCCCTGTGAATCCACACAAATGGGTTTACTGCGATACATCTAGCCTGTGCCACCCTCGTCGCTCCTGGAAGCAGAAGCAAAATGTGCCTGTACGGTTAAGACTCTTCCGGGTTAACCCTTCCTCCATACAGGCACGTTTTACTTCCACTTCCTGGAGTGACGAGGGTGGCATGGGCCGGATGAATTGCAGTAAACCCATTCGTGTGGATTCAGGGGGGCTTGGGCTTCTGGGAATTGAAGTCCAAGAGCCTCTGGAGTGGCAAGGTTCACTGCCATCACGGCTATACTCTCTCACACACTCACCCCTTGGGGTCCCTCCATGCCTGGTGTCTTTTGACTGCCCTGCTCTCTCCAGCCTACCTCAAGAGGTATACTGTCTCACTGTCCTGCGTCCACAATTCTTCCTGTTTTACGTGATTTTCCCCCGACAGAGCCACAAAACACTGGAATGTATTGTGTAATTTCTTCCTCCCGTCCAACCTGTTTCCCCCCTTCTTTGCTGTCGCCACCAATCCCTGTTGCAGATTGGATGCTGCTTTAAATGTGAAAAAGAAAACCCCTCTTGAAAACCCAGTTGTTTAAAAAAAGCTGTATAAGGAAGAAAAATAAAATAAATAAATAAATAGAGAAAAAAATAGAAACCTGAATGAAAAGCTAAAGCTGAATTTATAAGCCTTGTTGCATATGAGCCAAAAGTGCAAAAAGCTCCATATAATAAACTAACCTGCCACTCATATAAATATAAATATATATAAATATATTAAAAAATCAGACTGTTCTACAAAATTGTGTATTTGTATTTTTGTGTACGTACAATTTTCTGCTAAGCAGAAGGAGGATGTAGTATAGGGTGAGGTGAGAGAATTTTTTTTAAATCAAATTTCTTTTGCTACTTATTTTTGTTAACATCCATGTTGCTTGTCTTTGTCTTCTCTATGTATGACATGGTTTTTTAAAGAAGCTGTCGTCTCTCTCTTTCCCCTTCCCGAACCGGACGCCTAATATTTACATGTTTTCGGTCACATATTTCCTATCGCTTGGTTTAGCGGGCCGGTCATGTAGTTCCTCAAAGCGGAAGATCCAGCCTGAGGGCCGTAGTTTGGGCTCCCCTGAATTTCTACCTGATTTCTGCTTGAACCAATGAAGCAAATGCGGTCCTTTCCCAGTCATTTTTCCTCCTCGCATTTGGTTTTTGGTTTGAGCCCCCAAATGTCTGAATCAAAGCATTCCTACAAATCATGCCATTATAAATCCATGCAGGAATGTCTTGGCAAAACCATTTGGGAATCTCCACGAATGCCCCATGGTAGGAGTTGGAGGGGGAGTGTTTGCCATCCATGAAAACAAAATGGTGGCATAATGTGGATCCTACTCATCCAAAAGAACGTAACACAAAACCCCAAGACCCCCGTCCTGCAACAGGCCCATAATATGGGCTTCCAGGAGACCTTTATTTCACATCTGTGCCCCTAGAAACTCTATAGAGATCATGGAGTGTACGTGGTTAAGTACAACAACTGATGCCTTGAGACCATTCCTCATCTCTTCCCCCCCCCCCCATCCCAATTTTCTCAGCTGTCTTGCAAGTACATCAGTACGGTGTAAAACTGCCCTTTGACTCTGTCTAGATAAGGGACCTTCCCTCTTTCCATGTTAAACCCATTTAAGATTCATAAACCTGAATTTTGCAGGAATTCTTTCAGGTCACAAATGGAAACTGGGACCACTGTGGAAGCCTAAAATGCATTTTATTCCAGAAATATTAGTGCCTTGAGTTCTTTGCTAGCTTCCCTTCACAAGGTTGAGTGATCCTGTGAGGTCACCCATCCTGACCCCTCCTAAAATTGTGCCCCGGGTTCCTGCCTCTGCAGATCACAGGCAAAAAGACGCCAGTGTGCATGGGTGTGTGGCCCTAGGAAAACGTCTCCTGGACCTTGGGAACTTGAGGGCAAACTCCAAAGATTTCAACCAGAGTAAACCCTCCAGAAATGAATGGGACCCGAGGATCAACACTTCTTGCCTGGATCCCTTTTAGTTCAATGGACCTACCTTGGTTGCAGATAGTCCAGAATGAAATCTGGAGGCTCATTGTGTAAGAATGTGTGTTTGTGTACGTTGGAATCGGACATAATGTGTTGCATCAACTCACCCTTCAGGTCTTCTTCCTCATCTAGATTCAGTGAGAGACGGGGGTTACGTCTGATGCTTATTTCCAAGATTTAGGCTAGAACCCTTTGGAAGCACTCCTACGCATGCGCATTAATTGTGTGTGCGGTTTGCACTGGTTGTGGGGTTGTCTTTTGCAAGACTTCTTGTACAACAGACATCCTGCCAAGCAGTGGAAAGGACTTGCACGCTTGACCTTTGCCCACCATTCCTGTGAGAAGCACCCCATGCGTAAGAAAATTCTTTGTTGACCTTGATTCATTTACCCTTGGAGGAGCCTTATTGATTTCAACTACCTTACAAAAGTGCCACAGGGGTTCTCTACTTGCAGCCTCCCCCCCCCCCCACAGTGTCACCATTTTAAAAATCCCCATTCTCCTGCCCCCCCCCCTTTCCCCAATTCCCAGGGGTCAGAGAGAGAGACTACAACTTTCTATGTAGGGCTCATATTTATACCGATGTGTACTGACTGTGGCTGGCCTCCTTGTTTCTGTACATGAATGGAGAAAAAGAGAGAAACAAGCGCTCTAGTGTATTGATTAAAAACTAGTTTAAAAAACAAAAACAAATGAGTCCTGTATCATTGTATCTCCTATTCTGGATTATTAGTGCCTTTTTGGACAGTAGACTGTTCTGTAATTAAATTGTAGTATAACTGCTTTTTTGTACAGTTTTGTTTTAATAAACTTTTTTTAATTTGTGTTTATTTTAGTATTGTACCTACTAGAAAATTAAAATGTATAACTGAAAAAAAACTACAAACTTTTCTTGGTCCTTTTTCCCCTCTAGAGGCCTCTTTTCGTCTGTTGTTGTTCTTCTGCGTCCCAATCAAACCCTGGACTGCCAAAATGAAGCCCCTTTCTTGCCTTTATCATCGGCCTAATTTAAAAGTCCCCATTGGTGCATCTGTCTGGCAGTAACCCGGAAGCTTGTCTCTTGTTATGTTCCCACCAACAGCCCCCACTGGAGCATGCTGGTCGTGCATTTAGACCAGGGCTTTCCAAGCTTGGGGCCAGGTCACAAACTTTCAGTCAACTTCGAGGGCCTGGTGGCCATTTTGTCCCAACAGCTTCAAAGGGATGGCCATTTTGTTTCTCAAATGTCCTTAGAGGGGTGGGGAGCCACATGAAATGGTGCTATAGGCCAGATCTGGCCCACAGGCCTTGGGTTGGGAACCCCTGATTTAGACACCCCAACCCTCAGCCTATTCAAATTCTTTTAGTCTGTCCATATGGGAAATTGTCGAGTTCGCTGCATTTGCTGTCAGATTTCCCCTTCTGTACGACGCCACACAAGGATAGAGTTTTTGCAGAAGGTGAGGTCGAGCCGTGAACACAACTTCTTGTTTATGACGCCTCGACATAAAATAGGTACAGAAAGGAAAAGGGAATAAGAAAGCAGAGCTTCTTCTCTCCTTAGAATACAGTCAAGGCACTGGAAATGAAGCATTTCAGGACTCTGGGCTGGAGAATTTTATTCGATGCAAAGAGCTTTGTTCATTTCAACCGGCAGAGCCTGAAAGCTCTCGTGGCTGCCAGTTGGGAAAGTACAAATGGCTGGAATGCATGCCCCAAGTTCCACGACCCCTGGCTGTGGTGGATGGGACCTGTAGTGGAAGCAAAGCTGCAGGGCTGCAGCCACTTGCTCTGAGTTAAGACACACTGGTAGAAGCAGCCGAGTTTGACATGAAGATGTTTATTGAGAGAACATCATGTCACAGGTACAATATTACAAGTTTAGTATAATACAAGAGAGCATTAAAAACCTTTACATTTCATTACAAGAATCTTTGGATTTTAGCGCATTTTTTTTAAAAAAAAGGTACAACCACCAGACTAAACCACCGTTCTTTATATACAACCTCCCTGCATTTATTTACAAAAACAAACAAAAATTACAACACAAATCAACAGAAAAGGCGATTCTAAAAGGATTCAGAGGAAATTAGTGTCCCGGTCAGCCATTGGAGGAGGTGGTCTTTTGGCCATCCCAGTTGCCCTGCTGGCAAAACTGGGTAGAGATGGGGAAGGAGAGGTGAGCAAGGCCTGGTTTTCTGCTCCCAGGCTTAAACGTGGTCTGCCAATTTCCCACCTCGGCTTGGGATAACCTAGCCCCATGATGGCAAACCTTGGCACGCCAGATGTTCTTGGACTTTTAATTCCCAAAGCCCAAGCCACCGTGAATCCACACGAATGGGTTTACTGTGATTCCTCTGGCCTGTGGTGCCCCTGTAGCTCCCGGAAGAAGTAAAACACGCCCGTACGGTTAAGACTCTTCCGGGTTAACCCTCCGTACGGGTGCATTTTACTTCCGTTTCTGGGAGTAACGAGGGCGGCGCAAGCCGGATGAATTGTGGTAAACCCATTCATATGGATTCACGGGTGCTTGGGCTTCTGGAACTGACATCCAAGAACACCTGGAGTGCAAAGGTTCGCCATCATGACCTAGCACCTGTATTTTGCTTATGCGTCTTGATGGGTACTTCACTGCAAACTACTGGCGAAGATCTTGGGTGAAGCTGCTCTTCCAGGCATCCATGCTGGTAGGTGCTTTACCTTACCTGTAAAGCCACATTTCTCATCATAAGCCGGCATTAGGTAATCATGGCAATGCCTCCATTTTGCTTCCTTGTGGTCCTCAAAGTCTGAATTGTACTGACGTTTACATTGCATAATCCCAAATTCAAAAATGCTAAAGCTGGAGGAAATATTTTGTAGGGGAGATAGATTTTATCACCTAATGCAGGGGTGGCCAAACTAAGGCCCATGGCCCAGATCTGGCCTGTGGCACCCTCACCATTCCTGGAAGCTGAAGTATAATCCATGCATGTGCAAAACACTGCCGCAAATGCACGCATGGCTGTCGTAAATGTGTTTATGACAGCCGTGGGTGTATTTACGGCAACATTTTACTTCCCCTTTCATTGGGAGGAACGACGTGACCATGTGACCAGCCCACAGCACAAAACGTTTGGGAACCCCTGACCTAATCTTTCATAGATTTTCCCATTTTTATTACATGTACATCTCACCACTTCCTCTAAGGAACGCAATGCCTGCCTCTCATTTTGTCTCTTCAACATCCTTTGGAAGAAGGCAGAGAAAGAAAGAAAGAAAGAGGGAACCCCAAAGTCACCCACTTGTCTCAGGAAGTCATGGAGTCCAGTGTCAGCAGGCCTGGTCGGCCACACATGAAACCCTCAGACTATACCAGTGATGGCGAACCTTTGAGACCGAGTGCCCACGGAGGTGGAGGTGGCGATGTCACGTGGGTGCATGCATGCTTGGCCACCTCCTTGGGCACTCACACATGTGCATGCACACAACTAGAAGTATAGGAGGGGAGGGCATGGGGTGTCTGGTCACCTCACCTCGCTGGTGTGACGGCGCGTGTGCCCATAGAGAGGGCTGTGAGTGCCCCTCTGGCATGTGTGACATAGGTTTGTCACCACTGCACTCTACCAACACAGGCATTTCAGTGTGTCCACGTCATCAGAGACCTGTGCTTACTCTGGTTTTGCTAAATGCCTCTGAAAAGCAGACCAACTATATCCAGGGGGAGACGAAGAAGCCCACGGTGATGCTTTCTACTACTAAAGTGGCCCCCGAGGTTGACAATTCAACTGTTCCATCACAGCCAAACACACCCTCTCAGCTTGAGGGTCACTGTGGGAGTTGGCTTACACATCACAGCCTCTTCATAGAGGCTCCATTTAAACTCTTCCACATAGCAAATGCTGTTCATGGGGTATGTTGCAGCTTTCAATCACTACCTACGCAACTAGAGAAATGTTCTTCCACAGCAGCAGAAGGACAGAATCTTGCTAGTCTGAATAGATGTACAGGATTTCCATGGTTTGGTGCACTACCAGAACTGGCCACTAGAGGTGACTCGTTGCAGTCTACAAGGAATGGAAGCAGACATTTTGGTAGCTCTCATGGACAACAACAGAGGCATATGAAACCTCTCCCTGCTTCTATAACTCAAGTATGTGTGTTAAATATAAGGTTTGCTGTTAACTATGGTTTTAGGCATCAATGGAAAGACTTTAAATGTATCCTCAGAGGATATGGGGGATGCCTGTAGTCGTTTCTGAGGTTTTTGTTATGTGTATTTTATTACTGCATTATCAGAGAACAAAAACCAAAAACGCTGTAGCACTTTAAAAGCTGTGAGCTTTTGTGGACCAATTCCACTTTGTCAGATGAAGTGGACTTGATCCACAAAAGCTCACATTAAAACATAAAAGTCTTTAAAGTGCCTCAGTGTTTTTGTTTTGTTTATTCTCTGATATGTCTGAAACACAGACTAACATGGCTATTATTTTAAGAAAATTATAATTGTATTGTTATTTACACACAATGTGTGCTGTTGTGCATCACTGTAAGTAGTGTTTCAGCACTACATTAAGGCAGCATATAAATACCATGAATAAATAAAATAATAAATTTACAGGTGAGGTCAATTTAGGTCAGGGGTGGCCAAACTACAGCCCACGGCACCATGTCATTCAGCCCTCACCGTTACCGGAAGCAGAAGTAAAAGACACAAGCGCATGAGCAAATGCTGCCATAAATGCACCCGTGGTTGTCGTAAACATGTTTACAAAAGCTGGGGATGTGTTTTACGGCAGCATCTGCACATGCGTGGCATGTTTTACTTCCGCTTCCAGCTGGAGGAACCACATGGCTGGCCCACTCAACCACATGACCGGCCTGCAGCGTGAAAAGTTTGGGAACCCCTGATTTAGGTGTTGGCCTGGAATTCCAAGAAATGAAGACTTCTGACATTTGGAGTACAACAAAAGCAAACTGCGAGGGGCCCATGCAGACCAAGGAGGAGGATCTCCTTGACAGCTTTATGATCATGAGTCAGACCTTGGTCCAACCAGCCCAGTCTCAGCTATGCCAGAGGTCTGCAAACTTGGGTCTCCAGCTGTTCTTGGACTTCAATTCCCAGAAGCCCAAGTCAGCACTCCTGATCATGGGGGCTTCTGGGAATTGATGTCCAGGAACATTTGGAAAGTCTAGTTTGCAGACATCTGAGCTCTGCTAATGGGTAGGATCAACTTGCTAGGGTTTCCAACAAGCCTTTTGCCGCGCTAAGGAGAGCCAAGATCTAGACCCAGGGACACCTGCACACAAAACAGATGCTCTACCTGTCGCCAAAACCATCACTTCTTTCTTTAAACATCTCAACACCTGCCTGGCTGTGAAACTAGAGAATGATATTTTGGTCTTCACCCCTTTGGATGGCAGAGTGTTTCAGGAAGGGGTGCCCAAACTTTTGGGGCCGTGGGCCGGTCACATGGTTCAGGGACCAATCACTTTGGCCCATGGGCCATATCCGGCCTCTGATGCCAATTCATCCAACCCATGAGGCCTTCGTGATGACGACTTTGTGGGCCGGATGAACTGGCATTGGGGGCTGGATCCGGCCTATGGGCCATAGTTTGGGCACCCCGGGTTTAAGGCACTGGACAGCACAAAAAGGAAGAAAATGAAGGGAGGTCAGGTCCACCAGTCAACCTTGCCGTATTCCGAAAGGCTGCCCAAAGATTCAAATAATATACCATTGGTCAGAAAGCTCCAGCCACTTGAAGCTAATGGTCAGCAGAAATGCCACGTGCCCCTTTTAGAGGTGCCTTCGCTTAAAAATGTAATGTTGTCCATAGCATTTACCAGGGTAGATTCCCATGGGCTCTAGGGGGTTGAGCCAGACGAAACAAGCACAATCTTCTGGACTCCCATCTTAGAAATGCAGTACTGGGCCCTTTGTCTTCTTTGACAGAATGTGCCAAAACTGCCTCTAAGTCACTGGGCTTAATGCAGCCACAGAAATTAAGGGAACAAGTAAAACTTGCCTTTGCAAATTCATGAGATTTAATGCAGATTTGCTTAAACTCGTCTCAATGCCGAGTGTCAGGCAGCAGTTAACTCGCCTGACAACCCTGAGGACCAACGGCCTTGGGTGCCAAAGTCCACAAGGCAGGAAAGGGGATGGTCCCCAAGTGGTTTAAATCCCACTTGAACCCATCTGGATGGAGGGCAGCAGCTTCATCCCTCCTGGAGGACGCTGTGTGCCAAAAGGGCTCAGGACCAGAAAGTGACTCTAGGAACTTGGTCAGTGGTATAATGTGTGTCATGCTACGATCCAGAAGGCAGATGAAAGGCCACTGCATTATATTCTCGGGACAGTCTTCTTGGCTAATCACCATGAGGATTGTTAATATTTGGATTTGGATATGGCAGAAGAAGCACTTTCACAGGAGGTAGCTGGTCTAAACCAGAGGTGTCTGGGGAACGGGGGGGGGGGGAAACAGGATGGGACGGGACGCTCAAAGACATGTCTTTGCTTAGCAAAGCAAAGGAATCACACTTCTATACCGCCCCATAGAAGTGCTTAGTACACTCTCTGGCTGGTTCACGAGTTAATTAGCATTTTTGACCCCAACGTGCTGGGTACTCATTTTACTGGCCTTGGAAGGATGGAAGGCTGAGTCAACCTTTGGACAAGGGTTAGTACGCAGCTTTGTAAAGGCAGACAGTAGCATGATTGTAAGTCGCACAGGAATTACTATTATTAATCTATAATACAGAAATAAATAAGCAATAAATACCATAGCACTGGGGAGGGCGGGGTGGGGGATGAGTCTACTTTAGAAATAGGGCCACAAAGAAAGGCTCACTTTGGGTTCGTTTCCTCTTTTTGCACTTAGAGTTAAGTCGGCCACGTGCTGTCAAGTCAAAACTGACTTCCAGTAACCCTAAAAGGGTTTTTCAAGGTAACGTAGATGTTTAAGGAGTATTTAATAGTATCACTCTCCCAGTGAATTTCCATGGCCAAGCAGGGATTTGAACTCGGGTCTCCAGAGTCCTAAGTCTGTCACTCTATCCACGATACCACCAACCTTTTAGGGTTATTTTGAGCAAAGTTTGATCAATAATGCAGAACTGCCTTTTATGAGTCGCACCAGAAGGACATGTTGCTGGGAGGCTGAAATAGTCTTTCGCTTCTTCTTTTTTTGGCTATCTTTTTTTAAATAGCAAAATTAATACATTAATAACAATTATCAGGTAGATTAAGGATGTTTAACATGGCCACTTTTTTAAAAAAATGCTTTAGGTATTTGTGAGGACACAGCAAGAGACAAGACCTTCCCACTGAGCGTAAAAAGAGGCGTTAAAATGCAGAGCGCAATACGAAAGGCAGGCATGGGGGGGGGGGAGGTCCCGGTAGGGCCAGGCTGTCGTTAGCTAGAAGATGACTTGATGGCTTCATGGCTTCTTGCTTTCCATGGCTTGGCCGTTTCTGAAGAACAGGACTTGTTGAAAACCAAGCTGCCTTGGACGTCATTCCCTGACAGCCTAATTAGCTGGAGGTGAAAGCGAGTCAATTGGTGTTTGGTCTAACAACACTTGCAACCACATGGGTGGGTGAAACATCAATTACACTTAGATGCCGCCCTGTAGTGCTTAGAGCCACTCTCTGGGTGGTAATTAGCATTTTGCCCCCAACATGCTGAATACTCATTTTAACGACCTCCTTCTTCTTCCATGTCTAGGTCAGATGTGAAACTGCCAAACAAAGGCAACTTTTAGTGAGTTCATTTTGCAGTTCCCTTTGTCTGACCTGACCTTGGAAGGATGGAAGGCTGAGTCAACCTTGACTCCCATCAGGGATCAAACTCATGATGTTTGGGCTGCAGGACAGCAGTTTAAGCCCTACACCACCAGGGCTCTTCATTGGGAGAAGGGGGAAAGCAGAGAGACACAGTCACACAGAAGAGGGTTGGTGTTTGCCTCGGGAATCTCAACATGGGACTCCCTCATTACAAAGACAGGAACCCAAGAGGCATAGATCCCACCACAGGTCATGAGCTGGTTGGGTGCCCGTTGGCTGCCCCATCCCCATGTGTGAAGTAAGGCCGCTCCCGAGAAGTGTCCGCTTCAACAGGCCAGGTCAAGCCCGGCTAGTTCACCCCATCAGTTTGCCCATGACTTGCGGTTCTCTGCATTCTTGGGGATCTTTTCCTGCCGTAAGGCTGCCCCTCCTTCCGTTTTGGCCAGAGCAGTCAAAGAAGCCAGGCTGGAAGCGGAGCCCGAGAGCATGCTGCTCTTCTGGTGCTCCGACGCGGCTCCTCCTCCTTGGAGTCTCGTCCCCGTGCTCCGGCGCCTCATCACGCCTGTGGCTCTTTTTACCCGACTTGGCTTGACTAGGAGCCCGTAGCCTGGATTGCACTTGAAGTATTGCCTCCCCCCGATGGAACCATCATTCTTACCTACAGGAGAGAAGGAGACCATTGTTTTTAGTACAACAGAGCCATGAAACTATCAACTTGTTTTGAGTTCTGCTGAAGAGGATCTCAATCAGAGGCATTATAAGGTGAGACATGGGAAATCCCAGACCTTTCATCCAACTAGCCCAGGCATGTTGACTCCGACAAGGACCAGATGTCCAGGAGTCCAGGCAGGATTCTGATCTAGCCTTACCCAGAGATCGCAGCACAGATGGGATTCTGGGATTCTTTGAACTACAACTCTTGTCGTTTTCTAGTTTGGAATCCTACCTGGGAGAAAGACACTCTGAGGGCCGCAGCGGTTTAGTAGTCAGGATGCTGAACTTGACAACCGGAAGGTCGGCAGGGCAGCAGTTAGATAACCGAGGGGTGCGTGACATTGTTTGTCCCAGCTCCTGCTAGCAGAGCAGTTCGAAAGGAAGAAATTGCAAGTAGATAAATAGGTACCTATTCGGCAGGAAAGGTAACAGTGTTCTGTACGTTTCCGTGTCTAATCATACCTGCCACATGGTCATGGAAACATCTGCACATGCAGGCAGCGATGGCTCTTTAGCTGTAAATAGAGATGAGCACCGTCCCTTAGAGTCAGACATGACTGGCTTTTGAGCAAGGGAGATCTTTAAATTTAAATGTGACTCATCTGAAAGACCTATTTTGGAAGGCTTTGAGGATTAGCTAGGCCTAGTTCCGTCCAAGCTTCCTGTTCCGGCCTTAATGCTAGATGGGAACTTACTAACAGGAAGCGAGGCAGAGCTAGGCTAGTGCAAAAACGCTTTGTTATGCAGATTTTTCATTATGCAGGGCATTCATTATATGGGGTTCCACTGTATAAGCGAAGTCTGCTTTTTTCCAGCACATTTTTGGTGCAGAAAACGTTGGCTCATACTCAAGTATATATGGTAACTCTTTCCACTAGCAGCATCAAATGTTTAAATGCCTCTTAGAGATCTAATCTCTGCACCAAGGGACTGGAATACAGTATCAGATGGAAAATAAAATGCTTGAAACTCATGGGATAATCAAAACTTTTAAACCCCTCTATATTGTCTAAGAACACATAACAGCCTGCCAATACAGAATTGTAAACCACTGAACAAATCAATGATCTAAAAAATCTGATGTTGTTCCCCAAGTACCACAACTGAATCTCTCCCCAAAACCCAAAAGAAACGGTATATGATTTCCTGGCTGCCAGACAACAGTCCTGTGCTGAAGACAAGACAGCCCTTGACTATCTTTTCTTTCTTCTAGAGAATCTGAAGTGTGAAATATCACTCAATTGGCTGTGTCAAGATATGACATTTCACCTGTACAGAGTGCTAAAATAATTAAGGAGAAGGGTGTAGAAAAGGCAGTCCCAAAGACTGATTGTATTTTTAAAATGCAGTTTACAAAAAAGTCACTACAAAACAACTAGAGCAGTGGTGCCCAAACAAAAGCCCAGGGGCCAGGTGCGGCCCCCAATGCCAATTCATCCGGCCCACGAAGCCCTCGTTGCTCCTGGAAGCAGAAGTAAAACATGCCCGTATGGGAACGTTTTAGTTCCACTTCCAGGAGCGACGAGGGCTTTGCGGGCCGGATGAATTGGTGTCGGGAGCTGCACCTGGCCCTTAGTGACCGGCTCCTTGAACCACATGATCGGCCCACAGCCCAAAAGGTTTGAGCACCCCTGAATTAGAGCTACCACCAGCCAAGTCTGGAAGCAAGTTCTTTATGATAACCTCACTTTGTAAAACATATTTTTTCACATGGCAGACAGGTGAATGCATCTACGCTGGAATGTGTTAATGGGACAGAAGATGGTGTTTGCAGATCTGTAAATTGTACTCTCAGTTAACTGCAGTAACCTGGTTTTGCAGTACCTTATTGCACTAGACTCTAGTGCAATAAGGTAGAGCTTTTATGCTAACATGCCTTTAGTCTTAGAGGCCTTGAAAAATGTCAGAATAGAAGCATTTATTATCATAGCGGCCGTCTACCAGATTCTGAGGTACTGTATAAGGCCTTGTAGCTACAGCAAAAGCAATAGAAATTCCTATTTTAAAAATTAAGTTGATATGCCACAGACTCTTCTACTTATATGCCCAGTAGAAAGGGTATTTTTATAACTGATAAAGGAGAGATAAGGGTATAAACAATGACCAGAAAATATAGAGGGGGCATTAAGATCAACACACATAGTTCCATCACGTCGCATACATTGGAAAAAATATGTATTTAGCAGCTACAGTGGCAGTGAATGAGGGCAACATGGATTTGCCTCCATATATTTAAAGTGACTTGGCTGGGTGACCATCTAGAATAATTTTTTGTGTTATTATAACATGCTTAAGGCTAAAGAATGCTCAAAGCTATAATAGCAATAACAATTACGCTTATATACGGCCCCATTGCACTTAGAACACTTTTGTGGTGAGTCACAGGATAACTAACCTTTTGCCTACAACAAGCTGGGTACTCATTTTGCCATCAGGTTTGAACTCAGATCATGAACAGACTTTTGGTTGTGGTAGTGCAGCTTAACCACTGCACCACAGAAGGCTATAATTCATTTTCAATGTGCCTTTTTAGGCTATTCGTCCTTGCATTTTTAGAATATAACTAGAACATCCTTTTTGATATTTTATCATACTTTTATGTAGATTTTAAATTATTTCTGCCTACAATTTGCCATAGATATAAGACTTTAGATGTCCTCACAACATTTAAATATTGTGTTTATGGAACATAGAATCAACAAAGATAAATAAAGCCTGTAGAATTAGACATGTTGATGTTGCCATGAAGTATTGCAACAAGGAAAGACTTTACCTTGATGTTCAGATGAATTTTGATATAATTGGAAATGACTATTTGGTTTCATCCTGGAATTAACCCTTTTATCAGAATAAATGCTAGCTGTGATGAATACGGTCTTCTGATTTTTCCACAGAGACTTATAAAGTTTTGTATGGGTCTTGGGGGAATGGTCACGTATGAGACGCCCTGACTGAAGAGCAACATTCCAAAGTGGAAAAATGATGGGAACGAGATCTTTTCCTCTTACTTTCCTTGTGACTCTTGGCACTCCAGGTGTTCTGGAACTTCAATTCCCAGAAGCCCTGATCACTCAGAATACTGACTTGGGCTTCTGGTAACTGAAGTCCAAGAACATCTGGAAGTGCTAAGTTTCGCCATCACTGGTGTAGAACTCAGGGTAAGGGGTGGTAGCGTTTCCAAGGGCTGGCTGCCCTCCCTTAGTCCTTTGATCTCCACAGGCCGAAAACACAGGCAGGAAACAGCATCTTCAGTGGTCTGACTTTTGTTGAGATGCAAAGGCACTCAGAGCAACCTAAGCAGAATGTGGCAAAACAAGAAACCTAGCTAACAAGTCAGAAGGGCTTTTAAATGCTAACCCCTAAAGAACACCCACATCCACCAGGCGTGGCGCAATACAGGCCTATTCCACAGAAGGAAAAGAAATCCAAACCAGCCAAGAAGCTCTCGCCTATCCTAATACGTTGCATATATCTCTCATTGCATCACCCCAAAGCCCATTCTCCACCTCCCTCCTGCTTCTCGCAGTGGTCACCCAATCCTAGCCCCATTCAGGGATAATTAGTTCCTTTACTCATCCTGATCCTTCTCCTCCCCCTGCTGCCTGCCCCTCCCGATGGAATCTCTTCCTCATAATCCTCTACAACAGGGGTGCCCAAACTACAGGTCTCCTTCCACAAGGAGGCAGAAGATTTTTCTTTTCAAGCAAACTTTCCTTCAGCGACCGTCTATCTCAGAGGTTTACTAAAATGTGACTACTTGTGCCTTTATGCTTTTATTTACTATTTTATATATGTTTAGTTTTCTTTTAATACGATAATCATTGTTTTTAGCTTTCATGTTGTTGCTTTTAAACGATATAAGCTGCTTTGGGTAAAAATAAAATAAAATAAATAATCCTTTGGCCATCATAACATTCCCATCTGGCTAGGAGTGGGGAGAAATCTGGGAATTCTTGCCCAGAAAATGTAGATCTCCAAGCTCTGGTTTCTCTGACCAGTGGAGGTAACCCAACTAGAGCCCTGCGCCATACAGTTCAACCTAATAGGGCAGTGATGGCTAACCTTGGCACTCCAGATGTTCTTGGACTTCAATTCCCAGAAGCCCAAGTCAGCACTCCTGCTGATCAGGGCTTCTGGCAATTTGAAGTTCAAGAACACCTGGAGTGCCAAGGCTAGCCATCACTACAATAGGGAGAAGGCTTCATCCAATTACCTGATGGCAAGTCCAACTCAACTCCGATCCAAGTCCCCTCCTGGAAGTCTGCCGGTCCAACATATCTCACGATTCCACTCTTGTTGGTCCCGATGGTCACATATTCACCCTCCTTCAGCCAATCTGGGACCTTGTTGGTTTCTTCTGAATCTGATGCGGCATCAACTTTTCCCTCCGAGTCAGCTTCACTGCCGTTGTCCTGGCTTGGCACTGGCGAATTCTGCCGGTTCTTCTCATCATCAGAACTCAAGCATCCCCCGGCCTCTCCTCCCAACATGTTGGAGAAGGAGCGGAGCTCTGATGTCCTTACCCTTTGGATTTTGAACGGAGAGATGCCACCACTAGACTGAGGGGAGAGGTCACTAAGAACTGGAGATCTGGAAGGTCCCATCTCCCCTATGGGTGTTGGCTTTGTATATCTGGCCACCCGAGGGGGACTCTCATCTGGTGAGGTCGCAGACTGCTGTGATGACACAAGTCTTTCCTTCAACTCTTTCTGCTTCGAAAGGGAAGTAGAAGGGCTGGCCAAAGCCTCCCCGGCTAGAGATGTAGCAGCTTGGTCCTCCGTTGGACTGACAGAAGAAGGAGCAGTGCTTGATTTTAAGCTGTCATCGCTGCCCTTAGTTCTTGATTGATCAAGTTTAAGGCCAGGGGTTCCTGGATCACCCTTGATAAAAGTTGAGCAAGAATCTGAAGCTAAAACTGGGCACGGTTTGATGGGAATGTCAGTTGTGGACCCTTGTAGAGGAGCTGTTGCAGGCTGGGGCCCATCATTCGTGGTGGGTGTCTGGCCACCATCATTTGCCTGTGTCAGAGCTTCTGAAAGGGTTGCTGTGGAAACACTGTGGGAGAAATAGCCACTGGAGGCTTCACTCAAGGGACTGGGCGGCCCTTCTTGAGAGTCCTGAGCTTGAACGTCTGCTGTGAGGGGTGGAGGTAAAGGCACCTTGGTAGATCTTTCTGGGTTCTTCTCCAGCTCTGTGGACTGTGAAGCCACCTCAAAGGGCTCTTTGCTCCCTTCCCCTGGAGTAGCCTGGAACAGACAGGGATTTAGGATCAGGAGAGGCCAGGATTACATTTTCAGAAATAAAAGCACCGGCGCAGGAAGACATGAAAATGCCTTTTCATTTTCTCAGGTCGCTTGGTCTTCATCCGACAAGTCCTTTTTGTCATGAAGGAAGAGACGTAAGAGAAGAACATGCACCCAACAGTGCTTCAATGACTGCTTTGAGGTATGCATGTATGGGACATAGGGTGGCCTCCTAGCCATATAATCTTTTAGATCCACTATCTAGAACTCAAAAGTAATCAGCTCTTGGGGGAGGAAGCTTTATTTTGCCATACTCGCTCACTACACCACTGACAAGGTCCCAAGCGGCCACCCACAACTGGGAAACTCCCTACTAAGGCAGGAGAGAGAGGCCTGCTCTTCCTGTTACAGAAGGCAGACATCTTTTGTACTTGGGCAACCTCTGGCAGTCAACCTGGGCAGCAGTTAAAGGGGCTGGGGCTGCTTGTTGTAAATCATCAGAACAGCTTTACAGCTGATGGCAACACATCCGTTATCTCCAAAGCGCTCCTCAACGTGGGGAAGGTGGAGTAGAAAGTTGACAACGAAATGAATAACTTCAATTCCCAGAAACCCAAGTCTCTGTAAATCCACACAAATGAGTTTACTGCGCGTACAGGCGGTAAACCTATCCATGTGGATTCACAGACTTGGGCTTCTGGGAATTGAAGTTCAAGAACACCTGGAGTGCCAAGATTTGTCATTACAGTTTTAGGGCAACATTCTCCAAATGAGCACATTCCAGATAAACTAGTCCCGTGATGGTGAACCTTGGCACACCAGGTGTTCTTGGACTTCAATTCCCAGAAGCCCAAATCAGCGCTCCAGCTGATCAGGGCTTCTGGGGATTGAAGTTCAAGAACAGCTGGAGTGCCAAGTTTGGTTACCACTGTACTAGACTATAAATTCTCCCATTCCCAGCCAGCAGTTGAATTTTAGGATCAGTAGTCGGGCGTCTGGAAAATGCCAGGTGAGGGAAGACAACTTAGAACCATAGAAACATAGAATCACTGGGTTGGAAGGGGGGCCTTTGAGGCCATCGAGTTCAACCACCTGCTCAATTCAGGAATCCGAATCCAAGTAGATATGACACAAGGGTTGCTTTCCAATTCTCTCTTGAATGCTTCCTATGTTGGAGCACTCACCACCTCTTGAGGGAGTGGGTTCCACTGTCGTACTGCTCTAATGGTTAAGAGGTTTTTCCTAATATTACGCCTATATCTGGCTTCCTGCAGTTTCAGCCCATTATTACGCATCCTGCACTCTAGGATGATGGAGAACAGATCCTCCCCTTCCTCTTTATGATTATCTTTCAGGTATTTGAAGAGTGCCATCATCATCATATCCCCTCATTCAGTCTCCTCTTCTCGAGGCTAAACATGCCCAGTTCCTTGAGTCTTTCCTCATATGTCTTGGTTCCCATTCCTCTGATCATCCTTCTTGTCCTTTTCAGTACCTGCTCTAATTTGTTTGCATCTTTCTTTAAGTGCAGTGCCCAGAATTGGACATGATACTCTACATGTGGTCTAACTAGTAGAGGGAGACTAGAAGTACAACATGGTTTTGGAGACTATAATTCTGTTAATGCAGCCTAAAACATCGGTGGCCTTTTTTTTGCAGCCACTAGGACTGCAGTGGATCAAGTGGCTAAGAAGACACTGACTGGAAGGCAGGAGGTCAGCAGTTCAATTCCCGAGTACTGCAGGACAGAATGAGCTCCCGTCTTTGTCCCAGCTCCTGCCAAACCAGCAGTCTGAAAGCAAGAAATTGCAAGTAGATAAATGGGGACCACTTTGGTGGGAAAGTAAACAGCATTCCGTGCGCTTTGGTGTCTAGTCATGCCTGCCACATGACCACGGAAACTTCTGCAGAAGCAGACAGTGCTGGCTCTTCAGCTATGAAACAGAGATGAGCACTGCACCCTAGAGTTGGATATGACTGGCTCTTGAGCAAGGGAAACCCTTACCTTTACTTTTACCTAGATCTAAACTAAATTTGAATTTGAGGTCTTGTAACTGAAATCTTAACAGATTAGACCTGTTACATTCATATTTGAATCTCTAGAAGTAACAACCTTCAATAAGTTTATGGTTTGCTTAAATATCAATACATTGAGAGGACTCTACAGAGGCAGTCTGGCTAATAGGCATTTACTTACAGAAAACCCGTTAGGATTAATAAATAAAGGCACCCAACACAAGAAATATGTCTTGCATTATTTACTGAAAGATTATTTATATTACGGGAATAGGCACTTGCTGTTTGAAAAGGATGATATATGTGAAAGATGCAAGATCTATACATCTCTCCTTGGTACTTGACTTAATTCATGAGAGAGATAAATCACCAATTCCAAGACAAGGGTCCCACTGCTGTACAGACTGATGTTCCAAACACTGGTCCCCTTTCCAAAGATGTTAAAGAGCAACATTATGAGACTGAACGGCACTTTCCAAGATCAGGTCATTTTAGCAATAAATATCTGGGAAACAATGTTGCAGGAAACGTCATAACGGGCTGAAACTACAGCGAGCCAGATATAGGCCTAATATTAGGGAAACCCTCTTAACTGTTAGAGCAGTACGGCAGTGGAAGCCACTGCCTCGAGAGGGGGTGGGTGTTCCAACGTTGGTCAACCCTCTGTCAGATCTACTTTGATTTGGATTCCTGTTGTGTTCAGGGAATGGGGCTTTAATGGCATAAAAGGCTCCTTCCCACTCAGTTATTCTATGGTTCTATGATTCTATGCTCTCTCTCTCTCTCTCTCTCTCTAGCAAACTTGAAAAGAACTTAGCATGAAAAGCCCTGAATCCAACTCTTTTTTGGGGAGGGAAACATGATAGCGATTTTGGCTTTTCAAAGCACTGGCCTTGCAAATGTAAAGACTGATTCAAATGCAGGGCCTGAATGAACTGGATGAGCACAGATTATTCTGGACAGAACTGGGATGTATTATTAAGCCACAAGTGGGGCTGCAAATGGGACCAGGGAACATGTTGCTTGCTGTGCACTCTGATGTGAAGCTGCCTCCGCCGGGAACTGCTTGAGGACCCAAGGTCAGAACAGACGCAAAGGTAAGGCAAAGGTCACCCTTGCTTGAAAGCCAGTCATACCTGACTCTAGGGTTCTGTGCTCATCTCTGTTTATAGCCAAAGAGCCAGCACTGTCTGCATCTGTAGATGTTTCTGTGGACATGTGGCAGACATGACTAGACACTGGAGTGCATGGAACACTGTTTACCTTCCCACCGAAATGGTCCCTATGTATCTACTTGCAATTTCTTGCGTTTGAACTGCTAGGTTGGCAGGAGCTGGGACAGAGACGGGAGCTCACACCATACTCAGGTATCAAACTCCAATCTTCCAGTCTCCAAGATCAGCGTCTTAACCACTAAGCCACTGCAGTCCCTGACACAAAGTTAAATGACCCCGAATAATACTTTTGGAGGCTATTATTCGGTTTTGGGCGACCTTCTATGAGGCAGGAAATTAAGCCATTCTTCTAGCTGATTAATGGGATATCAACTACAATTGCAAGAGAGGCTAAGACTGCAATTTAAAAAGGACAAGCATTCAAAGAGTCTAGTGCTGCCAAGAGACAAGTCCAGCACAGGAATAACCCATCAAGACTTTTAGAAACGGCCTTCTCAAACCCTTCTCTCCAACTCTCTTGGTTGTCTTGGACACTAACTTCTATAAGACAACTGAACATCTGTGTGAATGCAGCCCCTCTGCTGACCTCAGCATTACACTCTGCATCCCTTTAAAGAATAAGGCTAATAATAGCAATGAACAAAAAGTTGCTGCAACATCTGCAGAGTGCTCTTGGAAGCTTACCTGCCTCCGCTTCCCTGCGCTGGCATCAATGCTGGCAGACTGAACCATAATTCGTGGGACAGGCTGCAAAGAAGAAAAGGAAGAGAGGCTGCATAAACATATTCCATCCCTTGGAAGGCCAAAAAAAAAAAAAAAGAGTCTCCCAGCAAAAAGAGAATTGACAGCAGAAATACACCTAGTCCAGCGATAGCCAACTTTGGCACTCCAGATGTTTCTGGACTTCAACTCCTAGAAGCCCAAGTCCACACAAATGGGTTTACTGTGTATACAACCTTGGTACTTCAGGTGTTCTTGGACTTCAGTTCCCAGAAGCCCAAGTCTCTGTGAATCCACATGCATGAGTTTACTGCACACATGCACAGTAAACCCATTTGTGTGGATTCACAGATATCTTGGGCTTCTGGGAATTAAAGTCCAAGAATACCTGGAGTGCCAAGGTTCGCCATCATGGACCTAGTCCATTGAATCTGGAAGGATCTATTCAACAGACAAAAGTTGAAATCAACCTCCCCCTCCCTCCTGCTCCTCACAAAGATAGGATTCTTTCAGCCATTGCAAAATCCCACCTGATAGCTAAAATTCTCTCATACACGAAGGCTGGTATAATGCAACCTGAATCATTTCTGGAGGCCAACCATCTCGAGTTACGAAATTAGCCATACAGACCAGTGGTGGCAAATTTATGGCACACATGCCAGAGAGGGGATGCAGAATCTTCTCTGTTGGCATGTGCGCCATCACCCCAGCTCAAAGTTCGCCCCCACCCCTCTGCCTAGTAGCCCAATGGGAGTGCTTTCTCCCTCCCCCCAGCACAAAGTTCACCCTGTCCCTTTGTTTGGGCATTTGGTCTCTAAAAGGTTCCCTATCACTGATATAAGCATTTTCTGTTGCGTGCTAGGCAGCGTAACTCATCACATAATGGGTGTTATCTACAGGTTTCTTAATTTGAAGCAATTCATCTCCAAATATAATATGTTTTGAATTATGCTGGCATAACTACGCAAGAGGATTTTGGCTGGTATTTGTATGGCCTACCTGTCATACCTTTATTCTTCTTCTTCTAAGTCAGTCAAAGGAGTGGTTTATAAAAAAATTTCACTATTTTTTTAAAATAACAATTTAATTATTTATTTTGGTTTTGTTGCATGACTTATTGAGCCCTTGTTTACCATGGGCTCCATACACTTTTTCAATCTCAGCTTTCTCTGTTGGCTGTTTGTCCTCATTTGCTTTTCAGGTTCAGGAAAGATAACCCAGAAAAAGGAATGAGTCAGACTGAATGGGTTAAAAGGGCAAGGGCTTCTTCATTCACACACCACGGCCATCTTATTAACAGACCAAGAGGCACTGCGGTGAACCAAAAAGAAAAAGAAAAAGAGATGTGATTTCTTCCAATTTAAAAGCAGCGCATAAACAGCTTAATCAAAAAGCCCACTTTTAGGTACATAAAGCAGATTTCATCGGAAGCCAATCCGTTGGTTACAAGAAGAATCCTATTAGGCCACATTAATTCAATCTGACTAATTAGACAGCAGGAAGTTATTTCAATTATTTTATGTACCTTCAGAGAAATGCACTTGAATACAAGAGCAGGTTCCATTAATAGCTGCTTCCTTATTCTACAGATTAGTTTCTGAAACTGAGACAGAATGTCAAAGGCAGACACACTTGGCTGGTGGCTATTTCCCATCCATTCCAGAATTCTGGAAGCTGGACAGTGAGTAAAAGGAATAGAAAGCTGATTGGGAAAAATATTCCTTGTATAAAATGAGCATCTGCCTGAATCTCCAAGCACTTTACACCAAACCTTGGATATCTTGGAGTCGTTATTCAGCAAGGAGTCTGCACATTTATCCCTTGCCTTTATATACCAAATCAGCATTGGTATACATCTCCATGATGACATTCCGCACATGTAAATGGACTTGAGAAATCAAGTCCATTTGTGTGCGTTTATAAAAAACCATTTGGGTATCACGTCACCTGCTGTCTAGGTGGACCGAATGTGCCCTCTGCTTTCACCTTGCCCAGGGGATCTGGCAAAGGACGCTTTGGTGAGTTTTGCCCTAACATTGTTGGCAAGAGATGGGCAACACTGCCGAGTTAGACCACTCAACCTCCTGTGCCATGACAAGACTCTCACACCCAAACATATGCACAAAAATAATTTAAATAATTAAGATTATGCACTGAGCACAGCAGATTCTGGGCAAACTAGAAAATGACATGTACATTTGCCTTGAAGAGTCCTACTAGTGAATAGCTGTAGAGGTGACTGGCCCCTTATATTGGCTGCAATTAAGTTTCATGAATTGCACCAAGTATCTAACGCAAGAGTAGCATATTTAAAACACACAGAAGACTCTGCAGCAAGGATAGTAGCAGCTCCTAACACCAATGATACAACAGCTCCTTTTTTTAATTTTTAAAAAACCCCTCCTTTCCAATATGCATTCTTCCCAATCAACTAAGTCTTTGTTTCAGTCAATTAACTGGACATAACTATCAATGGATGCTTTTAGCTCTGCTAAATTCTTTACTGCCTCAGCAAGAAACCAGTGTGGAGAGCACTTTATCTGGGCCAAAGGTCACCTTTCTCTACCCTTCTCGGATGTCCCCTTCATTTAGAGAAAACTCCAGTCTTTTTTAGATGCCAAATCAGCACCAGAGCAGCCCAGTGTCTAAAAGGCAACTGGTCCCCAACAGCCTCTGCGCTTTGTTCATGTTAAGATGCTTCTCAACGGCAACTCTTTCCATTGCTCCTCACTTGATTCAACAGGCACCTCCTCACCCCTGTTCCTTGACTCAAGAGAACTCATTATACTACCTGTGTTTAATTATGCAGAGTGAATGGGGAAAAGAGTCATCAACCATCTTCTGTACTTGAAAATAGAGTAAAGGTAAAGTGCTATGTTGGCAGGACCTGGGACAGAGACAGGAGTTCACCCTGTCATGCTGCACTTGGGTCTCAAACTGCAGGCCTGCCAGGCTTCCAGTTGTCAAGTTCAGTGTCTTAACAACTGTGCCACTGCAGTCCTTATTTACACTGTACTTTCCCAATATTCAGCACTTGGCATAGCCCTGTCATTTGCTTCAAACAAATCCTTGCTACCACGCTCTTCATGCAAGTTGCTGCAGATGAGCAGATGTTCAAAGTCTTGTCTCTTGCAATGTTCAGAATGTCCATCACGCATCACTCGGGTCTCAAACTGCTGACCTGCTGATCTTCCAGTTGTCAAGTCCAGCATCTTAACCATGAAGCCACCGCAGTCCTTTTGCATGATATGATAGCCGTCTCCAAATATTTGAATGACAGTTTCATGGAAAATGGAACTGACTTGTTTTCTGCTGTTCAAGAGGCTTGAACCCAAAGCAGTGGATTCAAATGGCCAGGAAAAACTTTGCAGCGAGACAGGAGTCTACATATGAACAACCTGAAATTAAGAACTATTTGGCCCTAGGGGGTTACTAACAGATTAGGTAGTCATCTGTCAGGGGCCTGTATTTCCTAATTAAGGAGGCTGATAAACCTGAAGGTCCCTTCCAAATCTACGATTCTATAGTTATGTGAAGAGTATTACATAAACACTAAACAGTATTGTTCCTGGGTACCACTCCCCTCTCTTAAAGATTTAATGGAAGCCGAGTGGCCTCTGTTCGAGTTGGGGAACAACAGTGCCACTTAGACTTATTAGTACCATGTCTCTCTGAATGCTGTTTTTTTAAAAAAATTTAAGCACCAAGGGTTTTCAACTAATGTGATTTACGGAAACTTCAGTTCCAGCAACAATGGTAAAATTTATGATGGTGCACTTAATGTTGTGTGAGCATTGCCAAATGGAAAATGCACTTCTATTTTTAAGCGATGATTCTATGTCTCTATCCTGCATCTTCTCTGTGATAATCTCTGTGAATCTGGGCTGCCCTGGGGTAAGAGGAACGCTGACAAGCTCATGGAAATGGGAGGCTCCCCAAACGTGGGAGGTGAAAAGGTCACCAGAGTCACGAGGTGGAGGCATATCAGGAAGGGAAAATCCTACGGAGAAAGACAGATGGAATCAAATCTGGAGGCCTCCCATTTCAAGTAGGTGGCATGAGGGAACAGACCCATCTCATTTGGTCACCCTTGCTTGAAAGCCAGTCGTATCTGACTCTAGGGTTCGGTGCTCATGTCCGTTTACAGCCAGATGTTTCCGTGCACATGTGGCAGGCATAACTAGACAACGGGGTGTGTGGAATGCTGCTTACTTTTCCACCAAAGTGGGCCCACCTCCGGCGACTGATGGATCTGGATGGATTCCAAAGGGAACTGGGGGATGTTCCTCTGGATCAGCGACATGATTCACCTGAGGCGCTTGTCAACCTTTCGAACGGGAGGGTGAGGGCAGCCTTGGATGTGATCGCGCCACTACGGCCTCTCCATACCCGTGGCCAACGAGCCTCCCCTGGTTTACAGAAGAATTGAGGGAGCTCAAACAGGTAAAGAGACCCCGAGAGCGCTGCTAGGTGAAGACTCTGAGTGAGTCTGATTGAACATGGGTTAGAGCTGCTATTAAAGCCTACATTGTGGCGATAGAGGTGGTGAAACGTCAATATTTCCTCTGCGGATTTCCTTATTTCCTTATTGCCTCTGTGGATAATTGCCCACTGACCTTGTTTCGGGTGACCAGATCCCTCCTTGGTAGAGGGGGGTCGGGCCCCGGTTGGCAGGGATCTGCTGAGGCTTTTGCTGATTATCTGACAGAGAAAATCGCTCAAATTCGCTCAAAGTTTAATCCTGGCGTGGATAATGTAGAGCTGGGGTTGCCTGGAGTGCAATCTGGCCAGGTTATCTGGGATCAGTTTGATCCAGTTGTCCCTAAGGAAGTGGACAGGCTCCTTGGATTTGTTCATGCCACTGCCTTTGCATTAGATCCATGCCCCGCCTGGTTGGTTAGAACTTCCAGGGCAGTGACAGGCAGTTGGGTCGAATCTATTATAAATTCATCATTACGGGAGGGGGTCTTTCCAGCAAATTTAAAACATGCTCTGGTGCGCCCCCTCCTGAAAAAACTATCGCTCGACCCCGCAGTGCTTACCAACTACCGGCCTGTGTCCAACCTGCCTTTTTTGGGCAAGGTTTTGGAAAAGGCAGTGGCGCGACAATTACAGGGTGTCCTAGATGAAGTGGATTATCTAGACCCTTTCCAGTCAGGATTCAGGCCCGGATATGGTACTGAAACAGCATTGGTCGCGCTGGTGGATGATCTCTGGCAAGAGCAGGATGGTGGTCATCCATCTGTCCTGGCTCTTCTTGACCTCTCAGCGGCGTTCGATACCATCGACCACGGTATCCTTCTGGAAAGGCTCCGAGGATTGGGGGTCCAGGGCACTGTGTTGTCCTGGTTTTCGTCATTTCTGAGGGGGCGGACCCAGTCGGTGTGGTTGGAGGGCGAGGTATCCAGCCCAAGGCCCCTTTGTTATGGGGTGCCTCAGGGCTCGGTACTCTCACCTCTCCTATTTAACATCTATATGAAACCGCTGGGTGAGATCATCCGTTCCCACGGGGTGAGATATCATCAATACACAGATGACACCTAGCTATATATCTCGACCCGTGGGGACTCTAGTGATGCAGTGGAAATCCTTTCCAGGTGCCTGGAGGCTGTGAGGGTCTGGATGGGGGACAATGGGCTACAGCTGAGTGGCTGTGGGTCAAGGGTCCTGCGTTATCTCAGGAGCCACCATCTTTGGTTCTGGATGGGACGGTTTTGCCCCAAACAGACCTGGTGCGTAACTTGGGGGTCCTCCTGGACTCGCGACTACTGCTCAAAGAGCAGGTGGCAGTCGTGGCTATGAGGGTTTCTGCACAACTTCGTGCAATTTGCCAGTTACACCCGCTCCTAGATCGGGACTCCTTGCTCATGATCACACACGCTCTGGTCACCACCAGACTTGATTACTGTAATGCGCTCTACATGGGGCTGCCCTTGACGGCCATTCGGAGGCTTCAACTGGTCCAGAATGCGGCTGCCCAGGTTGTGATGGGGTGTGGGCGGTATGCACATGCCTCGCTGCTGCTTCGGGAGTTGCACTGGTTGCCAGTATGTCTCTGGGTGCAATTCAAGGTGCTGGTTATTACCTTTAAAGCCCTACATGGTAGTGGGCCAGGATACCTAAGAGACCGCCTCACCCCAAGAACATCTGCCCGTCCCACCAGAGCAGACCGGAGAGGCTCTCTAGTTGTTCCATCGGCCAGAGAGGTACATCTCTCAGGCTCTAGAAGGAGGGCCTTCTCTGTGTCTGCTCCGGCCCTATGGAACCTCCTGCCAATGGAGCTACGTCTCCAGACGGAGCTGCTGCCCTTTAGGAAGAATCTAAAAACATGGCTGGCAGGGCAGATATGGGGTGCAGGAGGTATAATGACCCCAGCACAATGGATGATCTGAGTCCCTCTCTTTCTCTACTTTTTAAATTAGTAGTTGTAGCATTTGGTGTGTTTTTAATCTTTTTTAGATTTTAATTTTAAATTTTAACAGTTTTAAGGTTTTTAGATAGAAGCTTTCACTTCCTAATTCTGGGCTCTACCTGGCCAGAGAAGGATAAGACTAACGTCCTCTGGCCGGGAGGAGGAATGGACTTCAGCTGTTTGTGCTGTGTTGTTTTTTCTGATTGTAAACTGCACTGAGTCACCATGGCGAGTGGGCGGCGATATAAATCTAAATAAATAAATAAATAATACCTACACTGCTAGGTTGGCAGGAGCTGGGACAGAGACGGGAGCTCACTCCATTGTGCAGTACTCAGATCTCGAACTGCTGACCTGCTGACCTACCAGTCATCAAGTCCAATGTCTTAACCACTAAGCCACCACAGTCCTCAATATATTCCCATTAAACATAAACATAGACATTCATTCAGCTACTATTCCTAACAGCTATGTGGTCAACCTATTGGAAATCTTTACCACATTTCTTGTAGGATTGTTCTCCCAAGATGAGAAAAGTACCATTACTGTCACAGCAGGTGATTTTTCTCTCTTCTGTATTCATTAAGTATGTGTTGGTTGTTGGGAAGTAAATACAGCCTTAATTTACAATTCTGATTGCCAAGATACATTTCTCTCAGGAAAATCCCTTTGTGTAGTAGGGTAAACAGGTTACTTATGGGAATACCCCTTTGACATCTAACAACCTATACTCCTTCAAATTTTTAATTTAAAAAAGGGATTTTGGGCTTTAAAAGTCGCAAACTGGTTTTTCCAATTTAAAACACCAAAATTGTTTTTTCCAGCCAATTGTTTTTTTCCGTTAACAAAACACAGAGTAGCAAATTATACATAACCAGTGCAATATTTTAAAAGGAAAATTAAAATGTCAGTTAGTCTTCTTGGATACACCCATCTCCTCCACAGGCTGCCAGCAAATCCAAAACATACTTCCATCCATGGCCCTACGTAAATTGGCTACTGCTCACAGACAGTTCTGGTTTTGAGCACTGAAGATCTTTATGCAATCCCAGACCTTTGCCTTCGTTGCTTCCCAAATTCCATTCTGAACCTAATCTTGACTGCTTGGTGTAACCGTCATCATCATTAACATGAGGGCCAGTGAGGTTTTAAATTGCTTTGATTGTGCTGTTCCAGTCTCATGAAACAGTTATTGCACATACTTAATATGCAATTCAAATACAGGTAGCTGATTTTAAAGCTAACCTTTATAAAATTGACAAATAAAAAAAATGATATTGAAATGCCATTTTCTGGTGGAGCAGTCGCTCTCAGACAAGACAGACACAGAATAAAATCATAAAGTCCCCCCCCCCCCCAAGCAGGGGTTCCCAACGTTTTCAAGCCGGAGACTAGATCACACTCTCTTAGTCAGCTTTGAGGACTGGATGGCCATTTTGCCCCCAACAGGTTCAATGGGGTGGGCATTTTGTTTCCCAAATGCCCTTGGAGGGGGGGCACATGAAATGGTGCCATGGGCTGGATCCAGCCCATGGGCCTTAGGTTGGGAATCCCGGCACTAAAACCTGCTGCTCTTCAGAGTTATACCTTACTTAAAGAGCATAATGTGTTCCACGGGATTGCTCTTTAAGCAAGTTTGCTCTTTAAGCGAAACACCATTGCAAGTTACCAATTGTGACTTCTGGGGGGGGGGGGTGTTGCGAACCCCGATTTAGTTGTTAAGCAAGTTTCTGGTTGGTTTTATTTGTTAAGTGAGGCGACCATTCAAAGAAAATTATGCTCTTTAAGTGAGTTAGTCTCTAAGCTCTTTATGCGAGGTTTTACTGTACTTTTGCCTAGACCCTTGGTCTGCAAATAGTGGCTCTCCAGGTGTTTTGGACTTCAATTCCCAGAAGCCTCGATCAACAGTAGTGCTGACTTGGGCTTCTGGGAATTGAAGTCCAAAACACCTGGAGAGCCACTATTTGCAGACCACTGGCCTAGACCAGAGAAAGGGGCATTATGGGGGGGGGGGCTTAGAAACATGTTGTCAAACCTCCCTCAAAGCAGGCTGTGCCTTATGTCTTGAGGGGCGCTCCTAAATTTTTGCAGCACAGAAAGAGCAGCAAAGATATAGCCTCCTTTGAAAAGAAGGAATGCAGGGAGTACTTATAAGGTTTTGAAGCATCATCCATACTTCTTCTACATGGCTTCCCAAAATGTGATCCTGCCTGAAAATAAGGTGCAGATTCCATGCACACTTCCATGGGAGGCAGATATGGAAAACCCCATCTGTCCTGAGGCGGTGGCTTCCTAGACATAACCTTTCACTGTGCGTCACTAAGAACCCCACAGGTAAGAATGACTTCTAATCAATATTCTTCTTATTGGAACCCTGACATTTTCCTTTCCTCATGGTAACTTGACAATAAGCCACCCACATTGAATCTATTATACACAATCTAAAGGCTTCCCATGTTCATTGTTCATCACTACAGGACACGCCACTTCTTGCACGGGTGAAATCTAAACACCTCTAACGTTACTTATTCGGGGATGGATTCTCGCCTTTTTCTTTGTTTGGATACACAGACGGTTTCCCTCTGGCACCTGCACAGTTCAGGTGTATTAGATAGAAAACCACATCTGTATGGAAACATTCTACACATGGGCTGCAAACCTCCAGGCCAAACAAATCCTAGAAAAGGAATCAACACCAGAGTGATTTAATATAATTATCTATGGCTGGTGGCTTCTGCCCAGCATAACTCGCCTTCATTTGCAGTAAGTATTTGTTGTTGTTCAGTCACACAGCTGAATCCGACCCTTTCAGACCCCATGGATCACTGCACTCCAGGCTCCTCTGCCATCTTCTGTAGCTCACCCAGATCTATGCCCACTGCGTCAACGATGCCATCTGACCATCACATCCTCTGCCGCCCCCTTCTCCTTTTGCCTTTGATCTTTCCCAGTATCAAGGCCTTCTCAGGCGAGTCCTCTCTTCTCATTTGGTGGCCAAATACTTGAGCTTCAGCTTTAGCATTTGCCCTTCCAAGGAGCAGGTAGGGTTGATTTCCTTTAGGATGGACTGACTGGATCTTTTTGCAGTCTAGGGGACTCTCCAGAGTCTTCTTCAGCATCACAGTTCAAAGGCATCTATTCTTCTGTGCTCAGCCTTCATTATTGTCCAGCTCTCATAGCCATACATTACTATTCAGCAGGTATGCATTACACCAAAATATACTGTGGTATTATTATGAAAAGTGAATTTGCTTATTAAGTTAGTTGGCTAATTTTATCTCCCACTTTTCCTCCAAAGAGTCAAGGCTCTTCTCCCCTCCACTTTATTCTCCCAAAATGTGGGTTAAGAGACTGTGACTAGCTCCCATCAATTGAATGAGTTTTGAAGTCAGGTGGGGATTCGAACTCATCTCACTCAAGTCCTGGTCTAACCAGTAAACCACACTGCTTAATAACTGCACAAAATGGTTACTAATAGGGAATACCTCCTTAATGTTTAGTAACCCACACTCCTCAAAAATTCCCTGCTAGTGAGAACCAATCTCTCTGCTGGTGAAAAACAAAATCTGAAGGACACTTAAAATTAACCTTCAAGTGTCCCAGTTGAAATTATAATAGACAATATTATTTAATGAACAAATAACCCTGAATTTTAACAACTTCCCAAACTATGCAAGGTTTTTTTTCCTGATATGCCTGAACCACAGACTAACACGGCAACTATTCCAAAAAATATACAAGGTGGGAAATTCAGCCACTGACTCACACAATTTGCAACTTGTATCCAAACAATCACTGTCTATTTATCTTGACGCCATGCATAAGTGATTGCTGTGTAATCTCAACCTTATATTTGAGAAGTAGAATGGATCCACACAAGCTCACATAAAAATATAGCAGTTAGTCTTTATGATGCCAGTGTGTTGTTGTTGTTGTCATCTTCATCATCATCATCATTGGTGTACACAGGCCACCAGCTGTTCGGACCAGAGTTTTGCAACCCCACTGCTCAAGTTGGTGGCGAACTTTGGCACTCCAGATGTTCTTTGACTTCAATTCCCAGAAGCCCAAGTCTCTGTGAATCCACACGAATGGGTTTACTGCATCCCATTCGTGTGGATTCACAGAGACTTGGTCTTTGGGGAAATTAAATCCAAGAACAGCTGGAGTGCCAAGGTTTGCCATCACTGTCCTAGTCCGTCAGGTCTTGTCTGATAATGTAGCTAATTCCTAGTAGTGTTACTCTCTGCAACTGCTCTATCATGATTTTATCAATGCAAACCCAACCCTTTTGGGATTTCTCCTAGCACTCCCATCATGACTGATATCATCACTGTTGCTCTTTCCTCCCAGAGATTCTGTACTTCAGTTCTCAGATCCTGGTATCCCAGGATTTTTTCAATCTCTTTTTCATCCACCCAGCCATCACTTGGGATTGCCACATCAACCAGTTTAACCAATAGTTTTCAACCACAGTAATGTCTGAGGTGTTTGTGTTCAAGCTTCCTATTAGTTTGGATCTTAAAGTCCCACAAGATCTTAACCATCTTATCCTCATTCTCAGCCAGCTTTCCAATATTTGTGTTCCCACCAGGAATTCAAAGATTGCATTTTGTAATTCTTGCACAACTTCCAATGTAACATTGCTGCAACTCAGTTATGGCGTCCTTTGTAGTCTGTCTGTGCGATTTTACTGCATCCACTGATAATGTGTTCCGTTGATTCACCCATTTCTTTACAAAGCCTAAACTTAACTGCTAGCACCAGTTCTTTTTTCCAATTTTTGCTTAATTATGTTGGGGTTTTAATTATTATTGTTGTTATTACTTTTGTTTCATTTCTTGTCTGAGCTTCCAAAAATATCAATGTTAAAGGTTAGGAGAATATGTAAAGCCTATGTGGTGGTCAGGGGTTTTAATGAATCCCCCACCCCAAAATTAGCTTCAGTTCTGAGAATAGTATGGCAAAATAGAAAATAAGACAGGGTCAACAAAGGAACACTTTGCTTTTAGCTGTTTTCATCAGTCCTTTCTAAAGCAAATGATTCTTTTTCTCTATTACAACTCTACGTAAACAACATGGTTTTACCTGCTGGGCAAGAGGTGAGAGCTGCCTGCCCTTCTTCTCATCTCTAGCAGGAAACAGAGATTTAAGTAGCTTTGGCATTTGAGGCACAAGGGACTTCACAGGGTTCAAGTAAGAGGCGGCCAGGCTGCCAAGTCCTGAGAACAAAACAAAATAAAAACAAAAATATAAAACAGTGTCATTCCTTTGTAGATTACAGATTCCCAATGTCTCTGGAATACACTTTCAACAATTTCTGAGACTCCGGGCTGGTTTTGCTAAAGCTCAGGGGTCTCAAAAACACCCACTAAGAACTATTATTTGATTTCTTTAGGGCGGGGTGCCCCAACTACGGCCTAATAATCCGGTCTGCAGCGATCCCGGAAGCAGAAGTAAAACGTGCCCGCACATGTGCAAAACACTGCCATAAAGCACCCATGGTTATCATAAATGCATTTACAGCAGCAGCAGATGCATTTACAGCAACATTTTGCACAAGTGTGGGTGCATTTTACTTTCACTTCCAGTGGGAGGAACCATGTAACCAACCTGCTGAATCATGTGACTGGCCCTCAGCCCAAAAAGTTTGTCACCCCTGCTTTAGGGAATGTATGTTCCTTCACCACACAATTATCTCTTATCTTTGGTGGTGCTTTTCCTGGTGAGCATGAGGGGCTGGTTGCTCTCACCTCACTTTGGGCAACTGTGCCATCATTTGCGGAGCCAAGGACTTCTCCATGAGATGGGAGTGGAGACAGTTCTGACTGTTCTTGATGGCAGGTCTGGTGAAGTTCTTGCAATGGGCACAAGACTAGACCTGATGGTCTTCACTGAGGCAGAAAAGGCACTTAGAATGTCCGTCTGTGCTTGACACCTTGGCTCCGCAGGAAGTACACTTCTTGAACGGCCCCATGGAGGCCTTTCAGAACTGGAGTAAAATTTTGTGGCTGACCGTTGCCCAGTCCACGAGGGGCTGAGTGTGGTGTTCGCTGAAACCTTAAAAATTTGAAGAAGCTCTTCAGAAAAATTCGTCCAAGGACAAAGGTGTCTATGAGGATAAGACCTCGCGAATGGGAAAACATCTTGTTCTGGTAGGGCTTTCAGAGTTCAAATGCTTTGGGGGGGGGGGGAACCGGCTATCTCTTGAGCATGCTGCTCCTGAAGCAGAAACAAGAGAACTGGAGAGGAAAGGCAGAATGGGGCAAAGGGTGGGTGGACATGGTGGGTGGCCCTAACAATTTGATTTATTCAATCAGCTTAAAAGCCCCAAGGATGGCTCCACGCATGCGCAGAACCCATCAGTGTGCATTCACAGAGACCACGAAGAAGAACTCATAAAAGTCGCAAAAATACAGAGGCCAGCAAGTATTTAAAACTCTTATGCACCAACCTTACAGGGAATAGGACACAACCTTTCACTGATTCAGGCAACTGGTCTATGACCATCATCAGCAATCCAAGGTGTCAAGAAGGATTCTTTCTTAACCCTATCAGGTGTTCCTCTCTTATCTCCCATCTAAGTGCAAACCCAATCTGATGCTGCTTAGCTTCCAAACTCAAACAAGACTGGTATGTTCTTGGTGATATGACAAAATAGTCAAGAGGCTTCAACTATCTTATTCTAACATACAAGACCAGCTAGCCAACCCATTCCACATTTGGGGGGGGGGGCACCAGTGGAGAGTCCCCGGGATGAGTTTTAGCAGCTTGGACCTTGTTAATGTGGGCTTACAAACCAAAAGCCTTCCCCAGCAAATCCCATTTCCCTGGCAAGATGATACAAGGAATTGTGGCCCTAGGCTCCCTATATGTTACAGGAGGGCACCATGGGTGTCTTGGGAATGTCTTTACCTGGATCTGGAGAACCATTCTGCTGAGGAGAACCTGAGAGGCTTGCTCTGGACCGGTTGGAGTGTTTTGAGCTTTGTGACACATCTTGCTGACTTTCCCAACGGCTCTAAAACATTTAAGAAGAAAGAAAACAGGCAGAGAGGTATAGACCAGAAGCAAAAAAAAAAACCCCTCAGGAAGACCTTGGTAAACGACTCAAAAGCTATCTTACGCAGAAAGAGAAAGCAAGCAAGAGCAGAGATTTTCATCCCAAGAAAAGTTTCATCTACTAGTAAAAGGGAAAGAGGTGGGAAGCCCTGTGTTAAAAGATGATGGAATCTCTCTTCTGATATAAAATCCATCTGCAGCTAAAGAGGTATGGATCCGGTCATTGCCTGAATGGGAAGCCCATTGGAAATCTTATGGAAGACGCCTTGGGTTTGATGACACAGCATCACAAAAAAAATAAATATTGTCTGTCATTTGGTCTAATCCAGGGATTCTCAACCTGTGGTCTGTGGGCCGGATGCAGCCCAGGACACCATTTCATGTGCCCCCACCCCATCCTTCACCACACCCGGAAGTGCCATGTGGTGGTGGAAGGGCAAATGGCTATCCAGCTCCTAAAGCTGTCTGAGGGAACGTGACCCGGCCCCTGGCTTTAAAAGGTCAAGAACGCCTGTTCCAATCCATGTGTCCTATACTAAATCAAGTGTGCTCAATTCAAATCTGAAGTCTGATTCTGCCTAGGACATCAGGATCTTAAGTCAATTACACGTATAGACACGACTGTCCAGTTTATTAGCACAGCTGTACTCCCTCATCTTTAACTCAAAACAGACTCACTATGGCCTAGCTATACTATCCAATAAGATGGTTTCACACTAGAAATAAGCCCTTGGTCCATCTCGTCTTATATACCTATTTCTGACATCAGCTCACTGACTTTCCCAGACATGCCCGACCACTGCTGGAACATGCATACCACCAGGGGATGTGATTCAGCTAAGGTGGCAGCAGGCATAGTGGTAGCTACAACTGTTATAATATTCTTATGTAAAACATTTTTAACAAATTGCCAACAATTTGAACAGCTACAGTACGCCTACAATTTAAAATCTGTACGTGATAGGTAAGTTCTGAGTTTAGATTTGGAATCAGCACACGTAATATCATGTAAATCACATGTGTTATTCCCAGTAGCAAAATCGTTGTTGTGCAATGTGATAAGGAAGGTAGAATGTGAATGCAGTAAATAAAAATGCACTCTTCCATTCGACGCCTGTGTTTCTACAAAGGACCACAGAAATCTCTTGGCATCAGGGCTCCCTACATTTCCTTACGATACCCTCTTTCACTGCTAGATTGAATACTCAGAGTGAGAAGTGGCAGCAGTACAGGCTGACATGGATTTTGTATAGCCATGATTGGGAGCTTGTACTGAAGTTCGGGCACAGAAGTCTAATCCTTCCCTGCAATATGGAGACTGAGCCTTCTCCGCTGCACTGTTGAGTACCAGCCATTCAACAGGGATTCCACGGCAGGACTCAAAAGGGATCGACTATGTTTGCAAGGCTACTGTAACGTTTGCCAAGAGCAAAGCTTCTGTAACGCTCAAAACAGTTCTGCCACAGTTCCATAAAAGATAAGAGCATAGCTGCCATGTGTCAATTAACAATGTGCGGTCTGGAAACAGGCCACTGGTGTCTGGGACCATCTTAAAAATACACTGAAAATCTATGGATCATGATTAGTCTATGTCAGTGGTTTCCAACATGGGGCACATGCCCCACAGGGAGACTTCCATTCCCAGAAGCCTAAGTAAGTACACTGGCTGATCGATGCTTTGGGAATTGACTTAGGCTTCTGGGAATTGAAGTCCAAGAACCCAGGGTTGGGGAAGACTGCTCTGTGAATCCACACGAATGGGAATAAATCCACATGTACGTGCAGTAAACCCATTCGTGTAGATTCACAGAGCAGTCTTCCCCAACCTTGGGTTCATGGACTTCAATTCCCAGAAGCCTAAGTCAGTGCATTGGCTGATCGGTGCTTTGGGGGATTGTCTTAGGCTTCTAGGAACTGATGTCCAAAAACCAAAGGCTGGGAAACACCCAAGTCTAAGAGCAAGTGGCAAGAAATCCTACTTAGCCTGCAAAAACATTTGGAGGCAAATTGTTGCAAGTTACAGAGTCAGCTTAGACTCTCTGTGCTGTGCACTGAGTTCCATTGCAGTAAAAGGCCGCCTTTGCTCAAAAGCCAGACGTATCTGACTCTAGGGCTCAGTGCTGCTTATCTCTGTTCATAGCCAAAGAGCCAGGGCTGTCCGTGTCTGCAGACATTTCCGTAGACATGTGGCAGGCATGACCTACATTGGAGTGCATGGAATACTGTTTACCTGCCCACTGAAGTGGTTCCTATTTAAAGGTCACCCTTGCTCGAAAGCCAGTCGTATCCAACTCTAGGGCTCAGTGCTCATTTCTGTTTCATGGCTGAAGAGCCAGCACTGTCTGCTTCTGCAGACATTTCTGTGGTCATGTAGCAGGCATGACTAGACACCAGAGCGCCCAGAACGCACACGGGTCCCTATTTATCTACTTGCGATTTCTTGCTTTCAAACTGCTAGGCTGGCAGGAGCTGGGACAAAGACGGGAGTTCATTCCGTCCTGCAGTATTTGGGTATTGAACTGCTGACCTGCCGCCTTCAGTCAGCCTCTTCTTAGCCACTTGAGCCACTGCACTCTAATTTATCTACTTGCAATTTCTTTCAAACTGTTAGGTTGGCAGGAGCTGGGACAGAGACGGAAACACCCTCCGTCATGCAGCACTTGGGTCTTGATCAATACAGTGCACAACAGGTAATGCCTACATTGATGTTGTAATTTGCAGCAATTTCTGGTCAAACATGACACCATCTGCTTTATGTAAGCCACAGTGGGCAACAGGATGACACTTTAGAAAATACTTATCGGCTTCAGAAACAAATGCATCCAGAGTGCGGCAGCAGATATAAAATTAAGTGAAGAGCTTTTCAAAAAGAACCCAAGGAAAAAGTAAACTTTTTTCAACTGAAAGCTTGGGAAAAGCCAAAGAGTAACATCATCGTTTTCTAGATCCTTTGATCCTCTCAGCCAGTGATGGCCAACCTCAGCACTCCAGGTGTTCTTGGATTTCAATTTCCTGAAGCCCTGATCAGCCGGATGCTGACTTGGGTTTCTGAGAACTGAAGTTCAAGAACAACTGGAGTGCCAAGGTTGGCCATCCATGGTCTAGGCCAACTTGCTGTGGGTCGCTGTCTCTTATTACTTTTAGGGACTCATGTCATGGTGAAATCTGTTACATTTCCTACATCAATCCAGACAGCTATATTACCACCACATAGACCAGAGGTTCCCAACCTTTTCAGGCCGGGGGCCCAGGTCACGCTCTCTCAGTCAGCTATTTTGCCCTTCCTGCACGATGGGGGTGGCCATTGTGTTCCAAAAGCTTCAAATGGGGAGGCCATTTTGTTTCTTGAATACCCTTGGAGGGCTGGGGGGCACATGAAATGGCCCTGCAGGCTGGATCCGGCCCATGAGCCTTAGGTTGGGAACCTAAGGAACCAACACTCATTTGGATAGAAATCCACCCAAGCCCACCCCATTGCTTTGTCTACCAAATGGTCTCTGCCTGTCTTGCCTCTCCCTCTCATAAACATGTACGCACTTCTCCTGTGGTAATGTTAAACTCAGAAGGACTGAGAATGATAAGAAATTGGCCCTTCCAAAAAAAGGATTACGACAGAAAAACGCAGGAAAGAACTCATCCATTATTCGTCTGGGGAAAACCTTTGCCAAACGACTGGGCACAAGGTCAAACTTCATTAAACTAATTCTCATCAGCCACTCTTAAGAACATCATGCTCTCCGCCTCGCTGTGGCACAAGGTCATGGCTGTGAGATTTGGGCACTTCCCAAACCATCCTTCCAATTCTTCTCTCTCTTTCTGCAGTTTCCAATTACTCCCGTGTAAGTGTTACATAAAGTTAAGGTTGCCCTTGCTCGAAACCCAGTCGCGTCTGACTCTAAGGTTCAGTGCTCATCTCCATTTACAGTCAAAGAGCCAGTGCTGTCTGCATTTGAAGACATATCTGTGGCAGGCATGGCTAGACACAGAACGCTGCTTACCTTCCCACCGAAATGGTGCCTAATTATCAAATTGCAATTTCTTGTTTTTCTACTGCTAGGTTGGCAGGAGCTGGGACAGAGGACAGGAGCTCACTCCATCATGCTGCACATGGCGCTCAAACTGCTGACCTGCCGACCTTCCAGTCGTCACGTTCAGTGTCTTAACCACTAAGCCATCGTAGTCCATGGTGTAAGTCTTTGGCCAAATTAAAAAAAAATTCTGTGCCTTGGATGCCACAAGGCTGTGTGAGTCTCTTACAGTGGAAACAACAAGAAAGCAGATTGCACCTTCAAAGTCAAACTAATCATCAGTTTTCATGGACTGGACTGTAGCTCATTTGCATCTGAAGAACTGGGTAACAATCCATGAACATTTATCGCACATAAAACCAACTACCACAGTGGTTAAACTGCTCTACTGATGGGACCCAAGGTTGACTCAGCCTTCCATCCTTCCAAGGCCAGTCAAATGAGTACCAATGCTAATTAATCTGTAAACCGCCCCAGAGAGTGCACTAAGTGCTATGGGGCAGTGAGGTAAAGGCCGCCCTTCCTCGAAAACCAGTCGTATCCGACTTTGCTCATCTCTGTTTACACCCAAAGAGCTGTGTCTGCAGACATTTCTGTGGACATATGACAGGCATGACTACACACTGGAGAGCACGGAATGCTGTTACCTTCCCACCAAAGTGGTACCTATTTATCTACTTCTTGCTTTCGAACTGCTAGATTGGCAGTAGCTGAGAAGAGACGGAAGCTAACTCTGTCATGCTGAACTCAGGTCTCAAACTGCTGACCTGCCGACCTTCCAGTTGCCAAGTTCAGCGTCTTAACCACTAAGCCACTGCAGTACATAAGTTTAACTGCTATTGTTATTTTTAAGGTGCCACCAAGTCGTTGCTTGATAGGGCTTCACTTCCTTCCACCAGAACTCACAAAGAGGAGCGATTTCCCCCCCCCGGGGGGGGGGGGGCAACCAATATAGCCCAGCTAGGTGAGTGGTGAGTCAGAAGAGATGGCTCCACTCTCGTCACTGAGCAATGCCCTGTTGAGCTTATTTATTTATTTATTTATTTATTTCAATTTATATCCCGCCCTACTCAGTAAAAACCAACTCAGGGCAGCTCACAACAACAAAACAATCAAAAATATAATATGATACAACAAAATATAACAAAAGAAACAATACTATCGATAATACAATCGGCAAAACAATGTAGCCAACAAAATCAAATAATAAAAAGTAGCAATACAATTAATCAAGACAAGGTCTCTTCCCCACCCACAGCTGCTGGCAATTCTCTTCCTCCAGGCATCGGTGACGGGGTGGGCGGGTGGGCGGGAGATCCATCTCCCCACCGTAGCTTCATCTACACTCCTCTGGGTGTAGATAGTGGAGCCCAGAGGGTGGCGGGAAACAGAAGACTAGCCTAAATAGACCTTGGTCTGAGACAGAGAATCAATCTGAATACTATTAGACAAATACTATCCCTGAGCAGAACACAAACAGATTAGCTGAGGACCATTTCTGACCGCACCAACCGGCCCTTTTAAAGGGTGCTCACTCTCAGTCTTAGAACAAAAATGGCACACTATGGCCAAACAGATCTGATTTTTTTTAAAAAAATCAACTGCTAAAATGTTTTATCATGGACTTTGCTTGCAGAGAAACTAACCAACTTCTTGCTATATCTGTCAAATTCACATATTATCAAGTTTCCTCTTCCTAAGTGTGGCAAAAGCAATGCAAAGAAGCCTTCATCCTTCCTTCCTTCTGTCTTACATATTATCACTAAGAAAATAACCAGAATGTCATGTCACATTTTTGTAGACAGATGCCTCAGTGGTTCCCTGGATTAACAGGATTGAGAAGTGTCTTCACAAGGTCCCACATGGCTGGCAAGCCACCAACCCTAACTTCATAATCATGAATGGCAGATCATAGAGGGATTAAAAGAAAACCTCCTGGTTTAGCTGTCAGTCTGAGAAATGCAAGGAAAAGTCACCTGGCAGACCACAATCCATGGCTCTTGGGTGTAAAGCACACAACCCAGATCTAAGCTAAACCACACAGATACAGTAATACCTCGGATAACGACTGCATCGGATAACGCTAAAATCGGATAACGATGCAAAATGTCTAAAGAAATTTTGCATCGGATAATGATCTGTTAGCATTATCCGATACAGTCATTCTTAGCAGCAGAGGGGCTGGAAAGCTGAACGGGGTTCTCCATTTAGCTTCCCAGCCACCCTGCAGCTACGGAGGCAGGGGTGGGGTGGCTGGAAAGCTGACGGAGGGCTCCCCCGTCGGCTTCCCCAGCCACCCCACAGCTGCGGAGGCAAGGGCGGGTGGCTAGGGAAGCTGACAGGGAGTCCCTGTCAGCTTCCCCAGCCACCCTGCAGCTGTAGATCGGGTCCTCTGATCTCTCTAGAGCAGGCAGGGGACACGATCCAAGCTGTTTCTGGGCTTCCCCGACGTCCTGAGCCAGTGCAGCAAGCCAGAATGTCAGGGGCTGCACTGGCTGGGGACGTCAGGGAAGCCCAGAAACAGCTGTAGATCGGGTCTTCCCACCTCCCTGGACCTGGCAGGGAAGTCAGAGAGCCCGAAATGGGTAAAAAAAGGTCCATTTTTTTTACACACAGACATGCCACACAGACATGCACCAGTCATCATTTCAGACCAGAGGTCTAAAGGACATGTTGTGAGAAGCAACTCCCATCTGTCCCTTATTGCTGACCAGGCTGTTGGGAGTTGAAATCCAAAATATCACAGCGCCAAAAGTTTCCCATTTTTGCCATAGGTTTCACTTCTAGGGGCTAAAGTTATTCTCTAAATCTCTGTATGAAATCAGTGGCCCTGTGTAAACAAAGAATGGTACCAACAGCAAGACCTCCTCCGCAACTACTGAGATAAAAAGCAGGCAAGTGACCCATCTCAAAAGGGCAGCCACCTTTGCTGTAGTATGTCCACCACCACCACCTCCTTCCAAAGAATGATGCTTACTCTGAGGTTAACAAAGCACAAAGGGGAAAATGAGGCACTGCACAGCATTTCTGAAGCGGATTGTTAAGGGTTAGGTTAGAGCAAAGGGGTTCAAGACAAAGCACTCCACAAGGGGATAGTATATTTATCCCATTCATTAGGTGGGCCTAATGAATTCGTTACCTCTGGCAGGACTTTTGGAAACTGATACATGCAAATGAGGAGTGGATATCGTTGAAGGGTTAAGAAACAAAAACATAAAAAAGAACAGAAAGAGAAATAATGAAAACTGAGATCATGAATGGTGCCTTCTGCTTTGAAAAAAAACATGGTACTGTAGTTGAAACAAGGAACGGTCCATTTCCATGGGACATTTGCAGATCTTCCAAAAGCAGGGAGTTAGCTAAAAATATTAGCAAGATGAAAGACGGATACTTTTTAGCACATGGGTGCCCAAACTATGGCCTGTGGGCCGGATCCGGCACCCAACACCTATTCATCTGGCCCAGGAAGCCCTAACCCAACAGCTTCAAATGCAATGCTATTTTGTTTTTTGAATGCCCTTGGGGGGTGGGGGGTACATGAAATGGTGCCACGGGCTGGCTCCAGCCCACAGGCCAAAGGTTGGGAAACTCTGATTTAACTCTCCCCCCCCCCCCCCCAAATCAGTAGGATTTAAAAACTTCTTAGCTTTGAACACAAAGCATGGCTCATTCAGAACATGGCAACATTATACTTTTGGATTTCCAGAATCAACCAGCCAGGCAGGGTACTTGGAGCTCTCATCCAAGAATGTAACTTTTCCAAGTTCTATTCTCTGTTAAACCTCTAACGATGAAACTGTGTATTGATTGAATTGTTCAAACATCATATATGATGACATTTCATTAAAAAAACCCATTTCACAGGAAATCTTCCTATTCATAGCTGTTTCGTATTAAAGTTATTGCCTAACCTAGAGTGTAACTGCAATAAAGTAAATTTAGAAGGTGACATCATTTGCAGAGAACCTGGGACAATGTCCCACCTACGAGTCATCCTCATTCTGCCAAAAATATATATAAAAAGATCTATACAGATTAAAGCCAGTTATGGTCAGTTTCTAATCCATGTTGATGGCAGCTATCAACCGTCTGTTTGACCTCCCTGGTTGCTCCCAACGTGTATGGTAAGTCTGAGAGAATGTGCACCAAGGAATACTGGCTCTTGATTCTCAAAGCACAGGATGGGATGTCCAATAATAAAAATGTATTGCTTATTTTCAGAAACGGCCTTTTTTTTACAGCAAACCTGGAGGTACAAGGGGAAAAAATAACTCCAGGAATAAACATATAATAGGACTAAAAGATTCCAGGATCTGCAAAGTTCCAACAGGATTTAGGTTCCAAAGATAGTGTCTTTTATTGCAAGTTATCAAATAACACCTAGTCCCAAAAAAAGGTAATTTGAAAATCATTTTGAAGCTTCTCAACAGTCTTGCCTTAGATTAGACTGTTCTATTAAAGCAAAAGTCTAAGCAATTTAAAAAGCAAGAGCACATAAATACTTCTTGAAACAGCTTTTGGAATATTATTATTAAAAATATTTACAATATAGCTTTCCTAAATGTGTTCAACTTCCAAATAATGCCCAGAAAAGAACCGGATTACAGTATTATTGTTTTTAAAAAAAACTGAATTCCTTAATGTCAAGTTTACGAAATGAGACATCCCTTACATCCGGCATAGTTCAGCCCTGAATGGAAAACAAGGACATCCCTCTAATTACGATCTGTTTTCTTTAACTATAGCAGGGGTGCCCAAACTATGGCCTACAGGCCAGATCTGGACCACAGCACCAATTAATCCCACCTGCGCTGCTCCCAGAAGCAGAAGCAAAACATATACAGAATGCTGGCATAAATAACCCGCGGCTGTCGTAAACGTGTTAACAACAGCCACAGGTCATTTACGGCAGTGTTCTGTGCATGCACAGGCATGTTCTCCACATGCGCATGTACATTTTACTTCTGTTTCTGGGTGGGAGGAACCACGTGACCGGCACGCTCAACCACATGACCAGCCCATGGCCTGAAAAGTTTGGGCACCCCTGAACTACAGGGTGGTAGTTTTTAGCGTTTTCCTGAACTTTCATTGACTCCCGTTAGGAAATTCAGAAAGCTTACCTTGTAAGTAGCAAGGCTATATGGTGGAGTGAGATCTTGGCGACTTCCAGAGAGCTAAAAATTTGGGAGGAAAAAGGAAGTGAGAGATGTCAAAATTGGGCCCTGAAAAATTCTAGATGGATAAACAGCAGTGGGCTTAGAACAGTGGTTCATGATGTGGGGCACACGCACTGCAGGGGGACTTCTAATTCCCAGAAGCCTAAGTCAGTCCACTGGCTGATCAACGCTTTTGGCAACTGGCTTAGGCTTCTGGGAATTGAAGTCCAAAAAAACCCAAAGGTTGGGGAACACTGGCTTAGAGGCCATCAGAGTCAAGAGATCCATAGCTACACCACATTAACAAAATCCTTCTAGTCTGAAATATTCTGTCACTCCTCCCTTCTTTTTTCCGCCCCACCATGAGCCTATCTGTCTCCTTGAAGAGTGTGGTATTTTTGAACCACAATCAGGTGTACCCTGGTAATGACAACCTTCTGTTGCTGGCTAATCTTTCTCACACTAGGTCAGGCGAAAGGAAATGCAGAATGAACTCACCAAAAGGTTCCTTCATTTTGGCAGTTTCATATCTGGCCTAGATATGGAGGAAGAAGAAGTGCCATTGCTGCTCCAGTAAGGAGCACATCTGCACATGCGGAAAAAGTTGATAAAACAATGTACATAATGACAGGATGCCTCAAAACAGAACCAGTTGAGAAAATGCATTCTTTTATCACATAAGATAAGGAGAGAAGTAGCAGCTGAAAAATAAGCAAGAGAATGATCCTCGACATGCTCTGAATGGATATGAGACTCAAGTCCACCATCTCAGATCCAGAAAGAGCTTTATAGCAAGAACAAACACTCTTGAGGGTACACAAGATCAAAACCAAATTAGAAGATGGGAGAAGGAGCTCTCTGGGCAAGGAATAACATTAAAGGAGGATATAGCTGAGGGACTCTACCTCTCTTACGTCACTTGCAGGGCCCTGCATAGGCTGAGGATTGGAGTCCTTAAATGCAAGACCAACATGCTCAAGTGGCGACTGCTGGCAGACAACAACATGCGGTGTGAATGTGGGGAGATACAGAATCTGGATCATCTGCTGATTTCTACTGGAAACATGTACCAATAAGGATGTAAGGTTGGACAATGATAAAGTCAAGATGGTGGCTTAATTTTGGAAGTTTCATCTAGACACGAGAGAAGAAGTGCCGCTGCCACAATGTCTTGGGAATGGAAAGCATAACTGTGAAAACTTTACCCGATTCACATTTGGAGAACTGAGGCTCTTCCGGTACAGTTTTCCTTTGCCTGTCAACTGTTCCTTCACAGAAACTTCCTGCAATGAATCCACAGTTATAGGTCACTTTAACTACAGCCACCCCTGCAACAGAAAATCTAAGCCTTTAGTTTCTCTACTCTGTACATATACAGAAACAAGAACTGTTTGGAGTAGTTGCTTGCAAATGGTTGCTCACTCCCACTCCCTTTTTGATTTAACTCAGGGGTGCCCAAACTTTTTAGGTTGTGTGCCGGTCACGTGATTCAGCAGGCCGATCACTTGGTTCCTCCCACTGTAAGTGGAAGTAAAACATGCCTTGCAATCTGTTTTGCAACAGGATGAGATAGATATTAGGCTGCCATTTTTCTGCTTAAAACAGGTATGTCCATACTAGGGCCTGTGGGCCAGATCCACCTCTGATGCCAATTAGTCCGGCCCACATTGCCCTCGTTGCTCCCAGAAGCAGAAAATGCGCCCAGACAGGCGCATTTTACTTCCGCTTCCTGGAGTGACGAGGGCCGGATGAATTGGCATCAGGGGCGGATCCAACCCACAGGCCATAGCTTGGGTACCCCTGATCTAACTGTACCTCGCCCTGCCCTGTATCCGTCATCTGATCGATAGAGGTAGCAATCCTTGCATTCAGTCATGTGAATTCAGCCTGCCTCTCTGAACCACATTCTTTGCATCAGGGGACAAATGCAAAATGACACACAACAAGTATCTCTAACTATGTAAAACAAAATTATGCCCAAGCACTATGAGAACAAAGCAGTAGTACCTCCAAAATTTGGTTGGGAAGATGGAACAAGCAGAGAAGCAGACACACACATTGGAATCACTGTAATGTACTGACAATCCTGGCTTAGATGATAAACAACCCAAGTGACTGAACTAATGAAAAGGAGAAGACACTCCACCACTCTTTATGTCTCTTTTCCTAGCGTCTGGCCAGACATCCCGCTACAGTAAAGGAGGAGACTGTACAGCCAGTGACTCAACGCCGAGTGTTGGGCAGTGGTAAATAACCTGACTCCCTAAAGGGGCCAACGGCTACGGGCGGATGAGCCCCTTTAGGTGGGGAGAGGGTCCCCTTCCTCAGTGGAGGAAATGCCTCTAGAAACCATCCTATTGGGCCCAATGGCAAAATGAGTAGTTTGAAAGCAAGAAATTGCAAGTAGATAAACAGGAACCACTTCAGTGGGGAGGTAAACAGAATTCCGCGTGCTCCAGTGTCTAGGCATGCCTGCCACATGACCACGGAAACATCTGCAAAACGCAGACAGCACTGGCTCTTCAGCTTTGAAACAGAGATGAGCACTGAACCCTAGAGTTGGATATGACTGGCTTTCGAGCAAGGGAAACCTTTGCCTTAAAGAAGTAGACACTCCAAGCTTTTGTTGAAATTCGGCTGTCAGAATCCTGAATGCAACATTTTAGTCTTTAGTCTGTCTGGCCAGACATCCTGCTATGGTAATGGAGTAGATCCAGGGCCGGATTTTCCTATAGGCTAACTAGGCTTCAGCCGAGGGCCTCAAGATCAAAAGGGACCTATATATTGATATATATCACAGTAATGATGTATTTTATTATCTCTCATGTAATTTACAAACTTAAAAATAGGAGGTGAAAGGGCCACATAAGTGGAATAGCCAAGGGCCTCTTTTCATGTAAATCCGGAATTGCAGTCCAGAAACCTATATTTAAATTGTAGGTAGACCATACAGCCAGCAACTCAATGCCAAGTGTTGGGCGGCGGTAACTAACCTGACTCCCTAAAGGGGCCAATGGCTACGGGCGGATGAACCCCTTTAGGTGGGGAGAGGGTCCCCCTCCTCAGTGGAGGAAATGCCTCTAGAAACCATCCTATTGGGCCCAATGGCAAAATGAGCGGAAGAGGAACCACTTCAATATTTGGATTCCCAACGGCTACGGAGGCGGAAGAGACCATGCCAGATGGACTGGATGTGAAGGTGCTCCTTGATAATAACCTCAAGGCTGTGGCAGTCCATCACAGTCCTGGTGTTAAATCCTGCATGTCTCATTTCACGTGTGCCGCAGGAGATGGCTCCATGATCATAGTGTGTGGGTCACTTCATGGCAAGCTGGGATCCACCTTGAACAAATTCACGGCAGTGGCATTTTTTCTGTTTCTCATTCTTTAATGATTTCCGGGGGAAATGTATACTCAGATATGAGTAGCAGCCAATGACATACATTCCACAAGGTGCAATCCAAAATCCTAGCTGTCCTAGTGGAGGATACATCTATGCAGTCAATGACATGTTAAAAAGAGCCATGCTGCCTTTTAAATTCAGCATCAACTAACCTGACGCAACCGGTCCAGAGTAAGAATGTTCTCCACGGCCAATACACTCCGAAGGTATTTCTCTATATGGGCCTCAGAATCGGCTGACGCTGTGTTTTCAACATCAGCTGCCATCCTGGCTAATGCTTCACGTTCTTCTGCTCCCTGAGCATCCTAGAATGAGAAGGAAGCCAACCCAGATTATTAAGTAAGTAAGCAAAACTTTCCAGTTCATTAAAACTAAAATTTGCTTCTGGAGATTTATAGACAGAAGTAACAAAGAATTGTGGGGTGAAGATAGCGAAAATGTCAGTGTTGGATTCAAGGAGGCTTGGGCTTCTGGGAATTGTAGTCCAAAAACATCTGGAGTGCCAAGGTTCGCCATCACGGGTCTATAGCTACCAGAACAATTTCCCCAGCATGGCCACTTGAGCTAAAAATTGTTAAACTTTACCACGCTGTGGATTGTGTTTAGCATCAAGAATTAAGAACCAGGGTCTATAAGATGATGACTATATGGTTGAAGAAACTAAGCAAACGACCTATGATGCAACTATAATGGAAGAAAAGTGATGGATGGATGGATACTGGAAACACTGAATCTCAGTATCTCCCCCCCCCCCCCCCAATATTCACCTCTGGGATATTTGAGACAACTTCAAAGGTGACTCCACACCCAGGCACAGAACTTCGGTAAGACATCCTTCTCAGGAAACTCTGGGCAAAACCCTGGGGAGTAGAAGAAATTTGTAGCCTCAAATAAGTCAATCCTTAAATGCGTTATCTTTCAACGAGATGAAGCCAACGTACACCTCAGCAGCAGCTTGCTTAGCACAATAAATAAATAAATAAATAAATAAATAAATAAATAAATAAATAAATAAATAAATAAAAACAAAGAAAATGCAGCCTGTCATTCTTTAGCAAAGAAAAATCAAAACCATAAAAAACAGGTCCAGGTACTGTACTTGGAAAGTATGTTCTTGTGGTAGGCAACTGACCCCGTCCCACCTTACCCAAGCATGTGCTGGTAGGATTGTTCAGCGTGTTGAACAATGTTTAACACATCAGTCACCTGCCCTAAAAGCAATTAAGAAATTGCATTTAAGTCCCCCTTGTGAATTAAGCAGCCTTTCCAAGACATGTAATGGAGGAATACATTTACACTATAACAAAGAAAAACAGCTACAGAACTATGCAAAATCTTAGGCCACCACCAGGAGGTTTGAGGGAAATTCAGTGAATCATTTGGGATGGTGTGGGGATGGGGGTAGTGGGGGCGTAACTCAAACATCCTAACTCCAAAATTCACCAAATGTGAGGAGGGTTTAGAGGAGTCAGCAAAAGACTCTCTCCAATTTTGGTGTGTCTAGATCAATGATGGCGAACCTTTTAGAGACCGAGTGCCCAAACAGAGGGGCAGGATGAATTCTGTGCTGGGGGGGGGGGGGGAGGGAGGAAGCATTCTCCATTGGGCTGCTGGGCAGAGAGGTGGGGTGAATTCTGTGCTGAGCAATGGCATGCGTACCCAGAGAGGGCTCTGAGTGCCCTCTCTGGTATGTGTGCCATAGGTTCGCCACCACTGGTAAGTAGTTTGGGAGCTGAGTTATACCCCTCCAAAATCACTCACTGAATTTCCCCCAAGCCAGCTGGTAGTGGCCTAAAACATTTACTCAGTATTGTCCTTATTTCTTAGAAAGAAAGGGCACATTTTCATAAAGAGATTTTCTTTTTCTGAAAGGACAAACCACAACAGAACTGAATGCTGTTTTTGATTGATTAGGAATCCTATGGATTAATAACTTTAAAAGTCCTGATGTCAACAATCCCGCCGAGGTCTTTCAGGTTAAAGGGCACGACTTCTTCTACTGCATCAAAAAGTACAAATGTATAAAAGAAGATCTAGTGAATGGCTGAGATTGATGCTATTAAGTAAACCACTTCCAATCAGAAATTATCTAGCAATATTAACATTTTAATTAATTTATTTATTTATTAGTTCAAATTTATATTGCCGCCCACTCGCCGTGGCGACTCAGGGCGGCTTACAGACAATACATTACATTACAATATGTTGGGGTGGGCACAGGGGGATGGGCGGCAAAGCCCTCATCCTGCCCTGGCTTCTTGTTCCCCTGGCAGTTCGTGTAGGCACAGGGGGAGGGGCAGCAAGGTCTTCATCCTGCCCTGGATGTTTTTAATTTTACTTATATTTCACATGCATCCATAATTCCTATTTAAGAAGTGCTCTGATACAAATTAAGAAAGATTACATCAATCCTTCTAATGTCAATTATTTCTTTAAATTCTGCCTTTAACTTTTTTGAAACATTACAGCTTTTCCAAATGAGTCTCTCTTACCAATAGCAATAGCAGTTATACTTATTTGCTACCCATAGTGCTTTAGAGCAGGGTTCTCCAACCTTTGAGGTTTTGGACATAAGTCAGTATACTGGTTGATCAGTGCTTTGGGAAATTGACTTAGGATTCTAGAAATTGAAGTCCGAAAAACCAAAGATTGGGAAACACTGCTTTAGAGCATTGTCTGGGCAATTCATAAAGTAATTAACATTTCATATATATTTAAATACCCGCAATAAGGTGGGTATTTGTTTTACTGTCCTCTGAAGAATGAAATATTAAGTCAACGTTGAGCCTATTGGGACAAAACTTTGACCGTGAGCAGAGTTTGGCTGCAGTATTAATCACTGCGCCACGTTGGCTCCTTCATGATAAAATTACTTCCCCTGATATTGTTTGGCCCTAAGAAAATTACCTTCTGGAGGGCAACAACTTCAAAAAGAAACTTTTCCAATTCCTTTTTTTTTTAATTCTAAATTTATCGATTAAAAGCAAAACAAACAACAATTAAAAATATGGAAAAATTCATAGTGTCAATTTTCTAACTATATCATACATAACATAGTTTTTGTATAAAGAACTCTGGGAAATTGCGTTGAATGGTAAATTAACAGGGGAACTGAAGTATAAAAAAAGGTTGACAAAAATTAATTCTTTCTGGGAAATATGGAGACCTTTTGTGGAATATGTTTTTGTTGAGAATATGGGCAGTAACACACACAGCCCCTCAAGAAGTGATGTCTTTTTGGAAAGTAAAGAGTTAATAAGAGTTTTTTATAAAGTAACTAATAGAATAGTGTAGATAGCTGCATCATCACGGATGAGGTTGCACGAGTTTATTTGTAATTTGCATTATTATTTACTATATGAGATAGAGAAAAATATATTTAGATACGCGACCAATTCCCATTATTCACTGCCTCCTAAGATGGGGCAGTTTTTCACAAACAAAAGCTGTCATGTCTGTTAACCTTCAAAATCTACCCTAGACAAGAGGGGGGGGGGGGAATGCCATGCCTCATAAACAAGATGGCGTATAAAAGTGCTCAGATTCCCAGAAAACAACCTGAGGATTTTAAGCCCTCTTCCTTAAGTCTGCAATTACTGTATTGCAAAAATACAAGCAAGGTGACTCCTTTCTAACCAACCCAGCAGATCTATCCTCCCCCCTTTTTTTCTTTCTTTCTCATAGGTACTTGTTATCTGGGAGTTACTGGTGCTTTGCATTGCAGACAAGTCTGGCCACCAAATCCTTGGCCATCAAGATCGTTACAAACAATGATTTACGAGGGGCAGAGTCATTGTTTATGCTGACAGGGTGCCTCATGAGGTTAAAATCCCGACTCCTGAATTAATGCAGAGATGACTCATCTCAAGTTGCTGCAAACGACTGGATGTCTCCGAAGGTTATTGATACGTTTTTTTGAAATACACATTTGGGTTGCATATGGATGGTGGAGAATAACTAAAGAGTTGACCGATTTACGCAGGCGGCAAGGAAAAGCAATTTATGGAAGGTTTTGTACCAATGGCAGAAATGACTCTGCGGAACATGGAAGGGGCCATCACTCTGCTTTCAGAGGTTAAGCTAGGCAAGCAGTATGTCCACATTTTAACCCCTTGGCATTGATAAAAAAAGACCCCTAATAAGTGGGCCATGAAGGTCACCCCATCCAAGACCCTAGAACTGTGATGGCGAACCTTGGCACTCCAAATGTTCTTGAGCTTCACTTCCCAGAAGCCCTGATCAGTAGGAGTCCTGACTTGGGCTTCTGGGAATTGAAGTCCAAGAACACCTGGTGTGACAAGGCTCACCATCACGGCCCTAGATAGAGAAGAGTTGCTAGTTAAGAGTGGGTGGCACTAGGTCTGTGATGGCGAATCTTGGCACTCCAGCGGTTCTTGGACTTCAATTCCCAGAAGCCCTGATCAGCAGGAGTCCTGACTTGGGCTTCTGGGAATTGAAGTCCAAGAACACCTGCTGTGCCAAGGTTAGCCATCATGGCCCTAGAGAAGAGATGCTAGTTAAGAGTGGGGGGCACTAGGTCTGTGATGGTGAACCTTGGCACTCCAGCTGTTCTTAGACTTCAATTCTACAGATACCTAAGCCACTGAGCAATCAGTTTTCATAACCGCATGCCATCAAATCTATTCCGCCTTATAGTGACACTTTCCAAGGTTTTCTGGGAACAGAATACAGTAATACCCCAGATAATGTTATGACTTGGTTCCACAAGTCATGACGTTATCCAATTTTTAGTGTTGTCCGATGCATGCATCAAACAATGCTTTAAAAAAAGCCCTGATTTCAGGGACAAATCGCTTTAAAGGCAGGCAGGGAAATAACTTTTCCTCCCTGCCTTTAAAGCCACCCCCACCCGCAGTGGTTAAATTTAAACTACAGGAAGAGAGAGGCTTGTGTTTTTTTCTTCCCCTCCCTGTATTTAAAACACAAGCCTCTCTCTTCCTGTAGTTTAAATACAGGGAGGAAAAAAGACGCGATCGCGAATTGTTTTGCTTTTTTCCTTCCTGTATTTAAACTACAGGAAGAGAGAACTGCTTGTGTCTTTCTTTCCCTCCCTGTATTTAAACTACAGTTTAAATAGTTTAAATACAGGGAGGGAAAGAGACACAAGGAGTCTCTGCGACTGCAGTAGTGTCGGGGAAAAGGCGGGTGGGGGGTGGATTGGGTAGTTCTACCCAAACCACCCCACACCTGCAGACCATTGCATCGGATAACGCTAAGAATCATTATCCAGAATCGTTATCTGATGCAAGTTTTTTCCAAAAAACTTGCATCATTATCCGATTCTAGCGTTATCCGATGCAATCGTTATCCGGTGTATTACTGTACATAGAAGCAGTTTACCATTCCCTTCTTCTGGGGGTGCCCTTGGACAGTTCAGCTTGTCCATGACTACACAAGCTGGCTCTTCTTCCTGGATGCACAGTGGGGAATCGAAACTCCCAATATCTGGCTCTGCAGCCAGGTATGTAATCTGGAGGAAATGACACAATTTTAAAGGGGCAAAACACCTCCCATTTGGGCTGCATCACTTTTCCGTGATAAAGACATCATTCCTTGTTCTCCAGCCATTCAATGCTCAAATCACTTTACTCATTCTTTGCCTTTAACGTCATGTTTGACCTTATAGTCTACACCAGGGGTTCTCAACATTTTCAAGTCAGGGCCTGGGTCATGCTCTCTCAAATAGTGGAGGAGGCTGGACTGGGTCCCCCCCCCCCGGCTGTTTATGGCTGTCATAAACACACTTACAAAGTCCGTAAATGAGTCCATGGCCGATTCCAGCAGTTGTGGCAGTTGGAGCAAGGGCTGGATTATTTGGTACTGTGGGCCATAGGTTGGGAACCCCTGGTCTAGACTAGTTTCCAAATTTTTGGTTATTGGACTTTAATTCCCAGAAGGCTAAATCAATTCCACAAAGCACTGATCAGCCAATGTACTGACTTAGGCTTCTGGGAATTGAAGTCCACCAGTTTTCGATGGAACATAGTTTGGAAAACGATGGTCTACACTGAGGAGATGGTTTGCCAGGACAACTCAATAACAGTATAAATTAAGTAAACAAAAGCATCTCATCCACCAGCATGAAAAAGGTCCATTTTTTGGGACAGAAACCAACAGAGACAAAACCTCTTTGGATCAAGCCTCTCCTTTCATACCAGGGAGCAAAGGAATAAGCACAAGTGTGTATCAGGTGGGGGAGCGCCCTACAATGGTAGCTTGGCAACAAGGACTCTGGTATTTTGTACAGCTGCACCTAAATAACCTCAAAGGCCTTAGAAGCAAAGTCTCCTCTGATGACCTCAGCTCACAAGTATCATATGAGAAGGATAATTGCACATTCAGATATCTGTTTCGCAAAGAGTTGAAAACTTTGCTCTGCATCACTGTTACATCCTTAGATATTCAATTGTTTTGAGTTTATAGTCCACTGAATTGAGATAAACCTCCACTTTCTTCCATGATGGCGAAACTTGGCACTCCAGGTGTTCTTGGGTTTCAATTCCCAGAAACCCAAGACAGCACTCCTGCTGATCAGGGCTTCTGGGAATTGAAGTCCAAGAACATCTGGAGAGCCATGTTTGAGGACCTATGGTCTAGATCAGCTCCTATGCTCCATCAAGTTCTTCTTCGTGGTCTCTGTGAATCCACAGGAATGGATGTACTGCGCATACATGCAGTAAACCCATCCATGTGGGTTCACAGAGGACCACGAAGAAGAAGAACAGTTACAGGTAAGCAACCTCTCATTATAGACCAGTGGTTTGCAAACTTGGCACTCAAAGTGTTCTTGGACTTCAAATCCCAGAAGTCCAGGTCAGAACTCCTGCTGATCAGGGCTTCTGGGAATTGAAGCTCAAGAACATCTAGAGTGCCAAGGTTCGCCATCACTATGCATATCCCACTCCTACAGTTGTTGTACTGCTAAGCAGAAAAAAGGTTGAAATGGCACACACAACCAGGTTACAGACAAATTGGCCACATCTCAGCACACACAGCAAAGAAAAAAAAGGGCCTGTCAGGAAAGGCACTGAAGCAATGGGACTACATAAACTGATGAAAGATGGGGTGAGCATTTACTCAAGCATATATTTGCTAACATGCAGAAAAGCTTATTACAGTACATCCTATTGAACACAACCTGTTACAGCCACCAAGATATGAAATGTCTATCGCAGCAGCAAACAATGGATTGAAACATGGAAAGTCCTGCATATTTCAGTTCCTTACGCAGAACGGAGATGGTGACTGGTAAAAGATGCTGTACTGGTATAGTGTCTAATACCCTCCTGGAGCCTCAAATGCAACATCCTGGCGATTGCTACAGAGTCAGGAGCAAGGAAGATTGGAAAAAAGGATAAAAGGAGTCAATAAAGCAGAAGTGGTGGAGAATGATATTGTTCCACCTTGGGAACCTAAAGCCTCGTGGTGATAGTGGAAAAACCTATGGTTTCCTATCTTGCTCCAAATCCAGCAAAACATTTTTTTTTGGAGGGTGTGTGTGTGTGTCAGTGGCGGCACAGTATAACCTAAATGTAATCAGCTGGAGAAAAAGTATTGAATCAAAAGCCGGCATAGTTGAAACTTTTGAAATGGTAGCCATGTCAGTCTGTGTTTCAAGTATATCTGAGAGTAAGTAAAACAAAACAAAAAGGCAAAAAACACTGTGGCACTTTAAGGACTAATTTCTGTATTTTAATTTTGGCTTTTGTGGATCAAGCCCACTCCTTGTGAATCCACACTAATGGGTTTACTGCACGTACATGCAGTAAATCCATTAGTGTGGATTCACAGGGAGTGGAGTTGACCCACAAAAGCTAACATTAAAATACAGCATATAAGATAGGAAAAAAACAAAAAGACAAAAAATGTTGTGGCACCTTTAAAGGCTCACTGCTGTATTTTAATGTTAGTGGATCAAGATCCACTTTGTCAGACGTAAGAGTAAAACTTCATGACATCAATTTAAACACATTGTACCTGATGAGTACCTAAACTGAACCTGATGTATCTAAATTGATGCCATGAAGCCTCACTCTTATGTCTGAGGAAGTGAATCTTGATCCACAAAAGCTCACATTGAAATACAGCAGTTAGTCTTTAAAGTGCCACAATGGTTTTTGTCTTTTTATTTTGTTTCCTCTCTGAAAAATCAACATGACTTACTTAGGTATCTTTGTTGAAGAAAACTCCAAAGCCCTTTTTCATTCTGCCCTTGTTAAGAGAAAATAATGCTACGCCGAATACATCTGGCCTCAAGTGTGTTTAAGAGACAGCAATTTCGATGTTGATTCCTGACAAGCCATAAGATAAGAACCAGACCTAATCTTCCTGGTTTACCTGTTCTTCCAAATGGGCCTATCTACATATGCAACTATATGTCTGGCCGGACATCCCGCTATAGTAATGGAGGAGACCGTACAGCCAGCCACTCAACACTGAGTGTTGGGCGGTGGTAAATAACCTGACTCCCTAAAGGGGCCAATGGCTATGGGTGGATGAGTCCCTTTTGGTGGGGTGATGGCCCCCCTCAGTGGAGAAAATGCCACTGGAAGCCATCATATTGGGCCAAACGGCAAAATGAGCAGAGGAGGAACTCTGATTCCTAATGGTCATGGAGGCGGAAGAGGCCCATGCCAGATGGACTGGCTGTGAAGGCACCCACCAGTCCTCAGAACCAGAGTCTAATCACTTAGCCATAAAAGAGACAACAGGAAGTTTGTAAAACATGTGAGAAGAACAGCAAAGGTTTAAACTTGTTTATGTCAGTGGCAAACATCCTGCTGGTTAGCATAGCGAATCACTCTATATAGTCAGCTCACTCAATCAAAAGGGAATTGGTGAGTCCAAGCAAGTACCATTGATTCAAGCAAGCCCACTGTAATCAGGACTTACTATGCTAAAGTGAGTCACTGTTAGAGTAGACCTGTTTGAATCAATGGAACTTATGGAGGAGCTGCTGACTCCCCAAATTGCCACTGATTTGATAGGCCTACTCTAGTGTGGTTTGCTATTCTAGCCAACCAAATCTTGGTCAGTGTCTTGGCTCATAAAAAGATTGATGACATAGCACTGTTGACATCTCTCCAACCTTTCCAGAATTCACTTTCAGATATGGTGGCAGACTCAACCACAGACTACATTTTAATTCCAATCCAGATTAGACAAATTCATGGAGAAAATGGTCCATCTAGGTCAGAGCAGTGCAGTATTAAGAGTTCAGAAATGTTATATTTGTTGAATCACAACTCCCAGAATCTTGAACCTTCTATGCCTGTGACGGTGAACCTTGGCAATCCAGATGTTCTTGGACTTCAATCCCCAGAAGCCCAAGCCCCCGTGAATCCACACAATTGGGTTTACTGCGACTCATCTGGCCCACGCCACTCTCGTCGCTCCTGGACGCGGAAGTAAAACGCACCTGTATGAATTCATTTGTGTAGATTCACGAGGGCTTGGGCTTCTGGGAATTGAAGTCCAAGAACATCTGGAGTGCCAAGGTTCACCATCATGGCTCTTTGCTGACTGAGGGATACTGGAAGGTATATCATCCCCACCACCAACAACAACAACAACCCCACAAAAACGACATCTTTTTCAATCTCTACTCAATGAAACCTTTGTTTTCAGAAGCAATATTGGAGAAAATCAAGAGGAGAAGAAACCTTTCCATGACATGTATTTTGAAAGTGGGAAAACAAAAAAGACATATCTGGTTGGTGATGAAGACAAGACTAGGGTAGATCACAACCTGATACACAAGAACGTTCCCATCATCTTAGTTGCTTGAGACATATACCTGCTTGCCATAGACGTTGACACAAATCCGCTTCCGGAGGACAAGCTGCATTTCTGCAGGGTGGCTGAGCTGCACGGCCACCCGGACAATAAGGTAAACCCTCTGCTCAGTTGCTGTTCCTCTGCTGAGCTGCGCGCAGTTATGGACAGTAGAGTCCCAGGAAGCTTCAGCCTTTGCCTGTAAAATCCCCCCAACAACAAAGATGATTCAGAGCCAAGCTTACAACTTGGGCACGTTGAGTCTTTCCTCTCTTGTGCACTTGCAAACTGAGAGGAGCTCCTGAACTAAAAGAACTTTTGTGCAGGAAAAGACTTGGTTCCACAAGTCTTGGTGTTATCCGATTTTTAGTGTTATCCGATGCATGTTAAAATCCTATGGGATGTATCGGATAACGTTAAAGCTCCATAGAGAGACATTGTAACCGCACAGGCTTTAGCGGTTGTTATTCGATCCTTCCCATAGGACCTTAACGTTATTCGATCCAATTCTCCTCCCCAGATTACTTAACGTTATGCGATTTTAGCGTTATCCGAGGTAAACGTTATCCGAGGTATTACTGTATAGGCATTTACAACCATACGGGTTTGTAGTTTTCTGTGTTTAACTATACAATAGATTTATATCTGCACTATAAAATTATAGGAATTTGACATCACTTTAACCCATCATGGCTACATGAATCATCAGATTCTTTGTTGTCTGGCAAAAGACTGAGAATGCTTTGGGGTCAGTCAAGGGAGTGCATTCGAGCTGTGTAACCTGAACATACCTGATCATTGTGGGTACCTTATCAGAACAACAAATACCAAAGGTGGAGCCATAACAAGTTAATGCAGTATGAAACTGATACAACTCTCTACTTCACCTGAAGAATCCCATATAAAACACTGCTACATTGACAGCAATGAAAAGAAGATCTAAGCCATACCACAAAAAATTAGATGCATAGAACCATAGAGCTGGAAGGGGCCCTATGAGACCACTGAGTCCAACCCCCTGCTCAGTCCAGGAATCCAGATCAAAGCAGATCTGACAGACATCCAATGTTCTCTGTAATGCCTCAAGCACTGGAGCTTTCACCAACTCCCAAGTTCATTGCTTCCACTGTCGTACTGCTCTAACAGTTAAGAAGCTTTTCCTGATATTCAGCCTGTATCTGGCTGCCAGTAATTTCAGTCCGTTATTACATGTCCTGCGTTCTGGGTGGCTGAGAACAGATCTTGCCTCTTCTCTTTATGGCTATCATCTTCCCTCTTAGACTCCTTTGTTCTAGGCTAAACATGCCCAGTTCTTTCAGCCTTTTCTCATGTGGCTTGGCATCCAGTCCCTCAGATCATCCTCGTTACCCTTCTCTGCACTTGTTCTAGACTTGCGTCTGCCTTACCTCATTCTCATGGTGCTTTACGACCTGCAATTCAAAAAATTCATCTTCGTCTTCTGCAGTCAAGGTGGCATCCCAGCCGCTGGCTTCTGGCTCGTCAAGGTTATCCTGAGAGCTGAAGTCATCTGCTGCACAGGGGGTGAGAAGTGGTGGGGAAAGAGAGAGAAAGAAGAGATCCATTCAGCATTGGCTGAGCTGGACACAGAAAACCTCATCTGAACATTCACAGGGAAGGACTTAAAAAATTATTACCTCTCCCGGGGGAGAGGGGGGGCTAGTGTTAGTACAACCTCAGAGGGCTGTTGCAAAGATGTGGCATAAGCCTAGGTAATGTAAAGGACTCCCTTGCTTGAAACCCAGTCATGTCTGACTCTAGGGTGTGGTGCTCATCTCTGTGCACAGTCAAAGAACCAGCACTGTCTGCATCTGCAGACATTTCCATGGTCATGTGTCAGACATCACTAGACACCAGAGCACACGGAACCCTGTTACCGTATAGACTCAAGTATAAGTCAGGGTTTTTAGCCACCAAAATGAGGTCCAAAAATATGACTCGTCTTATACTTGGGTCAACGTAAACACTCAAAAACATATCCACACAAATGTCTAAATTAATTAATTTTACCATATTTCCATGTACAGTAATACCTCAGATAACGTTTACCTCAGATAATGCTAAAATCACATAACGTTAAGTAATCTGGGGAGGAGAATTGGATCAAATAACATTAAGGTCCTATGGGATGGATCGGATAACAAGCACTAAAGCCTGTGTGGTTACAATGTATCTTTTCAGGCCATGGACCGGTCATGTGGTTCAGTAGGCCAGTCATATGGTTCCTCCCATCAGAAGCAAAACATGCCCACACATGCGCAAAATGCTGCTGCAAATGTACCTGCGGCTGTTGTAAATGAGTTTACGGAAGCTGCAGGTGCATTTACGGCAGCGTTTTGCACATGCAAATTTTACTTCCGGTAGTGGTGCACCAGATGATTTGGTGCTGTGGGCCGTAGTTCGGTCACCCCTGCTCTAAGAACTACCAGCCTTTTAAGGCTTGAAGACAGAGTCCTAACACACAATGCAAACTCTCAGAGGGTTGACCAGAACTGTAATTTATCTTTCCACAAGGCAACGTTTGCTCACCGACATCCTACTGGACAAGACACCCTTCCCATGTCCTTTTAACTGAGCGGCTCCTATTCCTCAGCATTACCTTTAATGTTATTCTGATGACATACCGCAACTTACCATTTAAATCAAGGAAAAGGACTGGAATGTGCGTCTCCATACCAGGCACAGGTGTCCTAGAAGAAAACAAGAGGGACATGGGCAACGCCGGCAAATCAATTAATCCAGCTTTGACACAGCACACATTTTCCCATCAAGCACAGCCACTGCATATAACATTAAGTACTCACGCAATTGTAGGTCAAGGCAACGATAACCTTGGCGAATGTGGCTTTATCTTAATTTCCTCTTGTAAATGCAGAGGACAGTCAGTACTTTCATGCTCTTTTCTTCCTGAGTAGAGTTACAGGTGGCTACGAAACCATTCCCTTGCTGTCGCTGGTGCCCTCGATTCCATTAAAATCTCACGAGATGCAACGTCAAGGGTGATCAAGCCCCAAATCAACACAAGGGAGCGTGTGTGTGACCCGTTTATGGGAGGGCCACTTCACACATTGTATTTTTTTGCCCTTTCATAAAATATGTGTAATGTAGATGTGCATGTTTAGCCTTGAGAAAAGGAGATTGAGAAGGAATACAATAGTACTCTTCAATAACTGAAAGGTAATCATAAAGAGGAAGGGAAAGATCTGATTTCAATCATCATGGAGTGCAGGACGCATAATAACAGGCTCAAGCTACAGAAAACCAAATGTAGGTTATACCAAGAAAAACGTCTTAATGGTTAGAGCAGTATGACAACAGAACCAACTTCCTCTAGAGGTGGTAAGGGCTCCAATGCTGGAAGCATTCAAAAGAGAATTGGACAACCCATCTGTCAGATCTGCTTTGACTTGGATTCCTGCACTGAGCAGGAGGAGTTGGACTCAATGGCCTCAAAGGCCCCTTCCAGCTCAGTGATTCCAACATTCTATGATTCTAAAACATGATTGTTGCTAATGTTTTTGTCAGGAAAACTTGCATTTTGCTCTAAAAATTGTATTTTGAATTAAAAATCTTTTATTCTACACAGAATACAAGGCTGGTAAACCAAAATATAAGTATTATAAAAATAATCCTCCCATGAATTGTTCACAAAATCCACACAAAAACTTTTGTAATCTCACCCAGCAAGAAATTTGACGTTTCCGTTCTCACAGGAATGAAGTAACAATGTACAAAAAGAGAATGGAGGGGGAAGAAGAAAGTTAATTACAACTTTAATGAAGGTATAACTGCACAATCTGTGCTCCTGAAGGTCTTTCTTTCTTCCCTATTAGAGTACTACTTAATTTAAAATTATGAATATATATGAGATATAGATAAAATTTAAACAAACTGAAATGTTAAAATAATTAAGATGGGTTTTGACCAGAAGCTGGCTATTTCAATACCATTATCTCAGCCATTTATTAGATCTTCATTTGTAGACATAGGAGGAGATAAATTCTGCATTGATTGTATTTCTTCACATTCAATGAAAATTTGTCCTCCATCTAAGTGGCCCCATTTTATTTCACTCTTCACTGATATTCCTACTTTGGTTTGAAGACTTCCCAGTCTGAACCAGCCAGTTTCTTAAGTATATTTTTTCTGGTTGCAACTTTCTGTTTGGTGTTTAGATATTTATTTATTTATTGTAGGTCAGGTTTGAATCCAGGGTAATGGCCAAATAATTGGGAGTAGGGCATTAGTCAAAAATCTTGTCTTTCTAGCTAATTAAGAGCTTCCTTTCTGCTTTTTCATTCTTAAAGTGGAACTGGTGGTTAAATTCTACTCATTTGTATCCTCATATTTGTGTTATATGTGCTCTCCCTCCACTTCCTCCTTGAACAATCAGCAAGCCATCTCAGTAAAAAAAAAACTTATGAGTAGGATATGCTTTGGTCATGCAATTTAAGATGCTTTAATCAGAAGCCAGGATGCCAATTTAAGTTTAAGGGTGTCAAAAATGGCTCTTGAGTCCATGGCTTAGCCTTAAGGTGTGAAGGGAATTTCAACATGTCAGGGAAATTGACAGAGGTACTGTTAGAAGAATAAACTCTATTACAGTAAAACCTCATATAACACTAAAACCTGGTTCCACAAGTCTTCGTGTTATATGATTTTTAGTGTTATCTGATCCTCTATGGGATCCATAGAGATACATTGTAACCACACAGGCTTTCGCGGTTGTTATCTGAAGCATCCCATAGGATCTTAATGTTATCTGATGCAATTCTTCCCCCCAGATTCCTTGATGTTATGCGATTTTCGTGTTATTCGATACTAATGTTATATGAGGTATTACTGTACTTATAGCAACAGCCCTCCAAGGTGCAATGGTCAAAGCACTCAACCTTTCGGGATAACAGTCCCATCAGCTTAACAGAATGGATAGGAGTGATCTTTGGATATCACGGGCTGTCAGAAAAATGTATAAGCAGGTTAGAAGTGAAACAGAGTAAACTGTAACTATCATACTTTGGGAATACTACTAGAAAATGAGATTCAGTGTAAAAAACAATTTTCTTCTTCAAGTGCCATATCCGTTCTGGATATTGGCCATCATCATGGCAATAGTCTTCCTGTTCTTAACTCCTTGGAACAGTTCTTCCAAGGACCTTCCACACCAGTCTCTCAGGTTCTTTAGCCACAAAGTTTGTCTACATCCAGGGCCTCTTTCTTCCCAAGGATCTTCTCTTGCATAGTGAGTTGGAGTATTCTATATTTCATATGGGTGGGTAGGGACTTACGGGACACCCTGTAAACAGCATTTCAAGCTGTTTACATGGCACAGCTTGTGGCAGCACAGGCACTGGGAATCAGGGCAGCGGGCCATGTGAAATGGCACTGGAAGGGGGGGGGGAGAACCGTTGGGCTCCTGGCCTTGTCTCACCCAACCCTCCGTCCAGGACCCCAGCCTCACAAGGAAGGACTAGCAAGCCCTACTCACTCCTTCCCCAATCAGACAATTCATCTCAGTTAGGGAGGGAGGTCTGAAGTCTCCTTTGAGGGTTGGCGTCTCTCTCCCTCCTTCCAAGGAGAAACAAAATGGTAACCCCTTTGAAGCTGTTGAGACAAAATGGCCACCCCCATCATGCAAGCAGAACAAAATGGCCATCCGGCCCCTCAGCTGTCTGAGAGAGCATGACCCGGCCCACAGCTTGAAAAGGTTGGGAACCCCTGTTTTAGTCAATGTCCAAGCTTTGACTCCATACAGCAACACAAGGAATATGTAACATCTCACTATTCAGATCTTTGTAGTGAGAATTAGATCTGTACTGCATGACAAATGTTGCATTTTTATAAAAGCGTGTCTTGCTTTTTCTATTTGTATTTTAATTTCTATTTCTGGATCCCACTTTTCATTTGACATGCTCCCCAAATAGGCAATTTTATGTACTCTTTCGATTGTAAAAGACAATAATACTAGGAAAAGCAAGCAGTGGAAGACGAGGCAAATCAAACAGGAGATGGGTTGATTCAATGAAAAATCCCACAGCAATGAGTTTGCAAGACCTTAACAGAGATAATAATAATAAAAGGTCATTCACTCGTAGGGTTACCATAAATTGGAAGCAACTTAACTTTTTTTTATGGAACATTTTCCCCACCATCAAAGCACTTTGCAAATACCATCTCATAATTTTACAGGAGACACTTTATGGGATACCATCGTTATTCTACATATAGCAAATTGGAGGGAGGAGATTGGCATGATTTGGGCTAAGCTCATGGCTGATGTGACATTTAAATTGGATATTTCCTGGTGGAGGGCTTCCTCACTGTGCCATTTACCATTAAGCACAGTGTTTCCTGGCTTCCTGAATACTTCAGCTCACATGATCCTGTGATCATAAACTGGTCTTGATTCTCTTAACAATGTTCTGAATGAAAGATTTCACGGTATATTTGCTGACCAAAGAGAACTTGGGGACATAAAACCTGGAATTCAGCACAGTGTTCCGACAGAAGCAAGCATCATCATCTGTAAGAACTAGCCTTTTAAGTGAATGAACTAGGCAATTAATGTTAATATTTTCCTTTCAAATCAGCTAAAGTGCCATAGTCGTAAATATTGATTCTGTTCTTCCAGAAGATCCTGATTATGCTTTGGTTAATAATTATGCTGGTTTAAGTAGGCAGAATTTTGCTGCTTTCATTCTATTAAGCCAAAGGTAAATCGCTGAAATATTCCCAGTTTGGGTGCTCCTTCTCCCCCAACTCATTCCCTTTATGACCTGTATTCTCTTGGAAGTCATTTCAAGCCTATGGCTGAACGACAGTCTATCAAGAATGTCAGAAGAGGAAAAGAAAGTTCTCCCATATTTTAACCTTTGGCATCATCAATCTCCATCTATTATCCATTTGTCTGTCCACTTATTTCCCTACTCTGTCCATCTCTGGAGGGCCACACATTCCCCCAACTCTACCCTAATGAGCAACATATGCAAGCAAGCAAAAGATTCACATCACAGCCCTTGTTCATTCATTCATTCATTCACTCACTCACTCACTCATTCACATTTATACCCCACCTTTCTGATGCATGCACCATGCAGGGCAGCTTATATCTGAGAATGCATTTTCCCCTGAAGCAGGAAAATTACCATTGGTGTGAATTTGTTTAAGGTAGATCCCAGCTTGCCATGAAGTGACCCACACACTATGACCACAGAGCCACCTCCTGCAGCCTTGAGGATATGGACAAGGTGCGCCTTCACAGACAGTCCATCTGGCATGGCCTCTTCTGCCTCCATGACCATTGGGAATCAGAATGGTTCCTCTGCTCATTTTGCCATTGGGCCCAATATGATGGTTTCCAGTGGCATCTCCTCCACTAAGGGAAACCATCACTGCTGTTAAAGGGGCTCATCTGCCCATAGCCATTGGCCCCTTTAGGGAATCAGGTTAGTTAACCGCTGCCTGACATTCAGCATTGAGTTGCTGACTGTAGGGTCTACTCCATTACCATAATGGGATGTCTGGCCAGACCCTGACATCATAAACTATACCGTATATACTCGAGTATAAGTTGAGTTTTTTAGCCCCCAAAATGAGGTCCAAAAAGGTGACTCGACTTATACAAGGGTCAACAACCACATGAGTCCAAAACTGTCCAAAACCACTCTGGATTCAGTGCAGTTCGGCTTCAGGACAGGGGAAAGAAAAACATATGTTTGGCGGGCCATTACCACAGGTGGCCACTAGAGAGTGAAAATTGTGATTTCCCATTTAAATGCATTGGAAATAAATTTCTTGAATTCTAAAGGTTTTCTGTTGGTATGTTCCCAGTGGGAAATCAAACCTGTGAATAATAAAAAAAGGGTTTCACTTACATTTCTTCCCTTTGTCCCTAACCATGTGGTCAAAATGGAGAGGGAAGCCATGCTTCCTGGATGCAGGGAGAACGAAGAGGCTAGGCTAGAGCATTGCTTCCTGCCTCCCCATTATTATTATTATTATTATTATTATTATTATTATTATTATTATTATTATTATTATTATTATTATTATTATTATTATTATTATTATTATTATTATTATTATTATTATTATTTCAAATTTATATCCCACCCTACTCAGGTAAACCCAACTCTAGGCGGCTTACAGATTATAAAAAGTAACAGCATTACAGTCACAAATCCCACATTATCATAATCACAGCATCAGAATACAATAAAATGTTACAAAAAAGTATTACAAAAATCAACAGCAAAAACAAAAACCACATTTACTGAGTCCCGCAATGCTTATAAGCAAAATCCTACAGAAGGTAGCCAGGAAAAGTCCAAGAAAAGTCCAAAAAAGAAAGAACCCAGTCCCAGTGAGAGCTGTCCGCCACTGCAGTGTCTTTTGAGCCGGCCTGGCCAGAGCAGGGCGCCAGCAATGGAGTGGCCCTGGTCCCCCACAGCTGCGGTAGTCTCTCCGCCTGGTGGAGAGTCTGGAGGTGGGGGCAGAGAGGTCCTGCCATCCGCCACGGCGGCGTCTTTTGAGCCGGCCCGGGGCAGGGGTAAGTGGCCAGCGATGAAGTGGTCCTGGCACCCCACAGCTGTGGTGGTCTCTCCGCCCGGTGGAGAGTCTGGAGGTGGGGGAGGGGAGGCCCTGCCATCTGCCACTGTGGCGTCTTTTGAGCCGCCCCGGGGGCAGGGAGGGGGGCCGGCGATGAAGTGGCCCTGGTGCTCCACAGCTGTGGTGGTCTCTCCACCCGGTGGAGATTCTAGAGACGGGGGCGGAGAGGTCCTGCTGTCCACCGCTGCAGCATCTTTTGAACCAGGGTGGGGGGCCAACGATGAAGTGGCCCTGGTGCCCCATAGCTGCGGTGGTTTCTCCACCCAGTGGAGAGTCCGGAGGTGGAGGTGGGGAGCAAGTAATGGAGCAAGTATTTACATATGTGAGCAAATGGTGTCAGTATTGAGCATAAATCTCTGGAGGTTCTGTCATAGTAAAAATTCAAGGATGTTGAGAGGAGAACATGATAACCCATTGTACTTGATAGGTTTCCACCACTTGTGTTTTCCCTTGGAAAGCAGGGACGGGGATGCTATTTCAGAGGAGCCTGGAGAAGACTCTCCTTAATACTATGTCTATCCTGGGTGAATTTTAAACATCCCCCTGGCCTGTGAGGAGGCATCTGTTCTTATACATTTCTGTTCCTCAGGCAGCCCCACTCAAAATATTCCCTATTTCCCTGAGACTCAGAGTTGGAAGACGTTTTCTAAGATAATTTCTCCACGGTCCTCAGAACTTTTCAGAAAAACAAACACAAAGTGTTTTGCTGAACTTCGGCACTCGATGGCTATTCTGTTGGTTACTGAAGACAATCAGAGGTTCAGGAGGAAGAGGAGGGGCAGATCTACTCAGGAAGGAGTAACACCAGGGGCAGAAAGTAACGCCTTTCTCCTGCTCAGGAATGTAACGCCTTTCCTCCTAAAAGCACCTCCCAAGGTCTCAAGATCTTCCCTCCTCGGTTAGGATGCGGAATTTTCCTTTCAAACTACAAATCCCATCCTCCCCGTCAGGTGCCCAGCTTGCTGGGAATTCTGGGACTTGTAGTATTTTTTTAAAAAATCCAAGGGCTTTTAGAGCTCAGGAGACTCTCTGGTTCCAATACAAGGTCACTTTCCTCTGAACCCCCCTCCCAGTGATGGGATGTAACAGGTTTGCACCAGTTCGCCAGAACTGGTAGTAACTTTTCCCAGTGTCCCGGAGAACTGGCAGCAGCTTTTGGGGGGAACCATCTTTGGGGCTTACCCCAAAAGCTGCTGGTTCCCTCACTGCGCATACGTGCCAAGCACTTGGTGTGCATGCACGCCTACAGTGCTTGGCACGTATGCACTGCCTCCTTGCTGTCCTCCCAAGCAGGGAGGAGGAAGAGAAGCTGTTAGCCTGAAGCTTCCTGTAGCCTGCTCCCCAGGGTAAGTGACTCACCTTTGGATGTGGTGTGTCTGTGTGGTTTTTAAGCAAAGTCTTGGAGTTACCTCATCAATAAGCTACACCTGTGCTGTTCCAATTGCTGTTCAAATTGGAGAATCCTTAAGGAGGTACAGCTGTTTTACATTTACATTAAGGCATATTATCCTAGAGAACCAGTACGGTGACCATATCCATCTTGCAACATGGTGCTGCCCAGGCACTTATACTAACAGGTAAGTGACGGGTTTGTGTTGGGGGGGGGGGTGTTTGGGGTGGGTGGGTGTATTTAATGTAATTTTTATTTTATTTATTTATTTATTTATGGGTTGGGTGGGTTGAGGGGTGTGTGTGTGCCGAGATGAGAATCAGCTGCGAGGGCCGCACAGCCATAAAAGACCTTGCTGCCACCGTCACCGGGCGCTCCAGAGGAACCCTCGGCCGGCCAGCCGAGACGAGAATCAGCTCCGGATGCACCCTCGGCCGGCTAGCTGGGACGCTACCCCACCCCCCAAGCCAGGCCAGCTGGGGAGAAGATTCGTCCCAATTGCGCAGTCCCTGGGGGCTACAAAGACTGTGCCGCGGCTTCGCCAATACCACCGATGCTCTCCTCGCTCTCAGCCAGTCGGGCTGAGAGAAGCCAGAACACCTGAGCGACCCATGGACCGGCTACAAAAGCACCGCCGTGGAGGCCGTCTCCTTTCTCCTCTCGCTGTCAACCGTTCACTGTTAAGAGTTCCTGGGGCTAGACCAGCGGGACAAACAACATCTGTGCCCCGGACGCCTACAAAAGCTGCGCTGGGAGCACCTCCATCTCCTGGGACTCTGCCCCTGGCCGACGTATGAAAAGGCAGCCCGGGATTGCAGGACTTGCCCCGCTGCTGCATAGAGACCACCAGGGGGTAGGATTTTGCCGCAGCCGCATCAGGACTTAATTGCGGTTGTGGTAGAGAGGATGTAGATTAACATTGGAATGGTATTTTGTATTGTATTGTGATTATATAGTATTGTCTATTCTGTACTGAGTATTGTTTATGGATTGTACTCTGATTATACTGTGTTTATATTTATTTTGTTGTACTGTATTTTATGATATTATGATATTGTATTGAACTGTTACATTGTATTCGATTGTATGTTGTGAGCCACCCTGAGTTGGTTTCACCAAGTAGGGCGGCATATAAATCGAATTAATAATAATAATAATAATAATAATAATGATAATAATGATAATAATAATAATAATAATAATAATAATAATAATAATAATAATAATAATAATAATAATAATAATAATTTTATTTTATTTGGCCCCACCCATGTAATGTCATGACGTTAGCTCCGCCCATACTGTGATGACATCATGGTGGGGTAGTAAAAAATTTTGACATCCCACCACTGCCCCCACCCCATCACACATTTCCCCTGCAGTGCCAACACTGGTTGGAGGTACAAATACAGTTTTAGAAAAAAGAAGTAACCACCGTAAACACTCAAAAACATGCCCACACAAAAGTTTAAATTAATTAATTTTACTGTATTTTTATGTTTAATTATTGAAACTCACTAGCAGCTGCTGCATTTTCCTAGTTTTAGAGGTCCAAATTAGGTCCCTCGACTTATATTCAGATCGACTTATACTCGAGTATATAATGGTATATAAAAGATCAGAATAAAATCATCCAGTAATAACCAATAACAACTCAAGAGATAACCCTGTAGCTGATGTAAGTTGGTGGCCACTTTTCCACCATCTTTTAGCACGATGACCGGTCTTTCCCCAACCACTTCTATGGACAAGGCACTACTTTGTCCCAGCTATGGCAGGATTCCCTCTACCTTCAAGCCCAGAGTCTGAGAAAACAACAACCCAGTGATCGAAATAAGCCAGAAAGCTGGCCATTCTTTTGGGTGTTCACAGGCTGCTTACCATTCAGCCGGTGCTCCAGGGATCCCACTGCCAGCGGAAGGTACCATGACGGCGTTTCTTTCTTCTGTGAGAGTCAGCCTCATTTCTAACAGCTGAGCTTCACGGTCTGCATCATCTTCGGTTTTGTCTGGAAGAGATCAACTGATATTGAGCTTTTAACCGGAGCCACACAGGGGACAAAGAAAGAGCCACCTCGAAGACTGTGGTACAGTAATACCTCATATAACATTAGTATCGAATAACACTAAAATCGCATAACATTAAGGAATCTGGGGGGAAGAATTGCATCAGATAACATTAAGATCCTATGGGATGCTTGAGATAACAACCGCTAAAGCCTGTGTGGTTACAATGTATCTCTATGGATCCCATAGGATTTTAACATGCATCAGATAACACTAAAAATCATATAACACCAAGACTTGTGGAACCAGGTTTTAGTGTTATATGAGGTTTTACTGTATTTTTGAGCCACAATTGGGCGTACCCTGGTAATGGCTAATCTTTCTCACACTACATCAGGGGAAAAGGAACTGCAGAATGAACTCGTCAAAAGGTGGTTTCATTTTGGCAGTTTAATGTCTGGCCTAGACACGGAAGGCGGCTGGGGCTGCACAAAGAATTCCGACACGGTGCAGGGGGCTCTGCTGCGCTTTGTGAGGAACATCCCTGTGCAGACAAATCCAAGGCTGCAGAGGGGAGCAGTTTAACGGGGATAATTTTTAGCCAGGTCACCCTAAGGCAGGGGTGCCCAAAACTTTTGGGCCGCAGGCCAGTCACGTGGTTCAGCGGGCCGGTCACATGGTTCCTCCCAGCAGAAGTTAAACGCATCTTCCAATCTCTTTTTGCAACATGATAAAATTGATTTTAAGCTGCCACTTTCTCTGCTTAAGCTAGGGGTGCCCAAACAAAGCCAATTCATCCGGCCCGCACTGCCTTTGTCGCTCCCGAAAGCAGAAGTAAAATGTGCCTGTATGGTTGGTTTTGCTTGATCCGGTGTTAGAAAGATTAGCTGGCAAGGTTGCCGCCCAGAGTACACCCGACTGTATTCACAATCTTTGTGGAGACTCTTTCTGTGAGCCTCAAGTCTGCTGGCTCATATCCAGGAAGAACTTTATGGCAAGAACAAACATTCTTGAAGACATGCAAGAAAAAACCAAATCAGAAGATGGAGGAAGGGCAAGGAAATGTAAGACCAACATGCTCAAGTGGGGGCTGCTAGCGGAAAACAACACACGGTGTGAATACGGAGAGATACAGAATCCAGCTCATTTACTGGTCCGCCAATTACTGCCAGAAACATGCACGGATGAGGACTTAAGTTTGGGCGAAGAAAGTTGCTTCATTTTGGCAGTGCAGGGTTTGATCGGGACACAAAAGAAGCAGCAGTGACACACTCAATGCTCTTTTAGGGCTGCCCATGTGCAAAAAGGGCTTCAAAGGAAGCTACATCTCCATTTGAAAGTGATTCAGCTAAGCAAAAACATGCATAGCACCAGAGTTTGGGAAATAGACCTGTTTGGATTACAAGTCCCAGAATCCACTAGGCAACATGATCTCGCTGGCCAGGGGATTCTGGGAGTTGCATGCCAAGAGAGCAACGTTTTCCTAACTTTGACTCTTTGCTCTTACCAGGTTTCCCCACCAGTTTTTGTAGCTGCTGATCCAGGTACTCTTGGCGTTTTGTAAGTGCATTCAGCCATTTCCGACGCAGCCTTTCCAGGTCCCTGTCCTGTGAGGATGTAAGATCTTCTTTAAATGATTAAGTACCATATATACTCGACTACAAGTCGTCCCAAATATAAGTCGAGGTACCTAATTTGGACCTCTAAAACTAGGAAAATACAATGACCAGAGTATAAGTCGGGGGGGGGGGGATGGAAAATTCAGCAGCTGCTAATGAGTTTCAGTAATTAAAATACAGTGATACCTCAGATAACGTTTGCATAGGATAACGTTGGAGAATTTGAGGCAAACATTTGCATCGGATAACATTATGTTAACATTATCCGATGCATCAGATAACAACGATCTCTGATACAAATGTTTGCCTCAAATTCCCTGAGGCATGGCTGTGACTCACCAGTTTGTCTTGGGAGAAAAGGAGGGGCCGGCCTGCTCTCTTTATCTCAAGGTAGCATGATCTCAATAACAATCACACATTACAAAAGCTTGCCAGACCAGTCTGACTAGCTTAGGTGAACAAAAACAGATAGCATTTTTTACAAGTTTGCTGTTTTAAAAGAAGTCCTCCCTCTTTTTGTTGACAGATGTTTTTTCCAATGATGCCATGGCATACCAGGAAAACTATGTGAGAAGAAAACAAATTGTAGCTTGTGTACTGTGCACTGCTTGTGTACTGTGCACTGACCTTCCAAGATCACCAAGACATGGGGGAGGGGGGGACTCTTTCAATATGTCCTGACTCCATTATAAAAACTAAGAGGAATAGAAGCAACCCCCAAATAGATGACAACATTTACCATCATGCAGAGTTGCCATATGGAGCCATGTACACAGGAATCAGTTTTAAAAGCTAACAGCAAGGGTGCCCAAACTTTTCAGGCCACGGGCCAGTCACATGGTTCATGGGTGCCCAAACTACAGCCTGTGCACCAGATCCGGCCCTGACACCAATTCATCTGGCCCGTTCCACCCTTGCCACTCCCAGAAGCTGGGTGAGTTTTAATTCTGCTTCTGGAGTCATTGGCTGGATCCGGCCCATAGGCCATAGTTTGGGTACCACTGGCTAACAGGGATAGAAGCAGGACCCAAAATGGATGCCAACATTGACCAACATGCAAGGTGGCCATCTGGAGCCATGTGCACAGGAATCCATTGGTGTCATGGGCCAGATCCCGCCCATAAGCCCTGTTAACAGCAGGGATGCTCAAATGTTTCAGGCCACTGGCCAGTCACATGGTTCATGGGTGCCCAAACTACTCCCTATGGGCCAGCTCCGGCCCTGACACCAATTCATCCAGCCTGATCCACCCTTGTTGCTCCCAGAAGTGGGAGTAAAACTCACCCAACTTCCGCTTCTGGGATCAATGGGCATGGCATGGGCTGGATGAATTGGCATTGGAGGCCAGATCTGGCTCACAGGGAGTAGTTTGGGCACCCCTACTGTTAGCTTCCGCTTCAGGGAGTGATGAGGGTGGAAGGTGCCAGATGATTTGTTGTCAGGGCCGGATCTGATGTACAGGTTGTAGTTTGGGTAGTCTGGCCCCTTCCAAACATTTCAGGCCATGGGCCAGTCACGTGGTTCATGGGTGCCCAAACTACTCCCTGTGGAACCAAGTCTTAACATTATCTGAGGTATTACTGTACACGAAAATATGGTAAAATTAATTAATTTAGACATTTGTGTGGGTATGTTTTTGAGTGTTTATGTTGACCCGAGGATAAGTCAAGTCCCATTTTTGGACCTCATTTGGGGGGGCTAAAAAACCCAACTTCTACCCGAGTATATACAGTACTGGTTTCTGAACAGAGGATAGGAGGAAGCTGTGCTTCTCAACCCCTTTGTGCAGCTGTTTTTCAAGGGCCAGGGGAGCAACCATTGAAAGTGATAGAAAATAGGATCTACTAATGTTGGCGTTCTATCTTCTTATAGATATGAGATGAAAAAGATTAAGTATGTCCTTCTTTTTTATAGCATAGCAAACACAAAAGACTAGTTGTTTTCTATACCAGGGATTCTCAACTTGCAGCCCATGGGCTGGACATGGCCTGTGGCACCATTTCATGTGACCCACCACCACCTCACCAGGAAGTGCCTTGTGGTGGAAGAAGGGCAAAATGGCTGTCCGGCCCCCGACACTGTCTGAGGGATCATGACCCGGCCCCCAGCTTTAAAAGGTTGAGAACTCCTGTTCTATACAAATTACAACAATGAAAACTGATAAGGTACTGGATCTTGCTTAAACACTTCAAAGTTTTTCAACCATCAAGGCTAGAATCTGGAACACACATTATTTTAAAATGAAAATCAAGTTTTTCAAGATGATGTTCCCACCAAGGAGGATGGGATCCTATACAATGCTGTTTGATTCTCAAAAAACTCTGTTTATCACCTGACAGTGTAGTGTTGACTCTCTAGCACAGGAAGAGTAGGGCAAAATGATATAAAATATTTAATATCTAGAAAGAATGAATAAACAAGAACAATAAACACTTGCCTGATAGCTGTCCATGTCATCATCTTCCTCCTAGTTAAAAAGAAGAGATTCAATTAAATTTGCATCTCTCGCTTGCATGACTCAACGCTACACATCGTAATATTGGTATTGATCTCTATGAAATGTCACTGAATGTGCAACTTGTCCAGAGTTTAAGGCCTGGGGAAGTGAAGACACGCAGGAAGCTGGTCTTGTATGAGACCAACCAGGTGGCCCATTTCAGTTCAGTACAGTTTACTCTGGTTAGGTAAAGTATAAAGTGAAAGGACACCCTTGCTCGAAAGCCAGTCATATCTGACTCTAGGGTTCGGTGCTCATCTCTGTTTATAGCCAAAGAGCCAGCGTTGTCTGTGTTTGCAGACGTTTCCATGGTCGTGTGGCAGACATGACTAGACACCAGAGAGCATGGAACGCTGTTTACCTTCCCACCAAAGTGGTACCTATTTATCTACTTGCAATTTCTTGCTTTCAAACTGCTAGGTTGGCAGGAGCTGGGACAGAGATGGGAGCTCACTCTGTCATGCAGCACTCGGGTCTTGACCTGCCAACTTTCCAGTTGTCAAGTTCAGCGTCTTAACCCCGAAGTCACCACAGTCCCTTTTTTACCCTGATTACTCTAAGACAAAGAGGGTTCTGTTCCATTTAGGGGCCTGGTCTCTTGAAGAACTAAACATGCACCCTTTCCCAAGAAAAGTAGATGTTCAAGCAGTGAGACATAAGGATTTTTCTTTCACTCCCCCCCGGGTGATGCTTTCTACAGAAAGTGTGCTTTTTACCTGATGACCTTCGTGACTTCTAGGCGACTTAATGTTTCTGATCTGAACACAACCCACTGCCACAGACAAGATGGATTCTTCCATAAGTGGCAATGTCCCCGACTCTTGCACAGACTTCACTTCCACTTGAATCCGACGGGACTGACCCTATACAATCGGAAAAGGCAAAGACGGCTACTGGAAAGTGAAGAAGTCCTGGTACAGGAGAGACCTCTGCTGGCTGTCGCTTGACAAGACACAATCGTGTTGGAAATTTAGTAACTTCCGTCTGTATGCACGACGGTGGGATTACGAAAGATAACATTGCCAAAAGCTAAACTTCCCAAGACTTTTTCAAATATATGGCCTGCTGTTTCCAAAATACTCACAAAAAAGATTACAAGCAATTAAGAATGGCAAGCAGGATGGCCAGTATCCTATTTGTCACCCCCAGTGGTATAATGCAGGTGGCATAAATCTCATCAGCAAATTGCTAGAAATTAAGAAGGCATGCTGCATGCTAAATCATGCAATTAGGGATGTAACGGCATATGTGTTTTTCATTTTGTAAGCCGCCACCCTGAGTCTTTGGATGAGGACAGGGTATTAATGTGAATAAATAAATAAACAAACAAATAAATAATATGCCTATGCTGACTCCTTGGTAGTTCGTGAAAGACATTCCTGCCCGTTGTGTTAGGTAAAGGTCTCCCTTGCTCAAAAACTCTAGGCGTCAGTGCTCATCTTCCTGTACAGCCAAATCTGTCTGCATCTGCAGAGGTCTCCTTGGTCATGTGACAGACATGACTAGATGATAGAGCACACGGAACGCTGTTACCTTTTCTGCCCAAGTAATACCTGTTTATCTACTTGCAATTTCTTGCTTTCCAACTGCTAGGTTGGCAGGAGCTGGGGCAGATGACAAGCACTCACTCTGTCTCACAACACTCAGGTTTTGAACTGCTGACCTGCCAAAGCTCTGGTCGTCAAGCTCAGTGTCTTAACCACTAAGCCATCACGGCCCCTGCTGCCAGTTGTGTTATGCTGGTGTAAAACATTTTATATTGATTTTGGTCCATGTATACGTTGAAGATCTGAATCTAGCAAGTTACTGATCTACTCAGTCCTGCAATGTGTACTCTTGACTAGCAACAACTAGATCTAAAAAGTATAAACATTAACGAAATATTTTTTTTTAAAAAAAAAGAATTATAAACTAGTAACATTAAGAGAAACAAATTAATTTTAAAGAAAAGTGCCCCTCCCACATTGGGATGAATAGAGCTATTTAACTATTTTCAACTTCTTTCTGGACCTTAATTTGGTTTCCAAAATTGCATCAATTCTTATGAAGGTATCAACCCTTTCCCTTTTAATAAAATGTAATCTAAAAATTCCACCCACTATCTTTAAAACTGTTCCGCTTCAATAATCCCCTTTTAACTTTAATTTTACAAGTTAATGTATCATTAATAGCAATGTCCCAGACCTCTTTGTACCATTCATTTAATTGAAAATCACACTGCATTTTCCATTTCCTAACTATCATTAGTCTTGCTGCAGTTAACAAGTTTGAAATTAATTCTCTACTTCACTGGTTACATTGCTCCTTATTATATATTGATAGGGGAGCTTTTATAGGAGACATTTCTAAGTTTAATCCAGTTATTTCATTTATCTTGCTGAAAACCAAATGCCAGCATTTCAAAACATAGTCACAACTCTACCACATATGAAAACAGGTACCTTTCCCCTGATATCCTCGTCAACATAATGCTGAATATTTCTTATCGACTTGATTTAATTTCACCAGTGTTAAATAGCATCTCCTAATCAACCTATTCACATATCCTGTATTTTCTTCTAATCCTGGTTACTTTTTTTCCCACTCAAATCTTGCTTCTATAATGATTTAAGATAATCTTTTTAGTCTTCTGCCTCCAATACTATTTCATAAATATTGCTCGTTATACTACATTCATAACTTTATTTCCTTCTATACGTTCCCTTTGCACAACCCTTTCTTCAAAATCTGTAAATCCCCTATATTGCCTGTTTCCATCTTATCCATGTTTTGTCCACTGCTTTAACTAGGTGGTGCCCAAACTAAGGCCCGGGGGCTGGGTGCGGCCCCTGACACCAATTCATCCGGCCCGCGAAGCCCTCGTTGCTCCTGGAAAAGGAAGTAAAACGTGCCTGTACGGCTGTGTTTTACTTCCACTTCCAGGAGTGACAAGGGCTTTGCAGGCCAGAAGAATTGGTGTCGGGGGCCGCACCCAGCCCCCGGGCCCTAGTGACTGGCTTCCTGAACCACATGATCAGCCCCACAGCCCAAAAAGTGGGCACCCCTGCTTTAACTGTTTCTTTCTTATCCACGTTTTGTCCATTGCTTTAACTGTGTAAGATTAGATACTTGAAAGTGGACTGACTTTTGGGACTATCTGCAAGTAGAACTTATTCACCTCTGTTGCTGGGCTTTGGCTACAGATGGACATATCTGTCAAGTTCAACTTAGCCTCTGTTTCTCATTTTACCCAACAATTATTTTGCCCTCTCCAATTTTCAGATCGTTTTTCATTTTGTTTAAAAACATCAACAGAAGATTTTGGCATGCATATTTATCAAGCATTTACAAGCAGACAGTAACAAAACAGGTACTTTTTCCTTAGGGAAAGGTAGGGGTACACAGAAAGAGCCTCCTTGAAGATTGTGGTATTTTTGAACCACAATCGAGTATACCGTGGTAACGGCAACCTTGTGTTGCCAGCTAATCTTTCTCACACTGGGTCAGGAGAAAGGAACTGCAGAATGAACTCACCAAAAGATGCCATCATTTTGGCAGTTTCAGGTCTGACCTAGAAGAAGGAGGAGGAGGAGGAGAAGATGGAGGAGGGAAAGGTCTCCCTTGCTGGAAAGCCAGTCATATCTGACTCTAAGCAGTGATGGTGAACATTTTAGAGACCAAGTGCCCAAACTCACCTTTGCCACAGGCTCAACAGGCTGCCATCCGTGCTGCACCCTCATGCTGCACATGAGCCAGCCGCCTTACCTCAGACAGGGGGAGGAAGGAAGTGCTTCCTTTGGGCTGTTGGGCAGAGGGGTGGGGTGAACTCTGTGCTGGGGGAAGGGAGGAAGTGCTCCCATTGGGCTGCTGGGCAGAGGGGCGGGGTGAACTCTGTGCTGGGGCAATGGCACACTTGCCCACAGAGAGGGCTCTGAGTGCCCCCTCTGGCATGCATGCCATAGGTTCACCACCACTACTCTAAGGAGTCGGTGCTCATTTCTGTTTACAGCCAAAGAGGCAGCGCTGTCTGCGTCTGCAGACATTTCCACGGTCATGTGGCAGGCATGGCTAGACATCACAGCACAAGAATGCTGTTACCTTCTCACCAAACTGGTATTATTTATCTACTAATTTAATAAATCTAATCTAATAATAATCTAATAATAATACTTGAAATTTCTTGCTTTTGAACTGCTAGGTTGGCAGGAGCTGGGACAGAGACGGTAGCTCACTCCATCGTGCATCACTCAGGTCTTGAAGTGCTGACTTGCCACCTTTCCAGTCATCAAGTTCAGTGTTTTAACCACTAAACCACCACAGTCCCATAACACTTTCCCCTTAGCATACATAATTTTTATGCATCTTTCTTTGACCATTCTGCTTTCCGTGAACAGTTCAACACATGGGAAGCATGAACTATACAACAGTGCTCTGTAAGCTAGATGAACTTGGCAAAACTGCCTACTTTTCTGACTCACCTGCCTGAGCTGGAAGATGCCACCTGTATGTACGTCCTTCACTGGAACCACCTCAACGGGGCAATATTCCCCATTCTCATTTAGCTCCAGAATCTGAACCCACAGCTCCACTTTGCGAGTGACTTCACTCCACCTGCAAAGACATCACTTTAATTAATAAGACAGAATGCCACCTTTCCAGTTCAAGTTCAAAAAACTTTAATCGACATTAAAAAAAACCACATTACAATATACAAGAAATATGACTTACCGAAAATAAATGGAGAATAAGAGGTTAAGGTGTAATTAAAATAATTAGGTAAAGGTCGCCCTTGCTCAAAAGCCAGTCATATCTGACTTTAGGGTTCAGTGCTAATCACTGTTTATAACCAAAGAGCCAGTGCTGTCTACATCTGCAGACATTTCCATGAACAATCTGGGGCTCCTTCTAGACTCACAACTCCTGCTCAATGAGTAGGTGGCCATTGTGGCTAGGAGGGCTTTTGCACAGCTTCATGTAATTCGCCCGTTGCGCCCACTCCTTGACAGGGACTCCTTACTCATGATTACCCACCCTCTGGTCACCTCCAGATTGGATTATTGAAATGCGCTCTATATGGGACTGCCCTTGATGACCATTTGGAGGCTGCAGCTGGTCCAGAATGTGGCAGCCCGGGTAGTGTTGGGCTGTGGGTGCTATTCCCATGCATCTCCACTGCCTCCAGGAGCTGCATTGGTTACCAGTTTGCCTCCAGGTGCTATTCAAGGTGCTGCTCATTACCTTGAAAGCCCTATATGGTAGTGGGCCAGGATACTTAAGAGACTGCATCTCCCCAAGGTTATCTGTCTGTCCCACCAGAGCGGACCGGAGAGGCTCCCTAGCCATGCCATCAGCTAGAGAGGCTCGACTCTCTGGCACTAGAAGGAGGGCCTTCTCAGTGTTTGCTCCAGCCCTGTGGAACCGCCTGCCTTTAGAGTTATGTCTCCAGATGGAGCTGCTGGCTTTTAGGAAGGGAGTGAAGACTTGGCTGGCGGGACTGGCATGGCCTCATTTGACTCTTCAGTTATAGAGTTGGATACGACTGGCTTTCAAGCAAGGGTGACCTTCTTACCAGATCTTGGATGGTGAGTCACTCCTGCAGAATAAGGTTTTCTCCCCAATCATCCATTTAAATCAGGAGTGCCCAAACCTTTTGGGCTGTGGGCCGATCACGTAGTTCAGGGAGCCAGTCACTATGGCCCAGGGGCCGGATCTGGCCCCTGACACCAATTCATCTGGCCTGCGAAGCCCTCGTCACTCCTCGAAGCGGAAGTAAACCATGCCCATGCGGGCCGTAGTTTGGGCACCCCTGATTTTAAAAACTGATATAATTCTTGGCAAATCAAGGGGGATGAAAAAATTGCCTCTGCATTTTTGCAGCTTGTCTACTATGCAGTGGCTAAGATGCTGACTGGAAGGCGGGAGGTCAGCAGTTTGATTTCCGAGTACTGCAGGACAGAGTGAGCTCCCATCTCTGTCCCAGCTCCTGCCAACCTAGCAGTTCGAAAGTAGGAAACTGCAAGTATGTAAATAGGGACCACTTTGGTGGGAAGGTAAACAGCGTTCTGTGTGCTCCCGTATCTAGTCATGCCTGCCATATGATCACGGAAATGTCTGCAGAAGCAGACAGTGCTGGCTCTTCAGCTTTGAAACAGAGATGAGCACTGACCCCTAGAGTCAGATACGACTGGCTTTCAAGCAAGGGAAACCTTTACCTTTACTACTATGCCAAAGAATAACCCATTCTGTTTTTAAACTGGTAATTTCTACCTCCCATGAAACAAAAGTTTTTTTAAAATATTTTCCAATCTCTTTCCCACCAAAGTCCCACCTCTTTTACCTATCTCGAAGGCTTCGTGTTTTGGCTTGAATTATTCCCAGGTCCCACAATGCTGAGTTTTTCCGAGGATCACACTGCTTATGCCCATAAACCTCAATGGCCAAAGCACTGTCATAAAGATACTCCATAAAATCTTCAGTGATGTTGATTGAAAATTCCTGCGTCAAAGAAGAATAAAGATGGGAAAGCATCATCCATGCTTTTTATTACTCCCTGTGATTGTTTTTCATGACATCTGGTGGCTGAAGAAAGTGGTCAGTATTCTTATGTCCTAATTTAAAAACTCAAGAAATCACAGTAGGGAAACTGTCTAGGAAGATGGTTTGCTCAATAGGTAGGGAACTGAAATAGTGACTCTTAGAATCCCTTCTATTTCTACTGTTCTAGCATTCAGTAGCTGAAACCTTGTTGCTTAGAGTAGTAAGATGCACTAGAATATGACCATTGAATCGGAGGGGATTCGGACGGTGAATCAACTCCTCTGTAAGATCCACTGATTCAAACTTGCCTACTATGCTAAGCAATGAGGTTCTAGCCAATGAATACTCAAGACATTCTCCTCGGGACATGTAAAGTTGAAAGGAAAGCAATTTAGGAACATTCATGTTACAAATCCTAACTATTCCAAGGAGCAATAGACAACTCTGTTCTACACTTGTGACTGCTTCTTCATTAAGATAAATGTGTTTTATTGTTCCATATGATGTTTCCGCTAGGCGAGAGCCTTGTCAAGGTGCAGCGGGCTTGAGCAGTCTAACTAGGCAGTGTTGCCCCTGGGGCAAGGTGAAAACAGATTTATTTAGCACATGGCACTTGTATACGGTGAGTCAGCATATAGCAAGAATATATATACTGTATATATATATATATATAAACTATATAAAAGCAGAGGGCACATGTCATGGTCCGCCTAGCCAGCAGGTGACGTGATATCCGAATGGCTAAAAAACAGCACGCAAGCGGACTTGATTTCTCAAGTCCATTTGCATGTGCAGAATGTTGTCAGGGAGAGGTCTACCAATGTGCGGATTCCTCGCTGAATAACGACTCCAAGGTAAGGATGTTTCCTATGTAGAATTACATTATTTACTAGCTCTTACACTCTCTTTTTATGCTTTCATTGCTGTTTATATTATAATTCATTTTAAAACCCACTAAGACTTGGCTAGTCACAGGCCTGGTGGTTTCCTGTCTACACCTGAGTTTTCAGCATCCACCTCCCTCTGCTTTCTGTATCAGTTAAGAAAACAACACCCCAATTACATTGCAGTGGTCAAAGACAACCATGCACCGCGGCTCCTTGCTGATGGGAGACAGAGAGGGATCCACTTCCGGGGCCACCGTCACAGGTTCCAGCTGATCCCAAAAAGAATACTTGCAGAAAACAAAATTTGAGAGATGCTGAGGCAAGCCGGTCGCCTGAAGGATTTTAATCTGGAAGGAAGGGAAAACATACAATAGTAGAGGTAAAGATAAAGGTCTCCCTTGCTCAAAAGCCAGTCATGTCCAACTCTATGGGGTGGTGCTTGTTTCCATGGTCATGTGGCAGGCATGGCTAGACTAGTGCATGGAATGCCGTTACCTTTCCTGATTAAACGGTACCTATTTATCTACTTGCATTTTTTTCTTTTGAATTGCTGGGTTGGCAGGAACCTGGGAAAGACAACAGGAGCTCACTCTGTCACTCAGCACTCAGCTCTTGAACTGCTGACCTGCCGACTTCCTGGTTGTAAAGCTCAATGTTTTAACCACTAAGCCATTGTGGCCCTCAAATAAACAATATACTATCCTAATTGTAAAAGTTCACAAAGAAAAAAAAATTCTGTAATAATAATCTCATGCTGAATAACAGCAAGAGTTTCCACGGGTTTCTAGGTAGAGAACGAAGTGGCTGAACATTCCCTTCCTCTAAGACTCTGCAGCTTGCCTATGAACACACAGCCTGGCTCTCCTCCCAGCAGACACCATCGGGAATTGAAGGTCCAAAGTTATTTAGCAACTCTTAAATGTGTGTGCAGAAGATAACTGATTGTTCCAACAAGGGGAGACATACTGCATTGATTGAAACTCAGCGTGAACCAACTAGCTCAAAAGCTGTGGCATATAAATTAAATCTGCCTTGATCATATTCCTTCACTGAGATGTGGTCTGAAACTCCCCACAAGAGGTCAGCCTATGGCCATCAGCCTTGATGAACACAACAGAGCATTGCCATAGGGAATAACCCGGAAATACCTTTCCCTTTCTTGTTTGATATCAACATATTGGTTCCAAAGAATTAAAGGCAACTGACACTTTTATCCATGTGACGACGACTACTTCTTCTTCCATGTCTAGCCCAGACGTGAAACTGCCAAAATGAATGCACCTTTGGGTGAGTTCATTCTGCATGAAGATGAGTGCACCTGAAATAGTGGCAGCACCTGCACGGAGGCGCTAAGAAGGCAGCCCCTTTGCCGTGCTAGGGTGCTGAGGGCCAATCACCCACACACCCAAATTTAACTGATTAAAAGAAAGACACAAAGAAAAACCAGACGAATTTCACCAAGGATGGCCAAGTGAGCAACAAGGATCACTACGTATGGAACGTAAGAGGGCTGGCAGGCAAGGAGGTGGAGTTGGTCAGAGATTTCAAGAAGACCTGAGTCCAGTTCCTCTTACGGAAACAACATCAAGGAGGCCCTCCAAGTTCAGGGGGAGTTACTTGAGGCGAGCCACGGAGTGGTCTAAGGTCTCCCAGACTCAAAGGTCTCTCAGGCTCAAAAGCCAATCACCTCCGACTCTACGGGGTGGAGCTCATCTGTTTGTAGCCAAAGAGCCAGTACTCTCTGCGTCTGCAGACATTAACGTGGGCATGTGATAGGCAGGACTCGACACTGGAGTGCACAGAACGCTGTTTTCCTACCCACTGAAGTGGTATCTATTTATCTACTTGTAATTTCTTGCTTGTAAACTGCTGGATTGGCAGGAGCTGGAACATAACAGAGACGGAAGCTCACTCCATCATGCAGCTATCGGCTCTCAAACTGCTGACCTGCCAACCTTCCAGTTGTCAAGTTCAGCATGTTACCACCTGAGCCACTGCAATCATCCATTTTACACCCCAACAAATTCAGCTGTACAGTATCTGGTTATGTAGTCTCAGTTTCAATCAGATCAAAGTGGCTTTCTTTAAATGCTGTTTCTCTTTGACTCCCTGTTCTGATCTTGGTTTTGATCTTTTATTTCTCAGGGCACTCACCAGGCACACTAGCTTGTTCTCCTGGACATCATTTTCAGGGTAACCCTCCATGCTGTCATCTCCTCCTGCAATCCGCTCCCCAATCTCTCCACTGACGCGCACCACTTCCACATGGAGACGGCCTGCCACCTAACAGGGAACAGAAAGCACACCGGGTGAAGTTTTTATGAGGAGCCAAACACCCATTTAAGCCACTCTCGGCAAATGTTGTAATGGCCCCTTTAGAGGAATCACCTCTCCTTTCTGATTGATGATGGGCACAGCATACTGCAGCTTCACATCGTAAGAGAGGCATTCAAGGAAGACATTGGCCACTCCGATCAGGCTGTGGTTCTCTTGCTCATCGTAAAAAGGATCAGCACGCCTGAAGTAAGCCCTCATGACCTTGAGTTGTACAGAAAAGAAAGGAACACAAATCAACAAGGAAAAACCTAAGCCAGCCCAAGGACGAGACAAGATGTCTATGGCTAAAGTCTCCTTGACCTATAGGGGCATCCCAATCTCTGATCAGAAACTACAGTGAAAGAGAGATCCACCTCCTTCAGGCATCAACACTTCTTATCCTCAAGAGAGTCTTTCTAATGTTTAGTTAAAATCTTCAATCTTGTAATTTGGTTCCATTATTGCAGGTCACCCATCTTCTTCTTGTTGTGCCATATCCGATTCCAAATACTGGCCATCATGGTGATCAGCCGTTAATACTGTCCTGCAAATATAATGCTGTGGCCTTTCATATGCCTTCCACATTACAGCATGACCTCCATACCACTGATCCAGTTCTGGGTGTCATTTTCTGGTCCTGAGCCCTTTTGGCACACAAAGTCCTCCTCAGCCCCAGGCCAGGATGGATGCAGCTGCTGCCCTCCATCAAGATGGATTCAACTGGGGTTTAATCCACTTGAGAACCATCACCCTTCCCTGTCAACTTCACCACCCAAGACCACTAGTCTTCAGGGCTGTCAGGTTAGTTACTGTATATATGTGAATATAAGCCGACCCGAATATAAGCCGAGGTACCTAATTTTGACCTTGAAACCCAGGAAAATAAATTGACCCGAGTATAAGCTGAGAATGGGGAATGCAGTAGCTGCTAGTAAGTTTCAGTAATTAAAATACAGTAATATTAATTATGTTAGTGATTTTTCAAAAACTGTACTTGCACCACCCACCAGTGGTGGCGCTGCAGGTAAAGTGGGTGGGCAGTTCAATTGCACGGAGGCAGGAAGTGTTGCTCTAGCCTAGCCTCTTGCTCCCCCTGCAAAGAAGGAGAATGGCTTCCTCCCTCCATCTTGGACACATGGAGACGGGACAAAGGCACAAATGTACAGTAAGTAAAATCCTTTCTTTTTCCACACCAGTTTGGAAGAGGGACACGACTGCATTGTAGAGCTTATTTCTTCATTGGCGGTATTCCATAGGAATTAATTGAAAACAAACCAGAATAGGAGAACTTAGATTTTCAATGTATTCTAATGAGAAATTGCAATTTACGCCCTCTTGTGGCCAGTTATGTAATTGTGTCTCAGAGGCTTTTGCTGCGGAAGTCCCGAAACTTACTTTTAAAGTGCTAAATACGGTAACTTTTTTAAAGCCCCATTTTTTAGACCTCATGGTTGTTGACCCATGTATAGACCAAGACCCCTTTTTGGGCCTTATTTTTGGGTTAAAAAACTCAGATTATATTAAAGTATATACGGTAACTGCTGCCTGACGCCCAGCGATGAGTCCCTGACAGTATGCTCTACTCTATTACCATAGCAGGATAACTTGGCCAGACTTCCTTCCATGGGATATGCTTAAATCAGTGCTGGCCAAAATTGGCACTCCAGGTGTTCTTGGACTACAATTACCAGAAGCCGAAGTAAGCATTCCTGCTGATCAGAGCTTCTGGGAATTGAAGTTCAAGAACACCTGGAGTGCCAAGGTTCACCATCACAGGCCTACAAAATAGCTACTGTACCACCAGCAATAGCATGCTAAAAAAAAACCTTCAACCCTTCTTTACTGGGATTGTTTTCCAGAGCCCATCTTTGCATAACAGACAGGATTCAAACCCAGCTCTATACTACTGGCTCACAATTTTAAAATATTCTATGTAAAAAATTAAAATTAAACCAATTCTAATAATTAAAAAAGCACCCATTCCTCAAATTCCCAGCTGTTTGTAAGCTTCCTCACTGTCATGCTGTTTTGCAAAATCTGAGAACACCAAGGACTGCGAACAAACAAGCACACCAACAATGAGGGACCACAGCTCAGTTACAGGACATACACAGCAGCATCGCTCTTCTTCTGTCATGTACTCCTACATCACTTCGGAAAAGTTACATTTTGCACATCAGTTTCTCAGGCCAAAAAGTCTTCTTTAAAAACTCTTAGGTCAGGGGTGGCCAAACTATGGCTCGCAGGCTGGTCCCTACCGTGGCACCATTTAATGTGGCCTGCCGCTGCCCTCGCTGCTACCAGAAGTGGAATGGGCATGTTTATAACAGCTGTAAAATGCACCCGTGCATGCGTAAATGCACCCACAGCTGCCATAAAGGCATTTACCACAGTCGCAGATGCGTTTTACGGAAGGATGAACCACATGACTGGCCCACTCAATCACATGACCGGCCCATGGCGTGAAACGTTTGGGAACCTCTGTCTTAGGTAAAGGTTGCCCTTGCTCAAAGCCAATCATATCCAACTCTAGGGTTCGGTGCTCATCTCCATTTACAGCCAAAGAGCCAGCGCTGTCTGCGTCTGCAGACGTTTCTGTGGACATGTGGCAGGCATGATTAAACAACGGAGTCCACATAATACTGTTCACCTTCCCCGCGAAGTGGTCCCTATTTATTTACTTGCAATTTTGAACTGCTAGGTTGGCAGGAACTGGGACAGAGCTCGCTCTGTCATGCAGCACTCAGGTCTTAAACTGCTGACCTGATGATTTTCCAGTCATCAAGTTCAGTGTCTTAACCACTCAGCCACCACAGTGAACTTCTTAAGGACTCTTAGCTCAACCCTTTAAAAATTCAAGGTAAGAAGACAGAAACAGAAGAAGCAACTCCTTTGAACAAAAAACTCCCAGAATAACACAACCAGCTTCATGCTGCAGTCAAAAAAAGGAAACTTTTGCCCATCACTGCAAGGAATCTCTCTCAGATTCTTGCACAGGTGAGTTTCTTCCTCTGCCAGTCCAAAAAAAGCCACTTCTGCTGACAGTTCGACCTCCACATACCTGGTTATCTTCTTCACAATCTTTCCATTCTTGATAGAGGTCCCTCATGTCTACCAACCGGTTCTCCAGCTTCTCCAAAGACCAGATCTGTTTGCCTTTCCCTTTACGCCTCACCTGAATCGCTGGCTCACTGAGCACAGCCCCTCGCTGCAAAAAAAAAAAGCAGACCCAAGCCAAAAAAAAAAAAGCACAACATGTCAGCAAAACAGAAAATCAAATACTGTAACACCATTACAGATCCCTCGTGGAATATCACCTTTAAAGATCCCCCTGGGAATATCCAAAGGTAAAATGCATTTTTTTAAAAATCCACTTCATAGGTCAGTATCCTATTTGTATGTGAGAAAGGCCTGACATTACAGCCATGTTGCTCTGATAGTTCTACATAGAGGAGGAAGAGATTCTGGAAAACGCTGGTGAAAAACAACAAGGCTTCTGCTGGTGTAAGAAGTTCACTAGTGAATAGAACATTGCACAAGGAGAAGGACAACACTGGATACAGAGTGATGGCAGCCACGTCATTTTTCACAAGTATTTTTTAAAATTTCTTTGGGTCAGATATTGGTAAAGGTACAGAAGTGCTAGAAAGCCAGGCACATTCAACTTTAGGCGTTGGTGCTCATCTCCATTTACAGCCAAAGAGCCAGCACTGTCTGTGACTGCAGACATTTCCATGGTCAGGTGACAGGCATGACTAGATGTCGGAGCGCACGGAATGCTGTCACCATTCCTGCATAACTAGCATCTATTTATCTACTTGCAATTTCTTGTTTTCAAACTGCTGGGTTGGCAAGAGCTGGGACAGAGACATGAGCTCATTCTGTCATGCACACTTAGGTCTCAAACTACTGACCTGCCGACCTTCCAGTCGTCAAGTTCAGTGTCTTAACCACTAAGCCACCACAGCTCCCTTGCATTACCAATGACAAAATGCCTAATAAGGGATATGAAAAATGGGGGAAATGACCTAAATGACACAAATCCGGGGGGAGGGGGCACCTAAAGGTAACTGAGCAACTTGTGAGCAAATTAGTTCAAATCTCCCTCCATCATATTCCCAATCACTGCAAGTGCTCCTTTCTGCTTCATCCAACTTTGGATTTTCCTCTTTTTCTCCCTCCTGAACTCAGCAATTTCATAGGGGGAAAGGCAAGGGAAAGAAGAAGCTGAAAAAGTGGGACTAAGACTGCAAACTGAATTACCATAGGAGGGAGGAAACAACCCACCTTTCGGTTGGCATTCAGACTCGAGGCAGGGATCTGCAGGGTAACCTTGTACTCGGTCCTTTTGTCCATCTCTTCCGCAACGAAGCTGGCTTCTCTCACGTACAAGTTGGCCTTCATAATCTGCTCCCGCAACTTCCTCAGGCTGTGGTTCAACATCTCTTCCCTGGAGAGCGAGAAATGGGGACTCAGAGGAAAGGATCCATGAGACGGCATTGCACCTACCCGGTCGATAAGGGTACCAGAGGCCTTGCTTCTGTGCGAATGGGTGGCACAGGTTTGACTGGGGTTTTGCAACAAACCCTACATTGCAAGGTCTTTGTGCTACGCTTGAGTCTGTGTGTGAAGTGAATCAGCAGACAGAGAGCTCAATGACACTATTCATGGGCTCAAGAGCTAGAGTCTGAATGGGTCAGGAGGGGCTTGGCATCGTTTGGTGCCACACAGTTCCTAGTTTCTGAAGTACTGCCCTGGTTCAGATGTCATCCCCAAACAATGGCATGGCTGTCCAGAACGTACCGAGGCCTTGCATGCTCTCCTCTGCTTCCTCGCTCATCCTTACTGTGTGATTAGTTACTATGCCTGAACTCAGACACAGTTATAGCCTTTCATCTGGTGCACTCTGTAAGGAAATATTCTTGATCGACATTCTTCTTCTTCTTCTTCTTCTGCCATATCCGAATCCACATATTGGCAATCCTCACGGCAATAAGCCATGAAGACTGTCCTGAGAATATAATTCAGTGGCCTTTCATTTGTTTTCTCCATCACAGCATGACATCCATAATACCACCGATCCAGTTCTGAGAGTCCCTTTCTGGTCCTGAGCCCTTTTTGGCACGCAGAGTCCTCCTCCTCAGCCCCAGGCCAGGATGGATGAAGCTGCTGCCCCCATCAAGATGGATTGAATTTGGATTTCATCCACTTGGGAACTATCACCCTCCCCTGCAGACTTTGGCGCCCAAGCTATTAGTCCTCAGGGTTGTCAGGTTAGTTAACCGCCGCCTGACACCCAGTGTTGACTCACTGGCAGTATGGTCTACTCTATTACCAATCCAGGACAACCTGGCCAGTCTACATATGGCTACCTAATCTACACATTGCTAACTCCTACCTGATCTGGTTGGTTTGTCAACTTAAACAAGCAGGGATCGAAACCTATGATAGATTTCCCTGGCTTGGAGCAGAACCGAATGTACTCTGAAGCAGCAAAGGCATGATGTTGGCTTCCTAAATGGGTGTAGGTTTCTGTCAGGTGGAACAGGTCCTGTGATAGTGGATAATGGGCTATGTTATCCTTACACATTCCAACATCTCAATGACGTATGCAAATTAACTGTTAAAATACAGAGACTGCACTGTAAGCCCAGGTCAAGGCTTTGCTTCAGCCTCACTTCTACAGCTGTAGACACGGGACACGGCTGGTTGAAAGAACCAGTAATGAAATGGTGTCTTTTGAAAAGGAAAATTAGATCACCAGTTTTAAAAGAGAGGCTGGCAGGCAAGACATGGCAGAATTTTGTCACGCTTTAAAATCAGATCAAGAAAAGCATCCAGGAGGGATGAAGAAGGATTTGCAAAGCAAAACGGGACCACATCATGGTTACAAGTGAGCCGGGTGCATCCTCCATGGATGGTAAAGACAGGAGGAATCAGGTTTCACTTCACAATATTGTTTTCATGGCTTTATTTTTCCACAGAGAAAATTAGTTCTCGTTCACTCGGAAGTCGGGAAGGAAATGAATCTACTATGGATTCCTACGACGGTAGTAAAAGTTGTGCGTCTCTCTCACAACTAACATTTTTCCAACATAATAAATCCTCCCTTTCGATACAAATCCTTCCTAAATACACTAACTCCTCATTGCCCCATAACAAACTGCAATAGATTTTCACTCACCCAAGGAACGAAGCAAAGCTGTAAGTGCACAAAGAACTGGAGTAAAGGTCGCCCTTGCTCGAAAGCCAGTCGTACCTGACTCTAGGGTTCGGTGCTTATCTCTGTTTATAGCCAAAGAGCCAGCGCTGTCTGTGTCTGAAGACATTTCCATGAACATGTGGCAGGCATGACCAAACACTGGAGTGCATGGAACGCTATTACCTTCCCACCAAAGTGGTACCTAGTTATCTCCTTGTAATTTCTTGCTTTCGAACTGCTAGGTTGGCAGTAACTGGAACAGAGACGGAAGCTCACTCCATCATGCAGCACTCGGGTCTCACCTAAACGCCCAAACTTTTCAGGCCGTGGGCAAGTCACGTGGTTCAGTGGGCCAGAAGCAGAAGTAAAACATGCCTGTGGTTATGACAGCCATGGGTGCATTTATGGTAGCGTTCTGCGCATGGGCAGGTGTGTTTTACTTCCGCTTCTAGGAGCGGTGAAGGTGGCATGGGCCGGATGAATTGACGTCGGGGGCTGGATCCGGACCACGGGTCGTAGTTTGGGCACCCCTGACCTAAACACTTTATAAACACTCAACACATCCTATTCCAAGTGCTAAAGAGGCCACAGCAACCCACCAACCTCATGGCCTTGACTGTCCTGCAGTGCACTTCAGATTAGGGTGCAAAAGCATTCACAGCCATTTGGCTTATCCTCAACATCAGGAAAGAAAAAAGAATATATATATATATTTAGCAATTTTGAGAAGTGTCAAGCCATCCCTTTCCACCCACCTCTCTTCCGCCCATTGCCGTAGGCGCTGCTGAGCGCTGGGAGAGTGGAAGGAGAACCTCTCCATGGCACGGAATTGCTGCTTTTCCGGGGACAAGCGCCTCCGGAGCTGGTCCAGCTCGTGTTCGTACATAAGTCTCTGTCGTTCCAGAGCGGAACGCTTCTCCTCTTCGTGCTGCTGCTCCAGGCTTTGCAAGATGGACTGCATTGGATCTAGGTGGACAAGAGGCAAAAAATATGCCAAGAGTTGAGCAGAGAGAAAGAAGAGAGCTCTGCAACAGGCATAAAGTTTGAGGCAAAACACTGAATAATTGGGAAAAAGCAGAATCTGGAAAGACAAAGACTCAGGATGCCAGGAACACTATAGGTAAAGGTCTCCCATGTTTAAAAGCCAGTCGTGTCTGACTCTAGGGCATGGTGCTCATCTCCATTTATAGTCAAAGACGCTGTCTGCGTCTGCTGACATTTCCATGGTCATGTAAAAATAATAGTGTCAATGTTCTTATTTGGACAAGGCAAAAACCTAACTTTCTCTTCCCTTCAGTCTCCAGTTTCCTGCTGTATAAACGATCCACCTGTTAAAAACGATGAGACCTGCTGGTTGTACAAGTGGCTAGCAATTTTTTTACACAAGCCCCATAACAATGCAAAACAGGGGTTGGCAGCCTTTTAAAGTTGGGGTCTGAGTCACCTTCTCAGATAGTTGGAGGGGCTGGACTGGTGGTCCCCCCCACACACACACACACCATAAATGCTGCTGTAAACACATCCACAGTAAACACGTCTGTGGCTGCTTCCGGCAGCTAGAGCAAGGTCAAGGGCCAGATGATTTGGTGTTATGGGCTGGATTTGACCCACGGGCCATAGGTTGCCAATCCCTGGTGTAAACACCCGTCCAGAAGGGCTAGGAAGACAACCAGTCCAGGTCTGTAAGGGACAGAAGAAAAGGGAAGTCTTGGTTGGCCACTGCAGAGATAGTAATAGAGGGAGGTCAAGTGAGGTTGCTTAGCCCCAGGGTTTGTAAAAGTTAAGATTTCTCATACAAGAGAACCAGAATCCTTACACCTAACATGGCCATTTACATGCCTGATTTTAGCTATTTATTTGTTTGTTTATAATGTTTTAAACCACCCATCTGGGATATTTCTCATGTTGGGTGGTGCACAGACTCAAATAAACAAACAACATAATAGAACAAAGAAACAACATAAAATGAACAACAGAATAAATACCTGAGGGGGTGGAACCTGGCATCTGAGGGCAAACTAAACAGCTAATTTATTACCAGAGGTGTAATATTCTTAAAGGCTCCCTTAAATAGGAAGTTGTTGTCTTTTTTAAAATGTCCAAGGATGGGTGCCTGGCGCATCTCCACCAGTACTGCATTCCAAAATGATGATACCATTTCTAGTCATAGACTATCTAGCCCTCCTCAGGTCACCACCAGGAATTGTGTAGATTGCAATGAGCAGCTGACGCAGGTAGTTGTTCCCAGGGAGATAACAACAGATAACAACAGGGGTGGTCAAACTACGACCCATGGGCGACATGGACAACATCCTCAGCCTCGTCCCCTACAAGCTTTCTGAGGATGATCTCAGGCGACCTGGTGCTTCACTTCAGCCCATTCCCAAATGCACACATAAAAGGACGGTTTGCTCCTCACCGTTCCCGCCCAGAGCTTTCATGGTCACCTCCATCTGGGCATATTCGTAACTGAAATTAATTTCACTGGACACTTCACTGGAACTGTCGCCATCTAAATCCAGCTGCTCGGAGCTGTTGCTTCCTTTCATTGAGCTGTCTTTGTCTTCCTCCTCACTTTCCACCTTCTTTTTCTTTTTGGGCAGATTCAGCCTTGAAAGGGCAGGGGGAGAAAAAGAAAGTTAACACGCGAGTTCTCAGCCTTTTAAAGCCGGGGGCCATTGGGTCACCCTCCCTCAGACAGCTTCAGGGGCCGGATGGCCATTTTGCCCTCCCTACACCACATGGCACTTCCTGGTGTGGTGGAGGTATCCCTGCACCAATATGTCAATTTCTGATCCAACTCGACAGACTACAATTAAGATGGAGTTTAAATGCACAATTATGAGTTTTCTGTGAAGGAAAGGAAGAGTACTGGTCACATCAGGCACTATATTCTTTTTTAATTGACTTTTAAGTAATTTTGAACCTCAAGGTTTTAATTTATGAATTTTCTGTAAGCCGCCTAGAGTCAGGTTCGCCTGATTGGGGCGGGATAATAAATCTAAATAAATAAATAAATATTGGATTGTTACTGAGCAGGATTGTGCCCCATTATTATTTACTGGGAGGGGTGGCGGCAGCTTATCATTTTCCAACATACACATACTTTAGGTGAGTTCTTAAAGTAAGAATATGAAAGAGCTCTGAAGATTATATAGCAGTGATGGCAAACCTTTTAGAGATCAAGTGCCCAAACAGAGAACTAGGGCAAACTCTGTGCTGGGGGAGGAAGCACTCCCTCTGGGCTGATTGGCAGAGGAGCAGGGTGAACTCTGTGCTGGGGAAGGGAGGAAGTGCTCCCATTGAGCTGCTGGGCAGAGGGGCGGGGCAAACTCTGTGCTGGGGGGAGGAAGTGCTCCCATTGGGCTGCTGGGCAAAGTGAACTCTGTGCTGGGGGAGGGAGGCAGCACTCCCATTTGGGCTGCTGGGCAGAGGGGGGCAAACTCTATGCTGGGGCAATGGTGTGTGTGCCAACAGAGAGGGTTCTGAGTGCCCCCCTCTGGCACACATTCTATAGGTTCCCCACCACTGTTAGGAACTGAACCAACTCAGGAGAGGCTGTGGAGACAGGGCCCAAAGTGCAAAATGTACAGGAGAGGAGCTAGCCAAGATCTCCCAAAGCATGTGTGGATGATGGAGTTACATGCATGACTACTGGTACGGCTTTGGTCAAGTTGAATCATCCCTTAGTATTAGCCAAATGAGAAACTTGTAAATTACTCCTAAGTATTTTATACCTAAACTATTCAAAGTATTCACAATCCTGGGAGGGTCCCCATAACTCAAAATTGACTTAACACCATGTCATTATTACAATTATATATTGCACACTGGGGGAAAACACACACACCGGATGAAGGTAAAGGTCTACCCTGCTCTTATTCTGACTCTAGGGCTGTGATGGCGAACCTTGGCATGTGTACGCGCAGTAAACCCATTTGTGTGGATTCACAAGGACTAGGGCTTCTGGGAATTGAAATTCAAGAACAGCTGGAGTGCCAAGGTTCACCATTCCTGCTCTAGTGTGTGGTGCTCATCTCCATTTACAGCCAAAGAGTCAGTGCTGCCTGCATCTGCAGATATTTCTGTGGTTATGTGGCAAGACATGACTAGACGCCAGTGCACACAGAACACTATTACATTTTTACCAAAGTGGTACCTATTTATCTACTTGCAATTTCTTGCTTTCAAACTCCTAGGTTGGCAGGAGCTGGGGCAGACAATGAGAGCTCAATCCATCATGCAGCGCTTGGGTCTCGAACTGCTGACCTTCCAGTCATCAAGCTCAGCATCTTAACTGCTAAGCCACCGTGGCCTTTTTTAACTGAATATACAACTTTCATTCAGAATTTAAAAAGAAGGAATGGCACCTAAAAGAGTCATTAACATTTGCTACAATCTACTTTCCAAATGAGTACCCAGCATATAGGAGGCAAAATGCTAATTAACCTGTGAGCCGCCCAGAGAGGACACAAAGCGCTATGGGGCAGTATAGAAGTATGACTGCTTTACTTTGGTTTTGCTTAACATGTGTACACATACACACAGTAAGACAAAAACAAAATGAACAAAGACACAACCACCTACCTGAAGAAATGATTGTTTCCCCACAGAATCCTGTCTCCGTGGTGCAGCTGGGTGGGGCCTGTCACAGCTGTGCCATTCACAAACGTCCTTGGATGATGGAAGAAAAAATAATCACCATCATTCCCTTTCTCACGGTTTCAACAGGTCCTCAGCTCCACAAACCACTTATTTTTAAAGGAGGGAGATAGCATGGAAAAGAGAGGGCAGGCCAAGGAGTAGATCAGGGGTCCTCAACATTTTCCCGCCATGGGCTAGACCATGCCCCTTCCGTCAGCTGAGTGGGACGGGCATGTGGTCCCCCCCCCCCCCCCCCAGCATTTGACTGTATACAGTACAAGACGCACTCCATTTTCTCAGTGTATTTTTTTTTTTGGGGGGGGAGCAAATACAATGTGAGCTTTCATGGATCAAGGTCTGATGAAGTGGGCTCGATCCACAAAAGCACACATTTATATACAGGAGTTAGTCTTTAAGGTGCTGCAACATTTTTTGTCTTTTTTGCTGTTTTGTTTTGTTTACTCTCTGATATTAAAATACAGGAATTAGTCATTAAAATGCCACAATATTTTTTGTCTTTTTGTTTTGTTTATTTTATTTATTTATTGGATTTATATAACCACCTATTTCTCCTGAGCGACCCAAGGCGGTTCACAACATCAGCTAAAACCCAAAACCCATTAAAACCAAATACTATAAAACTATCTAAAAACGTCCATATAACCTCCCCAAACCCCTTAAAAAAGAAGGACACCCAGGCAGGAGTAATTAAGAACACCGGGCAGGGCTAAATAAGCCAGCAGGGCTGGGTTGTGGTCCCCGTTGTACCCCACACCTGTTGGCATAACCACACTTTTAAGTCCTTCCTGAAGGGAAGCAACTCTGCCCATAGGGCAATTCAAGTGGTAGGAAGTTCCTTAGGGCCGGAGGAGATACCAAGAAGGCTCTCCTGGTCCCTGTGAGATGTGCCTCCCTGGCTGATGGGACGACTAGGGAGCCCCTACGGTCTGCTCTCGTAGGACGGGTCGAAAACCTTGGGGTGACACGGTCTCTTCAGTATCCTGGTCCACTACCATGAAGGGTTTTAAAAGTCAAAATCAGCACCTTGAATTGCACCCGGAGGCATACCTCTAAAGTAATCTGGATTATTTTATTTATTTATTTATTTAAATTTGTTTATCGCCCTCCTCCCCGAAGGGACCCAGGGTGATCCCCAACACAACAGCAAGACAACAATTTAAAACCAGTCCAGAAATTAAAATTATGTGAGTGTGACCAAATTATCTCCTCCTTCCATGCCCCACCCCCTTCCTCACTGCTTCACTGTTTCTTGGAGAAGCAACAGCCTTCCCAAACCCAAAGTGGAGCCCTGCTTTGAAGACCCTCACCCTTTGCCCCCAGAAAGAGAGGAAACTCTGCAGTTTCACCGCCATCTCATAGCACTGACGTCGGTGGCTCTGGCCCTACCTGGTTCTCTGGCAGATCCTTGTTGCCCCCTTCTGATCACCCCTTCACAGGAATCAGCAGGGAACAGCTTCAGATTGGAGGCAAGAGTATGCCCGGGCTAGGCTTGTGGCTCTTTGCTCTCTGTTGCCCGAGAATCCAACCCCAGCAACATTCATTGCTGTGGAAAGTCTGGCCAGGGAGAGAGAGTAGGAGGCAGCTTCCCAGAAATGCTCTCTCTTTCTCCCGAGTATGCAAAAAATGCTCTGAGCCAAGGAAACCCACAGTTTGAGCAACTTTCTTTGCATTTAAATTCTAAACAGGAATCTATCAGGCTGGGGAAAGAGTAGGACACCAAAAGGAAACAAATTTTCTTTAAAAATAGTAGCCATGTTAGTCTGTTTTTGAGCATCTCAGAGAATGTGTTGACTCTGGACTCTTTTTAATTTTTACTGCTGCTAATAGTGTTTTAATTTGAATATTGTTGTGGTTTTGGACTTGATCCACGAAGGCTAACATTAAATATAACAGTCTTCAAAGTGCTGCAGCATTTTTGTTTTGTTTATTCTGATATGCTTGAAAAGGAAATGAGAGAAGCCCACGTGCCCTTGACTCCGTCAAAGGTCCCATTGAAGAAGAGCTTTGAAGTTTTTAAAAAAAGCTCAAATTCGCAAAAGACAAAAGCACACAATTACCTTGTGTTCTTGTGAGGTGTCAACATCACTTGCCCATCCAACGTGATGTCTATTATGCAATGTTTGGGAAGAATCCCCATGCCGCAAAGCTGGATATCTTGTGAGTTATCGGACCCAATCAAAGTGTGCTCCTGCAGAAGATTCAAGGTAAAGGTAAAAGTCAACCTTGCTCAAAAGTCAGTCTTATCCAACTCTAGGGTTTAGTTCTCATCTCTGTTTATAGCCAAAGAGCCAGTAGTAATCAGCAAACCAGCAGATGAGCTGGATTTTGTATTTCTCCACATCTACACAGCATATTGTTGTCTGCCAGCAGCCCCCACTTGAGCACGTTAGTCATGCATTTAGGGACTCGAACCCTCAGCCTACTCAGGGTCCTCCAAGTGATGCAGGGGAAGTTGAGATCCTCAACTATATCCTCCTTTAGGGAGGTTCTTTGCTCAGTGAGCTCCTTCCTCCATCTTCTAATTTGGTTTTGTTCTTGCGTACCCTCAATAATGTTGGTTCTCTTTCTAGACTGCAACTCCCAGAATCCCACAGCCGGCACTGTTATGATGGGTGGGATACTCTGGGAGGGGCAGTCTCCAAAAAGTTATTTTTCTGAAGCGCTGGCACCTTGTAAGAGGCTGGCTGAAATGGGCAACTCTGGTCTTGAGAGTGTTTGTAGAGAACCCAGGAATAACATGCATTTGCAAATGTGGTCAGTGCCACCGGCCGGGAGGATAAAGGACGACGATGTTAAGCCATGGGCTCCGTTGAAGATGTTGAGCCCCAGGCTCCATCATGGACATCGACCACCAGGCTCTGTCGGAGACATGGTGCCCTTGTCCGTCTTGTCTGTTTTTTCTGCAGATTTTTTTGTATTGTACTTCCCTGTATTATTTATACTAAGTTGTATTTATATGTGAAATTGTAGCATTGTTGTAATATTGTTAGCCGCTCTGAGGTGCCTTGGCAAGGAGAGCGGCATACAAATATAATAAATAAATAAAATAAACAGGTAAAGGGGAAGGTCTCCTTTATTTATTTATTTATAATTCACATTTATATAGCTGCCCACTTGCCACATCGTGGCGACTTAGGGCGGCTTACATATTAAATATAGGACTACAAAAGGACAGGATAAGAGCTCCAATAGGGGGAAAACACAAAAGTTTGAACAATGGGAGCAAGGCATCCTTTGCTGCCTGCAGGGCCGGGGCAGTGTCTTCGGCCGAGGCTCCTGCCGGTGGCCCTTTTCTATCCCCCCCGGACAGGTGTTGTGAGTCCGGAGGAGGGCCGAGACGTTCGTGGCTGCCCTTGCTCAAAAGCCAGTCTTGTCTGGCTTGAGGATGCCGTGCTCATCTCTGTTTACAGCCAAAGAGCCAGCGCTGTCTGCATCTGCAGACGTTTCTGTGGCCACGTTGCATGATTAAACACCAGAGCCAAAGCACACAGAACGTTGTTACCTTTCCTGCCAAACTGGTACCTATTAATCTACATGCAGTTTCTTGCTTTCAAACTGCTTGGCTGCCAAGAGTTGGGAGAGATGACAGGAGCTCACTCCACCACACAGCACTCAGGTCTCGAACTGCTGACCTGCTAGTCCTCAAGTTCAGCATCTTAACCACTAAGCCACTGCAGCCCCTTCAGCATAAATATGACTTGGTTCACGAAAGCTCACAGTTAAATACAGGAGTTCCGTCTTTAAGGTGCCACAACATTTATTGTCTATTTTTGCTGTTCTGTTTTATTTACTCTCAAAATCTTGTACGCTACATTTTCCAGACTATACTGGGCCTCCCCTATTGAGACAGGAAATACCTTGTTCTATTTCTCTCTGAGACAGAGAGCTGAAAATATTATCTCTCTTCACTCTCCACCCCTCTTTTCCTGACCTCTAGCATAGAATATCAGCACACCAAAGGGAAATCTGATCTTCTGATGAAGTGCACCAAGGTCAGTCACTCTTTGAATTGATGCTGGTCTCCACAAGCAGTAGCAATGAAACAGACACTGTCCCAGGAAGAGATGACTGATAAAGCAGGTTGTGGTTTTTTTCCAAGTCAAATTCTAGACACCGACAGGGACTGGGAATTCTTTGGATCCACCCAGAAATCTTCATTCACCTCTTTTGTGGCTTTTTAGCAAGAGAGTTGTGATGATTACAGATTCTCCCACCCCACTTGTTCACATTCTTCTGAGTCCCAGGCAGGTTGATCAGATTTCCCTAAACAGACAGTTCTTAAATTACCTTTGCAACCCAAATCAATCTTAAGAACAGCTTTCAATGGAAAGTAGATTGCGAGTTTAAACTGGAAGATTGGTTTAGAGAGATATGTGGTATGGTAATAAATGATAGATTGACGTGTTAATTAAAAGGGATTATTTAAAAAGATATATGGGGCGAGTTTGTTGAATATATTTTAGTGAAAGGAAAGGGAGCAAGACCAGGACAAGAATACAGTTGAACCTCGCTTAAACAGCATAATGCATCCCACAGGATTGCTCTTTAAGCGAGTTTGCTCTTTAAGCGAAATACCATTATAAGTGGCCAACTGTGACTTCTGGTCGGGGGGGGGGGGGATTATGAACCCCAATTTATTTGTTAAGTGAGTTTTTGGTTGGTTTTATTTGTTAAGCGAAGCGACCATTCAGAGAAAATTCTGCTCTTTATGCGAGGTTTGACTGTATGTATCTTTTTGGAAAGAGGGGTCAAATCTATAAGTAAAACTGTGGTGGTGAACTTCAGCACTCCAACTGTTTTTGATCTTCAGTTCTCAAAAAAGCCCAAGCCTCTGTGAATCCACACGGATGGGTTTACTGAACACCAAGTCTCTGTACACGCACAGTAAACCCATTCGTGTGGATTCACAGAGACTTGGGCTTTTTGAGAACTGAAGACCAAAAATAGCTGGAGTGCCAGACTGATGTACTATAAGAGACATGATAAATTGGCCCCTAACAAAAAATGTCAAGATCCACAGCAGGCTTGCTGGGCTGTGTATGTCCAAAAGCTAACCTTCTGCCCTTCCTTCTTCTATTTGACAGATCATCTCAGAAAAGCCCTGGAGTTGGATTCGCCTGAGTATCTGATTCCGGTGCTAAGCTGCTGTTGTGACTTGCGTAAAATGCCAGGACTTTACCTTTAAGTAATAGACCAAAAGTTCATTGAGCGCAGGGTCCGCGTTCAGATTCACCAGGAAGCACTTGTTGTCACCCACTTTGATCCCGGAAGACTGAAGAGAGATGCCAAGGCTTTCAAGCTGCTTCTGCCTTTCCTAGATAAAAGAAAAGACATTTTAAAGAAAATGCAGGGGGTTCACTGTGTGAGAACTGATCTTGTTCTCGGTACTATCTCCAAGCAAGCCAATGTAAATCAATTCAACTTGTTGCAGGCTGGAGGAGACGCCACGAGTGGGAGAAGTGTACCCATCTGCTCCACTGAACGGTTTGGGACCAAGCTATTTGAGGGAGGAAGTGCCTCCTTCTCAGGATTTATACCTGAAGCACCCAGGAATGGAAGCCCCGAGTGGTTACACCTAGGGCGGCCAAAGACAAAAGGCTGTAGCCCCATCAAGAGCTTTCTCCACTGTAGCTCCCACCTTCTGGAATGAATTGCCAGTGGCAATCAGAACTGCTCCTACTTTATTATTATTTTGTAAATTACTTAAGACCTACCTGTGTCGGCAAGTCTTTTAAAGCCTAGAATGGTGGTGGCAAACCTATGGTGTGTATGCCAGAGGGGGTACTCAGAGCCCTCTCTGTGGGCAATCATGCCATCGCTACAGCACAGAATTTGCCCTGGGCCGGATCTGGCCCACAGGCTGTAGGTTGAGAACCCCTGCTATATGGGACTGTGGTACAAATTTGTGTGAACATCAGCCCGGTTTAAACACGTCACAAATTACACTTAGTATGTAGTAACACATAAAGTGTTCTCAATGCCCATGAATTTTTATCAGCTTTTTCTAGACTACACTTTCCAAAATTCTCTGGGCAGAATCTCCACTGTCCACAGTGCCTGGCAGTTTTTAGACCCTGTAGCCCAGTGTTTCCAAATTTGGGACTCAGGCCCCACAGGGGGACTTCAATTCCCAGAAGTCTAAGTCAGGACATTGGCTGATCAGTGCTTTGGGGAATTGACTTAGGCTTCTGAGAATTAATATCCAAAAAACTAAAGGTTGGGAAACGCTGCTGCAGCCTAAATAAGTTACTAAATGAGAGCAACACTTCTTACACCTGCTAAAACATACAACAGTTTATGCTACAAAGAGCTCTTAGCCTTTAAAGTATTACCAGTCCTTTGCCATTTTTCAAACCAGAGCAATAATAATCTATCTTGGAAACAACCTCTTGAAGAATTAAATGCGACCTTGCCACCTCACCCCACCCCGCCCTCAGCATCGGCAGGTGATAGGATGCAGCTGTGGCTGCCAGCGGGCCTTTATATTCTTCATTTTTTTAAATCATATTGTATGCTATTGTCGCCATTGACTGTATTGCTTACTATTGTCTGTTTTTGCACACTGTTATATTTTTTATTGTATCGTTGAAGGTTTTTGTGGTGTATGTAAGCCGCCCTGTGTCTCATGATAGATTGGGTGGCATATAAATATAATAAATGAATGAAATGAAAATGGCAGGGATCAAATCATATGGGCACAGAAATGTACCTGCTTATTTATAGACACCAAGAGTTCTCATCAAGAGACTACTTAGATGTTGAAAGCCCTTCCTCAAAGGTAACAGTTGCCCTCGCTTGAAAGCCAGTCGTATCCGACTTTAGGGCTCAGTACTCATCTCTGTTTATAACCAAAGAGCCAGCACTGTCTGCATTTGCAGATGTTTCCGTGGACATGTGGCAGGCATGCCCAGACACCAGAGTGCACGGAAGGCTGTTTACTTTCCTAACAAAGTGGTACCTATTTATCTACTTGCAATTTCTTGCCTTCGAACTGCTAGATTGGCAGGAGCTGGGACAGAGCTGGGAGCTCATTCCATTGTGCAGTACTCGGGAAGTTCAGTGTCTTAACCACCTGAGCCACTGCAGTCCCTTCTGTACCTGCACCATAATCCCTTTGCAAATTAAAATGCAGACCTGTGCAATCTCTTCTGTCTTCCTCAGCTTCTCTTCCCATGTCACAGTCATCTCCTGGATAAGCTTTTCAGACTCTTCCAAGCGTTCTTTGAGTTCTGGAGATTTCATAGCCTAGAAAGGGCAGTGGTGGGGTAGGAGAAAGACAGGACAGTGAGAATAAAAGTAAGAAATTAGAAAACTGAAGACTCCACATAAATGCCATGGGTTAGGTCTTGATGTGCTGCCAATCCTCTTATCTTTGTGATCCAAGTTACCAAAAACTAATCCCAGGACGATAGTGTGGTCAGGAAATCAACAACTGTGATGTATCAGACAAGGGTGCCCGCATGGAAACAATCTGCTCACTTCTGGCTCAGCACTTTAGCATCAGTCTTTTAATGTTAAAGAAAAGAGATGTGCAAGATAACTTTGCCAGAGTACTCCAGTTATACATGTAGTAAATGCTAAGGCCGTCATTATAAGTAGATCCACTACCTAAGGAAAGAATGGTAGAAGTAGAACTGCACATCTTGCTTCTCCTCATTAGAACACAAAAATCCTGGCAGATCTGACCCGAAGTTCACCTGTTCTAGCATCCTGTTTCCTATAATGTTCACTGGGCTACTCCTAAAATGTCTCTCTGACAGGACCGAAAGGCCAGCCATTAAGAAGTATTTGGCTCAAAGCTTGGAAAGGTGCCTTTTTTTTTTTGGTTGAACTAGGGCTCCCAGAATTCCACAACTGATAAGACTGTCTGGAATTGCTGTCAAAAAAAGTAAAATTCTCAAGTTCCAATTCAGAGGCAAAGCTTCTCCAAAATTGGAGGTTCAACTAAATTTTCATGGTATCAGTAGGATGCTACAGGGTTTTTGTTTTAATCCTCATAGATAAGAAGGTATCCCTGTCCAGGTTATCCTGCTATGATAACATAGTAGACCATAATGCAGCCATGGGTGTTGAAGTCCACAAGGAAGGGTGATGGTCCCTAAGTGGATTACATCCCACATAAGTCCATTTTGTTGAAGGGCAGCAGCTTCATCAGTCATGGTGCAGGGCTGAGGAGGATTTTGCATGCCAAAAGGGCTCAGGATCAGAAAGTGACTGGAACTGGATCAGTGGTACTGGTGTCATGACAATGCGGAGGACAAATGAAAGGCCACCACATTATATTCTCAAGGACAATCTCCATGGCTGACCGCCATGAGGCAGTGGTGGCGAATCTATGGCACACAGCCTTCTCTGTGGGCACCCATGCAGTTGCCCCAGCATAGAATTTGCTTCGCCCCTCTTCGCAGCAGCCGAATGGGAGTGCTTCCTTCCTCCCCCAGCACAGAGTTTGCCCTACCCCTTTTGCCCAGCAGTCCAGTGGGAGAGTTTCCTCACTCCCCTGGTGCCGTGTTGGCCCTTTGCGATAAGTAAGTGGGTTTTAGGTTGCAGTTTGGGCACTCAGTTTCTAAAGGGTTTTCGTCATCACTGCCATGAGGATAGCCAATATTCAGAATTGGATATGACACAAGAAGAAAAGAGGAATCACAGCTGAGAAATAAGAGTAAATGCTTTGGCTATAAACAATCCCACTTCAATCAAGGCAAGACTTAGAAAAAGACCCATCTGAAATGCTAGACAGTCACTGCCAATGATTGTTGAAAAAGCAATGGGTTGAACAGACCCAACTGGGAACAGAGGTGAAGAACAAGCTGCAGCTATTTCCTGCACAACATTTCCAAGTCCACATAAGGACTAAGATCCTTCCCGTGTTTTCCAAGGGACCAAGCGACAAACTTTCTCTTTGCAAGCAAGCACCGCATGGACACAAAAAGGTAGGTGGCAGGCCAAAATCTGGACCTGGCAGAAGTTCTCATAGTGCAGTGATGGCCAACACTGCAGGTGTTCTTGGACTTCACTTCCCAGAAGTCCAAGTCAGTACACCTGCTGATCAGTACTTCTGGGAATTGAAGTTCAAGAACACCTGGAGTGCCAAGGTTGCCCATCACTGTCATGGCGGAACATCTCTTGGAAAGCAAGTCTATGTGCCGTTATTTTCACAAGGAAGGGGGTGAGAAATGCACATACCCAAAGAGACATACAGCAGCTTAGAACAACGGTCTTCACCTTTTAGTCCTCCGTGTTTTGGACTCACCCAACATGTTCAATGATTTTGGGACATGAAGTCTAAAACATCTCAAGAAGCAAAGGGCCAAGGACTTAGACTACACAAGTGCATCTTATCATGAGACAATCAAATGCCCCATTTAACTCGGTATTATTAAACAGTAGCTGGCTGAAGTTATAATAAATTTATTCAGTTTGTCTATTCGTTATATTTGATTTCTTATTTTAAATATGGTTTTAATGTGCCTTAAGATGCCTAGAGTGGGGAAATATCCCAGATGGGTGGGATACAAATACAATGAATGAATGAATGATCTAGCATTTCAGACAGGAGTCTTTCCAATCACTTCCTGCGATGCGCTGGTATTATTTCTACCCAAACGTGTAGTCCAAATGCTGAAGCTGTAACCTCTGGAATTTAACATGTTAAAATAAAAGTTCAGAAACCTTGTGTCCTATTTGACCAAACACAGGCAGGGGCAAACAAAGCCTCTACATGCAGTCTTACCAGTTGGTACAGCTTGCCTCAAAATTCCTTTCCATCAGGATTGTTGAGCTTTAAACAGTGCCAGCAGAATGAAAGGCGAGGCTGCTGCTTGGGACAACTGTGGTTGCTTTCCAAAAATGAAAAGAATAATACAGTAATACTTTGGATAACATTAAGACTTGGTTCCACAAGTCTTAACGTTATCTGATTTTTAGCCTTATCCGATGCATGCATCAGATAACGTTAGAATCCTATGCGGATCACTCAGATAACGTCAACTCCATAGAGATACATTGTAAACAAGACAGACTTCAAGGGAAAGTCAAGGAAACATGCTGGAACCTAATTGTCTAAAGGGTAAATACGTTACAAAAACATGCCAGACAAGCCTGACTTTAGAGCAGGCGTGCCCAAACTTTTTTTGGGCCATGGGCCGATCATGTGGTTCAGGGACCCGGTCACTAAGGCCGAGGGGCCGGGTGTGGCCCCCGATGCCGGCCCACGAAGCTCTCGTCGCTCCTGGAAGTGGAAGCAAAACGTGCCTGTACGGATGAATTTGCGTCAGAGGCTGCACCCAGCCCCCGGGCCTTAGTTTGGGCACCAATGCTTTAGGGGAACAAAACCATACAGCATTTTAAAACTTTTTTAAACTTTATAAAGTGCTTGTTTAAAAGGTAAAAACACAACTCTACATTGCAAAAACATGACGAACCACCCTGACTTTAGGGGAGCAAAACCATACAGCATTTTTAAACTCTTGAAAACTTTATAAAGTGCTGTTTTAAAAGATCTGCTCCCTCTTTTTTGCTGACAGATGTTTTTTCAATGATCCCATGGCACACCAGAAAAACTAGGTGAGCAGAAGAAAACAAATTTTAGTTTATGTACCATGCTGTAGTGCACTGACCTTCCAAGATCACCAAGACATGGGGGTGGGGGGTGGGGACTCTTTCAATATGTCCTGACTCCATTTTAAAAGTTAAGAGGGATAGAAGCAAGCCTCAAATGGATGACAACATTTACCATCATGCAGAGTGGCCATATGGAGCCATGTGCACAGGAATCAATTTTAAAAGCTAACAGCATGGGTTCCCAAACTTTTCAGGCCACGGGCTTCCCGGAAGCAGAAGTAAAACATGCCCGTATGGAGGAAGGGTTAACCCAGACGAGTCTTAACCATACAGGCGCATTTTACTTCCACTTCCGGGAGCAACGAGGGCAGCGCGGGCCGGATGAATTGCAGTAAACCCATTTGTGTGGATTCACAGGGGGCTTGGGCTTCTGGGAATTGAAGTCCAAGAACATCTAGAGTGCCATGTTTCTCCATCATGGGTCTAATTCCACCTGGAGAACTTTGTGTCCTCAACAATACCTCTGCTTTGGTGAGCTGTTCCTTGAGTTTCTCCACTTCTTCTCGCAGTTCCCTGATGATCCGGGCATTGGGATCTTCATTCACTACAGCATGGTTCACAATGTTCTTGGCCCGGTCTGCATACCGCAGGGTGGAAAGGGTCTCATCGTAATTATCCGCTGCTGGGCTAACTGTCGCAACCATGGCAGTCTTGCTGTTGCCACCGAGACTGTCCTAAGAAGCAACGTAAAGGAGGAAGAAATTGGGAAGTCCTGAACACATGTGATGAAGTCAGTCCCTGTCTCTTGGTTCACATTTTGCTACACATAGAAAGAGTATGGTAATACAGTAATGCTATGTGGATATCAACTACTTCCTCCATTCCTCCTCAGTAGCCACTTATTTCATAGAATCATAGAATACCTGAGTTGAAAGGAACCTATGAGGCCATTGAGACCAACCTCCTGCTAAATACAGGAATCCAAAGCAAAATATATCTGCCAGATTGCTGTCTTTCTCTTGAATGCCTCTGTCATTGAAGTGTTCACCACCTCCCCATGTCATTGGTTCCATTGTTGTACTGCTCTAACAGTTAAGAAGTTTATCCTGATATTCAGCCTTTTTCAATCAGCCCATCTGCATGAGTTGTCTCTTCTGCTTTTACTCTGCAGCAACTGGGATTGAGAATAGACAGCAGCCTTTGTTTAAATCATTTTGACTTAAAAACAAAACAAAACCAGAAGCCCCCAAGAGCACAGGAAAGAAAAGTTACTTTGAAAGGAAAAAGAGTTGGACAGATTCAAATCAGCAGCAAATGTAGACAGCAAAAATAATAATAACTATAGCCACCCATTTTAAATGTGGAGCAAATCCCGCAGTATTTGACCATGCAGTCAAACGCTTAATCATATAAACACAAAAATGTATTCCCAACACCATTACTGCAACCTTTACGATCATTGGGTTATTACCTAGCAGTGAAACGTGTCTCCTAGAGTATTGCCACAATTTTAGTTACTACTATGGTTTTTACTTCCTTAGGTTTGCCTCCAGTAAGACAGCTGCATTTACAATAAATGGTGATTATAATAACGGAATGTATGTATACACAGAAATGGTCTTCTCAGGAAAAGTAAACTCATTTGTTTCTACTTTAGGGACATCCGCTTTCTTTGGCTGAGTGAGACGTGAGGTGCGAAAGAGTGAGAGCTACACTCTAAAATGTGCAATTAAGAATGGAAGCAGTAAATATGCATCACATGTAGGGAAATGCCTGAGTCCAAGGTAGATGCTCAGGTAGGCCCAGATCAATCTTCACTGTGGTGGCTTAGTGGCTAAAACACTGAGCTTGGAGACTGGAAGGTCGGGATTTGATACCCGAGTGCTACACAATGGATCTTGGGGACATGAAAGGAGCCTCATTCGGATGTCCCCTGAGCGGAGTTTCTCCAGAAAAAATCCATTCAACCCAGAGTAATTTCTGATACAAAATTTTATTTATCTTCACATAGTTCATGGTGTGCCTCTCCAGAGTCCCCAACAGAGAAGGGTCTTTCTTGCTATTTGATTTTTTTTCAGCCTAAATTGCCAGGGATGAGATCTGGGATGGCTAGGCCCAGTCTGGCCAGGTTATCCTGCTATGGTAATAGAGTAGACCATATTGTCAGCAACACAACAGCGATTGTAAGGTGGTGGTTAACTAACCGGGTAACCCTGAGAACTAATGACCTTGAGTGCCAAAGTCCACAAGGAAGAAAGGATGATGGTCCCCCCAAGTGGATTAAATCCCACTTGAATCCATCGTGATGAAGGGGAGCAGCTTCATTCATCCTGGCCTGGGGCTGATGAGGACTTTGCTTGCCAAAAGGGCTCAAGACAAGAAAGTGACTCCTGGAGCTGGATCAGTGCTATGGATGTTGCACTGTGATGCAGACGGCAAATGGAACACTACGATGTTATATTGTTCCCAGGACAATCTTCATGGCTGATTGCCATGAAGATAGCCAATATTCAGAATTGGACATGGCACAAGAAGAAGAAGAAGAAGAAGAAAATCTGGGGCTTTTTGCAATCGAAGCAGGAGCTTTGCACCAAGCTTTTTTGCTGCTGCCGCTGCCACCGCCACCGCCACCCCGCCCCCATCTACTGCAGGGAAAGCATGGCAGGAAGTTTGGGGAGGGAGGGAGGGAGGGAGATAACTTGAAAGATACAGTCAAACCTCGCATAAAGAGTGCCTCGCTTAAAGAGCAGAATTTTCTCTGAATGTTTGCTTCGCTTAACAAATAAAACCAATCAAAAACTCGCTTAACAAATAAATCGGAGTTCGCAATCCCCCCCCCCCAAATGGCCACTTACAATGGTGTTTCGCTTAAAGAGCAAACTCACTTAAAGCGCAATCCTGTGGAACGCATTATGCTCTTTAAGCGAGGTACAACTGTACTACAACCTGAATAAGGAACATTTTGTTGTTGTTTGTATCAAAAGAATAAGGAGCATGCAAAGGCATAAAACAGACACTTTAAGTGGCCTACTAGATAATATAGGTCATGTACTGCTACCAGGCATCATGAGCCTTAGGTCTTTCTACACCTCTCCTAATTGTCCTGATGAATTTAAGCTTTCATAACAATCTTCATTAAAAACCAGAGTGTAAGGAGCAGGAATGTCTAGTTTAGACATGGAAACCAAGGTCCCTACTTATTAGGCTAACGAGGTTCAGAAGAAAAAGGAAGAGGGAGATAATCGTAAAATACACATTTGTTATGACTCCAAGAGGAATGGCTCCGCATGGATTAAAGTGTTTACATCCACAGCTGTTGTCAGCTTCAGCCTCAGAAGTGTTTATCTATCTAGCAGGCCATGAACATTCAAGGTGTTTCAAGGACTTTGTTTCAGGAACTCTTAAAACAGCCATGGCAAAGTAAGCTGGGATTTTTGCTACAAGACCGAGGCATTAAGGCACAGGAAACAGTGCTTGGAATATGCAATGAAATTCATAGAAGAAAAAAGCGACTTTTTCCTGGCTGATTGGGATTTATCCAAGTGCCTCTTTCTTCAGCTTTTCTCAGACTGCCAAAACAGACTGGTACTGCCAGCAGTATCAGTACCACATTTTATATGTAATGGTTATAAAACCAAGCTTTACTTGGCTTTACATGGCTTTAGGTCACCTTTGCCCGAAAACCTGTCGTATCCAACTCAAGGGTTTAGTGCTCATCTCTGTTTATAGCCAAAGAGCCAGTGCTGGCATGACTAGACACCAGATTGCAGGGAACGCTATTTATTTTCCCACCAAAGTGGTAACTATTTATCTACTTACAATTTCTTTCTTTAAAATCGCTAGGTTGGCAGGAGCTGGGACAGAGACAGCAGCTCACTCCATCCTGCAGCACTTGGGTCTTGAACTGCTGACTCTCCAGTCACCAAATTCAGCATCTTAACCACTAAGCTACTGCAGTCCCCCTTTACGTGACTTTAACTTGACTAAAATTAAAGTTTGATGCCAATACTAAGACCAAATCCTATTTTTAAAACAAATAAACGTTGAACAGTTGGATGCAACTAACTCAAAAGCTTAACAACATCTTCCTAGCCTTTCCCTATCACTCATTTCCTAAGACTGCAGGGCAGCTTCATTCTCTTCCTAAAGACTGGGGTAAAGCGACGACTCTACAAAATTTCCCACAAGGAAGAATAGTATAATATAGTGCCACCTCTGGGAAGACCCTGATGACTGCCTTTCTTGTGTTGTAAGTTATTTAAGTCTGCTGTCAAATTCCAAAATAAAACTGTGTTTGCAAAAGCAACATACCAATGAAATCCCGGAAGCTGTCCTTCAGCAGATAAGTGAGGTCACAGGGAGTGTGAGAAAGATGGCCCAAGCAATGGTAATAGAGAAAGCTGCCCATGATTTCACCATTAGTTGGTGCATAAATTGTCAGCATTAATGAAATACTTGAGGCAGGTACAGAACTGAATAATTGTACAAAATGACTAAGCTAGCCAAAAAATGTACTGGCATTGAATTACTGGCAGAAATGCAACAAGAACAGCAGATTCAGATCTCCTCCCCCCACCCCTTTCATCTGCCCTCAAGCTGTGCCACAATACAAAGGAAATAACTCATGGTATTTATTTGGAGTTTAAATACAATGCCAGGCTCCTCTAGGCTCATGTTTTGTGCATGTTTTCAAGGTTCCTTGCTTGCTCCATCACTACCCCATCCTAGCCAAAAGCAAGGAGCTACATGTCTCAGTATTCTGTTCAGCTCAGGAGAAGACAGCTGTTCAAAGGTGTGGTTGAAGCTCAAACTCACATACCTTCTATGCATCTTTTGCCAGAAACAATAAAAAATATGCACAAACATATACACACACAATCAGTTTGGATAGGCTGATATTGAGCAGTTGTTTCTCAGGATTTCACCCTAAAATCATCTCCCACAGGCTACCCTTGAGAAAGGAGGGGGAGGGTCACTATACCCTCTTTCCACCCCATGAAAAATGAGGTTTGGGGAGTATGATTCAGAATTGGAAAAAGAAGTAAAGCTGAAAGGGTTATGCCTTCCTCTTGGCTGCGCCTTCTCCACTTAGTCTTCTGCCTGCCAAACTACTTCACTTTAGAAAGAAACACAGGTCTGTGTGTGTGTAAACCAGAACTTCGTAAGTCAACATAGATCACATGCTCAGCACACAGAAGGTCCTAGGTTCAGTTCTAGCAACTCTAGTTAAAGAGCTATGTGATGGAATCAGGGGCGGGGGGGGGGAGATACTCCGGAAAGCATGAACAATCATGCTTTTGCACAGTAAACCCATTTGTGTGGATTCAGAGACTTGGGCCTCTGGGAATTGAGGTTCAAGAACACGTGGAGTGCCAAGGTTCACCATCACTGGCATAGAACATTTTCCTAAGATACCCTGAGACTACCATAATACTCACGCCTAGTCCTTCTCAAGTATTTTTGCCTGGGGAAACATCCTAGGATAGCAGTTCAAACTTATTTCTACTTTTTTTCATTAACATGCCCAGCTTGTGGTTTCACTGGCAAGATGTTAAAAGAATTCCCCATGCTAGAATACTTTGTTCCTTTCTTTAAAGTTCAGATATAAATGCAGAATCTTAGATAAGTTCATTCTTCTCATCTGCCTTTTAGCATCCCCAGGTCAAAGTTGGAGCCATCTAGTTATGTTGGACTATTCAGGGTCACTCAACTTTGGCCCCTAGATGTTTTTGGACTTCAATTCCCAGAAGCCCTGATAAGTTGGTGTGCTGAAGGTGGAGAACCTCAAGAGAAGACTGGGCTTCTGGGAGTTGAAGTCCAAGCACACCTGGAGGCCCAAGACTGAGAAACCCTGGCCTAGAGGAAACAAATTAGATCTCCAGGTGTTCTGGAACTTCAGTTCCCAGAAGCCCAGACTGCCCTCAAGGCTGCAGGTTCCCCACCCCTGCCTGAAACTATAGAATAGCTTGGGGGTTATGGGACTTGTAGTCCAACCAGGCCAGGTGAAGCTGCCCTTCTAAAAGGGTTACAAAACTGTGTCCTGAAAAGCACAACTTAGTACAACATTTCTCTCCATCTTCAGAGTTCTCTCATCTCCCCCAAAATGTTATGCCCAACACTTTGCTCAGTCATTGTATGATTAAAGAGAAATATTGGCTACAGGGTAAAATTAGCGAAATGGTCATTAAAAGGTCACCAAGAGGGAGGGTGAGTCTCCTCATCAGCATCTCTACTGCTACAAGATGAGAACACTAAGGAGAGAGAGAAGGTCACTGAATCAGTGTCACTGGGCAGTGGTCTTGAAAATGAAACTTGGCATGCATGGAGAATCACATGGCATCAACCTTTTGCGTAAGCTAAGCAGGCCTGGACTCTGGATGTAAAGAACGCCTGGCAACCTTCATACATGTTATCTTGAAACTCTGCATCAGTGTTATGATGCAAGAAACCGGCTATACATATTATCAGGTATGTACAGCTGTATCCTAAGTTTATCACACACAGCTTCTCCACCTTTCCTTCTAATACTCACTAAGAATAGAGCATTCCATCCTTTTTGTGACACAAGCGATCTTAGGGTGAGAACAGCAGAGCCATTTGGGTGGTGGTCCCATTTTCACAGATGAAAATAAGCTGCTTCCTGTGCTACCTATCAGAAAACCAAACCGTGTCTCAAATGTCAAATACAGAGTTGCAGTAATAAAAGCTACATTAGTAGTAAAAAGGTACATCAGGAAAGCTACAAAAAATGGGAGGAGAGAGGGGTGGTAGTGGAGGTATACAAGAAATAAAAGTTTGATTAAACAAACAAACAGAAAGAGAACACGAATGAGAGAGTATTCAGAGCAATGTTTCTTAAGTCTTATTCAATGAAGGAATCTCTTAGAGCCAGAGGGACAGGTTGCTGCAGTTAAAATAAGGGAGTTGGACCCCTATGAATGAAGGCTGAAACATTCACGCAATCCTTACTAAGAACTGTTAAGTCACAGCTGCAATTACCGCTCCTCTGGAAAGAGTCAGATGATAGCTATAGATAGCGTTGTTTGTACTTGTTAGTATTTGCACAAACATGTTTTTACATAAAAAATCAACACACACAGAGGTCGTGTAGAAGAAGCTGAGATTGACAAATATAATGTCTATATTTGCTGAGTGCACTGGAATGAGTTCAGAGTGTATTAAGCACTATGGGGCGGTATATAAGTGTGATTGCTTTGCTTCTTTGGCATTCTAGCTCACATTCTCTACTCAAATGCAAATATCAAGTCAGATTTATCGCCATGGCACAGAACAACCAAGTATTTGCAGCATTGTGAAGGGAAATGATTGAGATGACCTCCCATAGCCTTGGTCTTGACCTGGAGTTGATATGAGCTCTTTTAACTACCTGTCCCCTGCTGAGCTGAAGCAAAGGGCCTGATCATTTTAGCCAAAACTCTTTGAAGTCAGCCATGACACTAGGTAAACTGGGGTTGTGCAAGATTAAGCACTCACGAAGAGATCTGGGAATACTGGACACAACTGCCATTGAACCAATTCAAAAGCCAACTATCGATCACAAGGAAAAAACATGGTAGGAAGATATAGAAGGAAGAAATGTGACATGTATAAGCAGATAGTTCTACACATAGGGAAAAAGTCAAATGCACAGTGACAAAATGGGGGATACTTGGCTCAGTAACACTACGAGCAAACAAAACCTTGGAATTTTTGTAGATCACAAGCTAAGTATGAGTCAACACTGTGATGTGGCTGCACAAAAGGCCAATGCTATTCTTTTGTTGTTCAGTCACACAGTGGATTCCGACCCTTCGCGACCCCATGGATCACCGCCCTCCAGGCACTTCTGTCCTCCACCCTCCTCCTCAACTCGCTCAGCTCTGCGCCCATTGTCTCTACAATACCATCTAGCCATCTCATTTTTGGCCACCCCCTTTTTCTTTTGCCCTCCACCTTTCCCAGCATCAAGGCTTTCTCAAGTGAATCCTCTCTTCTCATTTGATGTCCAAAGTACTTTAGCTTCATCTTTACTATTTGACCTTCAAGGGAGCAGTCAGGGTTGATTTCTTCTAAGATTGACCTATTTGTTCTCCTCGCTGTCCAGGGGACTCTCAAAACTCTCCTCCAACACCACATTTCAAAGGCATCTATTCTCCTGCGCTCAGCTTTCCTAATGGTCCAGCTCTCACAACCATACTAGGTTGCATTAAATGAAATACAGCGGTACTGTACCTTGCATTATGAATGCTTCATTTAACGTAATTTTTGCATTATGAGTGAAAATCCATTGAAAATGATGCCTCGTGTTACGAATTGCCCCTAACTGATTAACTGGTTTTCAATGCATTCCTATGGGAAACCACATTTCACATTACAAATTTTGGTTTTCAATGCATTCCTATGGGAAACTGCATTCAATGTATTCCTATGGGAAATTTGCTTTACAAGTTTTTCATAATACGAAACGTCCCGGAGAATGCATTGATTTCATAATGTGAGGTGGCACTGTACAGCTTCCAAAACCCATGAGATACTAGTCTCCCTCTACTTGGGACTAGTCAGACCAAACCTAGAGTAGTGTATCATGTACTGGACACCACATGAAAAGAAAGATGCTAACAAACCAGAATGAGTTCAGAGGAAAGAAACAAAGATGATCAGAGCACTGAAAATCAAACCCTATGATAAAAGATTGCAAGAACTGGGCATATTTAGCCTTGAGAAAAGGAGAGTGACAGAGGATATGATATCTGAAAGGTAATCATAAAGAGGAAGGGAAGGATCTGTTCTTGATCATTCAAGAGTGCAGGACATGTAATAATAGGCTGAAACTGCAAGAAGTCAGATGTAAGTTGAATATCAGAGAAATGTGTGGGTCACTTCATGGCAAGCTAGGATCCACCTTAAACAAATTCATGCCAGTGGCTTTTTTCCTGATTGCTTCAGAGGGCGAAGGTGGCCCAGAACCAGCTGACCTCCAAGACAAGGCCTCCTGGCACCCTAGGGAAGGGAAAAAAGTATACTCTGATTAAGTTGCGGCCGATGCCAATCAGAGAAAACTTCTGAACTGTTAAGAGTCATATGACAGCGGAAGTAATGACCTCATGAGGTGGTGAATGCTCCAATGCATTCAAGGGGAAATTGGACAACCATCTCTCAGATCTGCTTTGATTTGGCTTCCTGCCTTGAGCCCCTACCGCCATGATGGAGAACTTTGGCACTCCAGATGTTCTTGGGACTTAAATTCCCAGAAGCCTAAGCCCCCGTGAATCCATACGAATGGGTTTGCTGCGATTCATCCAGCCCGTTCCACCCTCATCGCTCCCGGAAGCGGAAGTAAAACACACCCGTACAGAGGAAGGGTTAACCCAGAAGAGTCTTAACCATACAGGTGCGTTTTACTTCCGCTTCCGAGAGCGATGAAATATAAAAAAAGAGTACACCGAATGCTATCTACAGGTGAGGACCTTAGTAAAATCACAACAGCAACAGCAGCAGCAGCTCATAGCATAAGATGCCATCGTTTTCCCATTGTGCTTCACTACTTGCAAGACCTTCTTTTCCAATTAACTTTGATCAAAAACCAGAGTGAACGCAGACTACCTTGGAAACCTTTTGCACTCACAAACTTAAGCATGGAAGAGAAAGGAAATATCAGAACTTGAAAAGGTTTTGGATTATCTTACCCACACAGCCAAGCCCCATATAGTGGCCTTATTGGTTAAAGGATTCTACAAGCTGTACAGGAGGGGAGGTAAAACAGAAGTTTATCATAGCAAACAATTCTTACAGTCTTATCTAAGATGAGTAACTTTTGACTTACTTTGAGCAGCCAAGTGAGCACTGAATCACGATATGGGACAAATTTGTTCTTATTTTTACCCGCAGCCTGATCAGCAAGGGCAGATATGACCAGCCCAAGAGTGGTGAGAGACCTGCATGGAAGGAAAAATATGTTTTGAAAGTCATACAATGAGCAGCATTGGCAAAACACAATGATGGACTAGCTAAAGGACACCTGGCACCACCATTTGATAAGTTATTTCGCTTTTTTATGGTCATAGTCATGCTATCAGCATTTTGATTTCGAGCACAAAAGCTCTGTCAGTAGAGCGTGACCACTAGATGGTGATCACAGAAAAAGGAACGCAGCAAGAACTTGAACCCAGGAAACCTGGCGAGGGAACAGTTAAGAATTGATGTTTTTGTTTATTCGTTTTTTAAAAAATAGTGTTAAAATTATAGGACAAATGCAAACAACAACAAAAATCTAATAAACAACAGGACATCTAATGCAGAAAACTTTAAAAAGGAAACTACAGTGCTTCCCACACAATTTGGGAGTAACCACTAATGCCATTTACCCTTATGGAGCCCAAATCCCCTTCCAAAATGGTATATACTGTACTCTTTTGTTGAGCTTTGTCCATTACGCTTTATTAATAGTAAAGTTAAAGATCTTCATTGCTTGAAACCCAGAGTGGTGCTCATTTCCGTTTACCGCTCAAGAGCCAACAGTGTCTGCATTTGCAGACCTTTCAATGGTCATGTGGCAGGTGAGACTAGACATCAAAATGCATGAAACGCTGTAACCTTTCCTGCAAAAAATGGTATCTATTTATGTACTTGCAATTTCTTGCTTTCAAAACATTAAGATGACAGGAGATGGGACAGAACGGAAGCTCATTCTGTCACGCAGCACTCATATCTTGAACTGATGATTGTGTTGTTGTCTGCCAACATCTCTCACTTGAGCCTGTTGGTCTTGCATTTAGGGACTCCAACCCTCAACCTATTCGGGGTCCTCCAAGTGACGGAGGGGAGGTTGAGATCCTCAGCCACATCCTCCTTTAATTATGCTACCTGTCCAGTGAGCTCCTTTCTCTACCTTCTAGATTTTTTTGCCCTTGCATACCCTCCAGTGTTTGTTCTTGCCATAAAGCTCGTCCTGGACCTGAGCCAGCAGACCTGAGGCTCGTATCGGTTCAGAGGATGTTGAGGGTTATTCTCTTGCTTAGTTCTCTCGGCATCTGCTGCTACTTCTCTCCTTATCTTAGGTGGGGCAATACCAACAAGAGGATATAATTTCTCAACTTGGCTTTATCTGGTATGAGAAAGATTAGCCAGCAACACAAGGCTGGCATTGCCCAATTGTATCCATAATCTTTAAGGAGGCTCTTTTTGTGTAAATGGTATAGAATCAGGGGAAAGAGGGGAATAGAGACTAGAGAAACAGCTTTCGAGGGGGGATAATTAGCAACCCAGGTGTCATCTCACTTGAAGTTGCTTTCATGAATCAATGAAAAAAAGGGATAAAAATACACTTGCTATCATTCATCATCGTTTCAAAGCATCCCATTATTCCTTATGAATAAAGCTTTACTTGTTAATGTTGCTTCCTTCCTTCAGCCTGTCCCCTGCAGCGCCTGTCTTGGTCGCTCGCTCGCTCCCTGCAAGGTCAACCAGGCTCAGCTTGCCCACTTTCTCACCCGATGTCTGTGGAACAAAACAAAGGCATTAGCCTAGAGCAAGAGTTGTCAACCTTTTTAAGCCACAGGCCGGGTCATGTTCCCTCAGACCGCTTTGGGGGCTGCATTACCATTTTATCCTCCCTCCACCTCATGACATTTCCTAGTGCAGTGTAGATGGTGGTGGGCCACATGAAATGGTGGGCCACATCTGGCCTGCAGGTCGGGAACCCCTGGCCTAGAGATATCCCACTGGCTCATCCCTTAACGCTTTGCAGAGATCTCCCATGTTTTCTACTCTGCCTACATTCGCTGCCCCTTTGCCATAGCCACCAAATTGCTACACAGCAAATAGTAACACAACAATGACAGAGCGTTAAGAAACAATGAAAAGGCATTTGAAATGGAAAAGAAATAAAAAGCAAAAATAAGACCTTCTCAGCCCACAACTAAAGGCCAGTATCTTTCAATGATGACTGGAAGGTTGGCAGGTCAGCAGTTTGAGACCTGAATACTGCACAACAGTGAACTCCCATCTCTGTCCCAGCTCCCGCCAACCTACCAGTTCAGAAGCAAGACATTGCAAGTAGATAAATAGGCACCACATCAGTAGGAAGGTAAACAGCGTCCCATGCACTCAAGGTGTCTAGTCATGCCTGCCACATGTCCATGGAAACTTCTGCAGATCCCGACAGCATTGGCTTTTTGACTATAAACAGAGATGAGCACTGAACCCTAGAGCAGGATACGCCTAGCTTTTGAGCAAGGGCAACCTTTGCCTTTACTATCCTTCATGACCTCTATGTGTGCAGCAGAAGACAAACAGGTGAGCTTCAGCATTTGGTGGGATGCTCAACATGGGACCAGTTGCAGGGAAGACAAACCGTCCAATGCTGCAAATCAACTGCAGTTATCAGTGTAGATGCAGCTGTTTCAACAACAGGCGGGTAACTTGAGAGTACCAACTTCATTTAACAGTCAAAGAAAAGGTTTTTAACTCCTCATTTAAAAGCAGAGACCTCTAAGCACAGGTCTGTGGGGGGAGCTCATTTCACAATTTGGGAGAATGAAGAAGGAAGCCCTCTCAGCCTCTGGAGATGTTAGTCAAGGTCAAGATCTCCCTCCCTTGTAAGCCAGTTGTATCCAACTCTACGGATCGGAGCTCACCTCCATTTACAGCCAAAGAGTCAATGCTGTCTGCGTCTGCAGATGTTTCCATGGTCATGTGGCAGGCATAATTAGATGCCGGAGCACACAAAACACTGTTACTTTTCCCACCAAAGTGGTACCAATTTATCTACTTGCAATTTTTTGCTTTCAAATGGCTAGGTTGGCAGGAGATGAGACAGACAACAGGTGTGTCCTCTGTCGCACAGTGCTCAGGTCACAAATTGTTAACCTGTCAACCTTCTGATTGTCAAGCTCAACGTCTTAACCACTAAAGCCACCACCATGACCTTTCCAAACCTTAAACAGGCCTCTAGTCATGATCTTAAAAATAGGACACATTCATTTTATCATAAATCCCAAAATTTAACCTAACAATTTTTCTGTCCTCCTGGGTTAGAGACCATCTGCCATATTTTGAAGCTATTGAAGCTCTCATATACTCTACATACATAGGGTAACCATCTAAGTATAATCTGACCAAAGGATTAGACCAGCAATTTATTTATTTATTTAATCAAATTTCTGCCACCGCCCCCTTAAATTGTTGAAGTTTAAAAATTTAAAAAAATTAAAAAGCCCTCCCCACACCATCAGATTTCTAAAACCAACATTAAAACAACACTAAACACTAAAAGCCAAAAGCTGGAAAAACTATTTTCCACTGGTGGATTTCAATTCCCAGAAACCGAAGTCAGTACACTGGCTGATCAGCGCTTTGGGGAATTGACTTAGGCTTCTGGGAATTGAAATCCAAAAACCAAAGATTGGGTAACATTGGGACAGATGATTGTTGCCAAACTAAATCAAACCATTTGCAAACAACCTTGGCATCAGGAAGGAAAAACCAAGAGAAGGGGTCTAGCGATATAACAAGGTAAAGGAAGGGATACAAAGGAAGAATTTTGATATTAGAGTGCTAGCAAACTGCTGTAGGCATAACATCATCAGACATAACAGTATCACAGTAATTTTAAAAGACAGATGTCGACTCCAGGGAATTTTACTGTCTAGATTTTGCCGGTGAGGGAGATGAAGGCATAAGTGGGGAAACAACGCAAGGTAACAAGAGGTAAAGATTATAATTGTCCAGGCCAAAGACTTGTTGGATTTCACTGTATTGTGCAAGTGCTTTTCTTGTTTTCAAGTGTGTGATGGTCAGTCTGCAAATTACAAATGAACCATTTATGCAAACCTTTCTTTTATGCTGCTTGGCGGCAACAAGATGATTCTGGCCCTAGGCTGAACTTCAGCTTTGAATGAAGGCCCAAGTGCTGAAAACACTACGTAGAAAAAGGGATGTCAAAGATTTTCTAACTTTTATCTGGAAACATATTACATTTTTCAAGTATTATTTTTTTTCAAAAACCAATGGAACTTTCATGAGTCTTATACCAATCCCAAATTCCAGCAAGTGTCTTTCAGATCTCAGATCCAGTCATTACAGCGTACAGTATTCATAATTTTTTACTCAGTTTAGGTAGTGATGAAGAGACATTCTCTAGAGCAGGAGTTCTCAACCTTTTTAAGCTGGGGGCCAGGTCATGCTCCCTCTGACAGCTTCAGGGGGCGGGCGGTCATTTTGCCCTTCCTCCACCACATGGCACTTCCAGGTGTGGTGAAGGGGGGGGGGACATGAAATGGTGCCATGGACCTCAGGTTGAGCATCTCTGCTCTACACCAGTGGTTCCCAATCTTTGTTTTTTGAACTTCAATTCCCAGAAGCCTAAGTCAATTCCACAAAGCACCAACAGCCAATGTACTGACATAGGCTTCCAGGAATTGAAGTCCACCAGTGTTCTGCGGAACACAGTTTGGGAAACAGAAATTTTAAGATATGGTCACAATCCCAGACTGTTACCTTGACCCTCCTCTCTCATCACCTGTAACCTGGATTTTGGATGAGTTTGATGTGCATCATACACAATGGTGGTCATTTAAAAAAATCTTACCACACTGAGGGCGTGGCCATGTGACTAGGTGGGTGTGGCCTGTTGGCTACATGGCTGCTCTTTGCTATAGAGCTATGAAAATAGAAGCCTCTTCTATTTTCATCACTCTATAGCAGGGGTGCCCAAACGTTTTGCGCCGTGGGCCGATCATGTGGTTCAGGAAGCCGGTCACTAAGGCCCAGGGGCCGGGTGCGGCCCCCAAGGCCAATTCATCTGGCCTGCGAAGCCCTCATCACTCCCGGAAGCGGAAGTAAAACGGAAGTGGAAGTAAAATGGGCACATTTTTCTTCCGCTTCCAGGAGCGATGAGGGCTTCATGGGCCGGATGAATTGGTCTTGGGGACCGCCCCCAGCCCCTGGCCCGGCCCCTAGTTTGGGCATCACTGCTCTATAGTGACCCTCTGAAGCCATTTCCCCCTTCGTCCAAGGCTTTTCCAGCGCTCTGTTTCACCCCAAAGTGCCTCCCCAACCATTCCGGAGTGGCTGGGGATGCGCTTTGGGGTGAAACAGAGGCCAGGAAAAGTCTTGGACGAAGGGGGGGAATGGAGCCAGCCCCCTCCGAAGCCTCTTCTAGGAGAAGGGGGAGGTGGAAGGGGCCAGCCATTTTTACTACCGGTACGTGCGTAGTGCTCCAATCCGGCTCATGCCCATTACTGATCATACACCTATGATGGCAGTGAGATTGGACTGTCCAATTCTCCGTCTCTCTTTAGTGGTGGCACCCCTGCTCCAAGAACTCTAACACACAGCATGGGTCCAGTTGCTCTTAACCAAATCCCCATTCTTTGGAAATATTATGAGTGATGCTTTCTTAACATTCAAATGACAGGCTTTAGAAACATAACTAAAGAAATTCAGGTGGTCTGGCAAACAGGTCTTTTCTAGTTCCATCAGCAGGCTTAAAGCTACAGAGGACTGATTTATCAGTTGCTATTTTCTGAAGTAGAAAAATGCAACAGGCTTTCTTTTCTCTGGGGGCATGAGTTCCCCTTTCCACACTAGAAAGTAGTGGGTGTGGTGTAGCCACACAGGAATGTTAACCTTTGATGCAAATAAGATAAAGAGTGGCAGAAACAAGAGGCTTAAAGATCTCTACATAAAACTTCTCTTGCTGGAAGGCTTGCAAAGCAATTAATTATTGCTTTTGATCATCCAGATCAGGTAAAAGCACTGTGTAGTCTAGCATTGTGCTCCTACATTGGCCAAACAGATGTTTTTGAAATGCAGAAGAGCATGGTTTGAGGGCAAAGGTCGCCCTTGCTCAAAAGCCAGTTATTTCTGACATGTGGAAGGCATGATTAGACACCAGAGTGCATGGAATGCTCTTACCTTCCCACCAAAGTGGTACCCTGTTTATCTACTTGCTATTTCTTGCTTTCGAACAGTTAGGTTGGCAGGAGCTGGAACAGAAACTGGTGCTCACTCTGTCATACAGTACTTGGGTCTCTAATTGCTAACCTGCTGACCTTCCAGCCATCAAACTCAGCATCTTAACCACTAAGCTACGACAGTCTACAGTGGTCAAAAGGATTGGCCAATCTGGAAACTTTTCTTAATAAAGAGATAAAATTCTCCTGGTTCAAAAATGAAACTATCCTAGAAAAAGGATTTATCTGCATGTTTTGGATAAGGTCTCCCTGAAGCTTCGCTAGAAGTATGGAGCTTAAGGGTGATATCTCCTGATAGAAAACAAAGAGTCTTGTGGCCCCCTAAAGACTAATACATTTTATACAGTATAAGCTTCCTTGGACTATAGCCCACTTCAAACGCATAAAGAATAGTCTCATTGGACATACAAGCAAGAGGAAGTAGGAAATGTGAAATCAGAATCTTGATTTATAAAGGAACATGCAGTGCCGTCTTCTTTACAGTACTATTCTATGCAGTCCAAGACAATAATGCAAATGAGAAGTTCTTCCTATTCAACTCAACTAAACTCTGACTGAAGTATAAGTCTTATAGAATAGATGCAAAAATAACAGCAAATAGAACTGATACAAATGGAATCCTATAGATTGCAGTTTCCAATTCTCAGGCAGCAAAATTCCTTTCCGCAGACTGAAAAATTCCACAACTCACCCCCGACTTGACGTCATACAGTGTGTGCGTAAGGATGATCTTAAAAACTGCATGGGACCGGCTACTCTCTTCATTCATGTTGGTGGCGGCAACAGTCCGAGACTTATTGCCTTCCGACATCAAAGACTCTATGTCCTAAGGAAAAGATAATATTGCCAAGCAATCACATCAAGAACTACGGAAAGCCAAGTACAGGTTACATCAGTATTTCCCAACCTTTGGTTTTTGGACCTCAATTCCCAGAAGCCTAAGTCAATTCCCCAAAGCAATTCCCTCAGTGGGGGCTTGGGTCACATGTTAGGAACCACTGGATTATTTGCTATCTGAAGAGCTTCCTAACTATGGATGCCACTAACTGCTCATAATATAGCAATTTTCTATCTCTCTGAGGCACTTGCCTTCAACTGATGGTTCATAACCCAAAGAAAGAAGGATATACAAGCAGTGATGGTGAACCCTGGCACTCCAGGTGTTCTTGGACTTCAACTTCCAGAAGCCCAAGTCAGCACTCCTGCTCATCAGGGCTTCTGGAAACTGAAGTCCAAGAACATCTGGAGTGTCAAGGTTCGCCCTGAGGGTAGAGCCTACAAATGAGGCCTATCTGTGTCTTAGGCAGCTTAGCGTCTCATGTTCATAGGATTTGTTTTGTTTCAGCTCTGATAATGGAAATGCAACTGGGGCCCTAGGCATCTTGCTTCAATGCCAACTCTCTCCCTCTACTTTTTTAATTAGTAAGATTTAGCATTTGGTGTGCTTTGAATCTTTTTAGATTTTAATTTTAAATTTTAATTTTAACAGTTTTAAGGTTTTTTAGGTAGTGTTTCTGTTTTATTGTCATGTTTGTTTGTTTGTTTGTTTTATTACTTGTAAACCGCCCTGAGTCACTTCGGTGAGAAGGGTGGTGGAGAAATATGAATAAATAAATAAATAAATAAACTTTTTCTTCAGGCACTTAAGAGCTATAACCCTAGGCCCAGCATGATTACTGGCTAAACCGGTTTTGCAAAGGTTTGAAAAACACACCAAGGAGAATGAAGCAGTTCTTTAAGACCTTGTGTGCCACTTCTATAGTCCTTAAACCTTCCAGGGTTTGCATAGCTTGTGTGTGTATGAGTGTTCATGAAACATAAATTGGTTTCCCATTCTTATTTGCAATAGACTCATAAATATTCTAAGGGCTAGAATTTCCCATTTATGACACTCAAGAACACTAGTGGGAGGAGAAAGCCCATTCACACAGGACTGCTTAAACACCAGCCCCCACTGCTGCTAACAGCACCGTCTCTTTGCTTCTCTTGTTTTTGCTTCAGAAGCTGCCATAACTTAGCAAGAAGAGAACAAGATACTAGGATAGTATCTTCCAGTAGAAGTTGTATGTGTAGTTTTATTAAAAAGAGCCTGGAAATAGTTTACTTTTCTGGACTATAATTCCCAGAATCCCAGGACAGGATTTAAGCCACAATGTACCTCAAAAACGAACTTCTCTAAACTCAGTCTTTGCATGGGATCTTGGAAAGAAATGAACAGCCCAACACAGAGAGCGTTGGCCAGAGTGATGCCAACAATTTAGATACTTCCATTCATTCCTATATCTTTGTTACAGAGAACAGCAACATCAGGGGAAGTGTATCTACAATCCCTCCTGACATGTAGGAAATTCCATGTGTTGTCCAGAATCCTATTCATTATGCTCACTTCTTCTTCAAGTGCCATATCTGACTCGTCATGAAGATTGTCCTTGGAAAAATATAATGCAGAGGCCTTCCATTTGCTTTACACATCACAGTGTGATATTGTTAACACTAATCCAGTTCCGTGAGTCACTTTCTGGTCCTGAGCCCTTTTGGCACACAAAGTCCTCCTGAGCCCCAGGCCAGGATTGATGAAGCTGCTACCCTCCACCAAGATGGATTCAAGTGGGATTTAATCTACCTGGGAACCATCACCCTTCCCAGTGGACTTTGCAACTTAAGGCCGTTAGTCCTCAGGGTTGTCAGGTTAGTTCGCTGCTGCCTGGAGATCAACACTGAATGGCTGGCAGCAGGGTTTACTCTATTACCATAGCAGGATAACCTGTCCAGACTGGGATGTAGAAAGGTACGGAAAACAAAACTGCCCATCTCCCTAGGGTGAACACTTCTGGAAACTCTGCAGCAGGAAGGAGAACCTGTACCCCTCATTCATCCATAAGCAAACTGATCATCACTAGAAGAGACCAATTATAGTTGACCCTTTACCTTGTAGCTGGCAACAGCCAGTTTAGAAAGTCCATCTACATAAGGTCCGTAGACACTGTGCTCTCTGACTTTTAAGGACTGGCGGCTCCTGTTTCAGAAGCAAACACAATAGAAACTATTAATTTTCTTAAAATAATGGACAACAATCAGACCAGGCCATGTACTTTTAAGTCAAAGGGAATTCTAACTGGAGGATTCAAAGAGGTTATTAGGTTGGTCTGTTTTGTGTGCATGTTATTTGCCATCAAGTCAGAACTGATTTAACAATAGTGCTAATAGGACTTGTACGGTACATGAGATATTGAAGGAATAGTTTTACCAGGATTCCCCTACAGCCCATGGATTTATGTGGCTGAGCAGAAATTCAAACCCAGGTTCCCTGAGTCTACTATCTGTTACTCTAGCTCTCTGATGGAGAACCTTAGTGCTCCAGGTGTTCTTGGACTTTAATTCCCAGAAGCCCAAGTCTCTGTCAATCCACACGATTCACTGTGTACGTGGAGTAAAGCCATTCGTGTGGATACACAGAGACGTGGGCTTCTGAGAATTGAAGTCCAAGAGCACCTGGAGTGCCAAGGTTTTCCATCACAGCTCTAGTCACTGCAGCACAAATATTTTAGCTTAATAAAAATGAGGAGGGAAATTCTGTTCAAATATATATAAATGAAAATAAAAGAAATGTGGGAGTTAAAAGTAAAAAAGAAAACTTGGCATGTGTTTACATCTCTCTTCTTGAAAAGAAGTATGTTTGACTTTGCCTGGATTATGCCGAGTGTGTTTGACATCAAGGCACATTTTGCCAACCAATTTCAACACCCAACTTAAGGGAGGTGTTACAAGGCATATCACAAGAAAAATGAAGTCTTCCTGTGTTAGAGATGAAAGAGATGAAGGCTACAAAATTGTTTGCATACTAAGATGAAGCAAAAATGAAATACTATTCACTTTCATCTATGTTCAACCCAAGCAAATCAGCAGTTATAGTGATGCAAGGCAAGGGAAATAAACTAACAGATTTCTGTATTTAACCAATTAGTGTGTCCTGGCCTTTGATAATGAAATCTTCCAAAGGCAGTCAATATATCACACATTGGAAAAATAGTTTCTTGGGCTATAGCTGCTAGAATTCCTTGGACAACATGGCCCCAGGCTGCGCTTGATGGAAGTCCTGGGAGTTGTATTTCATGGAAAAAACTTTTCCTAAACTCTGGCTCTAATTCTGGGAGGTGTAGTCCAAGAAGGCAACTTCTCCAAGTCCTGGTGGTAGTACTGTACTAGATAACTTTCCAGGCTCTAGTTATCTGCCTCCTCTTTCTTTTTTTTTAACCAAGAAAATGGCACAGAGGTTAATCTTGACCTTCCTAGCACATCTACCTCAAACTAACTTGAAAGCCTCCAGAATCACCAGGAAGGGAGATATTGGTTGTCAACCTCCCATATTAAGTATAGCTTTGATCTGGATTAGTAGACACACAGAAGGTTAAAATACTGATCGGTCTAGCTCAGTGGAGCTGAGATGTTTAAACAGGGGTAGCTCTATAGCAGGGATGGCCATCCTTGGCACTGCAGGTGTTCTTGGACTTCAATTCCCAGAAGCCCAAGTCAATCCTCCTGCTGATCAGGGCTTCTGGGAATTGAAGTTCAAGACACCTGGAGTGCCAAAGTTGGCCACCATGCTCTATAGGCTCACTTCCTAAAGATGCCAAAGATTAGACTGGGATGTTTTCTGTTGAACACACAAATCATTCCTGCAAACACTGAATTCAGAGGCAAAAAAGTCAGTTTTCTTCTGTAGATAAGCATACTTAACATGAACCTCTTAGAAGAAGGCAAAAGTAAAGACTAGCTTCCATTCACTTCAGGTAACCAGTCTACGAAGTTCTCTGCGATTTCCTTACCCCTTTGGGTCCAAAAGATCTCTGACTTTCTCATTATAAATCTCCATGAAGGACACCTCCACCTTGAAACTCTGCTCTTCGCTCTCCTCTTTCTGGGCTCGTTCAAAGAGTGCACTGCACAGCCGAGGGATTAATCCAGGCTGGTCCGCTGTGCCCATCATTGTGTAAGATTTGCCAGACCCTGTGCAAATAGGAAGGCATCGGGAGTTTAAGAAAGGAAGAAAAATGGGAGAGGGAAGGCAATCCAAAGGAAAGAAAGATTTTTCCAAGTTTTCTGAATGGTACATTAGGTAAAGGTCTCCCTTGCTTAAATGTCACTTGTGTGTGACTCTAGGGAAGTGATGGTGAACCTTGGCACTCCAGCTATTCTTGAATTTCAATTCCAAGAAGCCCCGATCAGCAGGAGTGCTGACTTGGGCTTCTGGGAATTGAAGTCCAAGAATACCTGGAGTGCCAAGGTTAGCCATCGGGGCTCTAGGACATGGTGCTCATCTCCCTTTACAGCCAAAGAGCCAGTGCTGTCTGTGTATGCAAATGTTTCCATTGCCATGTGGCAGGCATGACTAGACCAAAGAGGACACAAAACATTGTGACCTTTCCTGCCAAAGTGGCACCTATTTATCTACTTGCAATTTCTTGCTTTCAAACTGCTAGATTGGCTAGGATGGAGATGGAAGTTCACTCCATCATGCAGCACTCCATCATGCAGCACTCAAACTGCTAACCTGCCAAACTTCCAATCATCAAGTTCAGTGTCTTAACCACTAAGCAACTGCAGTCGCTTTCAATGGTACATTAAAAGTATTTAAATTCCTGAGATATGAAAAATTATTTCTATTGACCACAATTCACAGTGTTTGCAATCCTTCAAGCATTGACCCATGCTGGTTGGGGCAATCTGGGAGCTGTAAGTTATCCAAGCTCAAGGACAAAAAGAGACAGTGGTGTCAAAACTGTGTTGGGCTTTACAGGTGTATCCTCTGAGTCTGGAAGCAGCCTTGACCAATGTTGGCCCGAATGCTCACGCGATCTTTCTCTTGCAGAGGATGGCTGAACAAGCCTCTCAAAGCCATAACCTTACACCAGTGATGGAGAACGTTGGCACTGCAGGTGTTCCTGAACTTCAATTCCCAGAAGCCCTGATCAACAGGTATGATGACTTGGGCTTCTGGTAATTGCAGTCCAAGAACACATGAAGAGCCAAGTTCACCATCACTGCCTTACACAATCAGCAGCCTTTACTACCTCCAACCTCTCCCACTGCAACGGCTTACCAGTCTGTCCATAGGCAAAGATACACGCATTGTAGCCTTCAAAGGCATTTTGGAGAATGTTCTCTCCAAGGCACTTGAAAACAATATCTTGGCCTAAAATAAGAACAAAAAGCTTCAAATTATTAAAGTGTGGGAGGGAGAAGGAATAAAAAATATATCCTTTGATTAAGACCTTCAAGAACTTTAAACTCACAATGAACACCACATGAAAACATTAACACCTTTCATGTGTGTCCAAAGCAAATGATGAAGGCTTTCAGGATGGAAGCCACATAGCAGATATTCATCTTGATTGTACTGAAGTTTCCAGTTATAAACTTCTGAGACTTTGCTTTTCAACTAAAATGCCACAGAGCACATCAGCACACTCTAGGGATCCCAAAGGCAGCGTTTGTACTCTCTGGACTTTGTGAACCGAAATGCTAGATGAAAAGAATGCAGAATTCTCTTTATGACATTATTTTGAGTCTAAGAGAGAGATTTTATTGATTGTCTCTTCAACTACAAGGAAATGTCCTTATCCCCCTGGAAACAGGATCATATCTAGGAGACTCAGTTTTATACCCACATCAACCCTATGAAGTAGATCAGATCAACTAGTTTAGGGGTTCCCAATCTTTTCAAGCTGGGGGCCAGGTCAAGTTCTCTCAGTCACCTTCTAGAGCTGGATGAGCATTTTGCCCTGCCTGCACAACAGGGGCAGCCATTTTGCCCCAACAGCTTCAAAGTGGCAGCCATTTTGTTTCTTGAATGTCCATGGGCCTTCAGTTGGGAACCACTGGATTAGTTGTTGGTTAAAAGGAAAGCTTGAAAGTGCATTTGGTTTGGATGACAACAAAGCTATGTTGGCATGGAAAATTCTGAGAACTGTCATTTTAATAAAAACAAACCTCTCTCATCTTTATCGGTAAAGATCACCCTTGCTCAAAAGCCAATTGTGTCTGACTCTAGGGGGGACTGCTCATTTTAATTTAATTTAATTTAATTTTTGCATTTATATTCCGCCCTACTCAGGGGAACCTGACTCAGGGTGGCTCACAATCATAGAATATATATACAGCAGTACACATACGCAATATAATCAATACATACTAATCAACACACAAAAAAAATATGGTTTTTCAATCAACCCTATACAATATTCCATACAAAACTATATCACATTACAGTATTCAATACAACAATATATCACATTACAGTGTCGTTCATCTACCTCTCCACCCCAGCCATTAACAAGTCCAGAGGAGGCTGCAGCAAAGTTCTACCACCTGTCGCTGTGTCTGCCTTTAAGTCCCCCGGCCAGGGGACGGGGCTCCGGACGCTGGTGGAGATGGAGGACTCGGCGCTGGTTGCTGAGATGGCATCTCTGCCCAGCCACAGGTTGTCCCGGAGCAGCTGAGAAGTCCTGCCGTCCTTGTTGCCTTTAAGTACCCTGGCCAGGGGGCGAGGCTCTGGACGTTGGTGGAGATAGAGGACTTGGCACCAGGTGCAGAGACGGCGTCTTCATTTACAGCCAAAGAGCTGGTGCTGTCTACGTTTGCAGATATTTCCATCCATGACTAGATGCTAGAGCACATGGGATGCTGTTACTTTTCCCACTGAAGCAGAATCCTATTTAGTAAAGGTAAAGGTTTCCCCTGCTCGAAAGCCAGTCGTATCCGACTCTAGGGGTCAGTGCTCATCTCTGTTTCTAAGCTGAAGAGCCAGCGCTGTCTGCTTCTGCAGACGTTTTCCATGGCCATGTGGCAGGCATGACTAGCAATTTCTTTTTCTTTTTTTTTCTTTTTTGAACTGCTAGATTGGCAAGAACTGGTACAGCACTCGGGTCTTGAAATACTGACCTGTTGAACTTCCAGTCATAAAGTTCAGCGTCTCAACGACTAAACCACTACAATCCATTCACATCTTTATGTCTTCCATTAAAAAAATTTGGGAAGCTAAAAAAGGACACCTCTAGTTTGGTCCCAGCCAGAATGGTACCAGTTAGCATAACACCAGTCCGTGATGGTGAACCTTGGCACTCCAGATGTTCTCCAGATGTTCTCGGACTTCAATTCCCAGAAGCCCAAGCACCCTGTGAATCCACACGAATGGGTTTGCTGCGATTCATCAGGCCCGTGCTGCCCTCATCGCTCCCAGAAGCGGAAGTAAAATGCACCCGTACGGTGCATGTGGATTCACAGGGTGTTTGGGCTTCTGGGAATTGAAGTCCAAGAGCATATTGAGTGCCAAGGTTCACCATCATGGGTGTAGGTGAATTAACAACCAAAGCAAGGTTTTTCAGCTATCGCTTATGAAGCTGCTTTCCACTCTAAGCACTATGGGGTGGTATATAGGTATAATTGCTATTGCTACTATAAATCTTATACAGAATAAAAAAGGTTTTTTCCTCCCAGGATGATAGTTTTCATCATTTCCATAACAGGATTCTGGGAACTGTCATCCAAAAAGTAACTTTTAAAAAAACTTCTTGACTCGAACATGCTAGGGCTCTTTACCAATCTGTTCTTAGTGCCAAGTGTTTTTTCTTGATGTTTAAACCCTGGCAGGAAGGACTGACAATGGGAAAGGCAGACCCAGTCCAAAAAGGTGACCCATTAGGCCAGTGTTTCCCAATGTGGGGCCCACGCCTCACAGGGGGACTTTAATTCCCAGAAGCCTAAGTCATTACATTGGCTGATCGGTAATTTGGGGAATTAACTTAGACTTCTGGGAATTGAAATCCAAAAAAACAAAAGTTGAGAAGCACTGCTTTAGGGTTTTTTTTAGTTATTTTAATGGGAGATATAAAGCTTCAATAATTCAGTCTTATTCCTTACCAGTGAACTGCTCAAACCTACAAGGTTACCTGCATATTTTTCTTTGAGGGCTTCATCCATAGACCAGAAGCAGTGATCATAGGCAAAAACCTGCACAGAAATAAACCAGAGACACCTCTATTTAAAAACTAAACAGTGAAGTACTTATTCCAATATTAGCAAAACAGGAAATACTGAGATGGTTTCAGAGAACCAGCTGTCAACACACTATTTTCCTGTAGCACCTTTCAGGAGAAGAGAGGGGCTACTTAATGTTTGTAGGATCTATTCAATGATTTACTAGAACCCTAAAATCCATCCAACCAGAGGCTGATATAAAAGATATGCACTTAGAATTAATGACCTAAATACAAATAGTAGTTCCAACTAAATTAGATCTATTGGAACAATTGGTAGAAAATATGTGAACACTTGGGTAAATCCCACTGAATCAATTGGTCTGCTTTAATTGGGACCCATCAATAGTTTACCACCTCAGATTTCTAAATCAGTTCATTAGGCTTGAGAGGTGGAAGCAAATGGACCTAAGCCACCTCCTACACACATGTTAATTCATAGGTACATTAACCCTTCTTCCTTTTAGTTTTATAGGATAAGTGAGTTATTTTGTTCCTGCAACTGTTAAACAAACAGGAGTTAGAAATCCTTAATAATCACTTGCATATTACTTAAGTGATCTCCTAGTGCAGTGATGGTGAACCTTTTTGAGACAGAGTGCCCAAACTGAGGGACGGGTCGAATTCTGAGTGGGAAAGGGGAGGGAGGAAGCGCTCCCATTGGTCTGCTGGGCAGAGGGGCGGGGTGAACTCTGTGCTGGAGGGAGGGAGGAACTGCCCCCATTGGGCTGCTGGGCAGAGGAACAATGTGAACTCTGTCCTGGGGTGACGGTGTGCATGCCCATAGAGAGGGCTGTGAGTGCCCCCTCTGGCAAGCAGGGCATAGTTTCACCACCACTGTCCTAGTGGATCTTGATTTGCCTTATGTCCACCATTGCCTCTGGGTGTATACAATCTCTAGCCAGCAGCTCATCTTCAACATCTCAATATTTGGAATGGACCATGGGGTAGAATGGTATGAACTCTCCTCAATGATTCCCTCTCATTCATGACTTGGTACAGACTTCTCATGATCTGTGTTGAACATCAAACCTTTATGCCAGAATTGGGAAACACACAGCCTGTGAAAGACTGCAAATCCCATCACCCCTTACCACTGGCTATACTAACTCAGGCTGATGGGAGAATCGCATCACCCCAAACAACAGTAAAGAACACGTGCTTGTGATCCACATTTAAGTGGTTATCTTCTAACCTAAATTAAATCAAGGACTGCATGTAAATTAAAAAGGACTGCATAAACAAAAGCTGATGATAACAGAAAGTCATGTTGGAACCCAGGACTGAAGCTTAAAATCCTGACTGATACTCAAATATTATATATACTAACTTCTTATTGGTTTTTCTGTTTCATACAAGGACATTCATCTGTTTTTAACCCTAGAAGTTCTACAACTACAGTACTCTTCAGTACTCTACACCAGAGCGGACCGGAGGGGCTCTCTAATAGTTCCATCAGCTAGAGAGGCTCATCTCTCTAGCACTAGGAAGACGGCCTTCGCAGTGTCTGCTCTGGCCCTATGGAACCTCCTGCCAATTGAGTTGTGCCGCCAGACAGAGTTGCTGCCCTTCAGGAAAGGTTTAAAGACATGGCTGGCAGGGCAGGTGTGGGGTTCCAGCAATACGGTAACCCCGGCCTGTTGGTTAATCCAGTAAATGTTATTTTCTCTTTTTTAATCTTTTAACCTTTTAATCTGGTAATCTATTGGCTTTGGTGGTTGTCTTTTGATGGGTTTTTAGATTGTTGATTTGTCTTTGCCCGGAGTCTCCGGAGTGAGGGGGGTGATACAAATTGAAAAATAAATAAATAAATAAATAAACTCTAAAAATGATTTAAGCAGAAAATGAAAGTGAATAGTGAAAGGTACTTTTGCATACCAATGAGAGCACAGAATGAGAATACAGTACTGGTAAGCAGCTAAATGAAATTCAAGCCTGTGCACATATGAAAATATGTGGGGTTTCTTTTATTTATTTTTAAAACACTCAACACAATCTGTCTTGTACAGCTCTCAAAGGCTCAGTGTGTGGAAAACATTTTCCTCATTTGTTCCTGTGACTCATTCCTTGGCTGCTAATGTAAAATGTTAACTTTAAAAAATATCTTCCTTAGACAGTAGCAGCAAACACACTGAGAAAGAAAGTGGCAACTACTATTTGCACAAAATGCAAATCCAAATAAACATCAGCATTTTTAAAAAACGATCAAAAAAAGATACAGTGTAATCAAAACGTCTTACCTTGGGTTGGTTCCTACAGTTTGCAATGAAAAAACAAGAGAGAGGGGAAGAAAAGTAACAGGTTAACATGCAGAAGATTGTTAAGAGCACAAGAAACATGACTTCAAAATATATTAAATGATTATTTTAACCAAAGTGTTGAGCAGAAGCTGGTGTTTCAAAAAGGTAAAGAGGCACAAAATAGCCAAATGCCCACCAGGTTTGCAAAGAAGAAATTTCAGATCCTATAACAAGACTGTACTCTAAATTACTCCTACAGCACTGAGCTAACACAATAAAAGTAATAATAATATGCATTCATAGAAGGAGAACAGGTAGGGTACAGTGGATATAGCATCAGACCAGCAGATCTTTAGTTCTCCTCTCTGAATAGCCATGGAAACTCACAAGCAATGGTAAGCCACCTCTTGACCATCAGATGCACTTCAAAAACCTTATTACCAATATTTGGAATATTTGGCAGCACGTAATTAGCTATGCATATTAGTATATGGATAGTAGAGTCCCTTTAAGCACTCTGGGCTGGTACAGCCATCATGGTAAACTCATACTTGGTTGTTGTTATGTGCCGTTAGGTTGGAACCACCTTGAAGTGATCCAACAGGACTTTCAATATATAAGTGAGCTATTTAAGGAGTGGTTTTACCAGGCCCACACTCCTATTCGCTTTCCATGGCTGAGTGAGGATTCAAACTCAGACCTCCTGAGTCATACACTGTCATACTATCCACCACATGACACTGAGTATTAAAACCACACTTAGGGTAGAGAAATAACCCACAACAAGTAATAGACTCAAGTGCTTCTCTCCTTCTCCTGGCAATGTTGGGAAGGGGGGCTCTTTGCTCTAGTTTGACATACAGTATACTTGTTTGACATATTAGACAAACCTTTAACAAATGGAGCATCTAAAATAAAGCTTTAAGTTAGAAAAAAATTGGAGATGATTTGTGAGCACTCCCTGGACTTCTGGAAATTACCCACACTGTTTCAATCTATAATACTATTACAGTGCAGGGGCATGTGTGGAGAGTGGGCCAGATGGCCAACTCGGTCGCCTGGCTTGTTTAAATATCCCACCTCTCTCCTCTGTGTTTTAACTTGAATTTAAATTTTTATGTATGTGTTTTAATTGTTTTTAGTTGTAAAGCCGCCCTGAGTCTTCGGAGGAGAGCTAGGTACAAATGAAATAAATAAATACATAAATAAAATCCTAACAGCATGCAATGAAACACTGGAATTGCAATATTCATGAACAGAATTTGGAGATATGACTTTTTTGGACTAGCAACTCAGTAAAAATCAAGAGGTCAATTTCAAATAAGCATGGTGTTCTCCTAGAATCCCTTGAACAGCACAGCTCGACAATTATGTTGCATCTCAACCAGTGGTTCCCAACGTTGGGCACACTCCTCACAGGGGGATTTCAATTCTCAGAAGCCTAAGTCAGTCCACTGGCTGATCAGTGCTTTGGGGGAATTGAGTTAGGCTTCTGGGAATTGAAGTCCAAAAACCAAAGGTTGGGGAACACTGGACTTCCAACTTATCTAACATCCTGCCACATCCATTCTCTTGAGACATTGCCTTGGAACTTTTATTTACAGGAACACCACTAAGAAATTGATGCCTGGGGACAAATTAAAGAGGAAACTTTTGGTACAGAGACCTAATAGTCCATCCAACCAAGACCATTAAGCTGCAGTGACTTTCACCCATCACCCAAACCATGATCATGTTATACCATTGCATTTAAACAGTTAGGTCTTTCTAGCATTCATATTATTAGGGTTTTAGGATTATAAACAGTAAAAAAAAGAATATAATACTTGTAGTTACTTCCCAGATATTTAGGTCTCAGAAAGCAGGTTCTTCTGTGTAAAGCAAGCAACTCAATAAGATCCAAGAGACCAATTTCAAATAAGCATGATGTTCTTTTCCACAAAAACACATGCACAACCTCATTTCACGTTCATCATGAGTAAAAGTAATTCTTCAAAGGAGAGGACTATACCAGGAAGGTATAAAATTCATGCACTTAATGCAACTTTGGCAAAAAAACAATTGGTGTTGTACCAGGGCTTAAGTTGCCAGTCGCCATCAGAGGCCCAAGGGGAGGCGAGTGGCCCATCTTGCCCCCTCCCCCTCCAAAACCTGAGACCAAAAGCTGAGAAGGCAGAGACCAAGGCCTCAACTGCCCAGTCGCCATTGCAGACACCCCGGCGGAGTGGGCTGCAGGTGGGCGGGCGACAGAGGGCACCAATGCAACTTGCAACTTCTTGCTTTCAAACTGTTAGGCTGGCAGGAGCTGGGACACAGGCGAGCACTCCCTCTGTCATGTAGCACCTGGGTCTCGAACTGCTGACCTTCCAACCTTCCAGGAGTCATGTTCAGTGTCTTAGCTACTAAGAGAACCTTAATAAATCATTTGAAAAGTGACCAAATGAATCTTTCTCTTGTGCGAAAGACTTGTACCTGCACTAAGATGTGAAAATACACTCACAGTACAAAAAAATTACACTGTGCACATAATAATACAGAATATACTTTCAGATTTCATCACTAACATCTCTTCCTTTATCTTTTCATTGTTTAATTTCTAATCTGCTTTTCTCTCAATGCAGAGGCTCAAGATGGCTTTACACAATGGCAATTTAAAATAAATGTCAAATAGTAAAGATGAAGCTAAGGTACTTTGGACATCAAATGAGAAGAGAGGACTCACTTGAAAAAGCCTTGATGCTGGGAAGGGTGGAGGGCAAAAGAAGAAGGGGACGGCCCAAGATGAGATGGCTGGATGGTATTGTGGAGATAATGGGCACAGAGCTGAGCGAGTTGAGGGGGATGGTGGAGGACAGGAGTGCCTGGAGGACAGTGGTCCATGGGGTCGCAGAGGGTCGGAATCGACTGTGCGACTGAACAACAACAAAAAAATACTGTACAACTAACAAACACTATTTCATTGTATTAACATGTTAGCTAGACAGTTACAAATATTAAAAGGCCATTGACCTCCTAAAACAATACAAATGTACAATCTTAAACCCAGAATGTTTCAGTTTGGCAGAGGCAAATATGAGTGACACAAAGTTTTTTAATCACATTTGAAACCTGCCACAGACAAGGACAGACGCTTCTTTCCCATCTGGGAGGGAGGGCCGTCTGTGTGTGTCTGGATATGAGATTAAATTTCTGCAATGCATATTCTTGATCCTTTGATAGCACTAATCTCAAATAATTAAATGATGTTTTAAAGTTGCTTTTTAAAGGCTTTAGAGCAGGGGTGCCCAAACTTTTTGGGCTGTGGGCCGATCATGTGGTTCAAGGAGCTGGTCACTAAGGCCCGGGGGCCAATTCATCTGGCCTGCGAAGCCTTCGTCGTTCCTGGAAGCGGAAGTAAAACATGCCCATAAGGGCGCGTTTTACTTCCGCTTCCAGGAGTGATGAAGGCTTCGCGGGCTGGATAAATTGACCTCAGGGGCCGCACCTGGCCCCTGGGCCTTAGTTTGGCCACCACTGTTTTAGAGAGATGTTGGGAAAGATGTTATCGCTGACATATTCCACTTCTCTTGACTTTGTTTTCATCAAAATATCTGTGACTCCATTTTTTTTCCATGATATAAAAATATGATATCCAGTTAATGCTGACTCATTTTTCAGATCACACTTGTCAGTCACTGCCTGTAATCGACATACACTAGTACCCCGGATAACGTTATGACTTGGTTCCACAAGTCTCGTCATTATCCGGTTTTTAACGTTGTGCGATACATTGATCGCACAATGTTAAAAAAAGCCGTTTCCCTGGAGGCTGCAGCAAGCCAGAATGTCAGGATTTGAATCCTGACATTTTGGCTTGCTGCAGCCTCCAGGGAGGTGGGGGAACTTTGGAAACAGCTTGGATAGGGTCTCCCCACCTCCCTGGACCCAGCAGGGGGGTCAGAGATCCCAAAATTGGAAAAAAAAACGTCCATTTTTTTTACCAATTTTGGGGTCTCTGACCCTCCCTGCCGGGTCCAGGGAGGTGGGGAGACCGATCCAAGCTGTTTCTGGGCTTCCCCGACGTCCTCAGCCAGTGCAGCAAGCCAAAACGTCAGGGTTCGAATCCCGACATTGTGGCTTGCTGCAGCCTCAAAGAGGGTGGGGGAACTTCAAAAATAGCACGCATGGGCTCTAGGGAGTCAGGAGACCCGATGCACGCTATTTTTGAAGTTCCCCACCCGCCTTGAGGCTGCAGCAAGCCAGAATGTCGGGATTCAAACCCTGACGTTTTAGCTTGCTGCACTGGCTGAGGATGTCGGGGAAGCCCAGAAACAGCTTGGATCGTGTCCCCTGCCTGCTCCAGAGAGATCAGAGGACCCGATCTACAGCTGCAGGGTGGCTGGGGAAGCTGACAGGGACTACCTGTCGGGTTCCCTAGCCACCCGCCCTTGCCTCCGCAGCTGTGGGGTGGCTGGGGAAGCCGACGGGGGAGCCCCCCGTCGGCTTTCCAGCCTCCCCACCTCTGCCTCCGTAGCTGCAGGGTGGCTGGAAAGCTGAACGGAGAACCCCGTTCAGCTTTCCAGCCACCCTGCTGCTAAGAATGACTGTATCGGATAACGTTAAAATCGCATTATTCGATACAAGATTTTTCCGAAAATCTTGTAACATTATGCGGTTTTAGCGCTATCCGGTACTCGCGTTATCCGGGGTATTACTGTACTTGGGGTTTTGATAGTAGCAATTAGTGAGTCAACAGGGATAAATGAACTCAGCTTGGATGAGAACAGATGAACAAACATTCAGAGTGGAACCATTCCAACATGTAAGCGATTCATATTCTCATATAATTGTATACTGCCCCAGGGGGCTTAAAGCACTCTCTGGGCAGGTCACAAAGTCATTAGTCTTTGCCCCATCCCCCACAACAAGCTGGGTACTCATTTTACCAAACTCGAATGGATGGATGGCTCAGCCAAACTTGAGCCCATCAGGATTAGACTTGGATTTTGAGTAAAGTTTTGGCTACAATACTGCTGCACCACAGGGGCTCTTTGTCAGCTAAGTTAATCTACTGATTTCATGACTCCTTTCAGGATCTCCTATATTTTCAGAGAGTCAGTTTAATTCCAGTCTAAAATATCTTCCTTCGTGTCTTAATGTACAATGTTTCCCAACAAATGGCTTGGTGAGATTAATGAGCCAATTGTTGGCCAATTGGTTCCAGACAGTTAACTAATCTATCAATGCCATATACTGATGAACTGGGGACAGCAGCATGCCTGACCTTGCGAGGGAATTTGTGTCCCTTCTCATAAGGCTTGATCGTGCATTTTTGAGACTGAATGCAAAATCAAAACTAGCCATGATATTAGTATAAAGCAGAGGTTCCTAACCTAAGGCCTGTGGGCCGGATCTGGCCCCCAGTGCCATTTCATGTGCTACCCACCCCACCAGGGACATTCAAGAAACAAAATGGCTGTCCCTTTGAAGTTGTTGGGACAAAATGGCCACCCCCATCATACAGGCAGGGCAAAATGGCCATCCGGCCCTCAAAGCTGACTGAGAGATCAGGACCTGGCCTCAGGATTGAAAAGGTTGGGAACCCCTGGTATAAAGGTAAAGGTCACCCTTGCTTGAAAACCAGTTGTATCTGACTCTAGTGTCTGGTGCTCTTCTCTATTTATAACCAAAGAGCCAGCGCTATCTGCATCTGCAGACGTTTCTGTGGACATGTGGCAGGCATGAGTAGACACTGGAGTGCATGGAACGCTATTTATCTTCCCACCAAAGTAGTACCTCTTTATCTACTTGAAATTTCTTACTTTTGAACCACTAGGTTGGCATGAGCTGGGACAGAGAACTGCTGACCTGTCAGCTTTCCAGTCATCAAATTCAGTATCTTAACCACTAAGCCACCCAAGGCCCATGACATTGATATCCACACTGTGGATTCCCTATCTAAAACAGAAGGTGCTTGATTTCAGAGGCTACCCAATTTACGAGTGCCAAGTCACATTTGAACAACTGATCTAAAGACTTAATGGCTTCTACAGCAACTAAGTTGTTATCCTCCAGGTCACAATGTGCCCAAGAGAAAACCAAAAAACATCTATTTAAAAGCAAATAAAGGTCTCACTTGCCAACATAGGATTCTAGTAGGGAGGAGATTGTTATCAGGTCTGTTGTGGAAAATCCCACAAAGCGTCTTGTGACACTTTTCAGACTAATATATTAGAGCCCCATATAATGAAAATAATTCATTCTACGAGGCATTTGTTATACAATTTTTTTTGTTATAAGATGCATGCATCGTACAGTGAAAAACCCTATCGGAAAAATCGTACAATGAAAATCTCTATAGGAAAAATTGTACAACAATTTTTTTTTCATTGTACGATTTTTTCCGTAGAGATTTTCATTGTATGATTTTTCCCTTAGAGATGCATTGCATTGTATAACGAAAATTTTCATTATACAGGACACAATGGGTTTTTCAAATTTTCTTCATTGTACGATTTTTCCATTGTACAATGCATTCATTATACGGGGTTCCACTCTAATGAGTTTTGACAAAAGCTTCATAGCCTGCAATCCCCTTTTTCAAATGCTTGGAACGTTGTCATGCGCTATCAAGTCACCTCCTATGAATTGGTGACTTCCAAAAAGGTCCATCCATACAAACCCCAAGGCCATGGTTTTCTTTATTGAGTTAATGCATCTCTTATTTGGTCACCTTCTTGTTGCCTTCAGTGTTTCATGGTATTCTGTCTTTTCCAGTGAATCTTGTCTTCTCATAATGTGACCAATGATAGCTTCGTTTCAGACATTTTTGCTTCTGGAGAGCTCAGGATTCATCTGGAACAGAACCCACTTATTTGTCTTTCTGCTTGTCCATGGAGCATTGCCTTTTTCATGGGCACTTAGACATCTGGGGCAGACTCCTTCAATCTTGCTGGAACACACAATGCTGTCCAGAACAGAAACTGTATGTTCTAGAAGAGCTTCCATAGTCCTCCTATCTTCCCCTTCAGTCACTGCTTTGCATCATGAAGTCTAAACTAATATTCTATTTTATAATAAACTGTTTGTAGTCTTTTTTCTATCCAGTCTCTGAGTAAACTGAGGTTTTCATATTTGCGAAGACATGACTCTCTAGAAAAGGCAGTGACACTGGGAAAAGTCATAGCAAGGAAGCAATCCCCTCTAAATCCATTCATTGAGCTGGAAACCCCAACTGAAAATAATTTGTTTTTAATGTTGTTTGAGAAAATATGACAAAAATAAAATAAACTGCACAATGCTATAAAAGGATGTAGTGACCCTGAACAAAAGTAGAAAAAGGACTCTGACACCACAAGTTTCCTAATGCTTGAAAATATCATCGTAAGTGGAAGCTAATTTGTAAGCACAAAACATGATATATACACTGGGTTATAAACGCCTGGGGGCTTGTACATCATTTTAGAGAAATCCCCAATCTCTCAAATCAAAACAACTAATTTGCATCATTTTTCTATATGTACACACAGCGACCTGATATGCCACATCACATCAGCCACACTATCCATCTTCCCCTATTTCTGTCACTCCAAGTCAGTCAGTGTTTCATTTGTGGGAGGCGAGAGGAATAGGTTTTGCTTGACCTGATTTATCAGAAAGAACAAAGCAACAATTATCTATATCAGGGGTGCCCAAACTTTTTGGGCCGCGGACCAGTCATGTGGTTCAGTGGGCCGGTCATGTGGTTCTTCCCATTGGAAGCAGAAATAAAACGTGCCTTACAATCTGTTTTGCAACAGGATGAGATAGATTTTAAGCTGCCATTTTCTCTGCTTAAACCAGGGGTGCCCAAACTATGGCCTGTGGGCCAGATCCAGCCCCTGACACCAATTCATCCGGCCCAAGCTGCCTTCGTCGCTCTCGGAAGCAGAAGTAAAACTGCATATATACAGTAATACACCATTAATCCCTAGCTTTGGCGTTTGGTGTTGCTAGCCTTGTCCCTGTTTCCAAAATGACCAAATCAAGTGGCTATGTTGTTTTAGACCATGGATTGTCTTTTTTTATAAAATAAAATAAAAAGGTTTTTCTTTTCTTTTTGGGTGGGCAGTGGGGAGATGGGGAGGATGGAAAATGTAGGCAGGCACAGATTTTAGTGACAGATGGACATATAAGCTAAGAAACAATCAAAAAAACCTTAATACCAAGTAGTGTCTCTGGAGTAGAGGTACCAAGGTTGCAATGAAAATGCTCTAAGAAGGAAATATTTGAGTGCCTCTACAGCAGGGTTAGGCAACCTAGAGCCCGTGGGCCGGATCTGGCCTGCAGCATCAAATAATCCTGGGCCCACCCTCGCTCCAGCCGCCACTGCTGCCGCATTTACGACAGCCGTAAATGAGTCTGCAGCCATCGTAAACAGCAAGGGGACAACCAGTTTGCCCCCCCCCCAACTATCTGAGGGAGCGTAATCCGGCCCCTGACTTAAAAAGGTTGGCAAACCTGCTCTACAGGGATCATGGCTTATATTTCAGGCATTTCCTTTCTCTTTCCTACCCCCCCCAAAAAAAAAAGGATTATACAGTAAAACCTCATATAACACTAAAACCTGGTTCCACAAGTCTTGGTGTTATATGATTTTTAGTGTTATCTGATCCTCTATGGGATCCATAGAGATACATTGTAACCACACAGGCTTTAGCGGTTGTTATCTGAAGCATCCCATAGGATCTTAATGTTATCTGATGCAATTCTTCCCCCCAGATTCCTTGATGTTATGCGATTTTCGTGTTATTCGATACTAATGTTATATGAGGTATTACTGTATATATTTTTTACAGTTAACATTTCTGTTCAAGTCACATTACAGCTATATTTAAAACTTTGTCCTACTTTTCGTGTTTCACTGGATGGCCTCTCAACATTTGCCATATTATTCTCCCACCCACCAAAAATGGTGGCATTTGTGACTGTCTTTTGTGGGATGCCATAGGGAAGTTTAAATAAAATCACTGTTCCCGGTAACAGCATTATTTCCCTTAATTAAGGCTCATTGTTTTTTACTTAGTCTGTCTCTCTGGAACCTGGCTGCGTTCACTTCTTTTTAATTTTTTACATACCTGTACTTTTATTTTTGTGTGAGTGTACACACACACACACCTCTATGAGTAAAAGGGGTGGAGGTTAAAACAGAAATAGGCATACCGACCTAGATAGACTAAATATTGCTCACATTTATATCCTGGTTTTCAATAAAGCTCCGGTGTGTTTTATTTTATTGACACAACGCCTTGCAAGGTAAGTCAGGTTTGCCTTGCTGTATATCTCCAACCATTGGCACACCTCTATTTGCTAGTTTCCCCCAAAGGCACCTGGTTGTCCAATGTTAAATGTAGACTGTTCGTCACTCTAGACAGACATTCAGTGTTCTCCACCTGGGCTCTCTGATAACACAAGACTCACTCGGTCACACTCATCCTGGTCTTTTGTGGTAGATCCAATGTTGTTCACTTACTGGGCCCTGATCAGTTTTTAATAGAACTTCTTGTTCAACTGGCCATATTATGACTAACCATTATTCAAAGAGGAAGCCGGGACAACCCAACAATCTGATATTCTTCAGCAAAAAGATTCTAATATCTGGGGCAAAACCTCAGTTTTAACTTTTTTCCCCTGCAATTACATAGCTACAGTCTTCTTTTTCTTTAAATAAATACATTTCTTTCAATACTCAAAAGTAAAAAAAAAAAGGTTTAGGAGATTTTCTTGCCACCAAAAGAGTTTGAAAAATTGCTCATCACTGATACTATTTCAACTGCAAAGCAAACATATTTGGTGATGGTTGTTTTTAAAGATCTTTCATGGTGGAGGGAGGAAGAGGAAAGGGGATAAAAAGGCTATTTTTCACCCTTTTCCACTCTCATCCTGCGCTTAACTATTGATAACAGACAAACCTCCAGAAGGGACTGAGAGATGACAGGTAGAAAGATGATGAAAAGATCAACTGTTTAAAATATTTGGAACAGGAAAGAATTCAAATACAGTAGTAACACACCTAACTTACTTTAAAAAGAGGGAAAGAACTGGGGTTTTGTTTTTGTTTCTAAATGCGTGTGCGTTTTGGTTCTCACGTGCATGCAAGCGCCTCTTCTCCAGACCCCACCAGACTCTTAGCGAGCGCTAAGAGTCCAGTGGGGTCCCTGAATTCAGGGCTTTTTTTTTTTTTGCGTTGTTCGATGCATGCATCAGACAACGCTAAGAATCGGATAACGTCATGACTTGTGGAACCAAGTCATAACGTTATCCGATGTTCTAGTGTACAGTCAAACCTCGCATTAAGAGTGCCTCGCTTAAAGAGCAGAATTTTCTCTGAATGTTCGCTTTGCTTAACAAATAAAACCAACCAAAAACTCACTTAACAAATAAACTGGGGTTCACAAACCCCCCTCCCACAATGGGTCACTTACAATGGTGTTTCGCTTAAAGAGCAAACTCACTTAAAGAGCAATCCTGTGGAACACATTATGCTCTTTAAGCGAGGTACAACTGTACAGTCAAACCTCGCATAAAGAGCAACCTCGCTTAAGGAGTAACTCGCTTAAAGAGCAGAATGTTTTCTGAATGTTTGCTTCACTTAACAAATAAAACCAACCAAAAACTTGCTTAACAAATAAATTGGGGTTCGCAATCCCCCCCCCCCCACAATTGGTCATTTACAATGGTGTTTCACTTAAAGAGCAAACTTGCTTAAAGAGCAATCCTGTGGAATGCATTATGCTCTTTAAGCGAGGTACAACTGTAAAAGTAAAGGTTGCCTTTGTTTGAAAGCCAGTCGTATCCAACTCTAGGGTTCAGTGCTCATCTCTGTTTATAGCCAGAGAGCCAGCACTGTCTGTGTCCTTGGGTTTAGGACTGAAATAGACATAGAGGTAAAATCAATTTTGAAATACCAGAGTTTTCATCCAGTAATGAAGCAACCCTTCACACTATGCACCTGACACTGATATTTTAAATTACTATGATAAGAAGAGCCAACTTCGAAGGACCAAAACAGTGGCAGGTAGAGTCTAAGGACACTACCGTCAGGGATTTAGTGCGTGAATTTGATGTGTTTAATTATACTCATTAGTTCATTTATTTCTTTTATTTCATTCATTAGATAATGGTGATGTTTCAAATGGGGGAAAATAAAGACACTATTTTCATAAAATTAAGGTTTTCATAAAATGTTCATAAAATCTAAGGTTTTCTGAGCTAAGGTAAAGGTCATTCTTGATTGAAAGCCAGTCATATCTGACTCTAGGTTTCAGTGCTCATCTCTGTTTATAGCCAAAGAGTCAGCACTGTTTGTGTCCGCAGACATTTCTTGGACATGTGGAAGCATGGAATGCTGTTTACCTTCCCACCAAAGAGGTCCCTATTTATCTTCTTGCAATATCTTGTTTTTAAACAATCCCCCCCCCCACCAGAAGTCACAATTGGTCATTTACAATGGTGTTTCGCTTAAAGAGCAAACTCGCTTAAAGAGCAATCCTGTGGGACGCATTATGCTCTTTAAGCGAGGTACAACTGTATAGCTATAAATGATAAACAAACATACGAGTTAAAGGTAAAAAGGTAAAGGTCTCTCTTGCTTGAAAGCCAGTCGTATCTGACTCTAGGGTTTATACACAAAGAGCCAAGTACTGTCTGTATCTGAAGACGTTTCCGTTGACATGTGGCAGGCATGCCTAGACACCAGAGTGCACAGAACACTGCTTACCTTCCTACAATAATAGTCCCTATTTATCTACTTGCAATTTCTTGCTTCTAAACTGCTAGGTTGGCAGGAACTGGGACAGAGACAGGCGTTCACATCCATAATGCAGCACTCAGTGTCTCGAACTGCTGACCTGCCAACCTTCCAGTCGTCAAGTTCAGCGTCTTAACTGCTGTGCTTGAAGACTGGAAGGTCAGGGTTCGATACCCAAGTGCTGCACAATGGATCTTTGGGACATGAAAGGAGCCTCATTTGGGCGTCCCCTGAGTGGAGTTTCTTCAGCAAAAATCCTTTCATCCCAGAGTAATTTCTGACAAGAAATATATTTTACCACTATGTCACTACAGTCCCTCAAAAGGTAAAAAAGTGGATTAGTAAAAACAACAACCTGATTTTAGCTGGGGGGGGGGGGGGATTTTTAGATTATGTGTTAGGGAAAGGAGTAAAGCCAGAGTAAGATGTATTATCTTTTGGAATGAGGGGAAAATATATTTAAAATGTAATGATAATGATAACAGTCAGTTGAGGTGGTTTATAATTCCCCAGTGACGGGGGTTCATGTAGGAGTTATATGTAATTTTGTCAATAAAGTATGTTTGTCTGTGTAGCTGCAGTTGTTGTAATTTTGTCTGGGGTTTTTTAATTTTTTTAAAAAAGTAAAAAAAAGAAAAGTCCACATAAACAAATGGGGGAAAGGAAGTAGAAGTGATCGATAAGCACTGCAGCAGCTTGATTTACAATGTCAGAAAAAAGAAAGTTTTGTCAAATACTGGAATGTAATGGATGCATTAAAAAGGCTTCAAGGGGGGGAGCCTTACGACTAAGATTAGTTCACCCATTATTACAAGTTGTATCAGTTTTGTCAGCTGTGCAAACCAAATCCCCACCATGTACTTACTGTCCACAGCAAAATAAGAGAATAAAGGACCCATTCCTTCATACAAGCAATCCTGATTCTTCCATGTACTGTATTGCCTACGCCACTTTGCTGGATTTAAATACTGATTTTCCTCCAGTGGGCATAAGGCAGTCCATATAAAAAAATAATAGAAAAATAAGCTTTCTTGCTTTACACGTCCCTGGAAAACCACAGTCATGACTCTACAGTTCGATTCAGGGAACTGAGTTTCACCTTGGTTGGGCAAATATTTAATAATTAGTAACTATATGCCATTGGGTTCATTCTGACCCTTTCCAGGATTTTCTTGGGATGTTCTGGGACTGGACAGTCTGCAAAAGGAACTGGCTCTTCTCTTTAGAGGCACAGTGAGCTGATCATGTGGTTCAGGAAGCCAGTCACTAAAGCCCGGGTGCGGCCCCTGATGCCAATTCATCCGGCCCGCGAAGCCCTCGTCGCCCCTGAAAGTGGAAGTAAAACACGCCCGTACGGGCGCGTTTTACTTCCGCTTCCAGGAGCGACGAGGGCTTCAGGGGCCGGATGAATTGGTGTCAGGGGCCGCACCCGGCCCCCAGGCCTTAGTTTGGGCACCACTGCTTTAGAGGCACAGTAGGGAATCAAACTCCCAACCTCCAACTCTACAACCAGCTATTGAGTCATGTCTAGGCCTGTCCTAAAACCAGCAACTCTGTTGGGATCACCAGCTAGAAAGACCAGGGGCTGAACATATATAGAAAACGAGGATTGTGAGCACAAAAGGGTGTTTCCTAGGAACATCTTTAAAAAGCAAAACACTCCTAGCAGATATATCGAATTTAAAACAGCTAATATGTGAACATGTTGACTCAGTAGACGTTTGTCAGTACTGCTCAGAAAATACACAAATGCTAAAATAGTTCATAGAATAAGGGCGAAAACTGTCCTTTGCCTGCTGGTTATCTGAAATTCCTCTATCTTTAGGCTGTACAGCTTTTTAAAATGTGATTGGGATGTAACAAAGCTGGCTACCCCAAATCAATCACAAAGCCACAAATATTTCTACCAAAGATAACTAAACCCTCAGGTCCTCATATCTTGCTTTTATATTGTTACAATGGAATGACATACTCCAAGAATCAGGACGGGGCGGGGGAGAGATTAACCTGCAGTTAAACATTGTGGTGGCGACTTAGTGGCTAAGACGCTGAACTTGAGGACTGGAAGGTCAGCAGTTCGAGGCCTGAGTACTGCATGATAGCACGCGCTCCCATCTCTGTCCCAGCTCCTGCCAACCTAGCAGTTCGAAAACAAGAAATTGCACGTAGATAAATAGGTACTACTTTGATGGGAAGGTAACAGCATTCCGTGCCCTCCAGTGTCTAGTCATGCCTGCCACATATCCATGGAAACGTCTTTGGCTTATAAACAGAGATAAGCACTGAATCCTACAGTTGGATACAACTGGCTTTTGAGCAAGGCTGACCTTTACTTTCACTTTAAAAAATCAGAATGATTCAAGCAAGGTTTGACTTTGATGAAATCTGGGGGAGATGGTTTGTTTGACCACAGTGAAGAAAGTAAAAAGATTGTGGCAAGTCAATTCAGTTTTATCATGACGCAAGAAGCAAGGTCATGGTTAGAAAGGAGACCTAGGTGGGTTTTTAGGAAACATCAAAAGAGGGGAAAGAGGCCCTGCAGGGTTGTTTGAATGCTACACAAGATAAACAGCAAAAAGAGAAGGAAAGGAGAATGTTTTTAAGGGGAGGGAATCAGTGAAGCCTTTTTACTTCCTTTGTACTACTCAGCAACTTCTAGTCTAGTACAGTACATGAAAAGGAGATAATAAATGAAGGAAAGAAACAGGTAGGCTGGCACACAGCGGAAAAGAACATGAGGCAGATGAAAGCAAGAAAGAGCCCATTTTCAAATACTGTAATATGCAAACATATTTGAAATAATTTGATTGATTTGATTTGATTTATTGGATTTGTATGCTGCCCACTTGACAATGCAACTCAGGACAGCTCACAGAAACCACAAAGCATCAAATATTACAATACAATAAAGTAGAACAGGAGCACTCAAACTATGGCCCATGGGCCCAATTAGGCCTGGATCATTAATCCAACCTGGGCTGAGAACCCGGGTCCTCTCTGGACCGCCACCCACCTGACCTGATGTAGCAATATATCACCTACAGTGGCAGTGGTGATTGGGCTTCGCTCCCGTTGGTCTGAGCAGCCTCTGCTCGGTCCCAGAGCTTCAGAAGCCTTTAGCAACGTGGATCACTGCGTTGAAAAAAATTTCCGAGACTTCTCCATTTCAAAATCCACAGCCCTGGAAGGGTAAACCTGGCACACCAAGGTTGATGTCAGCACACCGTGCCAGGTTTACCCTTCCAGCACCACGGATTTTGAAATGGAGAAGGCTCAGAAAATTTCTTCAATGTGCGAACCATGTCTGAAGTGCTGGGACCGAGCAGAGGCTGTTTGGACCAGCAGGAGTGAAGCCAGATCACCGCCATACATTGCCACCGGAAATACCATTGCTTTGACTATATGAATTTTTGTTTGCAATGTGATGTCTCTACTTTTCACTATGTTCCCGAGGTTTCTCATTGCTTGCCTCCCAAGAATCAGTCGGCTTTTTATTTCATGGCTGCAATCACCATCTGCAGTGAGCTTTGATCCTAAGAAAGTAAAATCTGTGACTGCTTCTACTTCTTCCCCACCTATTTCCCAGGGACTGATAGGGCCTGTTGCAATTATCTTGGTTTTGTTTATATTGAGTCTCAAGCCAGCTTTTGCACTTTCTTCTTTCAACCTAATCAGGAGCTTTTTTAAGTCCTCCTCACTTTCTGCCATTAGGGTGGTATCATCTGCATATCTCAAATTGTTGATGTTTCTCCCAGCAATTTTGATCTCAAATTGTGATTCCTCCATCCCTGAATTGCGCATTATGTGCTCTGTGTATAAGTTGAATAAGCAGGGTGACAAAATGCAGCCTTGTCTTACTCCTTTTCCTATTCCAAACCACTCTGTCATTCCATATTTTGTCCTAAGTGTTGCCTCTTGATTCATGTACAGATTTCCCATGAGGCATATAAGGTGTTCTGGTAGTCCCATCTCTTTAATTACTTGCCACATTTTGTTGTGGTCCACACAGTCAAAGGCCTTAGTGTAGTCAATGAAACAGAAGTAGACTTATTTCTGATATTCCTTTGTTTTTCCCATGATCCAACGTATGTTGGCAATGTGGTCTCTAGTTCCCCCTGCCTCTTCAGAACCCAGCCTGCACTTCTGGTAATTCTCTCTCCACGTGCTGCTGCAGTAGCCCTGGTTGAATGAGCCCGGATGTGTGGTGGGGGTTGAAGAGAGGAAATGTTGTAGGCCAGTGGTTCCCAACAAGGGGTACACAACCCACAGGTGGACTTCAATTCCCAGAAGCCTAAGTCAGTACATTGGCTGATCAGTGCTTTGGGGAAATGACTTAGGCTTCTGGGAATTGAACTCCAAACACCAGCATTTGGGAAACACTGTTGTAGGCTAAGTAGATCATGCTGGAGATCCACTTGGAGTACCTTTGTGAAGAAAGCGCATTTCCTTTTATTCTTCCTCCATACTGTATGAATAAATGGTTTGTTTTTCTAAAAGCAGCTGTCTGTTTTACATACAAAAGCAATGCTCTTTTCACATCTAAGGAATTCCATGCTCGTTCCTGTTCAGAGGTTTGTGCAAGGGGAAAAGGTTGGTAAAGTTATAGATTGAGCAAGATGGAACTCTGACACAATCTTCAGTAAGAAAGTGACATTGGGATGGAGAACTACTCTATCCTTGTAAAACTTCAGGAATGGTGGGTCGCAATGGAGGGCTGTTAGCTCACTGGCTTGACGTACAGAGGAAATAGCAACCAAAAAGGCTGTTCTCCAAGAGAAGAGTTTGATACCTGCAGTAGCCATAGGCTCAAAGGGTGGTTTCATGAGCACATTAAGGACTACGGTCAGAGACCATTGAGGAGGTGGAGTTTTGAGCCATGGGAAAGTTATTTAGACCAAGAAGGAAACGCTTCATGGTTCTGTCCCTGTAAGCATGGATAAGAGGTAATGTAGGCAGAGAGTGTGCTACCACCGCTGCCAAGTGGACTCTGATTGACAAGTTCAAGAGGCCCGATTCGCCAAGATCAAGAAGATAAGACATCAGGAATTCCATAGAAGCTTCAGGCAAGCTTTGTCCCTTTTCAGTGGCAAATCTACGGAATCGTGCAAGCTTAGCTATATACGATTTCGTAGTGGAAGCCTTTCTGCTCCTCTGAATGATCTCTAGGAGTCTGGTGTTATGTATCATGCCATCAAATGAAGGCTGGGAAGGTCTGCGTGGAGAACTGTGTCTTTCTCCAACTGGAGCACAGACGGTTTGGTCGGAAGGGTCAGAAAGTCTGTAGTCATTTGTTATAGTGTAGTGAACCAAGGCTGGTGCGGCCAGGCAGGAGTGATCAGGATGCCTGTTGCTCTCTGCTGTTGAAATTGTACAAGCACTTTTTGAATGGTGCCGAAGGCAGGTGGAGATCGTGGGCGGTCCCTAATTCTAAGTTTTTATCAAATTAGCTTTTAAGCTCCGAAATGGGTTCCACGCAAACGCAGAACCCAGAGTGTGCATTCACAGACTACATGAAGGAGAACTCCAATTCTGAAAGCTTTCAAGTGAAAACTGGACAACCATCTGTCAACTCTGATTTGATTTGGATTCCTGCTATTGTCTAAATGGCCCCATAGCTTCTTTCCAACTCAATTGTTCTTTCTTCTTCTCTTCATCTTTGCTTCCTCTGTACCCCATTGTGTGTCGAGGGAGCTAAAAGGTCCTTGTTCTGGCACTTCTAGCAGCCTCCACTGGCGTTATTTGGTGTTCTTGTACTATTTCTTTGATGTTATCTCTCCATCTTCCTTTGGGTCTGTCTCGTAGTCTTTGTCCGTTTCCTCTTTCCACATATGCCTTCTAAGTATGGAATTCCAAGACATTCTCTCCAGATGGGAAAACCACTTTTATTTGTTGTCTCTGTATGTAGTGTTCTATAATTCAATGATGTAGGCTAGGAAACAACTGCATTTAAAAAGAGCATTCTATAAGCCCAACTGTTCTCCCTCTGGTACCCTCCAGATGTGTTGGAGTATAACTTCTACTGTCCCAGCCTGCAGTGCAAATAACTGGCTGGTTATAAGGGGAGATAGATATCTGGAGGGCACCAAGTTAGGCAAAACTGGATGAGCACGACAACTAAAACCACCTCACCCTGGAATTATTTCCTCCTTTGCAATGTTTTAGCATTGACACACTTGTGACTTACCAACTAAATATTCCCAGAGGAAGAATCAGGCTGTGCAAATCTCACACACAGGCTTCCATTAATTGTTCTAGGGTGCAGAAGGAAATGCTGCTAACTTTAAAACAAAACAAAACATATGCATGCATATATCTTTAAAAATATCAAAGCTATGCTGCTGACACATGCCACCACTCCCTGTGAGAATTAATAAAGCACTATGGTTTCAGGACCATAGATATCCCATTCCTATCTGTATAAATAAATCAGGACTTCCATGTGGACATACCAGGGCTCAATGAAAAGGGTTAGGGTGGAAGGTCAGAAGAAAAGAGGGGAAAGTTTTGCTAACCTCATATCCTTCCCAAGCTAAAATAAAAACAAAACACAGATAAGCAATTTTCAGAAAACTGTGTTTGTCGGTGTGCTGCAGTAAAAATCTTGTACCACCTTGAAGACTAATACATTTTTATTATTGGACATACTTTCTTGGACAATGTGCTACACGTGCTTCCCTCAAGAGGCTGCTGATTTTCAGCAGGCAAAAGAGAGTAGCAGGCCTTAGTCCTCAGAGGAGCCTCACGCCCACCCTTTTAAAACTGACCTCAACTCAATCCACTTAGGAGAAAATACCTGAAGTTCTCACATTAGACTCCATAAATTAGGTAAGGCAAAATGGTTAAAAACAGCCTTTGCAGCTATTCTACCCTCTAGCTGATTGTATTTTTTATTTGTAGCTCAATTTATTTTTATTGATGCTGCATCTGTATATAGGTCTACTGCTGCTGAGTTTTACCTTTCTTTGAAATACAGTTTGTTATGTGGGGTTGGGATAATATTGTTGAGGGGATTTTATCTATTATGTATTTATTTATGTCTTCATGTACACTGCTCTGAGTAACCTTCTGGTCAGTAGGGCGGTAGAGAAAAATAAATAAATATGTATTTGTCTTATTTTGCAATGTTGAACAGAGCTCTCGAGGGTAGATTTGTTACAGGTACATTGAAGTTTTTTTAAAAAAAAAACGCTTGAGCTCATTTAACCAAATAAAATAGTTTTTCCAGGAAAAGAGATAAAAAGTCAAAAGAAGGCAATGGATCTAATATAAAGATAAAAGAATTGTGGCTGAATGCTAGTAGCCATTTGTTTCTTAGCATCTGGTATAATGATTCTGTGTCAGAGATTATTCTGGGTTGAAAGGATTTTTGCTGGAGAAACCCTGCTTAGGGGATGCCCGAATGAGGCCCCTTTCATGTACCCAAGATCTTCTCCCACCGAAGTGGTCCCTATTTATCTACTTTCAATTTCTTGCTTTCAAACTGCTAGGTTGGCAGGAGCTAGGACAGAGACAGGCACTCAAATCATCATACAGTACCCGGGTCTCAAACTGCCGATTTGCTGGCCTTCCAGCTAACAAGGCAAGCTTCTGATCCACTGCAGCCCCTTAACATCTGGTAAATATCCAGGAGATGACCTTCTGGAAAAGCAACTTCAATATACACTCAGTTACAATGAACAAAATGACATGTTCCGCTCTTGGTCTAAGAAATGACCTGAATTTATTTACCATCATATGTTTGGCTAATACTCCACCCAGATAAAAAGGAGAAACTTTCCTCCCAGTTCTTGGAATATGACCACCCATTAGGAAATGTCCGTAGCAGAGCTGGGAAGTAGTGGGTTACAAGTAACTCAATTATCTGTAACTTGTTAATCTTGTGGGTAATGAGAGTAGCAAAGAATTGTATTTCAAAAGTGACACAACTGAGAATGGTGACAAAACGGATACATTTGAATGAGTGATGTCTTGTGTATGATGAATAATATCTTGAAAAAAGACTTTTAAATGGTATTTTGAGCAGAAATTTTCATGGTTTACACAATTAGCTCATCAAGAAATAACCCAATGAGTAACTCAGCAAAGGGCTGAAAGAAGACAAGAATGGTTCATTAATTGTAAAGACATTAGTGGTAGTGGAAATTCACTGGAGAACAGGTAAAACCACTCCTTGCAAATCTCTCACTCACCTTGAAAGTCTTATTAGGGTTGCTGTAAGTCAATTCCAGGGACTGCAGTGGCTCAAGTCACTAAGACGCTGACTGGGAGGCGGAAGGTCAGCAGTTCGATTCCCAAGTACTGCAGGACAGAATGAGCTCCCGTCTCTGTCCCAGCTCCTGCCAACCTAGCAGTTCAAAAGCAAGAAATTGCAAGTAGATAAATAGGGACCACTTCGGTGGGAAGGTAACAGCATTCCGTGTGCTCGGTGTCTAGTCATGCCTGCCACATGACGACAGAAATGTCTGCAGAAGCAGACAGTGTTGGCTCTTTAGCAGAGAAACAGAGATGAGCACTGACCCCTAGAATCAGATATGACTGGCTTTCGAGCAAGGGAAACCTTTACCTTAGTCAATTCCAATTTATCAGCACATAACACACGTTAATGGGTGGTGGGACTTTATAAGAAGTTATAGAATTATTTGCTATTAAAAATAATTTCCCAAGCTACAGAGCTTCATAAGTAACCCTGCAGAGCCAAACCAAAAGCCATTTCTAATCCAGAATGTGAAGTGTGAGCATGCTGGCATTCTGGGAAGCTTATAAATAGGGGAAGAGGGGGAATGACCCCCTCCAAATCTGTCCAAATCATTTGGTTCATTAAAGTTGTACTGCTTCTGGCCAGAGAAGGTCTATTTAGGCATCATAGCCCACAGTCATTGCTACACTCTTCTGACTACAAAAATGCATTTAATTCCCTTTCAAGACACTTAAGCCATCACTACAACTTCAGAAAGAAAATCTCCAATTTATTATTGTGTTATATGCAGCAAACAAGCCCACCTCTTTAAAGGTAAAGGTAAAAGCCAACCTTGCTTGAAAGCCAGTTGTATCTGACTCTAGGGCTCACTGCTCATCTCTGTTTATAGCGAAAGAGCCAGCGCTGTCTGTGTTTCCAAATGTGGACGTGTGGCAGACATGACTAGACACGGAGTGCACGGAATGCAGTTTACCTTCCCACCAAAGTGGTACCTATTTATCTACTTGCAACTTCTTGTTTTCAAACTCTAGCTTGGCAGCAGCTGGGACAGAGATGGGAGCTCACTCAGTTGTGCAGTTTCAGGTCTCAAACTGCTGACCTGCCAACCTTCCAGTCATCAAGTTCAGCATCTTAACAATTAAGCCACCACAGTCCCTCCTAAGTTTATCCAAATATCTCTCTCTCTCTCTCTCTCTCTCTCTCTCTCTCTCTCTCTCTCTCACACACACACACACACACACACACAAATCCAATTTTATGACATTAAATTCTACAGTTAAGTAGAAAAGAGAAACCCACGTGAATGTCCTCTCCCCTCCATTGTTTCTTCTCTGCAATAAACACAGTTACTTGTCTCTAGGAGCAGCTGGTTCCATCTGCTCATCAAACCCAAGAACTGCACATGGAGAAAATGCCATCACAAGCTTTGATGGTGCACCAAGGATGGCCAATGGCCTCCCTTTGCTTGGTCAAAGGCAACACCATGGCAACAGGGCAGGGTCACCCCAGGGTGATTATTTAAGATTATTGGAGGCTCCTCTTCCACATCTGCCACTCAAGCATTTCAAGCCCAATTTGTCAAAATCAAATAAAGATAAAAGTTGCCTTTGTTTGAAAGCCAGTCGTATCCAACTCTAGGGTTCAGTGCTCATCTCTGTTTATAGCAAGAGAGCCAACGCTGTCTGTGTCCTTGGGTTTAGGACTGAAATAGACATACAGGTAAAATCAATTTTGAAATACCAGAGTTTTCATCCAGTAATGAAGCAACCCTTCCCACTATGCACCTGACACTGATATTTTAAATTACTATGATAAGAAGAGCCAATATCAAAGGACCAAAACAGTGGCAGGTAGAGTCTAAGGACACTACCGTCAGGGATTTAGTGTGTGAATTTGATGTGTTTAATTATACTCATTAGTTCATTTATTTCTTTTATTTCATTCATTAGTTAAGGGTGACGTTTCAAATGGGGGAAAATAAAGACACTATGTTCATCAAATTAAGGTTTTCATAAAATGTTCATAAAATCTAAGGTTTTCTGAGCTAAGGTAAAGGTCATTCTTGATTGAAAGCCAGTCATATCTGACTCTAGGTTTCAGTGCTCAACTCTGTTTATAGCCAAAGAGCCAGCGCTGTTTGTGTCTGTAGACATTTTCGTGGACATGTGGCAGGCATGGAACGCTGTTTACCTTCCCACCAAAGAGGTCCCTATTTATCTTCTTGCAATTACTTGTTTTTGAATGGCTACGTTGTTTTAACCCAAAACCAGAAATCCCAATTTCATTTGTGTTTATTATTTTTTTATATTTTATTTTTCAATAAAGATGCTTTTAACCTTTATTTCCCATTCTCCCCAACTCTACCCACTAAGTACATGTGTCCATAAGCAGCCCACTGTATACACAATAATTCACCACAGGTGAATAACTGCAAAGGATCTATTTTTAATAAATATTTCAATAGTCAAACTGCAAAGAAAAAGAGTTTTTCCTTCACGATTCCTTGAAAGCAGTTCTTCAATAAGAGGGAAAGCCAAAAAGGAAACTGGTTATGACTTCAAAGGAGAAACTTCCTAGTGTATCCATTCTCACAACAATGTATCTATTCTAGTGTGGAGAGATACTTTTTTTGAAGGAAAGACGGTTTTAAAGAAAGTGTTGTTGTTGTTTTTTGTTTTAAAGCTTCATAGAAAATGTTTCTGAAATCCGATCCAAATTGTATCAGTATTAAAAGAAAGGTTATTATTTCCTCTTATAAACACACTTTAGATCATTTCAATCTGTCGATCGGTGTTTTTTTTTTTTTTGGATCACCACCAAATACTCCACCCACCCCCGCGGAAATGTCATTTTTCTCCACATGTTGTATGTGAACTGTATCCACCTCGGTAAGTTGTCATATTCACTTTTTAAATTGGTTTTCCCTCCTTTTGGGGGGTTTGTGTCACCTCTTTTTAGTGTCTTTTTGTAAAATGCTTCATAGATTATGTTTCCAAAGTCCAATTACAAATCTGAAAGTGTCCTCACAAAAGTTAATCTTTCCTCTTTCAAAGGAACTTTGGATCATCTGAATTGGTTGTGTAGTTTTTTTTGCTGGCCCCTGACAACTGACACCCCACCAGCAAAACTGTCACTTTTCCGATGCTACTTCCAAAAGCGATGACGTCATTGCTTTGCATTTTCGGCTTTTGGTTTCTACCGATTCTTAAAGTCGCCGAGACAATCTTTCAAATGACATAACCCTTATTTTCGTGGGTGCATTAGTTTTGGTGTTGCAGCTTCTCAAAAGTACATGATTTTTGTTACATTACAAGAGCTGCCAGATCACCCAACCGAAACGTAAGACGTTCATAGAATTCAGATCAAAAAGTGACGTTGCTATGAACACTTGGCCACCACAGTAATTACATTACTATATTACAGCAAACCAAATAACAGGTCAGATTGTGCGCATATCTACATAATACATTTGTATGTATGTACAGTAAAACACCGGATAACGATTGGATCGGATGCTAAAATCGCATAACGTTAAGTAATCTGGGGAGGAGAATTGGATCGAATAACGTTAAGGTCCTATGGGATGGATCGGATAACAACCGCTAAAGCCTGTGCGGTTACAATGTATCTCTATGGAGCTTTAACATTATCCGATCCATCCCATAGGATTTTAACATGGATCGGATAACACTAAAAATCGGATAACACCAAGACTTGTGGAACCAAGTCTTAGCGTTATCCGAGGTATTACTGTATGTATGTATGTATGTATGTATGTATGTATGTATGTATGTATGTATATACAGTATTTATTTATTTTTCTCTACCACCCTACTGACCAGAAGGTTACTCAGAGCAATGTACATGAAGACATAAATAAATACATAATAGATAAAATCCCCTCAACTATATGATCCCAGCCCCACATAACAAACTGTATTTCAAAGAAAGGTAAAACTCAGCAGCAGTAGACCTATATACAGATGCAGCATCAATACAAATAAATTGAGTTACAAATAAAAAATACAATCAGCTAGAGGGTAGAATAGCTGCAAAGGCCATTTTAACCACTTTGCCTTACCTAATTTATGGAATCTAATCTGAGAACTTCAGGTATTTTCTCCTAAATGGATTGAGTTGAGGTCAGTTTTAACATTAAAAGGGTTGGAGTGAGGCTCCTCTGAGGACTAAGGCTTGCTACCCTCTTTTGCCTGGTGAAAATCAGCAGCCTCTTGAGGAAAGCACATGTAGCACATTGGTAGTTGAACTGCTGACCTGCAGACTTTCCAGTGATCAAGTTCAGTGTCTTAACCACTAAGGCACTGCAGGCTCTTAATCAAAACAAAACACAAAAACCATGAAACAAACAAAGCCTACACAAACAAAGGACACCGGGGCTATTTCACCATAGAATTTGGCATACTGTCACAAGGTCTGTCTGTGCCAAAGGGTAAAAGATAGCTCTAATATACAGAATAATAAAAGAAGAAAGACAAAGTGCACAAAATCCACAGAAGAGTTCTCTTGAACAAGCTCTTATGAAATCAGGGAAGCTGTGACAGAGCACATTCATAATCAATGCAGCCATTCCACTGCTTTCTCCTTTGCACGATACCAAGGAAGAGAGCTCTGGTGCTTACAAGGTTTTCCTCCCAGTAAGAAAAGATCTAGAGAAGTTCAGATAAGAGTCTCTGTACCACAAGCTGCCACATCACTTGCAATCACCCTTCCTGCTTAGGAGAAGTACCCAACATACAGATGAAAATAAAATTCAGCTTTCCATTGCTGTTTTAAGGAGCTAAGAATTCTGTTATCTTTTGCCGTGCATTTTGTTGTATTGGAAGCATGGGTAGGACTGTCCCTTCTCAACATGCCTTATTAATTTCAACTTTTCCACTCACACCCTGTCTCTTGCTTGGAAAGCTACTTTCTTGCTTGCAAAGCTATTTTTCCTCCACTGTTGGGGGTCTTCCAGAATAACCTAGACTCTGGAGCATCTTAAATTCTGGTGGCACAGATGAATTTTTGGTATGTCTAATGGATTGGCTAAGCCCAGGCAGAGACGGGAAAACTTTTCAGATCCCAAAATGTTGTGGCCATATTGAATGAGACATTTGAGGAGCTGTAGCTCACAAAATGGGGCTGTGTTGGCTTAGTGGTTAAGATGCTGAGCTTGATGACAAGAAGGTCAGCAGTTCAAGACCTGAGTGCTTTACGACGGAGTGAGCTCCCATCCTTTGTCCAGCTAATGGCAACCTAGTAGTTCAAAAGCAAGAAACTGCAAGTGGATATATAGGTAATGCTTTGGCAGGAAAGGTATCAGCATTCTGTGCACTTTGGCATTTAGTCTTGCCTGCCACATGACCAGGGAAATGTCTGCAGACACAGAATGCTGGTGCTTTGGCTATGAATGGAGATGAGCACCCCACCCTAGAGATGGGCATGACTGGCTTTTGAGCAAGAACAATACCTTTTCCTCACAAAACAAACCCCCAAATACTGTCTATGTTTTCATTTGGAACCACATATTTATGTGAGGTTAAATTCTTCTCTCCTTTTTCAGCCCATACAAAAGGGAGCTCTTGAATGGCAAGGATGGAAGCCCAAGGCTAAACGCTGAAAGCTGGTATGTACAACATCTTGCTCCACTTTGTAGATAAGGCTTCCTTATCTCTCTGAAACCTAAACTCACCTAGAGGAGGAATGATAAGAAAGCCACCATCTTAAATCTCTGAATCAAATGAGATTTCTTTCAATAAAGCAATGTAAAGCCACTAAGAAAGGTTACAGCAGAGCAATTAGTCCTACAGTGGCTCAGTGGTTAAGAAGCTCACCTTGTTAGCTGGAAGGCTGGCAAGTTGGCAATTTGAGACTCGGGTATTGCATGATGGTTTGAGCACTTGTCTCTGTCCCAGCTCTTGGGGACATGAAAGGAACCTCATTTGGGCATTCCCTGCGCAGAGTTTTGTCTGCAAAAATCTTTTCAACCCAGAATAATTTCTGATGCGAAATTATTATACAGTCCTTAAAACAGTGGTTCTCAAGATTCAACTTAGGATCATAGACTCATTGAGTTAGAAGGGACCTTTAAGGCCATTGAGTCCAACCCCCCACTCAATGCAGAAATCCATCAAAGCAGATCTGACAGAGAATTGGTTGTCCAGTTCTCTTCTGAATGCTTCCAGTGTTGGAGCACTTGTAAGACCAAGAACACCTGGAGAGCCAAGTTTGAGGAACCCTGCTCTGAATGCACCAAAGAGAAACCAAGAAATGACATTAATGTATGGGAAATGACATTAATTGTAGGAAAGGTTGAAGGCAGCAGAAGAGGAAGACCAAATATGAAAACCATGTTTGAGCAAGGTAGTTAATGATAAGGCCTTATGGAGGTCACCGATTCTTAAAGTTACCATAAGTTAGAACAGATGCAATGGAGCATTAAAAAGGTTGTGAATTGCTGTTGTCCTATATTTGTAGTTATATACAGTACCTGTGTGTATTAAGAGAAGCTATGTTTATAAGCAAGGTAAGGAAGATGTTGCATTTATCATTACAGGAAAATCATGGTCCAAATTTCTCTCAACTCAAATGTGCCTCCAAAGTCTACTCAAGGTAACACATAAAGCAGGGGTTCTCAACCTGTGGCCCACGGTGCTATTTCATGCGGCCAACCACCACCTCCACCACACCCCGAAGGGCCATGTAGTGGAAGAAGGGCAAAATGGCCATCCGACCCCCGAAGCTGTCTGAGGCAGCATGACCTGGCCCCCAGCTTTAAAAGGTTAAGAACTCCTGAAATATAGTACAGTAAAACCTCGGATAACACTAAAACCTGGTTCCACAAGTCTTGGTGTTATCCGATTTTTAGTGTTATCTGATGCATGTTAAAATCCTATGGGATCCATAGAGATACATTGTAACCACACAGGCTTTAGCGGTTGTTATCCGATGCATCTCATAGGATCTTAATGTTATCCGATGCAATTCTTCCCCCCAGATTGCTTAATGTTATGCGATTTTAGTGTTATTCGATACTAATGTTATCTGAGGTATTACTGTATAAAACAAAACTGAAAATCCAGACACAGTCAATATATTTATTAGGAGAAGCTATACTGCCACTTTTCTGCATAAGGCATAGTCTGAGAAAGCCAAATGTGAACAAAAAGGCAGCCCCTAATTCAAATGTTATCCATTATCCCCAAATAACATAATATTTTTCCTTTCCCCCATGCATTTAAAAAAATATATAATGCAGAGATTATAAACAGGAAGTGATCAGCAAAGAGCACCCTTCATTTTGTTAATCTGTACAACTGAAGTTCACTATTCTATCTTGAAAAACTTGCATAAAGTCATTTTTGAGGGTACACTAGAAGAAAAGAAATGTTTATTGTGTCTTAGGAGAGCGGGTTGAGTTATTATAATTCTTCTGCTGTCTCCCTGGGTAAAAGATTTGTGCTGACTCCAGAAAAATCACATGACAACACCTAAGAATCTGAAATATTTTTCCAGCTCTGCTTTTAACTCCTTGCTAGTAGGTTTATGAATATCCTGTTAAGAAATGACAGCTCCAGTTGCACAGGGAGGAAGAAGATTTCAGAGACTGTGGAAAAATGGCTTCGGGGACTATAAAGCGTCCAAAGTGGCTAGCAGACTGTGGGAACGAGAGTCTTAAAAAGTTTTCTCACCAACTAATTTAGCAATAAAGAGACAGTTTGGCAGAAGGAGCCAGCTAACAGGTTGCATCTACAGCAGGGGTGCTCAAACTACGGCCCATGGGCCAGATCTGGCCCCTTATGCCAATTCATTCAGCCCATGCTGCCCTCGTCGCTCCTGGAAGCAGAAATAAAATGCACCTATATGGGCGTGTTTTACTTCCACTTCCAAGAGCGACAAGGGCGGTGCAGGCCAGATGAATTGGCATGGAGGGTTGGATCCAGCCTGCAGGCCATAGTTTGGACACCCCTGGTTTAAGCAGAGAAAATTACTGCCTAAAATCTATCTCATCCTGTTGCAAAACAGATTGCAAGGCACATTTTACTTCCGCTTCGAGAAACCATGTGACTGGCCCGCTGAACCACATGACTGGCCTGCAGCCCAAAAAGTTTTGGCACCCCTGATCTACAGTATTACCCAAACGACTTTCAAGTCAAGGCTCTTTCTTTGTGAATGTCTGAACAAGTACAGAATAAGCTAGCAGTTAAAATTATGTAGGATTGTGTTGTAAATGAAAAGAGATAGTGTCCGACTGCTGTCATTTGTCTAGATTCTCAGTCAAAAAGAGCAGTTGTTCCAACCCAGAGGGATGAGTATTGTCTTCTGGTTGGCCATGAGCAGATGTTGCCTATCTGTAAAACAGGTTTATAAAGATGATACAGCAATAAAAGTCCCCTATAAAATGCTGGGTTGTGCAGAGAAGGAAAATGACTCTCTCCCTTTGTCTCTGGTGTAAAGGGACATGAACAGAGATATCAAAGAGAACAAAAAAAGGGGGTGGGGGAGTATCTTATGAAGTCCCCAAGGATCTCATTAATTAAAAACCTTCCTTTCAGGGTGAGCCCGAGTGTATCTGGGATGGAAAATCAAGCCTCGATGTTTCTCTTGCATCTGCTGGGTGGCCGTGTGACTCTTGCAGATTCAATGGCACTCCCTAAACACTCCAGCAAAAGTGACAGGCAAGTCACACGGAAGGGCTCTAAGCAGAGCGTTCCCAGCTCTACAGGAAGCGCAGCTGATCAGGCGCAGAATAGCTTTTCTTGCCAAGAGCTAGACAAATGGGGACCTATTTGTAGTTTTAACTAGATGGGTATCAAAAGGTAATTTAGCAGCTGTGAGAGTTCAATGCCCTTCCAAATACACCCTTGAATATGTGACACTGGGCATAGAAAGCAATGACTATTGATCACTGCTGTGCGCTAAACAGAGGTTTGGTAAACTATTTTTTGGACTTCAACACCCTGAATCCTATGGCCATGCTGGCTATAGAGGCAGGAAGTTGTTTATTTACAGATTTGTTACAACATTTTCTTCTTTTGTGTCCGGCTCTAACTTTGAATTGCCAAATTGAAGCCAACTTGGCTTTGTCGTGGCCAAAATTAAATGTTCATCGGTAAGGAAAAAGTCACCCTTGCTTGAAAACCAATTGTATACGACTCTAGGGTTCAGTGCTCATCTCTGTTTATAGCCAAAGAGCCACTGCTGTCTGTGTTTGCAGACATCTCCATGTACATGTGACAGGCATGACTAGACACCAGAGTGCACAGAACGCTGTTTAGCTTCCCACCAAAGTGGTACCTATGTATCTACTTGCAAAGTCTTCTGACTTTCGACTTTCGAACTGCTAGGTTGGCAGGAGCTAGGACAGAGACAGGAGCTCACTCCGCTATGCAGTAATTGGTACATGGTAGTAATTTGTTACAACTGTTGACCAGAGAGCAAAATACCGTATTATATGGTACTATACTGAGCAACTCTTAAAGCAAAAAATGAAAGGTTGTACATGCGTCAAAAACTTGCCAACTAGCTAGCGTCCCAGTGGATATTTGGTTCTACTAAAAACCTTCAGCCCAGGAGCCTCACCAAGTATTCCTTTAAAAAAAACCATGCTTGCCATGCCTGCAGAATATAGTCTGGGGATATTTGCAACAATCCTGTTTAGACAAGGCTGGAAAGCAAATCATAGGAGGACTGAATGAAGAAGTTAGATATACTTAGCCTGCAGAGGAAAAGGCACCGAAGCAATATGATAGTTACCTTCAAATATTTTAAGGCTGTCATGTGGAAGACGGAGCAAGGCTGAAATTTTCTTTTGTTGCTCCAGGGGATAAGATCCAAAATACTGCAATGTATTTCAGTTACAAGGAAGGAGATTTTGCCTAAACATTAGGAAGAAATTCTTCAGTGTAAGAGCTGTCCAACAGCAGGCTTTTCTGCCACAGGGGCTGATGGATGCTCCTTCACTGGAAGTTTCTGAGCCAGTTTGAAGTTCAGTGGGCATCTGTCAAGGATGTGTGAGCTTTGGAGATCCTGCTTCAGAAGGGGTTTGACTCAGTGACCCTTGAGATTCCTTCCAGCTCTACAATTCTGTTTCTAGTATACTATCCCATTGTTTTTGCAAACGTAGGGCAAGACACATGCACTAAGTCCCCTTCCTGACTTAGTGCATTGGTAAATGAGGTTCAGGCTGTAAACAAACAACTTTCTGACTCACTGTTCACATTCTCACTCACTTCATTACCCCAGTTTTATATAAGAAGCTGCTTTATACCAGGTCAGACTCTTAATCCAGCTAGAACAGTACTTTCTACTCTCAACTGACATGAGCTTTCCAGTCTCTTGCCAGAGAGTGATTCCTTTTCACACTTACTTGGTGCTTGAAAAGTGCTATGGCCACAGGTACCAACACCTGGGGAAGGCAAGGGAAGAATTCTTCATGAAATTCTGGAGACCGGCGGTCAGTCAGAATGCAGATAATACTAGGCTACACAGACCAAGGATCTGGATTAATACAAAACACCTCCCCATGTTTGTAATCACCCTGGAAGCAGGACTTTCTCCATGAAAACCCTGTACTCTGCCTCTTGAGGTATGATGCATCTTGATCATATTGTGTTTCCTCTATAATGGTTCTCTGTTTTTATTGGCACCAAACAATAGGTCTCCCTGGCTCGAAAGCCAGTCGTATCTGACTCTAGGCAGTGGTGCTCATCTCCATTTACAGCAGAAAAGCCAGGGCTGTCTGCATCTGCAATTGTTTCCATGGTCATGTGGCTGGCATGGCTAGACGTGGATCGCACAGAATGCTGATACTTTTCTCAACAAAGTATCTAACTATCAGGTTGCAATTTTTTGAATTTCAACTGCTAGATTGGCAGGAGCTGGGGACAGACAACAGGAACTCACTCCATCATGCAACACTCGGGTCTTGAACCGATGGCCTGCCAAAACTCCGGTCATCAAGCTGAGTGTCTTAACCACTCAGCCACCATGGCCAAGAACAATAGGTAGATTAAAGGTAAAAAAGGTAAATGCAGCTAGAGAACATGTCATGGGTCAAATTTTCCTATTTGTGATGATGGAGCTGGAAAATAGTGATTTAGAAACAGAAAAATGCAAGGAGATAAGGAGAATCCTTCATCCTAATATTTGGACCTGGTCTGGCCAATCAAAGGCTCAGGCCCATTGTATGTTACATCTCACGATTCCCTTCTTTTCCTGGAAGGGCCTCCAAGACTGGATTTCGGCACAAATTTGGAAAAGTTACTTTTCTGCACATATGATGTCTCCATTAGGAAGCTGGCAGTTTGTAAGGATTAAGTTTAATTGTTTTTCAAGGCAGACATACCGACGTCATTTCCCCCCTAAAGAATTCTTCAAAAATGCAAAGGGTTTTATCGAGCACAAGGTTAAACTTTGTTAATGTATAACAAACATTCTGCCCCACAGCTATAACAGGAGATCTGAATATTTGCTCAAAGCAAACAATTCCATAAAAAGTGAAACAGTTAAGAGCCCAATTCAGGAGCAAGTGGCTGCAGCCACAAACAACTGAGGAGAGATTTTCTGTACATCTCTCAAGCTCTAAATCTTAAACTAGAAGAGGCAAAGCTCAACCTATAGAGAGCAAAAACAGCACACCTTGCCGAATGGATGAATGAATGCCAGAGAGTGTCTCCCCCACCAGGACTAGATTCTGTCTGGACCATTTGGAAGTTACTTAAGGGACTTCAAAGTAAAATAGGAAGATCAAAGCATAATATCAAGGAAAATGGGGCCTTCACAGCCAGTTCTTCTGGCATGGTGTGCTTTTAATCTGTTTTTAGATTTTAATTTTAAATTTTAACAGTTTTAAGGTTTTTAGATGGAAGCTTCCACTTCCTAATCCTGGGCCTTACCTGCCCAGGGAAGGATAAGACTAACGTCCTCTGGCCGGGAGGAGGAATGGATTTTAGCTGTTTGTGCTATGTGGTTTTTTTCCTGACTGTAAAACGCCCTGAGTCGCCATGGCGAGTGGGCAGTGATATAAATCTAAATAAATAAATAAATAACTAATTGGCCTCTTCCACCTCTATGACTGTTGGAAATCAGAGTTCCTCCTCTGCTCATTTTGCCATTGGGCCCAATAGGAAGGTTTCCAGTGGCATTTCCTCCACTGAGGGAGACCATGACCCCACCTAAAGGGGCTCATCCGCCCATAGCCATTGGCCCCTTTAGGGAGTCAGGCTATTTACACTCAGTGTTGAGTCGCTGACTGTAGAGTCTACTCCATTACTGTAGTGGGATGTCCGGCCGACATGCAATTTATGTCCCACTCTGCGTGCAAACAATCTACCAAATGGCCGAGGTAATGTTGTTGAAGAAGTCCACTTCTGCTCAAAGGCAGACTAATAATTTTAACATTTTAATTTTTTGGAATATCACCATATTTCATATGCCTCCATAGTTTTAAACTCCTCTCCTGGCCTTTCATCTTGGAATAACTACAAAACTGAGATCAAAATCCTCAGCTGCCTTTCACTGAAGTCAAGAAGGAATCCAGCATTCTTCTTCCCACTGATGAGAATGAGAAGGAATTTTCTGGCACTTTTGACATAGCAAAGCAAAAAAGTAAAGCAACCATACTTATATATCGCCCCATCGCGCTTACTGCGTTCTCTGAGCAGTTCACAAGTTAATTAGCATTTTGCCCCCACCATGCTGGGTACTCAGTTTCCATGAAAGGATGGAAGGCTGAGTCAATCTTGCGCCTTGATCAGGATCGAACTCAGAACCTTTTGACTGCAGTACAACAGTTTAACCACTGCGCTACCAGGGCTCCTTTAGGAGAATCAGTGTGGATTCCATTAACCAAAATGTAACAGTACTGCAAATTAAGAAAAAAGAAAACAGTGCAGCCGGCTCAGTGCAGACTTTGGCAGTTTCGCTTTGGAATCAACCTCTTGCAATCATTTGCCTCCTCTGTTAACCGGGGGGGGGGGGGGGGGGGGTTGGGGGGGTGCGTATTCCAGAGTAAAGAGTTCTTCCATTGCCAAGAATGTTTTGCTGACTTTGTGCAAAACTTCCCTTTTCTGTTCAAAACTGCACAACTTGCTCACATTTGGCACTTGTCTGGAATTAGCATGATTGCAGCTTTATTTAAGAGTATGAAGCATTAGTTGCTCTTTTGCTCTTCCAAATATTGAGATACCTCTTTGTCTCATTTTCTACCAAAGGTGAGGAATCATGCAGGGTTTTAAAATTCCTGATCAAAACACCTTAAAAAGACTACAAGGAAAATTTAGTGGGGAACATAGTGAAAAGTAGAGACATCACATTGCAAACAAAAAATCGTCTAGTTAAAGTAATGGTATTCCCGGTAGCAATGTATGGTTGTAAGAGCTGGACCATTAGGAAAGCTGAGCGCAGAAGAATAGATGCCTTTGAGATGTGGTGCTGGAGGAGAGTTTTGAGAGTCCCCTGGACAGCGAGGAGAACAAATATGTCAATCTTAGAAGAAATCAACCCTGTCTGCTCCCTTGAAGGGCAAATAGTAAAGATGAAGCTAAAGTACTTTGGACATCAAATGAGAAGAGAGGATTCACTTGAGAAAGCCTTGATGCTGGGAAAGGTGGAGGGCAAAAGAAAAAGGGGGCGGCCAAAAATGAGATGGCTAGATGGTATTGTAGAGACAATGGGCACAGAGCTGAACGAGTTGAGGAGGAGGGTGGAGGACAGAAGTGTCTTGTGGACAGTGGTCCATAGGGTCGCAAAAGGTCGGAATCGACTGTGCGACTGAACAACAACAATTTTTTGTTCCCTATTCAAGAGACTCAATAACAACTCCAAGGTATTCAAGATAAGTTACTATTTTAGGTTTTGCCAGACTAATTGAGACTCTTGTGGCATATTCAACTGTAATATAAATTTTGCAGGGGCAGGCTTTACTATGTCAGATACACAGGGGCAGACTCACACAGTGAGCCCACAAGGAATTCTTAGTGTTGCTTCTTTGTTGTTGTTGTTGTTCAGTTGCACGGTCAAGTCCGACCCTTTGCGATCCCATGGACCACAGCAAGCCAGGCTCCTCTGTCATCTGCCATTCTCCATAGCCCACCCAACTCTACACCCACTGAGTCTATGACGCTGTCTAACCATCTCATCCTCTACCGCCCCTTCTCCTTTTGCCTTTGACCTTTCCCAGCATCAAGGCCTTCTCCAGTGAGTCCTCTCTTCTCATTTGGTGGCTAAAGTATTTGAGCTTCAGCTTCAGTATTTGTCCTTCCAAGGAGCAGTCAGGGTTGATTTCCTTCAGGATGGACTGATATGATCCCCTTACATCTGTAGTGTGTGATTATTACACACCTAGTAGAATGTCTGACTAGAAAGGACAATAGTTCCACCCATAGCACTTCCTGAATGTAGCAAATATTTCTGGTATTTCATTATGGAATTAAGGCATCATTATACCATTTCTTTTTAAAAAAAACACCATGCAAATCATACATAGTAATAACTTCCATTTCTCTTTCTTTCTTTAGCTGTTCCATATTTTCCAGCCTCTTATTCTTAAGCATGTAATAATTGATACCATTCTACAAATGCAGACTTTGCTCCAGGACAACATGCTGGGAGCAAAATTCCTTTTTCTAGGTGAGGAACTATACAAAGATGTAGTGAAGAGCACTTAAAGAGAGACAGCGAAATAAAGTCCATTTGTCTGGCTGTCTTTCTTCCATTCACTATTTCATACCCATTCTTTCTCCCCCCAGTTCTGTCTACTGAACAGATGTCTCCTGTTCATCCTGCCTTTCTCGTCAACTGTGTGCTGGCATGACCAGCATTTAAGAAAAATCTGCACTATTTTGCCCTAGTCAAAGATGCATTGCTAACTCTGATTCTTTCGAATTACATGTCCTCAGTGCCACAAATACATGGTTTAGGACAGGGGTGCCCAAGCTATGGCCTGTGGGCCAGATCCAGCCCACGAGTCGTAGTTTAGGCATCCCTGGTTTAAGCAGAGAAAATGGCAGCTTAAAATCTATCTCATCCTGTTGAAAAACAGATTTCAAGGCACATTTTACTTGCTTCTGGTGGGATGAACCACATGACCAGCCCGCTGAACCACGTTTCCGGCCTGAAAAGTTTGGGCACCCTTGGTTTAGGAGGAACTATCTCCAAGATCTCCTGGGTCCAGCTCTAGCCTCTGCCACAGAATGAAAGCTTGCTAAGTTACAGCAATAGTGAGACGTTTTTCCAACCAGGACAGAAACCAGAGGCCAAACTGAATTAAAGAGGAAAGGCAGAATTTGCAAATACTGCTTCGTAACATTTTGGTTTCCAAAATGCCTCTGAAGAGTCTGAGATTCTTTCTAAAAAAAATAATCCCTAAACACCAACTTTTCCGAATTCTGTTAGAAATCCTGAACAATCACGGACACTTTTGTTACCTTCCCTAGTAGGCAATTCCTTCAGCAACAGATTATGCCACTCTTGAATTGTCTTGATCTTTGGCCAGATAGTACGTCTGTGCTCAGTGGAGAATGCATGCTGTCTGTACGTAAATTTTCAGACAACGAATGACATAGCCAAATGAAAAGAATAGTCCAACAGGTTAGGCCTGTGATGGCGAACCTTGACACTCCAGATGTTTTTGGACTTCCAATTCCCAGAACCCCAAGCCCCTGTGAATCCACATGAAGGGGTTTACTGTGATTAATCCGGCCCGCACCGCCCTCATTGCTCCCGGAAGCAGAAGTAAAACATGCCCGTACGGAGGAAGGGTTAACACAGAAGTCTTAACCGTATGGGCATTTTTTACTTCCATTTCTGGGAGTGACGAGGGTGCCGCAGGCCGGATGAATCGCAGTAAACCCCTTTGTGTGATACACAGGAGCTTGGGCTTCTGGGAATTGAAGTCCAAAAACATCTGGAGTGCCAAGGTTCACTATCATGGGGTTAGGCAGTCTTGTTTCAGTAAAGGACTGGTGATGTAAAGGAGATTACACCTGTCTCTTCCTTTTGATTTATGAAACAGCAAGAGGACACAGAAACTCTGAAACAAGTACCGTAGCCATCAATTTGTGTGTGAGGTATACTGACAATATTTTTTTGGCTGAGAAAGAATGTTTCACCAACTGGCTTCAGCTCATTTCTTCAAACATACAAGAACCATTCCCAGTAGTCAATCACTTTTTGCCCGTACTCTGATCTTCCAAACTTTTCTACAAAAGACAAGAACAACCCATTTCCTATTCTTGTTGCCTTTGGTAGCACACAGAGGCCATATCATGGAACAATGCTATACGAAGGGCATACTCTTCATAGATCATTCTAATCAAAAGTCAATCAGCCAACTGGCCAACAGCTCATCCTGTGCTTGCAAACATCCACAAGCAAATCATGCATTAATTTTCCTTTGATCTTTCTTGCGTCTAGTTCCCCAGGTGAATCTGAATTCCTCAGTTGGTAGAAACAATTCCACCAAACTTTATTATTCTGATCCCAGTCCACATAGCCTTCCTTTCAACTGAGGTAAAGGTCACCCTTACTCTAAAACCAGTTGTATCCAATTCTAGGGTTCAGCGCACATCACTGTCTGTGTCTGCAGAAGTTTCTGTGGACATGTGGCAGGCATGACTAGACACCGGAGCACACGGAATGCTGTTTACCTTCCCACCAGAGGTACCTATTTACTTGCAATTTCTTGCTTTAGAAATGCTAGCTTGGCAGGAACTGGGTTAGAGACAGAAGCTCACTTTGTCATGCAGCACTCAGGTCTTGAACCGCTGACCTGCTGACCATCCAATTGTCAAGTTCAGTGTCTTAACCACTAAGCCACTGCAGTCACTTTTCAACTGAGGGGGTGGGTTAAATGTGATTCTCTGGATGTTTCTGGATCACAATTCACACCTTCTGTTTTAAACTGGAAAAATTACACTTAAATAAAAGAACTAAAGAGTTTCAAACAAAACTAAACTAAACTCAAGACAGTGTAGCTCAGGTGTGGAGAGCCATGTTTTGAACCAGAACTCCCACTGCTTAAAGAAGCAGATAATGCTACAATTAAATCTACAAACTCCCACTCCTTGATCATTATGCCTGCCAACAGTCTGATAAGCAATTGATTCTCCTGCTTTATCAATTACATGCTATTATAATTGTGCCTGAGGGGCTCTATGTAATTTAAGCACTTTTAACAAAACGTAGTCAGCTATGGAAGACACTACAGCTTCTATCTAAGCATCATGATCAAGAAGGCAAGATAATTGGCCCTGAAAAGATTTCACACACACACACAAAAAAAAACCCAGAAAAGTGGGAGGAAGGCACATATTTGAAACCTCAAACATTGCAAGTGTTTTAACGCCATTTACTATTTGCTATTTGCTTCTAACTGATCTGGTCTTACATTCTGTATCCTACTTCAAGATGAAAGTGATATGCTAAATACTAATGTGATGCTTACTTGTGTGAGACAGGAACACACACACGCACACGCACACCTAGAATTGTGAGATGGGGTATTTCTCTCTTACATTGGTCCTTGAACCGGCTCTGAGCTCATTCCAAATTAAACATGCCCAACAGACCAGACTAAAGGGTATCTGTTTTAGCCCTGCAGGTGCTTTTGTATGGTACTTGGCCGCATGTAGGGCTCATTGGGGCTCAGGTCTTACAGGTTTTCTACTCATGAAAACCACCTTCCTGTTCTGTAGCCACCAGTTGAGATGGCTACAAACACAGAGGAAGGGGTTAGAATAATGTATGCTCATCATGACCTATATAGACTTCTATAAGACTTGGATCTAGGTCTGGCCAGGTTATCCTGCAATGGTAAGAGTAGACCATAATGTCAGCAACACAACACAGAGCATCAGGCGGTGGTTAACCTGACAAATCTGAGGACTAGCGGCCTTAGTGAAGTCCATAGGTAAAGGTGATGGTCTCCAAGTGGATTAAATCCCACTTGAATCCATCTTGATGGAGGACAGCAGCTTCATCAATACTGGCCTGTGACTGAGGAAGGCTGATGATGGTCCCCAAGTGGATTAAATCCTGGACTGGGGATAAGGAGAACTTTGTGGACCAAAAGGACTCAGAACCAGAAAGTGATTTGCGGAGCTGGATCAGTGGTATGGGTGTCACACTGCAATGTGGAAGGCAGATGAAAGGATATGGCATTATATTTGCAGGACAATCTTCATGGCTAATCACCATGATGGTTGCAAATATTCGGAATCAGATATGCCACAAGAAGACGACTTGATACCGGGGTGATGGCCTGTGTTCTCCCATACAAACTTGTCTGGGTGCTGAGATCTTCATGAGAGGTCTTTCCCTCAAAACCACCATCTTCTGAGACACATTTGGCGAGAACATCATTCAGAGCTTTCTCAGTGGTTGCTACCAGATTAGAGAGTTCTTTTTAAAGGGAGACTAGAAAATCCATTCCATTGGAAACAAAAGACTTCTTTATTTAAACTGTTATTTGGAAAATATATGGTTGCTGAGGAAAGGCCTTGTTATTAAATAGGCAGGTGTCTTCTTCATTCTCTTTTTAAATAAAACACTGATGTTTTAAATCTGCATCTGAATACATGGTGCTATTATGTGCTTTAACTGTATCTATTATCAATCTTACTATAAACAGATACTTGAGAATAATTTAGAGGAGAAAGGTCGAACCTACACTCAAACTTTATACAGTTCAAGTAGTCCTTCAACCTTGCCAGACTGTAAGTACGGTCTGGCCAGGTTATCCTGCTATGGTAATAAGAGCAGACCCTAATGCCAGCGACTTAATGCCGATAGTCAGGCAGTGGTTAACTAACCTGACAACCCTGAGGACTAACCCGCCTTGGGTACTGAAGTTCATAGGAAAGGGTAATGGTCCCCAGGGGATTAAATTCCACTTGAATCTATCTTGGTGGAGGGCAGCAGGTTCATCAATACTGGTCCGGGGTTGATGAGAAATTTGTGTGCCAAAATGGCTCAGGACATTATTCGATGCTTTTCCGGAGCAAGTTCTGGCATCCTCAGCCAGAATGCGTCCTGGTGGAGCCTCGAACAAAGAACTGGATGGAGTAGGTTCTGTCTGAAGTGTGTCCCCTAGCCAGAAAGTGCCCCAGAAAAGCCTAGGACAGAGCAGAACCCAGTAGACATGCCCTCCGCGCTCCACCAGTCCCAGTAGAGGCAGCATGGGAGCCAGCTGCAGCGCTGGTGGTGATGGTGGTTTCCGCTCCTGACGGGCAGGAGAAAGCAGCAGCAGCATGCAAAAGGTAGAGATCGCTCCATTTAAATTCTGTTTGTTTCCCTTCAATGCATCCCTATGGGGATGCCTTGATTTATGTAAAAAAAATCAAGTTAAATAAATTGCTACGGAACTGACTTTTTACATAAATTGGGGTTTTACTGCATTCGGATTCAGATATAGCAGAAGACCTTCAAAAGTTAGACCAACACACTGACACACAAATACTCCAGATGTATGAGTCTTCAATGGAAAAGGCACAGACTACAGGTGTGAAAAGCAGTGATAATCCCAGTCCCTCAGTACTGCACACCTGTACCTACACTCTGGAAAGGGCCTCCAGCTTCCTTGCTGCCTAAACTCTTCCATATTCCAGCAGTTTTTCCTTTTAACACACACAGACACACATGACTAGATGACTCCAAAAAAATTCAGAGAAGTTTTCAACATATGCTGCCCATGTATTTTCTTTCTCTGTAGCCCAACATCACAAAGACAACAACATCCTCTTCTTTGGAAAGCAGTTACCACAGATGTTACACACTGTGTTTCCCAGAAGGGGGAAATTGATCCCAGTCTACATAGCCTTCCTTTCAACTGAGGGGATGAGTTAAATGGGATTCTCTGGATGAACAGCAGTTGCCAACTTGCTGGGGTGTGTGTCTATGACTGATTTAGGTGCAGTAGAGGATTTATTGACATCTGTAAAGAGAGAAATGTGCAGCCCAGAACCTTCTAGTCACTCTGATCCACTGCACTTCCTGTTCTGGTAGCAATGTGATCCGGGAAGACTGTACATCAGGAGTTCTCAACCTTTTTAAGCTGGGGGCCGGGTCACACTCCCTCAGACAGCTTTAAGCTGGGGCCAGACAGCCATTATGCCCTTCCTCCACCACATGGCACTTCCAGGTATGGTGGAGGTGGTAGTGGGTCACATGAAATGGTGCCATGAGCTGCATCTGGCTCACAGGCCACAGGTTGAGAATCCCTGTTGCACATGATCAGAGTTTAGAAGAATATAAATAACAAGCTTAATGGTTCAATTAGGAATTAACAATGATCTAAGAATATTAGTTTTGCAAAACAACTTCACAACTTGTGACCGTGTTACTTTTGGAAGTGTAAAACACTGCTTGTCAGGGATGTTGGTAGGACTTGGAGCAATTTTTAAATTATCAAACAAAAAACTTTTCACCAAATATCCCACATTACTTTTACAATAAGTAGCTGAATTATAGATAGGCTGAGATGTACTTGAGCTATGCAATTACCTTTCAGAAAACAAGATTCCCAACTCTCCAACTCAGCAAACCAAGGGGGCTGGGCCTTTACGCAAGAACAATATTATCCCCTGTGGTTTTTCAGAACTGTGCTGAAGCTTTTAGGGTATTTACTTTAAAAATGGGATGGAAGCCAATGCTTCGGGCAGAAACCTACCTTGTGACCTTGTTTGAATTTTGCCCAAGACTTAAGCAATCTGACTGAAGTTCACAGAAGTGAAATTTCCAGTGCAAACACCTTAGCTGGACACCCTGACCCCCACCCCATGAATGCTAAATATATGTTCCAATACAGCTCCTGCCAATTATCATCACCTGGGTACTTCTGTTTAGATGGTCACAGAAACAGCTTTTTTAAAAAAAATTATAGCAATTGTCCTGAAGGCAACTCTTGTATTGACTGCCATGCATGCTGCAGTCTTCCTGGCCTTACTTAAAGGAAGTTACGAAGACAGGTGAGTGAAGGATTTCCCAGCAATCTTGAGACTGTCCAACTCAAAAGATAGCAACGGTGTCAGTGAAATAAAAGCAGCTCCAAGTATGAACTATCAAGCCATACAAGGAAGTTTGCAAATTATTTGCAATTTTTAAAAGACTTCTAACCTTCCCCAGCTCTGCTATAAGGAAATAAAGGCTAGAAAATTAAAAAAAAAAAACAATAATTAATCCCAATCTATCTGGCCAGGTTACCTGCTACGGTAATAGAGTAGACCATACTGCCGAGTGTCAGGCGGCAGTTAACTACTAACCTGATAACCCTGAGGACTAACAGTCTTGGGTGCCAAAGTCCACAAGAAAGGGTGATAGTCCCCAAATGGATTAAATCCCACTTTAATCCATCTTGATAGAAAGCAGCAGCTTCATCCATCCTGGCCTGGGGCTGAGGAAGGCTTTGTGACCCAAAGGGGCTCAGGACCAGAAAGGTACTTGCAGAACTAGGTCAGTGGTATGTGTGTCATGCTGCGATACAGGAGGCAGATGAAAAGCCACTACATTATATTCTCAGAACAGTCTTCATGGCTGACCACCATGATGATCAGCTATATTCGGATATGGCAGAAGAAGAAGGCTTAATCCCAACGTTCTCCCATCAACTGAATTCTTCAGACTTCACTGTTGTTGTGTGAGCAAGATTCCCAGCCACACAAACATCTTTCTTTGCATCCATACCACTAAAGATGACATGCATGCCTCCAGCTAACAAAACAGCTACTTATGAAGCCACTGAAGCAGCATTAGTGCAGTCTCCGCTAAAAACTGCAGCAGAATCAAACCGTTCTTCCCTCTCAGGGAACATGTTATTCAAATGAAGTAATCTCTAAGTGAAACATGTTTTTTTCTGCTTACAGCTTTAGCAATGAGACAGTAATGCAAAATCCTAAACTACAGGATGCAAAATTCAGACTCAGTGATCTTCTTTGACCAAATTAAAAAAGCTTTCCGTGATGTTATAAATTTTATGGCTGCCTTCTGCAAGAAGTGCATCGATGTATGTATAACAAATTAATTAGTATCCTATCATGGATTTATACCAGCTAATTAATTAATTGTAGCCTTCCTTCTAGTTGTGCATCAAGTCGTGTGACAGGCATGCAACTAGGAATGTAAGCAGCAACCCACGAAACAGCAATAATTTGCTACCACAATCTGCATTGTTAAACTTATGCTGGCATAAATATGCAATAAGATTCTAGCCATTGTATTTCTCCTGAGCACGAGGGAGCATCAGAGTACAGTAGAGCCCCACGTAACGAAAAAGCTCTGTTCCACAGAAGTTTTCACTATGCAATTTTTTTTGTTATGCAGATTAAATGGGCGATACCCTGCATAACGGGGAAAATGGTTCATTATACAGGGTTTATGTTAACCAGGGTATACCCCGGTTAATGAAAACCCCATATAACAAAAAAAAATGTTGTTATGTGGGGTATCACACAGAGCACATGAATTCTTTGTTGTATGAATTTTTCGTTATACACTAGAACATCGGATAACATTATGACTTGGTTCCACAAGTCATGACGTTATCCGATTTTTAGCATTATCCGATGCATGCATTGAACAACGCTAAAAAAAAAAAGCCCTGACGTCAAGGACAAACCGTGCAGTTTCTCCCTGAAGTCAAACTGACCCTAGGCTAGCGACTTGTAGTGACGGGGCAAACCCGTGCAAGGATCGGCTTGTCCAAAATCCCCCCCGGGGGGGGGGGGGAATTTCAGACAAGCCGATCCTTGCTTAGGCGCATGATCCAATGCAATCGTTATCCGGTGTATTACTGTACAAAGCATTCGTTATGTAGGATTCCCCTGTATGCACAACAACCATTTATTACAAGGTCCAAGGTCAATGGTAGCCAATGGTAGTCTTGGTGGGTAATGGTGACACATATCACGTGGAGGCCACATGATGAGTACATGTTTCCAGGTCTTAGAAATGTTATTTCTGTGGACCATGGCCTCCAAAAATCCATTCATTTTCTCTCTCTCTCTCTCTCTCTCTCTCTCTCTCACACACACACACACACACACACAAAATCCAACTGTGTCACATCCTCTTTTTCATTCTTTACCAATCACATAATATTTGACCTGTTTTAGTGTCTAAAGTTAATGTGCCTGTCCAAGTGCTGTTTTCATTGTTTATACTGAAGTAGTACACTAGTAGCCCAGATAACGTTATGACTTGGTTCCACAAGTCCCGTTGTTAACCGGTTTTTAACGTTGTGCGATACATTGATCACACAATGTTAAAAAAAGCCCTGTTTCCCTGGAGGCTGCAGCAAGCCAGAACGTCGGGATTTGAAACCTGACATTTTGGCTTGCTGCAGCCTCCAGGGAGGTGGGGGAACTTTGGAAACAGCTTGGATCGGGTCTCCCCGCCTCCCTGGACCCGGCCGGGGGGGGGGGGGTCAGAGACCCCAAAATTGGTAAAAAATAAAACATCCTTTTTTTTACCAATTTTGGGGTTTCCAACCCCCCTGCCGGTTCCAGGGAGGTGTGGAGACCCGATCCAAGCTGTTTCTGGGCTTCCCCGACGTCCTCAGCCAGCACAGCAAGCCAGAATGTCGGGATTCGAACTCTGACATTCTGGCTAGCTGCACTGGCTGAGGACATCGGGGAAGCCCAGAAACAGCTTGGATCAGGTCTCCACACCTCCCTGGACCCGGCAGGGGGGGTCAGAGACCCCAAAATTGGTTTTAAAAATGACTTTTTTTAAAACCAATTTTGGGGTCTCTGACCCCCCCTCTCCGCCGGGTCCAGGGAGGTGGGCAGACCCGATCCAAGCTGTTTCTGGGCTTCCCCGACGTCCTCAGCCAGTGCAGCAAGCCGAATGTCAGGGTTCGAATCCCAACATTCTGGCTTGCTGCACTGGCTGAGGCCGTCGGGGAAGCCCAGAAACAGCTGTAGATCGTGTCCCCTGCCTGCTCCAGAGAGATCAGAGGACCCAATCTACAGCTGCAAGGTGGCTGGGGAAGCCGACAGGGACTCCCTGTTGGCTTCCCTAGCCACCCGCCCTTGCCTCCACAGCTGTGGGGTGGCTGGGGAAGCCGACGGGGGAGCCCCCCGTCAGCTTTCCAGCCTCCCCACCCCTGCCTCCGTAGCTCCAATGTGGCTGGGAAGCTGAACGGAGAACCCCGTTCAGCTTTCCAGACACCCTGCTGCTAAGAACGACTGTATCAGATAACGTTAAAAATCCCGTTATTCGATATAAGATTTTTCCGAAAATCTTGTAACGTTATGCGGTTTTCACGCTATACGGTACTCACTTATCCGGGGAATTACTGTACTGCACTTTCTTAAGCCATTATTTATGTTTTTATTTTACTGAAATTTTAAAGCTTTGCTAAACCTCCTCAAGTGTCAAATAAGAGAAACAACAAAGACATTGTAAAAATATAGCAGCCCAAATCCTGTTGAGATTTTGCCTATATAAAAGAGAAATCACATCTGCTGCTCTGGCTATCTAATGAGTGCATGACTGCCAGTCACTCAGGACCTCATTAGGTTATGCCCCATCATGTTTTGGACTAAGGGCGAGGCCCCTCACCTTGATCAATAAGATTTTGACTAGCAAAATAGATTCTGCTCATCTATTGCTAAACTTTCTCCTTCTCCCATACTTATCCAGTTGAGAGCCACACTGTACTGTTATCTTCACCATACTGTAGCCCAGTGTTCCCCAATCTTTGGTTTTTGGACTTCAATTCCCAGAAGCCAAGTCAATTCCCCAAAGCATTGATCAGCCAACTTAGGCTTCTGGGGATTGAAGTCCACCAATGTTCCATAGTTTCGGAAACAAGGTTTAAGCCACAGGTGGCCAACCTACGGTCCATGGGCCGGCCCCGGCCCACAGCACCAATTCATGTGGCCCACTACTACCCTCGCCACTACCAGAAGCTGAAGTGAACACATTTACAACAGCCATAAAACGTGCCCTCACATATGTAAATGAGTCCTTGCCTGCCATAAACACACCTGAGACTGTCGTAAACATGTTTACATTAGCAGCAGAAGCATTTTACAGCAGTGTTTTACGGCAGGAGGAACCACGTGACTGCCAGCTCAGCTGTCCAGAGGGCATGGCACAGAAAGTTTGGTCACCCCTGGTTTAAGCCAATGCTTCTTGACACCTTCTTTACTCCTTTTCTCCCTTGCTTTCAACCAGCTGCATTTCCTACTTTGAGGGTATCCGTAGAACAGGTGTGGAAGGCTATTAACTCACCACACCTGGCACAGCTGAATAATCACAATGGCCTACAAGGAATTCTATAGACCTCCTGCAGCCTGGGATTGCATCTATTTATTAATTAATGAATAAATTAATTTGTGCTGGAAAGGCTGTGGTGGTAATTAGTTTCTTCAGGCTAGCATTAAACAAGGGATGGCCAAAATAGGGTGGACAAAGCATGGCTCTCCAAATGCTGATGGAACATTTCTTACCCTTGGTATGTAGTCCTCGTCTAAAAATAACTCAAAAGGCTGCCCTCTGCCTTGGGTAAAGGTAACAGCCCCCCTTGCTCGAAAGCCAAACATCCCCAACTCTAGGGTTCAGTGCTGAAAGAGCCAGTGCTGTCTGCATCTACAGATATTTCCATGGTCATGTGGCAGGCATGACTAGATGCCAAAGGACACAGAATGCTATTACCTTTCCCACCAAAGTGGTACCTATTTATCTACTTGCAACTTCTTGCTTTCGAACTACTAGGTTGGCAGGAGTTGGGACAAACAATGGGAACTCACTTTGTCATGAAACACTCTGGGATCAAACTGCTGATCTTTTGTTCATCAATCTCAGTATCTCAACCACTAAGTTACCGTGGTCCCTTTGCCTACCCCTGTATTAAACCACAAAAATAACTTTTCTTCATAGAAAAGCTCCCCACACTCACTAAAAATCATGCACACCCAGGCCTTAGCAGGAAGTCACAGCACCACTTACCCATCCAGTTGGCACCTAGTACTCCCTGCCCTTCCTCCATCCGTGGGACACCCACCAACACCACCTGCACACACACCCTCCCCAGAAGAGCAAATCCACTTCAAAGTCTGACTCCATCTCTTTCAAATGAGACAGCATTTGAGGCTCCCCTAATACTAGCTGTCAGAAGGAAACAAGTCATCTCTCATGCCCTGGGCAGGGGGACAGACACGTTGGAGCAACCTCTCGCGCTGTAGTTTGAAATCTGATTTTGAAGGACAGGAAGAGAGAGAGAGAAACATTGCGCGCGCGCACACACACACACACGCACACACACACGCACACACCAAAAGGCAGCTAAATATGACCAAGCCTCATTTTAGTGGAAGCAACCAAGTAAGATCATGAACAACCTTCCTCTCCACCTACAACAGGGGTGCCCAAGCTACAGCCCATGGGCTGGATCCGGCCCCCGACACCAATTCATCCGCCGCTGCCCTTGTTGCTCCTGGAAGCGAAAGTAAAACATGCCCACACGGGCATGATTGTTGGTGAGTGTGGGGAATTTTTCTATGAAGCAAAGTTATTTGTGTGGTTTAAATACTGGCACGTTTTACTTTCACTTCCGAGGGCAACAAGGGTATCGGGGGGCCGGATAAAGCCTGTGGGCCATAGTTTGGGCACCCCTGGTTTTAAGCAGAGAAAATGGCAACCTAAAATGTATCTCATCCTATTGCAAAACATATCTGTTGTAAAACAGACTGCAAGGTACATTTTACTTCTGCTTCTGGTGGGAGCAACCACGTGACCGGCCCACTGAACCACGTGACTGGCCCAAAAAATTTGAGCACCCCAGACCTACAAGGAAGTCTCCTCAAAGACATTATTGCCCTCATTTGTTACAAGTGGCAAACCACTGATTCAGTTGTTTTTACTCCCCATTTTCAATTCAATGGAAGAAAACGTACCTGGCATCTCCTTTTGACAGGTTAGTGTTCACAGGATGAAGAATGACTTTGCCTCCATCCACATCCACCACACATTTTGTATGCAGATCTATTTCTGTTGAGGGCAGGGGAAAAGGAGCAGAGGAGGACAAGAGAAGAGAAACATGAAAGGCCAGTCTTAAAAATCCACAGAATTTTAGTACTGCAACCTGAGTTTCCCTATTCACCTGTTCATTGGCCCACAAGATTTCACCTGCATAGCCTGGCTTTGGAAAGTTGTCCCAATGGCTTCTCCCAAATCTAGAAAGCCAAAATAGCTCTCAACAGGCTTCTTTCTTCCGTGCCGTGTCTAGACCAGACGTGAAACTGCCAAAATGACGGCACCTTTCTGTGAGTTCATTCTACAGTTCTTTTTGCCTGACCTAGTGTGAGAAAGATTAGCCAGCAACACAAGGTGGCCATTACCAGGGTATGCCCAATGGTGGTTCAAAAATACCACAATCTTCGAGGAGGCTCTTTCTGTGTATCCCCTTTCAACAAGCTCAAGGTCATTGAGGGGTGGAGAAAACCAGTGGAAGAGAATATGAGGGCAGGTATTTCTGCACAGTTGGCTCAGCTAGAGGATACAACTGCAACTAAACCATGTCAAGTGAGCATGTAAGAAAAATAATCTTCCCTACAAGTATTTCATATACATTCTTATCACTGCTGTATCCATTGCAGTATTGACAGTGGTACAGTAAACTAGGAAACACAGGTGTTCATTGTGACAGTTATGTGAAGAAAAGTTTAAAAATGTAAACCGTTGGATAGGTCCATATCAATAAATCAGCACCAGGCCTTTGGTAAAGTTGATGTTTAATGGTGCCAGTGTGAACAGTGTGCATGCAGAAAGCCACAGATTTCACTTTCATATTCTTAGTCAAATAAAATTCACAGAGCAGGGCAATGAAAACCCTTGACTAAGACTTTGGGAAGCTCTTGCTTCTGTTTAAGAGTAAAACAGAGCTTTCTCGCCTGGATAGATCTGTCATTTCACTCTGTAGAAAGTTACTTCCTGCTGGGTTAAACTCTATGTTTCTTCTAGCTAGAGGAAACACATTGAAACAGCTGAAATTATGTCAATACAGTAATACTAAACAGTCTTGTTTATTTCACTAGGCCTATTTTATATGGAGCACTGAATTTAAGATTAATCTTTAAGATTAAGATTAATTGTGCTGGACAAAGGATCTTGAAAACTGTAGTCAAAAACCTTGGACTCTAAGCCACCTTAGATCCTTTTACTGGGACAGAAAGGTGGGATATATATAAATGAATGATCGAGCCTTATTTCTCACAGGTATAGCCTGTGTTAGTCTGTGGCAGAAGAAACAACGATTACTGTATTAGCACCTTAAAGGCACACAAGTTTCATTTGGCCTAAATTGACTAAACCCAATGAAGTTGTGCAACAATCCACAAAAGCTCATGCCACAAAATACACAATTGTTCATAATGCCCAGACAACGGCGAGCCGTAATTCTCCACCTTAACCCCATTGCCTTGAAAGTTTCTACCATGGAGCACATTCATGCTTTTTCCTGTTCTCTTGTGTTGTAATATTCACACAAATTCTTGGTGACAAAGTCTCAAGGCCCTACTCATGGTCAGGGAACAGAAAAGCCAGGGAGCTCTTTCTATCACTATCACCTAAATACTGATTCAAGAATCAGAGGACCTGGTATTGTTGTTAACCTGCCATTGCCTTATCTCCCACCTCAAACCTATGACTAATTAGGATCTGAAGTCACTTCACTATAAGATTAGGAATACGGCAGAGACATGACATTCCTATACTGTATAAAGCTTTACTGAGACGGCTGGAAAAATACCAAGAGAGTAAATGCTGAAATGCTTAAACATAAAAAATGCTAATCCCTAGGAATTCAGACTTTTCTTGATATATTGGGACTATCTTGTAAAATAACAACTCAAAAACAGTTCTCAGTTTAGCCTCACTATGTTGCGGAGCACTATTGCTAAATGCACAAAGTTTGCATACAAAAAAACACAAAAGAAAGCTTTTTCAAAAGAAAGGAACTTGGTCTGTTCAAAAATTAATCTAGACTTGCCTGAAATGGATAGAATAGCCTTCCCTGACTCCTTAATTTTTCCTACATGTAAATCTTGAGAGTTCCCAAAGGTAGGGAAATATATTTTTGGTACTACAACTCTAGGGGGAGGGGGGGACTGCGGTGGCTTAATGGTTAAGATATGATCTTTCTTTATTCGTATCAGAGGCACCACCATCACATAATAACATACAAAGCTAAAATTAACATATCTAAAACAAAAAGGAATTAAAAGGACTAAATGACAGCCACCCAATATCAGGCCACCTCAACAGCACTTCCTCTTGCCAACATAAGGTCCTCCACAGTGCACGTTGAGGGGCATTGTATCATATGGGCAATTGTTTGCTCTTCTCCGCATTCACACAGACTACCATCTACAGGGAAACCCCACTTTCTCAGATTAGCCCTTGAATTTCCTAACTCTGCAGGCAGTCTGTTTAAAGCTTTCCACACAGGCCGTGGTTGTTCTTGGCCAGGCGGCAGAGAATCACATGGCTGTGCCTAGTTATTTAGTAGCTCCTTGCTTGCCTTCTAAAGTGCTAGGGCGGTCTACCAAAGTGCAGCTAGGGGAACATGAAAGAAGCCTCCCTGAAGATTCCTACTTCAACAACTGGGCGTCCCCTCTGAACGGAGATTTTTCACCAGCAATGAAGATTTTTCACCAACTAATCCTTTCAACACAGAAGCACCGGAAGTAGTTAAGACCTGGTGGTATTTTGTGACACCAGTTTGATTATACCATTATGATAAAAATAATAAAGAATGTTTGAGATGCAAAAAAATATAATGGGACATACTTCCATATGTGGTGGGAACGTAAAGAAGTCAAAAGAATTTGGATCCAAATTTTTAAGGTAACTAACCAAATACTACTACTATTAACAACAACAACAACAACAACAACAACAACAACAGTATTATTGGTGGGCGGCAATATAAATTTAAGCTATTAATATTAACAACAACAACAACAACAACAACAACAACGGTGACATGTGAACTAAAAATAAAAAAGGTCTGGTGAAAATTGATGAGTTTAAAGATATCTGGGGAGGGTCAGCGGGGAGGCATTTATCAACTATGCATTTGTTAAGGAAAAGGGTATAAAACTGGGTCAAGAATCATAGTTTTTGGAAATAGGAGGTGATTTGTCAAAAAAGAGAAAACTATGTAGATTATTTTAGCAGTCTGGAATGTCCTTGGGTGATGGGTTCACATTTGTAAGTGTAGTTTTATTGTAATTTGTGATTTGTATTGTTTAATGTATATTTTTAGTATTATGTTTAAATAAATAAATAAGACCTAATGGCACCTGAAGGCAAGCAAGCTCAAATCTAAATAAGTAATAATAACCAATAACTAGGTATTCTGAACACAGCTCAACATAAACCCAAACACAACATACACATATCCATGTGGGGTTATGAAGAAGGACAACTGTGCAATAAAAAAAGGTTATTGCAAAGGGATGACTGCATTTTATCCAGAGAATGGCTAATAGCCCAGGGCTGGAACAGCTGCCTTGAATGAAGAAGGTCCCTAGTTCATCCTTTAGCACCGACAATTAACAGATTAAGCAGCTGGCAGGTGATCTGAAATATTTCTGCTCAACACACTGGGAAGCAGCTGCCAGTGAAAGTAGATAACGCTATGTCAGGCAGAACGATTGTCTCACTCATTACTTGGGAATGTTCTTTGTTGGGAGTACAGTGTTCAGAATTCCCCAGCCAAAAAAGGAACTTCTCTAGGCTTTTCTCAGTCCAAAGCAGCATTGGCTCAAAAGATGCCTGTGTTGAGGTTACATTGAAGGCAATCATCTTCATTAGTATTGCTGATATCACATTCAATTGATATCACAAAAATTGCAGGCTGCATGCATTTTCAAGTTCTAGGGCTTTGTTTCACCAAAGAGATACCAGGAGTAGAGTAACATTCCTCCTGGTAACCACAGAGTTACAGAAAGGAACATCTTTCTTCTAGGACAGTGGTGGCGAACCTATGGCATGTGTGCCAGATAGGGGACTCCCAGCCTTCTCTGTTGGCACACACGCCATTGCTTCCTCCCTCCCTCCCTCAGCACAGAGTTCAGCCTGCCCCTCTGCCCAGCAGGCCAATGGGAGTGCTTCCTCCCTCCCCCAAGTACAAAGTTTGCCCCAGCCCCTCTAAAAGGTTCGCCATCACTGATCTAAGACAAAAAAACCATACCACTCCTCATTTTCTATGGAAATCCATCTTTTTTGTCTCTCACCCTCCTTCACTCTGATTTTACTGGAAAGGAGGTAGAAAGAACCGTAGCCTTCTAAGATGAGTTAAAGTTAACACATAACTTGGTTTCTAGCCATTTTAAGAAGACATGGTATGAATTCCAAATCAATGGCATAAAAAGACATTTAGACTTTATAAATCAAGTAAGTGAAGAGTTATGTCCACACTATTCCCTGCTCCATTCATGTGATTATTTGGAAATAGAGGGTTTCATCATTTATTTTAACACATCAGCTTATCATAATACCTGTAAAGATGGTGCTGTTCCAAAATCAAGACTTAAGCAAAATTAGCAAAAGATGTGGTTTTATGGTAGAAAATGTTCACCATAACATGCAAAAGGAAATAAATCATTTTCAACAAGGCTAATTTTTCCTTCATGGGCATCTCTCTAAATACAAACCAATTCGAAAATTATAACTTTTATTAACCCAACCAAATCAGAACAAAGAAATGTGCAAAAGCTGCCTCCCCCCCCCAAAAAAAAAAAAAAACCAACCCTGTGCAAGATTTCAAGAATATACCCTCTTCCAATAATTATAACAATAATTATGATAAGGAGAAAGGGAAAGGTAGGAGTTAACTAACCTGGGATGTTAGGCAATTATCTTATGGTGAATTCCAACACCTTCAAACCTGCTGTAATACACCTCTTTTGGAATACAGCATCTCTCATGGGGTACTTTTCAGAAACCTCAGGTAGTAAAGCATTTAACATACATCCTTTCTTCTTCACTTTCCCCACACTGCTTAATTTTTTAACATCTTGCCTGCTGAAGAGATTGTGTTTTCTGAAAGCTTGCATATATTTCCATAGATTTTTATTTTTCTGAAAACAGGTAGCACAAATCCTCACCAACATTGAAGTGATAACACAGATATTCCTGCTTCAGCTTGCTCTCTAAACACAAGGTAAAACAGACACAGGGAAGTGGCAGTTTGAAAGCAAGAAATTGAAAGTAGATAAATAAGGACTACCTTGGTGGGAAAAGATCTTGAGGAAATGAAAGGGGCCTCATTCTTGCATCCCCTGAGCGGAGGTCCTCCAGCAAAAATCCTTTCAACCCAGAAAGTACCTTTGTGTGCTTCTGACACAATAAAAAAAGTGTGTTGTTGTCTGCTAATAGCTTCCACTTGAGCATGTTGTTCTTACATTTAAGCACTCCAACTCGCAGCCTATTCAGAGTCCTCCAAGTGATGTAGGGAAGGTCAGGTTCCTCAGCTATGTCCTCCTTTAATGTCATTCTTTGTCCAGCAAGCTCCTTCTGCCATCTTTTAATTTGGTTCTGATCTTGCGTACGCTCAAGAATGTTTGTTCTTGCCATTAAGCTCTATCTGAACTGGTGGACTTCAGGCTTATAACTGTTCAGAGGATGTGGAGGGTCGTTCTCTTGTTTAGTTCTCTTGGCATCAGTGGCTATTTCTCTCTTTATCTTAGGTGAATAGCAACAATACCAACAAGAGGGTATATTTTCTCAATTGGCGTAGGTTTGGGACATTCTGTCACAATACACGTATGCTTTTGGGTAAAGCATTCCATGAAATCTTTGGCCAGGGACCAACTCTTGGAAGTCTAAGGCATGACAAAAGTCTGCCTTTGTATGGCTGTCATTGACAACCATATGGCTATCTTTTGTTCTAGAACATGCCTAAGGATATGCAGACTGTTTTGCATCATACATGTAGCTAATACCCAAAGGCCTTAAAGTCGCAAATTGCGCAATGAAAGACAGCTAGTATCAGAGATTAGAAAAACAAGGTGTGGGGGACTGTAACTTTCAGAACCATTAGTTATGCTGCTCAAAGATTCTGGAATTCACAATTTAAAAGGAACAGGAAAAAACACCAGAAAACCTGTGAAGTTCTAGATATGCTCTATCTTCTGGCTAGAGGTCCAAGTATCTGTCAAAAGGTGCAAGCACCCCATTTTAAGGTTTCTATTCAAAAGCTCCCTGCTATCAAAAGAACACAGTGTGAGGAGAAGATATGGATACTGCCATCTTTGTTTTTATTTTAGAATGAAAAAGATGGAATTAGCTGCCGATGCAATGGAAGTTGTTGGAACTCGTTTAATGACATTGGTAATTAAATCTAATATTTTCACATTGTGTCTAAGCAATACAATCTAGAGTGCAAAAAAGACTCTATGCCCAAGAATTAGTTCATGGAAAGTTCATTGACAAACACAGATCTTAACTTATGAATCTGCAGAATAGTACCCAATATGGGTGATTCTGGAAATTAGAACAAAAAAGAGCAACTTTTCTAAACTCTGAACTACATTCTCTACCACACCACCCTTTCCTTTTAGTAAATACCGTATATGCCGGCATACAGGGTGACTTTTTCACCACCAAAAAAATGCCTCCAAGTGGGGGGTCGTCTTGTCTACCGGGTCATTTGGGTTCCCAAATACTTACCGGGGCTTGGGCAGCAGCTCCGGGGAGACCGTCGAGTCCTTTCCCGCCACCTTCTTGTCGCGGTTTTTGTGCAGCGGCGGAGCTGCTTCTTCAGAGCTCCTGCCGACTGCCCTTTATCCCCCCGGCCAGGTGGAACAAATCCGGGGGGAGAGGCGGAGGCATCCTCAGCTGCCCCACGGCCAGGGCAGCAGAGCAACCGCCTGCACGACCGGATTCAAACTCGCCTGCATTCAAACTCACCCGCATTCAAACTCGCATTCAAACTCACCTCCATTCAAACTCACATTCAAACTCACCCGCATTTAAACTCGTTCCCGCAGCAACCACCCGCACGACCACATTGAAACTCGCCCGCATTCAAACTCACCCACATTCAAACTTACATTCAAACTCACCCGCATTCAAACTCAAGCCCGCGGCAACCTGATTGGCTCCTCCGTCTCTTCGGAAAGATCCCGCCCCAAGCTCCCCTTCGCCCAATCAGGGGAAAGGACAGGTCTTCCTGCGCGAAAATATACCGTAATATTTTCTGAGCAAAGCATATCAGAGACTAAATAAAACAACATCAAAAAACTTGTGGCACCTTAAAGACTACGGTAACTCTTGTATTTACTCTTTTGCTTGTGTGGAAGGTGTGTGGAAGAGGGGGTGGTCTTATATAGCGAGTATATAACAAACTCTATATTTTGAGTGGAAATGTTGGGGGGTCGTCTTATCAACCCAGTCGCCTTGTACACTGGCATATACGGTATGTCTTGCTCTGACCAGAATGGAAAGTTATGGAGGCAACACAAGTATCTTCTAAAGATACCCACTTACAAAATTAAACCTAAACACTTTTATGGGCAACTACACCTTTCCTAGATTACAGTATTTGGAGATAAGAGATTTGATAAAACTGCTGTCCTTATGAATAACAAAGCAGCTGCTACTAAAATTAAGAAAAATGCAATCCATTACAAAAATACAAATACAGTAGCTTCAAAATCAGACACAGGATTTGCCAAGCAATTCATTCTAAAAAGTTTGTTGGCCAAAGAAAACATATGAAATGTTACCACTAAACATGTGAAAAAGAGACCGGAGATGAAACACATTCAAAGAAAGTTATAAAATCCTTGCATATTTTGGAAAATTCTGAGATGAGTTATAAAGCGTCAATGTTTGCTACCAGTTGAATGTCACCACTTATGATACTAACTCAAAGGCCACGTTGTAAGTATGATCAGCTTTTTTTTTTTTTTTGCAAGCCATCCACTACAAGGAAAAAAAATACTGCTAGACAACTGGACCTGGGCCAGCCTGTCTTCTTTCACTATCCTCCTTATCAAAGTGTCTCCTATCCCACCAGTTTTCCATCCACTGTTAAGGAAAACTCAGGATCCATACCAAGAATGAACTTCTGGGTCAAATGCGGCCCAACAGAGAATGCCTGAGGAACCACGCCTACACATTTTTTAAAAAATGATTTCTTATTTATTCTGGAATTTAGCCCGGTCACAGCAAACAAATGTCAGTTGGCATTGAAAAGAAGACATTTCAGAATGCAGATTCCGAAACTGCATCATAGATTAGGGAAACCAAATTTTAACAGTAAGTAACGTGAGATAACCACATCTCCCCTCAATTTCCTCTGCCAACACATTCTGTTTTTCAAGTGTCTTTCCTCTGCAGCTGAACTCCCAACCAAGAGGAGAAAACTGAACAGACTCCACAGCTTCGGGGGAGGGATGGCATATCCGGAAAGCTCACAACTTGGATGAAAGACAAAACCAAGAGCAAAGTTTAGAGACGTCCCATTTTTAAGACCACAGATGCTGGAATTCTCCAACCAGTATAGCCACTGGCCAGGAAATTCCTGGAGGCACAGCAACTGTCCCGACCTCTAATCAAGAGCACTGTACCTGCCTCCCTGCAGTGTAGCAGATTCCCTGCCTGATCTCCTTTGGTTCTGGATGGGGCGGGTTTTCCCCAACAGACCCTGTGCGTAACCTGAGGGTCCTCCTGGACTCGCGACTCCTACTCAAAGAGCAGGTGGCAGTCATGGCTAGGAGGGCTTTTGCACAACTTCATGTTGTATTCCACTTACGCCTGCTCCTGGACCGGGACTCCGTGCTCATGATCACACAGATTTGATTACTGTAATGTGCTCTACATGGGGCTCCCAGTATGCCTCCGAGTGCAATTCAAGGTGCTGGTTATTCTCTTTAAAGCCCTACATGGTAGTGGGCCAGGATACTTAAGAGACCGCGTCACCCCAAGTACATCTGTCCGTCCCACCAGAGCGGACCAGAGAGCCTTTCTAGTCGTGCCATCAGCTAGAGAGACTCACTTGTCTAGCAATAGAAGCCTTTTCTGTGTCCACTCCAGCCAAGTGAGTTGCATCTCCAGATGCAACTGCTGCTGCCCTTCAGAAAGGGGGTTAAGAGCTACCTGGCGGGGCATGTGTGGGGTGCGGGCCAGACGGTCACCTTGGCCAGCTGGCTCTTTTGACCCCCCCCTCTCTCCCTGTTATCTTTTTAATCCTTTTGAACTTTTAAATGTTTTAAACTTTTAATGTAACTACGTACAGTAATGTGCTTAATTGTGTTTTTAATCTTGTATACCGCCTGAATCTTTTGATGAGGGTGTGATATAAATTTGATTAACAAACAAAGAATTAATCAAGGTCACAATCCAGCACAAAATATGTTCTGTGTAAGCCTCATTGAATGGGAGATATACTATGTTTTTACATAGCCTCCATTCAACGTCTTATGCATAGGAAATATTTCTACTGGATTGCACTCAATGGGGGAAAAACCAGGGCTAGTCCTGTCATGATGTTTCAGTGACTTACAGTGAGTCCTCATGCACTTATTTGAAAACAGGACCCATTCAAGTCAAGAGAACTTATTTGTGAATAGAAATGCGTAGGATAACTGTGTTTATGAACTTGAAATTATCCAAACAACAGAATAGATCCGGTGGAATGGAGTGTGTGTCTGTCCAGATCACCCAAGCTTAAGCGGAGGTTGCTATTTGACCTGAAATGTTCTTTCCTGATGTTGTCTTACAACAAAAACCCATCACGTTTTCAGACCTTGATACAGTAATTAGTTTTTAAATTATGCATGGATACATCTGCTGGCAACCAGAGAGTATGTGCACCACGATCTCCTCTGCCATCTGCCAGAAGAATTAGAAAACCAAAAAGTAATTGGGTTAATTTGGCCTGAAAGGTAATTACCACAAAACTATATTTACAGGCATGATTTTGAGACCTACCTGTTTACAGAAAAGTTGGATGAACTTGAGGTTCCAGACTAGATTATTGTAATGCGCTCTACATGGGGCTGCCCTTGATGACCATTCAGAGGCTTCAGCTGGTCCAGAATGAAACTGCTCGAGTTGTGATGGGGTGTGGGTGTTATGCTCGTGCCTCACCACTTCTCTGAGAGCTGCACTGGCTCCCAGTATGCCTCCGAGTGCAATTCAAGGTGCTGGTTATCACCTTTAAAGCCCTACATGGTAGTGGACCAGGATACTTAAGAGACCACGTCACCCCAAGAACATCTGTCCATCCCACCAGAGCAGACCGGAGAGGCTCTCTGGTCGTACCATCAGCTAGAGAGGCTCATCTCTCTAGCACGTGAAGGAGGACCTTCTCAGTGTCTGCTCCGGCCCTATGGAACCTCCTGCCAAGTGAATTGTATCTCCAGACAGAGCTGCTGCCCTTCAGAAAGGGGGTGAAGACCTAGCTGGCAGGGCATGTGTGGGGTGTGGGCCAGGCGGTGAGTTTGTTTGGCTGGCTCCTGTGAATAACCCCACCCCTCTCTCTCTCCGTTGTGGTTTTTAACTTAATTTTTAACTTTTTAGTCTTTTAATCCTTGGTTTTAAATCTTGAATTGTAAGTGATGTGTTTTAACTCTTTTAGACTGTAAGCCGCCCGAGTCCTCGGAAAAGGGTGGGGTATAAATATAATAAATAAATAAGTACTGAGCCCCCTACTTGTCCATCTTGAAGGTATGGTATTTTTAAATGCAATTTGCCTGACTGCATTCATGACTCAGCAATGAAAGGTATCCCTATGTTATGAATATGCTTGCAGATCCAGTATTTTATTTCATAATTAATATTTCAATTCCAATCTTTCTAACCATCCTTAAAGAGCTGGTGAAAATATTAAGACAGCTCTCTCCTTTACTAAGTAGCTAGTGTCCTGTTAAAAGGAATTGCGGTCCATTATAGGACCACGTGCAAGAGTTTCATTCAAAATAATGTATCTAATTTTTTTTCAGAACAGACTTATTTAAGTCACAACTGCATAACTGCAGAGACTTGAGCTAAAAACTGCAAGATTTTCTTTATTTTCAGCCTGTAGAAATAAACTATACAAACATGTGCTTTGCTTCTCAATTACACGCTTCTCGCAGATTTTTTATGGCTTCTGATGCACAAGTTGATATATGAGAGGAGGACAGCCAAAGTCAAGTAACAATCTGTGTTAAATCTTCCCGGTTTCAAAAAAGGATAATTGAAAAGAGAATCCACCAGGATCTTTTATACAGCTAAAAGGCTGGAAAGTGTGCCGTTTTCTTTACAAGCATAATTAATTTAACAAGATTTACTTCCTTGAATAAAACCTTGTAATTTACACTCACACCCTTGTCATTTCGAAGGTATATAATGCAATACCAATGGAACCAGAAAAAGATCACACAGCAACAGAAACTGGAGTCATGCAGGAAAGGGTGTTAACCACGTTGGGAAAACAGGTTCTTGGTCAAACTAGGGAATCTAATGCACACAGTATAATTAAGAACCAGCACAACAAACACACAGCCAAGCCTATTTCATTCGTCTCCATCAGCAAGTAAGCCCAAGACAGGAAATAGACAAACTAGATCAAGATGTAAAATCTACATTTTTGTCAGGATATTTATGTTAGACTCTTCTTATAAAGTTTACTGTCAATGTTAGTAGGTAAAGGTAAAGGTTTCCCTTACTTGAAAGTCAGTCATATCCAACTCTAGGGTTCAAAGAGCCAGTGCTGCGTCTGCAGACGTTTCCGTGGACATGTGGCAGGCATGACTACACTGGAGTGCACAGAATACTGCTTACCTTCCCATCAAAGTGGTCCCTATTAATCTACTTGCAATTTCTTGATTTTGAACTGCTAGATTGGCAGGAGCTGGGACAGAGATGGAAGCTCACTCCGTCATGCAGCACTCAGGTCTCAAACTGCTGACCTGTCAACCTTCTGGTTGTCAAGTTCAGTATCTTAACCACCAAGCCACCGCAGTCCCACTGCTATTTTTCATATCCTGAGCCTATTATCCAAAGAAAAACTATTTGCACAGAAAACTTTGACTTGAATATTTTATTTTGTGCATCTGGAGAAATGAAGAATCCACGAAAGCTAAACCCAATCGGGCTCTTTGTCTTCTTACACGTGCAAAAGGACTCTTCATTTTCTAAATAAACACTCTGTGATTCACCAATCCACTCTAAGACACAGGCTCTGGCTACATGTTTAAACTATAAATCCCACATTCCCCTGCCATATGTTGGATGGGATATTCTGGATTTGTAGCCCAAACAGGTATATATTTTCAAACATTAACTTTTTGCAGCTTTTCCCCAAAATTACTCCAAAATGAAATTGTTAGACTCCAGCTGCCACAATCAATGGCCAGAATAGGCAACCTACATGGTTTATACAAGGTGTCCCAAAAGTCTCCATGTACACTACAGTATAGGCAAAATTGTTGTTGTTGTTCAGTCGCACAGTCGATTCCGACCCTTTGCAACCCCATGGACCACCGCTCTCCAGGCACCTCTGTCTTCCACCAACCTCCTCAACCCGCCCAGCTGTGTTCCTACTGCATCTATAATACCATTTAGCCATTTCATTTTCTGCCACCCCCTTATTCTTTTGCCCTCCTCTCCCTTTCCCAACACCAAGGCGTTCTCAAGTGAATCCTCTCTTCTCATTTAATGTCCAAAGTACTTTAGTTTCATCTTTACTATTTTACCTTCCAAGGAGCAGTCAGGGTTGGTTTCTTCTAAGATCGACCTATTTGTTCTCCTTGCTGTCCAGGGGACTCTCAAAACTCTCCTCCAACTCCACATCTCAAAGACATCTATTCTTCTGCACTCAGCTTTACTTATGGTTTAGCTCTCACAACCATACATTACCATTGGGAATACCATTGCTGTGACTTCGAATTTTTGTTTGCAAGGTAATGTCTCTACTTTTAACTATGTTCCCCAGGTTTCTTATAGCTTGTCTCCCAAGAATCAATCGCCTTTTTATTTCATGGCTGCAATCACCATCTGCAGTGATCCTGGATCCTACGAAAGTAAAATCCATCACTGCTTCTACTGCTTCCCCATCTATTTTCCAGGGACTGATAGGGCACGTTGACATCAACTTGGTTTTCTTGATGTTGAGTCTCAAGCCAGCTTTTTCACTCTCTTCTTTCAACCTAAATAGCAGCTTCTTTACGTCATCCTCACTTTCTGCCATTAGGGTGGTATAATCTGCCTCTCTCAAATTGTTGATGTTTCTCCCAGCAATTTTGATCCCAACTTGTGATTCATCCAGCCCTGCATTGTGTATTATGTGCTCTGTGTATAAGTTGAATAAGCAGGGTGACAAAATGCAGCCTTGTCTTACTCCTTTTCCTATTCCAAACCACTCCGTCATTCCATATTCTGTCCTAACTGTTGCTTCTTGACTCTTGTACAGATTTCTCATGAGGCATATAAGGTGTTCTGGTATTCCCATCTCTTTAATTACTTGCCACATTTTGTTGTGGTCCACACAGTTAAAGGCCTTGGTGTAGTCAATGAAACAGAAGTAGACTTGTTTCTGATATTCCTTTGTTTTCTCCATGATCCAACATATGTTGGCAATGTGGTCTCTAGTCCCCCTGCCTCTTCGGAACCCTGCCTGCACTTCTGGTAGTTCTCTCTCCATGTGCTGCTGCAGTCTACCCTGTATTATCTTGAGCATAACCATGCTAGCATGTGGAATGAGTGCAATTGTTCAATAATTGGAATATTCTTTGGCATTACCCTTTTTTGGGATTGGAACATATATTGATCTTTTCCAATCCTGTGGCCATTGTTGTGTTGTCCAAATCTGCTGGCATATAGAATGCAATAATTTGATTCCATCATCTATTAGGGCTTTGAATAATTCAACTGGGATACCGTCATCTCCACTGGCTTTGTTGTTTGCAAAATTGTAGGCAAAATTGCATAACATCATATATCTTGGAAAGTGTTCACTATGAATGGGGGAGAAGATTCCGTGTGTGTATAGAAAGAGGTGGCCAACATGTAGAGAATATTTTGTAAAAACCTGGGATTAATATTTTGTACACCCTATCTATGGTGAATTTTGGGACACCCTGTATTTTTAGATTTAAGCCGTAGCTATTACTCAAACATTAACCATTTCCCTTGTTCTGAACACAATGGGAAATTTCCTCTAAGCTAGTTGAACTCAACCCTCCAGCTGTCTTGGGGCTTCAACTCTCATAATTCCTGTCCATTGCATGGATTTCTGGGAGCAAAAATTCAAAATATAAGCAGAAATAAATGCAGAGAAAATCACTGCTTAAGCTAAGGCAGATTCAAAATGTGGAGGGCTGAATAGGGTTAAACACCAACCATGGAAAATACACAACCAAACCTGTCCTTTAAGTATTTCAAAAAGCAAAGCATCAAACCCTGCTTCTTTCTAAAATCAGGGCTGTACCTTTGAAAGATGTAAAGAGGATTGGAAATGCCAGAGGTGTCAGCATAAGGCCTGAGGGGACTGAAGTAGCCCTAGCCCAGTGCAAAGATCACTAAAAGCCATCTTCATCAGATAAGGCTATTGTTATGAACAGAGATACTAGTCCTCCCAAATCTGTCACACATTCCTCCCAGCTTTGGTAGAAAGGCATGCAAACAGAGGCATAGCATTGCTTGATAAACATTAAACAGAAAAAGGAAGAAGCATTTTCCCCTAGAAATCCAAAATAGTTTTAAAAAGTTATCTAACTCTCTTTAACACTACATTTTCCTCTGGTTCTCTCTTACCCAGAAATATCTCAGGTGTAAAACTGACCTGTTTTGATAACATGCACAATGCAATTTTTCAAGTTAACACTTACAAAAGTTCAGCATTAGTAATATGCCTCCTCATTAAATCGATCACTTCTCTTTACGTTTCGAAAACATTTCTCTAAAAGGCAGTGTTTCCCAGCCTTTGGTTCTTGGACTTCAATTCCCAGAAGCCTAGGTCAAACCCCCAAGCACTGCTCAGCCAATGGACTGACTTAGGCTTCTGGGAATTGAAGTGTGGGTCCCACGTTGGGCACCCCTGCTCTAAGGTGTCTGCCGTCCACATGGTAGGTAGGGGGACCCTGCAGACTTTTAGATTTGGGTCTGCAACTCCCATTATTCCAATAAAGGTTATGGGCTAGGTCTGATGTCACCTGAAAACCCAAGACATTTCGATGGCCAGAAGCTTACCACTCATTTTGGCGGCTCCTTGCTGTCCCACATCCAAATCTCAATTTAAGGAACCAAAGGTGGCTGCAATAATGAATGCAATGCTAAGCACATTATATTTATGATACCACTGAGAAATGTCCCAAGAAAACAGAGAGAACCACTGCTGTCCTTACAGAAAGAGACATGCTAGTGTGATTTGGAGGGGAACAGAAATTACCCACAACAAACCACCCTCTTTCTGCCATAAAAACTTCCAGATCCATTTTCCCCCGAAGGAATTTGAATCACAACAATTCAGAAGAAAAGGCAAAAAGAGATGTCTGCAGGAGCCGTCTCAAGGATGAGTCAAACATCTGCATGGTCAGGCTCTAGTTTAGTGTTTCCCAAATGCTGGTTTTTGGACTCTTCTAGTTGTTATTTTTGTGCTGTTTGGTTGTTTCTGACACAAGTGACAGCCCTGTTATTTTAATGACTTCCGAGAAGTTCGGCCATCCTGAAAACCACAGTCTGTGGCTCAGAGAAGCATTTGCTAACAACCCACACTGTCCTAGCTATCACAACTGCTGGTCTAATGTTCCTGTTTGTAGAACTTTGATTTTATACCACACACCCAGGTCATAAGGCTGGTAGGCTGGTTGCAAGACACAAGTCAAATCTGAAGGGAAAGGGGAGTTTAAATAGTAAACAACCTATTTGCACAATTTCATTCTCTCTCTTTTCCCTCTGGATGTGTAGAGTCGGAAGAACAGAGAAATCTCCCCCCACCCCACTTGGCAGTTAATCTAAATCTTTCTTGACTTACAAATTTACAAGCCTTGACAACAGGTGTAAAATGTAAAACATCCAGAAGAGGTATCCTTTACACAAGCCTTCAGGTGTAAATGTTTAAAAGGCTATCCTATCAATAAGTAATAAGGAAACAGATGTGCATTCAATGAAAACAGCATTAGAAGGTAAATGCCTCCCTTGCTTGAAAAGCCAGTGATATCCGACTCTAGGGTATGGTGCTCATCTTTGTTTACACCCAAAAAGCCAATGCTATCTGCATCGGCAGGCGTTTCTGTGGCCATGTGGCAGGCATGACTAGACGCTGATGCGCACAAAACACTGTTTACCTTCCCAATGAAGTGGTACCTATTTATCTACAGTACAGTACTTGCAATTTCTTGGTTTTGAACTGCTAGGTTGGCAGGAGCTGGGACAGATCATCTTTTCACAGGTACAGTATTTCAATAACTCTGTAAGATGAATGAATACTATCTAGCCACTGTAGCAGCTAGTAAACTGAACCTGAAAATGACTTCCAGAAGATTTAAAGAGTTCACAACTAAGGTGAGATCCGTCATGACGCACTCTGGACTTGAACTGTTGAATTGTCAACCTTCTGGCCATCAAATTCAGTGTCTTAACCAACAAGCCACCACAGTCCTTAGAAGACAATCCTTCACATAAATCCCTACATTTTTTATTGAAGAGTTTTAGCAATACACTAAATAAATTACAGTAACAACAAACTTATTTAGGACATCTTTGTGTGCATTATCTCTTCACATGTATCTCAATAACTCTGTAAGATGAATGAATACTATCTAGCCACTGCAGCAGCTGGTAAACTGAACCTGAAAATGACTTCCAGAAGATTCAAAGAGTTCACAACTAAGGTGAGATCCACACTGGGGGGTTCCTGATCCAGTCTGTCAAGCTGCCAGTTAAGCTTGTTTCACATCTGGCACCCATGTGGTTGGTACAAATTATAACACTTATCTCTTTGAAATATTAATTTCTTTGCACTAATGTTAATGCACCAACTTTCTAAATTTTACAGATGTCTACCGTATTTGTGTCTTGAAGGTACCTTACAATCTCAAGATTAAGATAGCTAACATACAGAAACTCACATGGAGGGTAACCTCAGCTTCCTAAAATGCATTGGTTTATCTGCCATTTATGCACCTATATATAGTACTTATTTTTAAAAGTTCAAAAACCCCTTCAACTTTCCCCCTCCCTCTCAAACACTACCATCTTCATCTCTTCATCTCTAACAGGCTTAACATGACACACCTTACCCTGAACATCATGAAACAACCTCCCTTGGCCTCCATGCGCCTCCTATTACCTCATCATGTGTTGACACCTCTGGAAAAGTCACCAGCAAAACATGACTTAGAGCCAAAGAAATATGCAGAGGTTTAAATTGCACTCCTTCCCTCAGATAGAGAAAATAATGTACACATTCCCTACAATGCATGCAATCATATCAAACTCAGGTTTTAGCTGAAAGTTTCATGGCCCTATGCAAAGACAGAAGTGCATTCTTGGAGAAATCATTAAACGACTGTGCAGAAGATGCACCAAGAGGAAGGTTTAAAATGTGCCGGACAATCATAAAAAAGGGAGTGGAGATACCGGAACAAGAATGGATAGAAATAGAGTCCTGAGAATGCGAGGGTGTTAAGAACTGCCCAACTCTCCCTCTTCCAAGGTTCCAAGGCTGAGGAAGACCTCCAAAATTCAGGGAAATCCTAAATCTGGACAGTCGTCCTGTAGACCAGTCCTGAGATGAGCCATGCCCTTTCTGACTGTGAGGGATTCCCCTCTCACTCTTAACTTCCCCCTTGGGATTACCAGCAAGGGAAAAAATATTGTTATGCTCATTAGATTTTGGACAAGTCATTTTCTTAAGTTTATTATTTATTTATTTAAATTTGTTTATCTATTTATTTATTTAAATTTGTTTATCGCCCTCCTCCCTGAAGAGACCAAGGGCGATTCACAACACGTAAGCATCAACAACAATTTAAAACCAGTTCAAAAATTAAAAGTTTTAAAAGAAACTAAAAAACTTAACATTAAAAAAGTAGGCGTTGCTTCCCCATCATCTGTTGAAGCAGAAAGAACTTCCTTAGGGCGTCTGCTCCCTTCCGGGCTGCCCTAAATGCAAACAAGTGGTACCTACAAAACTTTTGTTGTTCAGTCGCACAGTTGATTCCGACCCTCTGCGACCCCATGGACCACTGTCTGCCAGGCACTTCTGTCCTCCACTATCCTCTTCAACTCGCTCAGCTCTGTGCCCATTGTCTCTACAATACCATCTAGCCATCTCATTTTTGGCTGCCCCCTTTTTCTTTTGCCCTCCACCTTTCCCAGCATCAAGGCCTTCTCAAGTGAATCTTCTCTTCTCATTTGATGTCCAAAGTACTTTAGCTTCATCTTTACAATTTGACCTTCTAAGGAGCAGTCAGGGTTGATTTCTTCTACAAAATTATCCCCACAGAAAGTCAAAGGAAGGGGATCTCCACCCCATTACTGCCCATTTAAGTGTAACCCCTTCCCTAGATTTCCTACCACTAAGCTCTCCCTTTGCTTGGATGGGAGGGGTTCCTAGTGGCCCTCAAACTTAATAATAATAATTTTATGTTAGAGATTACAGGTCTGCAAACAGGGATGTCTTCTTTCGCTCTATGGCTCCATCTCCATGTGTGTGTGTGTGCTCTGCATCACCCCAAATAAAACAATACTTTCTTGGCCTGTTGTCTTCAAATACTGGGGTACTTCTTTCTTTCCCTGTCAATACTAGGGTAGGGGTCACTAGCCACTGATCCAATTTGAGGTCTGCAGTGGCTCAAGTGGCTAAGATGCTGACTGGGAGGCAGAAAGTCAGCAGTTAGATTTCCAAGTACTGCAGGACGGAATGAGTTCCTGTCTTTGTCCCAGCTCCTGCCAAGCTAGCAGTTCAAAAGCAAGAAATTGCAAGTAGATATATAGGGACCACTTTGGTGGGAAGGTAACAGCATTCCATGCGCTCCGGTGTCTAGTCATGCCTGCCACATGACCACGGAAACGTCTGCAGAAACAGACAATGTAGGGATTTATGTGAAGGATTGTCTTCTAAGGACTGTGGTGGCTTGGTGGTTAAGACTCTTCTGCTTTGAAACAGAGATGAGCACTGAACCCTAGATACCACTGGCTTTCGAGCAAGGAAAACTTTTACCTTTACTTTATAAGATTGTCGTTGTCTTCTCTTCACTGCATTTTTATAATACAGGGGTAACACCCCTCCCCATGTTGGGGCACCCCATGTTAGGGTGCCTTTTTCTCCCTCACAAGTCCCTCACAAGTAATTTTTTGGGGGGGATGAGTCCGTCCAGCCCCCCTCCCAATAAAGAACCACTGGGATATTTTCCTTGCCCCTCACAACTCCTTATACAGTACTTTGACAGGAAGGAAAGGGGACCCATTTAACAAACACTGGGATGTCTTCCTCCCCCCCCCGCCCCACAATTCCCTACATGGGGGGAGGAAAGTGGGGTCAGTCCTCCCTCCTCACAACTCCCTATATTTGGGTGGGAGGGAAGCAAAGTGGGTCTGTCCAACCCCCCCATAAAGAACCACCTCCTCCCTCCCACAATTCTCTACATGGGGGGGAGGAAAGGGGGGTACGTTCAGCTCCCCAATAAAGAAGCAGTGATATGTCTTCTTCTCTGCCCCCCACCAACAATTCCCTCTATGTGGGGAGGAAAGGGGGTCCATCCAGCCCCTCTCCCAAAATAAAGAAGCACTGGGGTGTCTACCTCCCCATTCACAATTCCTTATATGAGGGGAAGGAAAGGGGGTCCATCCAGCCCCTCTCCCAAAATAAAGAAGCACTGGGGTGTCTACCTCCCCATTCACAATTCCTTATATGAGGGGGAGGAAAGGGGGTCCACCCAGCCCCTCTCCCAAAATAAAGAAGCACTGGGGTGTCTACCTCCCCGTTCACAATTCCTTATATGAGGGGAAGGAAAGGGGGTCCATCCAGCCCCTCTCCCAAAATAAAGAAGCACTGGGGTGTCTACCTCCCCATTCACAATTCCTTATATGAGGGGGAGGAAAGGGGGTCCACCCAGCCCCTCTCCCAAAATAAAGAAGCACTGGGGTGTCTACCTCCCCGTTCACAATTCCTTATATGAGGGGAAGGAAAGGGGGTCCACCCAGCCCCTCTCCCAAAATAAAGAAGCACTGGGGTGTCTACCTCCCCATTCACAATTCCTTATATGAGGGGAAGGAAAGGGGGTCCATCCAGCCCCTCTCCCAAAATAAAGAAGCACTGGGGTGTCTACCTCCCCATTCACAATTCCTTATATGAGGGGAAGGAAAGGGGGTCCATCCAGCCCCTCTCCCAAAATAAAGAAGCACTGGGGTGTCTACCTCCCCATTCACAATTCCTTATATGAGGGGGAGGAAAGGGGGTCCACCCAGCCCCTCTCCCAAAATAAAGAAGCACTGGGGTGTCTACCTCCCCGTTCACAATTCCTTATATGAGGGGAAGGAAAGGGGGTCCATCCAGCCCCTCTCCCAAAATAAAGAAGCACTGGGGTGTCTACCTCCCCATTCACAATTCCTTATATGAGGGGGAGGAAAGGGGGTCCATCCAGCCCCTCTCCCAAAATAAAGAAGCACTGGGGTGTCTACCTCCCCATTCACAATTCCTTATATGAGGGGGAGGAAAGGGGGTCCACCCAGCCCCTCTCCCAAAATAAAGAAGCACTGGGGTGTCTACCTCCCCGTTCACAATTCCTTATATGAGGGGAAGGAAAGGGGGTCCATCCAGCCCCTCTCCCAAAATAAAGAAGCACTGGGGTGTCTACCTCCCCATTCACAATTCCTTATATGAGGGGGAGGAAAGGGGGTCCATCCAGCCCCTCTCCCAAAATAAAGAAGCACTGGGGTGTCTACCTCCCCATTCACAATTCCTTATATGAGGGGGAGGAAAGGGGGTCCGTCTAGCCCCAGCCCCAAATTAAAGAAGCACAGGGTTGTCCCCTCCCCCCCATAACTCCCTATTTGGGGGACAAGAAAGGGGTCCCATCCAGCGCCTCCCCCAAAATAAAGAAGCACTGGGGTGTCTATCTCACCCCTCACAACTCCCTACATTGGGGGTAGAGAAGGAAAAGGAGTCCATCCAGTCCCCCCCCCAAATGAGAAACCACTGGGACGTCCTCCTCCCCCTTCACAATTCCCCATATGGGTGATGAAAGGGGGGGTTCGTCCATCTCCCCCCAATAAAGTACTGGGATGTCCATCTCCCCCCCCCAATTCCCTATATGGGGGGGAGGAAAGGGGGGGTCCGTCCTCCCTTCCTCACAACTCCCTGTGGGTTTTGGGGAGTGAAGAAATAAGGGAAGGGGATACGACTACTACACACACTCCAAAAGCAACTAAGGGGGCTACTACTTCTCCACACACACACACACAAACTCACCCCTCCGGTTCAGAGGCCGGACCCGCACCGCCACCTTCACTTTCGAGTCGCCCATCTCGCTCGCTCGGCCGCGTCTCCTGCTCTCGCTCGGGGCTGCCTTCTCCGGGGAGGCGAACCAGGACCCGGGAGGGGGGAGGAGCCTGGCCGGGGGGCGGGCGGGAGAAGGACCCGCCCATGAGAACTACGGCACCCGGCATGCTCTGCGCCAGCGCCGCCGCGTCTGCTCCTTTCTTCCCCCGCCCTTGGCGACCCTTTTCGGCGGCCCGAGGCATCACGGGAAACGTAGTCCCCTTCCACTCCCAGAGTGGAGCGAGACGCTAAGGCTGCTGGGAATTGTAGTCTGGGGAAAGGAGAGGGCTATTTAAAAAGTAGGAGGTGTCCACTGAAAGCTTTGGGACCACACTACTCATGGGGAGAGGGGATGATGGGTCCTGTCGGAAGGATGCAAAGGGTCTCAAGGCTCCTGTTTGGAGCCACAGCTGCAACCTACGGTAGTTCTAGAAGTCTCTTTCTCAAGAGCATGTGTTTTATTTATTTTATTTATTTATTTATTTTTTGGATTTCTATACCGCCCTACTTGGTGTGACCAACTCAGGGTGGTGTACAACATAATTAATATACAGTCGATCAATAGAGTCCAACAATAAAGGCAGAAACATACAATATATAAAAAATGTAACAGTATAATAGCAAGATAATATTCCATTCAGCATTACAAATATGATTCAGTGTCATAAATACAAATATCAAGTCAATGGATCTGAATTGCCTATTCAGGACTTAATTGCCTGTTCTGTACCTAATTTGTATAAATTGATAATACTGTAATAATAATTTCGTGTCAGAAATTATTCTGAGTTGAAAGCATTTTTACTGGAGAAAGTCTGCTCAGGGGAAGCCCAAATGAGGCTCCTTTCATATCCCCAAGATCTTTTCCCACCAAAGTGGTCCCTATTTATCTACTGTACTTGCAATTTCTTGCTTTCAAACTGCTAGGCTGGCAGGAGCTGGGACAGAGGACAGGAGTTCAAACCATCATGCAGTACACATGTCTCAAACTGCCGACTTGCTGGCCTTCCAGCTAACAAAGCAAGCTTCTTAACCACTGAGCCACCGCAGCTGGGAGGTCTTACTCTTATGTCTGACAAAGTGGACTTGATCCACAAATGCCCAGATTTGAATACAGGAGTTAGTCTTTAAGGTGCCACAACATTTTTGCCCCTTTTTATTGTTTTTGTTTTGTTTACTCTCTAATCTGTCCAGGACTGAGTCACTCCCAGCTAACTCTGGATTACAGCAAGGAATAACATACGACAAAACTGTTGCAGATTATTTCTGGAGATAATGAGTCTTAATTACCCTTTGAAGATCAAGTCAGCAAAATAGGTTGCATCATAATAAGGAAAGCTAGTCATAATATATTTTTGCTAGAAAAACCTAACCCTATTTCCTCCCCGTTACTGTGCTAATTAAATTGCTATGGTGATTAATGCATTATCCCTGCAAAACTCCAGGCATGTTATCCCCACAAGCCCTGGATCTACTACACCACTGGATTCAGGGAATATACAAGACCTCTCTAGCTGCATTAGTGGCACAACCCTCTGATTATTTTGCACTCTCTCATCTCTGTGGGTGAGTAATGTTGCTGAAGCTGCTCCCGCCCAGGAGTACTCTTCTGATTAAGGATCCAACCACTCCCTTTAGCATCCAGGTTTACAGCAGTCATTGGACACACCTTGTTCGCCTTCTCAGAATTCCCCAGAGCAAGAGTTCTCAACCTTTTAAAGCCGGGGGCCTGGTCATGCTCCCTCAGACAGCTTTGGGGGTCTGATGGCCACAGAGGTTTCCATGGTCATCTGGCAGGCATGATTAGACACTAGAGTGCACATAGTTCCTGCCGAAGTGGAACCTGTTTATATACCTGCAATTTCTTGCTTTTGAACTGCTAGGTTAGCAGGAGCTGGGACAGAGACAGGAGTTCACTCCATCATGCAGCATTCAGGTCTCGAACAGTTGACCTTCCAGTAATCAAGTTACCATCTTAACCACTAAGACACTGTGATCCCTGGGCGGTGATATAAATCTAAATAAATAAATAAATGTTTATCTTCCCCTTATTATCTAAGCATAACTTTCCCTTTCTTATTCCAATCCCCGATTTCCAAAAAGTTAAATATTCTTGTCCGGGTTTTATCCCTTTAGTTTTAACAAATACAAGGTTAACAAACTCTTCCAAAACCTCTTTAAAATCATTTTTCTTTATCAATCCCTTCTTTAATTTTAATTCACCAGCCAATTTATCATTTATTATATTCCATAATTCTTCATACCAATCCTCTAGTTTAATATAAATCTCTAGCCATTAACAACCTCATTGCTGTTACCATTACAATAGTCATCTCTTTCTTATTATCTATCTTTATATTTCTAAAATCCATTAACAAAACTATTCTAGAACACATTTATAGTTTTAGAGATAATATTTAATTCATTTCTTCAAACACTTTTTCCCAATTCTTTTTTACAACCTTACAACCCCAATATCTTCTTATCCAAGTGCTGTATCCGATTCTGAATACAATGGTTTTGTTGTTCAGTCACACAGTCGAGTCCGACCCTTTGTGACCCCATGGACCACTGTCTGCCAGGCACTTCTGTCCTCCACCATCCTCCTCAACTCGCTCAGCTCTGTGCCCATTGTCTCTACAATACCATCTAGCCATCTCATTTTTGGCCGCCCCCTTTTCTTTTGCCCTTTACCTTTCCCAGCATCAAGGCTTTCTCAAGCGAATCCTCTCTTCTCATTTGATGTCCAAAGTACCTTAGCTTCATCTTTACAATTTGCCCTTCTAAGGAGCAGTCAGGTTTGATTTCTTCTAAGATTGACCTATTTGTTCTCCTTGCTGTCCAGGGGACTTTCAAAACTCTCCTCCAACACCGCATCTCAAAGGCGTCTATTCTTCTGCGCTCAGCTTTCCTAATGGTCCAGCTCTCACAACCATACATCGCCGCCGGGAATACCATTGCTTGGACTATACAAATTTTTGTTTGCAATGTGTTGTCTCTTCTTTTCACTATATTCCCCAGGTTTCTCATTGCTTGCTTCCCAAGAATCAGTCACCTTTTTATTTCATGGCTGCAATCACCAGCTGCAGTGAGCTTTGGTCCTAGGAAAGTAAAATCTGTCACTGCTTCTACTTCTTCCCCATCTATTTTCCAGGGACTGATAGGGCCTGTTGCCATGATCTTCGTTTTTTATATATTGAGTCTCAAGTCAGCTTTTGCACTTTCTTCTTTCAACCTAATCAGGAGCTTTTTTAAGTCCTCCTCACTTTCTGCCATTAGGGTGGTATCATCTGCATATCTCAAATTGTTGATGTTTCTCTTTTATATGTGTTCCACAGGATTGCTTTTTAAGCAAATTTGCTCTTTAAGTGAAACACCATTTTAAGTGACCAATTGTTACTTCTGGGGGGGATTTGGAACCCCGATTTATTTGTTAAGTGAGTTTTTGGTTGTTTTTATTTGTTAAGCGAAGTGAACATTCAGAGAAAATTTTGCTCTTTAAGCGAGTTACTCTTTAAGCGAAACACTCTTTACGCGAAGTTTGACTGTACTGGCTATCCTCATGTATCTGACTCTAGGGTCCAGTGCTCATCTCTGTTTATAGCCAAAGAGCCAGCACTGTCTGCATTTGCAGATGTTTCAGTGGACGTTTGGCAGGCATGCCTCAACACCAGAGTGCATGGAATGCTGTTTACCTTCCCTTCGTGTTTATCTACTTGCAATTTCTTGCTTTCAAACCGCTAGGTTGGCAGGAGCTCGGACAGAGGCAGGAGCTCACTCCATCATGCAGCGCTTGGGTCATAAACTGCTGACATTCCAACCTTCCAGTTGTCAAGTTCAGCATCTTAACCAGTAAGCCACTGGAGTCCCACATGATATCATAAGATGTGCTTCATCATCATCATGATGTGCCATCAATCAGTTATGAGTTGTGGCATCCTTTCTAGGGGTTATCTAGGCTGAGAGTACTCAGAAGCAGTTGACCTCTCTCTTCTGGGGAAGCCCTGGGACTGTGCCGCTTATAGGAGCTACATAGGCTGGCTCTTCTACCAGGAAGCACAGTGGGGAATCGAACTCCCAACTTCATTTTCAACCCCTGAGCTACCTACCTAGCTAATAAGAATAAGAAATCAGTTCCTGAATCCAAGTGATTATGTTCAGGAGAACTCCGGAGGGCTTCCAGATATTCTGCTTTGTCCTTCTTTGTAGGTGAAAGGAAGAGAGAATAGAAAGAAAAGCAGGGAAACATGGGAAGGTTATAAAAGGCAAAGTAAGGCTGGACACCAGAACAGTCCCATCGTCCATAAAATTGACATTTTGGGAAGTTACAGAAATGTGGATTTTGCATGAGTAGCATCTGCTGACCCCTACTGTACGGATCAGAGAATGCTCTCCTTTGCAGAGAAGTTCTGTAGCAGTAACTTTTTGCTGGTTGCTTATTTACTTAGACTTCGATCCTCCCATGCTATGTAGCATATCAGGCAGCAAGGGACCCACCAATGGTTTCCGTCTAGGGCAGGGGTTCCTAACCTAAGGCCAGTGGGCCAGATCTGGCCCAAGGCACCATTTCTTGTGCCCCCCCACTCCTCCAAGGGCATTCGAGAAACAAAATGGCTTTGAAGCTGTTGGGACAAAATGGCCACTCCCATCGTGCAGACAGGACAAAATGGCTGTCCGGCCCTTGAAGCTGACTGAAAGAGTGTGACTTGGCCCCCAGCTGGAAAAGGTTGGAAGCCCCTGGTCTCTGGCAAGGACTTTGGCCTCTTCTCACGTCATTTTCAGGGTTTTAAAATCTGCCATGAAAGTTCTTCAACATGTTTTTCAAGGACATCCTTGTTGTTGTTTGGCATTAGAAGGGGCACAACTTAATTTCACTTTAGAGATCTTGTTTTTCTCCATACGAAAAAATATGACCTGCCATTATGAGTCTTCTTCGTGCAACCATGTTTTGTAATTTGCACAAGCCACTGCGTAATGTGGTCAAAATATCAAATATTTAAAATTCAGTAGAGGCACCTCTGCTAGAAGACATCAAATCTCTTATTGATACTTGCTGATGCCTTCCAAGTCTTGTATCATAGATGGCTGTTGAGAAAATATTTGGACAAAACACTTTCAGTCAAGCTATGTCAAAGATCTTCAACTGACTCTTTATTATTAGCATATCTCAGTTCTACTGCACATTTTAACAATGTTGTTTATTTGTGACTATTATTAATAATTATAATTTCATGTTGTCAAATGTTGACTTACAGCCACCCTTTCCAGGGTTTTCTAGGTAGATCATTAGAATGGTGCAATGTGGACCCTGGACTTTTAAAATTGATATTACCTCCTTTTTGTAATTGTCCCAGTTCCTGCAAACCTAGTAGTTCAAAAGCAAGGAATTGCAAGTAGATAAATAGGTATTGCTTTAGCAGGAAAGGTAACAGCATTCCTTTAGCAGGAAAGGTAACAGCATCTACCGTATATGCCGGCGTATAACACGACTGGGCGTATAAGACGACCCCCCAACATTTCCACTCAAAATATAGAGTTTGTTATGTACTCGCCATATAAGGCTACCCCCTCTTCCGCACACCTTCCATACACCAAATAAAACATAAAAGAACATCAGATTTGATTTCAACATCTCCCTGTGGCCGGCACTAGTGCACATGTTCGAGCTCTGCGTAGACAAGGGGCGGGGCAGAGCACCACTGCTTCCCACCGAGCAGAACGGGCCAGTCACGCTGAAAAGGCTAGCACCCCTGTCTCACTGCTGATACTCACCACAGCCACGCTGGATACCGCGCAATACTGGATGGTATGAAGAATGAGGTAGGTGGGCATCGGGAGGCCACTATGGGCACCAGGCGGGCATCGGGAGGCCACTATGGGCAGCTATGTCTATCCCAACTGAAGTGCACCCGGCGTATAAGACAACCCCCCCACTTGGAGGCATCTTTTTCAGGGGGGAAAAGTAGTCTTATATGCCAGCATATACAGTAGTCGTGCCTGTCACATGACCATGGAAATGATCATCAACCCCTAGAGTCAGACTCGACTGGCTTTTGAGTAAGGGAGACCTTTACCTTTACTAAGTATGCATAACGCAAACAATTAATAAATGCATGTTAGAATTTGGCCCGGTATTTAAATCAAGGTGACTTCCTTATGGTTTTCCAAATATGACTCTTTTGACTTTTGATTCATTTCACTTTATTTTATTGGATTTCATTTAATTTCTTTCTCTTCCCCTCTGATCTCTTCCCACTCTTTAAAAAAAATTGGCATCTTATATTTTGGCTGCAATCGGCCACCACAATTTACACAAGATGTTATGTGAACTGAAAAGGATTCTGGACATAGATCTTTTTAAAAGTGGAAATCAAAACATCAAGCTGTCTTTGAACCATCTCTGGGGGCAAGGCAGCATAGAAATGCAATACATTTAAATAGATGTATGAGTTTGAACATTCATCCTTGTATGTTAATGCTCAGCCATAGTTTTGTTACAATGGCTTGTTGTTTAATATTAAGTTTAAGATTAGAGGAGGCCCACTGAATCAGTGGGGATTTGGAGACTGGATTCTATTCCATTGATTCAAATGGGCTTTCTTTTTAGTTGTGATCTACTATTTTAAGCAACAAGATTTTAACAGATGTGTTCAGAAATTCCTGATCTCACCATGGGATGGCACACTCTGCCAACTGATGTGCTAAGCAGACCTGCTCTGTTCCACAGCACAATCTTACAGTCAGGCGTCACTAGGGTTGCCATAATTTTTTCTGCCAAACCGGGACATAATTTTTTCCCTGCCAAACCGCCCCCTCCATCTAGGCTCGCTGCCCCCCATGGCGCCCGTCCCTATTCTGCCCAGTCTGCCCTCGCTTCTCCCTGCCTGTTTTCTCTTGCGGTGCGCCCTGCCCATCTCACAGTTCTGCCACAGCTACAGGGAGCCAAACCCTGGATTGCTCATGTTTTTAGCATGTTCCTTGTAAAAAAATTTCATTGCATCCTGTCTTTGAAATCCGCGGCATTAGGGACCTCATGGCAATGACTTCATTTCCCAGACTCCCTCAGTGAACTACAGCCCTTGGAGTCCCCGTTTCCCTCCAGAAGGAGAAAAGGAAGGGACTTATTTTGGAGGAGGTCCTTTGTGAGAGACAACTCTTCACTTCCTATCCACAGTGTTCCCTTCCTCTCTAGGAATGCTGACCCTATGCATTTAACCCTTTGCACTCATGTGAAGAAGGAATCCTCCATACCAGACATGGGCACTTCTTGCTCCCTCCCTCCTGGGACTTTTACATGTTTTTCTTTGAACCAGACAGGACAGCTTGAATCCGGGAAAATCCCGGAAAACCATGACGTGTGGCAACCCTAGGCGTCACCAATGCAGAATTAACTTGCTACGGCCAAAGTGCCACTAAATGTAGCATTTCCACTACCTGCCCAGCCACTAACTGAGCTGGTGGCATGTTGTTGGGAGCTGTCCACACTTGGTGGTGCTGAACTCAAACTATTGCTTCCTAACTCTTGAAGGGCATTACTGTACTGTGAATTGAGTATGGAGTTACAGGCATAAAATATATGGAATTCTATTTCTTCATCTTTCACGTCCAGATCAAACTTTGGACTGCCAAAATGAACCCACTTTTTTGGCTTTGTTGTTGGCCATAATTAAATCTTCATCTGTACATGCGGCCAGGGCAGGTTGAGGACTTCTCTGCCCCTCCCCCTGCGCCCACACCAATTTGAACTAATAAATAATAATAGCTGGATTCTATATTTCTCCACATTCACTGAGTGCTTTGTTGTTCACCAGCAGCTTCTACTTGAGCATGTTGGTCATGCATTTAGGGGCTCCAATCCTCAGCCTATTCAGGGTCCTCCAAGAGATGTAGAGGAGGCTGAGTTCTTCAGCCATGCCCTCACTTTAATGTTGTTCCTTGCCCAGGGAGCTCCTTCCTCCATCTTCTAACTTGGTTTTGCTCTTGCGCACCCTCAAGAATGTTTGTTTTTGCCAAAAAGCTCTTCCTCGATCTGATCCAGACTTGAGGTTCATATCTGTTCCGAGGATGTTGGGGGTCATTCTCTTGCTTAGTTCTCTCAGCACCCACTGCTGCTTCTCTCCTAATTTTAGGTGGAGCAAAACCCACAAGAGGCTATATTTTCTCAAATGGTGTAGGTTTCAGGCATCCTGTCTGTCACAATACACATGGCATACTCTGCTGCAGAGACACTGAAAAGGATGAAACACACCAAGTAAAAAGCTAAAGGTCACCCTTGCTCAAAAGCCAGTCATATCCCTGGTGGTGCAGTGGTTAAACTGCTGTCCTGCATCCAAGACGTTGTGAGTTCAGTCCTGACCAGGGATCAAGGTTGACTCAGCCTTCCATCTTTCCAAGGTTGATAAAATGAATACTCAGCATGTTGGGGCCAAAAAGCTAATTAACTTGTGAACCACCCAGAGAGTGCACTAAGTGCTATGGAACAGTATATAAGTGTGATTGTTTTGCTGTGCTTTATCTGACTATATGGTTCAGTGCTCACCTTTGTTTACAGTGAAGGAGCCAGCGCAGATGTTTCTCTGGACATGTGGCAGACATGACTAGACATGGAATGCTGTTTACTTCCCCATCCAAGTCGTACCTATATACAGTAAAACTTTGCATAAAGAGCACCTCGCTTAGAGAGTAACTCACTTAAAGAGCAGAATTCTCTCTGAATCTTCACTTAACAGCTAAAATCAACCACAAACTCGCTTAACAAATAAATCGGGATTCGCAATCCCCCACCACCACCAGAAGTCACAATTGGTCACTTACAATGGTTTTTCGCTTAAAGAGCAAACTCGCTTAAAGAGCAAGAGCAAATTCACTTAAAGAGCAATCCTGTGGAACGCATTGTGCTCTTTAAGCGAGGTACAATTGTATTTATTTGCAATTTCTTGTTTTCAAACTGCTAGGTTGGCAGGTGGAAAAGTGGCATCAGCCCTCCAGGTCCAGGGAGCTGTCCACACTTGGCGGTGCTGAAATCAAACCCGTGCTTCCTAGCTCTTGCAGGGTAGCCTCTTGTTCTGAAATTGAGTTACAGACACAGAGAATATGAGATTATACTTTCTCCAGGCTTAATTCCATGCAGCCAGATCTTGGGAACAGAGCCTTGCCACAGGCTCAAGCCCCAGCAGCTAGCATGATGAGTGCCCTTGGAGGTGGTAGAATTCATGAAGTCAAGTCTAGAAAAGTGACTGTTCTGAGAAACATTTATTTATTAATCACATTTATATCCCGCCATCATCAAGAGACTCAGGGCAGCTTATAAGACACTAAAAACACAATTAAAACAGAGTAGTTACACTAAAAGGTTAAAAATTTAAAAAGTTAAAAAGATTAAAAAGTTAAAAAGATTAAACAAGGAGAGAGGTGGGGAGTGAAAAGAGCCAGCTGGCCGAGGTGACCGTCTCGTCCTCACCCCACACAAGCCCTACCAGCCAGGTCTTCACCCCCTTCCTGAAGGGCAGCAGCTCTGTTTGGAGACACAGCTCACATGGCAGAAGGTTCCATAGGGCCGGAGCAGACACAGAAAAGGCTCTCCTAGTGCTAGAGAGGTGAGCCGCTCTAGCTGATGGCACGACCTCTCCAGTCCACTCTGGTGGGACGGACAGATGTCATCGGGGCAATGTGGTCTGTTGAGTATCCTGGCCCACTACCATGTAGGGCTTTAAAGGGAATAACCAGCACCTTGAATTGCACTCGGAGGTATACTGAGAGCCAGTGCAGCTCTTGAAGCAGTGGTGAGGCATGAGCATAACGCCCATACTCCATCACAACCTGAGCAGCTACATTCTGGACCAGCTGCAGCTTCCAAATGGTCACCAAGGGCAGCCCCATGTAGAGGGCATTACAATAATCAAGTCTGGAAGTGACCAAAGCATGTGTGATCATGAGCAAGGAGTCTCAGTCCAGGAGCGGGCGTAACTGATGTATAACGTGAAGTTGTGCAAAAGCCCTCCTGGCCGCGACTGCCATGCTAGCACTTTGAGGACACAACTAGACATGGCATTGCATGGAAGGAAGGGGTTCAGTATCCTTGTCAATCCATCGCAACTACACCAGCTAAAACATTTTGTGGCATCATAAAAATGAATAGGTTTTATTTGGCATTAGGTTTTGAGGGATGTAGAGATGCAGTGGCTTAGTGGTTAAGTTGAGCTTAATGGCCAAATGGTTGGCAGGTCAGCAGTGGCTTAGTAGTTAAGATGCTGAGCTTGATGACTGGAAGGTCATCAAGACCTGAGTGCTGTGTGACAAAGTGAGCTCCTGTTGCCTGTTCCTGTTCCTGCCAAGTTAGCAGTTCTAAAGCAAGAAATTGCAAGTACAGTAGATAAATAGGTACCACTTAGATGGGGAAGGTAACAGCCTTCCATGTGTTTCAGCATTTAGTCATGCCTGCCACATGAGCACAGAAACATCTGCAGACACAGACAGTGCTGGCTCTTTGACTAAACAACGATGAGTCCCATCCCCTTCAAATCTGATGCAACTGCCTTTCAAGCAAGAGAGACCTTGACCTTGACTAATCATTAGTAGGGATGTAGATTCCTCCTCAAAGTGTCTCCATTGACCATCACCACCTTTCCCGGTGCAAAAAGATTTGTATGGTTGTGGAATTACTTGTCTTGTGATTTCAGGATGGGGCAGGTTAGAAGTAGGCATTGGGGGGAAACCATGAAATAAAAAGTCTGGAGTCTTGAGCTAGCTGACTTCCATGGAACAGTCAATTTTTAAAGCCTCTTCAAAGAAGCCCTTGGGATGCATCTAATCAAAAGCAGTCAAAAGGCATTTTTGACATTGAAAGTCTGCATATCTTTGCTGCCAGGAACAGGATGGGCTTGCTTGGGAGTCTCTGAACATTTGCCTCCACACTTTCTTTATTCAAAGCAATTATTCGGGCAGAAGAATGCTTTATGAACCTTTCCAGCATGCTAAATTTAGAGCAGTTATCTGTGATTCTATTGCTGGGCAGAGAGGAGAGACAAGGGTGAATGTAAAGCAAGAATTGGGTTGGGTTGCTTTCTTTCTTTTAATCAGAGGTTCCCAACCTAAAGCCTGTGGGCCAGATCCAGCCCATGGTGCCCTTTCATGTGCCCCCCCTCCACCAAGGGCATTCAAGGAACAAAATGGCCACTCCTTTCTCGCTCTTGCAACAAAATGGTCACCCCCATCGTACAGGCAGGGCAAAATGTCCATCCGGCTCTCATAGCTGACTGAGAGAGAGTGACCTGCCCCCTGGCTTTAAAAGTTTGGGACCCCCTGCTTTTAATTTACCTCTACAGCAGTGGCTTCTGGGTGCAGGTGGTGGAGATGGAGGATAGCATTGCCCATGCAGGTTGATTGGGGTACAGCAAGTAAAAAGAATAATCACAGGCTCTTTTTTTTACTGATCAAAGCATTTCAAATTAGTCCTTCCTCCAATAGCGTTAAATAGTATTTCCCTGGAACTTTACCAGATGCAGGAGGCAGGTGATACCTTTATTGGATCACTAAGAAAACAAAAATGTTGCATGAGCTTTCATGGTTCAAGACCACTTCTTCAGGCGTGTATTAAAATTTTCATGGTGTGGGCCAGGCTCCATTCTTAAGAACAGCAAAATATTTCATGGGATTAGGAAGCCACTCCCCTCTTTGAAGCGAAGCATACAATAGCATTTACCTTTTTGTGTCATCTGCATGGCACTGTTGACTCATATTCAGCTTGTGATCTACAACAATTCCAAGATCTTTCTCACTCATAGTATTACTCAGCAAAGTATACCCCGTCTTTTAACTGTGTGTTTGGGGGTTTTCCCCCTAGGTGTAGAACTTTGTATTTACTTCTGCTAAATCTCATTCTGTGTTTTTTAGCCCAGTACTCAAGCCTATCAAGAATTTTTTGAATTTTGTTCTGGTCTTCCAGGACATTAGCTATTCCAGCCAATTGTGTATCATCTGCAAATCTGATAGACATTTCCTGTACCACCTCATCCAAGTCATTAATAAAAATGTTGAAGAGCACCAGGCCCAGAACTGAGCCTAGTGGTACCCCACTTCTTACCCCCTCCCTGTTTTAGAAGGGGGTCATTAATAAGCACTATCTGAGTATGATTTTGTAACCTACTTTGCACCCAACCGACCCTTGTGATATCCAGGCCACATCTATTTAGCTTGCTAATCAGAATATCACGAGGCACTTTGTCAAAGGCTTTGGTGAAGTCATGATATATTATGTCTACAGCATTCCCACCATCTACCAGGGAGGTTACCTGACCAAAAAGCTAGATATGATTAGTCTTACATGATTTGGCATCCAATTATTGCATTTTTTCCAAGGTGCTTATGTAACCACTATGGACTATTTGGTTCAACCTGATGAATGGAGGAATGGTAGGAAGGGGCTGTGAATCAGGTTTTTGGTTAAAAAGATCAAGAGAGCAGGAGAGGCGGGAGCTGCTGTTTCCCTGGAGGAGGATCAGGCCCATGACACTTTGGTTCAGGAAGTAGAATTTCAATATGTTTGTGAAGGAGGAATACTGGAGGGGTGGATCCATACAATGATCTTACATCTTTGCAGTTACATTTGTGTTTTATTTTAGGGTTTTAGAGGCTGTATACGTGGAGATGATTCCTCTGTGTTGTGGATGTCCTACTTCAGTTGATAAATATATCTTGGACTTTGTCCTAATTCTTTATTTCTTCAAGCAATTCCTGCTCTGGTGCCAGTAAAAAATAACTTGGGGCATACAAGTGGTAGCATCCAGTTTTGTTATCGTACTGTTGTTGTTTTTTATAGAAGAGTATATATCATCATTGACTGCAACTCACATCCAAGAATGCATTTTTTCCCCTGAAGCAGGAAAAATGTCGCTGGTGTGAATTTGTTTACAGTGGATCCCATCTTGCCATGAAGTGACCCACAGACTATGATCATGGAGCTATCTCCTGCAGCATGTATGATATGCAACTTTATTGTTTACAGACCGATAGACAGATAGATGCCTCAATTGTTCATGTGTCCTAACAAAATGGCTCCCATTACAAATGCAATCAGGTTTTTCTAAAAATTACATTGTAGATAGTGGCCGCTAGTGGCCAGCTCTGGTAATAGAAATATAGAAATACATACAGTATGTATTTCAGGGATTTTTTATTGAATATTTTTTAGACACTTGGATAACTGAAACCATAGAACAGACCTGGATACAGGGAGGTGAGCAACCTGTATATCAATTGCAAAGCTACTTACTGTTTAAGAAGATCTAACATCTAGTGACTGAGGGTGGTACTTCAGACTTCAAACACTACATTTAAAATTAATTTTACTTGTACTAAAAATCAGTGTGTCCTGCAACACACATTGATCGAATCCCTCAATAGAAGTTCCAAGTTCTATGTTCCTAACCTTCTGTCAGGAAATGAACCTATTTCCTAAGGCTTGAAATTGCCAATTTCCAAATAGGCCTCAGAAAAATCCATTTTTCTCTCTGAGCCTCAAGGCTGTGTAACAGCATGTTTTTCAACCATGTTTTTCAGTATTTCTTATCTTTCGTAAGCTAGCAGAGCAATGTTATGACTAGCCCCAGTGCATTCTGTGTGCACGTGTGTAAACAATGTACTGTTGTTTTGAGAAAGTTTTCTCTTTTGCTTGCTGATACCTGATTGGCTGAAGCAGTCCCATCTGACTAAAAAATTCTCCATTTTGGAGAGAAGAAGGAGTTCGTCTCTGATTCTTCATGGATTAAGACCTGTTTTTGATTAGAGAGCTTTTGTTTCTGCATCTCAATGGGCTAGAAATCTTTAGCCTAGGAGCTATGCATTTTTGCTCCTTAAAAATGGTTACCTAGATTTGCCTGTGGACTTTATTGGACTGACCTGTGCTACTGACTTTTATGCTTTATGAACCTGATCAATAAATCTTCATCATTTTTCTGAACAACTTGTCTTCATTGGACTAAAAAGGGTAAGAGCTGCCTTTCACACACACAAATCTTTGAACACGCTACCAAAATAAAAACCCCTTAAGAGCTGATAAGCAGTTGAGAGTTGGATCTCTGTTCTAATTAGCCGTCCAGCTCGCCCTGTGTAGGTTTGTTTTGGTTTCCAGGGGTTTTCCAGAAGAGTGGGGGCCGGCTGGATCGTGACACCTTCATAACCTTGAAATGATGATTTTGACAGACTCACAGACAGACAAACAGATGGACAGGCACATTATTGTTTTTTATTATTATACATTTATTTATTTGGTTTCTTTGCTATACCTCAGTATAAATATTCCCAGGTGTCTCATAATATTAAAAATACTTGAATAAGTTTAATTTAAATAAAACAAAAATAATGGTGGAAAAGTTAAACCAAAGCAGCAATAAAGTATTGTTAATGTAGTTTAATTAAAAGTTTAGGTGAATAAAATATTCTCAGCTTGAGATCAGAAACATACCTCAGCAGGGATCCGGTGAACTTCTTCGGGAACTGAATTTCATACATGGGATGCCAGCTTGGTAAAAGGCTGCCTTTATGGCCAGCTCCCCTATGTCTAACTTTCAATGTCAGAGGATATATATATATGCCACCAGAAAATCCCTCCTTGACTATCTTGCAGACCTCAAAAACCCTAACTCAGAAGTGACTTGATAGCACTTTACAAGGATATTTGTATCCTTTTTTCCTATTTATAGCTCGCATTCTGTAGGTTAGATAAAATGCAGTATAGCAATATAATTGTGCAACCCATTGATTATTTAGTAACAAAAACCTTAATTCAAGGGAAGTTAATTAGAGTAGGCAGTGGAATAATGAGTTCACACATAATTGGGCACTCGGAAAGGAAGCTGTCATCATTAACCACAACAATATTTTTAATATGTGGCATCTGTCCTTCAGTTCATATGGATTTATTGAAAAGCCTCTTCCACCCATCATTCCAATCTACTGTTCCTTGTTCTCGTTTTTATGCTTTCTCTTCTCTTGCATGGTGAAAATCGTAATAAGAATAATGGGGAAACAACACAACATTGAGGAGAAGCAGAAGCAAGAAGAGGAGGAGGAGAAAACCGAAATGCTGAATAGGATTATTATTATTATTATTCAATTTATATTTATATTAGCAGGTAGACTGCTAATTTAAGAATGAGCAAGTTCAAATCTCTTGCATTATATTCATTATTCATGACTTTTCTCCTTTAGCTTTGTACATTTGCAAAATGGGGATATAGTAACATCATCCCATCTCACATGGCAGTTGTAAGAAATACGGAATTGACACACGAGTGCTTTAAACATTTCTGGGACAGGTTCCTGTTCAGCCTATATGGAAGGTACCAGGTTGAGCATGACAGAATCTCCGTTCTCCTTCTCTTCCTTCTTCTTTTGAAAGCTACTTCTTCTTCCTTGTCTAGACCAGGTGGAAAAGTGCCAAAATGAAGCCCCCTTTTGGTGAGTTAATTCTGTAGTTCCTTTTGCCTGACCTAGTGTGAGAAAGATTAGCCAACACAACAAGGTTGCCATTGCCCAGGCTATGACCGACGGTGGTTCGAAAATACCACAGTCTTCAAGAAGGCACCCCCTTCTGTGTGCCCCCTTGAAAGCAACTGGTTTTGGTCTCATGCCCTGCATGCACTGCTCAGCCTATGCCAGGTCAAATCTTGGCTCCATCTTTGCTCATTTTCGTGCCTTCTGCCCAGTGGCTGTTCAAGATCTTCGGCCTGGAGTCTGAACAAGGCAGTGCCTCGATCTAAAAGGCCCTCACGCCCACATACAAAGTCGCTTGGATCACAAGCCCGTGATTTAAGCAAAAATATTTCCAAAGACCCCTCAGCCCTTTTTAAAAAAAAAACCCCTGAGTTCTTGGGAATGAAAGCAGAACCCTTCAGCAGTCAAAGCCAAACATATCTGTTATATTTTCATATAACGAAAAGGTTTGTTTGTTTGTCGGGTCAGGTAATAATGAGTTTTATTTGAACCTTTCTTCTCTGTTTTTGATTATATTTATTGTAATGTTGAGACCTTTAAATCTTAATGTTTCTGCCTTTTCATTTCTTCCACTGTTTCTGAGGTTTGCTCCTCATCTGATTCTGTTCATCTCCCTCATTTCTGACATATAGATTGTAAACCTTCTGATAAGAGACTAATATTGTTATCATTGTTCCTATGATGTTGATTTGTAGCTTCTTCTTCCGTGTTTAGGCCAGATGTGAAATTGCCAAAATGAAGGCACCTTTTGGTGAACTCATTCCATGGTTTCTTTCGCCTGATCTAGTGTGAGAAAGATTAGCTGGCAACACAAGGTTGCAGTTACCAGGGTATGCTCGACTGTGGTTCAAACATATCACAATAGGTATAGGAGCCTGTTGATACTGTCCATGAGGTTGTCTGTTCATGGTGCTGGAGAAGACATTTGTGAGTCTCCTGGACTGCAAGGAGATCAAATCAGTCCATCATAAAGGATATCAATATTGACTTCTCCTTGGAAGGATAGATCCTGAAGCGCAAAGACTTTGGCCACCTAAGGAGAAGAGAAGAATCACTGGAGAAGGCCCTGATAAAAGACTGAAGGCAAAAGGAGGAGGGGGAGGCAGCCCATGAGATAGCTAATAATAGATGTATATATATATAGCTGGCTAGATAGCTTAGTGGTTTAGAATAAAGAAGGATTTTTGAAGATATGGTTTGTCTGCAACTTCAGCTCCTTGATAGCACTAGCCACTGAGTCCCGCTGGGCCAAGACTTTCTTGACAATGATCCCGATTTCTGTCCATTCAATCTGGTTGGCCAAGGCACTCCGGACCACCTAGATGTCTCAGTTGGCCATCTTGACCATGGCAGTAAGTACATTCTCCCCTCACTTATTTTCTTATTATTACTTTGTGAAGCCTGATATGGTTTGGCTCTGTACTACTTTCAGGGCCTTCCACAGAAGCTAAAGCTAAATATTAAAATACATTTTAAAATACATTTTAATATACAACAAAACATTTCAAACTCCATTAAAATGCCATTTTGCTTTTTAAGCGTTTTAAAAAAAATATTTTCATAAGCTGACACAGAGTAATCAATTATGTATTGCATCTTTTGATTAAAATATATGTTATCATTTCATTTTAGTGTCTCAAGAAGGCCCTAAAAGTACCATAGGGACAAAAATCTGCCAGACCCATTGAAATAATAAAAGAGAGAGTGCTTGTCAGTTCTGGTTTATTGCCATATATTTTACGTCAACACCTTTGGGATTTCAATCTGTTGTCCTGAGTTACTGGTGAGGCTATGCTCTATGGGTACAGGTTTTTAATTACTGTGAATTGCTTAAAGATGAGTGTGTTTTAATTTGTTTTGGATAACTTATTTTCTGCTGTAACTCAACCTGAGATCTCAGAACATTCTAAGAAAATAAACAAATGCGGAGATAATATTCACACTGGATTTTGTCCCAATGTATTTTCCTTTGGGACCTGATAATCTTGCATCTAAATCGCAAGAATGCTTTATTAGTGGTAAATCACCTAGGATTAATAAAGTTTTCCCCAAAAAATAGAATGCATGTAAGATTGCAGTGTCATGTTGCTTCTGTCTGTAAGGTAAAGGTAGAGGTAAAGGTCTCCCTTGCTGGAAAGCTAGTCATATCTGACTCTAGGTTTCAGTGCTCAACTCTGTTCATAGCCAAAAAGCCAGTGCTGTCTGAGTCTGTAAACATTTCCATGGACTTTTGGCAGGCATGATTAGACACTGGAGTGCACAGAATGCTGTTTACCTTCCCACCGAAGTGGTACCTATTTATCTACTTGCAATTTCTTGCTTTCAAACTGCTAGGCTGGCAGGAGCTGGGACAGCAACAGAAACTCACTCCATTGCACAGCACTCAGGTCTCAAAGTGCTCACCTGCCAACCTTCCGGTCATGAAGTTGAGCATCTTAACCACTAAGCCAACAAAGTCCCTTTGCTTCCGTCTGTAGGGAACCATAATGTAAGCCTTGTTTTAAATTTGGAAATATTATTATGGGGCAGAAGCAAAGAGATCTGTGGAGCCAAAGAAACCAATTTCTCCATCTCTTTTAGGGTTGGTTTTCTCTGGCTGATACTACAGTACTATTTTATTTCTTCCTATAAACCCTGATAGTCTTATAGAAATTATATTTTACATTTTCACATGAGCCATCCAGAAAATTTGGGGTACTGAATGGGGCAAGAGAAACTTTAAATTAAACAAGCAATAATTTAATGTTCTCTCTCCCAAACCCATTTTCCTAAATCATTGAAACCAATGGTTGTTATAGGAAGAGGATAGACAAAAACCAAAGATTCTGAGACTATTCTTTCTCTTTTTAGTGAATTGAGCAATAATAGGAACCCAGATCAGTTCAGTTGGAAGGAAAACACTCTCATTGCTATTGGTAAAGATAAAGGTCATCCTTGGTCGAAAGCCAATCGTATCTGATTCTAGGGTTCAGTGCTCATCTCTGTTTATAGTCAAAGAGACAGCACTGTCTGTGTCTGCAGATGTTTCCATGAAAATGTGGCAGGCATGACTAGACACCAGAGTGCATGGAATGCTGTTACCTTCACACTGAAGTGGTACCTACTTATCTACTTGCAGTTTCTTACTTTCAAACTGCTAGGTTGGCAGGAACTGGGACAGAGACGGTAGCTCACACTGTCATGCAGCACTCAGGCCTCAAACTGCTGACCTGACGACCTTCGTCTTAACCACTAAGCCACCTAGAGCTGTCTAAAATTCTAGAGAAGAAATCAATTGAATGGGACAAATATCCAAGTTTAGGATTGTACTACTGGCTTTTTCCTTATATACATACAATGCCGTCCTATATGTTTCTCTTTTTAAAGGATGCTCCATTGCATTTAATAGGGTTTAGGCACCGATTTACTTGGGAACACCATCACACTGAAATGCACACACAGCCTGTGTCTACAGACTAAAGAGCAAATTCATGCATGCAGTCACTTACTATATGCTGGAAGGGCTGTATGTAGCACTTACACCTCATTTCCCATACAGTTGGGCTCAGGCTAAGGTCCTGGTGTGTCAGGTTAAAACACCAAAGAATCAGGGGATGAGAAAGATATCTTTCTGTCGAAACACACTGTCAGTTAGAGCAGCAGATCCTTCGGTTGATGGACCAATGGCAAAGCTGGGGAAAGTATTCCCAGGTTCCCCCAGAGTGCCTGTGGCCAGTGGCCATCTTGGTTCCAGGATATGGTGAGTGGTAGGCCAAAACAAAGCCCCACACCTTTCCAACCTCCGAAAAGAGCCGTCCATTCTTACAGCCCAAGGCAGATCTCACATCTCTCTATGGAAACACTCTGCATTCAATAACACATTGGAGTAGGAATGTAAACATCCACGCAGCCATCCATCATGACAGGTCTACTGCCCTCACGCATCCAAGCCATTGCTGGATAGCATTTGTGTAAATCCAGTGGTGACAGTGATTGGGGTAATGAAGATTATGACGACAATGATAGTAGTATTCTTTTTTTTAAAAGCTCTCTCTTGGGCAAAGAGGACAATTCGCCCTACCTTCCCTGTGTTCTTCTGCATTTCTTCAGCGAGACCAGTTGTGTTTAAGGCTAGGGTGGTGATACCTGGATGACAGCCACAAGAACAGCAAGATTGAGGTTGAAAAAACAACATAAGTAGTGAATGGTCATAGTGCCAAGAATGACCCTAGTCTCCAAGATTGGATCAGGTTTTCATCCCCTCCTTTCATACAGGAGTTTTTGTCCTGGTTGGGGCAGAAACACCCACTCACATCTTTACTGTGACTTGGACATCCCTTAACTAGGCCTTCAGAACCAAGGCAAGGTTGTGGGTTGTGGGGAGAAAATCACCTCTTTTGGGGTGCTAGCTTTGTCTGGTCCAGCTTCTCTTGCTTTGTGTCCCTGGCAGATCTTCCCCCTCCCCCACTTAAAAATAATCCCTTGTTTGTAGAGGACCTGTTCCCCTCCCCCATCTTCCTTCAGACCCATAAATGATTTGGTTTATTCTATCCCCCCTCTTCCCTGCATTTTTCTCCCTTGCGGGAGGTGGAGGAGGGGAGGGTTGTATAATGAATTGAGCAGTGGGGGGATTTACTTCTGGAGGGTAATTGGTCCCCATTATGGAAATACTGGGGCAGCTGTTAAGGGTGAAGGCTACACAAAGAAGGGGCTAGGATTCCATATTACCATACAAAGAAAGCAAGGGGCATGTTTATGTCCCAATGACACACAACTGACACGCGCAACATATTTTGTTTCTAGCAGGGTCTAGGGAAAGTGGGAGTGTAAAGATCTTTTTTTAAAAAAAGGCTGAATTGGTCCCCTTCTCTTCTAACATTTGAATCAATGGTAAGGTTCTGATTCTTCAAGGGGAAGACATATTGGTTATAAAATAAGCACAACTAATGCTCCAGGTGTCAACAATAACAATAACAAACTCAAAGTGATGGAAGTGACAGCCTTATACAATGCTTATGTCAATGTGCAGAACTCTTGGGTATAATATCTTTCTATCTATCTATCTGTCTGTCTGTCTGTCTGTCTGTCTGTCTGTCTATCTATCTATCTATCTATTTATGCATTCGTAAAAGGCAATTACATAAATACCATTTATGGTTCAGAATGGTAATCCTATGGGAATGTATAATTTATTTTGCAATCACATTTGAATTTTATAAATTCTATCATTTATATTTTAACCACCCTTGCCATTAAAACTAAGGAGGTTTATCACTGCAGTATGAGGTAAATCCCATCCTCCTTTAGCAACGGCAATTACACACATGTACACAGACGTACACACAAGTACACACACACATACACCCCCACCCACCTCCATTATTATTATTATTATTATTATTATTATTATTATTATTATTATTATTATTATTATTATTATTATTATTATTATTATTATTATTATTAATAATAATAATAATAATAATAATAATAATAATAATAATAATAATAATAATAATAATAATAATAATAATAATAATAATAATAATAATATAGCCACCCCAATTGACATGTGACTCTGGGCAGCATACATAAAAATCCCCAACATTTAAAACTATAGAGACCCTTAATATTCCTAAAAACAATGGAAGAAAAAATAGCCAATATGCACAATCCAGGTGCAGTTAAGCCCTTTAAACTCCCATTGATTTCAGTTCCAGTGATTTAAGGATATGCTTAACTCTCTTGCTTAAACCAAAGGAATCTAAAGTGCCTACCTTTGGTTGGAACCTAGCTCTGAACTCTAATGGCCATCTATGGGCTAGATCTAGATGCTAATGTAAAATGGAGCAGAGCGATGGACTTCAGAAAAACTGGAGTAAGCCTTGATTTACCAAAGTCCCGTTGATTCCATGGGTCTTCCCTAGCTGGGACTGAAAATTGGATTCAATTCTACTTTAGTTACAAAATTTCTGTATACAAAGAATTAAAATAGATGTACAGTATACACCTGTCTATCTTGAATATAAATTCACCCTTGGGGTAGTGACATGCTGTCAACATGCTTCTGACTTCAGGGCCATCCTAATGTGGATGTTTTAGGAGTGGCTTGACCATTGTCCAACCCCTGTGTCTTTCAGTGGTTGAGCTGGGCTTTCCAGCTAGGTTTTCCTGAGTCTTAATCTGTGAATTTATCCACCACGCTGCAATGGCTCTCATCTGTCCCCATATTCTTGAGTGCAGTTATTCCTGGCCTGTTTCCATTCCTCATAAAATCTGCCACATGTTTGTCATATTTTTTCCAGCTGACATCGTAACATCCAGTTACCCATGGAGTCAACACACACACCCCTCCAAATCCTATGAGATTTCCTTCCAAGTAGACAGAAATGAGATTACTACCACAATGTGCCACACAATTGAAGCTTGCGGTGGTGGGGATGGAATTTGCCTTTTTGGTGAGTTCATTCTGCAGTTCCTTTTGCATGATGACCTAGTGTGAAAAAGATTAGCCAGCAACACACATTTGCCATTACCAGGGTATTATGCCCAATTGTGGTTCAAGAATACCATAATCTTTGAGGAGGTGGACAACATGGAATGAAAGAAGAATGAAAAGGATGGGCTTGGCTGCTCTCTTTCCATGGAAAGGAAATGTAGACAGGATCCAACCTGCACCCCCGCCCATCCACACACCAAGGCAGCTGTCAGTGGGAGGTGCAAAGCTGATGCACAGGAGTAAAGGACCCTGGGCCAGGATCCGACAACCCCTTCTCACCACTGGAAATTTAAGCCTGCATCAAATCCCAATTTGGGGATGAGAGATGAAAGAAGGAGGCAAAAAGAGGGCTGGGGTCCTGTGGAGACTTACCTGAGGGGTGGTGGAGGGGAGGCGCCCCCAGAGTTTTGGGGTCCCACAAAACAGGCAGTTTCCTTCCGATTAAGCACCCTTTAGGCTGGGGTTTCTGCAATCTGGAGGCTCAAAGGGTGCTGCCACGGGGTCTCATCCACACAGAACCATTACAGACACGGGTGGGTCTTCCCCCCCCTCTCCCTGGCCTCCCCCTCCCCTCCCCCTCCTCTTCCTCTCCTGCTTGAAGGTTTTCCAGCCTCGTTCTTAGCATTCACCGCGTGCCTTAATTGTCTGGACATTTAAATCAAGGTCCGCTGTGAACACGCAGAGTGGGGCCTGCGTGATTCCACCGGTCCCGATCCTGGCCCTCCTGACCTTACTCTACAAGAGACGCAAGGCTGGTGGGGGAAGGAGAGGAAAGGTTGTCAGGTCAGCTGATCTTCTATCTCCCCCCTTTCTGATCTCCCCCACCCTAGCATCACAACCCCCCTCAAAACAATAGATTTGGGAGGGGTGAGAGGGAGGGGGAAGGAGGCGATGCTGTCTTTGTTCTTGCCCGACCAGTGCTGCGCAGGTTTCATCATCATCATCATCATCATCATCATCATCATCATCATCTTCTTCTTCTTCTTCTTCTTCTTCTTCTTCTTCTTCTTCTTCTTCTTCTTCTTCTTCTTCTTCTTCTTCCTGTTTCTTCCCCCCCCCTTCCATAACTGCTGAGAATGCTTAGCCAGCCAGCCAGCCCGAAGGAGGGGGGATGTTAGTGGGGTGGGGTGGGTGGGGGGTAGAGAGAGAAAGATAGAGTGGGGGGGGAAAGAAAAGGAGAGCTCCCAGGATGGATTGACCTCCATGGGAGGGGGGGTAGGTGATGCCAGGCATGCCCTTACCTCCCCCGCCAAGGACATCCGCTCGCATATCAGCTTCTTCCTCCTCCTCCTCCTCTTGGCCTTCTTTTCTATCCCCCCCCGTTTCCCCCTCCCCCGCAGCTCTGCCAAACTGGTCCTGATGCTGCGACGCATGCAGGGATGCTTCCTTCCTTGGGAAGATGCTCCTTGCCTGGGAAGGATGCTCCGCAAGATGAGGCCAAGGCCAGGGCGGAAGGCGACCAGGGCTTTTTTTTTTTTTTTTTTTGGGGGGGGGGAGGGGGGTTAAAGAGGAGGGGGCAAGTGAGCTGGAGGAGGGGGTCTTGGTCCCTCTGCGGGGCTCTTGCAGCCCTGGAAAGCGACGGTCCCAAGTGTCTCCTCCCATCCCCATCGCAAGCACACACAAAAAGGCCACGCGGGGGGTGGGGGCGGGGGCGGGGGCGGGGGCGGGCGAGGGACGGATCGGGGAGCCCATCTGGCTGGCGCTGGGCTTTGTCAAGCCTCGAGCACGCTGAGATGCTAATGACCTAGATAGCTCATGCAAAATGCAGCAGCAGAAGGAAGGGGGGGGGGGAGGGAGGGGAAAAGAGATCAGCCCTCGTCCTCGCCTCCTTCTAAGCCATCATCCTCTTCCACACACACCCTCCGAGTCCTTCCTAAGAGGAGAGGGTGCCATCCGTCCCCGTCCCCCCCCCAAAGGTCTGCCCCAAATTGGGGCTTCCCCAAGGGAAGAGGAGAGGGGGGGGTTCCTTCCCTATCCCTGGTGGAAAGGAGTCTACAATCCCCCCCCCTTGCATTGCCTTGTCTGCATTGCGTGAATCTCCCCCCCCCCCCCGCGACGCCAAGGCTAGACGCGCCCACCCCCTCCACCAAAGGGGTGAGGTGAGGGTCCCATCGCCCCCCCCCCCAAAAAAAAACCCCGCAATGCCACCGCCGTCCCCACCTGGGAGCCGCTCCGCTCGGGTTCCGCAACGCCGCCAGGCAGGCAAAGCCCAAACGGAGCGCTCGTGCTCGGTCCTGCGCGCCCGCGCGCCCGCCTAGGCACGCCAGCACAGACGGACACACGCACACACCCAATCTCTGCCTCCCCCCCCCCCGCGACCCACTTGACGTCCAGATGGTCCCTTTGGGTCCTCCTCTCGCCTAAGGAGGGAAGCAGGGAGGACTCCCAGAGACCCCCTTTCCCAAGACCTCATCCACCCCCCCAAAAAAAAAAAAACACCCCAAATGCTCGAAATTATCTCCAAAGACGGCAGCCCCTCCCCCACTCCCAAACCTTCAAGCGATGCTCCTCTGGGGCGGGGGGAGTGAAATCCCCCACCATCCTTTCCCCGAGAGCACCATGGTGGTAGACTGCCCCTAGGCATGGAGGTTCGCCAGACCTCGCCTTCGGAACCCGAGCCCGTCCTTCTCCTTGGAAGGAAGCTCAGAGAATCGGGCTGCGACCTCCAGGCTCTTTCCAGTGGGGCTGCGGGGGGGGGGAGTCTATTTGTAAGGGGGGGGAACCTCATCCCTGGGGAGGGGAGAAGAGGGGGAGGAAATGCTGCAAAGAGGAGGGAGGGGAGAAGGAGGAAGGCCAGGTCTTCTCTATTGCTGGGGGGGGGGGGAGACAAGGAAAAAAAAGAGAAAAAGGAAACAATGACACCCAGGCCAGCATCCAACAGGCAGGTCTCACCCCAGGGGTCCATGGGGCCCAATAGCCCCTGGAGAAGCGCTCCAAGTTCTCCTTCAGGGATGATGGTCCTGCCAAGGATGAAGCGGGCAAAGGAGGAGAAGGCAGGAGAAGGAAGGAAGGAAGGATGGAGAGAAGAAGGAAGGAAGGAAAGAAGAGAAGGAGGGAAGAGAAAAGAAGAAAGGAAGGAAGAAGAGGAAGTGGCGGGATGGCTCTTTCCCTTTGGCTTGCCTTTCTTTTTTTTTGGCTGGCTGTGAAATCCCTCAGGTTCTGCAGATGCAACTCCAGTTGGAGACCCCAGAAGCTCCATCCTAGAACTGGATGTTGTGAGGTGGGGGGGGGGGAGGAAGGAAAAGGAGGAGGGAGAAAGGAGGTTGCAGCAGCTCACTTAGGGGAGGGAAAGACAAAGGGGGGGGCCTCTTCCTTTCAAGAAGGCGCAGACCTTGCCTTGACTCTTGTCCGCTCATCCATCCTTCTTCCTGGGAGCTGGTCAGCAGCTTTGCTTCTCCTCTTCTCCCTCCACATCCCCATCTAGGGTGAAGGGATTACTCAGTCTCCAGCAGGAAGGGAAAAAGCCCCACCCACCCAACAGCCCATCATCCCCACCGGTGCATCTGCTACCCGCCTGCCCTGAAAGCAGAGATCTCAGTTAATCCCTTCTGAAGCAGAGCCTTTTCACCAGGCATCAGGCACTCCCTTCGCTGCTCTCTCTCTCTCTCTTCGGCACAACCCCCCCCTCCCCAGCCCAGGGCATTTCTCCTCTGCTCAAGGTCTTGGAGGTACCCTTCCATTATCCTCTCATTGTGTTGTGAAGGGGGTGGGATTGGGGAAAGAAAGCCAGAAGGAAGGGGAAACCTAGGAAAGGTAGTGTAGAGATACAGAATCCGGCTCATTTGCTGGTCTGCTGATGCACCGATGCGGACTTGAGTTTAGCCAAAGACAAAGCCAAGAATATGGCTTTGTTTGGACAGTCCAGGGTTTGATGGGTACACAAAAGAAGAATAACCTAGGAAAGACCGGAGCACACACCACTGCTGGGGCCCAGATCTTTGGGGTGGTGGTGGTGGTGTTCAGAGCAAATTGAAGCCCCTTCCATCACCACCCCAAAAAAATCTCATTGAAAGACCATCCTGGAGATGTGTGCACACCCTATGCATCTTTCCGTTCCACCCCCTGCCTCCCCCTCTGACAAGCATTCTCACTGAGAAAGACTCCCCCACCCCCAGAAATGTCTGTGGAGGACAATGTGTTCCCCTGTAGCATATCAGTGGATCTCTTCCAGAGGAGAATTTGGTGAGGCAGAGAGGACATCACCTTGACCAGAAAGGTCGCCTGGAGGTCCCCCTTTTCACAGCCCTGGGGAGAAAGGACAGAGTCCATTTGGTCTCAGCTGGGAACCACACAGAATGGCTGATGGACTGCTCTTGTGCTGAATGCCCTCACCCAACTCATGTGGTCCCCATTGTGCACAAATCTTGCTGCCCACCCCTGGGTCGCCCTGGTGAGGAGTGTGGTATAGAAATATAAATAAATAAATAAATATCTTCTCCCTTGCTTTTGGCCTTCACCAAATGCCACCCAGGATGGATCTCAACACACATTGCTTTATTTGGGATATTAGCAAAAGTAGATGCATGCAATGGACAGAGAGGGAGGGACCTCTTTACAAAACAAGGTACCCACATCATTTGTGGGGTTTCAGTTGCATCCTCTGCATCACATTTGGTGTGGCATGTTTTGATTCTCATTTCCCTTTCCAGCCTGTCTCTTGGGAAAGGGACATAATGTGGAATAACATTGTGTGTGCAATGGCTATCAAAGGAGACTATGGATACAGGTATACATCATAGAGAGAGAGAGAGAGAGCCCATTTCCCCTGCAGTGCTTTAGCTATGGTGGATATTAAACAAACCCTAGCAAAAAACCCAAACCTGTTATGAGATGCACAGGCAGAAACAGGGATGGATTGTGGGGGGGGGGGGACATAGCAGGCTCCATCATGCATGGAGGGGACATCAGGATTCTTGATTTAGGGTCAGCTGCAGATCCACCTTCCTTGCATCGCCCTATATATGGAATTAATTTGCATTGGTGCCTGCACATGTCAGAGTGTGTCAAACCGATGCAAGTGGCATCAGCTCGACTGCAGTTGATGGTGAAATTGGGAGCAGACATTCGGAGGAGGAGGAACAGGGTGTGCGGGGGGGGGGAGATAGAGGGAATGTTACTAAGCTAGAGAAGGAGTGGCCATTTTCACCGCTGACATCACTGCAGAAGAGTGGAACTGACAGCAGTTGAAACTGCAGCAGGCAGGATGCTGCAGTGGCTAGGATGATTGTAAAAAAACACAACACACCACCACCACCACCACACATCCCTGTTTTTTTCTCTCCCTGCTAGGCTCCTCCAGTGAGAACTGTCAGAGAAAGGAGAATGATTTCCCCTCTTGACACCTCCCCACTCCGTGACATGCTCCTACACGCAGCAGCTAATGCACCCTGCCTCATCCAAGGTGAGTTTGAAGGAGAAGAGGAAGGTTCACTGTGGTCTTTCCCCAATCTCGTGGGAGAAAGAAGCAGGAAGCAGTGGAAATAGTAATAGGCATCACACTTGAAGAACCATGCAAACAAACTAGAACAGGTACAGAGAAGGAATGGAAACCAAGCCATATGAAGAAAGACTGGAGGAACCGGGCATGTTTAGCCTTGAGAAAAGGAGGCTGAGAGGAGAGATGATGATAGAAAGATGGTCATAAAGCAGAAGAGAAGGATCTGTTCTCCATCATCCCCAAATGTAGGATGCGTAATAACAGACTGAAACTACAAGAAGCCAGCTATAGGCTGAATATCATGAAAAATCTCTAAACCATTAGAGCAGTAAACCAGTGTAACCCACTGCCTTGAGATGTGGTGAGCGCTCCAGTGCTGGAAGCATTCAAGAGAGGACTGAAAAACAACCATTTATCAGATCTGCTTTGCTTCAGATTTCTGTATTGACCCTTCCAACTCACATATTCTATGATTCTATGAAAAGCCACAGGTGCAAAGAAACCACACAGAAGACCAGTGAGAGGCATGTCATGGTGGTGGTGAAGTCTAAAAGAAGAAGCATGTTTGTCCCAGAGGATGGAAGAATGAAGAAAAAGAGCCCTGGGAGATGGGTCACGTGGACTCATTCTTCTGGAATATCATAAAGGGACATGAGCCAAGCACAGGGGCCCTTTTGCATTCCCCTTCCCATGGAAAAGCAGTAATGGGACTAAGGTCAGGAGAAGTAAGCCTGGCTTGCTGAACCTGCTGTTCTTCAGATGGGTTGAACTACAACTTCCATCAACCCAAGACATCATGATATGGATGCTGGCAAAGATAGTACAATACATTTCAAGTACTGTACAGTACATCACATTCAGGAAGGATGGGTTAAACCACAGGAGGAATGAATTACCGGAGATATTTGGCCTTGGGTCCACTCCATGAGATTTGAAGGTGTCTTTTGGGAATAGGGATGGCCCATTTTGGCGGTAACAACCAAAATACATTGGAAGTACAAGAGAAGGGGACCTTTTGGAAATACTGAATGTCTTTTGTGATGGGGTGTATGCTCCATTTTTGAGTCCCTGCTTTGAACGTGTGAAGGTTGCTCAAATCAGTTAGAACATTGTAGCTCAAGCAGTTAACTCTTTTCTCCAGCATTGACGCTGGAAATGCTGAGAGCAAAATTTCAGGACCAAGGAGAGCACCCCAGAAACTCAAAAATGCCTCTCTGTTGGTGAAATTCTATGAAAGACTATACTGTACTGTATATCCATGATGGTGAACCTTGGCACTCCAGCTGCTCTTTGACTTCAATTACCAGAAGCTTAAGTCAGCACTCCTGTTGATCAGGGCTTCTGGGAATTGAAGTTCAAGAACAGCTGGAATGCCAAGGTTCACCATCACTGCTATATATACATTCAGAGAGTAAACAAAACAGAAAGACAAAAATGTTGTGGCATTTTAAAGACTAACTGCAGTATTTTAATGTTAGCTTTCGTGGATCAAGTCCACTCCCTGTGAATCAACACTAATGGGTTTACTGAGCAGTGTTGATTCACAGGGAGTGGACTTGATCCACGAAAGCTAACATTAAAATACAGCATATCAGAGAGGAAACAAAACAAAAAGACCAAAAAATGCTGTGGCACCAAAAGAGAAGCAGCTGTATTTTAATGTGAGTTTTCATGGGTCAATTCCACTCCATCAGTCATAAGAGTGAGACTTCATGGCATCACTTTATATATGTTTTATGAACCAGATGAGAGAGACTAGGCACACATTTCCCACCCCATTTCAGGAGTGAAGGGTCCTCCTCCTGTAGTCAAATATGCTTGTCAAAACAATATATCTCCACCTATCCACCCATCTATTTACCCATCCAACTTAACCTCATTAGACACTTAATTTCCAAATTATTCTGATAAGACACACAATGTTAAACATACAGTAGATTTTGAAATATCTTTTATACCAACCATGACAGAAGTGGAGGAGCAAACCATGAGCAGAAGTGAAAAAAGAACAAGCCAGTTAAGTATAAATATTGGCAGCTGTGATGGGTGTCCCTGGAATTGTTCATAACCGGAGTGAAGAGGATCGATGATACCCTCCCCATTTCCTGTCTGTGCTTCTCCCCTGTCTTTGCTTGCTTGCTTGACCTTGGATGACTCTGTTAGGACTTCAACTCCACCACAGGGATTCTCTGGACTACAATGCACTGGTCAAAGGAGAAAGCTCTGGAAAGTGTGGTCTACCTACCATGGTGTCTTCACTGTAGACAAAGATCACAGGACTTTGTGTGATTACATAAAGTGTAATCAGGAATTGGTTTGTCAATTGGCAAACTGAACAAATATTGTTCAGCTTATCTGTTCCCATAGCTCAAGTCTTGCGGCTGCAGGAATGCTTAGATCAGGAGTGCCCAAACTATGGCCCGAGCCCCGGATGTGGCCTTGATGCCAATTCATCCGGCCCATGAAGCCCTCATTGCTCTTGGAAGTGGAAGTAAAATGTGCCCATATGGCCTCATTTTACTTCCACTTCCAGGAGCAATGAGGCCTTCGTGGGCCGGATGAATTGGCTTTGGGGGCCACATCCAGCCACTGGGCCATAGTGACCAGCTCCCTGAACCACGTGACCAACCCACAGCCTGAAAAGTTTGGACGCCCCTGGCTTAGATGCTCTCTGAAGTAACTTCTGTCTCTTTATCTAAGCCAGGGTGCCCAAACTTTTTGTGCTGTGGGCTTGACCACACCCCTGGGACAGCTGAGTGGGCCTAACCAAACCCTCAGAAGCAGAAGTGGGTGCATTTATTTATTTATTTATTATTTTACAGGCTTATATGCCGCCCTCCTCAAAGAGACCCAGGGCAGCTAACAAAAGTTAAAAGAGACATAAAAACACAATGTAAAATCCAGTTAAAATTAATATTAAAATATTAAAACTAAGCAGGTTAAAGATTAAAAAATTCATACATTGAGAGAGGGAGGAGTCAGATGAGCCAACAAGCCGATGACCCAGACCCTATACCTGTCCTGCCAGCCAGGTCTTAACCCCATTCCTAAAAGGCAGCAACGCCGACTGGAGACATAGCTCAATTGGCAGGAGGTTCCATAGGGTCGGGGCCAACACAGAGAAGGCCCTCCTCCTAGTGCTAGAGAGGTGTGCCTCTCTAGTCGATGGTACAACCAGAGAGCTTCTCCGGTCCGCTCTGGTGGGATGGGCAGATGTTCTTAGGGTGATGCGGTCTCTTAGGTATCCTGGCCCACTACCATATAGGGCTTTAAAGGCCGTCCCACGCAAAGGCCCCTCCCTTCCAGTTCCAGAGCCCCAGTCTCTTTACGGAAACTTTAGCCCTTGTAAGCTCTATGGGAGAGCCGGTCTGCATTAACAGAACTCTTACTATGCTCAGGCAACGAAGCAAACAAGGGAAGTCTGGTAGCTAGGCCTTGTGTGTGTGGTGTCAGTATCTGTTAAGGAATGAGACGATCTTCAAGCAAAAACAGTAGCTTTATTGTAGTAGTTGGTTTCTTAAAGGTTTCTTAAAGGATAATCCAGATAAGCATGAATAAGTTCAGTAAACATATAGTCAGTCCAAAAACAGTCCAATCACTCTAGGTGATCATTTTGAAGAAGCAAAAAGGCATAGTCCCACAGGCAAGGATGTTAACCCATAGACATCCAAAAACGAACTCTTTCTGCTCTCCCCAAGATGGGGATTCTGCAGTCAGGTGGGGTACCTTTTAACCAATCAGGGAACAGAGAAAACTTTCTCATAACAAGAGAAGAAGTTTACACACGTGAAGGGAGAGTGCTCTCTAATAGCCAAAACATGGGAACTCAGATAAGAGTACTGGGAACACTGAACTGAAAACAAGCTGTCTTGTGACACGTAGTCTTGTGAGACAGAGAGGGAAGGATTTTTGAGGCCTAGTTTAAACCAGGTCCTCTCCAAGCTTTGAGAACGTTAGAAAAGATGTCGTTTCATGACAACCAGCACCTAGAATTGCACCCAGAGCAGTGGTGGGATGTCAAAAATTTTACTACCCCACCGTGATTTCATCACAGTTTGGGTGGAGCTAATGTCATGATGTCACGACATGGATGGAGCCAACATCATGATGTCATGATGTGGGTGGGGCCAAAGAAAGAATAAAAAAATTTAAAAATTAAAAATAAACACACACACACCTCAACCACCCACAACACAAACCAGTAAATAAATTAAAGAAAGAAATAAAATACACCCATGCACCCACCCCAAACACAAATCAAACAGAGTTTTTAAACCAGAGCTTAAAGCTTATTCGGCTAATCTTTCTCACACTAGGTCAGATGGAATGAACTAAAGAATGAACTCACCATGAGATGGTTTCATTTTGGCACTCTTCAACAATTAAAGAAGTTAGGTGCTAAGTCTTTGCCTAACCAGTTCTCTAGGATAATATACCTTAATGTAAATGTAAAACAGCTGTACCTCCTTAAGGGTTCTCCAATTGGAAGAGCAATTGGAACAGCACAGGTGTAGCTTATTGATGAGGTAACTCCAAGACTTTGCTTAAAAACTCCAAGCCAGGCCTGCCAGCCACCAGGCCTTTTTAGGAACTGTGGTAGTACGTCAATATAGGTAAAGGTATTAAATACATACTAAAATACACACAGACACACCACATCCAAAGGTGAGTGATTTACCCTGGGAAGTAGGCTATAGGGAGCTTCAGGCTAGCAGCTTCTCTTCCTCCTCCCCACTTGGGAGGACAGCAAGGAGGCCATGCATACGCGCCAAGCACTGTAGGCGTGCATGCACAGCTAGTGCTTGGTGCGCATGCGCAGTGGGGGAACCAGTGAAAAGGTAAGCCCCAAATGTGGTTCCCCCAAAAAAGCTGCTACCGGTTCTCCAGGACACTGGGGAAAGTTACTACCGGTTCTGGCGAACTGGTGAGAACCTGTTACATCCCATCACTGACCCAGAGGCATACTGGCAACCAGTGCAGCTCCTTGAGCAACGGTGAGGCACGAGCATAACACCTGCACCCCATAACAACCCAAGCAGCCACATTCTGGACCAGCTGCAGCCTCCGAATGGTCACCAAGGGCAGCCCCATGTAGAGCGCATTACAGTAATCAAGTCTGGAGGTGACCAAAGCATGTGTGACCATGAGCAAGGCGTCCCGGTCTAGGAGCGGACGCAACTGGCGTATTACACGGAGTTGTGCAAAAGCTCTCCTAGCCACGACTGCCACCTGCTCTTCGAGCAGTAGTCATGAGTCCAAGAGGACTCCCAGATTATGCACCGGGTCTGTTTGGGGCAGAACTGCCTCATCCAGAACCAAAGATAGTAGCTCCCGAGATAACACAGGGCCCCCAACCCACAACCACTCAGTCTTGTCAGGATTCAGCTATAGCCCGTTCTCCCCCATCCAGACCCTCACAGCCTCCAGGCACCTGGAAAGGACTTCTACTGCATCACTTGGATATCCATGGGCCAAGATATACAGTTGAGTATCATCTGTGTATTGATAATACAGTACCTCACCCGGTGGGAACGGATGATCTCACAAAGTGGTTTCATGTAGATGTTGAATAGGAGAGGTGAGAGCCCTGAGCCCTGAGGCACCCCATATTGGAGCAGCCTAGGGCTGGATTTCTCACTCTCCAACCACACCGACTGGGTCAGGTCCTTCAGAAATGAGGAAAACCAGGACCAAACAGTGCCCTGGATCCCCAATCCTCGGAGCCTTCCCAGAAGGATACCATGGTCGACGGTATTGAAATCCACTGAGAGGTCAAGAAGAGCCAGGACAGATGGATGTCCACCATCCCGCTCTCTCCAGAGATCATCCACCAGTGCGACCAATGCAGTTTCCGTACCATATCCGGGCCTGAATCCTGACTTTAAAGGGTCCAGATAATCCGCTTCATCCAGGATCTCCTGTAACTTCCATGCCACTACCTTCACCAAAACCTAACTCAGGAATGGAAGGTTGGAGACAGGCCAGTAGTTGGTCATAACCGCGGGGTCGAAGGATGGCTTCTTTAGGAGGGGGCGCACCAAGGAATATTTTAAGCTAGCAGGGAAACCCCTCTCCCGAAGTGAGGAGTTAATAATGGCCTCGACCCAACCACCTGTCACTGCCCTGGCAGATTTTACCAGCCAGGCGGGGTATGGATCTAATACACATGCAGTGGCACGTACAGATCCCAGGAGCCTGTCCACTTCCTCAGGGACAACTGGATCAAACCGATCCCAGATAACATGACCAGACTGCACTTTGGACAACCCCAAATCTAACATTTCCATGCTGGGGCCCAACCTTGACTGAATCTGAGTGATTTTCTCTGCTAGATAATCAGCAAAGGCCTCGGCTGACCCTTGCCAACTGGGGCCAGACCCCCCTCTTCTGAGGAGGGACCTGGTCACTCGGAACAGAGTCGCTGGGTGATTATCTGCAGAGGCAATGAGGGAGGTGAAATATTAACATTTCACCACCCCCATTGCCATCTGATAGGCCTTAATAGCAGCTCTAGCAAGTGTTCGGTCGGACTCACTCCAAGTCTTTACCCAGCGGCACTCTCGGTGTCTCTTAGCCCATTTAAGCACCCTCAAATCCTCTGTAAACCATGGGGAAGAGTGCTGCCTATGAGCATGGAGAGGCCATAGTGGCGTGATTACGTCCAAGGCCGCTGTTGCTTCCTTTTACCAAAGGTCAACAAGCGTTTCAGGCAAATCATTTTGCTGATCCAGAGGGAAAAACCCCCAGTTGCCTTTGGAATCCATCTGGATCCATCAGTCACTGGGGGCGGACCAATTGAATAGGCCCTACCTCCCTGTGGTGAAGCCCCATCCCCAGAAAGTCCAGAGTCACCAGATAGTGATCTGACCATGGCACAGGTGTAATATCTAATTTCTGTTAAATTCAGATCACTCTGCCACTGCTCCGACAAGAAAACTAAATCAGGGGTGTGGCCACTGCTCCTGGTTGGGCCCTGAATTACCTGAGTCAGGCCCATAGCTGCCATGGAAACCATGAACTCCCAAGCTGCCATGGAGCCGACCCCCAATGAAGGCAAATTGAAGTCCCCCCAGAACCATAAGTCTGGGGAACTCCAACGCCAACATGGTGAAGGCCTCAAGCAGCTCAGGCAGGGAATCTGCTACCTTGCAGGGAGGCAGGTACAGGAGCAAGATTCCCAACTGACCCTTAGGGCCCACGCGCAGGAGCAGGGCCTCACAGCCTGGAACTTGGGGAGTTGGGGCTATGGTGACTCCCAGAGACTCCCTGGCTGCAATGGTGATGCCACCGCCCCTCCCATCACCCCTAGGCTGGTGCCAAATACCAAACCTGGCTGGACATAATTCTGAGAGGGGAACCCCATCCTCTGGTGCCAGCCAGGTTTCAGTGATGCATGCCAGGTCAGCCCACTCCCCCAGAATAGAATCTAAAATCAGGGGGGCCTTATTGCAGACTGACTGGCATTCATCAGCAGCAGCCTAAGGGAGGAAGCTCTCTGGATCAGCTGCACAGGAACCAGAGGTGTAGCATTTGCATATCTTTGGGTGCATCCGCATCCACTTCTGGGTGCAGCACAAGTGGGTTTGCACATGTGTGGGCATGGCCGCATCTGCATCTACTTCTGGATGCAGCATAGGTGCCTTTACACATGCATGAACACATTTGCATCCACTTCCGGGTGCAGCATGGGCACATTTGTACATGTATATCCACATCCACATCTGGGCACAACGCGGACAGTGGTAGGTCACATGGAATGGGTCTGCAGGCCGGGTTCAGCCCATTGGCCATAGTTTGGGCACCCCTAGTCTAAGCAGCCAACTCTAAAATCAGTTTGAGGAAAAATATCATCAGGAAATTGACAAGCTATACTGTACATGAAGAGCTCAACCATATATCAAATTTGGCTCTGAGCATCTCTGGGACAGAGTATGTTGCTCCAGTATGGAGCACATCTGCACATGTGAAACAAATTGACACAGCTGTTAATGAAACAAAACCGTGACCTTTGGTTTGACCAGGGTTGTGAATGATAGAACCTTAGGGAGGTAATTCATTCTTAAAGTTGCCATAAGTCAGAACTTGAAGCAAGATGACATCGCTGTTAACGATACAATGTGTAGTATGATAGGATGCCTCAAACTTACATGAGTTGAGAAAATATACCCTCTTGTTGGTATAACTCCAGTTAAAATAAGGAAAGAAGTAGCAGCAAACATTGAGAGAACTAAACAAAAGAAGAACCCTCGACATCCTCTGAATGGATATGAACCTCAAGTCTGCTGACCCAGATTCAGGAAGAGTTTTATGGCAAGGACAGACACTTTTCAGGGTATGCAAGAGCAAAACCAAATTAGAAGGTGGAAGAAGGAACTCATTGGACAAGGAATAACTTTAAAGGAGGAGATGGCTGAGAAACTGAACCTCTGGTGCATCACTTTGGAGGACTCTGAGTAGTCTGAAAGTCAGAGTGCCTAAATGCAAGACCAACATGCTCAAGTGGGGGCTGCTGGTGGACTACAACAAAGCCAAGAAGATGGCTTCATTTTGGCAGTTTAAAGCTTGACCAGGTGATGAAAGAAGAAGAAAAAATATCGATGCAACCTTAGATTGACTCAACAGAGAGAAACAAAAGTCATTTCTAGCTGGTTTGGACCATCAGTGATGGTGTACCTATGGCACGTGTACCAGAGATGGCACTCGGAGCCCCCTCTGTGGGCACCCATGCAGTCACCCAGGCATAGAGTTCACCCTGCCCCTCTGCCCGGCAGCCCAATGGGAGTGCTTTCTCCCTCCCCCAGCACAGAGTTCACCCGCTCCTCTGCTCAGCAGCCCAATGGGAATGCTCCCTACCTACCCCAGCACAGAGTTAGCCCTGCCCCTCTGCCCAGCAGCCCAATGGAAGAATTTCCTTCCTCCCCTGTTGCTATGTTGGCACTTTGCAATAAGTGGGTTTTGGGTTGCAATTTGGGCACTTGGTCTCTAAAGGTTCACCATCACTCTCCCAGTTGTTCAGATCAGTGAGTGATCTCTGAGTGATCTCAGAGATATCTAGAAGGGTTCTTCTATCTAGGACAATGGAGTAACCCCATGGAGGAAGAACCCTTCTAGATATCTCTGCATATTGATCTCGTCTTTCCCTTTACTGACCTTGGGAAGAAGCATTTTGCTACTTGATTTGTAGAGAAGAGTTAAATTGGACTTACCAATTATTAACAAATGCACCGTAAGAACATAAGAATAGGAACCTTGCTGGATTAGACCAAAGACCTACCTAGCCCAACAATCTGTTCACTCTTAGAGGTCAACTGATTGCCTTTGGGAAACCTGCTGGCAGGGGATTTTATTACAACCTCTGCCTTGTGTTCAGGTAGAGGCTGTGCAGAAGTCTGCTGTCTTGAACATTGGAGGTGGTTTGTATCTGTCCTGATTACTAGCCTTTGATGGTCCTGATCTCCAGGTTACCTTGACAAATCCCTTCTGGTCCAGAGCTCCCTCCTTTGGTTTCATCTGAGCATGGTTTTCCTTTGTAGCTTCAATCTTTCATGTTCCCCACTGACTTTCACTGTTAGGCCTCAAGACCAGAGGCAGTAATGTCTCTGTGCTGATTTTCTGAACAAAAGGTGTAATGCATACCTAGTGATGGCCAACCTTGGCACTCCAGAAGTTCTTGAACTTCAATTCCCAGAAGCCCTGATCAGCAGGTGTGTTGAATTGGGCTTCTGGGAATTGAAGTCCAAGAACACCTGGAGTGCCAAGGTTGGCCACCACTGCTCTAGGAGGAACTTACACCTCTCCTTGCAGGACCACAGCTATTACTGTAGCATTCTGTTTCATTTTGTTCATGAGTAGAAGTGCTGGTCTGTGAAAGTTAATTTTCCCCTCATTTTAAATGGCAAATAAATTCTAGCAATAAATAGTAGACAGCATATAAATAGACCTAGATATCAGAAAGCTCTGGCCATAATTCATTTTCCAGCCTGACAAACCTCTCATTGATTTGTTGTGAGTTTAGATCAATGAATCATCTGCGCAGTCATAGTTTTGCAGTCTTTCAGTGGCACTTGTTGGTTAACAATGGAAACCAAAATGAAATGAAAGAAGAGGGCACTCCTTGTTTGTTTGTGAACTAAGTTGTGAGTTTCTAACAAAATAAGTACAATAGAACAGACCCCTAAGTTCTAAGATAGTTGTGTTTGGTTTTGTAAAAAATTAAGTGTGCAGTCTTTGAGGCTTGAGACCATGAAAATATTGCCTGCTGAAAAGTCTCAAAAGGCACCAAAGAGGGGGCTGAACAAAGTTCCAAGTCTCCAGGACACAGAAAACCAGGGTTGTTAAGATATATATATATATATTCAACACCATGGACAGCTCTCTATCAAGCAAGATGTCTAGCTTGAGCTCTACTTCATCTTTATAGTTCTTATGCCATATGCATGCATTCAGAACCTGAACAATGATAATTTTTCCCAATCACAACAGCCAGAATCAATAGTCAGAACAGCTTCAAGATGGTGAAAGAATCCGAGAACCAATGTTCTAAAAAGCAGCTTTTTCAGGTTCTGTCAGAGTAGCTCCTGAGACGATTGAGAACATCCAGTACTTTATAGAGGATGTTTAAAGAGTTCATGGCCCAGGTCATATGTGAACTGGAAATTTCCTGGCTCATAGCTCATTCTCTTGGCCACTATGCAACGCCCAATCATTTGGCAGAGAGGTCATATAATCATCACCTGCTCCGAGTAAAATACTAACAGTTAATTCCTTAAACTGCTGGGTTAAATCCATCACCACAATCTGCTTCTTAGAAGGCTGTTAACCTTAAATTCCCCCATTCCCCACTCTTCACATATGTCTCTGTAAGCTATTTCTGTTGAAGAGCTTATCAGGAAAACCTATGCCATCTAAAAGCAAGGCAGGTAATTGCTATAAGCAAAGCAAGCAAATCGCTAAACTGGTTTTTTCCCCAACTAGAAAATACTTTGCATAAAGGAGGAGATAATTTTTGACTTGCATATTTCATTCCAATCAATTTTCATACCCAATGGTTTAGATCCTGAAATAGGTACTTGTGAAAGTGTGGCTACTTCTGCTAGGCTTGATCCAACAATATCTGTTTCAACTTTGTTTGTGATTTTGAGCTGAGATTTTGAAAGATAAACATTCATGCTCCCCACTGACTATAACTGGAAATACAAAAACCCCAATAATGGTTTTTCATTGCCAGACATGGATAAAACTAGTACCTTAGTAGTCCCTTAAGAGTGGATTATGCTTGCCAAATGAGAAACAAAATGGTGGTTTTAGCTGTATGATCTTAGGAGGTTTTTCAAAATAGAATTGCCAATAACTTTTTTACTCCTTGGCAGAAGAGATGTGTAAGCTTAATAGCTCTGAAGGAAGAACTGATGTTTGCCAAATGTCATATAAATGCACAGGTTTTTGACCAAGTACAGATGTTCACTTCTAGGATCTGAGCAAATGAACAAACAAACAAACCTGTTTTGACTGTAAACCGCCCTGGGTAGCTTTGGTGAGTGGGCGGCAATATAAAGCAGAACAAACAAACCCCATACCATGCATATAATTCATGCAAGAGCCCTGGTGATGCAGTGGTTAAACTGCTCTACTGTAGTTAAAACATTGTGAGTTCGACCCTGATGGGACCCAAGGTTGACTCTCAGCCTTCCATTCTTCCAAGGTCAGCAAAATGAGTACCCAACATGTTTGGGGCAAAATGCTAATTACCTGTAAACCACCCAGAGAGTGCACTAAACACTATGGGGCAGTATACTGTATAGGTATAATTGCTATTGCTATAATCTCTCTGTATTCTTTACAGACTAATATGAACATAATCATCAATAAAGATGTGTCCCTCAGGAACTAAACTAGGGAATAAGTGGCCATTTGGGGAGTTGGAATTTATTTGCTCCCTCCTTTTTCCCCTCCACCTTTTGGGAAAAATTTGTAAGAGTGTAACACAAGAGGTAGAAATTTGCAATGTTTCATAAGGATGAAACAGGAGTGAGTATCAAGTTCTCAGTATTAAGGAGTTGTGATGATTAAAAGGTTGAGATTTTATAAAATACGTAAAGTGAAGTGTAGCAAAACACACACAAACACAAATGCAGATAGATCTATGATTGTGCATCACCAAGTACATTCTGATTTACAACAACTCTTTCCTGAGTTTTCTAGGTAGACTTCAGTACCACTAGAGGCATTTTCTTACCAAGGCACTTTCTGTTTCTGTCCTTGGATTCTTACCATAGGAAGGATTTGCACTGCCTCCACCATGAACACTACCATTAGATGAAAAATATTGTCTTTCATAGATAATGTATTTCCTGCAACAAAATTGTGGTTCATTTGGTACAACATGTATTTTACTAAAACTGGTGCATATCTTTATGTTTATGGAGACACCAGTAAATGAACTGTATATTACCTTGTCTTTTGCTACTCATTAAAATGGAATACCAGAAGGATGTGGAGAGAGGAGACTCAAATGCAGAGGGAAGCAGTCTGTTTTATTCCAAGCCCAGCGGTGGATTTCAGTCATCTTTTCTTTAAACTCAGGGTGAAGGACCAACGGAGACCCTCTGGGCTTGAGCTAATCTAATCATGCAGCAACCAAAGCAATTGCTGGGATTTGAGTCTTGTCTTCTTAGACTAGAAGACCAAAGAGGCACGCGAGGTAAAGTGATAGGCAGTCGACTGTGGTGGTGACTGAAAGGCAGAGGTCTGGGCTAGAGCTAGGAAAGATGCTCAGAAACTTTAGTCCAAGGAAGTAAGGATCGATGGGCATCTTTTTCTGTGTCAAGCTCAAATTTAGGATTGCCGAAATGAAGCCACTTTCTTAGCTTTGTCATTGGCCAAAATTAAGTCTTCGTTGCTGCATGTTTCTTGTAGTCGTCAGCAGACAAGTAAAATGAGCCGGATTCTGTATCTCTCCACATTCACAGAGTATGTTACTATCTGCCAGCAGCCCCCACTTGAGCATGTTGGTCTTACATTTAGACACTCCAACCCTCAATTTATTCAGGGTCCTTCAAGTGACATAGAGGAGGTCCAGTGCCTTGGCCATACCCTCTTTTAATCTTATTCTTTGTCCAGTGAGCTCCTTCCTCCATCTCCTAATTTGTTTTTGCTTTTGTGTACCCTCAATAATGTTTGTTCTTGCTATAAAGCTCTTCCTGGATCTGAGCCGGCAGACTTGAGGCAAATCTCCATTCAGTGGATGTCAAGGATCATTCTCTCGTTTAGTCCTCCTGGTGTCTGTTGCTACTTCTCTCCTGATTTTAAGTGGAGCAATACTAACAGGAGGATACAATTTCTCGACTGGTGTAGTGTTGAGGGACCCTGTCATTATACACATTGTTTCATTAACAGCGATATCAACTTGTTTTTCATGTGCTCTATACTGGAGCAGCATTCTCTGCCGCAGAGACACTCAGCCAAAGCCGATTTTATTTATTTATTTATTTAGATTTATTATCCCGCCCTAATCAGGTGAACCCGACCCCAGGCCGTTCACAAAAAGAAAAATATTACACAAATGAGTGCAAACCAAACAATTCCACCCCCACCCACCCTCCATATACTGATTTACGCAGTGTGGATGGTTGAGTTCCCCATCTACGGTTTGCGAGTTTACTGACGGAGTTCTCCCTTGGTGACCATTCGGAGGCTGCAGCTGGTCCAGAATGCGGCAGCCCGAGTAGTGATGGGGTGCGGGCGTTATACTCATGCCTCACCATTGCTTTGGGAGCTGCACTGGCTGCCAGTATGTCTCCGAGTGCAATTCAAGGTGCTGGTAATTACCTTTAAAGCCCTACGTGGTAGTGGGCCAGGATACTTAAGAGACCGCATCACCCCAAGAACATCTGTCCGTCCCACCAGAGCGGATCGGAGAGGCTCTCTTATCATTCCATCGGTTAGAGAGGCGCATCTCTCTGGCACCAGGAGGAGGAGGGCCTTCTCCGTGTCCGCCCCGGCCCTTTGGAACCTCCTGCCAACTGAGTTACGTCTGCAGACAGAGCTCCTGCCCTTTCGGAAGGGCCTAAAAACCTGGCTGGCAGGGCAAGTGTGGGGCCCCAGGAATGTGGGGTCCCATGTTGGGTGGCTGATCTGATAGGACAGCCACCCTTCTCGCTGTTTTAAACTTTTAACTTTAACTTTTAAATCTGTTTTTTAGTATTTTGCTAATTATAGCCAAATCTTTTAATTAATTGTGTATTTATTGTTCTGGGTTTATCTAAATTGTGATGATTTTTAATCCTTAGCATGATGTTATTTGATCATGTGTAATTTGTAACTGTATCTTGTATCCCTGTAAGCCGCCCAGTGTCGCTTTTGTGAGAGGGTGCGGCATAAAAGTCTAAAAATTAAATTAATTAAATTAAATATTAACTTTGAATTTGATATTCCAGTAGTGCTGCTAAGGTCAGCAGTTCGATTCCCAAGTACTGCAGGACGGAATGAGCTCCTGTCTTTGTCCCAGCTCCTGCCAACCTAGCAGTGAGAAAGCAAGAAATTGCAAGTAGATAAATAGGGACCACTTCAGTGGGAAGGTAACGGCATTCCGTGTCCTCGGGTGTCTAGTCATGCCTGTCACATGACCATGGAAATGTCTGCAGAAGCAGACAGCGCTGGCTCTTCGTCTTTGAAACAGAGATGAGCACTGAACCCTAGAGTTGGATACGACTGGCTTTTGAGCAAGGGAAACCTTTACCTTTGCTAACACTGGATTGAACAAAAGTGGTCGACAGTTCCCAAGCAGCTTCTGACTCTAATATCTTCCACTAATAGAGCTAAATCTGGTGGTAAACCAGGTAGTGCTCATGAACTTTGAAAGCTGACTGAAGCTGCAATTCTGGAAGGAGCCATAGATCTCTCATGGGGTCTTGGTTGAGCCTGTAGTGACACATGAGTATGATACCCTATACTTTCAAAATCAAAGGTTTGTTCCAAGACAAAGGTGGAAATCATGTGTTTGGCAGGTTGCACGTGCATCTCATGGCTGTGTTGGTCACCCTGCATGGAAAAAAATGTATTTTTTTTTTAAATAAAAACAAAAACAGCTTCCCTCTCTGCTGCTTTTGGTGGCGCTTACTCAAAAAACCTTTGGCCACATGTGCTCATGGTTCTATTGACTGGTTCTGTAGAAAGATCTGCCAACTCACTGAGTTACACAGAACAACCACCATTATCAAGGGACTAGAAACAATTCCATTGTGAAGAATAGTTACAATTGTTGAAGCTGTTTACTTTATGCGTGGAAAGTGTGAGCATGGGAAGGCATGATAGAAGTGTACAAAATTGCATATGGAGTGGGGGAAATGCCTAGGCCATAACATTTCATTTTCATAATAATATAGGCCAGTCAAATCATAATCAATAGCTACATGGTGGGGAAATTTACAAGACTTAAAAGTTTGGACTTCTTCACAATACGCATAGTTAGACTGTGGAATTCACTGCTACAAGATGTTGCAATGGTGGCTATCTTGGAGCTTGTAGAATTAAGGTTCATGACCTTAGATTGTCAGATGTCCCTGAACTAAAACTCCAAGAAGCCTTCACTGTTGGCTGTGTTGGCCAGGATTTATGGGAGATGCAGTCCAAGAACATCTGGAGATGCAAAGTTGGGAACCCCTGCTGTAAAGGGATGGGAAAAAAATCATGGAGTGGTTAGAGCAGGGATGGCCAATCTTGGTGCGTCAGGTGTTCTTGAAATTCAATTCCTAGAAGCCCTGATCATCTGGTGTTCTGAGTTGGGCTTCTGGTAATTGAAGTCCAAGAACACCTGGAGCACCAAGGTTGGCCACCCCTAGGTTAGAGTCATCAGGAGTTGCCAGCCAGGATGGCTACGAGGCACCTTCCCTATCAAAGGCAGTGTGAAGATGTCAATCAATTTGATTTATTTGATTTATTTATTTATTTATTTATTCAATTTATATGCCTCCCTACTCTGTGCAACTGACTCAGGGCAGCTCACAAAACTCAAAAATATAACACTGATGGTGAAGATATGTTTGTGTCTTGTTGTGCAGCTTCTCAAAGGCACTGTCTGGCCACTATGCGCATGGATTGTGAGAACAGCCTTTACTACGACCAACTGAACCCAAGCATGCCAATCAGTTACAGATGCTAATAGGACTGCCCCTATCCTGGGGCAACTTAAATGCATAATTGAAGCTGCAGTTTGTTGAGGGAATAGAGCTGGCACAGTGCCATCCTCTACTCTGGCCCAACAGCCGTGCCGATGTGGCCCTTGACAGGGATGCTTAATCTTCTGGGAATGGCTGTAATTGATCTAACACTAATTGAAGTGCTCCAGTCCATTGATAGTCTTTCTATCAGAGTAATCCCAATGTTTGCTGCCCAAGCCACACGGCTGAGAAAGTGGTAGTGTGAATCGGGGTGGAACAGTAGCGACAAAGGCCAAGAGACTATCTTTGCAAGGCATGATGGCTATGTGGTAGGATTGCTTTGGAGACAGAAAGGCACAGAATTAGTCGAAGGCGTTGTCAAGAACAAGGCTTGAGAAGGATCAAGAAAGTCCTTTAAGTCAGGGGTGCCAAGACTTTTTGGGCCATGGGCCTGTCACGTGGTTCAGTGGGCCTGTCACATGGTTCAGCAGACCCAGCACATGGTTCCTCCCACTTTGCAACAGATATGTAGGATGAGATAGATTTTAGGCTGCTTTCTCTGCTTAAACCCGTAGGTTGTAGTTTGGGAACTCCTGCTTTAAGTGAACTACTGATGTAAACTAATGGATAGAGATTTTCTGGATTACCAGTACCATAATTCACCATTCTCAGAGTTCTACTTAATTTACAAACACTTAGATGTGATGCCCTGGGTAAAGGCATAAATTACTCTAACCGAATTTCCCATAGGAATTCATTGAATGCAATTTCTCATAGGAATGCATTAAAAACCAAAATACATTAACCAAAACATGGTTTCCCATAAGAATGCATTGAAAACCAATTAATCCATTCCGGGGGGAAATCCGTAAACCGAGCCATTATTTTCTATGGATTTCCTTTAGTTATGCGATTTTTAACTGAGCCATTTGTTAACTGAAGTTTCACTGGTTTTTATCTATCTGTCTGTCCATTGGTCTGCCTGTCCTCCTGCCCACCCATCCATCCTCCTCCCTCTCTCCCTTCCACTGTATATTTCACCCATCCCTTATAGTATTCTGGACTGTTTACAACATAAGAATATACTATGCATACGGGTTAATGGTAAAGGTAGAGGTCTCCCTTGCTTGAAAGCCAGTCGTATCTGACTCTAGGGTTCTGTGCTCATCTCAATTTGTAACCAAAGAGCAATGCATAAATAAGAAAAAGATATTACATAACAAAAAAGAACAAATAATCAACAGAATAATCAAACCAAGATACAAGTGTAATGTTAAATACTTATATTAAATAGTAATAGTATTTTATAAAACAATAGCAGAATTTTAACAGTGAGAGGCAGCAACAGAAATAATCATTAGGCATAACATCACCCTTCTAGGGGAAGCCTAATGTACAATCTCTTCAAATGCTTCCCTAAAGAGGTGCATTTTCAAAGTACTGTATATTAAAAGACTGAAGGAAAGAAGACAAAGATATCCCCCAGGGCAAGTTGCTCTAGCAGTAACATGGTACTGTGGGTGCTGGTTAAAAATGACCCCTCAAGGTGTTCTTTCCAGTCTGTAATTCTTGACTTTAAGATTCAGCCAATTTCCTTTTGGATGAAAGAACAGTATATGGGCATCGTTGTGCAATGGGAGTCGGAATAAATATGTCCAGGAGCAGTTTCTTTGAAAATAATATTATATGTAACAAAAACAGGCTTTGACAAGGCATATTGCAGGGGTCTACTCTGTGGCCTGGAGTTATTGACCTCAACTTAGGCTACCATAAAAAGATAGAAGATTCTGGAATATGGATTTATTGTAGGACAAGAACAATATATTGGGTTGAGAGAAGACCAAAATGTACTATGGAAGATGAACAAAGAAATGGAAATTATAGATTAATAAAATGCATAATACAGTACTGTACTAGGTTATTTTGACTATGTGACTATGAGAATATTTTTTCCCTGTGTGTTTTTACCTCACATTAAGCTCATTATGGACAGGGATCTGTCTGATTTTGCCTGTGAAAAACTATGATCATTGCAGCTAATAATTCAATAATTCAAAGTTTAAAAAAAGAAAAAAGTGCAGGCAGAATAACGTATTATCCTCCTCCAAGTATAGAGGGAGATGCAAGGTTCTTGTGCTGGCCTTCCTAGTGGCCTCCACTGAAGTTATTGCGTGTTCTTGTAATATTTATTTGACGTTATCTCTCCACCTTCCTCTGGATTCTCAGGGTTGACTCAAGACTTCCATCCTTCCAAGGTTGGTAAAATGAGTACTCAGGACGTTGGGGGCAAAATGCTAACTGACTTGTGAGCCACCCAGAGAGTGCACTAAGCACTTCTATGGGGTGGTACAGAAGTGTGATTGCTATGGCTACGTTGGAGGACAATGGCCTATTTAGAAGCCAAATCATCACAACAGGAATTTACTCTTTTCCCCTTGGAGGAAAATCCAAGGAGCAGACCAGAGGCTGCAAAAGCAGACTGGGGGAGGTTTAAAAGTGGCCCTTGTGCCATGAAAATCCTGTCTGTGTTCTGAGAAAACCGAACCTTGATAAGCAGGAAAGAATGGTCTCCCTTGCTTGAAAGCCAGTTATATCCAACTGTAGAGTTCAGTGCTCATCTCTGTTTGTAACCAAAGTGCCAGCGCTGTCTGTGTCTGCAGACGTTTCCGTGGACATGTGGCAGGCATGATTAGACATAGGAGTACACAGAACCTTCCCACCAAAGTGGTACCTATTTATCTACTTGAAATTTCTTGCTTTCAAACTGCTGGGACAGAGACAGGCGTTCACTCCATCGTGCAGTACTCAGGTCTTGAACTGCTAACCTGCTGACCTTCCAGTCATCAAGTTTGGCATCTTAACCACTAAGCCATGGCAATCCCTATACAAGAAAGAGAGGATGTAAATTGGTCCATGTCAGGGAACAAAAGCTTGTCAAAATGGGAGATAAGGAAGGTGAAAATGCTGTTCTGTCTCTTCATGCCTTCCCCCCGCCCACCTCATTCAATGCCAGATATAGATTCTCTCCTCCAACCATGGTTTTCTTGTTGCTTTTAGCTGCTCCTGGAGTGAAGCATCACAGTCATCCCAGCCTCTGCTGGTTTTTCTCTCTGTCTGTCCTTTGCCTGCTGTTTGATGCTCTCCATGAGTCAGAAAAATGGTGCAAACCTGATTTCATCCCCCCCCTCTGCTCATCCCTCCTCCATCCCTCCCTCCCTCTCTCTTGACTCATTGCCCAAGGCTGCTGCACCAATGCAGAAATGCTGACCGCAGCAAAGAGTTCAGCTTCCTTGCTGCAAATATGTTAACATGGGGGAATCGCCCGCATTGGGTAATCCACGGAGCCTCCATCTAGTGCTGCCTCCCGGTGAAAATAATGGGACCGTATTTACAAGGGGAATGAAATTGGGGGGACAAGAGAGGGGAAGGGGTGGGGAGATCTGTCAGTGCCAGTCTTAGCTGGATTGGACAAATTTTATGCAGGTCAGAAGGAATCATAATGTCCCACCGAGTCGAGACGGGATTTCCACAATAACAAAAATAAGCCAACCTTCCTCCATCCTTAGGACATTTTTATGGGAGACGGTGTCAATATTTGTTTGTTTGTTCAGATTTATATTGCTGCCCACTCACCGAGGTGACTCAGGGCGACTTACAGTCAAAACAGCAACAATACAGTAACAATCATAAAATACAATATTACTCAATTGTTCTTGATATTTTAAAGTTGAGTCTGAGACAGGTTATCCTGCTATGGTAATAGAGTAGACCCTACTGCCCAGTGACTCAACATCGATGGCCAGGTAAAGGTGGCTTCATTTTGGCAGTCTAAAGTTTGATCTGTACACAAAAGAAGAAGCTTCATAGTGGCTGCTGCAGCTAACAATGTAAATGCAGGAAATATTCCACATGAATTGGTCTTATGTTTTTTTATAAATGTTTATAGTTTAATGTTTTCTGCAGCACAATTGTTGTAATGTCTGGCCAGGTTATCCTGCTATGATAATAGAGTAGACCCTACTGTCTACTCCAGTGTTTCCCAAATGATGGTGTTTGGACTTCAGTTCCCAGAAGCCTAAGTCAGTATATTGACTGATCAGTGCTTTGGGGAATTGACTTAAGCTTCTGGGAATTGAAGTCCAAACACCAGCATTTGGGAAACACTGGAGACTCTATTCAGTGACTAAACACCAATAGGTGGTGGTTAATTAACAGGACAACCCAGAGGAATAATGGCCTGGGGTGGCGAAGACCACAGGGTAGGGTGAGGGTCCCCAAATGGATCAAATCCCACTCGAATCCATCTTGATGGAGGGCAGCAGCTTCATCCATCCTGGCCTGGGGCTGAGGAGGACTTTGTGTGCCAAAAGGGCTCAGGCCCAGAAAGTGACTCAGGGGGAGCTGGATCAGTTGTACGGGTCTCATGCTTTACTGGCATTTAGAAAACAGCTTAAATCGCTTCCATTTGGAGAGGCTTTTGAGAAGGGGTCGACAACTGTTTAGTGTTAGGTTTCCTGTTGGGCGTTTTCCGCCCTTAATAAGGTCTGGTACTCTTATTTTGTGATTTTAAGCTGTTTTTGCTGTGTTGTTTGTTAGCTGCCCAGAGTGGGGAAATCTCCCAGGTGGGCGGGGTACAAGTGGAATAAATAAATTAAATAAATAAAAATGCTGCGATGCGGAAGGTAAATGGAAGGCCACTGCATTATATGGTCCCCAGAACAATCTTCATGGCTGATTGCTATGAGGATGGGAGGAGGAAGAGGAGGAGGAGGAGGAAAGATGATAGGACGCAGCTCTTTTACGTCTCCTGCACCTGTGCAAAATTCTGGAAATACATTTTTTCACAATGAAAACAATGCAAAACATTCTATAGTGTTTTGTTTCACCTTATGCTGCTTGCTGTCTGTATCATTAAAGATCTCAGGAGAACAGTTCTGGCAGCCAAGATGATGTGATCTCTCTTTCCTTAGCTGGCTTCTTGTTGCCTCCTGTGTCCTTGAGCCAAAGGCCTACCAAGGCCTAAGGCCATTTACTGTATATACGCGCAGTAAACCCATTCACAGGGTCTTGGGCTCCTGGGAATTGAAGTCCAAGAACAGCTGGGGTGCCAAGGTTGGCCATGCCTGGCCTAAGGTATGACTATCCAAGACAGCCAAGTGGGGCTTTGCTAGTAGAGACAGGAAACTAATGAACAAGCTGGTGCGAGGAAGGGACTCAATGCAGATCTGCTGTCAGGAGAGCTTCTTTGGATTATGTGATTAAGACTTGGTTATTTTAGTCTCTGTAATCTGGGGAGGCAAAAGCCGTATCAGAAAGGACAACCATTTCTGATAGGGTGGGTGGGTGGGTTGAGTGAGGGAAGGAGAGATTTGACGGGCATTTTGAGATGCTGGAAATCTGTCTGCCGATTATACACAGAATGAGGACCTTATGTGAATTTAACCTTGCCTTGCTTAGATCTCTAGTGTGCATTTGTCATTTAAATCCGGGGGGGGGGGGGGGGACAATACACATTTAAGAATAATTGCCATCTGTAGCAGTTTATTGTAGCCTTGTAAATCTTAAACACGTTGGTCAGTTAATGAACGGTTTCTTGGACTGGTTCTAGGGCACACTGTGTTTACCTGGGGTGCCCTTTGCCACTCAGAGTTAAGGCTAGAGTGCTGGCAGCTAAGCAGATAGGAATGGCCCTATGCGTCTAAACTGAGCCCCTGAGCATGGAAGAAGAGCCTTTTTGTAGAAGGTGAGAGCTTGTAGGATCCCCCAAGCCTCTTTATGCCCTTGGGAAAAGACTGGCTGAGTGACTATCAGGAAGGTCAAGGTCAAGGTCTCCCTTGCTTGAAAGCCAGTCGTATCCAACTCTAAGGGTTGGTGGTCATCAGCCAAAGAACCAGTGCTGTCTGCATCTGCAGATGTTCCTGTGTTCATGTGACAGGCATGATTAGATGCCAGAGCCCATGGAATACTGTTACCTTTCCCACTTAAATAGTACATATTCATCTACTTGCAATTTCTTTCTTTCAAGCTGCTAGGAAGATAGGAGCTGGGACAGATGATGGGAGCTCACTTCATCATGCCGCGCTTGGGTTTCCAACTGCTGACCTATCAACCTTCTTAAAATGTAAAAAATGGATTAAAAACCAATTAAAAAATACATCAGCAGGGAGCAGCACTCAACCAGTCAGTCCAGCTTAGATGACAAAGCCCTTTCTGAGTAGAAAGGCCTTTGCGTGCCTGCAGGTCAACAGCAGAGGTGATGCCAGGATTAAGTTATTTATTACAGATAACACATCATTAGAGGAGGGAACAGCATTAGTGCTGAAAGACATCTGATTATCACAGCAGCAGCATTTCACACTTCCTGTACTTTGCAAATTAGCATCTTTTGTTTTGTAAATGGTTATTTAAAAAAAAACTAACACAGACATGGGTTAACTTTGATTGCTCTGAAATGGTCTTTTCCCATTACCACATCTCCAGCATGATTCCACCTTCTAATGATGTGCTATGGTTAGTCTATATTATGATCCTTGCCAGACAAGTTGATGAAGACCCCAGAAAAGCTGAGGGACCTGAGATCCTCCATGGATTGTTGAACTCCAGTTCCTATCAGGTGGTGGTGAAGGATGAACACTGCCAGTGGTGAACGCTGCTGGTGTAAAGTAAGGGTCAAGGTCACCCTTGCTTGAAAGCCAGACGTATATGATGCTAAGGGTCAGTGCTCATTTTTGTTTATAGCCAAAGAGCCAATACTATCTGTGCCTGCAGACATTTCTGTGGGCACGTGGCAGGCATGACTAGACACCAGAGTGCACAGAATGCTGTTTACTTTCCCACTGAAGCGACACCTATTTATCTACTTGCAATTTCTCACTTTCAAATTGTTAGGTTGGTAGGAGTTGGTACATTGATGGGAGCTCACTCTGTCATGCAGGACTCAGGTCTTGAACTGCTGACCTGTTGACTTTCCAGTCATCAAGATCAGTGTCTCACCCACTAAGGCATCACAGTCTCGCTGCTGGTATAGGTGGCTTTTAAAGGCAATAGAGGAAGTTCAGGAGAGGAAAATTCCAGTGGTGGGCTCAATTTTTTTTACTACCACACTGTGGGCGTGGTATGGTGGGTGTGGCCAGGGGAAAACCCCTACATTGCACCTGAATTAGGATGACTTTATTTCAAAACTTGGATGGGTGGGACCAGCCAGAATTTCTGCTACCAGTTCTGGCGAACTGGTGCAAACCTGCTGATGCCCACCACTGGAAAAATCTCTTGGTACTTATTGCCTATGGTGACTACTCTATGGAGGAGCAATAGAAGAGGCCTCATTGCTGAGCCGCAGAAATGCTGGACTATATCAGGGCTCAGAAAAGTTACTTTTTAGAGAGCAACTTCCAGCATGGCTATTATTCACACTGGCTCAGAAACTGTGGGAGTACATTTTCCAAGCTTGGAGCTAAGTGGATGCTTATAAAATTGTAGGTCCACAGCAGCTTAATGGTTAAGATGTTGAGCTTGACATCTGGAAGGTAGCAGATCAGCGGTTCAAGACTGGAGTGGTGTGTTTCTGTCATCTGTTCTAGCTCCTGCCAACCTAGTAGTTCAAAAGCAAGAAATTGCTAGTAGATATTTAGGTACCACTTCCACTGAAAAGGTAATAGCTTTCCATGTGCTCCAAGATCTAGCCATGCTTGCCACAGACACAGACAGCCCTGGCACTTTGGCTGTAAGCAAGGTGAGCACCAACCCCTAGACTTGAACACAACTAGCTTTCGCGCAAGGGAGAACTTGACCTTTAGCTAAGGGTCATCTAGTCCATCCTCATTTGACTGTCATCTGGTGTTTGCATTTTAAAAAACCCAGTGAAAGAAATCCCACCATTGAGAAGTACAAAGGGCAGTCTTTGCTCCTATTCTGTTTGATGGAGAGGGTGCGGAAGAACCATGGACAGTTCCCTTGTTTAGGTTTTACTAAGGAAATCCCAGAAGCAGTTTCATTGCTTCTGACAAATTGAAGCCTCCTCTTTTTCCCATTAGCCTCCATTGATCCAAAGTAGCATTTCCCAACTCGGTCCCTTCCAGATGTGTATTGACCTACAATTCCCATGTATTCTTAGCCAGATGTGGATATTTGCTAGTTCAACTCATCTGCTTGGAGAAGACTTACTGTATCCCCATGTAGCTACATTTGTGGGAACTCAACCATCCACAGGAGAATATGGTTCTCCAGTGTGAAGCACATCCACATATGCAAAACAAGTCGACATCACTGTAAATGAAGCCATGCATATAGTATCAGGATGCCTGAAACCTACACCAGTTGAGAAAATAGATCCTCTTGTTGGTATTGCTCCACCTAAGACCAGGAGAGAAGGAGCAGCAGATGTTGAGAGAAGGACCCTCAACATCCTCTGAATGGAGATGAGCCTCAAGTCCACCCAGCTGAGATCCAGGAAGAGCTTTATGGCAAGAACAAACATTCTTGAGGGTATACAAGAGCAAAACCAAATTAAAAGATGAGGAAGGAACTCACTGGGCAAGGAACATCATTAAAGGAGGATCTGGCTAAGGAATTTAACCTCCGTTACATCACTTGGAGGACCCTGAATAGGCTGAGGGTCGGAGTCCCTCAATGCAAGGCCAACAGGCTCAAGTGGGGGCTGCTGGCAGACAACAACACGCTGTGTGGATGTGGAGAGAGACAGAATCTGGTTCACTTACTGGTCTGTTGATAACTGCCAGAAACATGCACTGATGAGGACTTGGGTTTGGGCAACAAGAAAGCCAAGAAAGTGGCTTCATTTCGGAAGTCCAGGGTTTGATCTGGACATGAAAGAAGAAGTTGCAGTTTAGTTTTGTTGAGAAATGGGGAACCCTGTGGGTGGAACCACTCATAACTACCCTCAGCAGAAAAGAGATGAAGTGGCTTCTTTGCACGCTAATTCCTTTGGCTGCTGCTGCTTCTCATCTGTTTCAAAGAGAGTCAAGGGCCGAATGAAAACTTTATTTCACAGCCTCCAGTCTCATTAAATGCAGTTCACCCTGAAAGAGAGGCCTACATGCTTGAGAGCTTTAAATCCAAAAAAGAAGCACTTGAAACATTTTCTGCGTGGCATCCATTGAATGGATTTGCCCCCAAGGCAGAAGCACGTCTGGTTTTGACCCGTGAGCGCCGTTAATATATGGATCGTTCCAGCACAATGAACTAGAACAGAATGGCAGTAATTGTTAATTTCCTCTTTTGGACAGTAGAAGCTTCTTGGCTTTATTAATGTCTGCTGGGGCATTGCTGGTCCTGTCACACTTGTGCACAGTGGGACTTTTGCCTGTTTTTTGGCTACAAGGTTAGAGGAGAAGGTGATTGCTCAGGGAGGGATTATGTACTTGTGCTGTAAAATGCAAATTAACACACACACAAATAGCTGGAGGTTCTTCTTATCTACACTCTCCCTCTGCAGATGCCCATGCAAAATTTGGCATTGGCCAAAGCCAGATTGGGACTGCGGTGGCTTAGTGGTTAAGATGCTGAACTTGATGACTGGAAGGTTGGCAGGTCAGCATTTCAAAAACCGAGAGCTGCATGACGGAGTGAGCTTCTGTCTCTGTCCCAGCTCCTGCCAACCGAGCAGTTTAAAAGCAAGAAATTGCAAGTCGATAAATAGGGACCACTTTGGTGGGAAGGTAAATCATGTTCTGTGAACTCTGATGTCTAGTCATGCCTGTCACATGTCTATGGAAACATCTGCAGACACAGACAGCGCTGGGTGTTTGGCTATAAACAGAGATGAGCACTGAACCCTTGAGTCAGATATGACTGGCTTTTGAGCAAGGAAGACCTTTACCTTCACCTAAAGCCAGAATGCAAAACTTTGAAGTACTGGTGAGTGTCTTTAATAGAATAAGTGCAATATTTTTCCCAGCCCACTCAAAAACCTATGTTGTTTCTAGTTTAGGATGGATATTCCAACATTTTTGTTCCTCCCTATTGCTTTCCAAAGCAGCAATTTGACATTTTCGAGCCAATGAAAAGTTGGAGAACCTCCCAGTCATGTTGTATGGGTCTTGAGCTTTGGAGGAAAACATGAAACAGGCTGGACAGGGATCTTGTTCATGATGTGACATCCAGTTTTCAACGACAATACAGTAGTTTTGACCAGGGTGCCCAAACTATGGCCCGGGGGCCGGATGTAGCCCCCGATGACAATTCATCCGGCCCAGAAAGCCCTCATTGCTCCTGAAGCGGAAGTAAAATGTGCCTGTACGGACATGTTTTACTTCCGCTTCCAGAAGCAATGAGGGCTTCGCGGGCGGGATGAATTGGAATCAGGGGCCACATCCGGTCCCCAGGCCATAGTGACCAGCTCCCTGAATCATGTGACCAGCCCGCAGCCTGAAAAATTTGGGCACCCCTGGTTTTGGCTGTGAGAAGGATCTAAGATTTTTTCCCCCTGCTGGATACAAAAGGGGTCCTGCAACCTTGGCTCTCCAGGTGTTCTTGGCTCTTCTTCAATCCCCAGGAAGCCCTACTCAGCACTCCTGCCGATCAGGGTTTCTGGAAATTGAAGTCCAAGAACACCTGGAGAGCCAAGTTTGCTGACCCCTGGCCTAGCCTTTTGTTTCCAGCAGGAAACCTCTGGGAATGTCCATCAGCAGGACACAAATGCAATGGGAGTGTTTTGTTTGTGTTTCTCAGCAACTGGCATCCAGAGGAAAGGCATCCCTCAGGCCAAGCCCTGGGCCAATCCTTGGAAAAAAATAAAATAAAAAATACTAAATTGAATTTTATTATGGCAAAAACCCAAGCTGGGCCAAACTCCTGAAAAGTTCAAAAGCTGGCAGGGAATGTAAAATAGAGGCGGTGGCTTAGTGGTTAAGGCAGTGAGCTTGGTTGCCAGAAGGTTGACAGGTCAGCATTTCGAGACCCAACTGCTGCACAACCGGAGTGAGCGTCTGTCATCCGTCCCAGCCCAGGCCAAACCTAGCAGTTCTAAAACAAGATACTGTTTTGCAAATAGATAAATAGATAACAGTATTCCACACGATTTGGTATCCAGTCATGCCTGCCACATGGCCATGGAAATGTCTGTCGATGCAGACAGAACTGGCTCTTTGGCTGGAAATGGAGATAAGCACGTCAGACACGACTGGCCAAGGTCAAGGTCAAGGTCACCCTTGCTCAAAAGCCAGTCATATCTGACTCTAGGGTTCAGTGTTCATCTCTGTTTTGTAATCAAAGATCCAGCGCTGTCTGCATCTGCAAATATTTCCATGGTCATATGGCAGACATGACTAGACATTGGAGTGCATCGAACCCTGTTTACCTTCCCACCGAAGTGGTCCCTATTTATCTACTTGCAATTTCTTGCTTTCGAACTGCTTGGTTGGCAGGAGCTGGGACAGAGACGGAAGCTCACTCTGCCATGCATTACTCCGGTCTTGAACTACTGATCTGCCGATCTTCCAGTTGTCAAGTTTAGCATCTTAACCACTAAGCCACCATAGTCCCATGAGCTTGTGTGTGTCCTTCTGCAAATATAGTGGCCCAAAAGTGGGTAACTTCTATATCAGCCCAAACTGGAGCATTAACTCATGCATGGTTGGTAATAAGAACTTAGTTTTGACCACAGAATGCTAAAGAACAGGAAGAACACCTAATTAAGGAGAACTGACCGTGGTGAGAAGGAAGACAAGCAGCAGATCTCCCTCCTCCTTTCTTATAGGTGGATTTATTTAACTGGGGAAATGAATTATTTTGACCTGAACAAGAGCACCCGATGGAGCCTTTCTTATGCAAATCTTTTCATTACTGCAAAGCCAGGGCGCTGATCAGTGATAAAAGTCTTTGTTGCCTCCTCTCTTCTACATCCAGGAGAATCTACACCAGGGGTGCCCAAACTATGGCCTGTGGGATGTATCCAGCCCCAGGCACCAATTCATCCGGCCCATGCCACCACCCTTGCCAGTCCTGGAAGTGGACTTCCACTTCCAGGACTGGCAAGGGTGGTGGCATGGGCCGGATGAATTGGTGCCAGGGGCCAGATATGGCCCATGGGCCATAGTTTGGTCACCCCTAGTTTAAGCAGAGAAAATGGAAGCCTAAAAATCTATCTCATCCTGTTGCAAAACAGATTGCAAAGTGGGTTTTACATCCGCTTCCGGTGGGAGGAATCACATGACCGGCCCACTGAACCATGTGACCGGCCCATAGTCCAAAAAGTTTGGGCACCCCTGATCTACACCACCAAGGCTGATTATATTATCTCTGCAGGATAAAGAGACCAGAGACACCCTTAAATGACACATACTCCGGTCTCCCCTCCTTCATGTTGCAACCAGGGAGAGAAAAGCCCAGTGATGGCTGGTGAAAAACTGCTGGGTTTGTCAAAGTTTGTTCATTTTAGTTCCTTTTCCCTATCCCTCCACCACCCCACCCCCCAGCTGAGGTGGCATCTGCTCCAAAATGACCTCCAGTGGCTTTCCTCAGGGTACTCCTCTGGGCTTAACTCCCCATTCTTCACATGCGCATATATTAAGGCTGTGGACAAGATGCCCCTCCTTCCTCTTTCTTGAATCTCTGCTCCTCCCATCATAAACTGTCAGGAGCAACAAGGGGAGTGAAGGATCGGCTGCAGGTGTCCTGCCAGGAACCTCTTGGCACTCCCTGGACTTCACGTCATGGAGTTGCCATTGGCAATGGCCACAGGCTGTGTTGGCTGGCTGCGAATCTCACAAAACAACAACCCCACACCCCAGCAGCTTGATCAGAGCTCAGAAATGTACCTTTTTGGACTACAACTTACAGCATCCCCAGCAAAGTACAAAGCAAAAGGTGAATATAAGGATCAATCTTCTTCAAAAGCTGTTATGAACCATCTGGGGCATTTAAGTAAAAACACTAAGCACTACAGCTTTGGTCTTCTGTTACTGTGCAGGCAAATATGTTGGTTCAGTGCAGTACAAACAGGCAGATCTAGCTGTGAAAGTTGTAGAATCATTACAGGATACTCAAAACCAACCACTACAAAGCAGGCATTGGGCCTGATGTCATATGGAGAGAGGTAGTAGTTTTACCAATCTTGGAATGATGGAAGGCTGAGTCAACCTTGGTCAGGTTCGAACTCACAATGTTCTGGCTGCAGTACAGCAGTTTAACCACTGCCCCACCAGGGCACCTATTTACTCCTTTCTCCTCTCTTCTCTCTCTCCTCCTTCATAGGTGGCTCAAGTGGTTAAGATGCTGAACTCGCTGACTGGAAGGTCGGAGTTAAATTCTCGGCTACTGCATGACAGAAGGAGCTCCCATCTCTGTCCCAGCTCCTGGCCACTTAGCAGTTTGAAAGCAAGAAATTGCAAGAAGATAAATAGGTACCACTTTGGTGGGAAGGTAAACAGCGTTCTGTGCTGTGCACTCTGGTGTCTGGTTGTGCCTGCCACATGCCTACAGAAATGTCTGCAAATGTAGACAGTGGTGGCTCTTTGGCTATGAGTACAGATGAGCACTGAACCCTAGAGTTGGATACGACTGGCTTTTGAACAAGGGCAACCTTTACCTTTACCACCAGGGAACTTATTTACTCCTTTCTCCCCCTTTCTCCCCCCTCCCCACATAGGACCTAAGGCAGTTTACAATATTTAAAATATGGACTTACTTTCCTTTGGTAAGAGTTTTACAATTTTTATCCAACTACAGAAATGATCTCTTTGGGTTTGTGTTTTGGGTATAATTTTATTTAAAATGTGCCCTTGTAAATGTAGCTTTTGGGGAGGCAAAACATCCACTAGGACTTCTTTGATATTCTCAAATTCTGGGCAGATTTATACAGTATTGTAGATTTCTGGACCCAATCGATTTAGGGTTTTGCAGATTCTGTCTGGCTAGGTTATCCTGCTATGGTAACAGATTAGACCAGGGGTGCCCCAAACTACACCCCGGGGGTTCAACCCGGCCCCTGATGCCAATTCGTGGGATTCGTGTGTTGATATCGTATTGTTTTTAACTTTTGATGACTTTTAACTTATTGTGGATTTTTATCTTGAGATGGATTGTTCTATATTTTATTTCCTGTTTTGATGTAAGCCGCTCAGAGTTGGGTTCTCCCAATTGGGGCGGGGTAACAAATGTAATAAATAAATAATAATAAATAAATAAATAATTCATCTGGCCCATAAAACCCTCGTTGCTCCCAGAAGCAGAAGTAAAACATGCACATATGCTTCCGGGAGTGTCAAGGGCTTTGCGGGACGGATGAATTGGCAACAGGGGCTGAATCTGGCCCATGGGCCATAGTGACCGGCCCCCTGAACAATATGACCGGCCCATGGCCCAAAAAGTTTAGGCACCCCTTGGAGTAGACTCTACTGCCAGTGACTCAATGTCAAGTGTCAGGCGGTGGTTAACTAGTAAAGCAAAGCGAAGCAAAGCGAAGCAAAGCGAAGCACTTCTATACTGCCTCATAGCACTCAGTGCACTCTCTGGGCGGTTCACAAGGAATTAGCCTTTTCCCCCTTGAGCTGCAGTGGCTCAAGTGGTTAAGATGCTGACTGGAAAGCAGAAGGTCAGCAGCTCAAAACCTGAGTACTGCATGAAGGAATGAGCTCCCGCCTCTGTCCCAGGTCCTGCCAACCTAGCAGTTCAAAAGCAAGAAATTGCAAATAGAAAAATAGGTACCACTTCGGTGGGAAGCTAAATGGTGTTCCGTGCACTTCAGTGTCTAGTCATGCTGGCCACATGTCCATGGAAATGTCTGCAAACGCAAACAATGCTGGCTCTTTTGCTATAAAACAGAGAGGAGCACTGAACCCTAGAGTCAGATACGACTGGCTTTTGAGCAAGGGTGACCTTGACCTTGACCCCTACATGCTAGATACCCATTTTACCTACCTCAGAAGGATGGAAGGCTGAGTCAACCTTGAGTTGTGGTCAGAATTGAACTTCCAACCTTTTGGTTGCAGGATAACAGTTTATTGCGCCACCAGGGCTGACCATCCTGAGGGCTAGTGGCCTTGGGTGCCAAAGTCCACAGGGAAACCATGACAGTCTCCAAGTGGATTAAATCCCACTTGAATCTGTCTTGATGGAGGGCAGCAGCTCCATCCATCCTGGCCTGGGGCTGAGGAGGAGGACTTTGCGTGTCAAAAGGGCTCAGGACCAGAAAGTGACTTGCGGAACTGGATCAGTGGTACTATGGGTGTCACACTGCCATGTGGAAGGCAGAGGAAAGGCCACCACATTATATTCTCAGGACAATCTTCATGGCTGATCAACATGAGGATCCCCAATATTAGGATTTGGATACAGCACAAGAAAAAGAAGGGGAAAAAACATCTTGAATTGAACAAACTGGCTGCAGAACCGATGATTGTATCTATCCATATTTGTAAATGTGATGCAATAGCTGGCCATTGCCAGAGGTTATCATACACTCCTAAATATCGTTTGTGTTTGATGTTGTGGATGGAAGGAGAGACTAGGACTCAGGAGACCTGGGCTTGAAAACTTGTGGGCTCCTGGAATCTAATGGGCGGTGGCACTGTTAACACAACTCATTTAATATCTCATATACCTTGGAAATCCTATTAAGAGACACAAAAAGATATATTATATGCCCTCTTGGCACATTAGTTAAACTGTTTTGTAGCCAAAACTGTGCTCATGATCAAGATACGGGATTCTCAACCTGCGGCCCGTGGGCCAGATGCGGTCCACAGCACCATTTCATGTGGCCCACCACCTCCTCCACCACACCAGGAAGTGCCATGTGGTGGAGGGGAAGGGCAAACTGGCTGTCCGGTCCCCAAAGCTGTCTGAGGGAGCATCACCCGGCCCCCAGCGTAAAAAAGTTGAAAACTCCTGATCAAGACTGACTCAACCTTTCATTGTTAGTAAAGTGAGTACCCAACATGTTGGGGGCAACCTGCAAATTACCTTGCGAATCATCCAGAGAGTACGCTAAGTGCTATGGGCCAGTAAGGTAAAGGTCTCCCTTGCTCAAAAGTGAGTCGAAGGTGCAGTGTTTACAGCTAAAGAGCCAGCACTGTCTGTCTCTGCAGACGTTTCCGTGGACATGTGGCAGGCATGACCAGACACAAGTGTGTGTGGGATGCTGTTTACCTTCTCACTGAAGCAATACCTATTTATCTACTTGCAATTTCTTGCTTTCAAACTGCTAGGTTGGCAGGAGTTGGGACAGAGACGGGAGCTCACTCCACCATGCAGCACTCGGGTCTTGAACTGCTGACCTTCCAATCATCAAGTTCAGCATCTTAACCACTAAGCTACTGCAGTCCATTTTATGGGGTGGTATATAAGTGTAATTGCTATGAGTCAAGAGACCCTTCAGCCAAGGAAAAAATAGAATAGCAAGAGGCATGACCCCTACGTAAGTTCACACGGGGTCCAAGATTATTAGCTGATTAAAGATCACAGCTGCTTAAATCAGTGGTGCCCAAACTAAGGCCCGGGGCCCGGGTGCAGTCCCGTTTTCCTTCCGCTTCCAGGAGCGATGAGGGCTTTGTGGGCCAGATGAATTGGCGTCAGGGGCCGTACCCGGCCCCCGGGCATTAGTGACCGGCTTCCTGAACCATATGATCGGCCCACAGACCAAAAGGTTTGGGCACCCCTGGCTTAAATCAACTTTCCATTGCTGCTCTGGGGCATCTCTTCTGACATGATGTCTGGAAAACATGCATCACTCTTGTGGGAGCCCTAGTTCCTTTGTGACATATGTATGTTCCAGTCACATTTGTGATTTACAACATGTGGCTGTTCTGATTTGAAGTGTTAGGAGACTGAGTCAACTCTTCAAGCCAGCATAATTATGTGGAAAACCTCAATGATGCATCACACTTCCCTCCCTATTAAAAAAAATAATCAGAACTTAATCTGGCTTGTTCTAAGCACCTAATGGGATCTATAATTCCTTGCTAATTATATAATAATTCTAAGTTTGTTATTTGGGGCTTTCTTTCTTTTTTTTTTGTACCAGAATGTTGCACGAGCTTAAATTATGGATATATGAAATAAAGATAAAATTCAAAACAAATTAAAATGTTGAAATTTTGGACCAGATATGAGCTACTTCAATGGCATTATCTTGGTCATTTACTAGATAGCAATTGCAATAATAATTACACTTGTGTACCACCCCATAGTCCTTAGAGCACTCTCTAGGTCTGTGGTGGCAAACCTATGACATGCGTGACAGAGGTGTCACTCCCAGCCCTCTGTTGGCACGTACGCTGTCCCTTATTCCCTCCTCCCAGCACAGAGTTTTTCCTGTCCCTCTTCCCAGCAGCCCAATGGGAGCGCTTCCTCCCTCCCCCCCGCATAGAGTTCACCCCACTCCTCTGCCCAGTAGCCCAATGGGAGTGCTTCCTCCCTCCCCCCCAGCACAGAGTTCACCCTGTCCCTCTGTTTGGGCACCTGGTCTTTAAAAAGTGCACCATCACTGTTCTAGGTGGTTTGTGAGGTAATTGTCCTCCCTCCTCCTCAAAACATTGGGTACTCATTTTACTAGCTTCAGAAGGATGGAAAGCTAAGTCAACCCTGAACTCTTTGGGATCGAACTCAGACCATGAGCAGAGTTTCGGATGCATTATTTCAGATCTTCTTTTGTATACCTGGTTGGGCATAAACTGCATGCAGATAAATGTTGCCTTGTTTGAATTTCTCCACGTTCAAATAAATTTTGTGCTGTATCCAAATAGCCCTATTTTATCTGATTATTCTTTGATCTTCTGACTTTGCTTTGAAGTCTATTAATTGACTTCCAAGTGGTTCAGATCTTGTCCTTGTGGGAGGCACTTTTCAGCATTCATCCCTTCAGGAAGGTGTGTTATTTTTGTTCCCAATAGGCTTAGCCTCGTCAACTCTGATATAATATTTAGAGCCTGAGGGATGTGGAGAAAACTTTTCTTTGATTTTAGCCATTATCTAACAAGTGGCTGTCCATGAAGTCGATGGGTTTGGTGCTCCATTACTTAATTTTGTTCATTATTTGCTAGTATCTCTCCAAATACTTCTGGTGATGAAAAAAAGAAATCAGCTTCTGGGGTTTCCCTTTGCTTGGTGTCTCTGGGTGAATAATGGTACCATTCTCTATGTGAAATTTAGAGCATCCTGATTGCTGCCCTTGGTGTTCTCAACATTCAGGCTTCCCAATAAAAGAATAAACCCTCTAAATCAGGGGTCAGGAACCTTTTAAAGTTGGGGGATGAGTCATGCTCCCTCAGACAGTTGGGGGGGGGGGCTGGACTGGTGGTCCCCCTCCCCAGCATAAATGCTGCCATAAATGCACCCATAGCTGCCGTAAACAACACGTTCATGGCTGCTATAAACGCATTGGGGGCTTCTGGTGGCAGCCATGGTTGGAGCAAGGGTAGGGCCGGATTATTTGGTGCCGTGGGCCATAGGTTGCCAACCCCTACTCTAAATGGTCTTTTCTGGATCAATGCAACTACAGTATTATGAAATCCACTTACTCCAGGTCCTCTGCTTCTGATCTGCTGACGTAACTACATTTTTCTGTTCAAGTAACATTGCATAGTTTGGCCTATGTTACTCAATTTGCATAGCTTTGTCAGAAGCCTGCTGTCAGGTAATGCGTTTGTGCACAATTTAAAGTTTTAAATACTTTTAAAAGTTCATTTTTCAGACCACAACTACCAAAACTGAGCAACTAGCATGGCCATGATATTCCAGGATATGTCAGGTCACAAAACAAATCATAAACATAAGCTAGCTTTTGATTCCACACGAGCTTCCATCCGGCTGGGTGGAAGACATCAGGACCCATACAGCCCCATATAACAACACAATCAATATGGCAGTACACTAAACTAGATAACAATTAATACAGAAGGGGGGGGGGCAAATTTAAAATTAATAATTAACAACAATCGGGAGTATGTTACTGAAGGCAGCTTTGTATAGTTCTGTGTTTACTAATTTTCTAAGTGTTAGGAAAAAAGTAGAGTTAAAGAGCATAATTATAAAATGCTGTGGAGGTGGTACCTGACTCCAGTTCAGCTTAATTAGATGGACAATACAAAAACAAAAATGTGTTAGAGGTGTAAGACTGCACTGGGGACATATGAACACATGTGGTGGAGTTGCAATGATGTGCTTAAAGATTTTTTTGTTAAAAATAGAAAGAGAAATATTAGGAACAATGGGTGTGAGCTTTAGACTGGAGTCTGGTGCTGCCTTATTGACTGAGGCGGATAACATGAACATAGATAAAAACAAAAAGGAATTCCATATTAAAAATTATGGAGAAATGTGGCAAATTGCATTAAATGACAAGTTAACATGAAAATTAAATTATAAAAAGGGTTAATTAGAGAAAATAATTTTGGGAATATATGGAGACCTTTTCTTGTGTGTGTTTGTAAATTTTCTTCTTCTCAAAATTAATAAAAAAATTTAAAGTAAAAAAGTAAACCTATGAGTTCTTGGGAGTTAAAAAAAAAACAGAGGTGGGACAAGAAGCAGAAAAGTTTAAAATCCTGAGAAAACTGTTTCAGCCACAAATGTTGATGTTCCTTAACGAAGAGGGTGTGTTGTGACCAGGTTGCACGTCAAAGAATTTAGAACCAGTTGCTCATATCCATCCTATATAGACAAAACGTTTTTAGGCCTTTGCCCCTATACCAGTGGTGGCGAACATGTGGCACGCGTGCCAGAGGTGGCACTCAGAGCCCTCTCAGTGGGCACTCACGCAGTCACCCCAGCACAGAGTTTGCTCTTCTACTCTGCCCAGCAGCCCAATGGGCGTGATCCCCCCCAGCACAGAGTTCACCCCATCCTTCTGCCCAGCAGCCCAATGGGAGTGTCTCCTTCCTCCCCTGTTGCTGTGTTGGCACTTTGTGATAAATAAATGGGTTTTGGGTTGCAGTTTGGGCACTCGGTCTCTAAAAGATTCGCCATCACTCAGTAACGTCACGTGGATTTCAGCCACCTGGGGCTGAAGCCAAATTTGCTGCCCCCTGGTGGGCGCTGGCACCCGCTCCTGCTAGGCCTTCTGGGAATTGTAGTCCAAGAACACACATAACCCAAAAAGCGCCACCTGGGGCCGCCCCCCCCCCCCAACTCCCCGTATGCGACACCACTGCCATCATTGCCCAATACTGTTGTGGAGCAGAAATGCTGAGAAATTTGGCAATTCTCATATCAGCCAAGCTGGAAATCAAATGTAGGTGATCCACTAGGGAAAAACAGACAGTCATTCCCTTTTGTTCCCATTGACATTTAGTCTAATGACTTTTTATCTCTCAGACAGCTGAAAGAGGGCTCTTATTAGTATTATGGGAGCAGCAAAAGAATTGGGACCTTCCTGACAATCTTTTCTGCACTGTTCGTTATTCCATGTGGCACTTCCAATTCACCTGATGGAATCAATAGCTATTCACCTCTGCCAAATGAGAGGATCACCTCCCTGGAAATACATGTCATCTCCCTTCCCCTAGGCCTCTCAATGGTACTTGTAGTGCTGTGTTTCTTTCAGGCCATGATTATATCTCTAACCTTTTCTATTTTCCTTTCCTACATTGTTACAGCAAATCTTTTATCTGGGTCTCTTCTGCTGGCCAGGCCTACAGAAGGACAAGGTCTAAAATTCAACTCCCTATTATAGACCTTCTTCAACCCATTGTTCAACTTGACTCTTTATTCTTTGCAAGCTTAATTCTTTACGGGGCCTTTTATTCTTTGTATTACAGGATGAATCTTGGAAGTTCTACAGGCAAGATGACCTATCAGTCAAAGAGAAGTCAAATCTTCTTACAGTGACAATCATTTTTATTTCCTAACTCTTGAGAACATTCTTCTACAAAAGATATATCCTTTCTTTGAGTTGTGCTCCAAGTTCCTACTGGTTTACAGCTTGCTGCCATCAAGTGACAGGTAGAAAGGGTGGCCATATGTCCTACTTTGTCAGCTTCCCACTTGAATCCATCTTGATGGAGGGCAGCAGCTTCATCTACTGGCCTGGGGCTGAGGAGGACTTTGTGTGCCAAAAGGACTCAGGACCAGAAGTGACTCACGGAGCTGGATCAGTGGTATGCATGTCATGCTGTGACGTGGAAGGCAGATGAAAGGCCACTGCATTATATTCTCCGGACAGTATTCATGGCTGATTGCCATGAGGATCACCAATATTCTGAATTGGATATGGCACAAGAAGCAGCAGCAGCAGCAGCATGAAGGGCTATCAGATGACAATCCTTTACTTGATGTATTCAGTTATTTGTGGGCCTTAAGGTTGTTTCTGAGACAGCTATGAGACTACTTAGTTAAAAAATGGAAAATATATTGTGAAATAGAGCTGGACAATTGGTATAAAGAGCTATGGAACATTGTGATGAATGACAGATTGACTTGTGATCTAATAAAGTATAGGTAAAGGTTTCCCTTGCTCAAAAGCCAGTTGTATCCGACTCTAGGGTTCAGTGCTCATCTCTGTTTCAAAGCCGAAGAGCCAGTGCTGTCTGCTTCTGCAGATGTTTCTGTGGTCTGTCCTGCAGTACTCGGGAAACAAACTGCGGACCTTCCGCCTCCCATGCAGTGTCTTAGTCACATGAGCCACTGCAGTCCCTGATCTAAAGTATAAGAAAGGGTTAATAAAAAGAAATGACTTTAAAGAGATTTGGGGACCAGCACCAGAACAAATGAGCTTTGGGATTTAAAGAAAATGAATGTGATATATCGCGACCCTCCGGGCATTGTATATAGCACTGTAGTGATTATTTTAAGTTAGGTATAGTATTACCTGTTTTTTAAAATTATGTTACAGTTTTTGTAAATGTTATCTTTTATTATGGTGACTGTGTTATCTGCTTTTATATGAGGAAAACTATGTTGTTATATTTTTTGTAGTGTTATGTTTGTATTACATTTGAAAATTTGAAAATTTAAAAATAATTATACATATACACGCACACATGCACACACACACTGTATATATTAAAGCAAAAGGAACAAAATCAGGACAGGAATACACAACTTTTTGGGAAATAGGTATGAATGTATAGAAGATTGTTAAAAGAAATTAAAAAATTATAAATTGAAAGTATAAGTCCGATAGGTAATGAGCACAGTGATGATTTTGTTGATGATTTTGTTGATGTAAAATTATATGATTTGTTATTGTATGTGACAATGTTTTTGTGTGTTTGCTTGAATGTTGTCATGTTTTAATAATAAAATATTATTATTATTTTTTAAAAGGTTGTTTCTGAGGTTCTCCCCAAGCACCCACTAGATCCCTTGACCATAAGGATGCTGCACTGTGTCTAGTGAATGATCTGTCATCTTTATACAAGCCTAACTCTGAAAAAGCAACTGTCTTGGCTGGCGTAGCGGCTTTTCCAATGAATATCCAGCAGCTTTTTAAACTGTAACGGCCTTTCTCCAGCTCTTTCCACATGATCATAAAATGGTGAAAATAAAATAGAGGTAAAGTAAACATATATAAAAGAGAAACACGTTCACTTGTGCTGAGACAAAAAAAAATCTAATTATTAACGAGACCGCACACTGGCAATTAAGTCTCAAAGTGCAATGGCATTTTTAGATCTTGGCTTGCATAGATAATCACTATAAAATGGGTTACAGGACAGAGGGAAATGAGATTTTTATGTGGAATGGGATTGCCTAATAAAAATGGTAGAAGCATGTATCATAATGGTGGTAGAACAGAAAAGATACCGAAGGCCTCTGTATTGAGCTGTCTTGTTAAGGTTTACTTGAACAGTTAGAAATTGTTCTGCATTCTTGCAGTGAACAGGGGAACTCCCTCTGGTAGTTTCCCCATTACATATAATGTGTAATTTCCTAGAAAATAAGCTATATGTCCATTAGTTAGTGAACAAAGAAACCTCAGGTTTCTACAGAAATTAGTCAGCAAGCTTGCATTGGGCAAAGGAATAAAAGACAACATATCCAATTTTATGTGTTGCTAATGATTTCTACAATGCCTCTATGCTTTAAGTATGATCATTTTCTCATCATAATACCCATATCTTCTTAGTGTAGTAAACTGCAGATGACTAGGTCCATTGAATCAATGAAGATTTGGTGAACCACCTCCATTATAAAGTTCATTGATGACTAGGTTATTTTCAGAGCTTAGAAAGATTATATTTCTATTTATTCTCGGAAAAATGGTGTTGTTGGTTTTTTTGAAGGACTGGACATTTCAGAACCCGCTGGATATGTTCACCAATAGTTGGGAGATTCCGGGAAGGGAACTCATGTCTAGATTTTTTTTTAAAAGCCATTTTCCCCAGCTCAGAGATTACCATACAAGCCCTGTTTCCAGTCCAAGGTACCTCCAGTGAAATTTCAGCACACTTTCCCAAACATTTTCAAATTTTTCTTTCAAGCAATTTAAAGTGGCAATTAGATACATAAATGCCTGACCACTTACTTTCTCAAGGTTACCTAAATTGCCTTCCTCATGATACAATCCAGCCTGCCACCCATTTCACTGGCAAGGGGCCCACTGTACTGTGTAACTTTGGTTTACATAAAATAATAGAAAAATAACTCTGGAGAATTCTAGTTGGGATTTGCATTCTGTGTTAGATTTGTATCATGCTGTAGTAGTAGCAGCAGCAGCAGCTTCCTGGTGGCTCAGTCAGTGATGGGATGTAACAGGTTCTCACTAGTTCGCCAGAACCGGTAGTAACTTTTCCCAGTGTCCTGGAGAACCGGTAGCAGCTTTTTTTTTTTTTTTTGGGGGGGGGAACCACCTTCAGGGCTTACCTTTTCACTGGTTCCCCCACTATGCATGTGCGACAAGCACTTGGTGTGCATGCACACCTACACTGCTTGGCGCGTATGCACGGCCTCCTTGCTGTCCTCCCAAGCGGGGAAGAGGAAGAGAAGCTGCTAGCCTGAAGCTCCTTATAGCCTGCTCCCCAGGGTAAGTGATTCACCTTTGGATGTGGTGTGTATGTGTGTATTTTAATGTGTATTTAATACCTTTACCTATATTGACGTACTACCACAGTTCCTAAAAAGGACTGGCGGCTGGTAGGCCTGGCTTGGAGTTTTTAAGCAAAGTCTTGGAGTTACCTCATCAATAAGCTACACCTGTGCTGCTCCAATTGCTATTCCAATTGGAGAATCCTTAAGGGGGTACAGCTTTTTTACAATTAAATTAAGGCATATTATTCTAGAGAACTGTTACGATGACCATATCCATCTTGCAGCACGGTACTGCCCAGGCACTTATACTAACTGGCAAGTGATGGGTTTGTATTTGCGGTGTGTGTGTGTGTGTGTTGATTTGTGTTTGGGGTGGGTGTATTTTAATTTAATTTTTATTTATTTATTTTATTTATGGGTTTGTGTTGTGGGTGGGTAGGTGGCTGAGTTGAGGGGTGTGTGCGTGATTATTTTTATTTTATTTTTTCTTTGGCCCGGCCCATGACCTCATGACGTTAGCTCTGCCCACACTGTGATGACATCATGGTGGGGTAGTAAATTTTTTGACATCCCACCACTGGGCTCAGTGGGTAAAAGCACTGTACTCGGAGACCAAAAGCACAGGGTTCGATCCCCCCCCCCCAACTGCACTATGGGGACATGAAAGGATCCTAATTTGTGTCAGAAATTATTTTGGGTTGAACACGGGCAGAACAAATGTAGAACTAGAGTCTTTTTTGGTGTGCCATGCTCAGATTCAGAAGAGAGACAAATTCTCTACAATCTCTGTTCATTCTGAAACAATAGCAACACAAAGACAAGGGGTTAGACCACTAGAATCTGACAATGGGGAGCTGGCTTTAGAGTCCTTCAGGACGCTTTATCAGGCTGGCTATTAAACACCCTCGGGAGGTGGTCATGTATGCTATCTCAGAAAATAAAAAACGCTATTACCAAATGGATCAGCTTCAAGGAATTCTAGCTTATATTAGCTTCTAAAGTGTAGATTAGAACCTTAGAAAAAGAAAGAAAAGAAAATGCATTTCAAAAGCAATACAGTGTCAGAAATCTCCACCTTCTTGTTGGATCCAAGTATACCCTCCGGCACCTGCATTCCTTACTGTGGCGTCCCTGTGCTGGAGCTTAATTGAAACCAACATCACGGTTTACAAGAATTGACAAGATAGAAACGCAGTTTGGCAGAAATCCAGGATGTTGTAGTTACACTGGAAAGCCACCAGATGGCTTAAAACAATTCATTGTAAAACTACAGTACTGTACTGTACCTAGAAGAGAAATTCCCCCAAAGACAATTTAACGTGTGTTTTAAAAAAAGTAAACACATTAACAAACTAAATAATGCATTCAGTTCCACCAGTGCATTTGCCTGTCTTAGCTGCATTAAAATGGTTATGTGGAATGAACTTACAACCACAATTAAATTTGTAAAATCTCTTAGTTAACTTTTACAACAAATCGTCTTGTGCCATATCCAATTCCGAATATCTGATGTCCTCATGGTGATCAGCCATGAAGGTTGTCCTGGAAACCATATAATGCAGTGAACTTCCATTTGCCTTCTGCATCGCAGCATGACATCAAAACCATTGATCCAGTTCTATGAGTCACTTTCTGGTCCTGAGCCTTTTTGACATGCAAAGTCCTCCTCAGCCCCAGGCCAGGATGGCTGGAGCTGCTGCCCTCTATCAAGATGGATTCAAGTGGGATTTAGTCCACTTGGGGACCATCACTCTTCCCTGTGGACTTCACCACCCATTAGTCCTCAGATCAAACTCTCACTTTCAGGACCCACTGCCTTAATACCAAACAGAAGGGTTTTTTTTAAACCAGGAACAATATTCTGAGGACAATCACAGGCACAAGTTGGGGTGCCCAAACACACACATTAAGAACTTCCACACTAGCTTTATGTGACTCTGAAGGAGAGTATGCTAGTCCAGCGTGGTACAGATAAAAACATTATTTATTTACTTATTTATTTATTAGTCATACTTATCAACTGCCGTCCTCACCGAGGTGACCCAGGGCGGCTCACAATTCATTAAAAAACAAACAAACAATAAAGCACTCTTAAAAACATTCCTAAAAACCCCTCAATTTAAAACTTTAAAATCAAAATCTAAAAACTAATTGAGGGCAAGCAGGGATTAAGTCAACCAGCAGGCTGGGGTCATAGTCCCTCCCACACCCCAAAGCTGCCCTGCCAGGCATGTTTTTAAACTTTTCCTAAAGGGCAGCAACTCCATCTGGAGACGTAACTCAGTTGGCAGGAGGTTCCATAGGGCCGGGGCGGACACCGAGAAGGCCCTCCATCTTGTGCCAGAGAGATGTGCCTCTCTGGCCGATGGAACAACTAGAGAGCCTCTCTGATCCGCTCTAGTGAGACGGGCAGATGTTTTTGGGGCGAGGCGGTCTCTTAAGTATCCTGGCCCACAACCATATAGGGGATTAAAGGTAATAACCAGCACCTTGAATTGCGCCCGGAGACATATAGGCAACTAGTGCAGCTCCCGGAGCAGTGGTGAGGCATGTGCATACTGCCCACACCCCAACACCATCTGGGCAGCCACATTCTGGACCAACTGAAGCTTCTGAATGGTCATCAAGGGCAGCCCCATGTAGAGGGCATTACAGTAATCCAGTCTGGAGGTGACCAGAGCATGTGTGACCATGAGCAAGGAGTCCCAATCTAGGAGCGGGCATAACTGGCGAATCACATGAAGTTGTGCAAAAGCCTTCCTGGCCACGACTGCCACCTGCTCTTTGAGCAGTAGTCGTGAGTCCAGGAGGACCCCCAAGTTACACACCAGGTCTGTTTGGGGCAGCACTCCCCCATCCAGGACCAAATATGGTATCTCTCGAGATAACGCAGGACCCCCGACCCACAGCCAAAGCCACCCGTTGTCCCCCATCCAGACCCTGACAACCTCCAGGTACCTGGAAAGGACTTCCACTGCATCGCTAGGGTCCCCAAGGGGCCAAGATATACAACTGGGTATCATCTGCATATTGATGATACCTCACCCCGTGGGAACGAATGATCTCACCCAGCGGTTTCATGTAGATGTTAAATAGGAGAGGCGAGAGTACTGAGCCCTGTGGCACCCCATAACAAAGGAGCCTTGGGCTGGATACGTCGCCCTCCAACCACACCGACTGGGTCCGGCCCCTCAGAAATGAGGAAAACCAGGACAACACAGTGCCCTGGGTCCCCAATCTTCGGAGCCTTTCCAGCAGGATACCAGGGTCGACGGTATTGAACGCCGCTGAGAGGTAAAGAAGAGCCAGGATGGATGGATGACCTCCGTCCCGCTCTCGCCAGAGATCATCCACCAGCGTGACCAATGCAGTTTCCATACCATATCCGGGCCTGAATCCTTACTGAAAAGGGTCCAGATAATCCGCTTCATCCAAGACTCCCTGCAACTGCTGTGCCACTGCCTTCTCCAAAACCTTGGCTAAAAAAGGCAGGTTGGACACAGGCCGGTAATTGGTAAGCACCGCGGGGTCGAGTGATGGTTTTTTCAGAAGGGGGCGCACCAAAGCATGCTTTAATTTTGCTGGAAAGACCCCCTCCCATAATGATGAATTTATGATGGCTTTGACTGAACCGTCTGTCACCGCCCTGGAGGTTTTAATCAACCAGGCAGGGTATGGATCTAATCCACAGGCAGTGGCACAAACAGATCTAAGGTGCCTGTCCACTTCCTCAGGGACAACTGGATCAAACCGATCTCGGATAACATGGCCAGACATGCAAAACAGGTGTATGTATGTAGTCTTAAATCAGGGATTCCCAACCTACTGCCCGTGGGCTGGATGCGGCCCATAGCACCATTTTATGTGCCCCCCCAACGCCTCCACCACATCCAGAAGTGCCATGTGGTGGAGGAAGGGCAAAATGTCCATCCAGTCCTCGAAGCTGTCTGAGGGAGCGTGACCTGGCCCACAGCTTTAAAAGGTTGAGAACTCCTACCTTAAATAAAACAGCAAGACTGGTCACAGAATGTTTAAAACCAACTCCAATACAAAAGGTGCATTACTTAGCTGGCATCCCTCCACCAAAATTCTGTTGAGAAAATACTGCTCAGAAAGAGTGGGTCAAAGCAATTTCCTCAGAAAGACATCTGCTATTTGATCACCAACCATCAAAGAAGAAACTCAAATCAAGGCATGGCTTCCTCACAACTTCTGCCCCTCCAAACAGCCCCCACAGACTGCCTTAGAACTATGGAAGGCGAGCAAGGAGCTACCAAATAACTGGGCAGAGCCACATGACTCTCTACCGCCTGGCTAAGAACAACCATGGGCTGTGTGGAAAGCTTTAAATAGACTTTGTGCAGGGGTAGGAAGATCAAGGGCTAATCTGAGAAAGTGGGGTTTCCCTGTAGATGAGAGCCTGTGTGAATGCGGAGAAGTAAAAACTACCACCCATATGATGCAATGCACATGATGCCCCTCAACATGCACTGAGGACCTTATGTTGACAAGAGATGCTGTTGATGTGGCCTGATATTAGGCAGATGTCATCTAGCCTTTTAAAATTCTATTTTGTTTTTAGATGTGTTAATTTTAGCTTTGTATGTTATTATATGCTGGTGGTACTTCTGACACGAATAAAGAAAGAAAAGTCCTCAGGGTTATCAGGTTAGCTAACTCCCGCCTAACACTCGGCATTGAGTCGCTGGCAGTATGGGTGATCACCATGATGATCGCCTATATTTGGGTTCGGCAAAAGAAGAAGTGCTGTCATTAAGGACATAACTAAATTAAAATTGAAATGTATCCTTGTGGTCTTCAAATCCTGAAAATTCTATGATGAGATAGTCCAAATGAAAAAAAAAAAGATAGTGCTGGAAAGTGAAAACCTCAAGTTTGAAGGCACTCAATCAGCTACTTTGGAAGAGCAAAAAGAAAGTATGAATAGTGTTGTCATTAATGACATAACTAGAATAAAACTGAAAGGGCATCTGATGTGTACAGAACTGAAAGTCCAAGGCTGCAGATCTCAAAGAGTGGGAAGGTGGAAAACAAGAAGCATTAATCATGGCAAAATGGAAAAACAAGAAATGGAATGTACTGTATAAGCATTGCAGTGCTTGGTGTCAGTGAACTAAAGTGAACTGGAACAGGATATTTCCAGTCAGACAAGTACAAAGTGCATTACTTTGGAAATTACAAACCCACAAGGAATATAGTGGCTCTAACACTAATGCAAGATGTCGCAGAGGCAGTTAAAAGCTTTAATGCAAGGGCTGACTAACTAATATCAATCAGAGTCCACAGAAAATGTGTCAATATAACATTCCAGTCTATGCTCCAACTACAGAAGCTGAAAGCATCCAGGAGAAAGCTGATCACACACTGAAACAAGACATGGTTATGGTCACATGCGACAGGAAAAAAGTAAGAAACAAAACAGAATCACATGTTGAAAAATTTGGTCTCAGGGACAAAAAACGAAGCAGAATGACTCATAGAGCTCTGTGACTCCAAAAACCTGTTTTATTGCATATACATTGAGCTCCCGCTCCTTCACCCACCTAGGTCTCAGTTACAGAAGCCAGTTGGCCTTACCCTCCAGGATAAGATCATGGATGAGGTAACTTACTGGAACGAGAATCACTACAGTTCTGTCTAACAAAAACAAATAACTTGTCTAAGGGTTAAAAATCGCCGTCAAAAGTCTAGATAGGAGCTTGTTTGTGCCTTAGCCCTAGCCAGCATTCACCTTCTGCTATAGGATATAGAGAGGGGGGAAGGGAGGCAGCTTAATGTAGCTCAGCATCAGGACATGTGCCTTGCATTTAATCTGTGACATTTTATTTATTATTTATTTAGTCACACCTCTATGCCGCCCTCCTCACGAATCACTCAGGGTGGCAAACAAGTTAAAAACACAATCAGCTATAAAACCCATGATAAAATACCCACCCATCTCAGAAAGTGAAACTTTAAAGGTTAAAAATTAAAGAGAGATTAAAAGTTAAAATTCACCAATTAAAATTACGAGGGAGAGAGGGGAACAGTCAAATTAGCCAACCAGCTGGGGTAACTGCCTGGCCTGAACCCCACACCTGCCCTGCCAGCCAGGTCTTCACACCCTTTCTAAAGGCCAGCAACTTTGTCTGGAGATGCAACTCAGTTGGCGGAAGGTTCCATAGGGCCGGAGCGGACAGAGAAGGCCCTTCTTCTGGTGCTAGAGAGATGTGCCACTCTAACAGATGGCACAACCAGAGAGCCTCTCCAGTCTGCTCTGGTGGGACGGACAGATGTTCTTGGGGTGATGCGGTCTCTTAAGTATCCTAGCCCACTACCATGTATGGCTTTAAAGGTAATAATCAGCACCTTGAATTGCACTGGGAGGCAAACCGGCAGTGGTGAGACACGAGCATAGTGCCCGCACCTCATCATGATCAGAGCAGCCACATTCTGGACCAGCTGCAGCCTCCAAATGGTCACCAAGGGCAACCCCATGTAGAACGTGTTACAATAATCAAGTCTAGAGGTGACCAAAGTGTGTGTGATCATGAGCAAGGAGTCCCGATCTAGGAGCAGTAGGACCAGAGGAGACTTTTGTGCACAAGTCTGTAGTGACCGCTAGTCCTGTAGGGTCTGCTCTTTCCATCTGGCACCTTTCAAAAGTTTTGTGATGCGACTACAGCTCATTCCATAACTGGCATGTCCAATGGAATTCTCAGTAAAGTGGGGTGCAAATTCTCACGGGTGATCCTGGACTGCATCAGACTCTGCACCGAACCTTCTTCACAGGCTTGCTTCTTCTTCTTGACTTCCTCTTTTACTCCTTCTGGTGTTGAGTTATCTTGTTCTTGTAATATTTCTTTGAGTTCTCTCTCCACCTTCCTCTTGGTCTGCCTCGTGGTCTTGGTCCTTCTCCTCTCAAAAGCTTTGTGCAGCAACTACTGCTCATTCAATAACCAACATGTCCAATGGCATTCTCAGTAAGGTGAGGTGCAGATATGGCGTGTACGGTATGAACTTCCAAGACATTCTCTCTAAATGGGCAAACCATTTTATTTGTTGTCTCTATATGTAGTTTAAGAATGGTTCAGTTCCAATTCTTTCCCTTATAATCTCATCCCTGAGTTTATCTTATTATTAGGGTTGCTGTGAAGATAAAATGGGGGACAGCCCAAGTATACAGGGGCTTGAACTCCCATGCAGAGGAGGCGGAAATGAAAAGCTACCTCATAACTGAATGATTCAATCAATAAATATACAATTAGCCCAGCCCAGCACCCTAGAACATCTTTCTATTTATTTATTTTATTATTTACACTTATATCCTGCCCCTCTATGGAAAAATCATCCCTACTCAGGGCGGCTACAACTCTTTGTGCTTTTGGGACTAAACAAACCCACCCATGTGGATGATGGGCACTACAATCTGAAGCCTAAGTTAATTCCCCAAAGCACTGATCAGCCAATGTACTAAGCTTCTGGGAATTGAAGTTCCCCTGCAGGGCGTGGGCCCCACTTTGAGAACCACTGGAAACAGTGATGGGATGTAACAGGTTCTCACCAGTTCTCTAGAACCGGTAGTAACTTTTCCCAGTGCCCTGGAGATCTGGTTGCAGCTTTTGGGGGGAACCACCTTTGGGGCTTACCTTTTCACTGGTTCCCCCAGTGCGCATGCATGCCAAGCACTTGGTGTGCATGCATGCCTATAGTGCTTGGCACATATGCACGGCCTCCTTGCTGTCCTCCCAAGCGGGGAGGAGGAAGAGAAGCTGCTAGCCTGAAGGTCCCTTTAGTCTGCTCCCCTAGATATCCTAGAGAGCTGGTTAGGCAAAGACTTAGTACCTAACTTCTTTAACTGTTGAAAAGTTGAAAAGTGCCAAAATGAAGCCATCTTGTGGTGAGTTCATTCTGTAGTTCCTTCCATCTGACCTAGTGTGAGAAAGATTAGCCAGAATAAGCTTTAAGCTCTGGTTTAAAAGCTCTGGTTGATTTGTTTTGGGGGTGGTTGGGTGTATTTTAATGTATTTTTATTTATTTATTTATTTATTTATTTAATTTACGGGTTTGTGTTGTGGGTGGGTTGAGGTGTGTATGTGTGCTTATTTTTATTTTATTTTTTATAATGTTTTTAATTTTGTTTTATTTGGCCCCGCCCACAACATCATGTCATGACATTGGCTCCGCCCATGATGTCATGATGTTAGCTCCGCCCACACTGTGATGATGTCATGGTGGGGTAGTAAAAATTTTGACATCCCACCACTGACTGGAAAGCAACTTCAAGCTTTGTTGGGAGCTAAACAAACCCACCCATGTGGATGATGAACCGTCAGGCATGAACAACATTTCTTGGCCAGAAAGAGTTTTACGTATCATGTGATGCAGGCAAGACCACATAGGATGCAAGTCTTTGTAGAAATGGTGCTAAAACTGCTGAGCACATGTCACCAACTGCCAAACTACCCCAAAACTGCTTCCTTCCTGATTTTGTGCTGCTGTATTACCATTTGAACATGACTGACATGACTTCTGGCTCATTTGTCCCAACTCCCATTTACTTCAAAATCAGCTGACTCAGAAACAATTTTAGCTCTCTCCAACTGCCAGGGGAGGAAGAAGCCAGGGCAGGATGAGGACCTTGCCGCCCCTACCCCTGTGCCCACCCCAACATATTGTAATGTAATGTAATGTAATGTCTGTAAGCCGCCCTGAATCGCCACGACGAGTGGGCGGCAATATAAATTTGAACTAATAAATAAATAAAATGATGAGCACTGTAGCCCAAAGCAACCTGGAAAGCTTCGCCTTGGCACCTGGGTTGGCTTCCCAGGTGAAGGCTAGCTAAGGAGGATGGGTGCTGTAGTTCAAACAAATTAGTTGGGGTGGGGAAGCTGGATGGTAACTGCGCTCAGTTTCCTACCCGCCCAAGGCTAGCGTCGCCTAGCAACCCCTTTCCCCTCGCCATGCCCGCCCACCCACGGGCCTCGTCCCCTCGCACTCTTTCCAACCTCGCGCCCCCCCCCCGGGAGGCGCATGCGCACTCTGCTCCCCGCGCGAGCGCTAGGGGCGCCAGGCGCAAGCGCAGTCCGACCCGCTCTTCCTCAACCGCCACGGCGGTGGCCTTTTGCCCTTCTCACACCCTAACCGAGGGCGGAGCGATGCGTTCCCCTGTTCCCCGCTGGTTAGTTCGTACTCTGGCCGCCATGGGAGAAGCCGCTTCTTCTTCTCATTCCCTTAAGCTGCCCAGTAAGGAAGAGGCCCTGCCCGGCAGGAACCAGAGCCCTATCGAGACCTTAGGTGAGGGGGAAACCGCGAAGGCAGCAAACTCCCGTTAAGAGGGGCGGTGGATTGTGTGTTCAGTGCGCATGCGCCGAGACGGACCCCCAGAGACTACATTCGAAAGGGACCAGCGCTTCGGGGTGGGCGCATGCGCGCGTCGTTTTTTCTGTGTAGAAAAGAAAGGGGCTTAGTGGGCATGCGCGTCACGGTTTTGTCTGGCTGGGATGGGGTCCTCAAGTGGCTCAGAATTCTGGACTACAACTCCCACAATCCCTTGCAATCGGTTGTGGTGAGGAACTGATGGGACTTGTAGGCTTCAACATCTGGAGGGCAAAATCTTTTCCAATCAGTGTTTTAGTGACAAGGTACCATAATTAATAAGTCTGTAGCAGTTGCTACTTTGCTAATTAGCCGCTCCAAGTGGTGCTCGCATCAAAAGGGTGGGGTATAACTGTCAATCAATCAAAAAATTTCCCATATACTTTGTTTCGGTCTTAAATTTTTTTTAAAAAATAGTCTGTATTTTAATATACTTTTTTAGTTATTTGGAATTGGCTTTGGAAGGAGGGATTATCACTTTACTAGGAAAAAACACAGCCATTCTGGCCTTCTCTGTGCAGTATTGAGAAGCTGCTTTATGGGTGGAGAAGAGCAGATGTTAGTTTAATAGCCATATCAGAAAACAAAACAAAAATAAAATAAAAAAACACTGTAGCACTTTAAAGACTAACTGCTATATTTTTATTGTTAGCTTTCATGGATCAAGTCCACTTGGTCCATGAAAGCTAACAAAAATATAGCACTTATTCTTTAAAGTGCTATAGTATTTTTTATTTTTATTTTATTTTATTTTCTGATATGCCTGAACCACAGACTAACACGGCTACTATTCCAAAAAGCTTAATAGCTAGTTTCTGCCAAAAGTGGAAAAGGACAGCCGAAACATTGTTAGCCCTGTTGTATACCCTGCACTTAGCACCATTTCCAAATCCCTTAGGGCAGGGGTGGCCAACTGTAGATCTCCAGGTGTTCTTGGACTTCAATTCCCAGAAGCCCAAGTCAGCACTCCTGCTGATCAGGGCTTCTGGGAATTGAAGCCCAAGAACATCTGGAGATCTACAGTTGGCCACCCCTGCCTTAGGGATTAGATATACTGCATTCAGTTGACATTCCCAGCAGTTAAAAGCACCTGTGGTTTGTCAGTGCTAACCATATCTTTTTTCATTCTCCTTTCTCTTCTTTTTTGTACTTGTGCTAAGATTGTGAAATAGTGATTAGATTAAATCTCAGAATTAATTATATTAAAATACAGCCAGGCGGGTTTAGATGTTTTAACCACAGTGGTTCCTGTGCCTCTTTATGACAGACAAGGCTGCAAATAAGTTAAAAAATTTACTTGCCTGCAAATTTATGTGAATTGGGTGGTTATATTGTCTCTGGACATACTGTACTTCCATGAGATTCAGTGTATTTTTGAATTAGGTTTTCTTCTTTGCTTCTTTTTATCCTGTCCGGTGTTGAGGGATTGCATTAGGTCAGTGTTTCCCAAATGCTGGTGTTTGGACCTCAATTCCCAGAAGCTTAAGTCAATTCCCCAAAGTACTGATCAGTCAGTATACTGGCTTAGGCTTCTGGGAACTGATGTCCAAACACCAGCATTTGGGAAACACTGCATTAGGTGAGTATCTTTTTTGTGCTCTTAATATGTCACCTGCAAAGAATGGGCACACAGCTGTAGGAGTGACATGGTTCTTTTCTATGATGTAGTCCAGGTGGTCTAGATAACAAGAAAAAGACAGAAATCTTGTTTCTTTTAAACTCGTAGTAGAACTGCAATTGCAGTTGTGAAGAAGGGTGAGTATCAAGAAGTTTAGCTTGCCCTTCAAGTAAAAGGACTGCAATTCCAGAAAGGTAAAGGTTGCCCTTGCTCGAAATCCAGTTGTATCCAACTCTAGGGTTCAGTGCTCATCTCTTTTTATAGCCAAAGAGCCAGAACTGACCATGCCTGCACATGTTTCTGTTTGTCATGTGGTAGGCAGGACTAGACCTCAGAGTGCATAGAATGCTGTTTACCTTCCAGTGACAGGTAAAGGTTACCATTGCTCGAAAGCCAGTCATATCTGACTATAGGGTTCAGTTTATAGCCAAAGAGCCATGGCTGTCTCCATGTGTAGACGTTTCTGTGGACATGTGGCAGGTATGACTAAACACGGAACGCTGTTTACCTGCCTTCTGAATGATACCTATTTATCTACTTGCAGTTTCTTGCTTTCGAACTGCTAGGTTGGCAGTAACTGGGACAGTGATGGAAGCTCACTCCGTTGTGCAGCACTCGGGTCTCAAACTGCTGCCAGTACTACACAACGATTAAAAGCTCACAAGCCTTGTCCTTTTGCATCTTTTCCCTTTAGGATACAATGTAGTGGCAACCACTATAGCATAGGGACATTGGAAAACAATGTACAGTTGTGCCTTGCTTAAAGAGCATAATGTGTTCCACAGGATTGCTCTTTAAGCGAGTTTGCTCTTTAAGCGAAACACCATTGTAAGTGACCAATTGTGGGGAGAATTGCGAACCCCGATTTATTTGTTAAGCGAGTTTTTGGTTGGTTTTATTTGTTAAGTGAGGCGAACATTCAGAGAAAATTCTGCTCTTTAAGTGAGTTACTCTTTAAGCAAGATGCTCTTTATGCAAGGTTTGACTGTACAGTATTATGTACAGTATATGCATTCTTCTCCTCTAAATGAGAACTGCTTATTCTCAGTTACTGGAATTAAGGAAGTGGTAGATTTCAGTACAGTGGAACCTCTGCAATGCACAGAGAGTAGGAAAATCCCCCAGATCAGACGTTTGCAACCCCAGGCCCATGGTCCTAATCCAGCTCGTGCATCTCATTAAACTGGCCGCAGTGAGAACCCATGCACCTCTAAGCATGTTATTGAGGGCAGAACATTTTGCCAATTCATAGGGTTGGAGGCAACCTGGAAGCACGTAACAAAAACAAATGTGATCTTAAGAGTTATGGTTTTCTGAAAGATAGCTAGACCATTCTAAAAATATACACACTGGGTTATCTGTGATTTCTTCTAAATCTTCTTAAGGAGCTTGATATTGTATGCAGGTCTGAAGTGATAAATTGTTTTTAGAGTTTTAACTGTGTGTTGTATGTTTGTTGATTGGTTGTAATCTGCCCTGTGTCACCTGTGCGAGTAGGGCGGAATATAAATTTAATTAAATAAATAAATAAAATAATATTGCCCAAAATTAAACCTCTCCCCCCAGCTCAGAAGGACTATGATGGGTTTGTAAGCATGGATAAAGGTTGTCCTTGGGCTGAAAGACAGCATCATCTGAGGGATGAAAACTTTCCCCAGCTGCCAGTCTCTTGACATACAAAGGTGTGAAAAAAGATATAAAGTTGACTGCATATCCATGACAGCTCAGAAGTGGAACTATTTTATTCAGGAATTATATGTCTCTGTTGCATTAAGCATTTACCAATTTATACACCCCATGCACTGATTAAAGTTGGTGACTTTTGGAATCTGTTATATACCAGTTTCAGGAGTACTTCAGACAAATATCCATATACCTTGGCTGCTAAGGCATTTAATAGTACAGTGTCTGGGAATAAGAGAAGAAATCGATTTACATTTAGGAGTCATATATTTGTGAAAAATAAAATCTGCACCTGCTGGAATTCCTTCCTCCACTTGACAGTTACAGAAGTTCCTTTCTTTGGCTTTTTCTGCATCTACTCTTAGAATCAATGGAGCAGATAAGAGAGATTAAATGTAATAGAGATCTTCACTGCATTTTTTCAAAATACACTAGAACATCAGATAACGTTATGACTTGGTTCCACAAGTCATGATGTTATCTGATTTTTAGCGTTGTCCGATGCATGCATCGAACAACGCTAAAAAAAAAAAGCCCTGATGTCAGGGACAAACTGCGCAGTTTGTCCCTGAAGTCAAACTGACCCTAGGCTAGCGATTGTTAGCCTAGGGTCAGCTTGACTTCAGGGGCAAACCAAATGGTTTGACCCTGAAGTCATTCACAGCCAGGATGGGGTTCGAAAGAAGCCTAGCGCAGCCCAGAGGGTGTCTCTTCTCGCCACCCAACCCGACCCTTTAGCAAGTGCTAAGGGTTGGGTCGGGTGGCAGAAGAGGTGCCCACTGGCGAGCAACAAGACGCGCAAGCTGGCGCCTCTTCTCACCACTCTACTGGATTCTTAGCGCTTGCTAAGGGTCCAGTAGGCTTCTTCTGATCCCCAGCTGTGCTGTGCTGGGGTTCGGAAGAAGCCTACTGGACCCTTGGCGAGCACTAGAGAGTCCAGTAGGGTAGCGAGAAGAGGCGCCCGCTCACGCGCCTTATCGCACGCCAGCGGGCGCCTCTTCTGCCACCCGACCTGACCCTTAGCGCTTGCTAAAGGGTCAGGTCGGGTGGCGAGAAGAGGCGCCCGCTGGCGTGAGACAAGGTGCATGAGCGGGCGCCTCTTCTTACCACCCTACTGGACCCTTAGTGCTAGCTAAGGGTCCAGTAGGTTTCTTCCGATCCCCAATGCAGCTCAGCTGGGGATTGGAAGAAGCCTACTGGACCCTTAGCAAGCGCTAAGGGTCGGGTCGGGTGGCGGGAAGAAGCGCCTGCTCATGCCTTTCCTCCTGACCCTACTGCACTCACAAGAATTGTTGCGAGCACAGTAGGGTCGGGAGGAAAGGCGCTGGTGAGCGCACATTCGCTGCGGTTGGGGGATGAATTGGGCTACCAAATCCACCCCCAACGGGTGGGGGGTAGATTGGGTAGATGTTCTACCCAATCCACCCCCACCCCCCAGACGATTGAATTGGATAACGCTAAAGGACCATTATCCAGAATCGTTACCCGATGCAAGTTTTTTCCAAAAAACTTGCATTGTTATCCGATTCTAGCGTTATCTGATGCAATCGTTATCTGGTGTATTACTGTACTGTAGTTTAATTTGCTGTATAATCTCTCTCACAACAGGGGTTGGAGTAATTTTTGGTGGCAGTTTTAATGGGTTTTTTATTGGTTTTTAAAATGTGACTGGTTTTATTTTCTGTGAGCCACCCAGTCTTTGGAGTTGGGTGGCAATAGAAATCAGAAAAATAAATAAATAATAAATAAAACATCCCTGTGATGTAGGTTAAGGTGAAAGATGATGGTTTATCAAAGTAACATGCAAAGTAACCTGCGTTTAAATTCTCTTATAGCTGAAAATCTGTCCCAATAGTTCTGTCCTGTGGTCTGTTATGCCATATCATATCATATCTATAGATCTTTCAAATATTGGGAGCAAAATCAGGCTCTTACAAACCCATGAAAAAGACTTTTTCATGGATGAAATGGTTGGGTGCCACAGCAAATAGAATATCTTAAAAGGATCTGTTATCATCAATTTCCCAAAGGTTGTGTTTACATTTTTTTAAAGGACAGTGTTTCATGTACTGCAACTGGGGGAATGGCTTTCTGATATGGCTTAACAAACCATAGTGAAAGGTTTTCTAAGGTTATCAATAGCAAAGTAACTGTCTCAGAGATAACATTATAATATGTCTTGTCTACAGTGGTTACAGGGTTGGCTTCCTGCCTTTTATTCTGATTCTCCCCAGAGATCTTCTGCTTACTGTCTGCCCAGAGATGAAGCAGTTCTCTTCACTGGCAGTTATCAGTGTGGACCTGATGTCTGCTGCTGTGAATAGAAGTGCTGCCACTTTACAGACAATCTGCATCCAAGTCACTCCTTCGGTATGCAGAGTCGCTGATGAATAATAATAAAGGATCATTACATTAACTCTGGCCTAGTGCTGTGGATCAAGCAGTTCTTTCTTGTTTGGGAAGCTCATGGCTGGGAAGCTCATGTTTCCTCCTGCTGCTTTTGAAAGTGATCTTTCCTCTTTGTGGTTGAACAGCTTAGTTTGGCCTTGCCTATGATTTCTTCAGCTTTGTTAAAGGATGTTACTCAAGGACTGAGCTAGCTGGCTAGGTCAAAACAACAATTGGCTCAGTTCTGCACAGTGTGTAAGGCTGGCAGATTAATCCAAGGGATTTACTATGTTTGAGTTGTTATCTGCTCAAATAAAAGGTCTTACCATGGGGCCCTAAGCATGTTTACTAAATTCAAATGATACTGAGTTCAGTGTTTCCTGCTGTTTAAGTTTAGGATTTCAAAGACTGCTTACAGGACTTAATTTTTAAACCTGCTGAGCTTTAGTAAAAGTTTAAAACCAGTGTTCAGCAATTTTGATACCACTAAAAACCTTTTCTGTGTAACAAGAATGGCAATGCACAGAGACCTGTTTCAAACCATTCCAATCCACCTGGACACTGAACAAGACTTGAAAGTTGTTAGTATAAGTGCCTGGGCAGCACTGCCCTACTATGTTGCAAGCTGGATATGGCCATTGTAGCTCTAAGGTTTGTTGCAAAGAATGGCCAGGTGCTCTGAGTGAGCCCTGTTCAGTTAGCCTCTGAGCATATGTAAGAGGCACATCTGAGGGGAGTTTTGGGGGCTTCTTGTTTCAGCTTGATGGTTCGGCTTGGCTTCCCTTACCGGCTTGCTGTTGGTTTGCTTGGCTTGCTTGCTTGCTTTACTGCCTGCCCTTGGCTGCTGTGTCCATTCGACTGCCAAGGTTGATGCCAAGCTACGTCGGAGCTGCAGGAGACAGATGAGCTACAAGGAGAATTGTTTAACAGCTTCTTCCGGCCTGTGGAACTGTCTTCAAACCAACGAAGTCTGCTGCCCACACTTGTTGGTGGCATTTGGGTAAGCAGAGCAGAGAGCTTTAATGTGCTCTAACTTTGCAAGAGAGACTGTGTGTTGGACTTTATGAACTTTGTGTATATATCGCTGAAGTCAAGCTGCCTTAAGAACTGCTGAGGCACAGAACTTCCTTGCTGCCCCACCTAAGAGGCTTTGCAGGAGGGTGAGGGGCTGCCTCTGCATTTGGCCCAGGACACTTTCCACCAGCTCCTGGGACCCACCCTGGCTGGGGCTTTAAGAATTGCTGATTATATTGTTATATTTTTTTATATTGTATATTGGAATGTATTTTGGGAATGTTGTATATTGGAAATATTGTATATGGAAATATTGTATATGGAAATATTGTATATTGGAATGTATTTTGGAATGTATTTTGGGATTGTATCTCTGCTTTATATTGTGGATTGTATTGTGGACCATATTGTGGATTGTATTGTGGATTACACTGTGTTTATATTTATTTTGTTGTACTGTATTTTATGATATTATGATATTGTATTGAACTATTATATTGTATTTGATTGTATGTTGTGAGCCACCCTGAGTTGGTTTCACCAAGTAGGGCGGCATATAAATCGAATAAATCAAATCAATCAATCACTGTAAATATAACGCACCACTCCTCACGAGTAAAGAGGCTTTTATTCTTTTCACCAAGAACCTGACTACTTCTCTTTGTTTGCAAGCCACTTAAGCTGCACAGCCGGCACGAGTGTGGTACTCAAGGCCGCAGGGGCGGATTCTGCAAACAAAAATCACCATCAAAAGTTGTCATTCTGGGACAGAAAAATTACAAGACAAGGATCCAGACTTAGACAGCAGAGATAAAATATACACATGCTGGAGAATACCTGGAGTGCCAAGGTTAGCCATCACTATTATATGCTGTAATTTCCCATACTACCTTTACAGAACAAACTTCAGAAGGATGGTCAGTGATTCTCATCTAGATCCTCAGGCCACCTCTCAGAACAAAGGGAGCACTTGCTACCTAGGTCACTCATACCATTGCCAATTTTCACACAGCATTGTCAATAATGGCTAGATCTGAAAGATAAACTCCTTAGCAAATGTGTAATGCACCACCATGAAGTCTCACTCCTATTCCTGATGAAGTGGACTAACATTAAACTACAGCAGTTAGTCTTTTAAGTGTCACAATAGTTTTGTCTTTTTGTTTTGTTTACTCTAATATGCTTGAAACACAGGCTAACACAGCTACTATTTCAAAAAAATGTTTATTTTTGCCGCCTAGAGTCAGGTTCGCCTGATTGGGGTGGGATAATAAATCTAAATAAATAAATAAATTATTTTGCATCCATCTATTAACCATTAACTATGAAGAACCAAACTTCATAGAACTAAATCTGAATATCAATTAGGAATCTTCAGTTATCTACAAGTGTAAAAAGCTAGTGATAATTAAAGCTACAGATACAGGCTTGTTTTGATTAGAACTCCCTAGTTTTGGGATGTGATGGAGAAGGGTTAAATTCCATTCTGGGATCCATTCCTCGATCATCTCTCCTACCTTTTGTTTGGAATTCTTGAAGTGCCATACCCAGTTCTGAACATTGGCTATCATCATGGTGACCAGCCATGAACATTGTTCTGGGAACAATATAGTTCAGTAGTCTTCCATTTGCCTTCTGCATCGCAGCGTGGCACTCATACCAAGAATCCAGTTCTGAGAGTCACTTTCTGGTCCTGAGCTCTTTTGGTACACAAAGTCCTCATCAGCTCCAGGCCAGTATTAATGTAGTTGCTGCCTTCCATCAAGATGGATTCAAGTGGGATTTAATCCACTTGGGGACTATCACCCTTCCCTGTGGACTTCGCCACCAAAAGACAAAGCAGGACAGACATGTTTTGCTTGGAATAACATAGTGAAAAGACATAGTTGCTGAGTACGTCTTTAAGATGCTGTTTGGTTTGATTCCCAAATTACAGTAATTTCCAATGCAAGACTAAATTATTGAATAAGCAAAATCAATTTGATGCTAATATTACACTTGTCACATTTCATACTACTTCTTACACTAATATAAACAGTATATATGCAGGCTCTAATGGAATTTTTACATTACATAGTATGTTTACATTTTTCTGGCACTACATTAAGACATTGCTATTTATGAAACAATTTTAGCTTTTATTAGTAATAATATAAACATACCTATATTAAACAGGCTCATGTTTGAACAAATAATGTATGACACGTTTGTCTCTGAAGCTGAATACTATGCAAATCTATTCAGAAGCAAATTGAACCTGGAACTGGCACCATCAAAATCTGTGTAGACTGAGGAAGAGTCTCTGAGGATGATTCTACGGTTACATATTTAAAGAAAAGATCGTTCATGTTCTCTAATCTCAAACAGTCAAACATGCCCTTTGGGCTGGGTCCCCAAAGAGGCTTAGAGTCAATGAAAATAGAACAGTCCTTGGCCAAGGCCAGGTTTGGAGTCTTACACTTGCATTGTGAAGGATGTGATGTTTCTGAACCACTTTTAAAGCCAGTCAGATGTACAGTATAAGGCATTGGTATGTCTTGTTATGGGCCATCAAGTCCCATAAAAATGAAAGTGATCCTAATGGGTTTTCAATGTATGTAAGAGAGATATAGAGGGTAGTTTTACTAGTGCCCCCTCCTAGGTTTACATGGCTGAGCAGGAGTTCAAACCCAGATCTCTTGAGCCTTAGTCCATCACTCTACAGTTCTGCACTGGTTGCCACATGCATTGCAGTGATCCAAATGGGAGGTATCGGGTTCTGGGTATCTAAAGTAGGACCACTTCAATAGACACAGTTATCTTCAGGCACTTAGATGTTATTGGAAGAGACAGAGCTTTGTGTTGGTGGTAATGTGACTTATAATAGGCACATAAAGATTTTGATTCTATGAAGTTTGTTTAAAATCTCTATTAACGTGGAAGCACAGATAAGCCTACCATATCTGATCCTGTTTTCATCTCCTCTCTTCTGGCTGGGTCCCAATGCCTGTCCATGTTTTCCTACCTGGATTGCAGTGTTTTCTTTGTGTCTTTATTGTTTACAAATTCACAATTTACAAATTCACAATTGACATAGGGTTGGTTCTGTTTTAGAATGTGCAATGATTAGCTTCCACTTTCCACAATTTCAAACTGAAAGATGATTAAACTTTGTACGTCTTGCTGGGCAAAGCAAGATGGTTTCTTTTTGCTGCAGCTGTAATGCTGTCCAGCATCAGTATCAAAAGACGGGGTTCTCCATGGCCTGGCTTCTCTTTCCATGAGTTTCTAGCATTTCTAACATAGAGTTCACAATCCTGGGATATCTATGTACATAGCAAGGCCTTAGTGGGAGTTGCTGTGGGTAATTGTAGCTGTTTGAGAAGATGGTGGGCACATGCCAGATGCATGCTGCATGTCTGATGTGTAATTATGCAAGCAATTGACATGTGACTGGCACTTTGTCAATCTGCTGGGACACTTCTGTGGTTGCTCTTTCACGTGCATAAATATTTGATAGGATTCTGAACAATTAAATCTAAATTTGGTAAGACTCAAGAGAAAAGTAACTTCTCTTAGCTTTTGTTGCAACATAGAGGACACTCATTTGTGATTTTAGCCTTGCAGGTAATTTAAATCAATATGTTTCCCTTTCTGAAACACTTTATATCGTTATCAGCCAGTGGCAGCAAAAGCCTAAGTCAGTGGTGGCGAACCTATGGCATGCGTGCCTGGGGTGGTACTCAGTGCCCTTTCTGTGGGCACCCGTGCAGTCACCCCAGCACAGAGTTCACTCTGCCCAGCAGGCCAATGAGAGCACTTCTTCCCCTAGCACAGAGTTCATCCACTCATCTGCCTAGTAGCCCAAAGGGGGCGCTTCCTCCCTTCCCCCAGCACAGAGTTCACCCTGCCCATCTGTCTAGCAGCCCAATGGGAATGTTTTCTCCCTCCCCTGTTGCTGTGTTGGCACTTTGCAATAAATAAGTGGGTTTTGGATTGCAGTTTGGGCAGTGGGTCTCTAAAAGGTTAGCCATCACTGGCCTAAGTATAACAACATGGGCTTCTCAATATCACAAGTAGAACCTCCTTTGCAAGGAGTTTGGCCTGCTTATGTATCACTTGCTGACTTCTCTGGAGAACACATTTCTTATTGATGGATTTATTTATTTATTTATTTATTCAGATTTATATTGCTGCCCACTCGCCGAGGCAACTCAGGGCAGCTTACAGTCAAAACAGCAACAGTACAGTAAAAATCATAAAATACAACCTCACAAAACAACCAAAGCAGAACACAGAACACATATTGAGCACTGCTTCCTCTTCCATAGGACTACTGAGTAAAAAAAAAATACTACTGTGCAGAGTAAAAAATCATGAAGTCTATAAGCCGATTTGGCCAGATGGAGGGTTATTGCTGCCAGAATTTAATTTCTGACCAGCGATTTTGGTTGAAGACATAGATATGTATGGATACACGTCTGTTAAATGATTTGCAGAGGCCATCAATTCGAAACAAGGACACCTGACAGCCTGGCACAGGTTGGCATTCTGCCAAGGCTGCTGGGAATTCTGCCATGCTGAGAGTGAGAGTAGAAGCTGAAGAAAGTGAGGGGGGGGGGGAGAGCAAGACTTGGAACAATTCAATCAAATTGAGTTCTTTAGCTTTTGCAGTTTCATCTCAAAGAAACCCATTATGGAATACAAGAAAAAAAAAAAGCTCATAATTTCTGTTTTTTCAAACTCAGAAGATTATTAGACTCACTTGGGTTTCTGCTCTTCAAAGTGATAGTATATAGTCACTAGTGGTATGAGAACAGCCTTTTTAAAAGAAGCCATACATCTGTGTGTATTTCTGACTATGTGTATGTGTGTTTTTAAACACACAGAGAGAGAGAGGCGCACCATGTACCACTGCAGCTCACAGCACTAGAACAGGTGAAGAAAATGTAGATTTTCCTTCATAGATTCAAACTGGCTTAGCTGGGTGAGCACTTTTTTCATTTTTATATGTATTTAGTAATATGCCTAAAGGCAACCCCCCCCAAAAAATAAAAAAATAAAAAAAAAAATCCTGACAGTCTGGTCAATTGAGGAATCGAGGCATTTCTTTTAAGAATGTTGATATTTTAAGGGATATAGTCTCTGGTTTTTTTAATGTGCCTTTTTAGGCTATAAGCTCCCACATTTTAAGAGTGTAATTAAATGTTGATAGAAATATTGTATAAATAAAGCTGTTGTTACCTGTGATTATTGCAACAGTGAAATACTTATACCTTGGTACCCAGATGGATTTTGATATGATTGGAAAGGATTGTCTGGTTCATACTGGAAATAATCCTTTTTCAGGGATAAATTCTAGCTGTACGAACCCAGGTTTCTGGTTTTTCCTAGAGGTCGATGAAGTTCTATAGAGCTCTTAGGGAGATGGTCATGTGTCATGTGTCAAACACCTCATATGAAAGAAAAGCCTAAGCTGGAAGGCTTTATCACTTACTATACACTTACTTCCACTTAGTTTCTTGGATATAATGTTTGTTGTGAGGTGTGGGGGTGCAGTTTGGAAAGTGTATATTGGATCACAGTCCTAACTAATTGATGAACTGATAGTAAAGCCATATGATTAATCTGTTCAGATGTTTTTAATCAGTTGGCAGCTGTATTCCTAGTTTACTGTATATGAAAACCTTGCAGTAGAGTGGGTACAACTGTAAAACTGTATTCTACAATGGGAGTGCAAATTGGGGTTCATTTTAATTTGTTATATAGACTCTCAAAATAGCTGAATTGCTATAGGCAAGATATGAATAAACAGGCTCCTGCTGCTCTTATACACAACCCTGCATCTTCTTGTGTGTCTGCCCATATGAACTGTAGTAGAACTTTTGCCATGTTGATGCCTTTGAAGAGCAAGGTTTGCTCATGGGAATAGAAGAAAAATCAGAAGAAAATTAAATGATTAATTAATGCAATCTAGTATATTTTACCAAAGGCTTTTCAGGGACTTATTTAGCTCAATTAATGAAGGAGCATTCCAACAGCAGGTTCTCAGTGTAGGTTTTTGAAGACTGTGTAAAGTGACATTTTATCATTGCTGCAGGGTGGGGTGGGGTGGGGTGGGGTGGGGTATGATTTTAGAGCTTGGTATGTTATGCCACCCATTGAATTCATTCCTAGAAGGTGGGAATTTGAAAGCTTTTACTGTATTTTTTCTCTCAGAGCATGGAATAAGATTTCTGTGAGGGTAAAATGAATGTTTGGAACCAAAATACAAAGCAGCTTTCTAATAAAACAGCAGAAAATTAGACCAGTGTAATTTCCTTGAAGAATTACTGTGGAAGTGTTGCAGTAAACAGAGCTCTCTAGAAAGCTGGTTATGACCAGCATTACTAGTCTCTTTGATGTCTCCAGATAAGTTTCATAGTAGCCGTGGAGCAAGGTAGCACTTTCTATGAGGCCTATGCAGGAGCATGGGCAGCTGGCTAGATGATTTGGCACTATGGTCCAAATCCGGCTTGCTTGCCATAGTTTGCTGACCCTTGACTTAGTGGTTAAGATGTTGAGCTTAGTGACCGGAAGGTTGGCAGTTCAGCAGTTTGAGATCGAGTGCTGTGTGATGGAGTGAGCTCCTGTCATCTGACCTAGCTCCTGTCAACCTAGCAGTTTGAAAGCAAGAAATTGCAAGTACAGTTATACTTCGCATAACAAATTTAATTTGTTCTGCGAGGCTGCTCGCTATGCGAGTTTTTCACGAGTCAGACTCGCATAACGAATTTTTAGCTATGCGAGTCAGACTTTCCCTATGGAAAAACTCGCATAATGAGCGTTTCAAGGGGAAAAACTCACATAGCGAAAAATGTGTGGCCTTTTTGTGTGGGTTGCTTTGTTGTGCCCTGATTGTGCACCCAGTTCTGCACCCAGTTACATGGCACATAGTCCACAAAACACCAAAGCTGCTTCCACAGTTGCCCTCACATACAGTAAAGTTTAGCAGAAATGGGCACATGCTTTTGTGACTCACTTGATTGTGCTGTAGTAATTCTCAGAACAGTGTGATATGATTTTCTGTCTTTTTTGAGCTGGAGAAAATGCTAGAGAGGTTTTTGGTCTCAGCTGAATGTTATCAGGAAAGCACAGCAAAATCTCCTTTAGGTCTGTAGGCTGGGTGGGTTCATATAAAAAGAGAAGGAAGGGGTCTATGAGCTTTGTTTGACTTATCTTGTGGTCTGACAGTGAACAGTTTTTCCTTCTCTGGATGTTCTGCCTCAGCAAAGCAAAAAAAGAAAGAGGACCAAAGAACTAACCCTGGATTCCTTGTTTATCTGTAAAGCTATTTTAAAACAATCCACTCACAGACATCTTTCACTTTCCATGTTCTAGTAAGAGCCCAATATTTCATCTGGACATTGGCTGTTGGGACGGATGGAAGGAAGGCTGGTGTTTTCTCTGTTTTTAGAAGTCTGATTTTTTTTGGCTTCTAGTCTACAACTCTTTTAAGAACCCACTGAAGAATGTAAGGCAACTTTTTATGGCTTGAGTACCCCAGTAGTGTTTGTGTAAATCTGCAAATGAAATCAGATGAAATGTTTCCATTACCAGAACTGTTTCTAACAGCAGAAATAGGAAGTGTGGAATTTTCCTTTCCTTTTAAAACATACATATTTGGCCCTGTAATCTAGGATAGGGATTCTCAGCCTGCATGCGGCCCATGGCACCATGTGACACCCCACTGTCTCCACCACACCAGGAAGTGCCATATGGTGTAGGAAGGGCAAAGTGGCCATACAGCCCTCAAAGCTGTTTGAGGGAGTGTGACCTGGCCCCTGTCTTTAAAAGGTTGAGAACTGCTGATCTAGGATGTCAGAGTGGAGTACAGCAATAAAAAGTAGAACAATAAGGGTGTGCAGAGAAACCCCCAAAAACACCAACACCCAGAAACAAAAGGACTTTAGGTCACTGATGGCTAAGCTTGTTGCTCCAGCTGTTCTGGAACTTCAGTTCCCAGAAGCCCTGATCAGCAGGAGTGCTGACTTGGGCTTCTGGCAATTGAAGTCCAAGAACAGCTAGAGTGCCAAGGTTAGTCATCAGGGCTCTAGGTGGAAAAATAAAAATTTAGCCAAAATTGAGCACAGAACAAACTCACAGGGCTCAACAAAATGTCATTTTAAAAAAAAAGGGTGAAACCTTCATCTCTCAATGGCTAATTGCCCTGTCTGGACTAAAAGTCCCAGGCTTGCTCCATTAAACAATGTAATTTGTCCAAAGTTCTGTGGGTGCTAAGCTTGTGAAAAGCCTCTCTGCAAAAAGGACCAGTCAGCCAGACTTGGTCTCATTATGTTCCGTTTAGGACAGTGGTGCCCAAACTAAGGCCCGGGGGCTGGGTGCAATGAGGGCTTCGTGGGCCGGATGAATTGGTGTCTGGGGCCGCACTCAGCCCCTGGGCCTTAGTGACTGGCTTCCTGAACCACATGATCGGCCCATGGCCCAAAAGGTTTGGGCACCCCTGGTTTAGGATAAAGAAAAACTAATCCCCATGCCTTACTCTGCTAACCATTCTCATACCTATCCCCCCCTTTGCCTGATCTTGGCCAATCAGGACTAGGCACCACAGCTGAAGGGATATTCTCCCCAGGTATAGCCCTCATTCTGCCTCCGCATCTTTGGCTCAGGTGTAGCTCTTTGCTGTCCTTGGAGTTTGTCCTTGGGACAGAGAGAGAGATAAGGGGAATGGTGGGCAATCACTTAGTTCCCTTTTATCTGGCACTTGACCTAGAAGCTGGTTTTTTTCACTTTCGCTTTGCCATAAAATGTTTAACCCTTGAAGGGTCAGTTTCTTCACAGGAATGCATCAAGAGAGAGCAAGAAGACTCCATTGTCTGATTTCTGCCTGATTTATGGTTGCTTTCTGCATTATTGCTGTTTGTTAGATTTTAATTTTAAAATGGGATGATCCTGAAATCAGTTGCTTTTATTTTCAGTGAGGAATGCAGGAGCCCAGTAGCAGACTGATTCCCCCCTGTACAAAGTCTAGCTGTTGCATTTAACTTCTGTTGCCAAAATGTTGTGCCAGAATTTTTTTTGTCTTTTGTTTGTTTTGTTTACTCTTTGATATGCTTAAAAACTAGACTAAGACAGCTACTATTCCAAAAATTTCAAAAGTCTGTTGTTATCTTGGGTTTACACATACACCAAAGTGCCCCCATTATTAACTTTAGTGAATTGCAAATTAGAATCAAATTATATGATCTTTCTTTCATCAATCAATCAATCAATCAATCAATCAATCAATCAATTTCTGTACTTCCCATTTGGGTATTGTGTACTCACTCTGGGTGGTTTACTGAGTAAAATACAAAATAAAGTAACGTAAACTTCAGCTTGTGGTGCGATAGTAGAGCATTATTACTAGTCTCAAAAGACTTCATACCCCCACCACCAATGGTAGAATAGATCTGGGAAAATATAAATGAAAATGATGCTTAAAGTGCATACTAACTAAGTTAAACAGCATTAAATAGCTAAAGACCTCCTGGTATAGCATTGTCTTCAGGTGTTTTTTGATGACACAGCTCCACTGGAAAGCTGTTCCACAGTGATGGTGCCACCTCCAAGAAGACTTGATTCCTGACTGAAGATTTCTTATCCATTCTCAGTGTTGACCATGATTAGGGAATAGCAGGTGATGTGGGCAGCTGTTCTTTGGGAGAGACTTTCCAACAGATAATAAGATCCTAAATTGCATAGAACTTTATATGCCACATTTAAATATTTTTGTAAAAGTGTCTACATCAAATTCGACTCTTTCCTATTCCCTAACCTAGAATATTAGAAAGCTCTGCTACTGGCATGTTCCTATTACATGCTAATGAATTCAAAGTCCCAAAGGACTTCCTCATGAAGAGTTTCTTTTTAACATCCATTTGCATACTGTTAAATATTTCTTCCAGAAATAAATAAATTGTCTGGTTATCTTATCATGGATTTTGGTGAATGCCTTTAAATTAGAATAACATATTCCAGAAGAAGAAGAAAAAATCCTATATTAAAAAAGAGTGTTATAGATGTGGGTTGACCTCCAATCAATATATTTGCTTCTAAGAAGAAGAAGTTTTCATTTTACTAGAACAGAGTGGAAATGTGCTGAAACATCTTGGGAGATGTCTTACTACAATCTTAGAATGGAAAGAGACCCCATATCAGTGATGGCGAACCTTGGCACTCCAGGTGTTCTTGAGTTTCAATTCCCAGAAGCCCTGATCAGCAGGAGTGCTGACTGTATGGCAATATAGTGATAGTATGGTAATGTATTGATAGTACCATGCTGTCCTCACCAATTTTGGTTCCCTTTGATCTTGTAGTTCAATTAAAGAGTCTTTTATAGACTTTTCTTCTGGCTAGAGGTTGTCTTTAGATAGTTAAGATTTAGTCGTCATTCCTGTGTTGACTCTGAGAGCATCATGTCATGGAGGATATAATCTGGAAGTGTATATATTGGCATAATCCAGAATTCCAGAAAAAACATCCACTTGAAAGTCTTGGGAGTGCAAATACAGATTTTTATTATTTTTGTAGATCTGCAGAAGGTACAGATAGTGTGTTTTCTACCAAATTTTCCAACTGCACAGAGTTCTTTTCCTCCCCTTTATTCTGTGTCTAGGCCAGACGTGAAACTGCCAAAAGGAAGACACCTTTTGGTGAGTCCATTCTGAAGTTCCTTTCGCCTGATTTAGTGTGAGAAAGATTAACTGGCAACACAAGGTTGTCCTTAGCAGGGCATGCCTGATTGTGGTTCAAAAACAACACAATCTTCAAGGAGGCTCTGTGTACCCCTCCCTCTATTAAAGTACACCTTTATCTCCTTTTATCCACCATCAATGGAGAAGATTCAGCCTCTTTATTTATGGTATGGGAAGTTAGAAAGCTTCTGTGAGTATATTAGAGATGTATACATATCTCCACTGTTATGTCTTGTAATCTTTCTTTAGTTTGTGTTCAATTTATGCCCTCTTCCCCTTGAGCTGTTAGCCACTGGAGTTTTTTTTTTATTTCTGACAACAAAGATTGACTTTTGCGTAGCCATTAAATCTTCACAATGAGCCGAGATGATTTATGTTCTCATAGTTTGCCAGCCTTATCTCTCTGCTAGTATCTGGACCAATTGATTCTTTTCTTGGATACCATTTTCATGTCTATGATTTTGCTGGATCTCTAAATTTAATAAAGTCTTCCTCTAGATTTCCCATTGATTGCTTAAAAGCCTGTCTGAATAGGAGGATCTTTGCTAGATGACATCTGGACAGACAAGTGAGCAAGGCTGTAGCCAGGATTCTAGAGGGGGGGGGGTTTCAAGAGGGGCAAAATATTTTCAGGAGGGGCAACTTTTTAATTATTATTGGGACCTGTGGATGTTTATAAATTTTTTACATTTTTAAATTTTATAATTGTAATTTTGAAGTTTTTAACAATGGGTTTGGGTTGGGTTGTATTATGCTTTTATGATGTAAACCGCCCTGGGTCGCCCCGGCGAGAAGGGCGGTATAAAAATGTAAGTAAGTAAGTAAATAAATAAATAAATGTCACACTCACATATATAACATTGACATCTTGGGTTGGGTTGTGGGGGTGGGCTGTTAGTTCAGGAGGGTTTTAGCCCCCCTGGCTATGGCCCTGCAACTGAGGGGGGTTGTTCACTCTGGTTTCTTGGGGCAGTGTGATCCAAATCCTGTGAGCAGCCTGTTATTAGTGTAAATGGAGAGAAGGCCACTGAAAGAACAAACGTTACAAAGAAAACCTGTTTTTCTTTAATGCCAGTTTTACAATGGTAACAAAAAAACACAAATTCTCTTTCTACAAATATTCCCAAGATTTCCACCTTCCCCACCCTGTTAGGAGATTAATTTGTTCACTACCAGTTATAAATCAAGTCATCTTGCCCTATTTCTTTATTGTCTGTCATAGTGCTATATCTAATAATCTGTTTATCTGCAGATTATTTCTTTGGTTTTAAAAAAAAAGCCCTCTAGGTTGTGGGAGGGAAGATGCACACTTAAATATTCTTCTGGGGTGTTACAAAATGAGAGGCTCAGTGGGAACCCTGCTTTCCATGTCCCCTTGAACTGCCCGCATGCAATTACCTATCCTTTCTAATGAGATGCAGCGTTCTGTCACTGCTGGATTTCTAGTGTGCTTTTGTTTGTGTTCTTTCCTAATTATAGGAAGCAAAATAAGCAAGATTTGGTGTGCTTTTGAAGAACTATTGTTTCATCATAGACATCTGTCCTCAAAGTCTGAATGCTCTTTCCACCACCTATTTTGTGGAAAGGGGAATAGTTAAATTAGCCTACTTCCTGACATTTAGTACTTTGCAACGAATGCTAATTTTTAGGGTTCTCTTAAGGAAGTAATAGAAAATTAATTGTCCAATAATGTTTTTCTTGTTCCTTGGGACAGTTTAGATCAAGGATGCCCAAACTTTTCAGGCTGCAGGCCATTCATGTGGTTCCTCTCACTGGAAGTAAAATGCACATGTGTGGGTGTGTAATGCTCCTGCTCCTGCTTGCTTAACTTCCACTTCAGGAGCAGTGTGAGTGGTGTGGGCCAGATGTTTTGGTGCCATGGGCCAGATCCAGCCCACGGGCCATAGTTTGGGCACCCCTGGTTTAGATTTTAACAATATAGCAATAGCAATTACACTTATATGCTGCCCCATAGCGCCATGAGGATAGCCAATATTCAGAATCAGATATGGCACTTGAAGAAGAAGAGTTCTTAGAAGTGGCGTATCATTCTCATCTCTTGTAGGTGTCCTGTACTGTGCAGCTTACCGAAGGCTACACAGGCTCGCTCTTTTTAAATGAAGCACTTTTGATAATAAAATTTTGAAACCCTACAGTTCTCTAATTCTAAAAATTGGTTTGTTACCTAATGGACTATGCAAAAATGGGTTGTGCTTATAATCACTTGAAGCTGGCTGTATAATTCAGTGCTTTAGGCTGAGAGTTTGATTCCTCAATGTGCCTTCTGGGAAAAGAGCCAGCCTGTGAAGTTATGGGTAAGCTGCACAGTTTAGAACAGTGATAGCGAACCTTGGCACAATAAGGTGTTCTTGAGCTTTAATTCCCAGAATCCCTGATCAGCAGGTGTGTTGATTTGGGCTTCTGGGAATTTAAGTCCAAGAACACCTGGAGTGCCAAGGTTCGCCATCATGGGTCTAGAACATCTCCAGAAGAAGGGAATGATAAACCACTTCTGTGTTTCCTATTATTATTATTATTATTATTATTATTATTATTATTATTATTATTATTATTATTAGTAGTAGTAGTAGTAGTAGTAGTAGTAGTAGTAGTAGTATCATCATCAAATGATTGTGCTAAGGCAACACAGGAGGCAACATTTATCTTGATTTTCATGAATATTTTGATATTCAAAGGTAAATCAATCGATGTTTGCAAGGTCCTTTAACTTGAAGTTCAGGTTTGGTGTTCAGCTGTCTTATCTGTTTCAGCGACTCTGTGCAAAGGCTTTTGCATACAACATGTAATTTTACATATGTTGCGAACCGCCCTGAGTCGGTCCTACCAAGTAGGGCGGAACAGAAATCAAAATAAATAAATAATGGAAAGAAAGATCTTTTGATATACAGTATGTATCTGGCTTTGTGCAGCTAGGTAGGTAGGTGTACAAATGAGGAGTTGATGACGGCAAAACTCCATCATGATACATTAGAGGATGCATGCAAGGGGGAAATTGTGACATTTCATATTGTTTAATGCCAGGTTCTATGCAACAGTATGTTACCTTTCATTTTAAAATCAGGAGGGCTGTGTTTCTAGGCTTCCTGTTTTTTAATATTTTATGTTATGATCTGTCTCAGTGAAGCCAAGTTTATGAGAGAAGCTCTTATTTCTAAAGAACATTTTAAGAGAGGTGTTCAGAAATCTTATTGTGAATTCACAACACTATAACATAATTGGTGTACCTTTTTGAGGTGAGATCCCCAGAGACCAGTGGTGGCGAACCTATGGCTAACGTACCAGAGATGGCACTCAGAGTCCTCTTTGTGGGCATGCACCATCACCCCAGCACAGAGTTCACCCCACCCATCTGCCCAGCAGCACAATGGGAGTGCTTCCTTCCTCCGCCAGCACAGTTTGCCCCACCCCTCTCCCCAGAAGCCCAATGGGAGTGCTTCCTCCCTACCTCCAGCACAGAGTTTACCCTGCCCCTCTGCAGTGCGGATGGCAGCCTGGTGAGTTTGGGCACTTGAACTCTAAAAGGTTCATCATCACTGCCATAGACATTGTGTTGTGTACTGGGTTGCCTAAATCAGTGTGCAACAGATGGTTTATTTATTTATTTACATTTCTATACCGCCCTTCTCGCTGGGGCGACCCAGGGCGGTGTACAACATCATAAAAGCATAATAAAACCCAACCCAATATGGGGATTTCTTTATTCGAGACAATTCATCTCTATTATGCCATTTGTGTTGTGGCAGGGTAATTATGAAAGAAGATTTTAGCTACATAAAAGCATATTTGGTTGTTTAGCCATAATGAGAACTCCTTACCTTTCACTGGTTTGCAGTATAAATATTGTAAACCAACCAACTAGCCAATGCAAATGGGTTAAAATATATTGTGTGTGTTATTGTTCAAAGTATCTCATCTGCTGAATTATAACTGTAGTATGAATATTTTATGAATTGTTTCTTGCTTTGGTCTTTTGACTTTGGATGAACTGGCAACCTTAAATGCATTGTTGTTTTTTTTAGGGGGAGGAGATGGGGACACTTCGTTCCTAAGAACAAGATGCCAATTTTGAAGAATGAAAAATTGGGGAGGGGGGAGGAACTAAAATCAAGTCATTTATAGGTGAGGCTAAAGTTTCAGCTTATCTTTTGGACAAAACACACGGTAGGTTGCAGTCAGGAACAAGCCATATGGTTTATTTTGGCCAATTCTACCTTCATTCAGTTTGTACTTTAGAGTTTTATGCATGTGTTTTTAGAAAGACAGTTCTCAAATATTTGAATTGCAAATTTAGCAATTTTTTTAGAAGTGTGGTACAGGCATCTGAAGTAGCACTTGCCAGACTTTTAAGTGTCAATGCAGCAGTAGGCCAAATGATTTCCAAAAAGGTAACATTTCATGGAATAATTTATTTGATACGGCAAAAGCCATCTGTTGCATAATTTCTGTACTGTTGCTATGGGAACTCATTTTAGTATTGCAGTAATAGTTAATCAGAATTTGCTGTTGTGTCATTCTCATCACAAGGCCCTGATTGAATCATGTCTTGCATTGACAGTGGCAGAGAATAACCATTATTAATAATTGTATGCCCTAAAGTTAATGCTGACTTATGGGGATCCTTTCCAAAGGTTTCTAGGTAGAGAATATGAAGAAGTGGTTTTCCATTCTTTTCTTCTGGGGGTGCCCTGGGACTGTGCTGCTTGCCCAACGCCACACAGGCTGGCTGTTCTCCCATGAGGCACATTGGGGAAATGAACTTCCAGTCTCTGGATTTGCATGCAACTACCTAAACCACTGAGCTATCCATCCATCCAACCAATATTGCAAAGCATGAAATGGCATTAGCCCCTCCCATTTTCTGAAAGCTCAAAAGGTGTTTCTTACCCCATTAATTCCATTTTCCCTTGAGGAATTTTGACATGAACAACAGACCAATGGTATATGGTATCATCACTTCAGAGGAGCATCATTTGAAAGGACAGCAAGCATGTCTTAATGTTGTCTGTGAGGAGAATTGACAGATTATTCCAGAGCGGATTTGCACCTGCCACACCCCTGCCTTCAGTGTTGATGGTTTGTGGCTTGGGAGCCCAGAGAAAACGGGCACCAGTTCTTGTGAGGCAACAGAAAAACTTTTACTCACGAGGTGAGGTGCAGGAAAAAGTATTTACAGTGATGACAAAAATAACAAGCTTAGCTTCACCAATCAGGAATGACGTATATACAAGAGTTCACAGTCCTTAGAGAGTTTCAGTTCAAACTCGCTTTGTTTACCCAGTAAGCTTATCACAGAGTCCTTGCTGGTTCCTTGCAGATGCTTGCAGACCTTGAAATGAACAGCTGTTATGCTAATTCCTCCTCTGCAGCACATCTTTGGAAAAACCTTGGTAGATGCAAGCTCCAAGACAAAAACACCAACTATCCAGCTGTTTGTATCCACTGACACAAAAGTCACTACCACAAAGTGGCAAAGTCACAAAATCACTGGCCCTTAAGGTTACCTTCACGATGAGCACTTCCAGCAAGGTGAACACTCCATTAAGGTGAGGCAACTTGGCTTTGGGCTTGCCTCTTCTTATGCACAAGAGGCTTCTTCATTAGCTGCTGATCCTGAGCAGCTGGCCATTCTCTAGAATAGTCCTTAAAGATATACACAACCATTTATCCATGATGCAATATGTGCCACGCCCAGGCACTGTTACTAACAAGAATCTTCATCCAAAACATTCACAACAATAGGCAAGACAAGGGTGACTCTTCTTCTTTCATGTCCAAATCAAACTTTAAACTGCTAAAATAAAACCACCTACTTGGCTGTGTTGTTGGCCAAAATTAAATCATAGCAATACAGTACAGTGGACCCTTGCTTAACAAGTGACTCACTTAACACAACATTTGCATAACAAAAGGAAATCCATAGGAAATAGTGGCTCAGTTAACAATTTTTTTCTGGAATGGATTAATTGGTTTTCAATGCATTCCTATGGGAAACCATGTTTCGGTTAACAAATTTTGTTTTTCAATGCTTTCCTATGGGAAATTGCATTCAATGCATTCCTGTCTGAAATTTGCTTTACAGTTTTTTCATAGTACAGAAGGTTCTGGAGAATGCATTAAATTTGTTAAGCGTGGGTCCACTGTAGTTAAATACTGCACCATAATGCTTAGTGCACTCTGGGCAGTACACAAGTTAATTAGAAGATGCCATGACCTGACAGGCGGCTGAGGACCTCGCCCCCACCTCTGGGCTGACACCAATGGCCTGAGGGGAGTTAGTCTGTGTTCTGCTCTGGTTGTTTTGTGAGGTATTTTATTATTGTTACTGTACTGTTGCTGTTTTGACTGTAAGCCGCCCTGAGTCGCCTTGGTGAATGGGTGGCAAAATAAATATGAATGAATGAATGAATGAATAAATAGCATTTTGTCACCAACAAGCTGAGTACTTATCAATGCATGTTTTTGGTAGTAGTTGGCAGACCAGCAAATGAGCCAGATTCTGTATCTCTCCACATCCACACAGAATGTTATTGTCTGTCATCAGCCCCCACTTGAACATGTTGGTCTAACATTTAGGCACTCTGACTCTCAACCTATTCCGAGTCCTCCAAGTGACATAGGAAGGTTGAGTTCCTCAGCAATAGCCTCGTCTAATGTTATTCCTTGTTCAGTGAGATCCTTACTCCATCTTCTTTGGCTTGTAGGAAAGATTAGCCGGCAAAACAAGGTTGCTGTTGCTCCTAAGGTACACCCAATTATTGTTAAAGATGCAATACATACACATAATCTTTGAGGAGGCTCTTTCTGTGTACCCCAGGGTGAATCTCCCACCAGCTTAAGATTGTCTTGTAGAACAGTCAGCATGTTCTGCCTTTTGTAATATGGCTTATGTTTAGGAGGAGGTAAGGAAATAATTCTTTGGTATTACAGTACAGTATTTGGAAATCCATGTGGGTTAATATAGTTGAGCATTGAATTAATTTCAGTGTCCCATCCCCCAATGTTTAGGAAATGTCAGATCGCGGACAATATACTCTTGAGTTGTGGCTTCCTGAGGCTGCTAGCTGATTACTTAAACATTTTAAAGCTTGTGTTACTTTAACAGTACTGTATAATGATATAAGTTGTTGAGACTTGGAAATCCCAGGATGTTTCCTTGACCATAGGTTCTAAATGTGATACCAGGAGGTGACTGAGTTTACCTGGTTGTCTTCCAAGCTCATTAGTCACCTTGTGGCTAGTTTTCAGAAAATAATTGCTGCTGAGTCCCAGTTCTTCTTTATTGCCCAAACATTATCTCCTAAGTCACTGGCCAGCAGACTCGGAGAGAAGGGAAAAGATAGGACAAGTTCAAATCTGTGCTGGTTCCATTGTTTTCTTTTCTCGGTTACTTCTTTGACCCTGGCCTATTACATAACACTCCTTCCATTCCATAGAGACTCAGTTATTTCTCTTACATAGCAGTGTATGAGGTACAAACACCAACAGCAGTAGCAACACAGAAACATATAGGGAGATATTAACTCAGTTGTCATTAACCCTTTCCTCCCCATTGGTTAGTACTTTTGTGGTAAAAATATTCTAGAATCATTTAAAGTAGAAAAAAAGATATATTTTCACTCTTTCTTCCTACTTGTTATTCCAAGATAAACCCCCCCCCCAAGAACTGTTCTCATTATATTTTTAAAAATAATTTTTATAAATTTTCTTAGTCATCAATCAAGCAATTATACCCCACGTACTACCAGAGTGTGCTGGAGACTTAAGCAATAGTTTCATCAAGGAAGTTCTTTTCACTCAAAATCAAAGTATAAATTAAACCCAGGGCTTTTATATTGTTTTGAAGCAAACCAGCAAAGTCAAGGGGGTGCTACTTAGAAGGCAGTGTGAATAGAGACTGCACCAAACTCTGGAAAGTGTTTGAGGGTGATTGTCTTTGGTAAAACATGAGAAACAATAGAAGAAGTGAGTAGGTAGTTGGTTGTGTGGCTGTTGTGCAGAATGTGGGTGATAAACAGAAAGTGCGAATCTTATTGAAATAGTGCACTTAGTAGGTTCATCTCCCTAGTTTGCCCTAGCAACCCTTGGGATGAGTGACCTGCAGAATGTCCTGTCATCAATAGCTCTGTCCAGTTCTTGGAAACTCATTGTTTTGAGTCAGTCTATTTCATATTCTGGGGGTTAAGATGGTGAACTTGATGACTGGAAGGTTGTTAGGTCTGTAGTTTGATACCTGAGTGCTGTACAATGGACTGAGCTCCTGTCCCTGTCCCAGCTTCTGCCAACCTAGAATTAAAAAGCAAGAAATTGGAAGTAGATAAATAAGGACCATTTTGGTGGGAAGGTAAACAGTGTTCTGTGAACTCTGTTGTCTAGTCATGCTTGCCACATGCCCACAGAAATGTCTCTAGACGCAGACAGAGCTGGTTCTTTGGCTGTAAACAGAGATGAGTACTGAACCCTAGAGATGGATATGACTGGCTTTCGAGCAAGGGAGACCATTACCTATTTCATATTCATTCTCCTTTCACTTCTCTTTTCCTCACAGTCACTGTCATTTCTGGCAAGTCTTGTCTTCTCATGAGGTTCCCAAAGTATGACAGGCTAAGTTTTGTCTTGTTTGCTTCCAGAGAAAGTTCAAGCTTCATTTGATCTAGGGCCCACTTGTTCACAAAGCACCATTATTTCAAATGTATTTTTTTTCCTGCTGGCTTTTTTCACTGTCCAGTTTCTACATCTGTATGTAGCAATTGAAAATTCATTAGTGTTGATTATCTTGCCCTTTTACTGTGGTGATGTATCTTTACACATGATGATCTTTTCTAGTTTCTTCACAGCTGCTCTTTTGAGTCTCAGATGTCATCTTATTTTTTGCTGTGGTCTCCACTTGGATTTAAATAGAATCAAGCCATACAAAACATTTTTATTTATTCATTATCCACATTAAAGTGATGTAGTTCTTCTGTAGTCATGTGTATATATGGTTAGTGCATGCATTAATTTTGGGGGTGATTTAGGGAAATGTTTTGGAGAAATTGCCTTCCTTTTTGTCAAAATAGATCAGCTGCTTGTTGAGAAAATCAGTTTTCTAGGGTGTGGCCTTCTGTTTAGAGCTGTCCTCATTTCTGCTTTGCTCTTGGGCAAGTTCCTTGTATCTAGGTTCTCTAGGTTTGGCTTCCATCAGATAATAATAATTTTGTGTAAGAAATTATTCTGGGTTATTCTTCCAACTCAGTTATTCTGTGATAGGTTTAAAAATAAATTGGGAAAAGTCTGAAGCAATATTCTGTAATATAGCAAAAAAAGGAACAGATGAAGATAAAGGATAAATAAAATATACAAGTCAAGAGTAATTTGAAATATTTGGGGATAAATATATTAGAAAACATGGGAGATTTAAAAAAATTGAATTTTGAGGAGCAATAATTGGAAATTAAAGATATACAATATAAAAAGTTGAATTTGTCTTGGTTTGGCAGGATTGCAATGTGTAAAATGAAATTGTTACCAAAAATAATTTTTTGTTTGATGTCCTGCCAATCCAACAGAAGGAAAAAGAAATGGCAGTTTCTCCTTCGTGTTGTTTGGGGATGCACACTAATGGGTTCTGCGCCTGCGCTGAATCCGAGCGGAGCTGAAAAGCTGATTGGACAAAAGTTTTGAATGTAGGACCGCCCACCATCCCCAACCGTCTCTGGCGCCATTTCGTGCTCTTCCCTCAGTTCACTTTTTTCTGCTGCACAAGCAGGAGCCTGGAAAACAAGCTGTGTGTGTGTGTTGCTGAGATTGCCTCAGAAAAACAATTTTTTCGTACCACAATTTTTTCCGGACCAGGGGGCTAACTACCTCTTGGTCCTAGCGCGGCTGGGGGATTTTCCCTCAGCCGCCGCAAAAAAAACAAAAACAAAAAAACAACCCTTCGTGAGGTAAATTTTACCTCATAAGAACTCGTGTCGGGGCCTCCCGGCCGGGACAATTTTTTCACCCAGGCCATCTACTTCAGTGGATGGCCTTAGCAGCCTTTAAGCAGTGTCCGTCCTGCAACGCCAAGTTCCCCAGTTCGGACGGACACGTGAGGTGCTTGCGGTGTTTAGGGGAACAACACCCTGTCCAGACGTGTGCGATCTGCAAAAGATTTTCCAAGGCCGCACTCAAAAACAGACAACCGCTTCCAGGTCTATGTAATGGAGGCGGCACTTGCACCTTAGGCTTCCCGCCCTCAGGAGGCCGTGGCTGCATCTACCTCCGCTCCTTCTTTGTGGCCGTCCGCCGCAGAACTGTTTAAGAGGAAGAAGAAGCAGGAGAAGGAGAAGAAGCGTCACCACCGGACTTCTTCAACTTCTCTCCCTCCAACTCCGTGCACGACGCGCCTGTCGCCGACTAGATCGCTAGCCTCCGTTGCCGTCACGGCCGCGATCTCACTGGGCAGCTTGTTGTCAACCTCTCCGGTCGTCATCTCCCCGGAGAAGGTTCCCAGCCTACTGCCTCTGCCGGAGACTCCTCCGCTGCCACCACCACGGAGGACTGCATCCATGTCGGCCCCTTCTGTGGCTCTGGTTCCCGAGCCGTCCATACAGTTGAGCCTCATCGCCCCATTCCTGGAGGCGATGGTGCAGAAGATACCACCACCGTCGGCTGTTCCGGAGGAGCCACCACTCCGTGAACTAGCTCCGGAGGCACCACCACTTCGTGAGGAGGGCCCGGCTCCGAAGAGGCGTCGCACGGAGCAGGCACGGTCGGAGGTCTCTCTCCCTCCGCACCAGTCGCCTTTGCCAGGGAGCGATCCGAGGACCGCCAGCTCGGACTGGTCGGACTCTGACCCCGAGGCCTTCTTTCCACCGCCCAGCATCTCAGAGCGGTCAGAAGGCTCCGACGATTCGTCGGTTGAGGAGGAGGATCAGCCGCCGCCGGTTGCCGCCGAGAAGTCTCCCGACGACAACATTGGCTCCGTCCACGGTTCCCAGCCGGAGGACCAACGGACTTTCACGGTGCTGATCACCCGCCTAGGATCCACGCTCGGGATCAACACCACGACCCTGGCCTATCTCAACAAGCAAGGAGGGACCAAGTCTCTCTCCCTCCTTCTTCTTGCTCTGATGGTCTGGGAATGGTACCTAAAGGTGCACGTCTTCCCCATCGGTGTCCACATCCAGGGCACCCTGAACACGGATGCGGACTTCCTGAGCAAAGGGACGGCAATGCACGAGTGGGAGCTGGACGGATCGGTATTCGACCGGTTGTGCCGCCGGTGGGGCACGCCGGTCCTGGGCTTGTTTGCGACACAAGCCAACGCCAAGTGTCACCGTTACTGCTCCCGAGCGGGGATCGGTCACGGATCGGAAGGCGATGCCTTCATGGTTCCGTGGCATCAGGACTTCCTCTACATGTTCCCACCGATCCCTCTCATCCAACGGGTCCTCGTACAGATCCGTGCGGAGAGTGCATGGACAATACTGATCGCCCCGTCCTGGCCGCGTCAGCCGTGGTTCCCGCTGCTTCAGTCTCTGGCGTGCGACTTCCTTCGCCTGCCCACCGATCCGAACCTCCTCCACATGGGGGGCGGTCGGATCCTACATTCAGACCTGCCGAGCCTCCATCTGACAGCCTGGCTTATCCGCCCGACCTAGCACGGATCCTTGAACTCTCTCGTAAGCCATCCACGCGGAAGTCTTACGGTGCCAAGTACCGTCGTTTCCTTGACTTTTTAACATATAACGACCGTACCGTGGACTCCGCATCCCTGCAGGATGTCATGTCCTACCTCCTGCGTTTGGCTGAGTCAGGATCCACGCAATCATCCTTAAAGGTCCATCTGGCTGCGGTGGTGGCCAGTGCCCCACCTTCCTCTGTGCTGTCCTCTGCCTTCAGGGACAAGACTGTTAAACGTTTCCTTCAGGGACTGCGTAATGCTTACCCTCCGGTTAAGGTACCACCTCCCCAGTGGTCCCTCACTGCTGTGCTCACTGTGCTCACCAAGGCGCCCTTTGAGCCCATGGCCACAGTGGACATCAAGTTTGTGTCCTACAAAACTGCCTTTCTCGTGGCCATTACCTCTGCCCGGAGGGCAGGTGAACTTGCAGCCCTGAGGTCTGACCCTCCTTTCCTCAAGTTCTACCCTGACAGGGTAGTGTTGCACCCGGACCTTGCATTTCTGCCAAAGGTCCTCACTGACTTTCACTTGGCCCAGTCCATCACGCTTCCAGCATTCTTCCTGAATCCTTTGTCTGCACAAGAGACAGTGTGGCATTCGTTGGATGTCAGGAGGGCCTTGCTGTTTTACACACAAAGGACTGCGTCCTTCAGGAGAGCCAAGCAACTGTTTGTAGCTTATGGTGGCAAGTCAAAGGGACAGCCTCTGTCTGCCCAGAGACTATCTAAATGGATCTCAGGTACCATTTACCTGGCCTATGAGATGTCATCTCTGCCACCTCCGCCTCATGTCTGGGCTCACTCCACCAGGACATTGGCCTCATCTACTGCCTTCCTGGAAGGCATTCCCATGGAGGACATCTGTAAGGCCGCTACCTGGTCCAGGTCCTCCACCTTCATCACCCACTACCGGGTTGATATGAGGTCTGCTGCTGATGTCAGACGGGGCAGATCCATCCTGACGGCTGGTCTCCGATCCTCTTGGGTGATGACCGCCCATCTCTGATGTCAACACACTCTCCTACATCTCAGGACGCCGGCTGCCCACCATCCAAGTAAGTGAGCTTGCTAGTCACCCATTAGTGTGCATCCCCAAACAACACGAAGGAGAAAGACAGGTTTCACTTACCAGTAACTGTCGTTCTCCGAGTAAGTTGTTTGGGGATTCACACGACCCAACCCGACCTCCCCTCGAGGCTGCCGGCCTGAGATGGCTCTATGCTTTGCAAGCAGCTCTAGTATCGAACTGAGGGAAGAGCGCGAAATGGCGCCAGAGGCGGTTGGGGATGGTGGGCGGTCCTACATTCAAAACTTTTGTCCAATCAGCTTTTCAGCTCCGCTCGGATTCAGCGCAGGCGCAGAACCCATTAGTGTGAATCCCCAAACAACATACTCGGAGAACGACAGTTACTTGTAAGTGAAACCTGTCTTTTTCAAAGTATGTTAAATAATTATTGTAATGGAGGAAAAAGATCAAGAATATAAAATTTTTTTTGGTATAGAACAAAGGTGGATTGGGACTGCCAAATGTTAAGAATTATTATAGGGTTATTCAACTAAAAATGTGGTAAAAATTTTAATGAAGCAAGAGGTAATTTGGGAAGAGGTAGAGTTGAAAGATATACAAAGAAAAGGAAATGCAATTTTTTTAGATAAAGATATGACCAAAGAAATATGTAATTTAGTAATATGGTAATTGCTCTTTATATCAGAGAATCCCCCCTTCTTCTTGGTTTTTATATTTATGTGTTGTTGTTTGTTTGTTTTTTGTATAATGTGATGTTTGTTTGGCTGTTTAATTTTTTTCTTTTGTATCTTACATCCTAAAATTTAATAAAAATGTATTGTAAAAAATTTTTTTGCTGGAGAAACTCTGCTCAACGGAAGCCTGAATGAACACCATGTCAGTGGGGAAAAGATCTTGGGGACATGAAAGGAGGCTATTTTATTTCCAATTTCTTGTTTTTGTTCTGCTAGGTTATCAGAAACTAGGACAGAGATGGGTGTTTGATCCGTCATGCATACCCGGGTCTTGAACTGCTGACTTGCTGGCCTTCCAGCTAAGAAAGTGAGTTTCCTAACCACTGAGCCACCGCAGCCCCTTCCATCAGATGTATATGCAGCAATGCTTGTTCACAATTATTGTGGCGGCCATTTTGCAAATGTGTCTGTGGCACTTTCTCAGAATTCCAAATGGCTGACTGGCTTCAAAAGGTTTAGTACCCCCATCATAAAATGAGGTATGTTATGCAGCAAAATTTCCATGAAATTGTAGTTTCCTTGGTTTATATAGCTGCCTGTGTTTTTTTTTACAAATCTTACCAAAACCACACTCTTTTCCTTTGCTGACTTTATGTTGAAATTGCACTTTATGAATCTGTCTTAACAGCGGATTTATGCGTGTCATTGTACAAGTCACATTGTACAATTTTTCATAAATAGAAAAATTAAATTAAACTAAATAAGAAATCTTGATTTGTGTATATATTATAGGCTTGCAACGTACATACCTGGAAAAGCTGGAAAGGCTTAACACCTAAAGCAGGGGTACCCAAAACTATGTCCCGGGGGCCAGATACGGTCCCTGATACCTATTCATCCGGCCCACAAAGCCCTTGTCACTCCTGGAAATGGAAGTAGAATACGCCCATATGAGCGCGTTTTACTTTCGCTTCCAGGAGCAACGAGGGCTTCCCGGGCCTGGATGAATTGGCATCGGGGACTGGATCTAGCCCTGGGCCATAGTGACCAGCTCCCTGAACCACGTGATCGGCCCACAGCTCAAAAGGTTTGGGCACCCCTGACCTAAAGGAAAGGTAGTTTACAGATTTCAGTGTTGATACTAGAGATGATTCACAGGTATTAGCCGATCAGGCTAATTAGAAGATAGAGAAGGTGGAGGAAGATGGAGGAAGGAGCTCATTGGGAAAGGAGCAGCATTAAAGGTGGATATAGCTGAAGATCTCAATCTCTCCCATGTCACCTGGAGAACCCTGAAGTCTGACAGTTGGAGTCCCTAAATGTAAGTCCAAGAGGCTCAAGTGGGGGCTGCTAGTGGACAACAACACACAGTATGAATGTGGAGAGACACAGAGTCCGGCCCATTTGCTGGTCTGTCAATTGCTGACAGAGACATGCACTGATGAGGACTTGTGTTTGGGCAACAATTAAGCGAAGAAAGTGGTGTCATTTTAGCAGACCAGGGTCTGATCAGGACACAAAAGAAGAAGCCGATCATGCCTTTTGAGGGATTTTTAAATTAGTAGCAGCGGCTTCTTTTCTCTCTCTCGGCTTTCTGTGTCTGGTCATGAGAGAGAGAGAGCGCTCTTCTCAGGACAATTGGATGTGAGAAGCAGCTGGATGCTGTGAATTGAATCAAGACTGTAAAAAGCTAGTGTCAGAGATTATGATTCTGTTTGGCTGTGGCGATTATCCCAAAATGTGTTTCTTTGTTCTTTCTCTTGGTTTTGTATTTTTAAAGTATGCACCCAGGGTCCATTCTCTGTGGTTTTTCTGCCTTGCAATAACTTATGTTTGAAGGTGTTGCTGTTGCACTCTGTTTAAGGTGTAAAAAAAATGGTTCCTTCTTAGAAATAGTTGAGCGTGTCCATGGCTTTATGATTGGTCTATGTACCAGAGAGTCTCCCAGTTATATATGGGGGAAGCAAGCTCCTAGTCATGGAGTCTGTGAGATTTTTTTTTTTTGGTGGTGGTGGTGGTTTATTTTAATAACCAGATCAAAAGATCTGGGACAGGATCTGTCAAGGGACAGATCCTTCTTACCCACAACAGATGGGCTCCATTCATCTTGGAAGACTGAAAGAGAGGGAGATTGATTAATTCAAGTTGAGATATTAGTAAGTTAGGGAACTATGGTGGCTTAGTGGTTAAGATGCTGAACTTGATGTCTGGAAGGTTGGCAGGTCAGCAGTTTGAGACTTGAGTGCTGCACGACAGAGCTCCTTCCACCCTAGCAGTTTGAAAGCAAGACATTGCAAGTAAATAAATAGTTAACACTTTGGTGGGAAGGTAATAGCGTTCCATTACCTGCCTGCCACATGACCACAGAAAGGTCTGCAGACGCAGACAGCACTGGCTCTTTGGCTATAAATGGAGATAGGCAGTGCTCCCTAGAGTTGGATATGATTGACTTCCGAGTAAAGGTGAAATTTTCCTTTGCCTTTACTGTACTAGTAAGCTTTCCTGCTGGCTTTTCATGGTGGCTGACCAAAGTACAGTAATACCTCATATAACATTAGTATCGAATAACACTAAAATCGCATAACATCAAGGAATCTGGGGGGAAGAATTGCATCAGATAACATTAAGATCCTATGGGATGCTTCAGATAACAACCGCAAAAGCCTGTGTGGTTATAATGTATCTCTATGGATCCCATAGAGGATCAGATAACACTAAAAATCATATAACACCAAGACTTGTGGAACCAGGTTTTAGTGTTATATGAGGTTTTACTGTATAAGCTTTCCGGAATCCATGGCCTGCTTGGTTATTGTAGGTCTTGGAAACATTCAGGCGTGGCAAATACACAACACAGGCTTCCTAAGAAAAAAACCCTATATTTCTCTTGATACCAGGCTTGGGCATAAAGGGGTTCAATACGCCTCTGAGGCTCAGTGCAGATCAGTGCCTGGCTTGCTTTGTTCTGAGGCACATGCTCACCAGAAAGAAATCTCTGGTTGCCAGTGGTTACCTGGTGACTTAAGTTGGTAGACCTTGACTTTCAATACAGGAAAATAAGCAGCCAGTCTACTAAGATTCCGCCTTACTTTTTTGTCCTTCCACATCCCCATCTTTACAGGAAGAACTCTTCAAGCCCTTTTGGAGTTGTTTCTTTCCAAAGAGTTCAGATGATGGGGTGGGCCACCTACAGTCCTTGGTCTAATTTTGGAAGCCCTTTGCAAACAATCATTTCAGACCCCTGTAGTGAGCAATCTGCCCTTTCCCCTGTAACTCTCTGCTAAGGGAGGAAGAAGAAAAGATAATGGGTTGCCATAAAAACAAAGAAAGAAGCGAGGCGGAGGAGGAAGCAGAAAGATGGAGCTAAAGGAGGGGATATGGCCTGACCTAGGATGGTTTTGTTCTTGCTTGTTGTTGTTAATGTGTCCCCCATTGGCAGAAAAAACTTCCCCAACCTTATTTACACTTCTTTTTTACTGGTAATCTGTTTTGCCAGGATTTTCAAAATTATACTACAGTATTTTCACCATTATTGCTTGCTGAGATGCCATTCACTTTTATTTATATATTTCATTTATATTCTGCACTTTTCTGTTTGTGTGAGCAGTTGTATTCTTTTCTGCATAATCTGCCTTCTAAACTGAAACTGATGCTTCAAAGCTGTCATCCCATCCTGTGAACCATCTGGCTGGGAGCTCTCTCTTCTCCAACATCATCAACACGACAAACTGTTCTCGTTATATTTTCCCTTATAATATGTGCTGTGATAGCTCTGTCCCCAGGCACCTTGGAAGAGGGCAGATATTCTAAAAGGTTGTGGAGAAGCTTAGTACCAATTCTGGGCACCACATTTCAAGAAAGATGCAAACAAATTAGAGAAGGCCAACAAGGATGATCAGAGGACTGGAAACCAAGCCCTAGGAGGAAAGACTGAATGAACTGGGCATGTTTAGCCTTGAGAAAATGAGACCCGGGGGGGGGGGAAGATATGATGATAGCACTCTTCAAATATCTGGAAGATAGTTATAAAGAGAAAGAGAAGGGTCTGTTCTCCATCATCCCAGAGTGCAGGATGTGTAATAATGGGCTCAATTTATTTATTATTTATTTATTTTATTTTATTTATTTATTCTTCAAATTTATACCCCGCCTTGCTCAGGCGAACCTGACTCTAGGCGGCTTCCATAATATACAAAAGAAACAATATCCCACCAAAGACCCCCCCCCCCATACAAAATCCTCTATCGCCGCCCAAGGCCCCCAGGTTTCTCTCCCTCCAAGGCCGGCTGGCCGAGGGAGAGTCCAACAAGGTCCAACAAAAATTGGCGGCGTCTCGCGCGGCGGCATCTTCGAGCCCTCCCTCGCCCAGGGAGGCTCCTTTTAACCTCAAACTAAAGGAAGCCAGATATAGGCTAAATATCAGGAAGAAACTCATTAACTGTTAGAGCAGTATGACAGTGGTGAGTGCTTCAACACTGGAAACATTCAAGAGAGAATCGGACAAGCATCTGTCATACCTGTTTGGATTCGGATTCCTGCACTGAGCAGGGGATTGGACTCAATGGTCTAAAAGGCCCCTTCCAACTCAGTTATTCTGTGATTCTATGCTGTGAATATAACACAGTTCTTTTGGGGTTGGGAAATTTAGGGAGTTGAAGTTTAAGAAAGAAACTTTTCTAAGCTCTGGTGTATCATTTGCGTTTGTCTGCAACAAGTCTTTGATGCATAGATGACCCGGTCACAAAACATAGACATAGTAATAGATACTGACACAACAATACATTTATGCATATGGGAATGCCCGTAATGTGTGGAGCTGTCTGGAAAAGCTGCTATTTAAAAAGCTGGCTGCTGGAGACGTTCCCACAATGCTCTAAAGAGGCTTATATTCGGTCTCTTGCAAAAAAAAAAAAAAAAAAGAGCGCCTGCAGAGTGTTTCTTCTTTTGTGTCCTGATCAAACTTTGGACTCTCAAAATGAAGCCATCTTCTTGGCTTTGTTGTTGGTCAAGCTTAAATCATAGCCTTGAGAAAATGCATATAAGTTGAAATAATAATAATAATAATAATAATAATAATAATAATAATAATAATAATAATAATAATAATAATAATAATAATAATAATAATAAATCCTCATCAGTACGTGTTTCTGGTAGCAATGGACAGACTAGCAAATAAGATGGATTCTTTGGATCTTTTTGCTTGGCCTGAGCAAAGTGCAACCTTGAATAAACCCGGAATTAAGTCCCAAACTAATTTTTTTTAATCCTGTCAGAAGTACACAAAGGTGCTTTCTGGGTTGAAAGGATTTTTGCTGGAGAAACTTGGCTCCAGGGACGCCTGAACAAGGCTCCTTTTATGTCTCCAAGATCTTTTCCCACCGAAATGGTCCCTATTCATTTACTCGCAATTTTTTGCTTTTAAACTACTAGGTTGGCAGGAGCTGGGACAGAGACGGGCTCTCATTCCGTCATGCAATACTCAGGTCTTGAACTGCTGGCTTACCAGCCTTCCAGCTAACAAGGTGAGCTTCTTAACCACTGAGCCACTGCAGTCCCCTAAGACTGTAATGAGACCTATTAAATAAAACAGTAATGTAAATTTTAATAAAATTACATTAAAACCTCGGATAACGCTAAAACTTGGTTCCACAAGTCTTGGTGTTATCTGATTTTTAGTGTTATCCAATGCATGTTAAAATCCTATGGGATGCATCGGATAACGTTAAAGCTCCATAGAGATACATTGTAACCGCACAGGCTTTAGTGGTTGTTATCCCATAGAATCTTAACGTTATTCGATGCCCCCCCCGATTGCTTAACGTTATGCGATTTTAGCGTTATCTGATTCAAACATTATCCGAGGTATTACTGTACAGTTAATTAGTAACTACTGTATATATTTTGTGCCATGGTGCCCTGCTGCTACTTGAAACAGCATCCTTTTCAGGACAAATCATGGAGAGAGAATTAGGAAGTCATTCTCAGGACAGTTTCTGCCTCCAGTCCCTGTTATTTGGATCCTTCAAATGACTATAAAGATTAAGATCTCGGGACATGACAAATAGTAGTACTTGGCTAAGCAGATGGTTTTCTTTCTTTGTGTCAGTGTGACCACCATAATAAGTAATAAACGTATCAGATAATTTTTGCTCACTTATGGACATCAAGAGCATTTGGGTCAGATGGCATCAGATCTTCCAATTGTTGATTTGTCTCTGTTTATGTTCCCTGTGCTCAAATATTGGGGCATCCATGTTCCATCCATGAATTTTCTTAGGAATAGAGCAATGTTTCCCAACCTATGGTTTGTGGACTTCAGTTCCTGAAAGAACTGAGCACCCAATGTACTAATTTAGGCTTCTGGGAATTGTAATTTCCCCTGTGGGCCTCACAGTGGGAACCACTGGAGTAGAGGAAGCTGCTTTGTATTAGGTTATTAATCTATTTAGTGCTGTGTCATATAGGGCAGTGATGATGAACCTTGGCACTCCAGCTGTTCTTGGAGTTCAATTCCCAGAAGCCCAAGTCCCTGTGAATTCACACAAATGGGTTTGCTGCACATATGTGCATGAAATACATTTGTGTGGATTCACAGGGACTTGGGATTCTGGGAATTGAAGTTCAAGAATAGCTGGAGTGCCAAGGTTCACTATCACGGATATCGGGTGTTGTGCAGTAGATTTCAAGAAGAAGTTTTAATGGGAAACACAAATTAATGAAATGTTGACCTGCAAATGAACCACAAACTGTGCTAATGAATTATCTCTTTCTTTCCCTGCCTTGTTCTGCACCTCTGAAAATTCTTTGGCACATTATTTAGAAATCCCACTGTGTTGATGTCGAGGAACATAGATTTGTTCAATTTGCAGCTTACATTACGTTTTTGTTGTGATATTCATGCTGTTCGGCTTCTTTGCTAACACACATTCACATTTCCTCTGATTTCAAGTTGACTTGCAAAAGCCAAGGAGCTTCTTGCAGTAGTTACATTTTTACTTGGTTGTCTTCCAGTTTCTAGTGAGCGATGAATAATCAAAACATTAGAAAGGCGCAAGTAGCATTTTCCCCTTACCACCTCTGCGTTGCATGCTTATTTCCCCCACCCCCAATATTTAGCCCCGCACATGGCCGGCCCTCAGCTGTAATTCTGATTGGCTAAATTAATTCCGCAGCATCCTGCTGTGAATACTTATGTTAATCCTGTGTCGATTCAGATACCTCCTTCTTCCCCCAACCTTCCCTAAATTAGAATGTGGAAATTGTCGCTCACAGCTGGCTCATCAGAGGTGGCCGGTTTGGGAATAAGCACATCTGACTATGCTTAACTCTCTGGCTTGATTGCTTAAGACGATACATGTAAACCCTGTGATTACTGCCATTTTGTATATTTTGCAAATGCGCTGCTTCCCTTCCAAAGCTGAGTTGTTTTGAGAGGAGAAATGACAAGAATTTTTGCCTCTTTTCCACTCTGCAGCTGACACTGTCTGGCAGATGTCAGGGATGAAATGATAGGTGGCATTGGAGCTTCAGTGACATTGTTTTGAAGAGATTGCTCTTCGTCTGCTGAGATAATATCTAATTTTTCAGTTCATCTAGAGCAAGTGTTTTCCAACCTTTGGTTTTTGGACTTCAGTTCCCAGAAGCCTCAGTCAATTCCCCAAAGCACTGATCAGCCAATGTACTGACTTAGGATTCTGGGAATTGAAGTCCCCCTGTGGGGCATGTGCCCCACATTGGGAACTACTAGACAGAATCAAACTGGATGTATGTCTGCATATTAGAATGTGAAGGGTGGTGCAGTAGTAAGGAAGGAGATATTGAATCTTGTTGTTTTCATGCTCCCTGCGAATGCACGCAAATGGGTTAAATCCTGTGCATGATGACCCCTCTAAGAACTACAGTTACAGGTAGGCAACCTGTCCTTAGTTGCTGTTTTGCCAGAGATCACCCCTGTCCTTCACTGTTTTCTTGGGTATTTGAGTGCTCCCTCGACCGAGGGAGTGTTCAGAATGCCAACAAAACCAGAGGAAATTTTTTACAAAGAGTAAAAAATGCAAATAACATGTTGATTTAACTAACATACATGAACGCATACATATTCATGATATACAGTACAGTTGTACCTCGCTTAAAGAGCATAATGCGTTCCACAGGATTGCTCTTTAAGCGAGTTTGCTCTTTAATGACCAATTGTGGGGGGGATTTCGAACCCTGATTTATTTGTTAAGCGAGTTTTTGGTTAGTTTTATTTGTTAAGCGAAGCAAACATTCAGAGAAAATTCTGCTCTTTAAGGGAGTTACTCTTTAAGCGAGTCGCTCTTTATGCGAGGTTTGACTGTACAGGTACTTGCGTTTGATAATCCAAAGGCTCAATACAAGTAGGTTTCGGAACAAAATATTCAGGCAAGTTGTCTGTCTTCTTGAAATGATAGAATGCATCTGAAAAGACAACCGCCATATGTTTAATCTGCCATAATGTTATTTCTGCATTGTTTATTGTGTTTGTGTCTTGTAGCTGAAGATATCCAACCTTTTCTTTTTGCTGCATGCATAATTCATCCCAACCTGTCAGAATCTCCTCTCATATGTGTCCTCTGAAGATTCCTATTTATTTCCATCCCATCTACAAAGCAAGGGCCTGTTGTGCTTTGTGTTTATTTGTTTACAATTTAATAGGAATTAAACAGGATGCCAGTTTAGCCTGTTTGAATATCCTTATTTTGATATTCCAGGAATATATTGGCTTTTACATGGGTTTAGCATCTGTAGCTGATAAGATGACAGTTTGATTCATGTATTGTGGTAAGTTGTTTGCAAGACAGCAGGTGAAATAGGGCGGTTTCCTTTGGTACTGCAGCTTGTTCATGCATTACAATTGAGACTGCTTTTTTCACATGTTATCTTGCTGTGAGAGTAAAGTGCCCTGTTACTGACAGCCCTTGGATCTTCGCTGCATATCTTGGTGGTAATAGAAGTCACCCAAGAGAAGACTGGACTTTTATTGACTGGGACGACAAAGGAGGTGGGTTTGGCATCAGGTTTTTAACCCTGGTTCCATAAAACTTTATTGCCTTGTTGATCGATATGCTGTAGTGGCAGAGACAGATGCCAATCAGCATGAGAAGGAACAACAACTACTAAAATCAGCAGATAAACTAAAAAGTACCGTACCGGGCAGCGATAGAGGACTTTGTCTTGTTGGAATTTGTTTTGATCTGTTTTGTAATTTGTGATATTGTTTCTTTATACTGTGTAAGCCGCCTAGAGTCAGGTTCGCCTGAGCAAGGCGGGGTATAAATTTGAAAAATAAAATAAAAAATAAAATAAATAAAAACTTTTGAAATTATCTTCTTCTTCTGCCATAGCTAAATCCGAATATTAGCAATCATCATGGTGATCAGCCATGAAGACTGTCCTTAGAATATAATGTGGTGGCCTTTAATTTGCCTTCCGCATAGCAGTGTGACACCCGTACCACTGATCCAGTTCTGTGAGACACTTTCTGGTCCTGAGCCCTTTTGGCACACTAAATCCTCATCAGCCCCAGGCTAGTATTGGTGAAGCTGTTGCCCTCCATCAAGATGAATTCCAGTACTGTATTACCGGTATATAGAGCTGTGTCCCCAGGGTTCCTGATGTGGAACATCACTAGAAGAAGCAAAGTGGTGTTTAAAAATAAAGCTTTTTTGTTTTCTTCCCTCTGTTTACTGGTACTTGTACAAAGCAGTCGCTGTTCTCTACCAGAAACAAACCCCATAGCGTTTTGTTGATTTATGAATCAAAATGCACTTAGAATAAGCAAAGGTGCAAACTTAGGATTTTAGAAAGAGGGTAGTTCAAATTCAGGGTGTGGTGGTTTAATGGTTAAGACACTGAGCTTGACTGGAATGTCACTAGTTCAGCAGTTCGGGACTGAGTGTTCCATGACAAAGTGAGCTCCCGTTGTCTGTTCCAGCTCCTGCTAACCTAGTAGTTCAAAAGCAAGAAATTGCAAATAGATAAAAAGGCACAGCTTTGGCAGAGAAGGTAACAGCGATCCTTGCACTCCGGTGTCCAGACATGCCTGTCACATGACCATGGAAACATTTTTAGATATAGCACTGGCTCTTTGGCTGTAATTGGAGATGAGCACTGTCCCCTAGATTCGGAAACATCTAGCTTTCGAGCAAGGGAGACCTAGTTCAAATTCTCACAATGGGATGTAAATACAGTTCTACATTTATTTAGCTTAGCACTGGCAGGTTTTCTGATTACTACTTCATCAAAGACATAAAGGTGATAAATATGTGTAATTTCCCATAAGGTTTGATTGAATATGTTAATAAGAACAGGAACATTAACAGGCCACTTTCACAAAAGCACTTCAGAAAAGATCATCAAGTTTCAAGGCCTTTTTTTTGCCTTGGACTAACAATCCACGATTATTATTATTTTTAAAAAAAGGAAAATTAGCCTCGTTAATAGAAAATAATGTTAAAGCCTGGGTTAAACTGTTGTGTTAATTATCTGGAGGTAATTTAGAGAAAATTGCTACCAAACACATTGAAAAGATTTTAAATTCTCACAGAAATGGTGATCTGTTTCTATGGAAACGGGATAAAAGCCTTATAATGGAGGTTTACAAAACCTAAACCCTGAGAAATTTAACAACATCCTTTTAAAAAACAAAACAACTATAGAGGACCCATTTCTTTGCTGAAATTCTGTTTAGTAAAACTGCATATGAATTTAGCTCATTTTGGCTAACATTAGTGGCTGATATTTCACAATATTTACATTCTGGTTCCTAAAATGTTTAATGGAGTTGGACATGCGTGTATATGAGTTTGTCTTCTGATTATTTGCTGGAATTCTCATTTCCATTGTGTTCTGAATGGAATATGGAACTAACCTCTCGTTCTTTCTTTATGGTATGTAGCAATACAGAATTGTTTATTTAAAATATTTTTATTCCATTGTTCAATCAGGCATCAGAATCAAGATGAACTCTGTTTGCAGACTTGCAGTCTAAAAAGCACAGCCCAAAAGAAAAAATGTATAGGGAGGAAGGAGGCTGTAATAATACCAGCCTTACCCTTGAGTAGGCCCCATTGTTCTTCTGAGTTGCAGCTCCCTAGCTGTACAACCCAGGCATCAGATATGTGTAGATAAGGTAGCTTTAAGCCAAATAACCACTCCAAGCTTCTTCAAGAATTATATTTAAGGCATAGTAAGATACAGGATAAAGAGAATGTCTCTTTTTGTGTGTCTGAGTCTCTGAGCTGTATCTCCTCCCATAGGGTCAACCTTTGGCCCTCCCCCTTAGGGATTCCAACCAATGATCTTACAGCAAGACATGTCAATCACACAATGTTTCATAGGAGAAAGGTGGGGTACAGATATTTTAAACAAACACTTTACATATAGAAATACAGTAATACCTTGGATAACAATTGCATCTGATAATTTTATTTATTTATTTATTTATTTATTTATTTAAATTTATATCACCGCCCACTCGCTGTGGCGACTCAGGGCGGTTTACAATCAGGAGAAAAACAAACAAACAAAAACAAAACAACAATAACTCACACACAACACAAACAACTAAAATCAATTCCTCCTTCCTGCCAGAGGACGTTAGTCTTTTTCTTCCCTGGACAGATAAGGCCCAGGATTAGGAAGTGGGAGCTTCCATCTAAAAACCTTAAAACTTTTTAAAAATTAAAAACTGAGAAAGATTAAAAACAGATTAAAACACACCAGACGCTACAGCTACTAGTTAAAAGTAGTAAAAAAGAGAGGGGCTCAGATCAACCAATGTGCTGGGGTCATTATACCTTCCATATCTGTCCTACCAGCCATGTTTTTAGATTCTTCCTAAAGGGCAGCAACTCTGACTGGAGACGTAGTTCTGTAGGCAGGAGGTTCCATAGGGCCGGAGCAGACACAGAGAAGGCCCTCCTTCTTGTGCCAGAGAGATGTGCCTCCCTGGCCGATGGAACAACTAGGGAGCCTCTCCGGTCCGCTCTGGTGGGACGGGCAGATGTTCTTGGGGTGAGGCGGTCTCTTAAGTATCCTGGCCCACTACCATGTAGGGCTTTAAAGGTAATAACCAGCACCTTGAATTGCACCCGGAGGCAAACCGGCAACCAGTGCAGCTCCCGAAGCAGAGGCAAGGCATGTGCATACCGCCCACACCCCATCACAACCTGGGCAGCCGCATTCTGGACCAGTTGAAGCCTCCGAATGGTCACCAAGGGCAGCCCCATGTAGAGCACATTACAGTAATCAAGTCTGGAGGTGATCAGAACGTGTGTGATCATGAGCAAGGAGTCCCGATCTAGGAGTGGGTGTAACTGGCGGATCACACGAAGTTGTGCAAAAGCCCTCCTAGCCACGACTGCCACCTGCTCTTCGAGCAGTAGTTGCGAGTCCAGGAGGACCCCCAGATTACGCACCGGGTCTGTTTGGGGCAAAACCGCCCCATCCAGAACCAAAGATGGTATCTCCTGAGATGACGCAGGACCCCCGACCCACAGCCACTCAGTCTTGCCAGGATTCAGCTGAAGCCCGTTGTCCCCCATCCAGAGCCTCACAGCCTCCAGGCACCTGGATAGGATTTCCACTGCATCACTAGGGTCCCCACGGGCTGAGATATATAAGTGGGTATCATCTGCTTATTGATGATACCTCACCCCGTGGGACCGGATGATCTCACCCAGTGGTTTCATGTAGATGTTAAGTAGGAGAGGTGAGAGTACCGAGCCCTTAGGCACCCCATAACAAAGGGGCCTTGGGCTGGACACCTCACCCTCCAACCACACTGACTGGGTCCAGCCCCTCAGAAATGAGGAAAACCAGGACAACACAGTGCCCTGGATCCCCAATCCTTGGAGCCTTTCCAGAAGGATACCATGGTCGATGGTATCGAATGCCGCTGAGAGGTCAAGAAGAGCCAGGACAGATCGATGACCGCCATCCCGCTCTCGCCAGAGATCATCCACTAGTGCGACCAATGCAGTTTCGGTGCCATATCCGGGCCTGAATCCTGACTGGAAAGGCTCTAGATAATCCGCTTCATCCAGGACACCTTGTAATTGTCGCGCCAGTGCCTTTTCCAAAACCTTGCCCAAAAAAGGCAGGTTGGACACAGGCCGGTAGTTGGTAAGCACTGCAGGGTCGAGCGATGTTTTTTTCAGGAGGGGGCGCACCAGAGCATGTTTTAAATTTGCTGGAAAAACCCCCTCCCGTAATGATGAATTTATAATAGCTTCGACCCAACCGCCTGTCACCGCCCTGGAAGTTTTAACCAACCAGGTGGGGCATGGATCTAATGCACAGGCAGTGGCACGAACAAATCCAAGGAGCCTGTCCACTTCCTCAGAGACAACTGGATCAAACCAATCCCAGATAACCTGGCCAGACTGTGCTCCAGGCAACCCCAGCTCTACATTATCCACACCAGGATTAAACTTTGAGCGAATTTGAGCGATTTTCTCTGTTAGATAATCAGCAAAAGCCTCAGCAGATCCCTGCCAACCGAGGCCCGACCCCCCTCTACCTAGGAGGGATCTGGTCACCCGAAACAAGGTTGCTGGGCGATTATCCGCAGAGGCAATAAGAGTGGTGAAATATTGACGTTTCACCACCTCTATCGCCACAAGGTAGGCTTTAATAGCAGCTCTAACCCATGTTCGATCAGACTCACTCTGGGTCTTCACCCAGCGGCGCTCTCGGCGTCTCTTTACCCGTTTGAGCTCCCTCAATTCTTCTGTAAACCATGGGGAGGCTTGTTGGCTACGGATACGGAGAGGCCGTAGTGGCGTGATCACATCCAAGGCTGCCGTCACCCCCCCCCCCCATTCGAAAGGTTGACAAGCGCCTCAGGTGAATCGTGTCGCTGATCCAGAGGAACATCCCCCAGTTCCCTTTGGAATCCATCTGGATCCATCAGTCGCCGGGGGCGGACCAATCTAATGGGCCCGACCTCCCTGTGGTGAATCTCCGTCCCCAGAAAGTCCAGAGTCACCAGATAGTGATCTGACCATGGCACAGGTGTAATGACTAATTTCTGCAATTTCAGATCACTCTGCCACCGCTCCGACAAGAAAATGAGATCCGGAGTGTGGCCACTGCTCCTGGTTGGGTCCTGAATTACCTGAGTCAGGCCCATAGCTGCCATGGAAACCATGAACTCCTGTGCTACCCCAAAGCCAGCCTCCAATGAAGGCAAATTGAAGTCTCCCAGGACCATAAGTCCAGGGAGCTCCAACGCCACCATGGAGACGGCCTCAAGGAGCTCAGGTAGAGAATCTGCTACTCTGCAGGGAGGCAGGTACAAGAGCAAGATTCCCTGCTGACCCTTAGGGCCCAAACGCAGAAGAGCCTCACAACCTGGGACTTGCGGAACCGTGGCTCTGGCGACTCCCAGGGATTCCCTGGCTATAATGGCGATGCCACCACCCCTCTCCTTCTCCCTAGGCTGGTGCCAGATACCGAACCCGGCTGGACATAATTCAGATAGAGGTAAGCCATCCTCTGGCCTCAGCCAGGTTTCGGTGATGCATGCCAGGTCAGCCTGCTCCCCCAAAATAGAATCGGCAAACAGGGGGGCCTTGTTGCAGACTGACCCGGCATTCATCAGCAGCTGCCTAAGCGAGGGGTCACTCTGGACCAGCTGCTCAGGAGCTAGAGTTGTAGCCGAGGGGCCAGAACATGAGACAGATATTAAACACCTGTCCCGTGTTCCCTGAGTGCAGCCCGTCCCTCGGTACCCGCCATATCTCCCCATGCCCATCACAACACCAATGTGGGCCCCAGGAACCCTACCACCAGCCCCCGACAGAGCGCTGCCTCCATTCCCTGGCTGGCAGGGTCTGCTGTCCTTCCCTCTCTGACCTTCCCAGTTTCCCTCCCCAGTCCCGACCCTACCTCCTTCACATATTTGGGGACTAGGAAAATGGCTCCTCCTCCCTTCTGACCCTGGTGTCTCTAATACCATTTTAAATGCTGGCTGGGAGGCCCCACAAATATGCTAGAATTGGATAACGATGCAAGTTTTTTGTGAAAAACTTGCATCGGATAACGATTCTTTAGTGTTATCCAAGGCAATCGTCTGCGGGGGGTGGGGGTGGATTGGGTAGAACACCCCCCTGCAGCGATGGATCGCTGCGATTGAACTAGGGTCGGGGGAAAGGCACGCCGCGCATGGCTTTCCCCCGGCCCTAGTTCTGCTGCAGCGATCCATCACCCCCACCCCCGCAGCAATGGATCGCTGCGACTGAACTAGGGTCAGGGGAAAGCCACGTGCGTGCATGCCTTTCCTCCGACCCTAGTTCAGTCGCAGCGATCCATTGATGCGGGGTTGTGTGTGGATTGGGTAGATGTTCTACCCAATCTACACCCACCCCCCTCTCAGCGATGGATCACTCCATCTGGGGTGGTGGTTTGTGTAGATGTTCTACCCAAACCACCCCCCAGATGCAGTGATACTGGATTCAGTTTGACTTCAGGGACAAACTGCTAGCCTAGGGTTAGTTTGACTTGAGGGACAAACTGCATGGTTTGTCCCTGAAGTCAGGGCTTTTTTTTAGCGTTGTTCGATGCATGCATCGGACAACGCTAAAAATCGGATAACGTCATGACTTGTGGAACCAAGTCATAACGTTATCGAAGGTTTGACTGAATACTATTTAGAAAATGTCTCTGCTGATTTTTTTCTTCTACACCTTTAGTGTTTATAACTGGTATTTCCATGAATATGAAATAAGGTGATTTCTTGTACTAACTTCCTCACTTTTTGCAATATCATTGTTGCTATGATTCGTAATAAAATGGTACTTTTAAAGCAGACGTGTTTCTTGTTAAGTATATTTAATTTAATCCGCAACCATTTCTTCTTTCCAATATAACTGTCAAATAGAATTGCTAAACAGCTTTTGCTATGCAAAGTGTCATGACGTATCTGCTGGCAGAGAACAATTCAAAAGACAAATTGGAAAATATGTTCAGTATGGGAGATGAAATTTGAATTACAATTTTAAACAAATATATAAATTATTAATTAATATTTGAATCTGAACAATGTATTTAACATAGTGTTTAACTCTGCTATTCTATTACATAGATACTGTAGTAGATTTTATTTTTGTAGCGTTCCACTCATATTTATCATTTAATATAATTTGGGTAAATTGAAAACTTATTTATCTTGGCTATTAACCTCATGAAAGGATATTGGCATTTCTTCATGTAATAGATAGAAGATGCTCTTCATGTATTTTCTTTCTAGCCATTATTGTAAAAGACTTTTTGCCCTGGGCAATTTTTATTTATCTATTTAGTTTTGAGACACGTAAGCATTTCCTAAAGTACATTTGACTATAGTAGGAGAGAGATGTCTGTGTGAAATACAGAGAGACCCAAGAGTTAAAGAAATTGAAGCATACTGAGGCTTCAGAAAAGACCCGAGGAGTGCATAGCAAAACAATTAAACTTATATACCCCTCTAATGTGCTTAGTGTGCTTTCTGGGCGGTTCAAAAGGTAATTAGCATTTTGCCCTCAACATGCTGGGTACTCATTTTACTGACCTTGGAAGGATGGAAAGCTAAGTCAAGAGATCCATCAGGATTGGACTCACAACGTCAACAGTTTTATCTGCGGTACTAAAGTTAAATTACTGTGCCATGTGCAGCTAAAGTGTGCTTGGCTTTTATTTCAGTTTAAAGAACCTGGCCTTTCCTGCATCAGAGTACTTGTACAGAAATTGCTATGTTGAAAGTGAAAGAGGGAAAGAGCAGTCAGTGTGCAACCTCCAGGCAGATTGTTGGCATAGACAAAAACTTATCTAGTCTGTGAATTGCCTAGAGAAATCTCCAGTATGCTACCTTGTATCCAGTACTTAGTTTGCATGCTATATGGTGTAATTGTTCTCAAAAACTACATGGCAACCCTAATTAATTATTACACTATGGCGAATTCTTTATCAACAACACTTAATTGATTGATTGACGTTGGTGATTTTTCCAGATTTTAACAATCTGCTTTTGTTCTTTACGCAACTCTTGGACTTAGGTTGTGCTGATAGAGCTTATCTCAGGTTGTACTGATGGAGTTTAGCTCTCTAATCTTGGTAGGCCAAAGGTATGTTATAGTGTTTCCCGTTAACAAAAATTGTGTTACAGATAGTTTCTTTTGCATTTGAAGCCCATGAATGTTTGTGTGGATGTAGCCATTGAGATCCACTTCAGAAGACTATGTGGTTGTCTTCTCTGATACATCATTGTTGTGCTGATTCTTTTACAGCACCTCTTGCATTTGTATGTCACTGTTGTGCAACATGTGATGAAAGAGTCCATTGAGAAAAGTGATAGCATTTACAGACATAGCATGGCAGCTTGGAGGACATCAGGAATTTCCAAGTTATGTTGACCTAGAGGTACTTTTGCCAGTCCTGGCCTCTTAATTCATGAATAACAGTCATATAGCATATGAATAACAGTCATATAGTATGAATAACAGTCATATAGCATATCTGAGAGTAAACAAAACAGAACAGCAAAAACAAAACACACACACACACAAATGTGGCACCTTAAAGACTAACTCCTCTATTTAAATGTGAGCTTTCATGGACCAAGGCCACTTCATCGGATATAAGAGTGAGGCCTCATGGCATCAATTTATACATACATCAGACACACAGGGCACACAGTAATTGTCCAGTCATTACACTTCTATACCTCCCCATAGTGTTTAGTGCTCCCAACATGCTGGGTACTCATCTTATCAACCTTAAAAGGATGGAAAGGCTGAGTCAACCTTGTACAAACCAGGATCGAATTCATGTTTGGGCTGTAATACAGCAGTTTAACCAGGGCTCATTGGGATTTTCACTGTGCGATCATAAGATTCAGTTTGCCAACTTTATTTTTAGAATGCTTGATGTTGGGCTCCATTTTATACAATCCCTCATATCCAAGGGAAAGAGAGCTGCAGCAACAACAGGTTAATTTCTTGGTCTTTTATGAGAGATCTGCTCTTCATTTATCATCTCTCCTGAGTTATCAGTGTTGGACTAATGGACTGGAACAGCCTAAAGTTGATGATAATTACTTATTGAGTTGCTGATAGCTTAGATGAGAATAGGGCTTATTAGATTAGTGATAATGGAAATCTGTATTTAATATAAAAATTAGTATCTAGTTCAGGAAAAATGCTTGAATCTTTGAAGTTTCTTCTCTATACACTTTCCAGAAAGTTCAAAAAGTAGTGTATAAACATCTAGTAACATCTAAAGAGGTTGGCAAAGCACTTGAACGTTTGGAGCCATCATTTCTTCTTTAGGCCCTTGTCATACAAGGGACCCTATTGGAGGGTACCTTAACATGCCTTTCTGTTACCCCTCACCATTCAACCTTCTTACCAGCAGTGTCTGTCCTTCCTGTTGTGGCAACCCCCCTTTCTGACTTTCCCTTGGCTCCACTTGGCCAGGCTAGTGAGAGTGCAGGGAATCTGAATTAGGATGTGGCCACATTTGCGTGGTTCAGTCAACCCCAGTCCCAATTCAAAAGACACAAAGAATCTCAGGTTAATTAAATTTATTAAGAATTTAAAAGTAATGAGTATAGCATAAGGAATCAAAGTTGCAAAACTAGTCATTCAGTCTAAGTACACAAAAATAAAGAAAGCTTAACTGGTTGCCTTAGGCCCCTGGGCCTTTATCTGACTCACAGTTACATTGTGTGAGGCCCTCCCACTGCTGGTCCACGGTGAAAGTGAGTGATAGTCTCCTGGACAGTGATTTTATTATCCTGGTTTCATTTTCCCCATGTGTAAACAATTAGCCAATAGTGATTTATTTACATACTTCAGAGTCACATTGGAATGCATGTACCAACCTTCTACTCAAATCCATTCTCCATTTTGAGGGAACACGCTCATGGTGAAACAGGAATCAGAGAAGAGCACATTTCAAATGGGACTTTCTATGACACCGTTGCCCTTCTCTAGTTAGTAAATCTGTCAAAGATGTATCATTGGAGTGGACTTTCTGATCACCAATTCTTAATTCTCAAGTGGTTCAACTTGGGGAGGTTGTTTCATCCCATGGAGGCTCCGTTGTGAAATGCCTCAGGGGTCGATCATTATTTAACATCTATGCAAAGCCATTGATGGCGTCTGTGACACTCAGAAATTTAGAGTTCATTTTTATCATTTTCTTCTTTTGTGTACTGATCTAACCCTGGACTGCCAAAATGAAGCCACTTTCTTATCTTTGTTGTTGGCCAAACTTAAATCCTCATCAGTGCATGTGACGTCATCCTGAGCGTGCCAGGGGGCTCTCTTAGTGCCGCAAATTTTGACTTGCAGGAGACTAGGAAAATTCCTCCGAGGCAGCAATCGGCTTCAGCACAGGCTGTTGAGGGGAAAGGATCGAGTGAGAGGCTGCTCGGAGCAGCCTGGAAGTAGCGCAGTTGCTGCCACTGTCACCACCACTGCTGATGTCAGGTGGGTGGGGCGGTCCACGTTGAAGCCCGGGTGCTCACCATGGGCTGCATTAATTATATGCAGGGGGCCAATTAGGCCTGCGGGCTGGAGTTTGGGCACCCCTGTTCTAACCCATATCCCCATAATTCATTCCCATTGGCTGTTATGACTGGCCATAAACATCTGGAAACCCATCATTGCACATGTTGGTATAAAAATAATCCTTAGCTTGGAATTCTTTACTATCTGTTTTGGTGCTTACATTTGGTGCTTACATTTTATAATACACTAGCCAGAATTCTGTTTGATATTTGTGTCCATGCAAGAGGAATTGCAGAAATTGCCATGATTAATTGATGCATATGGGATCCATGCCTGATCATACACCCACCCCAGCCCATGGCTGGCACCGTATTAGTTACCCATGACTAATTCTGTTATTCCTCTTCCACATGTAAAACATCTAGTAGGCTACTGGAACTTTGTAATCTCTACCCAGATTGGAGCAGTATATAATATATATATATTAAAAAGGAACAATTTACAGTGCCAGACAAGTGGGATAAAGAAAGAATACAACAAGGCTTTATGTGTGAAGGCAGTCAGTACTCCAAACATCCAATGTGACACATAAACAAATATAGTGCTTTAGCTGTGTAATTCTTAACTGAAATAAAGAAACAGATGTGCTGAGGGAATTGTGACCTTTAATATTAGCTGAAGGTCTGCATTCATCTTAAGGCAGTGGTTCCCAACAAGGGGTACACAGCCCACTAGTGGACTTCAATTCCCAGAAGCCTAAGTCAGTACATTGGCTGATCAGTGCTTTGGGGAAATGACTTAGGCTTCTGGGAATTGAAGTCCAAAAACCAGCATTTGGGAAACACTGTCTTAAGGGGACAAATGTGAGCTATCCAAGAAGAAGTCGTAAATATGCAGATGTAAATTCATGTTAACTAAGCTTCAGAAAGGTCTCTGCTTGCTACCTGCAATTCATCCAAATTTCCTAGAGAGAACGGTTCAAGAAGATAATTCTTTCTTTCTTAAGAGAGAGTGTATAACAGTAGGAGGAATGGTGTGCTCCTTGAATAAGTTACTTCACAAAAGTACCAACTGGAAAACTGCATGTGGACTTTACTATTTCTGAATCCACCCGAGCCAAAGTGTATAGCATATAATATTATTACTACAAGTGTTCAGTACCATTGTGTTGTGGCCCTGGAGCTCGGGTCTTATGAGGAAGACTTCCTGCCCAAGGAACCTACCGGTAGGTCCGATGAGAAAGACTTTCTTTCAGTATGTCCGCTCGCTGTCAGCATTTGAACTGCCTCCTGTTGACCAAGTTGATCAAGACTTCACAAGAGCACAGCTGGCAAACGCTGAGGCACTAAGTGTCAGTAGAGGAGGCAGAGCCAAGCACATCAGAAAGATGCAGGATTCAGCTGCAGAATCAGCTACATGTGTGAAGGAGAAAGGCAAGGGCTCATTTGCAAAGACCACTCCCAGCTGTGAGCCCTGAGCCTGAACCCTCTTAAGCATGCCAGCACAAGCCTTGTTGGTACAATCTGTGTTTGTGCCAACTCCACATCACTCTGACCTGTGCCTCTTGCCTGCTTTCTTACCTTGAACCTTGGACTCACTGCCTAGAAACTCGACTACTCTTCTGGATCAACCTTCTGTCTCAGTTCTCCAACAACTGCCTTCTGAACTCGGCTCTTCCTGACCATTGACTCTGCCTCATCCTTCTGACTGTTGTCAGACTCTGCCTTATTCCTTGTGCAGTTGCTCCCAGCCAGTCTGCTCTCCTGTGCAGGGTGGTCCACAACACATTGACAGTTGTTGCTGTAGGTGCCTTAATTCTTACTGTAACATCTCACTCTTTGGGATGTAGTTGGTAGTCATGGTGCTCTTGCTTGGTTTAGTTGCTGGAGGCAACAATTAGGAGTAGTTGAAGATGCAGTATTTACTTATTTTGCAGTTCTTTTTTTAGATACCCCTCAAGATATTAGATCTTAATATGAATTATTGGTAGATACTGTTAAATAGTGACACCTGTCTCTTACTAAGAGATACTTTGATTAGTCTACTGTGATTTAGATGGTACTTTATTTAAATTTTATCTACCCATTACACATATTCTTCTGAAAAATGGCACTCAAAGTGGCTTCATTTTCTTGATAATGTCTTGTAGCCAGTGGTGGGCACCAGCAGGTTCGCACCAGTTCGCCAGAATCGGTAGCAGAAATTCTGGCTGGCCCCACCCATCTTTGTTTTGAAATAAAGTAGTCCTAATTCAGGTGCAACACAGGGCTTTCCCCCTGGCCATGCCCACCAGACCACGGCCACAGTGTAGTAATTTTTTGTGGAGCCCACCACTGCTTGTAGCTGTCAGTCACCTATCTTAAAAGGATGTTCTGCTGGCTTCTATATACAGTACAGTTCTCTTGTTGGCTTAAGCCAGCAGCTGCCAACCTTGGCACTCCAGATGTTCTTGGACTTGAATTCCCAGAAGCCCAAGGCAGCACACCAGCTGTTCAGGGCTTCTGATAATTGAATTTCAAGAACACCTGGAGTGCCAGGGTTGGCAACTTACTATGAAAAAGTGGCATACAGGTAAATGGATGGCAATGGTGATTCTTAAGATTGATTGGAATGAATGGGATCTGATCCACCACTTAAAGGCAGTTGTGGGAAAGAGAAGAGTTCTCATCTGCACAGAATTTCACTCTGAGCTGCTGCTGCTGCTATGGGACATGACAGGGACAAAGGTTTTGAGGTTGGTTTGAACCAGGTTGTAAAGGGGAGGCCTGGGACTCTTTGCCAGATCTGTGCATTACTCTCGGTCATTTGTCACTGTCAGATGGGAGGAGGCAGCGGTGGAGAAGAGGCGCAGAACAGTTCCTGCTCATCTGTTGACTGACAGCTGAATGGAGCTTTAATGCAACCTCTAGGCAGATAATCTGCCATCAAGGGAAAGATGGGGAGAGTGTGCACAAGGCAGATACTCTATCAGAGCTAGCATATTGCTCCCAACCTCTGATAGCTTCATGACGGCTGATGAAGGGAGAGAAAGAAAGAGGGAGGAGGAAGAGGTAGAAATGTCATTTGCACTGTATTGGCAGCATGAGGCCGCCATGCACTCAGGCACCCAAATGATGCTGCAAATCCAGCAGTACGAGTTGGAAGAGAAGATGTTAGTCTTTTTGTTCTACTTTAGTGCTGAGCTAGGTCTCTCTAGTGAGTGTCATCAGTGGCCTTGTACTGGTCAAGTGTCAGATGGGGTGGGAGAGTCCCCATTTCAGGTCTGCAGATTTCCTTGGTAACCTTAGGCAGGCCATAATTCTGTCAGCTTGAGCTCCCATGTATGGTAGAGGGAGAAAAAAAAATCTAATCTATGTGAGTACAGTAGTTGGTTGATTTTTTTTTGCATTGTTGTTCCTTTTGATTGGTTTTTTATTGCATTTCATCTGGTTTATAAGCCATTAGAATACATTGTCTGTGTGACTTGGTTGAGTTATGGTGTTCTGCATCATGGCCGCTACGTCTTCTAGGTCATATGTTGATACTTTAGGGAATTTCCCTCACTTTAACATTCATCTAACATTAATTAATTAATTTGTTTCTACATGTTTTTAGAGTAATTTCAGATTGCAGATTTTAATTGAATTTATGTATGCTGTGTAGAATTCTCCTTGAATATTCCAGTTAATACAGTAGAAAAGGAGTGAAAACCTGGCTGGCAGGTTTGGTCTGGGGAGTAGATGGTTCAATTTCCCCAGCCAATTGGTTGGTTTGACCCCAGTATTGTAATTTTAGGCTTTTAATACTAAGTTTTGTAAAGTTTTTAGAGTTTTTAACTTTTTAAAGTGATTTTATGGTTGTTGTAAATCACCCTGGGTCCCTTTTGGGAGGAGAGCGATAAACAAATTTAAATTAATTAAATAAATAAATAGTTGAATCAGAAACTGGTAAAAATTACAGAAGGATAATGTCAGGATTACAGAAATCAGAAGCAGAAGTTGGGAGTTTGATTCCCCAATGTGGCTCCTGGGAGAAGGGACAGCCTGTGTAACTCTGGGCATGGTACACAGTCCCACAAGCTCCCATTAGAGCTGTGGTTCCCAATGTGGGGTACACACCGCATAGGGGGGCAATTCGAAACTTGTTTAGATTATGTTAATAACTTTTTAGGCTTCCTCCACGTGAATAGGAGTTCACTTCTTGAATAATAAGAATTATATGTCACGGGGGGCAGGGGCATTAGGATTTTAGAGATGCTTAGTTGAGGCATGGCCAAAAAAAGGTTGAGAACCACTGCTTAGTCAGGAAGGCAATGGGAAACCATTTTGACTATTCTCTACCTAGCAAACCTCGGAAAGGGCTGCCATAAGTTAGAATTTCCTTGAAGACATAAAATTATTGTTTTAAAAATGTGCCCATTGGCTACTAGAATGTGATTTTGAAAATGCTGGTTACATAGTAAGCAGAGCAAGAAAAAGTAGAGAGTAGGAGAGGAAGTCTGTGAACTAATATTCCACATTTCTCCTTTTATGTTTTGTAGTTGCCATGTCAGTGGAAAGCAGGACTTTATGGCACTGCTGGTCTAGACAATTTTGCCTCCTGTTAGCTGCTGCTGTAAAAGAGTGGTTGCCAACCTTGACACCCCAGATGTTCTTAGACTAAAGACTCATGGGACTTTTAGTCCAAGGCTATCTTGGTCCCAAGATTGGAAAGCACTGCCTTAAGAGGTCCATGAATGGACAGGAGCAGCTCCCTTCAATCTCTATTCCCTGTTGTGCCTCCATGGCATTCTAATAGCAATAACAATTCCACTTAGAGCATTCTCTGGACGGTTTACAACAGGGGTGCTCAAACTTTTCGGGCTGCAGGCTGGTCATGTGGTTCAGTGGGCTGGCCACAGGGTGGTTCCTCTCACCGGAAGCAGAAGTAAAACACGCCTCGCAATCTGTTTTGCAACAGGATGAGATAGATTTTAAGCTGCCATTTTCTCAGCTTAATCCAGGGGTGCCCAAACTATGGCCTGGAGGCTGGATCCGGCCTCCAATACCAAATCATCTGGTCCACATCACCCTCATCACTTCTAGAAGTGGAAGTAAAGCACACTCACATGGGCGTGTTTTACTTACGTTTCCAGGAGCAACAAGGGTGGTACTGGCCGGATGAATTAGCATCGGGGGCCAGATTCAGGCCCCCCGGCTGTAGTTTGTGCACCCCTGGTTTACAAGATAATGTGGACCTGCAAAGTGCTCAGAAGTAGGGATCTCGGTAGTAGAGCTCAGGTGCCTTTCTCCTCCTTCCCTCCCTGCCATTATTCCTTATCTAGAAACACCCCTTCCCCCATACATCCTAACCGGTGGTGGTGGTGGGGGACACAGGGATCTGGAGTTTGAGTCCTAGGCCAACATGGATGAGAGCTGTATAGTTTTCTCTGATCATTGTTTCAAGCTTACATTACATTATAGTTGATGGTCTGGTCTTTAAAATGCTCCAAGATTCTTTGTTGTTTGATGATGTTGCCATCTAACATGGGTTTTACTCTGGATCAATGTTTTTTTGTTCTGCTTCAGAGGTGCGTAATCTGGGGGTCCTCCTGGACTCACGACTACTGTTCGAAGAGCAGGTGGCAGCCGTGGCCAGGAGGGCTTTTGCACAACTTCGTGTAATACGCCAGTTATGCCCACTCCTAGACCGGGACGCCTTGCTCATGGTCACGCACGCTTTGGTCACCTCCAGACTTGATTACTGTAATGCGCTCTACATGGGGCTGCCCTTGGTGACCATTCGGAGACTGCAGCTGGTCCAAAATGCGGCAGCTCGGGTAGTGATGGGATACGGGCGTTATGCTCGGGCCTCACCACTGCTTCGGTAGCTGCACTGGTTGCCAGTATGTCTCCGGGTGCAATTCAAAGTGCTGGTCATTATCTTTAAAGCCCTATATGGTAGTGGGCCAGGATACCTAAGAGACCACGTCACCCTAAGAACATCTGTCCGTCCCACCAGGGCGGATCGGAGGGGCTCTCTTTTTATTCCATCGGCTAGGGAGGCTTGCCTCGCTAGCACTAGGAAGAGGGCCTTCTCTGTGTTCGCCCCGGCCCTCTGGAACCTCCTCCCAACTGAGCTGCGCCTGCAGACAGAGCTCCTGCCCTTCCGGAAGAGCTTAAAAACCTGGCTGGCAGGACAAGTGTGGGGATCCAGGAATGGGGGATCCCATGTGGGGTGGCTAGTCTAGAGATAATCCACCCTTTCTGATCATACCCCTGATACTGTTTTAATTTTCATGAAGTTTAAAAATTTTTTAAATATTGATATGTTTTTAATCTATGCTGTAAGCCGCCCAGAGTCGGGCTTGCCTGATTGAGGTGGGATAGCAAATATGAATAGTAAAGTAAAGTAAAGTAAAGTTTTTCAGTGTTATAGGACCCAGGATCCGCTTTCAGTTCAACCACGTGTTTGTGAACCTGTTTCTTAATCTTATCCCCATTGGCATGGAGGCAGTTCTGCCTTTAAATGCCTTGTTTAGATCAGTCAGAACATTGTGTCAGGTCTTGCTTCACTCTTTGAAAAATAGAGGTTTAAAATTCTTTCAGTTATTCTCTTTCTATCTCATACATTCCTCACCTCACTTCTTCCTAGACACACTTTCATGCTGCTTTTGTGCATATACACAAACCTGGCTTTTATTCCAACTGTATTAGCTAGAACAGTGATGGTGAACCTTGGCACTCCAGGTGTTCTTGGACTTCAACTACCAGAAACCCAAGGCAGCACTCCTGCTGATCGGGGGGGGGGGCTTCTGGGAATTGAAGTCCAAGAACATCTGGAGTGCCAAGGTTCACCATCACTGACCTAGAAGATGCTCATATACAGCAATATGAATTAAATGTATTTCATAGGTCTGCAATCAATAAACTGCATAGGATTTTTTTTACTGTTTCTTATAGATTTTTACTTAGTGAACCCAAGAAAAATACTATAAAAATTCCATCTTGTCAAGTTTTCTTGCAAAACTCATGTTTTTAGTTTAATTTAGCGTGAAGTTTGCCTTTAACCCAAATTCTTGCTTCTAAAAACCGTATCCAAAAAGTATTTCTTACTTTCATTTAATATTTATTAGAGCTAGACTCAACAATAATGCAAAGAAAATAAGAGGAATGCCCCCCCCCCAGGGGCGTAGTCAATGATGGGCATCAGCAGGTGTGCACCAGTTTGCCAGAACTGATAGCAGAAATTCTGGTTGGCCCCACCCATCCAAGTTTTGAAATAGTCCTAATTCAGGTGCAACGCAGGGCTTTCCCCCTGGCCACACCCTGGCCACGCCCACCAAACCATGCCCACAGTGTGGTAGTAATTTTTTTTTTGCCCACCACTGGTGTAGTGTAGGTTTAGTGGCGAAAGATGAACATATCCAGGAATCTTAATGGCTGGGTTGAGCATGTTTTGACATGTTCTCTGAGGTATTATAATTGAGTATAAACATGCCTCAGATTTGGTCATGTTTCAACATGCTAAATAAGTTCAGGATCTTGGTTGTTGTATGAGCCACACTCAATTTACATCCTGCATTCAAACATGACTGTACTCATTTTTACTTCTGTATTATGGCTCCAAGAAGTTGTGTTATTGCTCTGGACAACTTTTTCTTTTTTTTGGTGAATACACTATTAAAAGACAACAAAGAAACATAAGTGATATTGTGAAGAAAGTGTATTTTGCTTACTTCAAGTTGAAACTTGGGGATCAAGACAAAGCATGGGCTCCTCATAAGGTGTGTATAAGGTGTGAAGAAGATCTTTGCTGTTTAAAGGTAAGAAAACTTCATTCCATTTTGGCATTCCTACGGTATGATGTGGCGTGAACAGCAAAACCACACTACCAACTGCTATTTCTTTTCGGTAGATGTGAAAGGCTTTAATACAAAAAATAAAAAGAAGATATCTTACCCAAACCTTAATTCAGCTATTCGTCCAGTGCTTCATAGCTCTGAAATACCAATTCCACACCCACCTTCCAGTTTGGATAATATCCTGAGCGATTTGGAAACACATTGCCTTCCCAGGACGAATCTAGCTCAGATTTTTCTGTTGATGAGGTATCTCAACTTTTTTCTCAGAGCGAGCTCGATGATCCAGTTAGAAATTTAGGCCTTCCAAAGATTCAGCTGAATTACTGGGGTCAAGACTAGCAAATAAAAACCTGCTGTCACCTGGAACATCATTTTCGTGGTACAGGCACTGAGAGAAAGAATTCACTCATTTTCTCCAAAGATGGAAATCTCATTTATTGTAGTGCTGTTCAAGGGCTAATGAAATGCTTTGAAATAGAATATGATTCATCTGAGTGGTGCCTGTTCATTGATTCGTCTAAAACAAGCCTCAAAGCAGTCTTGCTGCATAATGGAAATACATTTGCATCGCTTCCTATAGGACACTCGGTGCATTTGGATGAAAACTATAATGATTTCACTGTGATTCTTGACAAAATCAAATATCAAGAACATTGCTGGATGGTTTGTAGAGACTTTAAAATACTAACCATGTTGTTAGGCCAGCAGGCAGGTGATACAAAATATCCCTGCTTCCTATGTTTGTGGGACAGTTGAGCCAGAGATCTCCATTGGACAAAAACTGACTGGCCACTTTGAGGCACCTTAATCCCTGGCAAAAAAAGTCATTAATACGACCTTGGTTCTGACATAAAAAGTTTTATTGCCACCTCTTCATATAATTTAAGGCTTATGAAGCAGTTTGTTAAATCACTGCCAAAAGATGGGAAATGTTTCAGATATATATGTTCAAAGTTCCCAAAACTGTTTGAAGCCAAGTTGAAAGAGGGAGTTTTTGCTGGCCCCAACATACAAAAACTGTTATCTGATCCCCTCTTTTTAGAAACAATGGGAGAAAAAGAAAAGGAAGCGTGGGACTCTTTCAAAGACATAGTTCTCAAGTTTTTAGGGAATACTAAAGACCCTCACTTCAAAACCATTGTACAACGTATGTTGAGTGCGTATAAAGCTCAAGGATGCAAGATGAGCTTAAAAGTTCATTTCTTACACTTCTATGTCAACTATTTTCCTGAAAACTTGGGAGCCTACAGTGAAGAGCAGGGTGAAAGATTTCACGAGGATGTCTGTGATATCAAGAGACACTACCAAGGAAGATGGAACGTCAGTATGCTAGCTGACTATTGTTGGATGCTGAAATGGGAAACAAAAAATAGAAAGCAAAAGCGTGTTCGGAGGAGCATAAAAGAGAAGAAGAAAAGGTTTCACATACAAAAAAGAGTGAACATGGAATGCTAAGTATATATTATGAAGAAATTGTTTGTTTAATTATAAGAAATAATATGTTTAGTTCATTGTAATAAAATAGTGGTTTTCTCATCACTCTTATGCTTTTTTAATGCAAAACTTCATCAGACATAAGAGTGAGGTTTCATGGCATCAATTTATACACATCAGGTACAAAGGTACAGAATGGTTAGCATGACAGATAAGTATACAAGTCAGTGTGGTGGTTTTTTTTACAACTGGTAATACTTATTCTTCAGTTTAGTTGTGAAACATCACCATTTGGAACTGCAAGTGGTTAGTAGATGAATGCAAGACAAAGATTGTGGCATTACACATTTGCTAATGAGTTCACCCTCCAGGCCTAGCATTGATTATGTGAGTGGTCCAGGCCAAGCACCAAGTTCTTCCTTTGTTCTGAGTGTTAGCTTGAGGCTATGAGAATTCTACTGAAGTAGTTTCTGTAATTGTGGTATAATATAGCAACATATAAGAAATATTGTATACACAGTTGATTTGCTTCAGAGTTAATGGTGACTTATGGCTACCCTACTTCCTGAATGTCCTATTATTAACCCCACTCAGCTCCTGAGAACTTGGCAGAGAAACTTGCAGGTGCTTGAAAAACGTGCAGACATTTACCTTTCCCCAGTGCCATTTGTTTTTCTGATGACTGACTAGCTGTCGTTTTTAAAAGAAGACTCAAATTCAGAATGAATTTGGCATTATCTTAGACTCATCTTAAAACCATTTTGGAGTTATTTACTGACATACTATGCTAAAACACATCACATTGTGTAGCATCAATCAGTGTGTGGACAGTAATGCTGTTTGATGTAATAGATGCAACTGAATGTAGAGTGTCACATTGTGATACATCAGTTACGTGAACCAATTGCTAGAACTATTTTAAGCTACCACAAATGCCCTTTGTCATTGTCGATTTTAATAAGTAGAAATAATTTGTTTCAAGTATATCTTGGAGCCATATTGTTTTTCACAAACTCCATCCACCTAGATTAAAAAGTTGTGGAGGGCATTGTGTGTGTGTATTGTTCCTCAAGGATATGGATGCTTTTTCCTCTTTCAATGAGTGCTCTTCAGCCCCAAAGCCAATGTAGCTGGACTATGTTTGTGGAATGGATTTGAGGAACAAGTTTGGTCACAATGCCAGGAACAAGCTATTAAGGCCTAAAGTGAAATGATCAAGAGATTAATATCATGGTTCTGCAATTTGGAATGTGAAGATCATCCATTCTGGAACATCTAGCAACTAATAAATGTGCTACTGTCTTGCTGTGAAAAGGGACAGTGAGGACTAAACCAGGAGTCGAGGCAGGTGTTGAGAACTCAAGGAAAATTATATTTTCCTTGGGGTCCATCATTAGGGTGAAAATAATGCTTTTGCTGTTATCTTTTTGCTTTTCATCTTGCTGAAAGGATAAAATTGTCCAGGAACACAAAAGCAGCTTTTGGCAGACCATGAATTAAGGTCTTGCACAGAATTGGTCCCCCCCCCCTCCGAAAACATATTGGTATCACTTTGATGCATTCTCCTTAACTTTTTCAGATTTCCTTGAGCTTTCAGTGCTGTTCATTATGCTGCACGATGAGCTGTTTTTGTGAGAAACGAACGTCTAATTGCCCTGTTCAGACTGCAAAGCTAGCAAACGGAATTGCAACCATGCTGACAGACTTGTTTTCTTCTACTAGAACAGTTAGCCTTAAGTTAAGCTGCAACAACTGAGTGCTGTTTCTTTTCTTGGTCATATGTCATTAGTTTTACAATCACCCAAAGACACTGAAAGTACTTTCGGCAGCTTCCTCTTCCTGCTAAGACTTCTGTTTTTGATCCATAGATTGTCTTGCCAACACAAGTAGTCACCTAAATTACTACATACAGAATGAGGGCATCTTCTTTGCTTCCCCTTTTACCCCTTCGGGTGTTGAGGGAGACACAAGTTTCCTTTTCTTGCACTTCTAGTGGCCTCCGCTTGCGTTATTTGGTGTTCTCTCTCCACCTTTCTCTGGTTCTACCTCATGGTCTTTGTCCTTCTTTTTCCACATATGCTTTGTATGGAATGGAATTTGAAGACATTTCTCTCTGTTACCTAAATTTCAGACTCCATGTCTCAGAGCTGCAGGCATCCAAGCCATGGAATGAGAAATTATTTTGTTTTAATATTTAAGGAACTTTTCACAGGTGGAAGCTTTGATAAGAAACCACAGACAAATTGTTTGATACAAATTAGAGACGTTTACTTAGAAAAAAATAAGAAAAATAAGCAATACCGATAGTAATGCAGACATGCCCCCCCCCCCATTTCAAAAGAGCAAAGAATCTGCAAAGGACCTACACTAGGCATATGGGAAAAACCAGGAGTAAGGTGAGGTTCAGTTTTTATAATGTTCCATGTAAGGCCCCCTAACTATTGCAGATCATAACAAGTGATTGTTACAGATTAAGTCAATACAAAGGAAGACAAAAGGGAAAGTGTATGACTATTCAAAGAAGATAAGTACACAGATAGAAAATAAGTATCACAGATCAGCAATACAAAAGCAACAAAAAGTTTCTTCAAGTACAAACAATACATTAACAAGTCACTCTCTTTTAATTATGCATCCCAGCCTTCACAGTGAAGGACCAAATCATATCAGAGATTGTAAAGATGAGCGAATCAGAGTTATAATTTTAAAAGTCAAGACCAATCTAGTTGTAGTACTGTACATCATAGATGGGGCCCAGTTCTCCAATGAAAAGTGGCCTCTTGACTTCTTGCAAACATATTGATATGCAAACTGGCAACTCCCCTCTGCCAGCAATAGGTGTTGACTTCCACATCTGGTTGGAAGGCTGATGGTCCTGGCTGGAAAAACTGGTCTGAATCCTTTGATAAGAATTTCCTGAGTGCACAGGGTGTTTTCCACCAGGACTCCTTTGAGGTGATTCCCTTTTAATATTGTGTTCCTCTACATATCTGCATCGATTTAATATCAGAGCTGTCCTTTAGTTATGATTTTCCATTTGACTCTTCCTTGGAATGAGGAGACATAAAATCCAATATTAATATCATAGACACAAACAGACATTATTCCTTAGAAGTTTATTTATTTATTTATTTATTTATTTATTGTTCACATTTATTATCCCGCCCCAATCGGGTATACCCGACTCTGGGCGGCTTACAAGACAAAACACAATCACAAACCCAACCCCATCCAATAAATACTAATAATTAAAATTTTAAAACTGTAAAAAGGATAATAAAAACAAGAAGTAAAAACCGGGAACAAACAACCCCGCGGAATAAAACCCACAGCAAGGGAAGCTATCCCTTAAATCAACCACCCTTTGTGGGATCCCACATACCTTGGTCCCCACACTTGTCCCGTCAGGCAGGTTTTTAAGCCCTTCCGGAAGGGCAGGAGCTCTGTTTGTAGGCGCAGTTCAGTTGGGAGGAGGTTCCACAGGGCCGGGGCGAACACAGAGAAGGCCCTCTTCCTAGTGCTAGAGAGATGAGCCTCCCTAGCCGATGGAATAACAAGAGAGCCCCTCCGATCCGCCCTGGTGGGATGGACAGACGTTCTTAGGGTGACGCGGTCTCTGAGGTATCCTGGCCCACTACCATATAGGGCTTTAAAGGTAATAACCAGCACCTTGAATTGCACCCGGAGACATACTGGTAACCAGTGCAGCTCCCGGAGCAGTGGTGAGGCATGAGCATAACGCCCGCATCCCATCACTATCCGGGCCGCCGCATTTTGGACCAGCTGCAGTCTCCGAATGGTCACCAAGGGCAGCCCCATGTAGAGCGCATTACAGTAATCAAGTCTGGAGGTGACCAAAGCGTGTGTGACCATGAGCAAGGCGTCCCGGTCTAGGAGCGGGGGTAACTGGCGTATTACACGAAGTTGTGCAAAAGCCCTCCTGGCCACGACTGCCACCTGTTCTTCGAACAGTAGTCGTGAGTCCAGGAGGACCCCCAGGTTACGCACCGGGTCTGTTTGGGGCAAAACTGCCCCATCCAGAACCAAAGCTGGTAACTCCCGAGATAACACAGGGCCCCTTACCCACAGCCACTCAGTCTTGCCGGGATTCAGCTGTAGCCCGTTGTCCCCCATCCAGACCTTAACAGCCTTCAGACACCTGGAAAGGACTTCCACTGCACCGCTTGGGTCCCCACGGGCGGAGATGTACAACTGGGTATCATCTGCATATTGATGATACCTTACCCCGTGGGAACGGATGATCTCACCCAGCGGCTTCATATAGATGTTAAATAGGAGAGGAGAAAGTACCGAGCCCTGAGGCACCCCATAGTGCAGGGGCCTAGGGCTGGACTTCTCCTTCTCCAGGCACACCGACTGGGTCCTGCCCCTCAGGAATGAGAAAAACCAGGACAACACTGTGCCCTGGATCCCCAGACCCTGGAGCCTACCCAGAAGGATGCCATGATCGACCGTATCAAAAGCCGCTGAGAGGTCGAGAAGAGCGAGGACAGACGGCTCCCCTCCATCCCGCTCTCTCCAGAGATCATCCACCAATGCGACTAGTGCAGTTTCAGTACCATATCCGGGCCTGAATCCTGACTGAAACGGGTCCAGATAATCCGCTTCATCCAGGACTTCCTGTAACTGCTGCGCCACAGCCTTTTCCAGAACCTTACCTAAAAAAGGTAGGTTGGACACTGGACGGTAGTTGGAAATTACCGTGGGGTCGAGGGACGGTTTTTTTAAGAGGGGAAGCACTAAAGCGTGTTTAAAATGTGCAGGAAAATGCCCCTCTTTCAATGAAGTGTTAATGATCGCCTCGACCCAGCCACCTGTCACAGACCTGGAAGCTTTTATTAACCAGGCAGGGCATGGGTCCAGTGCACAGGTCGTGGCGCGAACAGATACAAGAAGCCTGTCCACTTCCTCAGGGCCAACAGGATCAAACCGATCCCAGGTAACATGGCTAGACTGCGCTATGGTCAACCCCAGCTCCAAACGTTCCACGCCGGGATTCAGCTTCGAGCGGATCTGAGCGATTTTCTCCGCCAGATAATCAGCAAAATCCTCAGCCAATCCCTGCCACCCAGGGCCCGGACCCCCTCTACCGAGGAGGGACCTGGTCACCCGGAACAAGGCCGCTGGGTGATTATCTGCGGAGGCAATAAGGGTGGTGAAGTATTGGCGCTTCGCCACCCTTATCGCCACTAGGTAGTCCTTAATAGCAGCTCTAACCAGTGTTCGGTCAAACTCGCTCCGAGTCTTCACCCAGCGGCGCTCTCGGCGTCTCTTGGCCCGTTTAAGCTCCCTTAGTTCCTCTGAAAACCAAGGGGCAGATCGATCCCCACGGACTCGGAGAGGCCGTAGTGGCGCGATTGCATCCAAGGCTGCCGTCGCTTTCTTGTCCCAAGCGTCGACAAGGGCCTCGGATGAAACGCTTTGCAGGTCAAGAGGACAATCCCCCAGTTCCCTCTGGAATCCTTCTGGATCCATTAGTCGCCGGGGGCGGGCCCATTTAATCGGCCCTGCCTCCCTGCGATGGAGTCCAGCCCCTAGGAAGTTGCCTATACTGTACATTCCTATCTTAAAGGAAATCAACTTTATCTTTGAAAAAAAGAGCTGAGCCTCAAGTTTAAACAATTGCATTGGCCAGCAGGAGAGCCATGCATTTAGCCAGCCACCTTTTAGGTTTAATTCTTAAATGTATTTTAGAAAGAATTGAAGATTCCATTAATTTCCAGGCACTACCTGAGTATTGTTGTGCATTTTTAGGCTTGTTAGGTGATACAGGCAGCATCTGCCACTGCCTTAGGGGCAAAGGTCTGGGTTCTGTGGAACATGTAATGCTTAGTGCAAACGTGTGCCTGATTAGCTCAAGGGAAACTAAAAGGTACAAAGAACTTTATTTAAAAGAAAAGAAAATAACTTAAATAGTGGATTTCAAAATATTAGGTAACATCTCCAGGTAGGGAAACCACTTTATTTGTTGTCTCTGTATGTAGTTCAAGACTGGTTCTGTTCCAATGCTTTCCGTTATAATCTCATTCCTGATTTTATCCTTTCTAGTCACTCCAGCAGCCTTCCTCACACATCTCATTTCTGTGGTGACCAACTTTTCATTTATGTTTTGTTCCAAGTGTCCATGTTTGGCATGGGAATGAATATGCTTTGTATGAGGTGTTTTTTTGTGGACATCACACTGACAAATTTGATTTTCTAATTAAATACATTATTACTGTTTGTTTTTTAGTTGCTGCTTGAAAGCTGAAATTGGTTAATATTGTAACCCTAATTTTGAAATTAACATTTTTATTATTATATATAATTTTATGTTCAATAAAATATGCTTTTCTCATTATTTTAATTTGCCATCCACTTCAAAGTTAGTTTTACATGTTCACAAACACCACACTATACCATGATTACTTGCAGGTAAAATAACTGCAAGGGTTGATTTTTAATACATTTATAAAGATATCAAACTACTGTTATACCTAGGACTTTAAACTGTTCAATTAAGTTCTTGATTTCCTCTCAGACCAAATGGGCAAACAGGAAGCCCTATTCATCAATACATCCAGACTGTTCTGGAATCCTGTTTACCTTGAGGCAAAGGTGTAAATTGCTTTAGGATTAGCAATTAACATATTAACCTAGCTGAATGGGGCTCTTAAATTCCCCTTTTATACATACATTAATAAACGGTCCTTTTTGAATATTTCCCTTGCTGTATACTGCTCCTTAGAAGGTCAAATAATAAAGATGAAGCTAAAGTACTTTGGACATCAAATGAGAAAAGAGGATTCACTTGAGAAAGCCTTGATGCTTGGAAGGGTCGAGGGCAAAAGAGGAAGGGGACGACCCAAGATGATTTCGCTAGATGGTATTGTAGAGACAATGGGCACAGAGCTAAGCGAGTTGAGGGGGATGGTGGAGGACAGGAGTGCCTGGCGGACAGTGGTCCATGGGGTCGCAGAGGGTCGGAATCGACCGCGACTGAACAACAAAAAAATAATATTTTGGTAAACTAACATGCTCTATTTTGTATTTCCAAAGCAGAAAACTGAAAAAAAATATATTTTCTTTAAACTCCAAGAGGTGTGTTGCTATCCAGAAGGGAAACAGTTGACCCCCATATGCCTGGAGGTCTCACACCCTACCCAAAGAATTTCCTGAGAGATAACAGAGGTTTCACATGATCTAAAGGAGATCGTCACCTATAGTCTTGATTGCTTTAAGGATTATTCTCTGAGTTTTCCCCATAACATCTTTTGTCCCTGGAATCTGTATTTAACATATGTACAGCTTACTCACCAGCCACGTCACTGCCATTAATTACTGTATTGACATGTACCCCCACCCCTTTCCCCTTACCATTTTCCGGACTTTGTATTTCCATAAAAACTTGTCATCTTAAGCTGCTAACAAACCATTGTAACTAACTTATGAATGAAACCACCACTGCTGGTCTTTTGTAAACTTGAATGTAGCAATAGGTACAGTAATACCTTGGATAATGCTAAGACCTGGTTCCACAAGTCTTGGTGTTTTCCGATTTTTAGTGTTATCCGATCCATGTTAAAATCCTATGGGATGGATCGGATAATGTTAAAGCTCCATAGAGATACATTGTAACCGCACAGGCTTTAGCGGCTATTATCCGATCCATCCCATAGGACCTTAACGTTATTCGATCCAATTCTCCTCCACAGATTACTTAACGTTATGTGATTTTAGCGTTATCTGAGGTAAACATCTGAGGTATTACTGTAATTGGATAGATGTAAAGATTAGCAGAAGAGTATAACTGGTCCTGCATTTGGAGGGCAAGTCAGCTCTTTTCCCCTTTTTCTTTTGCCCTCCACCTTTCCCAGCATCAAGGCTTTCTCAAGCGAGTCTTCTCTTCTCATTTGATGTCCAAAGTACCTTAGCTTCATCTTTACTATTTGTCCTTCTAAGGAGCAGTCAGGGTTGATTTCTTCTAGAATCGACTTACTTGTTCTCCATTTATTGCTAAGGTACTAATCAATTACTCCGTTGGCTTAGTGGTTAAGATGTAGAACTTGACGACTAGAAGGTCAGCAGGTCAGTGGTTCGAGACCCATGTGCTGCATGATGGAGTGAGCTTCCATCTTTGTTCCAGCCAACCAAGCAGTTTGAATGCAAGAAGTTGCTTGCTTGCTTATTTAATCGCCTCCTTACCTTACGGTGTGGCACAGGGGTTCACAACCTACAATTCACGGGCCATACCCAGCCCCCAACGCCATTCCAATCGGCCCATGGCGACAACCCCAGATGCAGACATTCCTGCTCATGGTCATACACGCCTGCCACCATTGCGTTTGATCCACTCAGCTGTCTGAGGGTGAGTAGTCCAGGCCATGGAGTAAAAACCTTGAGAACCCCTGGTGCAGAGGATTCCACAAAGGATCTCTATTGGGATCTCTCCTTCTGGTTCTTCTTTGTGTGTTCTTTTAATCAGTTAAATTAGGGTGTACGGGTGATTGGCCCTCAGCACTCTAGCACAGTAAAGGGGCTGCCTTCTTAGTGCCTCCATGCAGGTGCTACCACTGCTTCAGGTGCACTGATCTTCATGTTCCTTACTCACTGAGACAGAAATATTATTGCTTCCTCAGGATCCGCAGCTGTTAGGGTTATACCACCCATGCTCAGTCCCCAGCAGAATTTAGCCACTGCCATAATGACCCCCCCCCCCAACGAGGACCTGCCTGCTGAGATTTGCCTGAGTGTGAGCAGTTACAGCCAAAGCCCCCTGATCACCCCTGCCTGGGGGGTTGAAAGCAAGAAATTGCAAGTAGATACCACTTTGATGGGAAGGTAAGCAGCGTTCTGTGCACTCAGGTGTCTGTTGGCTATGAAGAAAGATGACCATTGAACCCTAGAGTCGGGCACGACTATCTCTTGAGCAAGTGCGACCTTTACCTATTAATAAATGACCTGTTATCCAGCTATATGGCATTCTGTCTGGTCTTTCACTGCCATGGGAACCTGGGAAAATTGGGTATTTTTAAATTCTTATTTTAATATTAAAATTCCATTGTACCCCAGTACTTAAGAGGGTAAGCTATGAGAAACCTGGGGAACATAATTAAAAATAGTGACATCACCTTGCAAACAAAAATCCGTATAGTCAAAGCAATGGTATTTCCAATGGCAATGTATGGTTGTGAGAGCTGGACCATTAGGAAAGCTGAGTGCAGAAGAATAGATGCCTTTGAGATGTGGTGTTGGAGGAGAGTCTTGAGAGTCCCCTGGACAGCAAGGAGAACAAATAGGACAATCCTATTTAAAGTGGTGAAAAGGAATAAAATTTCCTACTCAATTTGGTAGCTTTTCTTTTTGTAGGGTAGCATTGGTGGGCTGATGTACACTTTGGTGCTTGACTCCCTATGTCATGCTATCCCTTTAACATTTAAAAAATAGACCTTGTGTCTTTCAAAGTGGAGTCAATTTGCATTGAGGAGGAGTGGACCTCACATCTGCATATGTGTGTGCAGATACCCGTTTCTAGTTCGACTCCTGCAGTGGGCGGTACATGGCATGTTGAGCGGAAACAGAGAACTCATCTGTCACAATCAATACAACAGAGTAGAGGAAGATGGCCTTGAGTCAAGCAGCCCCAAGGTATATTTGGAGAGGCAAACCATGATGAATGGATAAACCTTCAGGTGCTTTTTGAAGTGGAGGCCAAAGGAAAGACTTATGTCTGCATGGCGAGGCTTGCTCACTGAGATGCTTGCAAAGAGTAAATATCAAGACCATGCAGGAGGAAGACAATACCTTTATTGGATCATGTTTTAAAAAACCCAGCATTCTGTGAGCTTTCGTGATTCAAGATCACTTCTTCAGGCATTCATCAATTTCTTGTGGCTAGGGTAGGGAAATTATTAATGAAATGAAAGTCCCAAAGGTTCATGGCCAGGCTCTGTTACTTAGAGGTGAGGTATAAAAAACAGCAGGCTGCACCTGATACCCCACCCCCATTCAACAAACAGGAAACCAGGTATCTTGATAAATAAACAAATATTTGTTTATCAACCGCAACTTAAGGCAAGGGTTCTAAACCTGTGATCCAAAAGGAGTCTGCACGCTGGTTGCAATTTTTTTATTGATCCTCAATTCAGCTTCCTTTCTGTTAGTTTGTAATTTGTATTCAATTGTGTGTTTATATATTTGTCTTCATGCTTTTTTTAAGAGAGGGGTTTCATAGCTTTCTTCAGATGCTTAAGGAGGTTTATGACACAAAAACTATTAAGGATCATAGCTTTAAGTTTTGCTTTCTCCCCTGTGAACTTTCTTGAACCTTGAAATGCCTTCAGAAGCCCTGTTATTTTCTCACAAAGTGAGGCTTTGTATGTGTGTGTGTAGGCACCTAGATTGGGGCTGTGGTGGCTTAGTGGTTAAGATGCTGATCTTGACTACTGGAAGGTTGGCAGGACAGCAGTTCGAGACCTGAATGTTGCACATGGCGTGAGCGCCTGTCATCTGTCCCAGCTCCTGCCAACCAGATGTTTGAAATCAAGAAATTGCAGGTAAATAAATAGGTACCACCTTGGTGGGGAAGGTAACAGCGTTCCATGTGTTCTGGCATCTAGTCATGACTGCCACATGACTACAGAAGTGTCTGAAGACAGGGAGCACTGGCTGTAAACAGAGATGAGCAGTGCACCATAGAGTCAGATATAACTGGCTTTTGAGCAAGGGAGACCTTTACCTCTACTAAACACCTAGATCAGTGGTGGTGAGCTTATGACATGTGTGCCAGAAGGGGCATGCAGATCCCTCTCGGTTGGCACACGTGCCATTGCCCTAGCACAGAGTTCTCCCCTCCCAGGTAGCCCAATGTGAGTGTTTCCTCCCTCCCCCAGCACAGATTTCACCCTCCCCATGTGCTCAGCAGGCCAGTGAGAGCACTTCCTCTCTCCCCCAGCACAGAGTTCGCCCCACCCCTGTGTCTGGGCACTTGGTCTCTAAAAGGTTTGCCCTTACTGACCTAGATTATTGGAGGTCTGATATGCTGCTTAGGTGTAAGATTTCTGGTCATTTTTTCCAGCAGTTTCAGCCGTTGCCTCTGATACTTCTGTTTGTTGATTGATTGATAAAACTTTAGGGTTGATGTTTTATCCTGATTTTAATTATAAACTCAGTCATTTAGTCTTACGCATTTCTACTCAGAAACCAGTTCAGTGGGACTTACTGTCTGGTGAGCGTGTGTAGGAGTGCAGCCTTCATTGCCCTTTCAGATGTGTGTGTGTTACATGATGGTTATTAAAACCCAGTTGTCAGCTGTTTTGAATATAAAGTAATACAAACGCTGGGTGTTCATAAAAAATAAACAAACAATAATTATTTTGTATAAATGGGTCTTATAACACAATCTTGTATCACTGAACTGGGTAAGATGGAACATAATTAAGCAGTAGTTACAGCAATAAAAGAGCAGATGAGTTGATCAAACAAACCTCTAATTAAGGAAGCAGGGTAGCTTTAGGTGAAAGAATTCCAGGAGGACTGTTTGATTTTAGTTCCATGTACTGTATTTAATTTTGATTCAGATATTGACAGAAGAAATGTTTGGTTTTTAATTATTCATTTCTTGGAAATCAAATTAACCAAGGCTGAGAAGTATTCATTTCCTTGTTGAGCAAGTAGACAGTATTCCAGATAAGGATGCAACAATATTTTGGTAGCCTGGTGAACTTTCAATAGAGTTTAAATGTTTGCAGTTTCATACCGTCAGGTAGTCTTGTGCATGTGCATGTAATAATCTTCCCCGCTGTTTTTTTTGGATAGCACATTCAAATAGGCCTTTCTGTAAAACCTATGGATTGTGACCTCTTCCCATTGATGGTTTCTAGTACAGTAATACCCCGGATAATGTTATGACTTGGTTCCACAAGTCATGATGTTATCTAATTTTTAGCGTTGTCCGATGCATGCATCGAACAACACTAAAAAAAGCCCTGACTTCAGGGACAAACCGAGCAGTCAGTGGGGTGCCTTTAAAGCCACCCCCACCGCTGTGACTGCACACCCACCCCACTGCCTGCTTGGGAGAATCCAGCCCAGCCCTGGCCGTTTACCTTCAAGCCACCAGCAAGCTTCTCTTGCTGACCTGCATGCTCCGATAATCGCTCGAGGCTTGTTTTTTTCCTGTTCCCTTCCCTCCCTGTATTTAAACAACAGGGAAGGGGGAAAGAGAGAAATGTGATTGGTTCTCTAGAAAACCAATCACCTCTCTCTCTTTCCCCCTCCCTGTATTGTCAATACAGGAAGTGGAAGAGAAAGACACAAGCCTCGAGCGACCGTCGGAGCGTGCAGGTCAGCAAGAGAAGCTTGCTGGTGGCTTGAAGGTAAATGGCCAGGGCTGGGCTGGATTCTCCCGAGCAGGCAATGGGGTGAGTGTGGGGAATCCCCAAACTGCTGGGAGTGGGGGGGGGGGAGGAGGGAAGTGGCAGGGAGAGGAGCTTTGGCCTCCTTTACTTCTTTAATACGATGGATCGGATAACGCTAAAATGAACGTTCTCCGGTGCAAATCTTCCCCCCCAATTTGTCATCGTTATGCGGTTTTAGCGTTATCTGGTGCAGTCGTTATCCGGGGTATTATTGTATGTGATAAATGCTTTCACTTGGGTTACCAAGAGTGTATGTACTTTAGCAAAGGATTATATCTGCTTCAATTCCTATATAATAATATTTGAGCTCTTTTTCATAGCAAAAGAAGTGCCAGATGTCCAAGTGGCCCAGAACTACCCTAAAAACAAAATTTTAAAATGTGAACCTTTTTTTTAAAAAGGAGTTTCAACCATGAATGATAATTGCCCTTATCGTGAGCAGCTTGGGGTTTAATAGCAAGAGAAGTTACACTTATATACACCCCATAGTGCTTAGTGTACTCTCTGGATGCTTCACAAGGGAATTGGCATCTTGCCCCCAACATCCTGGGTTCTTATTTTACCCACCTCGGAAGGCTGAAAGTCTGAGTCAGCCAAGGTCCTGTTAGGATCGAACTCACAATGTCAGCAGTTCTGGTTGCAGTACAGCAGTTTAACCATTGTGTCACAAGGCCTCTTTAAAGCAAAGCAATTTAACCATAATAATTGTTTCAGGTTCTTGTTTCCATGACATATTTTTGTACTTGACATGTCAATATTTATTTACCTTTCAGATAAACATCATGTGAATGGGAACACTCTGGTTGAACCATTTCCAGAAGGAATGAAGATGGCCATATTTGGTAAGTTAATTCCCAGTCCTAAAGCCATTTGGCACTGAACCCAATTGAACCTGGGTCATCTTGTGTAGGATTGTGCTGTTATTCTGTTCATATTATTGCCTACCACTGCAGAAATTTGGGGTCTAAAATCAGAATTGATGCATATTATTTCACTTAATTAAATCAGAAATAGCTCCTCTGTGAATTCATGTGAATTCATGTCTGAGTAGGATTATATTCAGGGCCAATGTGTTACTTTGTTAGTTGGAAGATCTAGTCCCGTGTTGGTGAACCTTGGCACTCCAGATGTTCTTGGACTTCAGGTCCCAGAAGCCCAAGCCCCTGTGAATCCACACGAATGGATTTGTTGCCATTCATCCGGCCCACGCTGCGCTGCCCTTGTCGCTCCTGGAAGCGGAAGTAAAACTCTCCCTTACAGAGGAAGGGTTAACCCGGAAGAGTCTTAACTGTACGGGCGCGTTTTACTTCCGCTTCCAGGAGCGACGAGGGCGGTGCGGCATGGGCTAGATGAATTGCAGCAAATCCATTTGTGTGGATTCACAGGGGCTTGGGCTTCTGGGAACTGAAGTCCAAGAACATCTGGAGCGCCAAGGTTTGTCATCACAGATCTAGTCTAACTCTGGTATGTGCAATGTATGGAGCAGATCACCGTAGCTGCAGGAACTGAACCTACAGTGAATTATGTATTGAGGATCACAGATTTGGCAGACTTGTTATTGTGAAGGTACCTTTATAAATGTGTGGGAGTGCCAGCAAAGTGGAAACAATCATTCTTTTGAAAATATTATTTGTAATAGCTTGAGCTTATTCTGCTGTTAAGATCTATATGTCTTAAGATTTACTTCCAACTGGGACTTCCTTCCAACCTTCCTAAAAATCACTGGAGTGTTTTACTAGAAGATAAAGCTAAAAGAACAAAAAAGTCTAAATGACATTCACCGTCGACATGAACACCAAGGTTTGGTTGTGCTTCTTTCACTAACCAAAAGGTATTTCTAACTCTTGAGATGAAAAACATTTTTATATAACTCAAAATAAATACTTTATGGGTCTACTGTGCCCAACATTATTTACACCAGTACAAAGTAAGAGTAAAAGGGTTCAATTCAAAATGTTTTCATTTTTGATCTGACATATTTTTATTTTGTACAAGGCAACTCATTATGCGAAGCTTGGAGAAACAAAGGGTTTTGAGCTCCAGATGCCTTCAAAACACTTGTGGCTACTGTGACATTTCCAAGGACATTCTTTGATGTGCACTGTGCAATAATAAAGGGAACTACCCTTGACTGAAGTTGCATTAACATTCTCTTATTTCAAAGGATAACATAGTTATCTCTATATACTTTCCTCTCAATTTTTGTTTTTGAAGGGAAAAGGGAATTCAACTATAGACCTTGTAGGGTATGCGTCCTCTAGGACTTTGTAGCTGTGTTTGTTCCCCCTTTGATAATCTTGTTTCTTGAGCCACCACAAGTTGTATTTGACAACATTTTGTATTTTACATTTATTTTTCATCTACTCAGCCTGTCTATCCTTTGTATTTCTTAATGCATATTGAATTTGAACTAATGCCAGTGTGAAATGATTTTCAAAAGAGACTTTTTGATTTGCAGAACAGTTTTCAGATGTATGACATTCTTTTTAGAAATATGAAATATTTTTTCCTGGAATAGTTGAAGGGAACAAAACACTCCAGTAGATCCAAGGATGAGCGAGACACATAAATAGATTAGATGTCTTATGATTGCTATTGCTCTGTTGCATTTGGGACTTCCATAACTAAGGGGAGAGTCATGCTGTGGGGTTGAGAGGCATGCCGTAAGATTTTCCATTGAAAGAGTAATACTTGGGATGGGGAATGAATTTGCTGCTACATCATTTTGGGGGAGACTTCTGACTGCATTTGTGTTTGTGCTTCTTTCCTCTCTAGCTCACAGCCTGTTTTGCACTTTCAAGTACTGTAGTTTAAAGATACATGTTATCTCAATCAATCAGTCTTTATTACGGTCCAAGACCAGCATAGTACAACAAAAATAACAGAAGTTAAAATGTATCAAGAGACAGAAGTTTAAAATGAGAATACTAAAAATATTTTAAAAGGAGCATTTCTGCTCAGAGTTAAGGAGTAATAAAGTTATTATTTAAGATTAATAGTGGTTACAACTGTTACTAAGCCTATGATGTAGTGCTAGTTAGTGCAGGGATTCCTAACCTACAGGCTGGGCTGGGCTGGGCTGGGCCCATGGCAGCATTCCATCCGGCTCTTTCTCTCTATTATCTCTGTGGTCAGTGATAGATTAGAAATTACATAGAGCTGGGTGGGGCAACTTTACTGAAACTTCTGCTTTCTTGCAATCCTGAAAGGGTATTGAATAATAGGAGAGTTCCAGATTCCATCTTTTACATATTTTCTTTTATTTTGGTAAATGTTGGTTCTTCATTATAAACTGCTATATTAAAAGGTAATTCTAACATGTTCTATTTTTCCTTAAAACTCAAGCTTGCCTCAACACTCCCAAGGGCATTTATTTATTTATTTATTATTCGCATTATTTATTTATTTATTTATTTATTTATTATTCGCATTATTTATATTATTTATTATTCGCATTTATTTATTATTCGCATTATTGCACTCTCACCCAGAAACAATTAATGCCAATCCCCAGAGGGTCTCACACCCACACACCAGAATTCCTGAAAGTCAACATCAAAGGAGCCACAACCCAGATTGCCTTAAGGATTATTCCCTTGTGTGTATCTTGCCTTTGTTTCTGTGATCTGTAATGACCATATGTATACAATGTTAGTTAGGTTTGGTTTGTCTGTAATCAGAATGGATTAACTGGGAGGATAATGCAGGGTACATCCTCAATTGAAGTCTCACAAGTCAGTTCCTTGGAGTTCCATCAATGCTGATTGATTCCAGCCTTCAAGCCAAGCCTGCTCATTGTAGCACACTCAACTATTCCACTCTGCCATTGGCCACTTTATTGACTTGTCTCCATTTAGCCCACAACCCCCCCTCTCATTTCCTGAATTTATAATATTTTTTGTAGCAACTATTTACATGAAGAAATTGTTATTGTAACTTGAAGTTGATGTGAAAACATACCCTCGTAACTAAAAGTTGGCATATTTGTTTATGAATGAGACCATGCTGCTGGATTGTTCTTTTGTATAAACTTTATTGTAACAATAGATGATAGGTTTAGATAATAGGAATGTATAAAAAGTCTTTGCAGTGTAGGAAAGGGAGCTCCCTGTTAGGGAAGCTCATGCGCATGTGTAGATTTTGGTAGCAGGCAAAATGGTTGCCTTTATCCAGCAGTAAGGCCTCTGTTGTTTAAACTCAATTTTAATAAACTATTTTATTTTTTGCCTGAAATTTAAATCTCTGTGGTTCTTGGGGGACTCTGCCAGTAGACAAACTTTTAAATTTCAAAACACATCTCCACTGTTAAAAATAGGATAGCGATTTTTAGGTAACAAAGGTACTTTCTGAGTCTAGTTTGGTGATACTTGGAGAGTGGGTGGATTTTTCAGTAGTAGTAATATAGATAAGGAACAATAGTAGTGGAGTTCACTACGAAGCACTAGGTAGGTAAGTATTGCAGCTTGAAACAGGCATCTTTGACTGAAATCTACTTGAGAGATTTTAAAAAAAACTACAGCAGATTTAGTTTTTAAAACAATAATGTGGAATAACATGTGTTTCTGTCACATCTGGGGACATTGGTGACATAATCACTGCCCTTATTTTTTTTGCTCGGGTTGGGGAAACTCATATGTTTTTCCCTGTGTTTAGATTCAGAGAGCTTCTCCCAGCCATAGATGGTACCAGGTGAACTGTGCCAGTGATCCAACGTAATGTACAGGAGCCTTCTATGTTCTTATTTGAAAAGCTGTCGCTTGTTAAGGTTGGAATCTGCATCTTGTTTATAGAATGCTTCCATTCTAAGAAGACCAGTAATGTTGGACTATTTGGCCAACTTGCACTCTTCATCTGATGAGGAGCTTCCAGATCTCATGTTTCATGCCAAAGCTTGAGTCATGAGAGGCAGAAACGTGAATATACAGTTTCATGACACCCATTTCACATGAGCAACAGCGCATGAGATTCCTCTGACAAAATACAGGTAGATAACTACATGAAGGGCTTGGAATGTAGTTCCTTTGATTTCAGTCAAGAACCAAACTATTCAGGAAGCAAAAGGCTTTCAGGTCTGTAGTACTGTCCCACACAGTTTCATTTCCACTCTTTCATCCTTTGCTGGATAAAGAATATTCTGGAACTGTACTTATCCTGTGATTATCATAATACTGTCTCTTTGTTTTTAGTACATTTCAACTGGTAACAAAGATAAGAGGCAGGCAGGGTATGTGCCTTTGGTTTGAAGTTGGTTTCTGAAGTTTCAAAGGAAGGCTGTACCTTTTGTGATCTGTTTGATGGAAGGTATACCTTTGTTCTGTTAACTGAGCTTTTAAAGAAACTTTGAAATTGATGGAAGGCAGCAGGGCTCTTCTGATTCACTGCAAGAAAGGTCCTACCCTAAAACCATTGAAAGAATGAAAAAAGAAAGAATCAAAGAAGCCCAGAATGTCATGCAGAATCCAACCTGCAAAAATGAGAAGGAAGGGTATCCTATAGTTTGAAGATAAACGAACTCCATCCTGAAGATTTCCCTCACCCCACTTTTTTTTAAACTTAGAGTGGTTAGAAAAGTTGTTCCAGTTGGGAATAAGCCCCCCCCCCCCATACTGATATGAAAATAAGCTGCCGTGTATGGAATCAGATTGTGATCTATCTAGTCCTTGGTCTGTGTAGCAAAGACGTGTGAAGGAAGCCCTTAGGGCAGTGATGGCAAACCTTGGCTTTCCAGCTGTTCTTGGACTTCAATTCCCAGAAGTCCAAGTCTCTGTGAATCCACACGAATGGGTTTACTGTGCATACATGCAGTAAACCCATTTGTCTGGATTCACAGGGACTTGGGCTTCTGGGAATTGAAGTCCAAGAACAGCTGGAAAGCCAAAATTTGTCATCACTGCCTTAGGGCATCTAATCTGTTGTTTCATCCAGCACAGATTAGATTTCCATGGGCTTTGACAAAAGTCATTAACAGCACTGCTACCTAAGATCTTCATCATTGGAAATGCTAAGCATTAATAGTGAAATTTGTAGTTCAGATTTTGTGCTATACTAATGACTTGTGTTCTTTGATATAGAGCAGGTGCTCTATCTTATGTTTCTAATATGAAAACTGTGGGCTACAGGACAAAGCAAAGCAACTTGGTTAATAACCTGTGGCCTAAAAGTTTGTGATATCCCCCCCCCCCCCCGGTCATGTTAACAAAGCAAATCTTTAAGCTCCTCCATCACAGGGCCAGCCTTTGAGGGTTTGAAAAGGAAATCAACTAAACGTTGAAGATGCCAAATATAGTAATACCTCGGATAACGATTGCATTGGATAACGCTAAAATCGCATAATGCATTTTTTTTGCATTGGATAGCGATCTCTTAGTGCTATCCGATGAAATCGTTTGTAGCAGCAGGGTGGCTGGAAAGCTGAACGGGGGCTCCCCGTTCGGCTTCCCAGCCACCCCGCAGCTGCAGAGGCAGGGGCGGGGTGGCTGGATAGCTGACGGGGGCTCCCCCGTTGGCTTCCCCAGCCACCCTGCAGCTGAGGATCAGGTCCCCTGACCTCCCCAGAGCCAGCAGGAGTGCTGTTTCTGAAGTTCCCCAACCTCCCCGGCCGCTGCAGTAAGCCAAAACGCCTAGTTTTGAATCCTGGCGTTTTGACTTACTGTAGCAGCCGGGGAGGTCAGGGAACGTCAGGAACAGTGCGGATTGGGTCCCCCGACCTCCCTGGACATGGCAGGAGTGGCAGGGAGCCTGAAATGGGCGGGGGGGAAACACTGACTTTTTTGCCCATTTCCGGCTCTCTGGCACCCCGCCACGTTCGGGGAGGTTGGGGGACCTAATCCGTGCTCTTCCTGACGTTCCCCGACCTTCCTGGGTGCTGCGATCACAGGGTGCGATCAGTGTTTGGGTTGGGGGGGTTGAATGGACACACACCTATTTCAACCCCCAATCCAAGCAGCTGATCCCACACTGCGATCTGCCTGCCTCTTTGGAAAGGGCAGTGGGGATTCCACTCATGAAATCCTCAATACCCTTTCCAAAGAGGCAGGCAGATCACTCCCCTGTTCCCTTTCCTGTTCGGAAAGAGAACAGGGCTTTTTTAAGCATGTGATCAATGAATCGCACAATGTTAAAAGCCAGATAACGACAAGACTTGTGGAATCAAGTCTCAGCATTATCCGAGGTACTAGTGTACCCACTTCTAGCCTTAACATTTCTGCTAGTATAATCACACCTCTTGGCTGTCATCCAACAATTGTTTCATACAGAGGGGTTTGTCTAGGAGCTTTAACGTGAGAGGAGGGGAATATCTTTCCTACAGAAATGGCTGGTGTAAGTTTGCTATCAAGAGCCTGCATAATAGCCCTTATAACACTTGGAAATCACTTATGAGATAAATAGGAAAAAACTATTTTTCCCCTTTTGTTAAACATGAAGTCTTTTCTAGTTAAGTTAGCATATATCTTTCAAAATTAACAACAGGCTATCAGATTGTAGAATAGATGGATGCAAGATACCTATTATGCCATTGTCCTGTTTGAACTTGCAGCATTGTGTGTATGGATTTCTCAGTCTGTTTTTATGTTCAGATGCTTTACATCTTCAGATTATTCACATTGGTGGAATTCTGTTAAAATTAGTAGAATTTTGCTGAGTTGTAGCCCTGACATACTTACCTGGTCATGTTGGTGAATAATGCTTCTTTTTATGCGTTCTTTGATTATTATTTGCATGCATAAGTTGGCTAGCCTAAAAGAGTTCCTCCCTCTTCCCTGCATGATCACTAATTTAGTTAATTATTGTTCTGCCACCTTTACAGATTGCAGATGCCAAGAAATAGAACATTAAATGAATGTTTGCCATTAATACGAATTATTGTGTTTTGACAGGTTGCTAATCAGCTAAAAGAAAATTATGTTGCAAAAATATGTATGATTGCCATTTAACCAACTCAACAGCTTATCAACGGATGGAAATTCTCTTCATGAACATTCTGAGTCTGAAAGCATTTTGGGGATAGGCAAAAATAAGTAGTCTAAAATGGAGAGTCAACATTTTTAGAACTTGGGTTTATGAAGAAAAAGGAGTTTACCAAATTCACATATTTGCAATTAATGTGGAAAGTAGATAAATAAACCATTACAAGAAACATGTTTCCCGTTTACTTAGTTTCAGGGTAAAATCCTGAAACCAAATTTAGGTTTGTATGTCTGTGGTTGTTCATTAAGAAAAAGAAGAAAGCATTCTTGCTGTTCACAGCATTTAAGAACCTATCCAATTTGTTTTTATTCCCATTGTTGGAAAAAAAGAGATTTCTTTTGACTATAGGAATAGGCTTTTTTGTATTTTCCTCTGATAATATCCCTGGCTTCAATCCCAATTCTTCTGGACTGTGCTTGATTGAGTTTAGAAAGTAAACCTAAATAATCACAAACATTATTTAAATTTCATTTGGCAATATAATTATTTTTGTGTTCTTCAGCTTTCTTTTAATTTTCAATATGAATAGCCTGACTTTATAGTGAAGCCAGGAGAGTCTGTCATGCAGCTCCAAATCTAAAAATGCTGCATCAGAGTAATATTTTAAAATATTTTGTGGCCACTAGAGCAGTCCCCCCCCCCCCCAATCACTGGGCCGTGGACTGGTACCAGGCCATGGGCTGTCCTGAACAGGGCTGCGGGGATGAGTGGCACTGGGAGCCCCAATGGCAGCCTTCTGCCCTCAATGTGCTTCACCACGTCTGCCCGGTGAATGGAGGGAGAACACAGGCTTCAGACACAGCAGATAGGCAAGTGGCTGGGCCCCTCCTTCACATTCCTTATGTATGGGGAGGGGGCTCCTCTCCTTGCCTGTGTGCACCGTCCAATCCCACCACCCCCACTTACTAGTACGTGGAAAGTTGTTTAGCATGAAACTGGTCCATAGTGCAAAAAGGTTTGGGACCCTTGCACTAGAGCAGGGGTGCCCAAACTTTTTGGGCCGTGGGCCAATCATGTGGTTCAGGGAGCTGGTCACTAAGGCCCGGGGGCTGGGTGCGGCCCCCGAGGCCAATTCATCCGGCCTATGAAGCCCTTGTCGCTCCTGGAAGCGGAAGTAAAACGCGCCCGTATGGCCGCAATTTACTTTCGCTTCCAGGAGCGATGAGGACTTCGCGGGCTGGATGAATTGGCGTTGGGGGCCACCCGCCACTCCTGAGCCTTAGTTTGGGCACCACTGCACTAGAAGGTTCAAGGCAGCTTTTTCAGCCAAAACTTTTTGTGTGTATGTATGAAATCTTTTTGGAGGTGTGAGTCAAGGAAGTAGATGCAGCCTTTGAAGGTCCAGGAATGATGGGTGTTCATGGCTTCTGAACATATGAACATCATTCAGTCCAACCCAGTGGACTGCCTTCTAATTGTAGCATCTACCCAGACAGTTCCCCTTTCTGTTCTTCACCGATGCTGTGACTCATAATTTTGCTAACACAGGGTGGATATCTTCCAGCCCGTGGGTCACAGTATAACCAAATTTTGCAATCCCCTGTCCCTAAATATTTATTTTCCCATTCATGATAATAAGTGGCAATTTTCTGCTGTTACTTCTATGATTTTACTCATGTACCTGTAAATTACCAATAATATTCTGGGTATACATGGTGTCCCAGAAGTCACCATACATAACAACAGATATATTTGAACGTGTTCACCGGGGGGGGGGGGGGCATTGTGTGTGTGTGTGTGTGTACATTTAGCTACAATTTTCCATTTTCTAAAACCCTGCAGTGTGTGATAATAAACAAATAGTCTATTAAAACAAATGAACACTAACTACTTTTAAAGGTTAAAAACCATCAGCAGATTTCAGTTTCATGCTTGAAATTAGACACACACACACACACACACACACACACACACACACACACACACACACACACACACACACACACACACACACACACACACACACACACACACACACCTTGGATAACGTTATGATTTGGTTCCACAAGTCATAACATTATCCGGTTTTTAACGTCGTGCGATGCATTGATCGCACAACGTTTAAAAAGAGCCCTGTTCCCTTTCTGAAGAGGAAAGGGAACAGTGGGGCGATCTGGTTTGCTTAGCAAGTCAGGCCCCCGGGGGGGGGGGTTGTTTCTGAAAAGAAGGTAGGAAAACCTTTTCCTACCTTCTTTTCAGAAACCTCGTCTGGATTTCTAAAGGGCTTAGCGATCCGGGGGGGGGGGCTTCTTAAGAGAGGCTTGGGACCCTTTCCCCAGTCTCTCTTAATAAACACCCCCCCCCCCGGCTTGGAATGCTAAGCCCCTTAGCAAGCCAGGTGAGGGAGGGATTCTGAAAAGAAACTAGGAAATATTTTTCCTATATTCTTTTTAGAAACCTCTGTCTGGATTGCTAAAGGGCTTAGCGATCCAGGCCTTGGGGGGGCTTCTTAAGAGAGGCTTGGGACCCAGCCTCTCTTAAGAGCCCCCCCCCCAACCTGGATAGCTAAGCCCCTTAGCAAGCCAGGTGGGGTGAGAGGTTCTGAAAAGAAGGTAGGAAAACTTTTTCCTACCTTCTTTTCATAATCCTCTGTCTGGATGCTAAAGGGTTTAGCAATGGGGGGGGGGGCTTCTTAAGAGAGGCTTGGGACCAATGCTGGGCAGCCAAAAATTTTACTACTACACTGTGGGTGGAGCCAACATGATGTCATGGGCGGAGCCAATGTCATGATGTCATGGGCAGAACCAATGATGTGGGCAGAGCCAACGTAGAAAACTCATAAAAATAAGTACACATAAAAATAAAAATTAAATAGACATAAAAATACACATTAAATACACATTAAAATAAATACACATTAAATAGACATAAAAACACATAAAAATACAAATTAAATACACATAAAACACATAAAATACACATTAAAAATACACATTAAAAATACACATTAAAAACATAAAAAACAAGTTAAATACACAAAAAACACATAAAAATACACATTAAAAATAAATACACATTAAATACACATTTACATACACACCGACACCCCACACCCAAAGGTGAGCCATTTACCCTGGGGAGCAGGCTATAGGGAGCTTCAGGCTAGCAGCTTCTCTTCCTCCTTCCTGCTTGGGAGGACAGCAAGGAAGTCATGCACGCGTGCCAAGCGCTGTAGGTGCACATGCACCCCAAGCTCTTGGCATGAATGTGCAGTGGGGAAACTAGTGAAAAGGTAAGCCCTCGAGGTGGTTCCCCCCAAAAAAAGCTGCTACTGCTTCTCTGGGACACTGGGAAAAGTTACTACTGGTGTGAACCTGTTGCTGCCCATCACTGCTTGGGACCCCTTCCCCAGTCTCTCTTAAGAACCACCATCACCCGGCCTGGATAGCTAAGCCCCTTAGCAAGCCAGGCAGGGGGAAGGGGTTCGGAAAAGAAGGTAGGAAAACTTTTTCCGACCTTCTTTTCAGAAACCTCCATCTGGATTGCTAAAGGACTTAGCAATCCAGGCCCGGGCAGGGGGGCATTTTAAGAGAGGCTTGGGACCCTTTCTCCAGCCTCTCTTGAGAAGCCCTCCCACCTGGATAGCTAAGCCAGGTGGGGGGGATCTCTCCCCCAACACCACGGCAGACCCAGCCATCACCTAGGACAGCCAGGGTATTGGGGGAGAAGCCATGCACACACACGATCTCTCCCCCAATACCCTGGCAGTCCCAGCGATTGCCTAGAACAGCTGGGGTGTTGGGGAGATATCGTGTGTGTGCACGGCTTCTCCCCCAATACCCTGGCAGTCCCAGTGTATGATCGGATTGCTGGTTTGGTTGGGGGGGAGAATGAGCGCGCATGCCCTCTTCCCCCAACCAAACCGCCGATCTGAACAGAGATCTCTGCCCCAAAGCCTGCAGAGCTGGTCTTCAGCCTTGCGGGCTTTGGGGCAGAGATCAGAGATCAACATCAGGGAATTTGAGGCAAACATTTGCATCGCACAATGTTATGTTAACGTTGTGCGATGCAAATGTTTGCCTCAAATTCCCTGACATTATCCACATCACCAACATAAGATGGATCATGGAAAAAACAAAGGAATATCAGAAACAAGTCTACTTCTGTTTCATTGATTACACTAAGGCTTTTGACTGTGTCGACCACAACAAAATGTGGCAAGTAATTAAAGAGATGGGAATACTGGAACACCTTATTGGCCTCATGAGAAATCTGTACATAAATCAAGAGGCAACAGTTAGGACAGAAAATGGAATGACAGAGTGGTTTGGAATAGGAAAAGGAGTAAGACAAGCCTGCATTTTGTCACCCTGCTTATTCAACTTATACACAGAACACATAATGCGCAATGCAGGGATGGAAGAATCACAATTTGGGATCAAAATTGCTGGAAGAAACATCAACAATTTGAGATATGCAGATGATACCACCCTAATGGCAGAAAGTGAGGCGGACCTAAAGAAACTCCTGATTAGGTTGAAAGAAGAAAGTGAAAAAGCTGGCTTGAGACTCAATATCAAGAAAACCAAGATCATGGCAACAGGCCCTATCAGTCCCTGGAAAATAGATGGGGAAGAAGTAGAAGCAGTGACAGATTTTATTTTCCTAGGATCAAAGCTCACTGCAGATGGTGATTGCAGCCATGAAATAAAAAGGCGACTGATTCTTGGGAGGCAAGCAATGAGAAACCTGGGGAGCATAGTGAAAAGTAGAGACATCACATTGCAAACAAAGATTCGCATAGTCAAAGCAATGGTATTCCCTGTGGCAATGGGCAATGTATGGTTGTGAGAGCTGGACCATTAGGAAAGCTGAGCGCAGAAGAATATACGCCTTTGAGATGTGGTGTTGGAGAAGGGTTTTGAGAGTCCCCTGGACAGCGAGGAGAACAAATAGGTCAATCTTAGAAGAAATCAACCCTGACTGCTCCTTAGAAGGTCAAATAATAAAGATGAAGCTAAAGTACTTTGGACATCAAATGAGAAGAGAGGATTCACTTGAGAAAGCCTTGATGCTTGGAAGGGTCGAGGGCAAAAGAAGAAGGGGATGGCCCAAGATGAGATGGCTAGATGGTATTGTAGAGACAATGGGCACAGAGCTGAGCGAGTTGAGGGGGATGGTGGAGGACGGGAGTGCCTGGCGGACAGTGGTCCATGGGGTCGCAGAGGGTCGGAATCGACTGTGCGACTGAACAACAACAAATCTGATGTTAGCGTTATGCGATGCAAACGCTAGCCGAGGTATTATTGTACGCGCGCTCACATACACACACAGAGTGATAAGGCTAAAATCGGATAACATTGGGGAATTTGAGGCAAATATTTGCATTGGATAAAATTATGTTAACGTTATCTGATGCAAATGTTTACCTCAAATTCCCTGAGGTGTGGCTGGGACTCACTAGTTTGCCTTGGGAGAAGGGGGGTGGGGCTGCCTGCTCTCTTTCTCCCAAGGTTGCACAATCTCAATAACAATCACAGCATCTGATCCTCAGCTAAGCCCCTTAGCAAGCCAGGCAGGGGGGGCTGATTCTGAAAAGAAGAAAACTTTCCTAGCTTCTGTTCAGAAAACTTCTGTCTGTCTTGCTAAGGGAATTAGCAATGGGGGGGGGCTTCTTAAGAGAGGCTGGGGGCCCTTTCCCCAGCCTCTCTTAAGAAGCCCCCACCTGAACCTGGATAACTAAGCCCATTAGCAAGCCAGATGGGGCTGATTCTGAACAGAAGCTAGGAAAATGTTTTCCTAGCTTCTATTTAGAAAACCTCTGTCTGGCTTGCTAGGGACTTAGCGATCTCAATAACATGATCTCAATAACGATCATAGCATCTGATCCTCAGCTAAGCCCCTTAACAAGCCAGGCGGGGGGCCTGATTCTCAAATGAAGAAAACTTTTTCCTAGCCTCTGGTCCGAAAACCTCCGTCTGGCTTGCTAAGGGATTTAGCAATGGGGAGGAGCTTCTTAAGAGAGGCTTGGGACCCTTTCCCCAGCCTCTCTTAAAAAGCCCCCCCCCCCGGCCTGGATAGCTAAGCCCCTTAGCAAGCCAGACGGGGGACCCTGATTCTGAATACCTCCATCTGGCTTGCTAAGGGACTTAGCAATGGGGGGGGGGTTTCTTAAGAGAGGCTTGGGGGCAAGCCAGGCCCGGGGGGGGGGGCTGATTCTGAAAAGAAGATAAACGAGGGAGCAGATCTTTTAAAACAGCACTTTATAAAGTTTTCAAAAGTTTAAAAATGTTGTATGGTTTTGTTCCCCTAAAGTTTGGTTTGTCATGTTTTTGCAATGTAGAGTTGTGCTTTTACCTTTTAAACAAGCACTTTATAAAGTTTTAAAAAGTTTAAAAATGCTGTATAGCTTTGTTCCCCTAAAGTCAGGGTGGTCTGGCATGTTTTTGTAATGTATTTACAGTGATGGGATGTCACCGGTTCCAGACGGATCTCTGGAACCGGTAAGACCAATCCCGGAGGGTTCTCCGTGAGGGGAAGTCCACTTTTGGGGCGTCCGGTTCCGGACGCCTGACCGAAAGAAAAAAAAAATTAAAATCGGAGCGAAAATGGCTCTAATTGACTGCGCATGCGCAGAAACTCAATCTGACGCATTGCACATGCGTCAGATTGAGTTTCTGCGCATGCGCAGTCAATTAGAGCCATTTTCGCTCCGATTTTCAAAACATTTAGAACTTTCAGGGCAGCGGCGGCGGCAGCAGCCCTCTGAGGGGGGCGCCTCCCCGCGGCACGTTGAGGGCTGCCTCGGCCGTCCGCTGCTGACAAGCCCCATGCCCTGGGGACGCCCGGCGGGGTACACCGCTGCCGCCGCCTCCGCCGGGCGCCTGTGGGCCGGGTGCCTGCACCCGCCGTCCACAGCCGCCGCCCGCCGCCGCCGGAGCTGCCGCTGCCTGAATCCCTGTGGACTCCTTCTTGGGTCGGTCCCTTTTGAGCTCGGCTGCCGCGCGCTGTGGAGGAGGAAGCTGTAGGCGGCGGCGGTGCGGCATGGGGACGGCCCAGGGAGGCGCGGCAGCCGCGGCTGCCCGTCGCCCCTCGCCATGGCCGGAGCCGGGCTAAAAAGGTACCGGCCCAAGGAGGACGCCACAGGGGTGCAGGCAGCTCCGGCGGCGGCGGCGGCTGTGGACAGCAATCGGGGTGCCGGGTCCCAAGAAAGGTAAGCGAGGGGTTTTTATTTGGGGTGGGTGGGTAATTTATTTGTGTTTTGGGTGGGTGGTTGTTTTTATTTTATTTATTTATTTGTGTCTGGGTGGGTGGGCTGAGAGGGAGGGGTGTGTGTGTATGTTTATTTTTATTTTTTATTTATTTTTATTTTGGCCCTGCCCACAACGTCATGACGTCATGACGTCGGCCGTGACGTCATGACGTCATGCCATTGGCCACGCCCATGACGTCCGTGACGTCATGGCGTGGTAGTAGAATTTTTGTCATCCCATCACTGTTTACCCTTTAGACAATTATTTCTTAAAGTTTTTTAAGGTTCCAGCATGTTTCCTTGACTTTCCCTTGAAGTCTGTGTTGTTTACAATCTATCTCTATGGAGTTGACATTATCTGAGTGATCCGCATAGGATTTTAACGTTATCTGATGCATGCATCGGATAAGGCTAAAAATCAGATAACATTAAGACTTGTGGCGTTCGGTAACTAAAAGAGTTGAAGAGAAAGTAAAATACAGTAGAATCTCGCATAATGAAAAAACTCCGTTCCACAGAGCTCTTCGCTATGCAGTTATTTTGTTATGCAGTTCCCTATGGGAGATACCCCGCATAACATGGTAAAAAAGTTTGTTACCGGGGGTTCCCATTGAACGGATATACCCCGATTACCAAAAACCCTGCATAACGAAAAAAAATTCGTTATGCGGGGTATTGCATAACGAACACTTTGTTTTGCGAATTTTTCATTATGCGATGCGATCATTATGCGAGGGACCACTGTAATATATATTTCTAAAGGTTTCAGAGATGTTGGTAGTCATAATAGTTTGTATAATAATTTGCTATTACGATTGTATATGGTATATTGATTTATGTTTTATATATTTAAATATACCTTCTTTAAAAAAAAAACCTTAGCAAATGAGAGAGCAAGACTACTTGGTGACACATCAACATTATTCTTTGCCAGCCCTTTTATTTTCAGTGTGCAAGAAGCTGGCAAGTAAATGCCAGCAGGATGTTGATTCTACTGAATTGCTGTCTTCCCTAGCTAAGAAGATGGAGTGGGCTGCTCCTGGTTGAAAGCTTTCTCTGTATCCTGAAGCATTTGCAGGTGCTCACGGTTGAAACCTTTACATGTTGGTTTTATGGTTTTTATGGTATATGCTACGTTCAGTTAATTTTAATCTTGCATTTAAATAATTATTAATGCATTTATTTATCTATTTTTAATCTACTGTATGTCACATGAACATTCAATATTTTTTGCCTCATTAATATTTTTATAATTATATCTCTGTTTTTTTTTCTGATGTAGGAATGGGCTGCTTTTGGGGGGCAGAGAGGAAGTTTTGGAAGCAGAAAGGAGTCTATTCAACTCAGGTTGGCTATGCAGGAGGACACACCCAGCACCCCACCTATAAAGAAGTTCGTTCAGGTAGGGTTGCTTCTTTCCTGGATTCTAAGCCTTTTATTGAAATCGTGTGATGAGAAGAGAAGATTCTCTTGAGAAAGCCTTGATGCTGGGAAAGGTGGAGGGCAAAAGAAGGGGGCGGCCAAAAATGAGATGGCTAGATGGTATTTGTAGATGCAATGTGCACAGAGATGGATGGGCTGAGGAAGATGGTGGAGGACAGAGGTGCCTGGAGGGCAATGGTCCATGGGGTCGCAAAGGGTTGGAATCGACTGTGCGACTGAACAACAACAACAAAACAAACACAAAACACAGGAGATCAAGTAATTTGTACAAATGAAGTTATTGATATACAGTAAAACCTCAGATAATACTAAAACTTGGTTCCACAAGTCTTAGTGTTATCCGATTTTTAGTGTTATCCAATGCATGTTAAAATCCTATGGGATGCATCAGATAACATTAAAACTCCATAGAGATGCATTGTAACCGGTTATCTGATGCATCCCATATGGTCTTAACGTGGTTTTTTATTTTTATTGATCTTCAAAACTACAAAACTACATCATAAAAAAGAAAAATCACAATATTTGACATACAGTAAGAAACCAAAACCAGTTACAATACTATAAACAACAACAAAATTATATCTAAATGAAACACAATATTAATAGTGAGATATAACCATACTAATTATATCTTCGTTTTTCTATCTTATTTTTCATATTTATACTTCACATATTATATTTCACACAGTATTATATACCTCATCTTCTTACTTATACATTCAGTCATACCTCGCATAATGAATTTAATTCGTTCTGTGAGGCTGCTCGTTATGCGATTTTTTTGCTATGTGAGTCAGACTCGCATAATGAATTTTTTGCTATGCGAGTCGGACTTTCCCTATGGAAAAACTCGCATAACGAGCATTTCAAGGGGGGAAACTCGCATAGCGAAAACATTTTGCTATGCAAGTTTTCCCCATAGAAATGCTCGTTATGTGAGTTTTTCCATAGGGAAAAGTCTGACTCACATAGCGAAAAATTTGTTATGCGAGTTGGACTGCTTAGTGAAAAATTTGCTTGTTATGCGAGTTTTTCGCTAAGCGAAACACTCGTTATGCGAGGTTTGACTGTATATAACTATTTTCTATTATATAATACCATAATAATAATAATAATAATAATAATAATAATAATAATAATAATAATAATAATAATAATAATAATACAAAAGAAAAATAAACCCCAGTGATATTTACATTGCCTTGGTGATTGCAACCCATCTCAACTTTCTCATAATTATACCCAAAGTCTCAATTGATCTGGTGCTGGCATACCACCTTCACCTTCAGTCAGTGTATAATTCAAAAATGGTCTCCATATATTTCCAAAATTATTTTCTCCAATTAACCCTTTTTTATAATTCAGTTTCCATGTTAACTTGTCATTTAATGCAATTTGCCACATTTCTCTGTACCAATCTTCTATTTTTAATAAAGAATCACTCTTCCAGTTTCTTGCAATACATTGTCTCGCTACAGTTAATATTACAGATAATAATTCCTTTTAATCCTTATCCAAATTCATGTTATCCACCTCAGTCAATAAGGTGGTACCCGACTCCAGTTTAAAGCTCGTTCCCATTATTCCTGACCTCTCTCTTTCTATTTTTAACCTAAAATCTCTAAGCACATTACAAGTCCACAACATGTGTTCTTAAGTCCCCAGTACTGTTTTGCATCTCCAACACATTTTTGTTTTTGAGCTATCCATCTGATTAAGCCCTACTGGAGTCAGGTACCACCTCCACAACATTTTATAATTGTGCTCTTTAACCCTAACAGACATTGTTTTCATAATCCTTCTCTTCCATGTATTATTCCAAGTCACATCAGAAATTTTAATATTTAAATATTTTCCTAAATTGTCTTTAATGTTTCTTGTGGTCCACTATCATAATTTAATATCTTATATATCTTACTAACTAAACCCTTAGTTCCAATTTCACCCTTTCTTATTTTCAATATCAGTTCTTCAAATTCTGTTCTATTCCTTGTCAAACTAATTTCCATTGAATATTTATGATTCCATTTATTCAACGATATAGTCTGAAATCAATACAACTTCATTTGTCTATATATCTCTAATCTCTCATCTTTATTCCTATATTTCCGGAACCAATCCTTTAACAGACACACATCAATTCTACAAAACACATCCCTCACGCTCCTGTCTATCTTCACTGGGAAACAGTTTAAATCTTCCATTTCTGTAATTGGGGATACATCCGGAGCCAATTGTTTCTTTAATCTCTTCCATATCTCTAATACTGTTTTTATCATTTTATTCTTAACACCTATTTTTACTAAACTGTATCTTTATAAAAAAAATTGCTTTACCAACTCAACTCAGTTATTTCATCTAAATTTCTTCTCAAATTGTTTCTTCCCTCATTAAAATCTTCACCATATTTTTTAGCTGAAAAGCTCTATAATAATTCTTTATCATTATTATTATTAATTTAAATTTGTATGCCGCTCTATTCACCGAAGCAACTCAGAGCGGCTAACAACATAGATAACAAACAATATAGTCTTACAATCTCAAACATATATGGCATATAATGCAACACAATACAATCAATACATCTAACTGTACAATAAATCAGTAAAATAATACAATTACATAATACAATTTATATAAAAGCACACATAGTACTTAAATAACATGATAAAATGAGGCCCCTAGTTCTTCACATATCCAAAATGGACTTAGTAGGTTTCTAGTCTATAGTAGAAATGTGGCTTCTTGTGCTAGCCAAAATGGCCATTTGGTTGTTTTTCACACTTTGTCTATCTCTTCCCTTCCTGGGCCCCAGAGAGGCACCCATTGTAAACAAGACAACCAGAGTTGTTTACCCCAACTCTGTTATTTGATTGGATGTCTGCTAGTTACGTCACACCTGGAGGGAAGGTTTGAAAGACGGAGTGGCAAGCAGAAAGAGGGAAGCAGTTACGCAGTTGAGAGAAGCAGAAGGAGAGAGATTTTGATTCTCAAGCAGAGAAGATGTAGAACTTTTAAAGGGGGAGGAAATGGGCTAATGCTGCAAGCCTTTCTTCCTAGAGATAAGTCATGAGCACATGGCTTGAGGAGGAGTTCGAAAATGATTGTCAACTAGGGAACATCGACAAGAAAGAGATGGGCTTTTCAACTAGGCCTATCTCTGGAAATCTTAATTATGGTAACTTAGACTAGCTAGACAGATTCCTTTTTATTTTAGGGGAATACTTGTCTGAAACATCCTTTCTCTAAAACAAATTAAAGTTAGTTTATTTGTCTATGCTGAGATCTGTAACCTGATTCATCAAGAACCATGCTACCAATTTAAATAAAAATATTTTCTTCAATCAATTCGGAACAGCCTCCTACAGTAATTTCCTTTCTTTGTTTCTCATAATTTAACTTTTTCAAATCCTCAAACTTATTTGCTATATTTATCCCCAAATACCTCAAACTATCTTTAATCTTAATATTATATTTATCCCTAATCATCTTCTGTTCTTCTCTATTAATGTTACAAACTGTCATTTCTGATTTATTCCCATTAATTTTTAACCCTGTCATTTCTCCAAATTCCTTAAGATGTGATTGTACCTTTTCTATAACTTTTTGTTTTGTTTTTCATAATTATTAAAGTATCATCTGCGTACAAACTGATTTTATTTCCTTCCTCAATAATTCTATCTTCCCTTATGACACTCGCCAGCAATTCCATTGCTATAATAAACAGGATTGGTGATAACGGACAGCCTTGTCGAGTTCCTGCTTTAAGTTCCACATCATCTGTTTAAGCTTCATTTACTCTTACTTTAGCAGATCCTTGTTGATATAATTACTCAATAACCTTTCTGAATTTCCCCTCCAAAACCATATTTTTTTTACTATCTCATTGATTGTAAGCCATTGGAGTGAATCAAAGGCCTTTAAAAAATCCAGTGAAAGTAACCCAATCCTTACTTTATTTTGTTCCACTATATCCATTAAATCTACAACTCTTCTTGTTAAATCTGCCATATATCTTCCTTTTAGGAACCCGCTTAGTCCTTATTTATATAGCAAGTCATAAAACTATTTAATCTTTTTGTCATTATTGCTGTAAAAACCTTGGCAACTTGATTTATTAATGAAATTGGTTTATATGTATCTATCGTCTCTAAGTCCTTACCTGGTTTAGGAATCAGAGCTATTATGGATTTATACCATGAAGTTGGCATCATCCCACCATCCATAATATAACTGAACAGCTTCAAGAGTCTGGGTACCACAATTTCACTAAACTCTTTATAAATTTCAGCTGATAATCCATCTTCACCTGGGGATTTACCCCACTTCAATTTTTTTATAACCTTCTTAATTTCTTTATGTCATCTGTTCTTCCATTCTATCTCTGTGTTCCTGCACCACTTTAATTCTAGACAATTTTTCTAAATATTCCTTCAATTTTTCTATATCTATTTCCTTTTTTTATATAGTACAGTACTTGGTAAAATTACTTCACAATCTTAAAGTTATCCTTAGTCTTATTACATCTTACACCTTGAGTATTTATCAGTGTTCCCATTTCTCTTCTACTTCTTTTTTCTTTTGTTGCCCTTGCCAATAGCTTTGAATTTTTATTACTATATTCAAAATATTCCCTCTTCAAATATATCAAATCTCATTTCACATTTTCAATATCTTACCCTATCAATTCCGCTTTTAGCTTTTGCACCCTGTCAAATTTTCTTATATTTTTTGTCCTAGCGTGTTCTTGAAGCTGCCCAATTTCCCTTTCCAATTTCATTTGTTTATTCCTTCTTTGTTTATTCTTTATACTAGATACTTTAATACATTTTCCTCTAAATACCTCTAAATATCCCAGACCACATAATAACTCATCTTCCCGGTATTATTCCATTGCCAATACTCTTCCCAATTTTTCATTATTTGTTCTTTATTTCATGATTCTTTAAATAATATTGGAGCATATCTCCAATTATTTCTCCCCTGCTTTAATCCAGCAAATTTTAAACCTAACAACACTTTTGCATGATCTGATTCCCTAAAAATACCAACCTCCATATCCTCTAAATTCCTAATCATGTTATCTGTAACAAATATAGAATTATTCTAGAATATGAATTATGGACTTGTGAAAAGTAAGTATAAATTCTTTCTGACTCTTTTAAGTTCTTTCCCAGCATCTTTCAACCCCAACAATTTAATCCGTTTATCAATAACTTGCATTTTTGCCCCCATTCTATTTTTGTCACATTTGTGCAATCTATACTAGATCTTATCAAATTAAAATAACCTGCTACAATTATTTTTGTTGCTTTCTCTTTCTCTATTAAATAATAAACTTTATCCAAAAACTTTTCTTGTTGCTCATTTGGGGCGTATATATTTACCAATGTTATTTCTTCATCGTCAACCATCCCTTTTACTATTAAATATCTACCTTTCGGGTCAGAGATGTTTTTAGTCATTATAAACCCTAATCTATTTGAAATCAAGATCGCCATCCCCTCTTGCCTTTGATGTGTTAAAAGATTTTTCATAAATTTGTGTCCAGCCTAGGAATAATCTGTTTGTGTGTTCTGATTTTTGATGTGTTTCCTGTAAAAAGATTACAGCTGGTCTATCCATCCTGATAGCTGATTCCAATCTTCTTCTCGGATCTTAACATTATTCGATGCAATCCCCCCCCCCCCCCATTGCTTAACGGTTATGTGGTTTTAGTGTTATCTGAGGCAAACGTTATCCAAGATATTACTGTATATGAATACGTGAAGATACCTTATTCTGACCCAGGCCATTTATCTCTGAAGCCTAAGTCTTTTTTACACTGGTTTTCCATGGTTTCCATTGGAAGTCGTTAGTAGCCCTGGTGCTGTCAGCAATTAGGGGTTTTTGCTGTGTAAAGTTTGCTTTTCTTTCTAGCAGTATAAGTACAATATTGTAAGGCAGTATTGGGCCACTTTCTATAGAACACTTTCTATAGAACACTAATATTCTAAAAACCTAATCAAACATCATTCCAGAAGGCTGTAACTTTTTGGATGGGTTCTTGGATCTCTAATAAATGTTGGACATAGTCACTGGAGTTGCCCAAACATCTCACCGGAACTTCAGGAAACCAATGGGGCTTACTGAGGTCAAGGATTCTTACTTCTGAACAAGATGGTAGATTATGACTTCAGATTTACCTCTGGAAGATGCATTATTATTATTATTATTATTATTATTATTATTATTATTATTATTATTATTATTATTATTATTATTATTATTATTATTATTATTATTATTATTATTATTATTATTATTATTAAAATAGTAAAAACCAACTCAGAGCAGCTCAGATAACCCCCAAATATAACATTACATGAAACAATATTACAATATAAAATATAAATATAACAAAGCATATACACATTACAAAAGAATAAATGCAATGGGGTAACAACAAATAACGCGCTCTACATGGGGCTGCCCTTGGTGACCATTCGGAGACTCCAGCTGGTCCAAAACGCGGCGGCCCGAGTAGTGACGGGGCGCGGGCGTTATGCTCATGCTACGCCGCTGCTTCGGGAGTTGCATTGGTTGCCAGTATGTCTCCGGGTGCAATTCAAGGTGCTGGTTATTACCTTTAAAGCCCTATATGGTAGTGGGCCAGGATACCTAAGAGACCGCGTCACCCTGAGAACATCTGTCCGCCCCACCAGGGCGGACCGGAGGGGCTCTCTTGTTGTCCCATCAGCTAGAGAGGCACACCTCTCTAGCACTAGGAGGAGGGCCTTCTCCGTGTCCACCCCAGCCCTTTGGAACCTCCTGCCAATCGAGCTGCGCCTACAGACAGAGCTCCTACCCTTCCGGAAAGGCCTAAAAACCTGGCTAGCTAAGCAAGTGTGGGGAAATAGGGTCGTGGGGTCTCATATAGGGTGGCTGATTTAGTGACAGCCACCCTTCAGTTCATTTGGTGTGATTTTTATGCTTTTATGAATTTTTAAAGTTTTAACATCGAGTGTTAGGATATCGATATTTTAGTCTGTAATTGCCGCTCAGAGTCGGGCTTGCCCGATTGGAGCGGGGTAGCAAGTACGAATAAATAAATAAATAAATAAAAATAAATCATATCACTTCATAACACATTACAAAGAAAATACTACTACTAATAATAAAAAAATCATTCATTTAAAAAGTCTCATAACAATGTCCTTGATGGTCTGGCTTTTAAAGTCCCGCCCCACCCTGCCTCTCAGCTGTTCCTGCTCCCCTCAGTCAGGCTGGCCAGGGGAGCATCTGGCGTCCGGTGGCAGTGACGGCCATCCGGCTTTTAAAGTCCCACCCCACCGCTCAGCTGTTCCTGCTCCCCTCAGCCAGGCTGGCTAGGGGAGTGTCCGGTGGCGCTGGCAGCTGTTTGTTTTTTAAAGTCCCACCCCACCGCTCAGCTGTTCCTGCTCTCCTCAGCCAGGCTGGCCAGGGGAGCGTCCGGTGGTGGCGGTAGCAACGAAAATGGTAATCTGGTTTTTAAAGTCCCGCCTGCCGCTCAGCTGTTCCTGCTCCCCTTAGCCAGGCTGGCCAGGGGAGCGTCTGGTGTCCGGTGGTAGTGGTGGCAACAGCCGTCCGGCTTTTAAAGACCCACCCCACCACTCAGCTGTTCTTGCTCCCCTCAGCCAGACTGGCCAGGAGAGCGTCTGGCGTCTGGTTGAACATGGAACAAACACACAGAAGAACCATGCAGAAAAAGAGAGAAAGAGGGATCCACAGAAATAAAGAGAGAGGAAAGAGAGAAAGGAACCATAGGAAAGGAAAAAAAGAAAGGTGGAATGGGAGGTTCACAAAATGTAAGAGTTTTCTTTATTTTAATGTTATGAACTGCTTAGAGTGGAAATTTCTTCTCAGATGGACAGTATAAATACCCTTTCCTGGGTTTTCCAGGCAGAGAATACACCGAAGTGGTTTACTATTCCCATCTAGCTTGTCCATGATTACACAGGCTCGGTCTTCTGGGAGGCACACTGGGGAATTGAACTTCCAGCTTCTGGCTCTGCATCCAGATACCTAAATACAGGTCACCCCCTCCCCTGTATCTGTGGGTTCAGTATCCACAGTTTCAGCTTCTTCTGTGTCTAGGCCACATGTGAAACTGCCAAAATATCTGCAGGTCTAAAAATATCCAATAAACAATTTTGAAATACAAACCTAAGGCCCGTAGGCTGGATCCGACCCGTTGTACCATTTCATGTGCCCCCTCCCTCCAAGTGCATTTGAGAAACAAAATGGCCACCCCTTTGAAGCTCTTGGAACAAAATGGCCACTCCCATCATGCAGGCAGGGCAAAATAGCCATCCGGCCCTCAAAGCTGACTAAGAGAGCATGACCCTGACCTCTATCTAAAGAACATGTCATAAAACAGCCATGACAGTTTATTATTTTATTTATTTATTTATTTAATCAGACTTATATGCCACCCTCTTCAAAGAGACCCAGGGTGGATAACAAAGCTTCAAAAGAGACATAAAACACAATATAAAATCCTGTCTAAAATTAATATTAAAAGAGATTAAAACTAAGCAAAGTTAAAATATTAAAAATTCATACATTGAGAGAGGGAGAGGTCAGATGAGCTGACGCAACTGTCTGACCCAAACCCCATACCTGTCCCACCAGCCAGGTCTTAACCCCCTGCCTAAAGGGCAGCAACTCCGACTGGAGATGTAGCTCAGTTTTTTGTTTGGGTGATAAGTGATAAGATGATGAAGAAAAAGAGTCATGTTTTAGTGTTTTCCTTGTTTGGTATGTGCTGTTAATAAAAGTAAGCACATGAGGGTATCCGTATAGACCTGGTCTGCAGCACCATTTCATGTGGCTCACTGCCACGTCTGCCAACCTTTTTACGCCATGGGTCTGACCATGCCCTGGGACAGCTGAGTGGGCCAGACCATGCCCCATGGGAGCGGGTGCAATTACAGCTGTCATAAATGCGCCCACTTCCACGTTTACGACAGCTGTGGGAACACTTACGCATGCGCGGGCATGTTTCATAGCTGATGTAAATTCATCTGCTTCCACTTTCAGGTGTGGCTGACATGGTGGTGAGCCACATGAAATGGTGCCGTAGGCAAGGTCTGGCCTAAAGGCTGTAGGTTAGGAACCCCTGGTATAGATGATCTTGACTGCTGACACTGGTGCTGTCAGCAATTAGGGGACTTTGCCGTGTAAAGTTTGCCCTCCCTTTTCTTTCTGGCAATGTAACTACAATATTGTAAGGCAGTGTTGGGTCACTTTCTGGTATTTTGAATTGAAGTGATAGAAGCAATACTCCATTTTTATATCCTTGTTGTTCAGTCGCACAGTTGATTCCGACCCTCCTCGACCCCATGGACCACTGTCCTCCAGGCACTCCCGTCCTCCACCATCCCCCTCAACTCGCTCAGCCCTGCGCCCACCGTCTCCACAATACCATCTAGCCATCTCATCTTGGGCCGTCCCCTTTTTCTTTTGCCCTCGACCCTTCCAAGCATCAAGGCTCTCTCAAGTGAATCCTCTCTTCTCATTTGATGTCCAAAGTACTTTAGCTTCATCTTTATTATTTGACCTTCTAAGGAGCAGTCAGGGTTGATTTCTTCTAAGATTGACCTATTTGTTCTCCTCGCTGTCCAGGGGACTCTCAAAACTCTCCTCCAACACCACATCTCAAAGGCATCTATTCTTCTGCGCTCAGCCTTCCTAATGGTCCAGCTCTCACAACCATACATTGCCACAGGGAATACCATTGCTTTGACCATGCGAATTTTTGTTTTCAGTGTGATGTCTCTACTTTTCACTATGTTCCCCAGGTTTCTCATCGCTTGCCTCCCAAGAATCAGTCGCCTTTTTATTTCATGGCTGCAATCACCATCTGCAGTGAGCTTAGATCCCAGGAAAGTAAAATCTGTCACTGCTTCTACTTCTTCCCCATCTATTTTCCAGGGACTGAGAGGGCCTGTTGCCATTATCTTGGTTTTCTTGATATTGAGTCTCAAGCCAGCTTTTTCACTTTCTTCTTTCAACCTAATCAGGAGCTTCTTTAGGTCCTCCTCACTTTCTGCCATTAGGGTGGTATCATCTGCATATCTCAAATTGTTGATGTTTCTTCCAGCAATTTTGATCCCAAATTGTGATTCCTCCATCCCTGCATTGCGCATTATGTGTTCTGTGTATAAGTTGAATAAGCAGGGTGACAAAATGCAGCCTTGTCTTACTCCTTAGAGGACTTTTAAAGATTTAATGTGAAAGTGCCTTGTTACCATATATCACAAAAGTAGCTACTTTAGTACAAACTCTACCTGAAAAATAAGACCCTGCACACCTTATTAGCAGAATCTAGAAGCAAACTCGTCTGCTTTATCCATTTTTATTAGCATCAGTATCACCATTATTATTTTTTAAAGAGTCATTATTCGCATCCTGTGTTCTGTAGGCAGGACAGACGCCATTTTGCATTAACTTGAAAGAGTAATGGAGCTGCTTATATTTGTGAAGCTGATGAGAACCCTGGTAGGAAATTATTTATATACCCCAGTAAATAGTCCTACAGATGCAAATATGAAAAGGCATTTCAATAGATAAGCGTTTTGAGCTGTTTCCAGGGCATTTGACTCAATACAAAAATACGCAGTTTCTGGCAAACATTATGTAGATCTCATGACATTTATTCACTATGAAATATATCCTCATAGTTTGCATACAGATGTTCGGAACAATTCTTTGCTTATCAGTGTATTCATAAGTGATTCCAAATCTGCCCATCTCAAGTGGAACTGAAAAACTCCTTGGTTGTTCATCAGCTGCTTCCCTGCAATTAACAGCCTTCCGTACCCACACTTTTGTTGAAGTCAGAATGTTTCTACATTATATTTCTAATTTATACTTGAATATGTAGCCATGTAATTTTCTGGAATTCAAATGTAGCTTTTAGAAGAAAGTAATTATGGGAGGGGGGGTGTAACATGTGCTTTAAACATTATTTATTATCCAGTCATGTTACCCGAAAAGTCATTTGGTTGACCTGTGTTTAATTAAGTCATCCTCTAATGCTTTTTCTTAACAGCTGTCAGTTTATCTTTTAATATGCGTGAGTGATCTTTGAAAATTAAATATAATTTAAAAGTATACAGCCTGCATTTAGCTTTGTTGCCATGACACCTACAATGTTGTTTGACAAATTATGCTGGTCACACAAAATAGGTTTTTTTGAAAGGGGATATCCTCAGTTTGGTATCTGAGGAATGATTTTTCACCACTGTTTTATTTTCATAAATAATACCCTACCCATAGTGACCCTATCCATGTCACCGATTATTTGGCAATATGTTTGTAGTTTATTCATTTATTACAAAAAAAATGATATCCTTTCTTTTTTTAAAACATCAAAAAAAATATGTGTGGGTGAGGGAAAAATACAATAAAAGTAACTGCTTAGTAGATGACCACCATTAATACGTTCACAAAAGTCTTCTCTTTCTTCAAGTCCATATCCATTATAAATTTATTTATTTGTTTATTTATTTATTCGTTCAAACTTGTATGCTGCCCTCCTTGCAGAGTGACTCAGGGCGGCTAACATAGTACAGTACTGCAGAACAACACAACAGATTAAAACACTATAATCCCAACAATAAAATTCATTTCTAAAACCCAGAACAGTCCAGTTAACATTTAAAAGATTTAAAGATTTAAAAGAATAAAGGGAGTGAGGGGCAAATTATCAAATCAGCCAGCAGGCCAGATGTTACTAGATATTGTCTATCATCATGGTGATAGACTTCCTGTTCTTACCTCCTCTGAACAGTTCTTCCAAGGACATTCCGCACCAGTCTCTCTTGTTCTTCAGCCACCAGGCCCATCTATGTCCAGGGCCTCCCTCTTCCCAAGGATGTTCCTTAGCATGATGAGTTGGAAGTATTCTATAATTTATGTCATTCCTCATTATATGCCCAAGGTATTAGAACCTTCTTTGTTTAATGCTGTTAACCAGTTCTTGCTTAAGCAGTGTGCCTCTATGTGTTGTGTATTTCCAGTTGCTCCACATTTAGGCATTTTCAATTTCTTCCCTGATTTTTTAAGCAGATCTCCAAACCTTTTGGGCAAAGAGTAAGCACAGAAAGTGTTGGGCCATATTCAAAGGAGTATTTTATTTTTTAGTGAGAAACCTAGCAAACAGATTTTCTGGTTGCAGCAGGAACAACTTATTTGTCCTGTCCATATGAATCTTGACTTTTCCATCATATATTGTTAACCAATGGAGAATTAATGTAGTGTAACAGTCAGAGTGCTGCATTGTGATTTAGGAGATCTGACCCTGAGGTTCCAATGAACTATGACCGTCACTGAGTGACCAAGGCTAGTCATTCTCTATCAGTCTGATCTACCTCAGCAGCGCTTTGGTGAGGTCAACATGGTAAGGAGAGCCATGCATGCTGTCTGATCTCTCTGAAAGATATAATGGAAAAGTCAGTAAATTAAGGATAGGACCTTCCTTTCTTGAAAACTACACTGCAAAAGAAAAACAGGAGTAAAACCGGCAGTGGACTTCTGTATGAATGGCCTTATACTGGTAATGATCACTAAGTCTTATGCTCAGTGGGTGCTCAGTGTTACCCTGTTCCTTAAGTCTTGGCACATGGTCACCTCCTTGAGTCTTGCTTCTCTGGCTCACTCCGGTGGATGAATTTCAGGTTGTAATGGAAAACAAAGGAGATTCCACAAGCTTAAAGTCTTCTCAGCCCTACTGTTGGGGATATAGTAAAGGGCCATGGGATTGGTTATGGTATTTGTGCTTCATGTTGTGCTTATTTGAATGATCCCCTGGCATACGATCAGCACTCCCTGTGGCTAAAAATTTCATTGAAAATTGCATTAATTGCAGCCCTTGGAGCAATACCTAAAAGGACTTCCTAGATCAGTTATGCCCAAACTTTATTTTTAGCTGGCCGGTCCTGCCCCTGACACACAGCTCCGGGGGCTGGAGGCGGGCTGCTCCCACTGCTGACTGTTTTGACATCAGCAGCAGTGGCGGCGGAGGCAGCGACCGCGCTTTGTCCGGGCTGCTCCGAGCAGCCTCTTGGTTGGTCCCATCCCCTCAGCAGCCTTTACTAAAGCCAATCGCTGCTTCGAGGACATTTTTGGAGCCTCCTGTGTTTCAAAATTCACGGCGCTGGAAGGGTAAACCTGGCGCACTGCGCTGATGTCATCTCGAGCGCACCAGGGGCCTCTTTTAGCACCTCGAATTTTGAAACACAGGAGGCTCCAAAAATTTCCCCGAAGCAGCGATCAACTTTAGCAAAGGCTGCTGAGGGGATGGGACCAAGCAAGAGGCTGCTCGGAGCAGCCTGGACAAAGCGTGGTTGCTGCCTCCACCGCCACAGTTGCTGATGTCAGGCGGTGGGGTGGGTGGGGGGCGGTCCACGGTGAGCCTAGTGCTCACCACGGGCTGCATTAATGATATGCAGGATCCTAATTGGGCCTGCGGGCTGTAGTTTGGGCGCTTCTGTCCTAGATATTTGGAAATTTTGGATTTATTGGACTTGAATAGTCTAACTTTACAAAAAACAACTTTACTAGGAACTGCCTGTATACTTTACATTGCCTTAACAGTTTTTAGATCTTGAACTGTTAATTTTTTGCAGGTCTTTGAGTGTGAATTTAACAGTAGATTTGACTAATGATGGTGTCAAGTCACTTCTCACTTATGGTAACCTTTTCCAGGGGTTTCTAAGTAGAAAACACAGAGAAGTGATTTATCACTTTCTTCTTCTGGGACTGTGCAGCTTGTACAAGGCTATATAGCAGTGGTGGGCAGCAACAGGTTTGCACCCCTGGGAGGGGGGCCAGCAAAATTGGGTGGTCTCTGGACAGGAGGGTAGAGAAATTGGCTGGCCACACCCACCTCCCTGCCCTGCCCCATCAGGTTTTGTCCCTGCAAGTGTTTCAAGGTCTCCCTTGCTCAAAAGCCAGTCATATCTGACTAGGGTGCAGTGCTCATCTCCATTTACAGCTAAAGAACCAGTGCTGCCTGTGTTTGCAGATGTATACATGGCCATATGGCAGGCATGACTAAATCACTCATGACATAGGCTCCACCCATAGTGTGGTAGCGAATTTTTTTTGCTGCCCACCATGGCTATATAGGCTGGATCATCTCCCAGGAGATGCAGTGGAGAATCAAAGCCACAAGCTCTGGCTCTGCTGCTGCAGCCAGATAATTAAACCCCTGAACTATCCAGTCTTCACAGCCTAGTTTATATTTCAATGAGAAAATGTTTAAAGCCCTAGTTTTGTAAGAATGTTGTTGCTAAGTCTGCCTTAGTGTTATGAACAAAGTTTACTGAAGAAGATAAATTCCATCTACGAATATGAGAAAACAAAAAAGTAATAAAATAAAAACACTGTAGCACTTTAAAGACTGCTATATTTTTATTGTTAGCTTTCATGGATCAAGTCCACTTCTTCAGACAATACTCTAGGCTTGAAAGGACTCATCTATTGTCTCTTGAATGTTGATTAAATGCTGAGTATAGCTGCCTTAGATTATGACTAGTACACCTGGTTTTAATTTTTCAAAAGTTTGTATAATAAACAAGGCTTAAATCCGATCTTTTTCTTGCAGAATCTTTTGAATCTTTCTGTCTCCTACCTATGTAATGCTCCAGGTTACTTAAGCCCTTGAGCTGGGGGAATGCGGTATGGTAGATATAGCACCCTCTCCCATTCAAAGTGGTTACATTGTACTACCACTGGAAGTCTACTGTTGGATCCTGCTCAAGATTAACCTTAAAGCTGCCCTTTCATTATTTGAAGGGTTCATATGCAGTGCCACCTGGATTGGCAAGTATGTGTCATAATCAATATTTTGCTTCTTGAGATTACTTTGCAGAAAAATAGGGTTAATTGGAACAATTCAGTTAATTGTTTTTCAATAAGTGCTGATAGGAATGTGATGATGACCTTCTTTCATCTTTTCCGCAATCATGGTTTTTCTCTCTCCAGCTAATTAAATTCAAGTTAGTGGCCTTTAAGATTGACACGAGTTACTAGAAGTTAAAATTTAATAATATCACTTTCCCTGTGTTAAAAGATGCCTTAAAAGAATAACTGGTTAAAAGTCAAATTGATCTCTGAGGAATATGTCAAGGATTGTGAAATGCACATTAGCATTCTTTTTCATTTTGTATTGAGTAAGTCCCTTTCCCATAAAACCAGAGAAGCCAATTAATTTACTCTTAGCTTAGTGTGCATTTCCTGAAAACAGTGTTTACTTGTTTTAAGAGTTTTCAGATAAAATGTCGGTATTATGTTAGATGTGTCCATGTGAAGTTCATTGTGAGGTGAAGTAGATGTCTTAAGGACCATAAAGTAAATCACCATTTCTGTTAATATAGAGGACATCAGCTTTACTTTGCTGGGAATTGAAATGTGATGTCCTTTATATCCATTAAACTTGCAGAGGAACTGATCAGCATTGATAAAATGGTCCAGCTCTCACAACCATACATTACCACCAGGAATACCATTGCTTTGACTGTGCGAACTATTCTTGGCAAGGTGATGTCCCTACGTTTCACTATGTGTTGTGATCCAGCCTTCCTCCAACTTTGAAGATGAGCTGGATCAGGAAGCACTCCCTATGCCCAGTCAGGTTCTGCCTGAACCCGAGCCTGAGGATGCCCTGAGCAAGGGATCTCAGCTTGCGTCTGGCCCAAGTCTGTTTTCCCCAGCAGCTGATCTGTCAGATCAGGAGCCTGGCTCTGACAGTGATCAGCACTCAGTCAGGGAGAAGTCCAGGAAACAGCTACACCCGAGACACAGGCAGGTCTTCCTCACTTTCTGCCGTTAGGAGGGTATCATCTGCATATCTCAAATTGTTGATGTTTCTCCCAGCAATTTTTATTCCAACTTGTGATTCATCCAGCCCTGCATTGTGCATTAACCACCTAATATCTCATTCTGCTTTAAGAAGCCATCTAATATAGAAAACCAAAGCACTCATATTCATGTTGGAGATTTTATCAGCTATAGCAACATTAGGGGCTATGAACATGTTGAAAATGGCAAAGCTATTATAAAATGGGTGAAATCCCACTCAATGTGCAGTTTTTTAACCCCAAAAATGAGCTACAAAAAGGGGACTCGGCTTATACCCTGGTCAACAACCACGAGGGTCTAAATATGTGTTGTTGTTTTTAAAGTGATTCAGGCATTTTAAAAGTAAGTCTCGGGACTTCCGTGGTAAAAGAAATTCAGGCGCAATTACATAACTGGCCACATGACGGCGCAAATTGTGATTCCCTCCCTCCCCCCAATTAGAATACACTAGTACCCCGAATAACGTTATGACTTGGTTCCACAAGTCCCGTCGTTATTCGGTTTTTAACGTTGTGCGATACATTGAACACACAATGTTAAAAAAAGCCCTGTTTCCCTGGAGGCTGCAGGAAGCGAGAACATCGGGATTTGAATCCTGACATTTTGGCTTGCTGCTGCCTCCAGGGAGGTGGGAGAACTTTGGAAACAGCTTGGAGCGGGTTTCCCCACCTCCCTGGACCCGGCGGGGGGGGGGGGGTCAGAGACCCCAAAATTGGTAAAAAAAAACCGTCCATTTTTTTTACCAATTTTGGGGTTTCTGACCCCCCCGCCGGGTCCAGGGAGGTGGGCAGACCCGATCCAAGGTGTTTCTGGGCTTCCCCGACGTCCTGAGCCAGTGCAGCAAGCCAGAATGTCAGAGTTCGAATCCCGATGTTCTGGCTTCCTGCACTGGCTCAGGACGTCGGGGAAGCCCAGAAACACCTTGGATCGGGTCCCCACACCTCCCTGGACCCAGGGGGGGGGGGTCAGAAACCCCAAAATTGGTAAAAAAACCGGACGTTTTTTTTTACCAATTTTGGGGGCTCTGACCCCCCCGCCGGGTCCAGGGAGGTGTGGGGACCCGATCCAAGGTGTTTCTGGGCTTCCCCGACGTCCTGAGCCAGTGCAGCAAGCCAGAATGTCAGGATTCGAATCCCGACGTTCTCGCTTCCTGCAGCATAAAAGAGGGTGGGGGAAGTTCAAAATTAGCGCACATCAGCTCTAGGGAGGTCGGGAGACCCGATGCGCGCTAATTTTGAACTTCCCCCACCCTCTTTTATGCTGCAGGAAGCCAGAATGTCGGGATTCGAATCCTGACATTCTGGGTCGCTGCACTGGCTCAGGACATCGGGGAAGCCCAGAAAAAGCTTGGATCGTGTCTGCCCACCTCCCTGGACCCGGCGGGGGGGTCAGAGACCCCAAAATTGGTAAAAAAAACGTCCGTTTTTTTTACCAATTTTGGGGTTTCTGACCCCCCCGCTGGGTCCTGGGAGGTGTGGGGACCCGATCCAAGGTGTTTCTGGGCTTCCCCGACGTCCTGAGCCAGTGCAGCAACCCAGAACGTCGGGATTCGAACTCTGACATCCTGGCTTGCTACACTGGCTCAGGACGTCGGGGAAGCTCAGAAAAAGCTTGGATCGTGTCTGCCCACCTCCCTGGACCCGGCGGGGGGGTCAGAAACCCCCAAATTGGTAAAAAAAAACGTCCTTTTTTTACCAATTTTGGGGGGTCTGACCCCCCCGCCGGGTCCAGGGAGGTGTGGGGACCCGATCCAAGGTGTTTCTGGGCTTCCCCGACGTCCTGAGCCAGTGCAGGAAGCCAGAACGTCGGGATTCGAACTCTGACATTCTGGCTTGCTGCACCGGCTCTGGACGTCGGGGAAGCCCAGAAACACCTCCAGAGAGATCAGAGGACCCGATCTACAGCTGCAGGGTGGCTGGGGAAGCTGACGGGGACTCCCTGTCGGCTTCCCTAGCCACCCGCCCATGCCTCCGCAGCTGTGGGGTGGCTGGGTAAGCCGATGGGGGAGCCCCCCGTCAGCTTTCCAGCCTCCCCACCCCTGCCTCCGTAGCTGCAGGGTGGCTGGGAAGCTGAACGGAGAACCCCGTTCAGCTTTCCACCCACCCTGCTGCTAAGAACGACTGTATCGTGTAACGTTAAAATCGCGTTACTCGATACAAGATGTTTCCGAAAATCTTGTAACGTTATGCGGTTTTAACGATATACGGTACTCGCGTTATACGGGGTATTACTGTACTGTACAATGAAAATCAAGTTCTATTCTGAAGTTTGTTTTCAATTTATTTCTATGGAAAACTACAGATGAAGAAAGATGCAATTATATACCCCTTCCAAACTAGTGTGGAAAAAGAAAGGATTTCACTTACCGTATTTGCCGGTGTACAAGACGACTGGGTGTATAAGACGACCCCCCAACATTTCCACTCAAAATATAGAGTTTGTTATATACTCGCTGTATAAGACCACCCCCTCTTCCGCACACCTTCCACACACCAAATAAAATGTAAAAGAACATCAAATTTGATTTCAACATGTTAATTTATATTCAAATGCTTATGACATGCAGAAAAACTGTCACAAGGCTGTATGTTATCAAACATGTACAGTAAATATAAAACAGTGCAAGTGCAAAGTGGTACTTATTTATCTACCATATATACATGAATATAAGCTGACCCGAATATAACCCAAGGTACCTAATTTTGACCTTGAAATCCAGGAAAATAGATTGACCTGAGTATAAGCCAAGAGTGGGAAATGTAGCAACTGCTAGTGAGTTTCAGTAATTAAAATACAGTAATATTAATTATTTTATTGATTTTTTTAGAACTGTACTTGCACCACCCACCAGTGGTGGCACTGCAGCTAAAGTGGGTGGGCAGGTCAGTTGCACTGAGGCAGGAAGTGTTGCTCTAGCCTAGCCTCTTTCTTCCCCTGCAAGCATGGCTTTTTTCCTCCATCTTGGGCAGAGCAGAGAGATAAGGGCAGAAGGTACCAGTAAATGAAACACTTTCTTTTTCCCCACCAGTTTGAAAGGGAGACACAATTGTAATGTAGAGCTTCTTTCTTCATCTGGATGGTATGTAGAATGAGGTGGGCGAGTATCAGGAGGCCACTATGGGCAGCTATGTCTATCCCAACTGAAGTGCACCCGGCGTATAAGACGACCCCCCCCCTTTGGAGGCATGTTTTTCAGGGTGAAAAAGTCATCTTATACACTAGCAAATACGGTACCTTTGTGCCTGCTCCATGTGGCCAAGATGGAGGGAGGAACCATTCTCCTTCCTTGCAGGGGGAGCAAGAGGCTAGGCTAGAACAACACTTCCTGCTTCAGTGCAATTGACCTGCCCACCCACTTTACCTGCAGCACTACCACTGGTGGGTGGTGCAAATACAGTTTTAACAAATCACTAAGATAATTAATTTTACTGTATTTTCATAACTGAAACTCACTAGCAGCTGCTGCATTTCCCACTCTCAGCTTATACTTGGGTCAATCTATTTACCTGGGTTTCCAGGTCAAAATTAGGTACCTCGGTTTATATTCGGGTCAGCTTATATACGGTAATCCTAAATGACCCAGTTTATAGAACAGTGGGAGATGGCAGAGAGGTTACAGTCCAGATCTTTTTCTTTCTTTCTTTTTTTTGTGAGCCTATAGCTCAGGGGTGCCCAAACCTTTTGCATCAGGGACTGACCACGCTCCTGGAAGAGCTGAGTAGGCCTGACCATTCCCCCAGAAGAGGGTGTGTTTGCGCATGCGCGTCTGGAATCACTCCTGGAAGTGGTTTCAGACATCCCGGACGTGGTTGCAGATGTCCCGGAAGTGGTTCTGGACATCCCTGCATGTGTGCAAATGCATCCACTCCCAGGACTGGTTCTGGACACGCATGTACATTGGTGGGTGCGTCCCCCATCCATTTCCGGGAGCGGCAAGGCATTGAGGGCAGTATAAATTGGCATTGGGGCTGTATCCGGCCCACAGGTCATAGTTTGGGCACCTCTGTTATAGCTCAACAGTGTATTGAAATCCAAGAACACCTGGGCACCAAGGTTGGCCACCCCTATAGTAAACCATCTGACCTCAATTTATAACACTGCATAAGAGATAAAATCTCAAAAAAGACACGAGGGGAAGGTTTACTATGTTTGATGCAGATGTGATTCATATTGTCTCTCAACCAGATAACTATGTTCAATGTATTTCTTCTAGTTTGGAATCTTCTCATGCCTCCATTCCAAGAGCATGCCAGATGAGTTATATCCCAAGTCTTACTCCACAAACACACACCCAAGGCTTATACTTCACACTTCAAAGAAAATGCTTTTAGTGCAGACCAGATTTTCTGTGAATGTGGAGAAATCCAGTCAATGCAGCCTATGTGCAAGCAGTTTATGCTCTGCTACGTTTAGAAAAGAAGATCTAGTAAACATCTGAGATAATGGTATTGAAATAGCCTGCTTCTGAACAAAAAGCATGTAATCGTTTTAACATTTTATTTTGTTTGAATTTTATGTATATTTCATCTATGTCAATAATTTTAAATTGTGCAACACTCTGAGACAATAAAGAAGGACCGATGGACTGATTTATGAGCTAATATATTTCCATTAACTTTTACGAAGACTTTGACAGCAAATAAGAATTGATGTGCTGCGATTTTTATTTCTTTTGAACAATGGCCTGTAAATAATTGGCTGATATTGTATGATTTGTTATTTACCCTTTCCTTGGGGAAAGGAAAGGGACAGCTAACAACATAAATGGGGCTGTTCTAGATCAAATCAAGCCTACGTTCTCAAGAAAAGCTAAGAGCTAAATTGAGATCATTAAGCTTTATATGTCCATTGCTGGAGACTCAGCACTCACTTCTGCCATGTAGTAAATTGCACTAGAGTAGGCCCATTACATCAGTTCCATTGATTTGAATGGGCCTACTGTAGTTGGGACTTAATTTAGTGTGATACATTGCAGTCCCCTACTGGACAACTGTTTTGGTCTTATTTTATTTTTTGGCTTAACCCCAAATGGTTCAGTTCTGAGAGTTACATCTGTAAGACCTGATGAAGTATAGACCAAAATAGCAACAAAGGCACTCCAAAATAGCTGCTTTCTCTATCTTTTGCTCATTTGTTTTCCTCTCTCCCAGGTGGCCTAAGTCAGTGTTTGCTCATCGAAGTGGCAAAGTTAGAAATTAATTGTGTTTTCTTCCCAAACTGTATTAAATGTTAATTGTGGCAGAAATGCCTTCCAGTGATTCTATTCTAATGTCACATTTCCATAAAGTGTTTTGCAGCTGAACTTTCTACTGAATGTGCTGTAGCAGCCTGGCATGAGTGTGTCTAGTCTTCCATTTCTGAATAAAATGGCAACAGGCAAAGAGAGAGACCCACCTCTTGGTTTCCTGCTTGCATAGGTCAGAGCATGTGTTGCCCACAAGTAGCTTCCATGCAAAACAGGCAAGCAAAGAGCTGCCTCTTGGGCTCATGTGCATAGGTGCTTGCAGGTAAGCGGGATGGGGAGGGGTGATGGGGAGTGAACAACACATCACCCAGATTGCCACATGAAGGATGAGAGAAGAAGGCAGAAACAGACTAGCAAAGAGTGTAGTTGTGAATCGAGTTTTGTAATTATGTTGTTTTCAAATTATGTCAAGCATCTGGGAGTTTGGTTATGCATGTTAGATGCAATGCCTTACTAATTTTGTAAACTGCCCAGAATAACTAAAGAAAAAGAATGAGCTTGGCTTGCTCATAGGTCCCCCAGAGCCATTCTTTGATTAGAACAGGGGTGCCCAAACTTTTCAGACTGTGGGTCGATCACGTGGTTCAGGGAGCCGGTCACTATGAGCCCTGACGCCAATTCATCCGGCCCATGAAGACCTTGTCGCTCCTGGAAACGGAAGCGAATGAGGGCTTTGTGCACTGGATGAATTGGTGTTGGGGGCTGGATCGGGCCTTCAGGCTATAGTTTGGGCACCCCTGGATTAGAATGTATTTGCTGCTAAAAACAAAATTATTCCCATAAGTAGCTAGAGTAGAAGATACCTAATAATGGGCTCAAGCTATAGGAAGCCAGATTTTGATTGAATATCAGGAAAAACATATTAATTGTTAGTGCTGGATGATAATGGAACCATTGACCTTGGGAAGTGATTAATGCTCCAACACTGGAAGCATTCAAGAGAAAATTAGACAGCTGTCTGTAAGATCTGCGTAGATTTGGAGTCCTGCATTGAGAACGTGGTTGGATTTCGTGGTCTCAAAGGGCTCTTCCAACTCCATTATAAAATAATTATGTGATTCTAAGTTTTTTTCTCTTTCATTCACAGTGGCTTTGGCGGGGAAAACCCCCCCCCCCCAGATAAACTTAGATTTCACATGAAATGAATCAAGGATAGCCTATTCCTAGCTGAATATGGTGATGGAATGCAGATTTAAAAATCGAGTAAATGAGGAATTGCAAAGAGACAAGCAGTCATTCAAGATATGGGCCTAGTTAGTGCTTTGTCTGGAACTGAAAATCATAGCAAGGACAGGAAAGGTAAATTTTGTTTCTTCTTAAGCGGCTGCAGAAATAGCAAACTGTTTATTGAAGTCAGTTTTAATTAATTCCCTGTGTGATTCAAAACAAAGTTGGTTGTATTGGTTCCTTACAGCATAATTAATCACCAGCAATCATTTATTTTATGTGGATACCTGAGGTTAAACAGGGGCTCAGCAATTCATTAAAATGGGATGGGAATTAATAACATCTAAAGTGTTTGCCACCAAAAAGGAGGAATATCTGAAAAGATGTATTTAAAAGGTAGTGATTTATAGTGTTCAGTGTTTTATCTATTAAATTTGAGTCATGTCTCAGTAAAAACCCATTGGTTGGTGTTTGTACCTTTCCCAGTGATTAATATTTTCTAGGTGAAATGGTGCAGTATTTCATATTTTGGTTATGTACTAGATAAGATACCAATCATCAGTGAGTGGGGAATTCTGAACAGAACAACCAATTAGAAGATGGTGGAAGGAGCCTGTTGGGCAAGGAACAACATTAAAGAAGGATATAGCTGAAGATCTCTACCTCACCGACGTCACTTAGAGGACCCTGGATAGTCTGAGGGTTGGAGTCCCTAAATACTCAAGTGGGGGCTACTGGCAGACAACAACATTTAATTTAATTAATTTAATTTTTGCATTTATATGCCAGGTTTTTAGCCCAACTCAGAGTGGCTCGCATCACAATTGGACAATCACAACCATACAAATAATGAAATAAAAAATTTGTATGAATGTGGAGAGTCACAGAATCTGGTTCATTTACTGGTCTGCCGATTACTACCAGAGATATACACCAATGAGGACTTGTTTGGTCAACGACACGGCCAGAAAGGTGGCTTCATTTTGCCAGTCCAGGGTTTGATCAGGACATGAAAAAAGAAGCAGTTATTTCTGTATCAGACCATATCGTGTGTTTCTTACTGTAATGTAGGGTTTTACTTATTATTTTATAAATGTGGGATTTTACTGGTTTAGAGTCAGAATGTCTTTGTAGAATGTGATTTCGGTGCATGAAATTACTTCTCTGAGAAGTCTCATAGATTTGTCTGATGATTTATAGTTATTTGTTCTGGAAGAAATGCTAAGCTGCTGAAGGATTATTAAGATTTGAAACAGCTTCTTTCTGCCATAGGATGCCCCTGGAAAGAACAAAAGAAATGTCATGTCAAGCTGCGCAGAATTGTTAGAGTTCCTGTGCAGGATGGCATCTTTCCTGTGTGGGATTCTACAAAAGTGCCCAAACTTTTTGGGCTGTGGGCCGATCATGTGGTTCAGGGAGCCAGTCACTAAGGCCCGGGGGCCGGGTGTAGCCCCCGACGCCAATTCACCCGGCCCGCAAAGCCTTCGTTGCTCCTGGAAGCAGAAGTAAAACGGCCCCCAGGCCTTAGTTTGGGCACCACTGCTGTAAATCATGTCTAGTTGCAGTCCATTTTGCCTAGCTGTGGTGGCCTTGACAACCAGAAAGCCCTTCATTGCTTCTGGGTTTCTTGGAGAGATTGTACAGAAATTTGCAGAGCAGCAAACTTTATGCTCTGGAACCATGAAATGCATTTACCCCTTTGGATCACATTCTTTATAATCATTAAGTACCAAAGCATTTCAGCAAATGGTCCAGCATCTTTAAAAAGCCTTTTAAAATTTTGCATTAGTGAGAGTGTCTCATATATTCTGTGGCTGAGTTAGGAAGGGCTCCCACATTTCCTTCCTACATAATTTTGCAAAAAGATAAATGGCATTGCATTTTTGAATAGGAATGCAACAATTGTTTAATATTTGTACAGCGGTACCTCACTTAAAGAGTATAATGTGTTCCATGGGATTGCTCTTTAAGCGAGTTTGCTCTTTAAGCAAAACACCATTTTAAGTGACCAATTGTGACTTCTGGGGGGGGGGATTGCAAAACCCCGATTTAGTTGTTAAGCGAGTTTTTGATTGTTTTTAGTTGTTAAGCGAGGCGACCATTCAGAGAAAATTCTGCTCTTTGAGCGAGTTAGTCTCTAAGTGAGGTACTCTTTATGTGAGGTCTTACTGTATTCCTTTATGTACATGTCTTTACAAATAGTAACATGAGTCAAGGTGCACATATGTGGCCTACAGGTTTGGTTGTGCAGATCCTTGCTGCATATTCTTTTTCATTCCATTCTGTGGTCCCCTATCACTGCTAATACTATCATATATTCTAGGGGCTGCAGTGGCTTAGTGGTTAAGAAGCTCACAGCAAGTTGGCAGTTCGAGACCCGGATACTGCTCGATGGATTGAACGCCTGTCTCTGTCTCAGCTCTTGGGGATATAAAAGGAGGCTCATTTGGGTGTCCCCTGAGTGGAGTTTCTTCTGCAAACATCTTTTCAACCCAGAAGAATTTCTGACTCACAACAACCACCACCACCACCACCACCACCACCACCACCACCACCACCACCACCACCACCACCACCACCACCACCAATTATGTTTCTTAAGTGTTGTAGATAGAACCTCATATTTTTGTAGAGTCAGATAATTTGTCTTTACAACAAAGGTGTGACTGGCTTTCTTATAGCAGGAAAGCAGAAATCAATGCTATCTGCAAAGGAGTGATGTTCTGAATATGGAACAGTGGAATATGGAACAGTAAATGCTGTGGCCAGAGGCCAAGTTGCAGAATGATGTGCCGTATCTTGGCAATGAGCTGGAAGATTGATTCAAGAACTGTGTGCCATCACCAAGGGAGGAAAAACATCAGAAGTAGAGAGAGAGCACAGAAGAGTGTGGTCATAAAGAGGATAGTGCATGTATTACAAGATGGAAAAGGGGACATAACTGGTCCTCTTGGTTTTTTTGCGGCTTCTTGAGATGCAGCTAAGCAGGGTGTGGAGCTAGTGAATTTAGGTAAAGGCAAAGGTTTGCCTTGATTGAAAGCCAGTTGTATCTGACTCTACGGTGTGGTGCTCATCTCTGTTTACAGCCAAAGAGCCAGCACTGTCTGCATCTGCAGACACCTCTGTGGTCATGTGGCAGGCATGACTATAGATAGTGGAGTATACAAAAGGCTGTTACCTTTCCTGCCAAAGCAGTATCTATTTATCTACCTGTAATTTTTTACTTTCAAACTGCTAGTTTGGCAGGAGCAGGGACAGATACGGGAGCTCCCTGTCCTGCAGCATTTGGGTATCAAACTGCTAGCTTGCAGACCTTCCAGTCATCAAGTTCAGTATCTTATCCACTTAGTCACTGCAGTCCTCCTGGTGAACTTAATTTCCCGATAATTTCCACTGCTTCCTACTTGGCTTTACTGCTTTTTCTTCCTCACCTCATTTCTGTTTCAGGCTACCCCAAAAGCTGCTTTATTTCCTAAACAGCAACAGCACACACACACACACACCTTATGTATTTAGGGTGAAGAGAAGTTTGCAGGTTTCTCAAATGTAGTTTGTCAATTTCTGCTCTCTTTTAGCCTTCTGATGGCAAAAGTAATTCAAGAGTATGTAGTGGGCAGATAAACTTACAAGGTTGTGGCGCATGATCCATATCTTGCCAGTGTGGGAATCGACTGCTGGGCTACATAAACCTTATTAGGTCTCAGCAGCGTCTTCTTACATAATCACTCTAAGGCTGTGTGTTCACACAGAAGACAATGTAACATGAAATGGATTGACTTGACAAAGGACACTGTGGGCCTTTGTCTGCAACAACTGAGCAGGACTGTTACCTGTAGGACCGTGATGGCGAACCTTGGCACTCCAGGTGTTCTTGGACTTCAGTTCCCAGAAGCCCAAGTCAGCCCTCCTGCTGATCAGGGCTTCTGGGAATTTAAGTTCAAGAACAGCTAGAGTGCCAAGGTTTGCCATCACTGCTGTAGGATGTTTGGAAAGTCACTAATTCATAAGGTTGCCATGATTTAGGAGGAGGTTGATGGTACCGTGTAACATATTTGTTGAACAACCTAATAAGTCTATGTCCTCAAAAACATTCTTGGTGATTAAGAAGAGATAAATGTGATGGATAGAGTTGATACAGTTCATTTTGCACATTGGTCATTATTTCTCATGGGTATTTGGAGACCATGTAATACATGATACACTGTTTAGAAATAGGCACAGCCCAGCTACTAAATCTGTCCCTAGCCAGGTTATCCTATTATGGTAATAGAGTAGACCCTACTGCCAGCGACTCAATGCCTATCGTCAGGCAGCGGTGAACAAACCCAGCAAGAGTTGGAAATTTCCCTAATGGGTGGTATAGAAATGTAATAAACAAACAAACAAACAAACCCTAAGGACTAATGGCCTTGGGTGGCAAAGTCCACAGGGAAGGATGATGGTCCCCAAGTGAATCCATCTTGAATCCGACTTGAATCCGTCTTGATGGAGGGCAACAGCTTCATCCATGCTGGCCTGAGCTGAGGAGGACTTTGTGTACCAAAAGGGCTCAGGAACAGAAAGTAATTCTTGGAACTGGATCAGTGGTATAGGTGTCTCACTGCGATGCAGAAGTCAAATGGAAGGCCACTGCATTATCTTGTTCCCAGGATAATCTTCATGGCTGATTGCCAGGATAATAGCCAATATTCGGAATAAGATATGGCACTTGAAGAAGAAGAAGAAGTCCTGATTAGCAGGATTGCTGACTTATACTTCTGGTAATTGAAGTCCCAAGAACACCTGGAGTGCCAAGGTTCACCATCATGGATATATAGGGACTAACTCAGTCTATAGGGCCCATTGTTCCCTCTAGACCAGTGGTTCCCACAGGGGGGCAATTCAAGAATGTGTTATTAATAGTGAATTCTTTGGAAGATGTTGCCTTACACTGCGCCATGTCATCAGACCCTCTGATAATATATGTTGACCTCTGTCAGTGTTCCCCCACCAGTTTGCAAGTAGACTGTGTTTTGATGTAGGCATCATGTGGTAGAGGAGCTCATTGGGGCGCTGGAAAGATGATCCTTAGGCTGGCCTGAATTATCTTGTGTTGTGGAGACAATTTGGCAAAGCAGTGTATGTTGAGCAGGCACTTATGTAATGAAGCTGGTTGGATAGCTCAGTGGCTTTTAGGTATCTGTCAGGAGTTCAGTTCCCCACTGTGCCTCCTGGAAGAAGAGCCAGACTTTGTAGCCCTGGGCAAGCTGCACCCCAAAAAGAAGGAAATGGTAAACTACTTCTATGTATTCTATGTAAAACTCTGGAAAACATAATTGTGAATCAGAAATTGACTTGACAGCACACAATTACTATTACAGAGCAATACCTGATGGTGTCTCCATTCATAAAAATGACTGAGGAGGGCAAATTCCTGATTGCCGTTTCTAAAAACAGTGACTTGTGTGTGTGAAGTCATCTGCCAGGATGTATGACTGCCAGGCAGGAAAATGAAGTGAGGTGACAGATTCTTTCCCCTTGATGCAGCTGCCACGGGATGTGATTGCAGCTTGCATTATGCAAAATCAGAGAGCTATTTTCGGTGATTTCAGAGTGACAATCTGATGAAAAATTTACAAACAGTGGTTAGGTGGCATACAAATAGCATTTTTTTAAAATCCCATTCCTCCAAACGAGGCTTATGTGCACTCCCAAGGTTTCTTTCCTGTTTGGAATATCTGCTGCGAGGATTTGCTTCATTTAATCTTTCGAGAGTGGCTTTGTTTTCTAAGTGGAAAATAAATATAGCATAAACAGGCAATTAGCAGCTGGCAAACAGCTTTCTCAATAATGGCTTTGTTAGGTTTTATCCTTGACTGGTCTGGAGCCTCTTAGAACCAGTGATCCAACAGTGGGAGGCAACTGAGTCAGAGGATGAACATATCCTTGGGAGTGGGAGGGAATCTGAATCTGCACGGCCCCCTCCCTTCTTGAGGCCAGGCATGGGGGAAGTGAGCAGGCAGCTAGGGGGTGCTGGAGTGACTAGAAGGGATAACATCAGGAACGAGATGATAAGGGAAAGAATTGGAATAGAATTAATCTTACACTACATACAGAGACAACAAATAAAGTGGTTTGCACATTTAGGGAGAATGTCTTAGAAGTCCATACTGTACAAAGGTATGTGTGGAAAGAAGGAAAGAAAAGAAGGACAAAGACCACGAGGCAGGCCCAGAGGTAGATGAAGAGATAACAGCAAAGAAATATTACAAGAACACCAAATAACACAGATAGAGGCCAGTAGAAGTGCAAGAACAAAAACCTTGCATTCCCCTTGACAACGACTTTTCTTTTCTTCATATGTGATACCACTGCAGCCTGCCCTGTAACTTTCTCTGACAATAAGAATGTAGAGTGAGGTTCCATATAAGGTGGTTTGAGATGATGTGTCTTATGTGCTATCAGGTTGCTTCTGACTTATAGTGATCTAATGAGTTTATGAGCTCGAAAACCCCTGTTATTAATAGCCCTGCTCAGGTATTGCAAACTAAAGTCCACGGTTTCCTTTGTTGAGTCAATCACTGTCATATTACATCTCTTTTTCTCCTACTGCCTTCCACTTTTCAGAGCATAATTGTCTTTTCAAATGGTTTTTTTCTTGTCTTGTCATAATAAGTCTTAAGTATGAGAGCATCAGTTGAAGGTATCACCCCTTCTGTTTTAACCCAGTAACAGTAATTTCGTGTCAGAATTTCAATCTCAAGGGAGTCTTTTAGAGTTTATCTGAATAATCTATTGTTGCTAATGGCTGGGTGATACTGCATTCTTGTGCTTGCTTGTCTCTCATCTTGCTTGACACCAACCCTTCTCCCATCGACCTCCTGAATTTGGTATCTAAGAACATGCCTGTAAGTTTCATTCCTTGTCTGATGAAGAAGTGGACTTGATCCACGAAAGCTAGCAGTGAAAATATAGCAGTTAGTCTTTAAAGTGCTACTGTGTTTTTTATTTTTATTTTACTTTATTTTGTTTATTTTGTTTTGTTTTCTGAGATTCGTGTCAGAAATTATTCTGGGTTGAAAGGATTTTTGCTGGAGGAACTCTGCTCAGGAGAAGCCCGAATGAGGCTCCTTTCATGTCTCCAAGATCTTTTCCCACTGAAGTGGTCCCTATTTATCTACTTGCAATTTCTTGCTTTCAAACTGCTAGGTTGGCAGGAGCTGGGACAGAGACAGGTGCTCAATCCGCCATGCAGCACCCGGGTCTCAAACTGCTGACTTGCCGGCCTTCCAGCTAACAAGATGAGCTTCTGAACCGCTGAGCTACCACAGCCTCTTTAACCCAGTAATTTTAACATATTGTGTCATTCCTTGCCATGATTCCTCACTGTGCACTTGAGCAGATATTTTCATATGGCTTTTTGCTCCCAAGACGTCCAAGAATGGTTTCTATAGATGCAATGGCCCTATAGAAGTTCTCAGTAGCCTTCCCCCTCTCCCATCACATAAAGTGATTTCATTTAATTCACAGCAGTCATTGCAGAGATTTATGTATCTGTAAAGAGATCAGCCAACATGCTGTCAAGCAACTAGATCATGTTGCTGTGTTCTGTGATAATTAGTGTTTTTTAAAATTATTTTGATTTTAGTGCTTCTCATTCGGATAAATAACATTTTAAAATCTGTTTTGTGAGAAAACAATTTGGGTGCATGGAGCTTACAGGAGCAGTTGTGGCCCTCCAAGTTCTGTTTACCAGAGGTTGTCCACCCTTCATTTAAGGTCAGGTGACACATTTAGCTTTGGAGATAAGAAGTAAAGCCAGTCGTATCCGACTCTAGGGTTCAGTGCTTATCTCTGTTTATAGCCAAAGAGCCAGTGCTGCCTGCGTTTGCAGACATTTCTGTGGACATGTGGCAGGCATGCTTCAACACCGGAGTGCACAGAGCGCTGTTTCCCTTCCCACCGAAGTGGTACCTATTTATCTACTTGCAATTTCTTGCTTTCGAACTGCTAGGTTGGCAGGAGCTGGGACAGAGACAGGAGCTCACACCGTCGTGCAGTACTTGGGTATCAAACTCTGACCTTCCAGTCTTCAAGTTCAGTGTCTTAACCACTAGAGCCACCGCAGTGCCTGCTGATTTATAGCTGCTCAGAGAAGAGAAGGTGCCAGTGTTGTTCTTCTAAAGATGTATCGGAAATTTTCATCCTCCACTAAGCAATCCAGCCAATTTACATAACTCAGTTCTGCCTTCTGCAACATTTTTGTACCTCCGTTTTCCGGCAGCAAAGTCTGTGATGTCCTAAGAATTTTAGGACTTGGTCAATTTATATTTATTCTGCTCCAGCAGGTGTAAAAACACCTGTTAAGTTTGCTTCAAATTACAGGTGTTTACCCAATGGTGGGATGTCAAATTTTTTACTACTCCACTGTGACATCATCACAGTGTGGGCGGAGCTAACATCATGACATCGTGGGCTGGGCCAAAGAAAAAATAAAAATAATAAAAAATAAATATAAAATAAAAATAAGCGCACACACACCCTCAACCCACCCACCCACCCACAACACAAACTCATAAAATAAATAAATAAATAAATAAATAAAAATACATTAAAATAGACCCACCCACCCCAAACACAAATCAACCAGAGCTTTTAAACCAGCGCTTAAAGCTTATTCTGGCTAATCTTTCTCACACTAGGCCAGATGGAAGGAACTACAGAATGAACTCACCACAAGATGGCTTCATTTTGGCACTTTTCAACTTTTCAAAAGTTAAAGAAGTTAGGTACTAAGTCTTTGCCTAACCAGTTCTCTAGGATAGTATGCCTTAATGTAAATGGAAAACAGCTGTACCTCCTTAAGGGTTCTCCAACTGGAACAGCAATTGGAACAGCACAGGTGTAGCTTATTGATGAGGTAACTCCAAGACTTTGCTTAAAAACCCCAAGCCAGGCCGCCAGGCCTGCCGGCCACTAGGCCTTTTTAGGAACTGTGGTAGTACGTCAATATAGGTAAAGGTATTAAATACACATTAAAATACACACAGACACACCACATCCAAAGGTGAGTCACTTACCCTGGGGAGCAGGCTATAGGGAGCTTCCGGCTAGCAGCTTCTCTTCCTCCTCTCCGCTTGGGAGGACAGCAAGGAGGCCGTGCATACGCGCCAAGCAGTGTAGGGGTGCATGCACACCAAGTGCTTGGCGTGTATGCACAGTGGGGGAACCAGTGAAAAGGTAAGCCCCAAAGGTGGTAACCCCAAAAAACTGCTACCGGTTCTCCGGGACACTGGGAAAAGCTACTACCGGTTCTGGCGAACTGGTGTGAGCCTGTTACATCCCATCACTGTTTTTACTGCTTTCACTTTCATGCTGGCAGTCAGTTTAATTCAGGAATTAAACGGCTGCTGTTTTCTCTTAGCTGTTTTTCCTAACCTCAAGAGTTAAGGGATTTCGATAATGTTGCCGTGAGTGTAGGAGTCTGGAGAATGCTTCTGTTGAAAATAGCACCTCACTCTTCTTTAGAAGTGTCTTGCAGCCTTTTGCTCCCAGCAAGAAACAGAGAAAATGATAATTCTTTTCTCCTCACAGTGAGATTTCTCTGCATGAACAACTCCCCATTTCCACCCCAGGATTATTCAGAAATTTGAGGATAATTTTTTACTTTAAGTAATACCAAAATGCATAGGATTATTATAATTCTGTTCAGAATGGCATATTTTCTGCCCAGGATTCACAAAGAAAGGGCAATATACTATGCTAAGCAATAGGCCTTTGGTCAATATTAAACTAGTGTAGTTTAAGGGTGGACTCTTTACCTGTTGGGATGCATCCAGCAACCCCTTACCACTTCGAGTGCTTCATATTGTCGGCAGACAGTTAGCATCTCTTTAATATGTCTTCTACAATTGCTACCCTAATGTTCTTAGTAACCAGGCTTTGTGTTGGCCTCAGAGTTGTAGACCTGTGGTTCCCAACATGGGGCACTCACCCTACATGGGAGCAATTTGGTTTTTAAGAGGAAAGGCAGTTCAAGAAAGAGTTATTACCAGTTAATGGCCTTTTAGGCTTCCTCCACATGAATAGGAGTTCACTTTTTGAATAATAAGAATCATATGTCACCTGGGGTGGGGGGTGTCAGGATTTGAGAGATGTTTATGTGGGGCATGGCCAATATAAGGTTGAGAACCACTGTTGTAGACATAAGGATAATCATGTTTTGTTCTTGATCATAAAATAGGTGTAATCCATGGTTAATAATTTGACATTTATAAATTCATTGTACAGATTACATGGTAATGTCATTACAGAAATAATTTGCAATTTAGTGTTCTTCTCTCCTTGCCTTTTGTATAGTTTTGATTGAGAACTCTGATAAGGAGACATAAAATGATAACTATTTGGCCTACATGCAAAATGGCAATATCAAAACTGCTGTGCGAGACAATAACAAACATCTCATGACCCTCTAAATATTTGCGACTGTTGAGATCTCTCATTTCTTAAAACCTGGGCAAGTGTCATTTGTTTCTGGGTTAATCTTAGGGTGAAGGACAAATAAAAGTTGAACTCTTAATGTTGGGATGAGTGAAGATAGAAGATAAAAGAAGGAGCCAGGATCATATCAGATTTTCTGACTGTATTTTGTTCAAAGAGAAGCACAAATGAGGATTGGATGATAATGAAGACTGTTAAATTTTCTCAGAGGTTGCTGTTCATAAGAATATTGGCATATTTGACAGAGCCAAGCTCATTGCAGAAGACATTTTCCTTATACTGTACTAAGTTTTTGCTTTATCCTGTTGCTCTCTGACACATCTTTAGTCCTCTTAGCTGTTGCTTTCCCTGCTATTCTTTGCTTTTATGGATGATCTCAGCCTCAGATGCTCGCCCTACTGCTGAACCTGGCTGCAGAGAGCCACATGAATTCATTTACAGGCATTGATGGTGTTGTAGCAGACATACCATCATGATGTGGTGAATAAAACAACATGTGCCACCACAGCCTCCCTCTGATTAGACAGCTGTTGATGCCAGCAAGCCTGCAAAAGTGAGATTTTCTGCAATCTGGAAAACAGAAACTGGTATCAAGAGGGCTCTGCAGCTGCAGAAGCTGAGCACCGAATCAGAGCCACATTCCTTACCTCTGTACCATAAAGTACAGAACTGCTGAGAAGGTCTCCCTTGTATACTAACACAAAGGCTGTTATGGTGAGAATAGGGAATTACTGATTGTATTTTGTAGGCTATTCCTTCCTAATCATGTCTCTTCCAGATCAAACGGACTACAGCGACTGTCATCTCTACCCCACTGGAAATGGTGGCATTTGTTGTAGTCCAGCATATTGGGCGGGACCAGGATGAGAGGTATAGAACATTTGACAGTGCTGAGCCAGAACATTTGACAGTGCTGAGCCAGTCTAAATGTCTGGCTATAGTAATGGAGTAGACCGTACAGCCAGCAACTCAGTGCCAGGTGTTGGGCAGTGGTAAATAACCAGACTCCCTAAAAGGGGCCAATAGTTACTGGTGAATGAGCCCCTTTAGGTGGGTGATGGTTCCCCCTCAGTGGAGGAAATGCTACTGGAAACTATCTTATTGGGCCCAACGGCAAAATGAGCGGAGGAGGGACCATTCTGATTCCCAACAGTCATGGAGGTGGAAGAGGCCATGCCAGATGGACTGGCTGTGAAGACGTACCTTGTCAATATCCTCAAGGCTGTGATAGTCCATTGCAGTCTCATTTTATATGTGCTGCAGGAGTTGGTTCCGTGATCACAGTGTGTGAGTCACTTCATGGCATGCTGGGATCCTCCTTAAACAAATTCATGCTAGTGGCATTTCCCCCAATTGTCATCCCTCCCCAATCCATCAACTATGAAAATGTTTTTTTGGGGGGGTCCAAAAGGGGGGGGGGAGTATACTTGGACACGAGTAGCAGCTGACGATGACGAGGTCCAAGTAGTCCATTATGGTAACAGCTTTTCAGGGCTCCATATGAGAACCTTTTCCCTGGCCCTGTCTGGGGTCACCAAGGATTGAACTCTGGCCCTTCTGCATGCAGAGCATTAGCTTGACCACTAAGCTGCAGCCCTTCAAACATGGAGCATTCTTTTGTCAGGCCTTTGTTAGAAGAACACATTGATTAGATCAGGGAGTGCTCTTCTGATGCTGCATGAGATAGAATGGTAAGAAGACCATTGGACGTCCCTTTCCTCTCCACTATTAATATGCCTGTTTTAATTTATTAGTGAGGTAGAATTCTCTTTGGAGAGGTAGCTTCTCGTGATTAATATTCTTGCTTCCTTCTGTGTTGTTTCATCCAAGGGAAAACTGGCCACACTGAAGTCGTGCGAGTGGTATTTCAGCCAGAAGCCATCAGCTTTGAGGAACTGCTCAAGGTCTTCTGGGAGAATCATGACCCGACACAAGGTAGAGTGATGAGCAAGCCAGTATTTAATTATCTTACTAATTACAGCTGGGATAATTAGTGTTCGAGCTGCTCAGAAGAGATGAACCTTGAAATCACACCACAGCAGCTCCAGAGTATGATTGTAGGCAGTTATTGATGGGGTGGAGAAGACTGAGGAACTCAATGCTCACAAGGCCGGCTTTTTTCCAACAAACCCCCCCCCCCCCCCCATGTCTGTGCTGTGAAAATTCCCACAGAGAACAGCATAGGGCAATAGATGATTCCTCTCACCTTTCATTATTGCAGGGATCTTCTTTACTGTACTCTTGTCTTTCAAATTAAAGGCCTCTTTCTCTACACAGTTTCACAGCTGCTAATTTCGCTCAGACTTTCTTTTTTGTGAGGTTCAGTTTTTTTTATCTGTTCAGAGTTGCTATAGGTATTTCTTTATGAAGAGAGAAGATGAGAGAAAGGTCTGAAACCCAAGGGGATTAGAAACCATTAGTAGTTGTGTATTAGGGAATTGGTTTAGCTGATATTTTGACTCAGGAGATCATCCATGGACTTGAAAAGGGAAGTGACTTGAAGAGCAGGGTTGGGAATAGACGAGCCTGTCTTTTTCACTTTCTGAAAGATTTATGGGATTTCCCCCACCAAATTTAAGTTTATTTCGTACAACTTCTGCATTGCTCTACTTAAAAAAACACCCTAAAGTATGCACAAAAAGTCATATTCCTTTTTGTGAATGTTGAAATTTGTATGCATGATCTCTGGCGAGAATGGGATGGAGGTCATCCATGCGTCCTTGCTCTTCTTGACCTCTCAGCAGCTTTCGATACCGTCGACCACAGTATCTTTCTGGGAAGGCTCCAAGGATTGGGGATCCAGGGCACTGTGTTGGCTTGGTTTTCCTCATTTCTGAGGGGCCGGACCCAGTCGGTGTGGCTGGAGAGTGAGAAGTCCAGCCCTAGGTCCCTTCAAAATGGGGTGCCTCAGGGCTCAGTACTCTCACCTCTCCTATTTAACATCTACATGAAGCCACTGGGTGAGATCATCCGTTTCCACGGGGTGAGGTATCACCAATACGCAGATGACACCCATCTGTATATCTCAGCCCATGGAGATCCAATTGATGCAGTAAAAGTCCTATCCAGGTGCCTGGAGGCTGTCAGGGTCTGGATGGGGGACAACGGGTTACAACTGAATCCCGGCAAGACTGAGTGGCTATGGGTAAGGGGTCCTGCGCTATCTCGGGAGCTGCCATCTTTGGTTCTGGATGGGGCAGTCTTGCCCCAAACAGACCCAGTGCGTAATCTGGGGGTCCTCTTGGACTAATGACTACTGCTCTAAGAGCAGGTGGCAGTCGTGGCCAGGAGGGCTTTTGCACAACTTCGTGTAATACGCCAGTTACGCCCGCTCCTAGATCGGGACTCCTTGCTCATGATTACACATGCTTTGGTCACCTCCAGGCTTGATTACTGTAATGCGCTCTACATGGGGCTACCCTTGGTGACCATTCGGAGGCTGCAGCTGGTCCAGAATGCAGCTGCTCGGGTAGTGATGGGGTGTGGGCGTTATGCTCATGCCTCACCACTATTTGGGAGCTGCACTGGTTGCCAGTATGTCTCCAGGTGCAATTCAAGGTGCTGGTCATTACCTTTAAAGCCCAACATGGTAGTGGGCCAGGATACTTAAGAGACCGCGTCACCCCAAGAACATCTGTCCGTTCCACTAGGGCGGATCGGAGAGGCTCTCTTATCATTCCATCGGCTAGAGAGGCGCATCTCTCTAGCACCAGGAGGAGGGCCTTCTCCGTGTCCGCCCCAGCCCTTTGGAACCTCCTGCCAACTGAGTTACGTCTACAGGCAGAGTTACTGCCCTTTCGGAAGGGCCTAAAAACCTGGCTGGCAGGGCAGGTGTGGGGCTCAAGTAATACGGGGTCTCACGTTGGGTGGCTGATCTGATGGGACAGCCACCCCCTCTCACTCTTTTAAACTTTTTAAAACCTTTTTAACCTTTTAAACTTTTAAATATTTGAGATTTTTTTTTGTAAATATATAGTTTAATTTTTTTTGAAGTTGATTTGGTTTCTGAGTTTGTGGGGTACTGGTTTGTAAGTGGGATTTTTTTTTTTTGAAAATTCTGAAATGTTTTGTGCATTACGCTAATTTAATTGTATTCTTTTTGTATTGTTGTTAGCTGCCCAGTCGCTTAGGCAAGTGGGGCAGCATAAAAATCGAACAATTAAATTAAATTAAAAATTAAATGTTGTATGCAGTTTTCCCTAGGGGCCGCGGTAGTTTAGGGGTTAAGACACTGAGCTTGACGACTGGAAGGTCTGCAGATCAGTAGTTCGAGACCTGAGTGCTGCATGACGGAGTGAGCTCCTGTTGTCTGTCCCAGCTCCTGTCAACCTAGCCATTTGAAAGCAATAAAGAAGAGACGACGACGACGCGCCAGACGCCGCCGCCGCCGCGCCCCCCCGGCCCCCGTCACCGGCCGGGAGGAAGATAAGAGGAGCCTCCCTGGGCCGGGGGAGGCCCGAAGAAACGCCGCCGCCGCCGCACCAGACGCCGCCGCCGCGCCCCCCCGGCCCTCGTCACCGGCCAGGAGGAAGATAAAAGGAGCCTCCCTGGGCCGGGGGAGGCCCGAAGAAACGCCGCTGCGCCAGACGCCGCCGACGCCGCCGCGCCCCCCCGGCCCCCGTCACCGGCCGGGAGGAAGATAAGAGGAGCCTCCCTGGCCAGGGGAAGCCTGAAGAAACGCCGCCGCCGCGCCAGACGCCGCCGCCACCGCCGCGCCCCCCCAGCCCCCGTCACCGGCCGGGAGGAAGATAAGAGGAGCCTCCCTGGCCAGGGGAGGCCCGAAGAAACGCCGCCGCCGCGCAAGACGCTGCTGCCGCTCCCCTTTGTTGGACTTTGTTGGACTCTCCCTTAGCCATCCGGCCTCGAAGGGAGAGAACTTGGGGGTCTTGGGCGGCAATAGAGGACTTAATGGGGGGGGGGGGTTGGTGGGATATTGTTATATTGTATTATATTGTTCTGTTTAGTATGGAAGCCGCCTAGAGTCAGGTTCGCCTGAGCGAGGCGGAGTATAAATTTGAAGAATAAATAAATAAATAAATATAAATAAATAAATTGCAAGCAGATAAATAGGTACCACTTCAGCAGCAAAGATAACACCGTTCCTTGCGCTTTGGCATCTCGTCATGCCTGCCACATAACCATGGAAATGTCTGCAGATGCAGACAGCGCTGGCTCTTTGGCTGTAAACAGAGATGAGCACCGCAGCCTAGAGTCAGTTACGACTGACTTTCATGACTGGCAGTTGGACTTAAAAGGCCCCTTCCAACTCAGTTATTCTATGATTCATGTTTGCTTAAGTGACAAATCCTACTCTTGTATCAAAGCCTGCTTTTAGAACTCTTCAGATCAGAATACCTTTGACTCTTTCACTCAGGGAGCACAAATGGACACCTGAGCTCTGTAATGTGAGAGCAACTTTGTGGACAACCTGTTTTGGCAAGTGCAAGTTTTACAGGCCAGAAGAGTTCTGATAATGTCCGTCTGCAGCTTTGCACTTAGCACGTTTCCTTTCCCCGTTATTGTGGATAGTGAGGTTAAGGAAGGGAGGAAGGAAGGCTATTGTACCCTGTATGCATACAGTTCAGAATAATCCTTACTGTTCTTCCTGCAAGCCTTGCATCCCACATTAAAATGCAAGCACAGACTTCTGCATGGATTCTTGGTGTCTTCTCATCTTTGATTTTATATCTAATTACCTGCAAACCTGGCTTTTTAAAAATAGAAGCAGAACTGTCAGATGGCTGTTTTTCTTTCCCTTGACATGATGACAAGACAGCTCTTGTGGCCACAGTACTAGTCTAATGGCAGGAAATTAAGCCTCTTTGAAGTCCAATATAGGTCGCCTGTACCCTGGAGCTCAGCTATAGGACTGTTCAGACATTACATAATCAAGTGTATTTATCATGTGCACCTTATGAGGCTATATTACTTCAGAGTGGCTTTACTGCATGAAAACTAACTTGTGAGCTGGGTCTGCAAATCTTTATAAAAAGTCAGCTGATAGCTACAGTGCATTAATCATCTGCTTGACTCAGAAGGTCATTGAGGAATAGCATAACAGAGTGAATTGTTGTAATAATTGGTATATTATTAGGTAAAAGCAGTACTCTTAAATCCAGCATTTTTATTAATCTTTTCTATTCTTAGTGGTCCAGGGAGCAGTTCAGTTTTGTTGCAACAGTAGCAGATTTTTTGTTGTTGAGGCTTTTTAATCCTTTCATAATAAAATTTAATTCTACATCTTTAGAGCCTATATATTTCCCAATTTAGGACATTTGATATCTTCTAATGAAGCACCCAGATTTTCTTTTTTGTAGTCAGATGGTGTAACTATATAACTATATTACGGCACTTAACTAACCTGACTCCCTAAAGGGACCAATGGCTACAGGCAGATGAGCCCCTTTCGGTGGGGTGATGGTCCCCCTCAGTGGAGGAAATGCCACTGGAAGCCATCCTATTGGGCCCAATGACAAAATTACCACAGGAGGAACTCTGATTCCCAACAGTCATGGAGGCAGAAGAGGCCATGCCAGATGGACTGGCTGTGAAGGTGTACCTTGTCCATATGCTCAAGGCTGCAGCAGTTCATTGCAGTCCCAGTGTTGAATTCTGCACATCTCATTTTGTGTGTGCTGCAGGGGATGTCTCTGAGATCATAGTGTGTGGGTCGCTTCATGGAAAGGTGGGATCCACCTTAAACAACTTCACGCCCATGACATTTTTCCTGCTTCAGGAGAAGAAAAATGCTTTCTTAGATACAAGTTGCAGTAGATACAACTGACTTCATAGAGAAAGTCCGTGTCAACTTATTTTGTTCAGACCGGATGGATGAAAGATGAAATATAAGTAGCTTGGTAGATTCAGCTAAGAATCATTTTTCTGATAATTACACAGGTCTTCCCCTCAGCATTTGAATATCCTTGTCAGTTTGAACATCTTTGCCAATATTTGAACATCTTTGCCAGAGCTAAGTTCAAGAATGCCAGCCTTTTCTCTGTCATGGATTGCTTGCCCTCTGAATCCTTTTGTAGAACACCACATCTAAGTTTGCTTATGGTGCCATTTGATTATGTTGTTTTGGGAACTGGTAGGTAGGGTGGGGGCAGTTAGTTTGTCTTGTGTACCACCAAGGGAAGTGTACATTCATTATTTGGCTGGTATAAAAATAAAATACATTTTGGTGCTTTTAATTTGGTGAACTACAAGAATTAATGCAATTCCTAATTTAATGATGATATCTTTTCACTATCACTTGGCTGATAGGGGGAAATTAGCCACATGGTATTTCTGAAAAGAAAAATCTCAGTTGAGTGATATTATTATTGGTTCATTATGAAGGTGGACCATTGCTTTAAAGTTAAGGTGATAGAACTTTGCATGGAGCAAAAAATGTCTGATGTTCAACCTGAATTCCGAAAAGGAAGAGGCACTTGAGAGCATATTGTAATGTCTTCTTTCTTCAGGTGCTGTGTCCATTCTGGATATTGGCTATGATGATGATGATGATGATGATGATGATGATGATGATGATGATGATGATCACATTTATATGCCGCCCATTCAACTATGCGACTCAGGGTAGCTGACAAAAATGCAAATCATAACAGCAAATAAATTACATAACAGCAAATAAATCACAGTATAAATCACTACATCATAAAATACTCATAAAATATTCATAAATGTCCATATTCATAAATGATCATTTAAAGTCCCGTAGCAGCACAAATAACACGTCCTCACCTGTCCACAGGGGCCGCAGCGGCTCCTAATCTATCTCGAGCTTTCCTTCTCCACGGCCCCAGGAGGGAGGGGCCCTGATCAGCTGAGCGGTGGTCCCCAGCCACCTTCAGAAGCCGACGGCTTTTCTTCTCCCTGGCCCCTGGAGGGAGGGGCCCAGGTGAACTGGGCGGTGGTAGTCTTCCTATTCTTAACTTCTTGGAACAGTTCTTCCGAGGACATGCCACATCAGTCTCTCTGGTTCTTCAGCCATGAATTCCATCTACATCCAGGGCTTCCTCTCTTCCCAGGGATCTTTCTTTGCAGAGCAAGTTGGAGTATTCTATACTTTATGTTGTTTCTCATGAAAAGGCCAAGGTTTTGGAACTTTCTTTGCTTAATGGTCTTAAAGAGTTCTTGTTCTTTATCCATCCAGCACAACACTTCTACATTAGTCACATGGTCAACCCATGATATCAATGGCCAACCCATGATATCCTTCAGATATTGTAACTATCTGAAAGATAATGAAGTGTATCAACAAATTTCAGAAGATTTGATTTATGTTTTGTAGCAGGGGTTCCCAACCTCTCTCAGTTCCACACTCTCTCAATTAGCTTTGAGGGCCAGACAGTCATTTTGCCTTGCCTGCAGGATGTGGTACACATTTTGTCCCAGTAGCTTCAAGTGGGTGGCCATTTTGTTTCTCAAATGCCCATGGAGGGCTGGGAGGCACATGAAATGGTACCAGAGGGCAGATCACACTCTCTTAGTCAGCTTTGAAGGCCAGACAGTCATTTTGCCCTGTCTGCCTTATGGGGATGACCATTTTGTCCCAACAGCTTCAGAGGGGTGGCCATTTTGTTTCTCAAATGCTCTTGAAGGGGTGGGGCCACACGAAATGGTGCCAGGGGCCGGATCCAGCCCATAGGCCTTAGGTTGGGAACTCCTGCTTTATAGGCTATAGCAAAGCCTTTGTCCATGTGGCTGATGAGAAAGAAGATATGGATTGTTTTGAAAGAAATGGGGACATCTCAGCACTTGATTGAAATTACCGTAAGGACAGAATATGGAAAGACAGAACAATTTCCTATAGGCAAGGATGCATTTTATCCCTTCATTCAATCTGTACATAGAACATTACAGAAAGCTGAACTTGATTAAGATGAAGGAAGAAGGAAAATTGGTGGGGAAAACATCAATAAGACATGCAGGGGACACCATCTTTGTAGCAGAAAACAGCAATGACTTGAAATAACTTTTAACGAAAGAAGAAAGTGCCAGAGGGCTGCGGTTGAACATGAAGAAGAAAAAAATCATGATTACAGTAGAACTACACAATGTTAATTCTGACAATAAAGAAATTGAAATAGTGAAAGATTTCATACATCTCAGTTCAATCATTAGTCCAAATGGGAGCTACGGTCAAGAAATCAGAAGAAGAATGAGATTCGGAAGGGCAGCAATGAAAAAGTTGGAAAAGACCTTCACGTGTAAGGATGTATCACTGGAGACCAAGACCAAAATTATCCATACAGTCAAACCTTGCATAACGAGCGTTTCGCTTAGCGAAAAACTCGCATAACGAGCAAGTTTTTTGCTAAGCGGTCCGACTTGCATAACAATTTTTTTGCTATGCGAGTAGGACTTTTTCCTATGGAAAAACTCGCATAACGAGTCTTTCTATGGGGAAAACTCGCATAGCAAAATTTTTTCACAATGCGAGTTTTCCCCCTTGAAACGCTCGTTATGCAAGTTTTTCCACAGGGAAAAGTCTGACTCGCATAGCGAAAAATTTGTTATGCAAGTCTGACTTGCATAGTGAAAAACTCACATAGCGAGCAGCCTCGCAGAACAAATTATATTCGTTATACGAGGTATGACTGTACTTGTATATACAGTACCAGTGAGTTGGTATAGCTCGGTTGGTTGGAGCACTTGGCTGCAGAGACAGGTTAGGAGTTTGAAACACAACAGTGCCTCCTGAGAATGAGAGTAGCCAGTATTACCCAGAGCATGTATGAAGTTGCATGACCTACTATCTGTGCTACTGTGAGCAAACTCAGAACCTCACAGTTTCAATTCTGGACAAGAAGGAGGAACTGCTAAAACCACCTAGAAAGACCTGAAAAGGTTTCCAAAGTTTGGTATTGACTTGGTGGCACATAATTATAACATTGTTACAAACAAGTTGTGCTTTTGAGTTCTCCTGGACCTTATATCGTATACCAATAGTGGTATAAAACTTTGAAATGGGGGGAGGCTTGAATTATTTCAATTGGTATCCCATCAACTGTTGGTAATTTAGTTCTTCTGATTGCTTTCCCTTTATTTCTAAAATTACAGGTTCTTTATCATGAGGATGTTCTTGAAAGGCATCTATTCTTGAATCTCTTCTATATAGTTCTTCGTTTGTATTACAGTGGAACTTTGGATAGCGATGGCATCGGATAATGCTAGAATCTGATGACGACGGGTAATTTGAGGCAAACTTTTGCATCGCACAACATTGTGCAATGTAAAAGTTTGCCTCAAATTCCCCGTCGTCGATCTTTGCCCCAAAGCCCACAGGGCTATAGACCAGCCCTGCGGGCTTTGGAGCAGAGATCTACAAAGGCTCAGCCCGCCGGCTTGGTTGGGGGGAGACCAGGTGCACCCATTCTCCCACCAACCAAACCGGTGCTGCAGCGGCGGCGTGGTTGGGAAGGGGACCAGTGCTGTTTCTGCTGCTGTCGCTAGCCCATCTGCCAGGTCCGCAGGCTCCGGAAGGGTTGGGAGGAAAGATCCCATTGGTCCCCACCATTCTGCGAATCCCAGAGACTTTGCTGCAATCCAAAAAGTCCCCCTGACTTTTTTGATTGCAGCGAAGTCTCTGGGATTCGCAGAATTATGGGGACTGATGGGAATGCTTCCCCAAAGCCTTCTGGAGGCAGCAGGAATGGCGGACCTTTCGGACTCGGCTGCACAAACGGCCACGAGGATGTTGTTAAAAATGTCCTTGTGGCCGTTTGTGCAGCTGAGTCCAGAGTGTCCAGCACTCCTGCTGCCAACGCTCAGATCACCGATTTGACTGGGAGGAGAACGGGTGCGCACGCCCTCACCCCAGCCAAACCGGCACTTGGCTCAATCTGCCTGCTTCTTTGGAAAGGGCAGCGGGGATTCCAGAAAGGGAACAGGGCTTTTTAAAAAAATGTTGCACAATCAATGCACCACACAACATTAAAAACCCGATAACATTAAGACATGTGGAACCAAGTCTTAATGTTATCCGAGGTACTAGTGTATTTGCATTTTCACTTTATTTTATCATAATATGTACACTCTTTCTATCAGCACTCCTAATTTTAGTTTAAAAATTTCTTTCAATTCTTAATTGCTATGAGATTTTCAGGGGGGGGGGCGTTGTCTACATATCTCATAATTCTCCATTCCAGATTTTCATCTGATAGTCCCACACCTACAGACATCCAAATGTGGCTCATGTGGAGAAAAGGCCTACCTGAAAAGGCTTCATGGTCTGCATAAGCCTAATTGTGAAGTTTATAGTCTGTGTACCATAGTTTACACCTGGTCTAGTTTTGACAGAGAGAATTCAGCTTATCCATCTTCTGCATCTGGTTAATTTTTGTATTGGTTATCTGGTGATGTCCATGTATGTAGTCATCAGTTTAGTTTCATACAGCATGTACCTCGCTTAAAGAGCATAATGCGTTCCATGGGATTGCTCTTTAAGCGAGTTTGCTCTTCAAGTGAAACACAATTGTAAGTGACCAATTGTGACTTCTGGTGGTGGTGGGGATTGCGAACCCCTATTTAGTTGTTAAGCAAGTTTTTGGTGGTTTTAGTTGTTAAGCGAGGCGACCATTCAGAGAAAATTCTGCTCTTTAAGCAAATTAGTCTCTAAGCAAGACACTCTTTATGGGATGTTTTACTGTATAGGACTGTTGTGTTAAGGCAGGTATCCTCAACCTACAGCCTGCAGCACCAAATCATCCAGCCTGCACCCTTGTTCCAACCACCACTTCCACTACCGCATCTACTACTGCCTCAATCCTTGTCCTCTCCACCAACGTACAACATCTGCCTTGCTACGGAATGCTGGCAGGGACACGCCAAGCCAAGTGGAGGGGACAAGGCTTGAGGTGGTGGCAGCAGAAATGGTGGGCACATGTAGTTGCCCACTTCTTTCCAAGAGTCTGCTCTGGCCAAGCATGGGCGAGAAGGTCAGCCTGGACCCCTCCTTCACCCATGCCATACAGCTCCTCCTGGCCGGTAAGCAGGGAAGCATTGTGGGGAGGACTGGTGGGTGGCTTGGGGTAGTCACCAGTGGCAATGGTGTGGGTGGAGTGGTGGGTGGCTCGGGGTGGTCACTGGCATTGTCGTAGTGGGTGGGAGCGGTGGGTGGCTTGGGGTGGTCTTTCCACCTTTGGCGGGGGTGGTGGGGGAGTGGTGGGGGCTCCGGGTGGTCCCATCCACCCAGCCCCTCAGCAGTCTGAGGGGGCATGAACTGGCCCTGGAGTTTAAAAAGTTGAGGACCCCTGCATTAAGGGTTTTACCATATATTATGTTATATACCAGGGGTGGCCAAACTTTTTGCATTATGGGCTGGTCACATTGTGGGCTGGTCATTTGGTTCCTCCCACCGTAAAATGCATCTGTGGCTGTCATAAATGCCTTTACTATAGCCATGGGTGCATTTATGGCAGTGTTATGTGCATGCATGGGTGTGTTATACATCCACTTCCGGTAGCATCGGGGGCGTTGAGGCCTGGATGATTTGGTGTCACAGGCCAGGTCTGGCCCATAGGCCATAGTTTGGCCACCCCTGTCATATAGCATCAAGCTGGAATGGAGTTATAGTTACTGGTATTTTAATAGTGCTTTCAAGTTAGGTGAGATATTTAAAGAGTGATTTTACCAATTCCATACCCTCAGTGGGTTTCGCTTGAGTCATAGAAAAGCTCTTGTTTCTGTCTAGATCAGTGATGGCTAACCTTGGCACTCCAGCTGTTCTTGAACGTCAATTCCCCAAAGCCCTGATCAGTAGGAGTGTTAACTTGGGCTTCTGGGAATTGAAGTCCAAGAACACCTGGAGTGCTAAGGTTAGATCAGCGTTTCCCAACCTTTGGTTTTTGGATTTCAATTCCCAGAAGCCTAAGTCAATTCCCTAAAGCACTGATCAGCCAACACACTTAGGCTTTTGGGAATTGAAGTCGCCCTGTGGGCCATGGGCCCCACGTTGGTCACCACTGGTCTAGACTCTAGATCAGTGATGGTTAACCTTGGCATTCCAGGTGTTCTGGAATTTCAATTCCCAGAAGCCCTGATCAGCAGTAGTGCTGACTTGGGCTTCTGGGAATTGAAGTCCAAGAATACCTGGAGTGCCAAGGTTGGCCATCACTGCTCTAGATATTAAAAGCTATGAGTTGTTTTAACTGAAGCAGTTGTGGCTGAGCTTTCAATTGTCTTGATGCAGAACCTTTACTTTGGATGAGAAGCTGCTCTTAAGACAGAATACTGTATGAAGAGATAAAATTGGCTTCCCATTTTCAAAGGTGTCAGACAAGGCTGCTTTTTTCCATTTGCTTCTGGAAATAATATGATTAGCCACCTGGTGTAAATTCTGTTGCCAATTTGGCTTTAATTGAATGCAGCCAGCATTTGAAAACAATGGGTGTCATATCTAGTTTTTTTTAAAAAAAAAAATTGGGACCATCTGTTTCCTTCTCTGCCACCTTCTTCCAATTTTGTGTCATCTTTGCTTGATGAAAGTTCTGGAGAACTCAGAAGCTTGTCTTGCTTGTAACTTTTCTTAGTGATTGAATAAAAATACTGCTAAACCCAGAGCTTTGTTTGATCTGGTTTCGTGGTCCACTGTACACAAGTTGACTTTATCCTGCAGGTTTAGAGGCTGTATACTCTATTTACCAAACAAGTGGGTTGGCCAGTCATGCCAGCTGATTAACATACTATGACCTTCTCTTCTGAGTTTTCTTTTCTCTTGGCAACTCTGTCCATCGGAACTGTTACAGTGAGTGATGAAATCAAGCCAGGGTGACATGTGCAAATGACTTCTGCTAAGTAATCAGATGATGAGCTGCAGGAAGGAACTTTTATTAGTCTTAATGCAGTAGGTATTGATTGGGCTTGGGGAAGAAGAGAGGGAAATAGTTCATCAATACATCAAAAGTCAAGTGATGTTACAGAAAACTCTATAAATCAGAAATACCACCAAAGTAAATGCTATGAGCTGCCGTTTATAGCTTCACTGTACCATACCAAAAATGAACTTCAGACAGTAGTAATTTTTCTCCATTATTAGTGACTTCCTTTCAGAATGGAGGAAGACTAAAATCAGCTCCATTAGGTTCTTGTCTCTTTATAGCATGGGTTCTCAACCTGCAGCCTGTGGGCCGGATGCGGCTCATGGCACCCTTTCATGTGGCCCACCTCCACCACACCAGGAAGTGCCATGTGGTGGAGGAAGGGCAAAATGGCCATCTGCCCCCCAAAGCTGTCTGAGGGAGCTTTAAAAGGTTGAGAATTTCTGTTTTATAGGAACAGGTTAGGCAAGGTATATTTTTGCTGTTCAGTCACACAGTCAATCCTGACCCTTATGACCCCATGGACCATTGCCCGCCAGGTACCTCTGTCCTCCACCATCCTCCTCAACCCACCCACTTCTGTGCCCATTGCATCAACAATACCATTCTAGCCATTTCATTTTCTGCCACCCTCTTCTTCTTTTGCCTTCCTCTGCCTTTCCCAGCATCAAGGCTTTCTCAAGTGAATCCTCTCTTCTCATTTAATGTCCAAAGTACTTTAGTTTCATCTTTACTCAAAAGGATGGAACCTGATGATTTCTCCTTCCTGATGGTGTTGGTGAGAAACAATGGTTATATCTCTAGATGCAAGATACCATTGTGAAACTCATTTGGTATCTACTTTCTCTGAAGGATGCCAAGATCTGAAGAATTCAGATGGCTACAAGAGGCACATTCAGTTTTGGAAGCTATGTTGGATATATACAGTAGTTGCTTCTCCATCTGACACCTTTCCAAATGTCAGCTTCTCTTTAAGAAGTGCACAATTTGAACAGCTTCAGCTTAACATATTTTCTCTGACTCTACTCTCATCTATAGTGCTGCTTGTATGACGCAAAGTTGAAAATTAGCCTGCCAAGTTTAGCAGCTCCGTAGACTGAAAAGAACTTATTATTACCACTGTAATTTTCGTTGCAACAGGAATGTCAACAGAAAGCTTCACACTATGACATTCCTTTCAGAGCTGATACACAAGTGTGGTTGTAACCTTGTGCATTTCCCCCAGCTACCTTATTCAGTCTTCTGGTAGGAAATATGACAACCCTTTCCTACCCCTTCCTCCAACTTCTCTTTTGTCTTATTTCTCTCATTATGGGAAAATACCCCGGGAAGATGTTACTAAAATGTTCAGCCTTGCTTCCCTTGTGAAAGCATCTCCTAAGACCCAGCTACATCTTAACCTCTATAATCTCCAGTTCTTCTGGGAAAGGCATACCAAATGAAAGCTTGGGCACATAGGGCAAAGAAAGAGTGTTGACTCTTGTCAACGCTTAATGTTATATAATGTTGTATATACAACATTAGGCCTTCCCAGCTTTTGTGTACTGAATGTGATTGCACCAGGAGGATGAAAATACCCAACTTTCTGCTAGGCTCATCATGCATCAAGTCATTCAAACCACATCCCATTGAAACTGATTACTTGAGAGCACTGTTGGTAATAAATGCCAGTAGCAAAAAACATCCCATACACATTGGCATCTGTTAAGATCAAGGGCATATGCTTAGAATCTATACATAAACCTCCCCTTACATTCTGAACGCTCACACTTAGCACTCATGTGAAGCGAACGTGGGCCCAACTAGTATCCTAAGCGCCATCTTAGTCTTTGTTTGATCCTTGAGTTGGTTCTTCCCATAAACCAAGTGTTCGAAGGTAAAAGAGTGTTTTTCTATGGTCGCAACTCAGATTGAGAATATACTTCCTCAGTGGTGGGATGTCAAAAATTTTACTACCCCACCACGACATCATCACAGTATGGGCGGAGCTAACATCCTGGGCGGAACCAATGTCATGACATCATGATGTGGGTGGGGCCAAAGAAAACAAATTAAAAAATAAAATAAAAATAAGCACACACACCTCAACCCATCTACCCACCCACCCACAACACAAACCTGTAAATAAATAAATTAAATAAATAAATAATACATTAAAATACACCCAAACACCTAGCCACCCACAACACAAATCAACCAGAGCTTTTAAACCAGAGCTTAAAGCTTATTCTGGCTAATCTTTCTCACACTAGGTCAGATGGAAGGAACTACAGAATGAACTCACCACAAGATGGCTTCATTTTGCCACTTTTCAACTTTTCAACCGTTAAAGAAGTTAGGTACTAAGTCTTTGCCTAACCAGTTCTCTAGGATATCTAGGGGAGCAGGCTATAGGGGGCTTCAGGTTAGCAGCTTCTCTTCCTCCTCCCTCTTGGGAGGACAGCAAGGAGGCCGTGCATACGCACCAAGCACTGTAGGCGTGCATGCACACCAAGTGCTTGGCGCGCATGCACAGTGAAAAGGTAAGCCCCGAAGGTGGTTCCCCCCAAAAGCTGCTACCGGTTCTCCGGGACACTGGGGAAAGTTACTACCGGTTCTGGAGAACTGGTGAGAACCTGTTACATCCCATCACTGTTTCCTAGAATGTTTAATCTAGCATTTTCCCCTGTTGACTTTTCTTAATACATTTCTATTTCACTTGCCTTTAAATGGTGTTTTAATTTGAAACCATTGTTTTTAATTCTGCTGTTCCTTGGTTGAATGCTCTTTTCTGTCAATACAAATAAGTAACTAATTGTTCCTAATAAAACCTTCAGTTCATGCTCTCCCTACTAAAGAGTTCATCTCTCATAGTCAGATCCCCCAGTTTCAGGTTTTGTCCCTTATCCTTCCCCACCCTTTAGTTTCCTGATATAGTTTGAAAAGTTAAGGTTCAAGGGAAGTCTTAAAAGTTAATCAGAATCCTTCTTCTTTGCATTACTTAGGTGTAATCTCACCGCAGTGTATTTCACAGCTTAAGTGTCATCCCTGCAATTCTGGTCAACAAAATGAAATCTTGGGTCACAAATATTTCTGTTACTCATTTACCTCTTAAAATTAATACAATTTGCAATGCAGTTGTCTGATCTTTCCTTCTTCTTCAGCACTAAGATACCTAGCATAGTGTTGGGCACTAGTTATGGTGGGGAAACAACCAACCAACCACCACCACCAACAAATAAACACCAACAAACAAATAAACAAACCTAAAATGTTTATTCCTGGGGGGTTGTGGAGATGTTTGTCTGCCTCCAGTACATGTGTGTTCATTTATATAAAACACACACAGTAACAGAGAGTTCTGTCTAACTGGGACAACCCAGTTAAAAATAGGAATTCTGTACATCATTTCCCCTCTAGTTTTAGGTGTAAACAAGATAAGGCCCAGTTTCCTGTGTGTGAATTGACTGAGTGATCTGGGGCAGGGTAGGGAGGAGAAGGCAGAACATGGATGGTGTGGAATTTTTAATATTATGCATTTGATCACACAGCCCTTGCTTTCTTCTCAACAACAAAACGGGTGATTAGGATCTTTTCCCAAATGCTATTTTATTTATTTATTTATTTGTTTGTTCAAATTTTATTGCCGCCCACTCGCCGAGGCGACTCAGGGGGCTTACAGTCAAACATTATTGTTTCTTGTCTCTTGTCACTTATTTATTTATTTATTTATTTATTTATTTATTTATTTATTTATTTAATCAAACTTTTATGCCACCCTCCTCACAAAGACCCCGGGCAGCTAAGAAACTTTAAAAACACTTCAAACACAGTAAAAACATGGTATAAAAACAGAATTAAACAGGATTAAAAAGTTACAAAAATTAAAAGAGATTAAACAAATCACACACAGTGAGGGAGGGGTTAGATGAGCCAACAAACTGAGGCAACCATCTGGCCCATACCCCACACATGCCCCACCAGCCAGGTCTTAACCTCCTTCCTAAAGGGCAGCTGATTAAAACACCAAACAAGGCGAATGGAAGGTCTTCAGGTCAGCTGTTAAAGATCCAAGAGCTGTGCAATGGAGTGAGTTCCCATCATCTGTGCCAGCTTCCGCCAGCCTCACAGATCAGAAGCAAGAAATTGCAAGTAGATAAGCAGGTACCACTTTGTTGGGAAAGGTAACAGCATTCCGTGCGCTCCAGTGTCTAGTCATGCCTGCCACATGACCATGGCAGCGCTGGTTTTTTAAAACTGTAAACGGAGCTAAGCACTGTACCCTAAAATTGGGCATTACTGGCTTTTGATCAGGGGAGACCTTTGCAAAAGCTTTGCTCCCTACAACTGTGGCAGTCGTAAAGTGGCCCATTAGCTTTCTTGCTTTTCTGGTGTAACCTTTTATGCCAGCAGAATTACAGGGTTGTGTCTGGGAAGCAGTTGTAATCCTCCCCCACACACACACACATACCACTTTCTCTTTGAGTTTGTAGCCTCCATTCCCTCCCCACTGAAGCAACAAACGGGCCTTCGCCATCTCTCACCTAATGCCAGCGTAGGGTCCTCTTTTTATTTCAAGCGGATCAGGATTATAGGGAAGCTGTGCCAACTCCAGCAAGGGTGCAGAGACACCTCTACAGATAAGCACTCTCCCATTGATTAGACGGAGAGATTTTAAAGGCCTCTTAACAGCTGGATTCTTTGAATGATTCTGTGAGGATAAACATTTTAGGAGGCTCTTGATTTCAATAAATTAGAAATAGGCTCATAAGGCGACCGTGCACTTGATTTGCCATGGTGCCTTTCAGCTGTTCTTCACTGCCTGTGATGTCATCAAGGCATAATATTTATTTATTCCCCACCACCAAAACCACCACCACCACTTCATGCCAGTTTAAGCAGGAGGGGCATGCACTTGACAAGAATGTCAGCCATGAGTGCACAATATATAAAGGGCATCCTTTTCTAAATGCATAGAAGGAGAGTACTAAAATTAGACAGACTAATTGTAGCTACACCCTTTGAGCATTCAGATGGATAGCTAACCACCTACCCTTTCCTGTTTTTTCTTTCCTTAGGGATGCGTCAGGGAGAAGATGTTGGCACACAGTATCGATCTGCCATCTATACTTTCTCCCCGGAACAGATGGAGGCTGCCTTGAGATCTAGGGATGAGTACCAAAAGGTAAGCTTAGGAAGATCATATGCATCAAATGCTTTCAAACCACCTACAATTATCCAGCCTTTGGGAGATGGGGGAAAGCCATGATGACACTTTGAGCTGTTGGCAGGACCTGTGTCTTGGCAGATATTTAGAAATGTGCTCCAGAGTGCTAGTCTGATGCTCTGTAGGGGTAACTGCCACATATGCACCTCACTGTCCTAAATCTGTACTGCTCCATTCAGTCTTGTTCTTGTTTTGTGTCCTGATCAAACTCTAGTCTGCCAAAATGAAGCCACTTTCTTGGCTTTGTCATTGGCCAAACTTAAGTCTTCGTCAGTGCATGTTTCTGGCAGTATTTGCAACCCAGTAAATGAGCTGGATTCTTTATCTCTCCACGTTCACACTTCATGTTGTTGTCTGCTAGCAGCCCCCATTTGAGCCCGTTGGTCTTGCATTTAGGGTCTCTGAGCATTAGCCTATTCAGGGTCCTCCAAATGATGTAGGAGAGGTTGAGTTCTTCAGCTATATCCTCCTTTAATGATGTTCCTTGCCCAGTAAGCTCCTTCCTCCATCTTCTAATTTGGTTTTGCTCTAGTGTACCCTCAAGAATGTTCTTTCTTGCCATAGAGCTCTTCCTGGATCTGAGCTGGTGGACTTGAAGCTCATATCCGTTCAGAGGGTGTCAAGGGTCCTTCTCTTGCTTAGTTCTTTTGACATTCACTGTTACTTCTCTCCTGACCTTAGGTGGAGCGATTCCAACAGGACGGTCTATTTTTCTCAACTGGTGTAGGTCTGAGGCATCCTGTCAGTGTACGAGAGCTTGTTAGTTGCCATTGGTTCCAGACCAGAACAACAGGCCCAGGAGCAATCTGTTCTTCAGTTGGTTTGTCCAGGCACAGATGGACTAGCCTGGTACTTGAGGGCAGTGCCTTGTGGTCTCTTGGTCTAAGGGATGCTTTGGCGAATGTGGGGTTTGTGTTCATGCCAGGAACTGTTGTGGAAGGCACTTTTGTGTTGTGCACTATGTCCTCCAAGCACATTTGTCTCTGCTCTCCAGCGGCGTTAATGCATTTGATTCCTTTCTTGACATAACAGCTCATCCAACACTAAATGGCCCATGTGTCTCTGGGTACATGTTAGGCATCACCTGCCCTCTTTCTGTGTTCTTGTAATCATTTCTTAATATTTCAACTGTTTAATTATATCTCGAGTGTTCATTCCACCCCATTCAGACTTGTCATTATCTCTTCCAAACGTGCAAATTGGTGTTAAATATCAACTGCCACAGCAGATAAACATCCACATTATTCAATGACATTTTATTACAGCAAAGGAGGGAGAAAGCTGTTATAATTGACTTGCCGGCTGTAAGATGTAGAAATTCAGAATTATGACCAAGGGAAAACCTGGTTCATTTCATTGCCATCTGGTGGTCTGGGGACATATCTGCAGTACAGTAAAATCAAGCTGTTCACACCTCCTTCTTAGTGGAAGAAAGGCACACGTGATCTATTAGAGGGCCTAGAACTGTGATGGCGAACCTTGGCACTCCAGGTGTTCTTGGACTTCAATTCTCAGAAGCCCAAGTCTCTGTGAATCCACACGAATGGGTTTACTATGCAGTAAACCCATTTGTGTGGATTCACAGAGACTTGGGCTTATGGTAAACCCATTTGTGTGGATTCACAGAGACTTGGGCTTCTGGGAATTGAAGTCCAAGAACACCTGGAGTGCCAGTAAAACCATTCATGTGGATTCACAGAGACTTGGGCTTCTGGGAATTGAAGTTCAAGAACAGCTGGAGTGCCAAGATTTGCCATCATGGGCCTAGGAGAGTGTTCAGAAGCAGGTGCATAAACAGTTTTCACTTTACTAGCATTGGATATAATGCAATGCATGTTGTGCCTTTAGCCTGTTTTATTTTGGATGATTTAAAAGTAAGAGAAAGTAGGAATGCAGAATTAATTCAGCTAACAGGACCGGAAACACTTCTTCTAGTTTGGTTTCTGGCTTCTCTCTTTCCTCCCCCTCTCTCTTATTTTTTTTTAAATGTTTAGTTCCTAATATGCTATGAATCAGATAAGATGCAGCTGGATCTGAGAACGTCAGTTAGGCCCCATAGCAGAAACCTGCCCAGGTACGACTGGGGTAGAATTTATCCAACCCACCTGGACTGATAGGAGCAAGCTATACAACAGTGCAGATGCCAGAGTTTTTTCAGGACCTCCTAGCACATTACTTAAAAAAAAACCGTTATGAGATAACCTTATGAAAAGGGAACCTATGCTAGATTCTAGGATGGGGGTACTTGGGGGCAAGGTTCCTGACGAAACAGGTCCATCAGTGAAGGTGAGGTTCTTTGGGAATTATGCCTAAAAGGAAGATAGCAATATCTCTTCCCCCTTTCAGTACAGCTTTAATTCAGTTTTTAAAACACCCCTTAACACAATTTATCTCTGACTAACACAGACTTCTGTATTCCACCTGTGAGGCAGGCATCATGAGACCTCTGCCACACTATACAGAGTGTCCGTACAGAGGAAATATTGGATAACAACATATATCTTGAAACATATCACAGAGTAAATTTTAAAAAAGACAAAAATATTGTCACCTTAAAGACTAACAGCTGTATTTTAATGTTAGGTTTTGTGGATCAAATCTAGGGCAAAGAATTATACAGTAATTTTGTCATTCCATGTCTGATGTGTGAGAATGAGATAGGGGTGCCCAAACTTTTCGGGCCATGGGCCGGTCAGTCATGTGGTTCAGGGGTCCGGCCACCGATGCCAATTCATCCAGCCCGCAAAGCCCTCATCGCTCCTGGAAGCAGATGTAAAATGTGCCCATACGGGTGCATTTTACTTCCACTTCCAGGAGCAATGAGGGCTTCGCAGGCCAGATGAATTGGTGTTGGGGCCTGGATGCAGCCCCCAGGCCATAGTTTGGGGGGCCCTGATTTCCACCCTTGGTAAGACTCCACCTCTCCTTAGGCTTATTCTTGGACCCAGTGTCAGTACTAGACATGTCAAGGTTAGAGGGTGTAGTCCATTGCTATCATCCTTTTTTCTTTGCTACCCACGGGCAGTTGCCAGACCCAGATGGTTGCAAGCCTTTGGTTTGATCTAGGCTAGCCCATGCCCCACAAGGGAAACTTCAGCTCCCAGAAGCCTAAGTCAGTACATTGGGTGATCAGTGATTTGGTGAATTGACTTAGACCAAAGATGTACCAATGACAATTTAATTTTAGCCAATGACAAACCCAAGAAGGGGCCTTCATTTTGGCAGTTCAAAAATTGATCTGGACATGAAGGAAGAAGAATGTTGCAAGCCTGGATGTAGGAACTTTAATGAAAAAGCAGTACTCAGGGCATGACTGGCAGGGTGTTTATTTGGTTTTTGAGTCAGGTTACACTTTCTTCATTATTCTCAAGGGGGAAAATGTTCATCTAGAGATTTGGGTAATATAGAATTTTATTTAAAATTCTATCAATCTTTTCGTTGATTACTGCCAGATCTTGGATTAGTAGACAGTCCTAATGAGAATTCTTATGGCATTTTTCATCTGTCACAGGTACTAGATATTGTTATCTTCAAGGATTTCCATCAAAATTCAACTTAACAAATGCTTTGTGAAAGCTGAGTGTTTGCCAGGATCTATGAGTGTGAAACAGTGAGCCCAAAGCCATGGGGGTTTAACCTACTGGGATACCACCACACCACTCTGTTGCCAAAATCTCATTTCTAACAGCTTTGTTAAGCAAATGAAGCCTTTTGACAGGGAGCACCAATAATAGAAGTAACTCCACTATTGGGGTATAATTGAGGTTTTCACATGTCATTTCAAATGCACTATTGTACACCAGAGGCGAGGCCATGGTGACTTAGTGGTTAAGATGCTGAGCTTGATGTCCGGAAAGTTGTCAGCTCAGCAGTTCAAGACCTGATTACTGCGCAACAGAATGAACTCCTGCCAACTTTGGAAGAAAGCAAGAAATTGCAAGTAGATAAATAGGTACCACTTCACTGGGAAAGGTAACCATGTTCCATGTGCCTCGGCATTTAGCCCTGCCTGCCACATGACCACAGAAACATCTGCAGATGCAAACAGCACTGGCTCTTTGGCTGCAAATGAGATGAGCACCAACCCCTAGAGTCGGATATGACTGGCTTTTGAGCAAGGGAGACCTTGACTTTGACCTTAACATTAGAGGAGGGCAAAGTGCAGTAGATAGGTCACATTTGGCTTCACATGGGGCTAAATGTACTATCAGCTTCCATACTTGTTTGAACAAAGTTTAATGTTTTTGGGGTGCGTGTGTATGTGTGTGTCCTTTTGAAAATCAGAAACAGCAGCAGTTTTGCAATCTTAAAGTAGAACCTTTGCTCTTTCTAGTGGAAATCTTTAATTCTCTTCTCATTCTCTTCCTTTCTGCTGCTTCCACTACCATTTTTCCATGCAATGCATTCATCTTTTCCCCCCTTGGCGCTGTAAGGATGCGCTGCAAAGCTGCTCTGTATGGTTGCCATGGCAGCCGGCCAAGGGAAGGTGCCCATTGGCTGCATCTTTGGGAGCAGGAAGAAAAAGCCTTCCCGTGTCAGGGGTCAGGAGTGCCAGGACGGCTGCCCGCCTGCCATTGTCTCTGATCTACTCCTAGCTGAGCCTGGGATGGATGAAGAGGCTGTGTCAGAAAGGGCAGGGTCCAGGAGGTATCTTGGATTGCCAGCTGCAGACCTGGTACGGCTTGTGCCTCTGAGAGCCCCCTCCCTCCTTAGGCCCCCACCGACCCAGGTCATCAGCTTGACCCTTAAGTGTGGTCCTTGCCAAAGGACAGCCGTCAAGAGGGATTGGTGTGACCCCTGGAGCATCTTGAGTTGAATATTTCAGGGCCTCGTTTCCTTTTGAACTGCTTAGAATACACCTCGCACGTGGGGGACCTTCCGCCTGCCAGATCAGAAAGGCGGAAATGTAGATGACATGCCTCAGATATTATAATTAACTTTTATTTACAGCACAGCTGTCATCAAAATTGCTATGACAATTGAGCAACCAAGAGGGCCATTCTGCACCTGGACCAGATTTAATTTTAAACACAGTTCTCCCTTTATCTCTTCTCTCTCTCTTACACACACTCACGCACACATACACACAAACATTCTGACTTTGTAAAATAAATATTTCAGGTTTCTAAACGCCACGAGTCTGGCCAGGTTGTCCTGCTATGTTAATAGAGCAGACCATACTGCCAGTGACTCAGTTCCAATCATCAGGCAGTGGTTAACTAACCAGACAACCCTGAGGACTAATGGCCTTGGGTGGTGAAGTCCACAGAGAAGGGTGATGGTCCCCAAGTGGATTAAATCCCACTTGAATCCCTCTTGATGGAGGGCAGCAGCTTCAGCCATCCTGGCCTCCTGGGGTTGAGGAGAACTTTAGGTACCAAAAAGGGCTCAGGGCCAGAAAGTGACTGGTGGAAGTGGATCAGTGGTTAGGGTGTCATGCTGCAATGCGGAAGGCACATCGAAGGCCACTGCATTATATTGTTCCTAGGACAATCTTCATGGCTGATTGCCATGAGGATAGCCAGTATTTAGAATTGGATACTGCACTTAAAGCAGCAGCAGCAGCCTGACAATCTCAGCTTTTGAGTGTTTCACCTCCTTAAAAGCCTTTTCTAGCTTTGGTGATGGTTCTGAGCACCAAGGAGAACGCCTTTAGCCCAGTCCTGGAGTGCTTTCATTATTCTGCTAATTTTAAACTGCAACTGACTTGTTTTTGTTCTTTGTTAGACTGCCTGGTTCACCAGGATCAGTTCGTTAAGCCTGTGGGTTTGGAACTCCTTGGCTGAACTCTTTGTGAGTAGATTGCCTTCCCCCAGCCTCACGCCCTTGTGAGCACCAATGTCAGAGTACCATGGCAATGGGGTATAAATACATTTTTAAAATGCAACTTGTCCTGAGTGAGCTTCTCTTTGTTTTGCTTGAGTTAGAGCGTTGGTAGAGTTTTGCATGATGGAGAGTGGGAAATGGAGAAGATGAAGCATTCAAAAGGGATCTCTCTCTCTCTTTCTTCAGAGCAGAAATATTCATTTCATGAAACTTCTCCTTTGGAATATGCATCTCTAAGATGAATTGCAGCTTGGCTCTTTTTTTAGTATGATCTTCTTGGTAAAAAGCTTCTATAGCTACAGGGAAAAACCATATTCTTGGCAATATTGAAAGTGATAAAGAGCTGGGCCATATTAAATATCAGCAAATTTCTACCCTAAAACCACTGACATGGTTTTTAGAATGTGGCTTACAGAAATGGAGGTGTATAGTTCACGTTACACCTACACTCTGGCAGACTGAAGATGTTTTTTTTAAAAAAAACCCATTTTTACAACCACATTTTTCTATTGCCCTTCTTCAACTTTTCCCTCAATTTCTTCAAGTTCACCTTCTTACAGTAGTGTGTAGTGGAGCCACGGCTTGCAAGGTTGAAGCCTCAAAACTGTCTCATTAGCAAGGATTATGAAGAAAGCAGGGAGTCTTATGATCCAGGTAACTTAGTGTGCTTGATTTTCATGCCTGAGGAGAAACAGTCACAAAAACATGCCTGTCACCTGGTATCAGCTGCTCCCCAAAATGGAGCCAGGTGACCTAGGAAACACTGAGCAAGCTCCCTTTCCACTTGAAGAAATCCTAAGGCCGTGGTGGCGAACCTTGTCACTCCAGGTGTTCTTGGACTTCAATTCCCAGAAGCCCAAGTCTCTGTGAAACCACACGAATGGGTTTACTGCTTCTGGTAATTGAAGTCCAAGAACATCTGGAGTGCCAAGGTTTTCCATCACTGTCCTAAGGGGTGTTCAAGCTAGGAGCCTTAAGCACCCAAGCCCCTCACATCAACCACTCCACATGGGATAGCCCCTGGAGCTGTTCATCATCATCCAGATCCCCCCTCTGAGGCCAGATAAGTCCACATCATGGAATAAAGGTCAGTCTCGGATCCCTAATACTCCACCACAGCCACTCAGAACTGGAGGGCCTGAGATCAATCTTTGGTTTGAAAAGAAAATACAAACAGCAACACCACATTCTCCAGTCAAATAAAATTAGGCAGCAAGAACCGGCACTTTGCCATTGATTCTGAGACAGTCCCATCGGAAACCAACATTAAAAAAAGACACAGTTATGTGCGCTCTTACCTCGATTCCAGCGCATCCACCTAAGATGAATCATAGCAAAGAGAGTCATCCTCTTACAGGGGGAGGGGGGAGGTAGTCAATGAGAGTTCCTATTCTCAAGATTCTTATTCCAATAACAGATTTTCACATCAGTCACCTTCTACCCTATCCACTACTCATGGATATGATGTGGGGGACATGAATCCTCTATCCTTATCTGAGTATTTTAGACTTCATTCTCCAAATGACTAAGTCTCTGCAGAAAGAAGTCCCACAGCCGCCTCCACCAAGGTCAGACACAGTCTACAGCCAGATCAATAAAAATGCTGTGTCCATATTGTTATGACTCCTTTCATTAAAGGAGTGCAAAACCCCACCACCTTACTTCCAATCTTTAGATGGGTGGACAGGATTTGGTGCTTCCTGTTTTTCTGTTACCTGCCCTTTTCTGTTACCTGGAGTTGTAAAGTTGCTCCACATCTTGGATATCCATAGGGCCTTGGGTTTTTACACATTGAAATGCAACACTTTTGAAAATCTACTAGACTTTTTCTGAGTTACCAGGTGGCTAAGAAGGGTGAATATGTCACATCACAGAGGCTGACTAAAAAGATAGTTAGCACAATCAGCTTGTGTTAGGTAAAGTAAAGGTAAAGGCCACCCTTGCTTGAAAGCCAGTTGCATCCAACTCTAGCATGTGGTGCTCATTTCTATTTACATTGAGAGAGCCAGCGCTCTCTGCATCTGCAGATGTTTCTATGGATATGTGGCAGGCATGACTAGACACTGGAGCACATGGAATGCTATTTACCTTCCCACTGAAGTGGTCCCTATTTATCTACTTGCAATTTCTTGCTTTTGAACTGCTAGGTTGGCAGAAGCTGGAACAGAGACGGGAGCTCACTCCATCGTGCGGCACTCGGGTCTTGAACTCTTGACCTACCAAATTTCTGGTAATCAAGTTCAATGTCTTAACCACTAAGCCACCTCAGTCCCACTTTTAATGGTGCCTCAGTAATAAAAGTATTAGTAGAAGAACCATGAAGACAAACAGAATGAAACAAAAAGAAAAGAAGGCTGTCACCATGGATACACTATTGTTTATGGCAAACTTGTTTGGTTGAAGTGTGCATTTGCCCATTATCTTAACTTTGTATGTGAGTGCAAATTGCATTGCTTGCTTTCTGTGAGGCTGGCATACTGTTAACACAGTCGCAAGGGTGCTAGAGTAGCATTATTTAAGCATCATTAGTATGCGACTCAGTGCCTTACTTCCCACTTAATCCCTTTGCAAAGTAGACCTACAAGCTCTCTACAACTCTAGTTTTTCTGCTTCTAATGCAACACTAACAAGACTTTAAACTAAAGGGATAAATTAGCTAGACAGGAACGAAAAAGGGGGATTGAGACAGGAGTTTGGGGGTGAAGCAGCAGGGTTGGAGTAGAAGCAGAGGTTTGTGTGCACGCTACTGTCAAAGCAGGCAAGTGTGAACACACCTTCGAGAACTTAGCTGTGCAAAGAAGCTATAACAGACATGGGTTTGGCTTGAAGAAAGTAAACCTAGGGGGAAATGAATTTTGGTTGTAATTGTGAACTGAATAGGCTGATCTGCAATATCCTATTGTATAGGTTGGAGATGTGTGACCAATTGCACAATTAAATAGCACAGTTGGTCAGAGATGTGCATCTGGTTGTGCAATTAAATAGTACACAGTTCTGTAATGCCAGACACATTTACATCAGCATGAAAGCGATTCTACTGTGGTGGCTTAGTGATTAAGATACTAAACATGGTGACTGGAAGATTGGCAGGTCAGCATTTCAAGGCCTGAGTGCTACATGACGGAGTGAGTTCCCGTCTCTGTGCCAGCTCCTGCCAATCTAGCAGTTCAAAAGCAAGACATTGCAAGTAGATAAATAGGGACCACTTTGATGGGAAGGTAAGCAGTGTTCCATGCGCTCCAGTGTCTAGGCATGGCTGCCACATGTCCACAAAAATGAGTACAGTCAGACAGCACTGACTCTTTGGGTATAAGCAGAGATGAGCACAAAATCTTAGAGTTGTACTTGACTAGCTTTAAAGCAAGGTCGACCTTTCCCTACTGGCAGGCAATGGTCCATGTGGTCGCAAAGGGTCGGAGCTGACTGTGCAAATGAACAACAACAAATCCAGTGTAATAATAGCAAGACACAAGTATAATTTCCTAGGAATTCTTGAACTGAGGCTGAGACCAGTCACTTAATTCTCCTAACAGCCATGAGAAGTTGCTTTGTATGATGGAGAGTGGCATGATGAAGGCCACCTTGTGAGATGTATGGTTGAGACGGGATTTACAATAATGGCTTATCAGTTCAGATTTAGCCATCTGTTCTCTGCCAGCATGTTGGCTGTTGTTCCTATTTGGAATGAGGAAGAAAAAGCACCAGGGTAGAAATTCTTAGAGAGGAAATCTTATGGGAGCACAGAAAATGCTTTAATGGCGCCATACCTATTTTGATAGAGTTAATTTGTTTGTTATATGTCATTTTGGAAGCCTTGTGGATAGAAAAAGGCAGCTGTTCAGTCAATCAGTCTTGACCTCTTCTTCCAGAGCAGTTTTGAAAGCACAGTCATACAAAGCCAAATTCAGTATCAGACCTGAGCAGAGTAGACCTACTGATGTTATTGGGACCTCCTAGTGAGAAGAAACAATATGCGGGGGGGGGGGGGTAGACTACAATCTACATGGTCCCAGTGGCCATATTGGGAGGTGGTCAAAAATCACAAATCTGTGCACCTTTAGTAATCACTATGTTCCATTGATTTTTGCAGGGATACTATGTTTGGGTCCCTGTTGTTATTATTGATTTTAGCCCACGAAATTCATCTAGCAGCTCTAAAGTAAGACATTTCAGAGCCTATACACCAGTTGTCTTGTTTCTGATTTCCTAAATGGTTGAACGTATGGTTTTATTTTTATAGATACCACCAGTATCTACCATTGGTATTTCCTCTCTAAGAAAATGCCCTTGTGACTCAAGGCACTTCTAGTACCACAAGAAGCCTTGCAGTACTAGAAGTGCCTTGAGCCACAAGGCCATTTTAAATGAACTTGTAAGGTTTCTTCTCTTTTACTATTGCCTAATTTTCTTAGCAAAGGCAGAGAGCAGATCAAAGCCTTAGGCCATGTTCTCAGCTGACGTGTAGAGGCAGCGTACACCGTTTGATGTTTCCTGATTCTAATGATACACACTTTATCCCAATATAACACCTGCAAAACTCCATGAGTCAGCGGTAGTTTTACATGCTGCAGAAAAATCAATTTGGTTCCATAATTAGAAAATGAAAAATGATCTGTGTTACTATCTTGAAATGTTCAAGTATCAGTTACAGAAACTTGTGGGGCAGTAGTAGACTGGATTTATTTGGGGCCCAACTGGGGCAGCCTCTGTTCTATTGCAACTAGATTTCCCCTTAAAGTTTGTACAGTACAGTATTTGTATTTCTGGTGCCTACTGTGGCTCAAAGAAAAACAACGAGAGACTGCCAATCAGTTTGGAAATTAATGTAATGAGGGACAACCCAGAACATAACAATAAGGACACATAGCTCAAAATTCTGCTGAATACAACAAGTGGAAGTTAACTGTCTCGCTTCCTTTGCCTTTCCATATCCTATATCAGTGATGGTGAACCTTGGCACTCCAGTTGTTTTTGGACTTCAATTCCCAGAAGCTCAAGTCTCTGTGAATCCTGAAGAATGTGTTTACTGGCACTCCGGCTGTTCTTGGACTTCAGTAAAGTGCAGTAAACCCATTTGTGTGGATTCAAAAGGACTTGGGCTTCTGGGAATTGAAGTCCAAGAACAGCTGGAGTGCCAGGTTTTGCTATCACTGTCCTATATCATACCATTTTCTGTCCTGGATACCTGTTACTGCTTCCTCCTCATCTTCCTCTTCTGTGTCTAGGCCAGACATAAAACTGCCAAAATGAAGCCACCTTTTGCTGAATTCATTCCATAGTTCCTTATGCCTGACCGAGTCTGAGAACATAAAGCAAAGTTTGTTTATGTGCAGCAAGTTATATATAAGACACAATAGCATGAGGTTCAAAAATCCATTGGGGTAGAACTAAAGAGAAATGTAAGGCCCCAGGCAAGAAACAGTGCTCAAAAACACGTATAAAAGCCACTTATTTGACAGATAAAACAAGCATTCCCTGTTTCCTTGGTGAACCTATTAAAAATGTCTTACAATCCTTCTGAGAGAACTGTTCTGCAGCTGAAAGACAGGCAGTGGAGTGGAAAGCGTTAACATGCCCAATTGCAGCAAGAATGCTGCTCAATGACTCTTCACGTTTGGGTTAATTTTTCCCTGCCATCCTCTCTAGAGGACAACTCTGGCATATCTGGCTGGAACAGCTTTGCTTCATCCTTAACACCAATATTGTCAACAGGAATGGTCCAATCTGTGCAATGCATTCCTAACATTCTCTCTCTCTCTCTCTTGTAATTTCAGAATACACGTGGAGGTTGGTTGGCAGAAATATTGCTCTCACCAGATGCAGAAAATAAAGGGGGTGGGGAGACAGGAAAAGAATAGAGCGACCCTTTAATACAAATAACTCTATTGCTCTTATGTTCCCTGTTCTCTCTCCCACTGCAAGCAGTTCCTTTTTTGCTCATACTTAGCTTGGGAATGCTCCTCAGAAGGCATTTTGGCATTACAAGCTGTGTGTGTTTTATGTTCCGCATTGTCTGTACCAGGGAGTAAAGCCATTTCAGAGTCGCATGTTACCTGGCATCGTTCCCTCCTGATGGAAGTAATGAAAGAATGTGTTCTTCCTCCTATGCTATATTGGCTTGGCACAGGCCTTCTGCTGTTGCGATTTTTGGCAGCTGCGAAGCCCAGCTGCCCAGTTCTGAATAATCTCCTTGCTTGGAATATGAGCAGACTGGGTTCAAGTGCTTCGCTGCCAAGAGTCGAAACGAAGGTCATGGTTGATGCACCTTGTTTCCGCGCATTGCGTTCCTGTACGTATGATAAAGACTCATTCTGTTCATTGGGGTCTTCTGCCAGGTACGTCAGCCATCAGGCAGTCTATGTTGAAAGATATTGAACATCTTTCCAGGATCCAGGGGTGGGTAGCATGTGTCCCTTCAAATATTCTCCTCCTCCTCTTCTTCCTCTTCCTCTTCTTGATCATCCTCTTCATTTGTGTCTAGGTCAGACTTTGTACTGTCATTGGCCAAACTTAAATTGTCACCGGTACATGTTTCTGATATTAACCAGCAGACCAGCAAATGATCTGAATTCTGTATCTCTCCACTTTCACAGAGTGTGTTGTTGTCCGCAAGCAAGCTCCAATTGAACATGTTGGTCTTACATTTAGGCACTCAGCCCCATATCCTATTCAGGGTCCTCCAAGTGATGTAGGGGAGATTGAGGTCTTCAGCTATATCCTTCTTTAATGTTGTTCCTTCTCCAGTGAGCTCCTTCTTCCACCTTCTAATTGGGCTTTGCTCTTGCATACCCTCAAGAATGTTAGTTCTTGCCATAAAGTTCTTCCTGGATCTGGGTCGGCAGACTTGAGGTACATTTCCATTCAGATGATCTCACGGGTCATTCTCTTGCTTAGTTCTCTTGACCTCCGCTGCTACTTCTCTCTTTATCCTAGTTGGAGTGATACCCAAAACCTTCAAAAATTATTGCACTACAACTCTCATCATCACCTGCCAGCAGAATCAATGAGATTGGGGGGGGGGGGGGAGGAATGCTGAGAGTTGCCACCCAGGATTGTGTAAAGAATTATACTTTCCTGAGTGCCGCCTTAGTCCATTTCCATTCTTTCAGGCTTACCTTCCAATACACCAACATCAGTCATTGACAGAGTTATGAAACGCGCAGCAGAAAGTCTCTCACTGTAGGTCACAAGCCTGTTTCCTCTAGCAAGGGAGAGGATGGTGGCCAAAATTTCTGCCCAAGTTATCTGACTGCTTTATAGGAACAACACAGTGCCTGAAATCCTGTTGCAGTGCTACACAAAAGTTGTAACCTTTGGATGCAAATCGTCACTCAAGTTAGGAGATCTCAGTATCTATTATATGTCCAGCCATATGACTCAGCAATCAACAGATGTTTGCAGAGATTTCTTAATTTGAGACAATTTTCAGCCAGTGTGTGCTTTTGTCTTGTTAGGATGGAAGGTACCAGTATTATATGGCAGGTACGGAGAGCATATAGTTGTGTACAGATCATGCCTACACTTATTGTGGAGGAAGGAAACACCAGATTTCTCTTAAATTCTGTGTACAGTTGAAATGCAGAAGGTGTGAAAATTCCTAGAATTTCTTTTCTGGAAGTATGTTATCTCTGTAATATAAGCTGGAGAGAAGAAGAAAAAGGAGAGTGGCTTGTCCAACACAGGTCACTGAAGGAATTCATGAGTGAGTAAAGATTTGAATTGGGAGTTCCTTGCATCAGGGCTTGTTCTCTTAGCCACTATATTACTTCTCCTTATCCAGTGTATGTATTTTAAAAGGGAGAACAGCTGACTGATGACATTACCCTGAACCTTGCAGGTAAGGGATCCTCCTTCAACTTTGGTGCCTCCAAACACTTTGGACTATAACCTACATGAACCGCAGCTGGTGCAAACTATGCAACTCTGCTTCTGCACACTTTCCTAACCCTCAGCATAACTGCAGGGACCTTTTCATACAGCCAGAAACAGGGTTGCATTGTCACCATATAATCTAAAACAAACTTGGCTCTCCAGGTGTTCTTGGACTTAAATTGCCATAACCCAAGTCAGCACACCTGCTGATCAGGGCTTCTGGGAATTGAAGTCCAAGAGCACCTGAGGGCCCAAGGTTGAGAACGTATGATCTAAGGACTCCTGCAAAACACCTGCCCCAATTAAACCTAAGCCCAAAAAATGGTAAGGTAAACCTAAGCCCAAAGAATGGTAAGGTTGCCCTTGCTCGAAAGCCAGTCGTTATCTGACTAGGGATCAATGCTCATCTCTGTTTATAGCCAAAGAGCCAGTGCTGTCTGCATCTGCAGCCATTTTTGTGGACATGTGGCAAGCATGACTAGACACTGGAGTGCATTGAACGCTGTTTACCTTCCCACCAAAGTCTTATCTGTTTGTCTACTTGCAATTTCTTGCTTTTGAACTGCTAGGTTGGCAGGAGCTGGGACAGAGACAGAAGCTCACTCCGTAGAGGTAGCATTTTGGACACTCTTCCAAAAATACTCCAGCTAGCGTGCTCTGGGTGCCCATCTTCCTTGCCTGGTGGCACAAAGGCATGGTGGTCTCCTAGACCCAACATGCCAGCCTAAATCAGCAACATCACTACTCCCGTGCCTTGTGTCCCAGTCTTTAGGTTGTCAAAGGACGATTCTTTGTGTGGCTTCTGTGTGCTGAATTTCTGCATTCACATTGCTTATGCCTAAGTGCCCAAGAGAAAGATTTTAGACGAGAAGGTCTCCCTTGCTTGAAAGCCAGTCATGTCCAACTCTAGCTGCTAGTGCTCACCTCCGTTTACAGCCAAAGAGCCAACACTGTCTGTCTCTGCAGACATTTTCATGGTCAAGTGGCAGACATGACTAGACACCGGAGTGCACAGAATGATCTTACATTTCCTGCCAAAGTGGTACCTATATATTTATATACTTGCAATTTCTTGCTTTTGAACTGCTAGGTTGGCAGGAGGTGAGACAGAAGCAGGAGCTCACGCTGTCATTCAGCACTTGGTTCTCAGACTGCTGACTTGCCACCCTTCCGGTCATCAAGCTCAGCCTCTTAATCACTAAGCCACTGTGATCCCCTTTTATGATGATGCCTTAGGACTAAAGTGGAAATACAGGGGTCAGAACCCATCAGCCTTGTAAATCCTTTCCCTTCGGCCAAGCATCACTACAGCAGTTCTGTAGCTTTCAGGTAACCCTTTGCATTGAGGCAGCCCACCTGAGCCCCAGATGCATCCCTCTGTGGGCATCCCTTCACATTCTGCTTCTTGCACAGAAGAATCTCAATATCAGTACATAGGGAAAAAAACCCCTTTCCAACATTTGCCAGAGCTTTCTGGATGAGTTTTGCTTAGAGCAATCCAGGTAGGTTCTCTCATTGTTTTTCCCTTGTTAAAGTGCACAGGCTGCATGCTTATCGGATGCCATGCCTGAGTGCATTAAATTTACTCTAACAGATGCTGAGTAAAACTATCTCCCCCCCAATCCACACACACTCCCTGCAATCTGAAGCTGCATTTCCAGCACAGTCTGCAGCATGCACAGGCCTCTATGTCAAGTCAACCCTGGTCCTTTCAAACCCTTCCTTCAAACAGTGCTCTCTAACAATCAAATGCTCCCCAAAAATGCCACAGCATTTTAGCTGTGGTGTACAAACGGGCTGTGTTGCACATTTCCCTGGTGAGCAAAAGTGATGAGTTTGTGTTCATTAACTCTGGGCCATCTGGTGCAAACACAATGGCAGTCTGTGAATCAAAACACACACCAAACTCCAGGGATCAGAATAAGTGCCAGACCCTGTAGTTTAGGACTTAAAGGGGGAAAGGCAGCAGTTGACTCTATAGATCTCTCTTTTCTCTCTCTCTCAAGCCCACTCCATCCACACACTTGTAATTAACTACTCCTAGTAACATATCAGCTGCCGGAGGCTCTTGCATGTCTTGCCCTGAGGGTCTCCTGTGTCACTTTTGGTTTTTGGATGTTACCCATAAGCATTCTTGGGAAAGTCCTTCCGTGGGGTGGGATCAGGACAGCCTTCGGTTCTTTCTTGTCCACTGCCACCACCCACCCTCCCAACAAGAGTTTCCACTAACTGAAAAGTGTAGCAAGAAGCAGCAATCCAAGGAAGGAGAAAAGCTTGGTAAAATAAAGGAGGGCTTCAACCCATCTAGAGGAGAATCAGTGGAAAACAAAATCCAGTTTCAGGTCTTTGTTAACGGCTTGCATTGAAAATTCCGGTTCCCTTGTACCATTGAGTCAGGCACATGTAAGTGCAGAGAAAAAGCCACTTTGCTCAGTGCTCATCTTGAGCTGGTTAGAAGTTAACTTTTGTAAAATCCCAACATTTAATCTGTGGTTGTTCTTCAGCCCAGAGTTGGGTTTCGACCCGATTGGGGCGGGATAACAAGTTGGAAATAAATAAATAAAAATAAATAAACAAATAAGAACTTACGTTCTCTCTCTCCCTCTCTCTTTTAAAAAAAACCAGCACATTTATACAGCTGTACTCACAAAGAGGAGGACTATGGTGGTTTAGTGCCCCAATGGCTAACCTTGGCACTCCAGCTGTTCTAGAACTTCAGTTACCAGAAGCCCAAGTCAGCATACCTGCTGATCTGATCAAGGCTTCTGGGAATTACAGTCCAAGAACAAATGGAGTGCCAAGGTTAGCCATCACTGACTTAGTGGTTGAGATGCTGAACATGACGACTGGAAGGTCGGCAGTTTAAGACCTGAGTACTGCATGATGGAGTGAGCTCCCGTCTCTGTCCCAGTTCCTGGCAACTAGCTGTTTGAAAGCAAGAAATTGCATGTAGATAAATAAGTACCATTTTGGTGGGAATGTAAACAACTGTTTCATGCGCACTAGTATCTAGGCATGCCTGGCACATGTCCATGGAAATGTCTGCAGATGCAGACAGTGCTGGCTCTTTGGCTATAAATGGAGATGAGCGCTGAACCCTAGAGTCAGATACGACTGGCTTTTGAGCAAGGGAGACCTTTACCCACCAAGAGACATTATGTTGGGAATGGAAATATACAGACATATAAAAGTTTCCTGACACACACACAAACAGGTACAGGTACACAGAGCATTGGACCAGTACAGTAAAATTCTGGGTTACGGACACCTCAGGTAATGGAAAACTTGATTTACGGAAGGAAATTCTGAGGAAATCCTGTCCCAATTTATGGGTAAAACTCATGTTACAGAACGGGTTTCCCCAGAGGACATTGCGTCTGGGAGGGTTTAAAATAGCGGCTCTGTGCCATTTTAGAGTCTGTGGATGGTGCAAAGAGTCATCTCTTCAGGAGGAATTTCAGCTGGGGTTTTGGTGAGGAAGCTCCCAGCGGGTGAGGGGAGCTCCCCTCACCTGCCGGTGGCGTATGTATGTATGTATGTATGTATGTATGTATGTATGTATGTATGTATGTATGTATTTATTTATTTATTTATTTATTTATTTATTTATTTATTTATTTATTTGTTCAAACTTGTATGCCGCCCTACTCGCAAAGCGACTCTGGGCAGCTAACATAGTACTGCAGAACAACATAACATATTAAAACACCATAATCCCAACAATAAAATTCACCTCTAAAACCTTTTAAAAGATTAAAAGCTTTAAAAGAATCAAGAGGAGGGGGGATTATCAAATCACCCAGCAGACCGAGGATATCATGTTACTAGTACCCCACACCTGCCAACACCAGCCGTGTCTTTACACCTTATCTGAAGGGCAGCAACTCTGTCTGGAGATGCAGGAGGTTCCATAGGGCCGGAGGAGACACAGAGAAGGCCCTCCTTCTAGTGCTAGAGAGATGAGCCTCTCTGGCTGATGGAACAACTAGAGAGCCTCTCTGGTCCGCTCTGTTGGGATGGGCAAATGTTCTTGGGGTGATGCGGTCTCTTTAGTATCCTGGCCCACTACCATGTAGGGCTTTAAAGGTCATTACCAGCACCTTGAATTGTACCCAGAGGCATACTGGCAACCAGTCCAGCTCCCGGAGCAGTGGTGAGGCACGTGCATAACACCCACATCCCATCACACTCGAGCAGCCACGTTCTGAACCAGTTGAAGCCTCTGAATAGTCATCAAGGGCAGCCCCATGTAGAGCCCATTACAATAATCAAGGAGGCCTGTGTTTGAATTCCTGCTCAGCCATAGAAACTCACTGAGAGTATAGATCTTGATAAATCACTCTATAAATATCTCACTTACTTTGAAAACTCCTGTTAGGGTCTCTGTAAGTCGCTTCCAACTCAACATCACATAGCAGCAACAAGCACAAGGCACTAATTGTAGGTGTGGAGAATAAGTAACAAAAGTAGATCAGCACTGTAAACCAAAGATACAGTTTCCATGCCAATATCTGTATATAGAAGGCACTTAGCACAGTCATTTTAATAGTGTTAGTTTCCTAGGTGTGTGTGAGAGAAGGGCAAGAGCAACAAAATGATAGTCAGACGAAACTATGCCATGAAAAATGATTAAGGGCAAAAAAAGGAAAGGGCCAGTAGATCAGCAGTTCTTTCTTTTTCTTCTTTCATGTCCAGATCAAACTTTAAACTGCCAAAATGAAACCTTTTTTGACTTTGTCATTGGCCAAAATTAAATATTCACTGGCACATGTTTCTAGTAGTAATTAGCAGACTAGCAAATGAGCCGGATTCTGTATCTCTCCACATTCACACAGTGTGCTGTTGTCCGCCAGCACCACATGAGCATGTTGGTCTTGCATTTAGGGACTCCGGCCCTGAGGCAATTCAGGGTCCTCCAAGTGATGTAGGGGAAGTTGAGTCCCTCAACCATATCCTCCTTTGATGTTATTCCTTGCCCAGGGAGCTCCTTCCTCCATCTCCTAATTTGCTTTTGCTCTTGTGTACCCTCAAGAGTGTTTGCTCTTGTCATAAGGCTCTTCTTGGACCTCAGACAGAGAACTTGAGGCTCATATCAGTTCAGACGATGTGAAGGGTCATTTTCTCGGTATCTGTTGCTACTTCTCTCCTTATCTTGGATGAAGAGATACCAACAAGAGGATATCAACTAGTGTAGGTTTGAGTCATCCTGTCACAATACATGTGGTTTTATTAACACCAGTGTGTGGATTCACTCCATACTGGAGCAGAATACTCTGCTGCAGAGACACTCAGGACCAAAGCTAATGTACATAAGCATTCTTTGAAATAACTTATTTGATTAATTGGAATATATTCAAAGGAAGGAGCAGTAATAAAAGTCTAGATCAGTGGTTCCCACCTAAGCATCTCAAAAATCCTGACACCCCCCCCCCCAGTGACATATAATTCTTATTATTGAACTCCTATTCACATGGAATTCAGCACCACAAGCTAAACATGATCAATGTATTTTTTAAACATAGTTTTCCTTCATTGCCCTAAATATAAACAGGCAGCTGTTCCCTAAAGATGGGAAATGTTCATTTTGGTTGTTTGGAAGATTGGAGGACAGAATGTGGCAGCAGAAGAGAAACATACAATGTGGGTTCAGTTCTTCCTTAACAAACAGCATATTTCAGTGGTATTACTGCTGGTATGTATAATTCTGGAGGCTGGTGGTTTGAGCTTTCGGATGTGATGGCCATTAGAAAGCTACAACCCCACATCTACAACCCCACATTAAGCTGATATCCCTTAAAGCCATTTAAATGTGTAGGATTCCATCAACTACCTTCTCAGGAGCAAGTGCTCTTTCAACATGATTGATGGAGAGATTTCCCTTTCTGCCTGAACAGACACACCTTGCTTTGCCTATTCACGCCATCTGGGTCCCTTCCCCTGCCTCCCGATCTTCTAAATTTATTCCTTTTTCCGAAGACATATCTCCTACAGTAGACCACGGGCTTGCCAGTTCCTTTTCTTTTAAACATTTACATAACATATTGATTTGTCAATACAACCTCTGTTCCTGTGTGGCACGGATGCTATTTTTATAGCCTGGATCAAAATGTTCTGTGCAAAAAAAGAAGGAGCCTTTTTTGTGCATCATACCACCTTGGGAGAGGAAACACAGTGGCCAAAACAGCTTAGGGAAGAAGGAGAGTAGAAGGAGACATAGGAGAGGGTATAAAATTATGCACAGTATGGAGAAAGTGGGAAGGAAGTGTTTCTTCCTTCCTCATAATATAGGGATTTGGAGTCATTCCACAAAGCTTAAGAGTAGGAAAATCAAGGGAAAAAAAGGAACTGATTCTTCAAACAACTGAAGCTGAAGGCTACACAGCAGTGGGGTTGACTTCCTGTTTGATCCAATCTACTGTGGTAGCTCAGTGGTTAAGACACTGAACTTGACAACTGGAAGGTTGTCAGGTCAACAGTTTGAGACCCAAGCGCTACATGACAGAGTGGCCTCTGTCTCTGCCCCAGATCCTGCCAACCTAGCAATTCGAAAGCAAGACATTGCAAGTAGATAAATGGGTGGCACTTCAGTGGAAAGGTAAACAGTGTTCCATGCATGTCATTAGCTAGGATTTTATTTATTTTGTTCGACTTTTATCACCTGCCACATGTCCATGGAAATGTCTGCAGACACAGACAGTGCTTGCTCTTTGGCTATAAACAGAGATGAGCACTGAACCCTTGAGTTGGATACAACTGACTTTGGAACAAGAGCAACCTTTACTTACTTACTTACTTACTTACTTACTTACTTACTTTTCTGATTTCTATTGCCGCCCGACTCTGGGCAGCTCACAGAAAATAAAACCAGTCACATTTTAAAAACCAATAAAAACTCCATTAAAACTGCCACCAAAAATTACTCCGAACCCTACAGATTAAAAGAGATTAAAAGAGGGAGAGAGTGTTCTTACTAAATCAGCCAGCAGGCAGGGGTCACCCCATTGCTGGTGCCCCACACCTGCTTTACCAGCCAGGTTTTTAGCCCTTTCCTGAAGGACAGCAACTCCGTCTGGAGATGCAGCTCCGTTGGCAGGAGGTTCTAAAGGGCCAGAGGAGACACAGAGAAGGCCCTCCTCCTTCTGGTGCTAGAGAGACGAGCCTCCCTAGCAGATGGCACAATGAGAGAGCTCTGGTGGGATGGACAGATGTTCTCAGGGTGACGCAGTCTCTTAAGTATCCTGGCTCACTACCATGTAGGGCTTTAAAGGTCATTACCAGCACCTTGAATTGCACCTGGAGGCACACTGGGAGCCAGTGCAGCTCCCGGAGAAGTGAGGCATGAGCATACTGCCTGCACCCCATCACCACCCGATCAGCAGCATTCTGGACCAGTTGCAGCCTCCGAATGGTCATCAAGGGCAGCGCCATGTAGAGCACATTGCAATAGTCCAGTCTGGAAGTGACCAAAACATGCATGACCATGAGCAAGGAGTTCCGATCTAGGAGCGGGCACAACTAGCGTATAACATGAAGTTGTGCAAAAGCCCTCCTGGCCATGACTGCCACCTGCTTATCAAGCAGGAGTCACGAGTCCAGGAGGACCCCCAGATTACACACCGGGTCTATTTGGGGTAAAATAGTCCCATCCCGAACCAAAGATAATAACTCCTGGGATAACGCAGGGTCCCCGACTCATATCCACTCAGTCTTGCCAGGATTCAGTTGTAGCCCGTTGTCCCCCATCCAGACCCCAACAGCCTCCAGACACCTGGATAGGAACTGCATCGCTTGGATAGCCTCGGGGCGAGATATACAGCTGAGTATCTTCAGCATACCTTTGATGCAATCTAGGGACAGTCTAGTTTGGCTTTTTTTCTTGTGACCCACACCATATATGTGACAGTGGAATCCAGTCACTCCACAAATGTTCCTACCCATACCTTTTTGACTATTAGGGACTGCTGTTGTTTATGTGCAAGTAGGATTATTCTGTTTTGGTTCAGTTCTTGCATGTGAGATTATTGGGATTGAACCGAAGGGAATAGCTTCCAATATCCCAATGTCATTAATGCCTGAAACAGACATCCTAGTAACTTAAAGGTATTGGAAATTAAAAGCTTCCTCTGTTTCTCTATGGAGGGGGGAAGGGAGGAAGCAAGTCTGATTTCTAGCTAGGCTGTCTAACATAAGATTCTTCCCTGTAGACTATACATATTTTAAGGTCATATTTTAAGATCACTTTTTTGTCTCAAAGCTGCATATAATGAAGGTGATTATAGGTAAGCTTGATCATCTAACATGGGAAGTATTTTTGCTGCTGTTTTTTTTTTTTTGGATGCAGGTAAATCATTATTAAAATATATCAGCTACAGAAATGGGGACTCTGGTGGCTAAGTGGTTAAGAACCTCACCTTGTTAGCTGGAAGGTCAGCAGGTTGGGAGTTCAAGACCTGAGTACTGCATGATGAGATGAGCACGTGTCTCTGTCCCAGCTCCTGCCAAGCTAGCAGTTTGAAAGCAAGAAATTGCAAGTAGATAAATAGGGACCACTCCAGTGGGAAAAGATCTTGGGGACATGAAAAGAGCCTCATTTGGGCGTCCCCTGAGCAGAGTTTCTCCAGCAAAAATCCTTTCAACCCATAAAGCACCTTTATATGCTTCTGACACAATAAAAAAAAGCTGCAGAAATAGCTTCTTATTGATGGAGGAATGGAAAATTGGTCCTTGGTGTTTTATTGTGTTTTGCTGTATTGGTCAGTTGTTTTGCTAGCTTTGTGAATTAATGATATTAAAAGTTCCCATCATTAATGACTGATTAGGTTTTGAAAACTGAAGGCTTTGTGTTAGGGCATCCTTTCAACTTTTCCTAGCCTTATTGACTCCTCTAGTGAGTATTTTCTTCTCAAGATTTATTTGTAGTAGCATACTTTCTGTTTAGTCCTTTTTGTTTCTAGGGAGAGCTCAGGCCTTATTTTATCTAGAACCCTGATCTTTGCCTTTCTGACCTTGATAGTAAGTGATGCTCATAAATCTTTGATGATGGGCATTTGCAAAGCATAACAATAAAAGGAAGCATCCATGTAGCACTTTGAGTACTTTACATAAATTATTTCATTAGTATTAAGGACTAGGTGCTAGCTGTGTTAGCCTTCTGCAGAAAAAATAAATCTTATGGCATCTTAGAGACTAAGAAATTTTAGATATTAGAAGCATTTGTAGACTGCAGTTCATGAAGATTTATGCTAAATAAATTTTGTTGCTCATTAAAAAGCAGCAAGACTTATTTTCTCAAATGCATTAATCATCCACTCTCCATCTCAGACCTGGAAAGAATGAGCAGGTTTTTTGCATTCTGTTATGGGCCTAGTAGTCTGTCATTGTGCCAATGCCACAGCTCAGCCTACCTAGCTGGAGTCAGTGGACTCCGTGAAAATCCATGTTATTAAAAGATACCTCAGCTGGTTTGAGGTGTATATATTTTCATGGACTTAGAAGAATAGAGCAGTGGGTAACTGGTTTGCCTCTTTTTAAGCAACCAGTCAGTTGTTTTGTACTTGCTGTAGGTGTGTAGCCTTTCCTTTTCAAAAGCAAATGGCATTCGTTTTGCACAAAGATATTCTACTCATTTTGAGGGGGGGGGGGGATTAACCCTTCTTATCTTATTCTCACCTAAGGATGAGCAATGTCTGTGCTTGAAAATCCTTCTCATTGAGTAGAAACGGCCTATATTACAGTAATGAGTAGAATATGGCTAATGTACTGCAAAGTCCTGCTCTAGAAATTTTGGGAGCTGTCCAGGGTACTAAAACTTCTTCCACCTCAGCTGCTGGATGAAAGTACCTAGACCAGTGGTGGCAAACCTTGGCACTCCAAGTGTTCTTGGATTTCAATTACCAGAAGCCCAAGTCAGCACTCCTGCTCACCATGGCATCTGGGAATTGAAGTTCAAGAACATCTGGTGTGCCAAGGTTCACCATCACTGACTTAAACATTGACAAATAAAACCCAAGATACCCCCAAGAAGATCTGGTCTAGGGTTTGAAATCTGATTTCTTGCCATTTCTCCTTTTTATGACACAGCGATGGAGAAGGAACAGACTGAGTTCTACACAATGATTGTATGAACTGCCAAAGTAGTCTCTTTCATCTGAACTGCATGTTTTCCTTTGACGCTCCATCCCACGGCCCATCTGTTCTCTAGATGTAACATACAACCTTTCAGCACAGTCTTTGCGTATTTGAGTCAGTAGCTCTGAATTAATGTACATGATATGTACAAGTGAACTTCACATTGGAATTTCCCAAGAACAAACCTAAGAGCCAGCTATTATGACTGAATGTAGTTTCCAGCTTCTGCTGCAAGTATCCCCAATTACCCACTCAGCCCCATTTAGCAGAAATGGGTCTGCTAAAATAAATCAGATTGATTTGTGGGATGCTTACTATGCCTCACACTTTAAATAAAGTCTCTCCCCCCCCCCCCCAAAAAAAAAAAAACCAGCTCAACCTCTGAGCCCCATCACATTCCCGGTACATTCCCTGCAAACCTGCCTTTTCCCATCAAACCAGTTGATTTGAGGTCAACTTGAAGAACAAATGGGCCTGGGTTCAATAACAAATTTGATCTGAAGGTGGGGGAGTATATTCTGGTAACCCAATGTCTCCATGGCCTCATGTTTTGGCAGATTCAGCCTCATAATTTCATGAGTCAGTGTTTCACCCATTGGTAATTTCCAAAATAGACTACTGTGATCCACTCTATGTAGGGCTGCCCTTGAAGGCAGTATGGAAACTTCAGCAAGTCCAAAATGCACTAGCCAGACCAATGAATGGCTTTAGTAGATTTGAACAAATGCCTCCATTTCTTGCATGCTTGCAGTGGCTCCCATGCACAATTCAAGGTGCTGGCTGCTACCTATAAAATCCTTTAAGACTTGATACTTGTCAGAACACCTCTTGACAAAAAGAACTACCCAACGCCACCTGCACTTTTCAGTTCACAATGTTAAGAGTTGTGACACCAAATAAGGCCAGAAGACTGAGCACATGGAATCATGACTTCTTGATTTGGGCCCCTCTCTTTGACAAGTTTACAATAGCAAATTCCTAGGCTCATTCCCTCACAAATATGTGAAAATGAACTTTTTAGGGTTGCTTTTTTACTAATGTGAACCTGGAATTTGAGGCTGTTTTAATGTTTAATTTATTTAAAGTTGGTGTTGTCCCAGGTCAGCAGATTATTTTAATATCAGTTTAAATGCCATAATTGCCAGCATATAAGATGCACTCCCCTCTTAAAATACACCAGAAAAACAGAGTGTTTCTTATACACCGGTAATGCACACACATATCTGGCTGGTGTGGTTTGGCAGTTAGAGAGGATCAGCAACTGGAGACAGGAAAGGGCTATTTTAAAGGGCCCCCCTCTCTCACACACACAGCTGGTGTGGTTTGGCGGTTGCCACTGACTGCTAGGAGCCCGGTGAAGGGTGGCTTCCAAAGGAGCGGTCTTGCCCTGGAGAACCAGCCCTCCCATCTCCTGATAGCCAGCGGCCGTGGGGTCAACTGGGCAAGAAGCTTCCAAAGGAGCTTTCTTGCCTGGCCAATCCAGGACAATCAACCAACCAACTTGCAGACAATTGTCAAGAACTTCCCCTGCCGTTTATTAAAGATTAAGGGTGCCCCGTTTGTCAGATGAACAGATCCCTTGGGTTATTTTTGTGGGGCAGTCATGAGGTCAAAAGGGCAGGTTCATCCTGCCCCTTCTCACTTGTCCAAATACTTACTTGGTACTGAATAAATAAAGAAGCAATGGTGTGCCATCAAGTCAATTCTGACTTATTGTAACAGTTTCCAGGGGGGTTAGGTGGAAAAGACAGAAGTGGGTTACCATTCCCTTCTTCTGGGAGTGCCCTGAGATTGTACAGCTTGCTCAAGGCTACACAGGCTCGCTTCTCTGCCAAGAGGCACAATAGGAATCAAACTCCCAAGCCTCTGATTTTGCAGCCAGATAGCTAAACCACTGAGATATCCAGTTAGCTGGTCCAAATATTCACTTGGTGTGTGTCTCTGATCAAAGGAAGCAACTTTCTAGCTAATTGCAGTCTCTCATTCCCCTGTTCTTAATTTCCTGACCTGCTTGTGTCCCTCCCCCGCTCTTTTCCTAGCATCTGTGCTTGTTTCAAATGAAGTCGATGGTACCTGCTGCTCTGACTTCCAAGCATACTCTACGCATGGCATCATGAAGCAGTGAATTGTCAGCCATCTGCCATCCAAATCAAAATTTGCATGGTTTCTTCTTAAAATAACACCTTCAGAATACCAACTAACTCTCTGCACCAGGTTTTCAGAACTGAAAATAAGGCAGGATTTAAAACCGAGAAGAGAAAATATCCAGGGTGATTCAGAGAAGAACTCAGGGGTTGGGATGGGAGAACGCTAGAGAACTCTTTGGTTCCCCTACCATGTTATTTCATGTATGTGTAGAATTTTAGAGTGGAAATAGAGCAGAAGGCCTCTCAGTTGTTACCCCGCAGTCCAATTTATAAAACCTGGCTTATGAAGAGGAAAGGCACAGAGAGAAAGACCAGGTGCATTCCAAAGCCAGCGACTCTGGGTGACCCCTGCAAGTGAACCAGTTGATGTCAAAATAGAGGTGAAAGTAGCAAAGACATTTGATCATAAAACATACATGTAGGGTTATAGATTCTGTATTTACAATTCTATTCCTAGGCTCAGTGTCTTTGCCTTATTCCTTTGGTTTGTCCTCACTGCAACATGAGAGGTGGGCTAACAAGGGCCACACTTCTTATTTGGGGGCCAGTAGTTGAGTTGGGTAGATTCACACATCCTCCTTCTGGGCCAAATAATGCAATATTGACTGCTATAGTTTTTAGGCCATGGCTGCAAGACATCTCCAGGACTACCCTTCCAAACCATCAACTATGAACTGTTAAGGATGATGAGATGGTTTGAGCTGCCCTCTAGTACATCAACAGTATTTCTTGGTGGCATCTTGGCTACCATTTACAACAGGGGTTCCCAGCCTTTTTACACCTTGGGCCTGGCCACAACCCCTGGACAGCTGAGCGGGCCTGACCATGTACATTTATGACAGCCATAAATGCGCCCACTTCCGCATTTATGACAGGCACAGGTGCATTTATGCATGCATGGGTGTGTTTTACTGGTGATGTAAACATGTCCACTTCCAGTGGTGGGACATATGAAATGATGCCATGGGCTAGGTCAAGCCCACGGGCTGTAGGTTAACAATCCCTGGTTTACACACATGCAAGCATTAACCCAGAGAAATCATGTGAAATGGTTGTGCTTTTCTCCAACTAATTGCTATGCAGAATTTTAAACTTTGTTGTAACTCTGGAGCCCTCTCCTCCTCCTGTGAAGCCCATAAAAAGCCTTGAAACTTCAGGCCAAGCTTTTAACCACTTAATTTGTTTACTCAGAATTATATAAAGGTCTGTCTGAAATCAGAAGGCTGATCACACTATTATACACTTGAAAATGCAGCTGTATCTTCTGAGCCTCTTTACAAAATTGCCTACGCATCTTTTCCTGCCTCTGTAAGAGATGTCTCTCTTATAATATGGCCAGTTCAACATCACTTACTTGTACTTTTTAAAAGGTACTACTCATAGAATGGCCCCCATATTGAGAGTCAGTGTGGTTTAGCAGTTAGATTGTTCCTTTGTGATTCAAGAAATCCAGCTTCAAATCACTATCAGCTGCAAAATTCCCATTTGACTTTTGGGCTAGCCATGTTCCCTCAGCTTGACCTACTGTACAGGACTCTTCTTCAGGTGCTCTATCTGATTCCAAATATTGGCTATCATCATGGTGATCAGTCGTGAAGATTGTCCTGGGAACAATATAATGCAGTGGCCTTCCATTTGCCTTCCACGTCACAGTTTGACACCTGTACCACTGATTCAGTTCCCCAAGTCACTCTCTGGTCATGAGCTCTTTTGACACACAAAGTCCTCATCAGCCCCAGGCCAGGATTGATGAAGCTGCTGCCCTCCATCAAGATAGATTCAAGTGGGATTTAATCCACTTGGGGACCATCACCCTTTCCTGTGGACTTCGCCAAGGCCACTAGTCCTCAGGATTGTCAGGTTAGTTAACTGCCATCTGACAATTGGTGCTGAGCTGGCTGTATGGTCTACTCTATTACCACAGCAGGATAACTTGGCTAAAGCAAAGCAATCACACTTATATACCATCCCATAGCGCCTAGTGCTCTCTCTCAGTGGTTCACAAGTTAATTACCATTTTGTTCCCAACATACTGAGTACTCATTATGTTGGCCAGACTGCGACAGGACTGTTATGTGGGTAAAATATAATACAACTAATTTATTGACCAGTCTGTCTATCAGTATTTGAATCATACCTAAGCCGTTCAGATTCATAATGGTAAAGCAGTTCCTTCTAGCTCTTTCTGAACGTCTTCTCTCTGGCCGCTCCCAGGCTTTAGAACATGCTGACCCCAAGAAGTCATGTTGGCCTTCTCCTTCTGTCATCAGGAAAAGACCTTCCTTTTCAAGCAGACTTTTAGGCAAGAACTGTGGATCTAGAGGGAAAGCTTTTATTTATAGCATTCAGATACATAAATGCTTTTTTAAATTTTTTATAATATGAATTATCGTATGATTGTTTTAATACATAGTTTGGTACAGTATTTCAACTTACTATATGACTGCAATTGTTGTGAGCTGCTTTGGGCACCTTATGGGGAGCAAGGCAGCATATAAATATTATTTTTTTCTACAAGGTCAGCCCTGGACTTACATCTTTGGCATTGCTACCTATGCTTTGGGGGTGTTGGGGACCATCACCCTTTCCTGTGAACTTCGCTACCCAGGCCTCGTGTCAGATGGCGGCTAACTAACTTGACAACCCTGAGGGCTAACAGTTTGGGTGCTGAACTCCACAGGGAAGGGTGATGGTCTCCAAGTGGATTAAATCCTACTTGAATCCCTCTTGACAGAGGGTAGCAACGTCATCAATACTGGTCAGGGGCCAATGAGGACATTGCGTGCCAAAAGGGCTCATGACCAGAAAATGACTGGCAGAACTGCATCAGTGCTACAGGTGTCATGCTGTGATGTGGAAGGCAGATGAAAGGCCATTGCATTATATTCTCAGGACAGTCCTTCATGAGGATTGCCAATATCCAGATCCGGATATGGCAAAACAACAAGAAGAAGGGGCAATAGAGGTGTGAGAGACCCAAGAAAGGGAATAGTTACTGCCTGTTCTTACTTTCCAAGTGTCCTTCTGGGGAGAGGCACGAAAGAAGGTATGTTCTGGACAATATTTCCAACAGAAACGGGTATCAAGAGAGTTGAACTGGGATAAAAAAATTCCTCCTTAGTTTTCTAGTTTTTTATTTAACAACCTTACTGGGTGGTGGTGTGATTTGTTCTATTTTGGTCCAGTTCTGAATCTGCTCATGCAGACCCCAGTACTGGGTTGTCTCATTGTTGATCTGCATTCTCTGTGGGTGGGAGTCATTTGATGACCTTAGCTCAGGGGTGCCAAAACTATCGCCCACGGTCTGGATCTGGCCTCCTACGCCAATTCATCCAGCCTGCATGGGCACATTTTACATCCACTTCCAAAAGCGACAAAGGTGGTGTGGGCCGGATGAATTGGTGTTGGGTGCCAGATAGTTTGGACACCCCTGGTTTAAGCAGAGAAAATGGCAGCCTTAAATCTATCTCCTCCTGTTCCCAAGCATTTCTGTTGCAAAACAGATTGCAGGGTGCATTTTACTTCCACTTCTGGTAGGAGGAACCATGTAAACGGCCCGCTATACCATGTGACTGACCCATGGCCCAAAAAGTTTGAGCCTTAGCTCATGGGTGTTTTTCTGCTGGTCACTCTTGCTCAACTCCAGCAAGGAAGAGCTACTCAAATGTGCAACAACCACGTCAGAACAAGCCAAGAACAGCTGGAGACAACACTCCCTGGGTGAACAAGCCCATAGTTAATGGTGCAGTAAATGATGCCCTGGTGGCGCAGGGGTTAACCTGCTGCACTGCAGCTAAAATGTTATGAGTTCAATCCTGGATCCTGACAGGACACAAGGTTGACTCAGCCTTCCATCCTTCCAAGGTCAGTCAAATGAGTACCCAACACTTTGGTGGCAGAAATGCTAATTAATCTGTGACCTGCCCAGAGAGTGGACTAAGCGTGATGGGGCAGTATATCAGTGTAATTGCTTTGCTTTTGCATGGAGAGGAATGGTAAATAAAAGAAAGAAACAGACAAACGGGCTTGATAAAGCTGTGCTCACCAAAGGAATAAATTCAAGGAGATTTTGTGTATTTTGACTGGGTAGAGAACTTGTCCCCAGCAGCCCTTTGTCATGGCACTGCCAAGTGAAATGCTTGCATTTAATACCAACTGGGAACAGAATTGTTTTAAAACCAGAACAGGAGACTAAACTTCCCAGGCTTCACAAATAGATGAGTTTGGACACTGAGTCGCCTCTCACTGCAAAACCTACTTACCAGAGTGAAGAGGATTTGAGAGTGTGCCTTCCCAACTATATTTCCTGGATCAAGTCTGGGCATCATGGAAATGAATGAACAGCTCAGCACAGGAGATCTGTGCGCCTGGCCTGCATCCAGAGCTACTCTAAGAGGAGACAGGAACTGGCTCCTTTCAACAGCCTGCTGTCCAGACCTAGAGACCGCGTGGCTCTGGCTCTTAAAGGACATGTTCTTTTCACACCATCCAAGCCAGCATCTTTCCATCAAATAATCATGAGCCTAGAGAACACTGGGTGAGAACTCATTACATTTTTAATAGTCTCTGAATATTTCCTCTGGCTCTCATCCAAAAGAATTGCTCTGTCATATCTAGCCAGTTTTATTCTGGTGTATGTCCTCTTCTCTGCTGTTTTAGAGTTCAAGAAAGAAAGCAGAGGCTAGAATTGCTTCTTTTCCACTTTCTTGCTGCCCCAACACCTTCAACGAGGGCTGGGGCATGTCAGAGGGCCTTTTTCTCTGTCTTTTCCTGCTTTCCATTCATATTGGCTTTCTTAAAGCTTTGCATTCTAGAAAGGCAAACTTAACCATAAAGAGATTGAGGCATTGGCATCTGTCTACTTCCTTTCTATCCCAATTAAAAATGTCATTTTGATATATGAGCAAGAAATTTTACTTAAGGAATTGTTGCTGGCGATGTTGTGGGTGGGGGAATGTATCTGGCCTATTGCACCATCCCTTCCAACTCCTGAACCAGCCTTTGGAAAGACTTTGTCTGATGGAGTTTCAGGTGGAGGGAGGCTGTGGAACACTTTCTTTGCCCCTGCTGTCCATGCTTCTCCCAGGTGAAGTCAGTTTGAAAGAGAAGAAAGTGATTATCTGGGGCATATGATGAAAGCAGTAGAAGCCATTGTGGAACTTTCTAGAACTTTGTGGACCATTGGGATGTCACTTTTGATTGACTGTGAGTCATTCTTCTCTTCTTCTTGACTTTCTCTTTTAGCCCATCTGGTGTTGAGGGAGATGCAAGGTTCTTGTGCTAGCTCTTCTAGTGGCCTCCACTGGCATTGTTTGGTGTTCTTATAATATTTCTTTGATGTTCTTTCTCCACCTTCCTCGGGGCCTGCCTCGTGCCCTTTGTCCTTCTCCTCTTGAGTCAGTATGCACAGCAAAATTGAGAAGCTGTTTAGATCTTCCCTGAGCCACTGCTTAACCTTTACAAGCTGACTCGTGCAGTGTCCTTTCATCTGTCTTCCACATCACAGCATGATCTCTGTAGCACTGATCCAGTTCCACGAGTCACTTTCTGGTCCTGAGCCCTTTTGGCATGCAAAGTCCTCATCAGCCCCAGGCCAGGATTGATGAAGCTGCTGCCCTCCATCAAGATGGATTCAAGTGGGATTTAATCCACTTGGGGATCATCACACTTCCCTGTGGACTTTGGCACCCAAGGCCATGAGTCCTCAGGGTGGTCAGGTTAGTTTACTGCTGCCTGACACTCGGTGTTGAGTCACTGGCAGTAGGGTCTACTCTAGCAGGATAATGAATCAAAGCATGACTCTTCATTCTCACCAGTTTTGAAGCAGAACCAGTCCTCAATTGATTCTTGTCACCCTTAAAAGAAGAGAAATTTGGGTTTTTTTTTAATCCGGTGTTTCATTTCAGCCTGGGTAAAGGATGATATTGAAGGGCATTTCTCATGGTCTTGACATGAAGCTCTATTGCAATAGGAGAGAGCTAACAATGCTGGAGAAACAGGCTTTGAGTTGAAAGCAACATTTTCCCAGGGGGTCAGTGGAAGAAAGCCAAGATGAACATTCATTGTACATTCCATAAATTCAGAGTGGAAGACGTCCAATACAACATGCTGCCCAATTGACATAAACTCCACAGCAAAGACATCAATATGCTGCTAAGTCTGTGCTATTTTAGCAAGTGCTTGTGTGTCAGATTCTTTTGAATGAAGCTGCAGCCAGACTAGGAGGAAGGGAGTGAGCGTTTGCCGGGTATATCCAGGCTCTTCCTCTTTGATTCTTTCTTCTCTCAACAGTCTTCTAAATTCTTAACAGTCTTGACCTCACCTGGCCTCACAGATGCTGACAGATAAGCTGCACAGTCTTGTTCATTTATAATTTACAAAAAATAACCTTTATGCTTTTTGACAAGGTCAGGGGCTCAAGAGGAGGAAGTGATAAATAGATGGAGTGTAAATAATGCCTCTTGACACCTCCAAGTTCAGCGCAGGGTTGAGAAGGCGGGTGCAACCTTTGGGCTTGACTGTGTGACTGTGTGTGTGTTTATTGGCCTATTATTTCTCTTCAGACAATTCATTTGTGTGACATGTTAGCTGGGAAAGGGAGGCAAATAGCTGATTGCTGAGTTTGCTATGAGTTATTATATATTGGATATTGTATCATTATTATTGTTGTTATGCACTGTTTTTGTTGGATGTATATTGTATAATTATTGTGCATATTGTAATACTGTATGTTCTGTAGGCCACCCAGAGTCGCTTTCACGAATGGGGCGGCATAGAAATCTAAAAATTAAATTAAATTCCTCAGCTTAGAGAGAGACTCATATTTTTATGGTTTTATTTTTATACTTCCAGTGTTTCTCATCCTACATAATTAATTGTTGTTAAGGGGATACTAATTTCTTACAGACATCATCTTGTCTGATGAAGTGGACTTGATCCACGAAAGGTAACAATAAAAATATAGCAGTTAGTCTTTAAAGTGCTACAGTATTTTTTATTTTATTTAATTTTATTTATTTTGTTTTGTTTTATTTTCTGATATGCCTGAACCACAGACTAACACAGCTACTATTCCAAATCATTTCTTACTAGCAGGCTTTCTTTTTGCCCTCCTCCCCAGTCTTCTTCACTTCCTCTTTTCCCCTGTCCTGTTTCAAGGGAGATGCCAGGTTCTTGCCCTAACCCTTCTAGCGACCTCCACTGGCATTATTTGGTGTTCTTGTAATATTTCTCTGATGTTTCTCTCTCCACCTTCCTCTTTGTCTTCCTTGTGTCTTCATTCCTTCTCTTTCCACATATGCCTTGTAAGGTATAGACTTCCAAGACATTCTGTCCAACTTTATTTGTTGTCTCTGACTATAGTGTATGATTGGTTCTATTCAGTTGTTTCCCTTACGATCTCATTCCTGATTTTATCCCTTCTAGCCACTCCAGCAGCCTTCCTCAGACATCTCACTTCTGTGGTGACCAACTTTAATTTATTTTTTGTTGTATGTGTTCATTTTTGGCACGGGTAACCTAAGGTGGGAATGAATATGCTTTGTATGAGGTGTTTCCTCCCCAACCACTTTATCTTATTTCTTCTCTTAGCCAAAGACCCTTCCCTGTCTGGGCTTAAATCTTGTGATGCATTTGTTCTTTCCATTGGATGTTCTTCTTCTGGGTGTACCACTCAAACATGGCTGTGTTTAGAGAGGAATGTAAACAGCAATCCCCTACATCCAAGGGGTAGAAGGTGCATCCAACCCCAGAAAGCCCCATATAATGTGATTGCATCCAGGGGAGTGCTGGCATTATTGCTGGGGGAAAGACAGCCCCTCCTGGTAGCTCCCCAGATCGAGCTTTAAAGAAAAGGGTCAGTGATGTCAAGGGTGAGGGCACTGGAGTCTTGGATGGCAAGAGTGAGCTAATTTACTCTGGACATTATTCCAAATTTTAAAAGAGTTATCCAAGAATCTGAACATATTTGAGGAGACAGGCTTCAGCACTTGAATAGCCTGCTGAGGACAGGGCCATCAGCCATTACTCCGGGGCTTGGGGAAGAACAGGAGTTGCTGTCGTGTTTACTGCTGAGAAATCTGCTGTCTAGTCTGCTTTTTGCACTGGGCAGGAAATCTGAACCATTCCTCAACAAGCTAGATGGGTCAGAGGTCTGACTAAGTCTATAACAGCTTTCCATGCACATAATAATAATAATATTTGTAAGTTATCTGCAGTTCTTGATCTGTTTGTAGTGTTTTGAAGGGAAGAGGAATCCAGCAAGCCCTATTGGGTTCTCTTGAACCATCCATTTTTGAAGCAAGAAACTCAATAATTTGTTTATGCATCACTTTGGCATGGCATGTTGCTTAGAAAATTGGGACATAGTCGTTGAAACCTTTCTGTATAGTTCCAAGTTGCAGGGAAGGAGCTTCATTTTAATTCTCCAGACCACTTCAGGATCTGCCTTCACATTGTGAATGAGAGTGTATCATAGAACAGGCTAGTCTCTAATTTTTTTTCCTGCTGATTGCAGCATCAACAAGCTAGTAGAAGACAAAATGCTAAATAACACAGAGCATCATTTCCTGGTCACCTGTGTCAGGATTTGCAGCTGCTTCTCTAAGTCCTGCAGTACTGGAGTCCTCAATCTGCTGCAACTTTTAAGCCTCACCTAAGAGCCCTGGGGAAGGTTCCAGACTTTTATAAACTCCACCTGGAGACCCTGGGTGGCTTATCTGTATAAGGACTGACCTTTCCTCCCAGAAGCTGCCTCAACAACGAAGGTCAGCAGACTTTTAGTTGATTGGCTTTCTTGCCTTGTTCTTGAAGATCTCCAGCTTGGTTTTTGGAGTATCTCTTGCCTTGTTCTTGGTTCCAAATATCCCATGCCTGGTCCTGTGGATTGTTGTTGCACCTTGCCTTGCTCCAGCTCCTAAAGTTGCTCTGCCTCATCAGTGCATGTTTCTGGCTGTAATTGGCAGTCCAGTAAATGAGCTGGATTCTGTATCCCTCCACATTCACATGGCGTGTTGTTGTCCTCCAGCAGCCCCCACTTGAGCAAGCTGGTTTTACATTTAGGGACCTCAAACCTCAGCCTATTCAGGATCCTCTGGACTGAGATGTGGTTACTGTTTGGCTTGTTACTTGGTTCTCCTGAGTCCTGGCATTTGTGTTCTCTGCCAACTGCCCACCCCATCACACCTCTCACATGAGATGATGGGGAAGATACATGGCTGCCCCAGCAGAATATGGTCATATTCTTAGCTTCTGATATAGAAATGACCCTCAGGTTGACATGACAGGAATGTCAAAATCCATCCTTAAACAATTTCAAAATATTCTGCAGGCTTTCCACTTGTGCAGAAAACTTCACCAGGCAATTGTTCTCAACATGTTCTTTCACTGGTTCACTAAAACTGTGTTACCTGCAAGATCCCTTGGGAGGCCCTTAGCTGTTGCTCTTTACATGAAGATATTATGTAACTTTAGAATGTTTTACTTTGTATTGTGATAATATGTATGAGTGGAAATACTGGGGTAGAAACTGGCAAACCACATCATGTATTTTGCCAAGAGAACTCCATGGACAGGGACAAAAAGCAAAACAAAAAGGCAAAATAGATGGAACAGGACGTTGAGCCCACCAGGTCAGAAGATGGGGAATGGGACAGAATAGTGGGAAGAGAAATACGATGCTGCAGGGAACAATACTGCATAGGAACATGGAATGTCAGATCTATGAATCAAGGCAAGCTGGAAGTGGTAAAAAATGAAGTGGAAAGAATAAGTGTTAACGTCTTGGGAATCAGTGAGTTAAAATGGACAGGGATGGGCAAATTCAACTCTTCAGACCATCATATCTACTACTGAGGACAAGAGAATCTTAGAAGAAATAGAGTGGTGATAATAGTTAATAGAAGAGTGAGAAAAGCAGTAATGGGATACAATCTTAAAAATGACAGAATGATCTCAGTCCGAATCCAAGGAAAACCACTCAATATAACTGTATTTCAAGTCTACACACCAACCACTGGTGCAGATGAAGCCACACTTGACCAGTTTTATGAGGATCTACAACACCTCATGGAACAGACACCAAGAAATGATACCCACAATATCATAGGAGATTGGAATGCCAAAGTAGGAAATCAAAAAGTAAATGGAATAACAGGCAAGTTGCATCTTGGAACACAGAATGAAGCAGTGCAAAGGCTGATAGAGTTCTGTCAAAAGAACGCACTGGTCATAGCAAACACCCTCTTCCAGCAACACAAGAGGAAACTTTACCCATGGACATCACCAGATGGCCAACATTGAAACCAGATGGATTACATACTCTGCAGCCAAAGATGGAGAACCTCCATACAGTCAGCAAAAATGAGACCTGGAGCAGACTGTGGTTCAGATGATAATCTACTGATTGTAAAATTCAGGCTTAGACTAAAAAAAAATAATAGGGAAAACATTTAAGCCAGACAGGTATGACCTAGACAACATCTCTAAGGAATACATGGTAGAGGTGTAGAACAGATTTAATGGCTTAGACTTGACAGACAGAGTGCCGGAAGAATTATGGAGAGGAGGCTATAAGGAAAACTATACCAAAATAAAAGAAGTGTAAGAAAGCAAAGTGGTTGTCTGATGAGGTTCTTAAAATAGCAGAGGAAAGAAGGAATGCAAAAGGCAAAGGAGAAAGGGAAGAATCCAATCACTTGAATACAGAATTTCAAAGAAAAGCAAGGAGAAATAAGGAAACCGACCTAAATGAACAGTGCAAAGAATAGAGGAAAACAACATAAGGGGAAGAACTAGAGAGCTTTTTAAAAAAAATTAAGGAAATCAAGGGAACATTTAAAGCAAAATGACCATGATAAGAAGTTAGCTGATGCAGAAGAGATAAAGAAAAAATGGCAAGAGTACACAGAAGAATTCTACAAAAAAGGACTCAACACCCCTGATAATTACAATGATGAGAACATTGAGCTTGAGCCAGACATCCTAGAGAGTAAAGTCAGAAAGGCCCTAAAAGCAGTGCAAACAACAAAGCTAGTGAAGATGATGGTTTCCCAGTTGAATTTTTCAAAGCCCTAAAAGATGATGAAATCAAATTATTTCATTCTATATGTCAGCAGATTTGGAAAACAAAACAATGGCCACAGGACTGGAAGAGATCAGTATATGTTCCTAAAAAAGGGTAATGCCAAAGAATGTTTGAATTATCGAACAATTGCACTCATCCCACATGCTAGCAAGGTCATGTTCAAGATAATACAGGATAGACTGCAGCAGCACGTGGAGAGAGAACTAACAGAGGGGCAGGCTGGGTTCTGAAGAGGCAGGGAGACTAGAGACCACATTTATTTTATTTATTTAATTAAATTTATATTCCACCCTACTCGCACAGGTGACTCAGGGCGGATTACAACCAATCAACAAACATACAGCACACAGTTAAAACTCTAAAAACAATGTAAAACTATTTAAAACAACATCTCGTTCCTTTAAGTAAAGGAGTAAAGAGGAGGGAGGGTAAGTATAAGATGTTAAATAAGCCAGTGGGGAGGGGTCAATAGGTATCATTACCCCACATCATTCCCGCCAGCCAAGTTTTCACACCTTTCCTAAAAGCCAACAGCTCAGTCTCGAGACACAACTCCAAAGGCAGGCAGTTCCACAAAGCCGGAGTGAACACGGAGAAGGCCCTCTTTCTAGTGCCAGAGAGTCAAGCCTCTCTGGCCGATGGCACAACTAAGGCACCTCTCCGGTCCACTCTGGTGGGACAGACAGATACCCTTGGGGAGAGGCAGTCTCTCAAGTATCCTGGCCCACTACCATGTAGGGTTTTAAAGGTAATGACCAGCACCTTGAATTGCACCCGGAGGCAAACCAGTAACTAGTGCAGTTCCTGGAGCAGTGGGGATTGTCAACATACGTTAGATATTGGAGAAAACAAAGGAACATCAGAAACAAGTCTACTTCTGTTTCATTTACTACACCACGGCCTTTGACTGTGTGGACCACAACAAAATGTGGCAAGTAATTAAAGAGATGGGAATACCAGAACACCTTATATGTGTCATGAAATATCTGTACATGAGTCAAGAAGCAACAGTTAGGACAGAATACGGAATGATGGAATGGTTTGGAATAGGAAAAGGAGTAAGACAAGCCTGCATTTTGTCACCCTGCTTATTCATCTTATACATAGAGCACATAATGCGCTATGCAGGGATGGTGGAATCACAAGTTGGGATCAAAATTGCTAGGAGAAACACCAACAATTTGAGATATGCAGATGATACCACCCTAATGGTAGAAAGTGAGGAAAACCTAAAGAAGCTCCTGGTTAGGTTGAAAGAAGAGAGTGCAAAAGCTGGCTTGAGACTCAACATGAAGAAAACCAAGATAATGGCAACAGGCCCTATCAGTCCCTGGAAAATAGATGGGGAAGAAGTAGAAGCACTGACAGATTTTACTTTTTTAGGATCAAAGATCACTGCAGATGGTGATTGCAGCCATGAAATAAAAAGTGACTGATTCTTGGGAGACAAGCTATGATAAACCTGGGGAACAGAGTGAAAAGTAGAGACATCACCTTGCAAACAAAAATTCGTATAGTCAAAGCAATGGTATTTCCAGTGGCAATGTATGGTTGTGAGAGCTGGACAATTAGGAAAGCTGAGCACAGAAGAATAGACACCTTTGAAATGTGGTTTTGGAGGAGAGTTTTGAGAGCACTCTGGACAGTGAGGAGAACAAATAGGTCAATCTTAGAAGAAATCAACCCTGTCTGCTCCCTTGGAGGTCAAATAGTAAAGCTGAAGCTGAAGTACTTTGGACATCAAATGAGAAGGGAGGATTCACTTGAGAAAGCCTTGATGCTGGGAAAGGTGGAGGGCAAAAGAAGAAGGGGAAGTAAAAAATGAGATGGCTGGATGGTATTGTAGACTCTGTGGGCACAGAGCTGGGCGGGCTGAGGAGGATGGCAGGAGACAGAGGTGCCTGGCGGGTGGTGGTTCCGAAGTGTCGGAATCGACTATGCAACTGAACAACAACAAATTATTTTACTGATCTCCTAAATTCCCGCCTCTCCTAGTTGTGTTTTCGCTCTCAGATTGTTCTTGAGGTAAGAAGGGGGGAGTATTTTATCTTAAATGGGTTTAGGGAAGAGTTGTGACAGAGCCTTTTTGTTCATCAACATGATGCATTTGTCACTCTATTCAGCACTACACAGCAAAACACTTCAGCCTTCGTGGCTAGTCTCTCCTGTCCACAAGGACCTGCATCTATATATCAGGAGATGGCATTTGTGTAATTATTACTTGTTGTCCTGTTAAGAATTGAGAGAATCTACTTGGAGAAGCTCTCTCCTTTGGGCCACGTTGACAGCCAGTGTGTCCTTGGCAGAAGTGCCCAATTTCCAGGAGACGGGATTTTAAACTTCATTTGGCAATAGTACCCTACTTGACACCCTTCATTTTATTGTATGTATGCATCTTAAGTGGCAGCAGCTAAGAATGAGACTGGAGATGTTTTATTTACTCTTTTCTTTGCTTGCTGGAGACCATCAGTTGGCAAGGTCCTTGACTATTGGCATCCGTACCATGAGAAAAGTCTAGGAGACATAATTGGAGTAATTGAAACATTGTTGGGTTTGAAGTTATTTAAACTTCCAGTAATATTCTTCGTAAAAGGGACTTCAGTGGCTTAGTGGTTAAGACACTGAACTTGCCAACTGGAAGGTGAGCACCTGTCTCTGTCCCAGCTCCTGCCAACCTAGCAGTTCGAAAGCAAGACATTGTAAGTGGATAAATAAGTACCACTTCGGTGGGAAGTTAAACAGCATTCTGTGCACTCCTGTGTTTAGTCATGCCTGCAAAATGTCCATGGAAACATCTGCAGATGCAGACAACGCTGGCTCTTTGGCTGTAAACAGAGGCGAGCACTGAACCCTAGAGTTGAATATGACTGGCTTTTGAGCAAAGGCAACCTATCATCATATCTCCCCTCAGTATCCTTTTCTCAAGGCTAAATATGCTCAGTTCCTTCAGTTTTTCCTCATATAAGCCATTGGTTTCCATTCCTCTGATCATCAGTAGTTGATGCTCCTGTAGCGGTGTGACTTTGCCTTTTGCTCTAAGGCAGTGATGGTGAACCTTGGCACTCCAGGTGTTCCTGGACTTCAATTACCAGATCAAGGCTTCTGGGAATTGCTGATCAGGGCTTCTGGGAATTGAAGTTCAAGAATACCTGGTGTGCCAAAGTTCACCATCACTCCTCTAGCAGATGGAACAGTATAACAGGGTGCTCGCTTCAGCAGAGCACATTAGCCTGGATAATGAGAAGCATGTCTGTAAGAATTAAGGAGCATACTATAAATTATTATGGAAGTGGTATCTAACACCTGTAAGATTGAATCAAATTGATCATTCTAAACCAAAGAACTGTTGGAGTGGCCAAGCTGCAGTTGGGTCAAACATCCACTTGTGGTGGGAATGTAAACATATACAGTAATACCCCGGATAACGTTATGACTTGGTTCCACAAGTCATGACGTTATCCGGTTTTTAGCGTTGTCCGATACATGCATCCAACAATGCTAAAAATAAAGCCCTGACTTCAGGGACAAACCACTTTAAAGGCAGGCAGGGAAAGAAAGAGACCTCCCTACCTTTAAAGACACCCCCATGTGACTGCAGTAGGGTCGGGGAAAGTGCCATTCCGACGCTACTGCAGGGTTCCCTCTGCTTACCTTCCTTTCCTTCTCCGACTCCCAGCTGATTGCAAAAGGCTTGTTTTTTTTAAACTGCAGGGAAGGGGGGAAGCTGTTCTTGCTTTACTTCCTGAATTGAAAAAAATACAGAGATGTGATTGGTTCTCTAGATCAGCTGATCTAGAGAACCAATCACATCTCTGTATTTTTTCAATTCAGAAAGTAAAGCAAGAACAGCTTTCCCCCCCTTCCCTGCAGTTTAAAAAAACCAAGCCTTTTGCAATCAGCTGGGAGTCAGAGAAGGAAAGGAAGGTAAGCAGAGGGAACCCTGCAGTAGTGTTGGGGGAAAGGCAGGCGGGCGCTGGGGAGGAGGTTGGATTGGGTAGATGTTCTACCCAATCCAACTCTCCCCCCCCCCCCCGGCACACGCTTGTACCGGATAATGCTAAAAATCGCATTATCTGATGCAAGATTTTTCCGAAAATCTTGCAACGTTATGCGGTTTTAGCGCTATCAGGTACAATCGTTATCTGGGGTATTACTGTATCTAAATTTTGGGCGGGGGTAGAAGAAGAAGAAGTTAATAAGATTTTGGTGACAAAAATTGAGTTAAATCCCAAAATAGCGTTATTAATGGAGATGTTGAAAATATCAGATGAAAAAAGGATTTATTGATGCCTTTTTTTTTTACTCTTGCAAGATTAATGATAGCCAAACAATGGAAAATTGTTCCTAACTTTAATATTGAAGAATGGTATAAATTGGTATGGGATGTTCCATTAAATGACAAATTAACATAGGAGATTAATGTTAAAAAAGGTTTGATTAAATGTAACAATTTTTAGAAAATATGGAAATATTTTATTGAATATGCAATGGAAAAGACCTGTGGACAGAAACCTGTCCAATGATCACTGAACCCTAGTGTCAGATATGACTGGCTTTCAAGCAAGGGAAACCTTTACCTTTATTGGTGAAGGTGGCACATAATTGATTTCTTTCTGTTAATTTTATTTTTAATTTTTAATTGTACATATTTTACTTATTCTTTGTTGTTGTTGTTGTTCAGTCGCACAGTCAACTCTGACCCTTGGCGACCCCATGGACCACTGTCCAACAGGCACTTCTGTCCTCCACCATCCTCCTCAACTCGCTCAGTTCTGTGCCCAATGTCCTCTACAATACTATCTAGCCATCTTATTTTTGCCCTCCACCTTTCCAAGCATCAAGGCTTTCTCAAATGAATCCTCTCTTCTCATGTGATGTCCAAAGTACTTTAGCTTCATCTTTACTATTTGACCTTCTAAGGAGCAGTCAGGGTTGATTTCTTCTAAGATTGACCTATTTGTTCTCCTCACTGTCCAGGGGACTCTCAAAACTCTCCTCCTCCACATCTCAAAGGCATCTATTCTTCTGCGCTCAGCTTTCCTAATGGTCCAGCTCTCACAGCCATACATTACCACCGGGAATACCATTGCTTTGACTATACGGATTTTTGTTTGCAATGTGATGTCTACTTTTCACTATGTTCCCCAGGTTTCTCATTGCTTGCCTCCCCGAAATCAGTCCCCTTTTTATTTCATGGCTGCAATCACCATCTGCAGTGAGCTTTGATCCTAGGAAAGTAAAATCTGTCACTGCTTCTACTTCTTCCCCATCTATTTTCCAGGGACTGATAGGGCCTGTTGCCATTATCTTCGTTTTCTTTATATTGAGTCTCAAGACAGCTTTTGCACTTTCTTCTTTCAACCTAATCAGGAGCTTCTTTAGGTCCTCCTCACTTTCTGCCATTAGTGTGGTATCATCTGCATATCTCAAATTGTTGATGTTTCTCTTTTATATGTTTTATATTCTTTTATATGTTTAATAAAAATAATATTTTAAAAAATGGAACAGTATAACAAGCACAGTTATAATAACCAGCCCTTTCTTGACTAGCATCCCATTCTCAGGGATCTGATCTTTTTTGTCGGGAAGGTTAGCTCTTTCCCCACTTCTGACTACTTGACCAGGGGTGCCCAAACTATGGCCTGGGGGCCAGATGTGGCCCCCGACACCAATTCATCCAACCCACAAAGCCCTCATTGCTCCTGAAAGTGGAAGTAAAACACGACCATCCGGGTGCATTTTACTTCCGCTTCCAGAAGCAACGAGGTCTTTTTGGGCTGAATGAATTGGCTTTGGGGGCCACATCTGGCCCCCAGACCATAGTGACTGGCTCCCTGATCCACATGACCAGTCCACGGCCCAAAAAGTTTGGGCACCCCTGGACTAGATGATCAGCAGAGGCAGGCTTGCAAGAGCAGCCCCCACCCATCCACTTTCCCCTTACCCTTTTGCTGCTCTTCTCTCCCCCCCGCAACTACCCGTGTTTGTAATGTCGAGATCTTTAGAAAGAGGATAACTTTCGGCGTCATCCATCATTCTTCCACCTGCTCTGCCCTGCTGCTTCTAAATCTGTGTGTTCTCAGCTGCCAAGTGCTCCATTTCCTGTTCATCTTCTCCTCCATGATGCCAGCAGAAACTAAACTGTGCACAACACAATTGGGGAGTAACACAATGGGGGTACAACAGAGGAGAGCCTTAGAACAGAAAAAAGTTCACCCTGCAGGAAAAAGGGCGCCTCTTTCCTCCTCTACAGGCTTCCTGCCCAAAAGCCTAGAGTTGCATTCATTATGTGAGTCATCTTATTGATTCATATAATCCATACCACGCTTTGTGCAACCACACATTGAACCGTTTTGAACAGGTGGGTGGGACACTTTTTTTATTGACATTAATTGTTTTTCATTCAACTTTGATTCAATTTCATAATTGCTTGAATTGGGCTTGAATGTACCTCTCCCACTGTTTGCAATGTGTACCTGCTTAGGTATTTTTGTGGTGAGGCAGCTATTGAGCTCCATCTTTGGGAAGAAAGGGATGATTTATAAGTTAATAAAATGAGCTTCCTTTCGTTGCTGTGTATCAGAGTTTGGCCTGACAGTGCAGTTCTCTGCTCAAAAATGATACCCAAAAGTCTTATTTTTATTAAGACGTTGAGCTTGATGTTTGGAAGGTCAGCAGTTCAAGACCCAAGTGCTGCTTGACAGAGTGAGCACCCATCTTCTGCCCCAGCTCCTGCCAACCTAACAGTTCAAAAGCAAGAAATTACAAGTAGATAAATAGGTACCACTTTGGCAGGAAAGGTAAGAGTGATCCATGTGCTTCAGCATCTAGTCATGCCCGCCACATGACCACAGAAATGTTTGCAGACACAGACACTGCTGGCTCTTTGGCCACAAATGGGGAAGAGCACCACATCCTAGAGTCTGACACAACTGGCTTTCGAGGAAGGGAGACCTTCACCTATCCCCCCCTCCCCCACTGAACACAGTGAGGTCTCTTTGTAAGCCAGCCTGAGTGTGTAAAATCACACTGTTCCAGCACATCTGTTGAACATATGTTCAATAGGGGAGCCCATTATGTAGAAAGCTGCAGCCTAACGACCCCACTAGTGCAGATGAAGCCACAGTTGACCAGTTCTATGAGGACCTAGAACACCTCATAGAACAGACACCAAGAAATGATGTACACATTATCATAGGAGACTGGAATGCCTAAGTAGGAAATCAAAAAGTAAATGGAATAACAGGCAAGTTTGGTCTTGGAACTCAGAATGAAGCAGGCCAAAAACTGATAGAGTTCTGTCAAGATAATGCACTGGTCATAGCAAACACACTCTTCCAGCAACACAAATGGAGACTTTACACATGGACATCACCAGATGGCCAACATCGAAACCAGATTGATTACATACTTTGCAGCCAAAGATGGAGAACCTCCATACAGTCAGCAAAAACAAGACCGAGGCAGATTGTGGTTCAGATCGCAACCTATTGATCGCAAAATTCAGGCTTAGACTCAAGAAAATAGGGAAGACAATTAGGCCAGACAGATATGACCTAGACAACATCCCTAAGGAATACACAGTGGAGGTGTGGAACAGATTCAATGGCTTGGACCAGATAGACAGAGTGCCAGAAGAATTATGGACAGAGATGCAGGACATCATGCAGGAGGCAGGAAAGAAAACCATACCAAAAGAAAAGAAGTGTAAGAAAGCTAAGTGGTTGTCTGATGAGGCTCTTAAAATAGCAGAGGAAAGAAGGAATGCAAAAGGGAAAGGAGAAAGGGAAAAATATAGAATTTCAAAGAAAAGCAAGGAGAGATAAGGAAACCTACCTGAACGAACAGTGCAAAGAAATAGGGCAAAACAATATCAGGGGTAGGACTAGAGATCTTTTCAAAAAAATTGTGGAAATCAAGGGAACGTTTAAAGCAAAAATGACCATGATAAAGGACAAAGATGGCAAGAAGTTAGCTGATGCAGAAGAGATTAAGAAAAGATAGAAAGAGTACACAGAGAAACTCTACAGAAAGGACCTAAACAACCCTGATAATCACAATGGGGGGCATAGTGAATGGGGAGCATAGTGAAAAGTAGAAACATCAAATTGCAAACAAAAATTCGTATAGTCAAAGCAATGGTATTCCCTGTGGCAATGTATGGTTGTGAGAGCTGGACCATTAGGAAAGCTGAGCCCAGAAGAATAGATGCCTTTGAAATGTGGTGTTGGAGGAGAGTTTTGAGAGTCCCCTGGACAGTGAGGAGAACAAATAGGTCAATCTTAGAAGAAATCAACCCTGACTGCTCCTTAGAAGGTCAAATTGTAAAGATGAAGCTAAAGTACTTTGGACATCAAATGAGAAGAGAAGATTTGCTTGAGAAAGCCTTGATGCTGGGAAAGGTGGAGGGCAAAAGAAAAAGGGGGCGGCCAAAAATGAGATGGCTAGATGGTGTTGTAGACACAATGGGCACAAAGCTGAGCGAGTTGAGGAGGATGTTGGAGGACAGAAGTGCCTGGTGGACAGTGGTCCATGGGGTCGCAGAGGGTCGGAATTGATTGTGCGACTGAACAACAACAAGAACAACCCCAAGTGGCTCCTGGTCTAATTTCTTACAGGCATGAAGGGGCAAATGTTTAAGAAGGGAACTGGGTGGAGGGGAGGAAAGGAAAGGGGGAAGCCAAAATGGGCAGATAAGTGGTAAGTGGGATAAACAGGGATGGACAGAAATCTCTGCCAACATATTGTCAGGGAGTGGGATTCTCCCTGCGGTCGCTGAATGGATAGAGTGGTGGAAGGGAAGATCACTTGGGGCCTCTAAGAAGATTAATGGCAAGGGGGGGAGAAGAAGAAGAACAACAAGGACCACGGCCATAATATAAAAGCCTTAGACTTGCTGGTTGAAATGCTCTGTCTTTGTTTCACTGTTGGAAGGCCAATGGGGTCACATCCACTCGCTTCTAGCCAGCAACTGAGGAATCCCACCAAGGAAGGTTCTTTGGCACACCACACTTCCAAGACTTGTTAACTGTCAGCTAGAAATGAATGCACTTTATCCCATTTGTCTTCTGAGTGCATAACAAAGCAACAGAGTTTCAAAGACTGAGTCTCACAATCAAAGCCTTACCCTCAAGTGGCCCCTATTGTTCTTCTGAATTGCAGCTCCCTGGCTGGACAACCCAGGCATCAGGTATGTGTAGATAAGGTCGCAGTGAAGCCAAAAGACCACTCCAGTCTTCTTCAGGATTTTTAGAAATCTATTGAAAGCATAGCAAGATAGCAGGATATAGTCCATCAAAAGACCAGGAAGCAAAGAAATAAAGCAGGTTGCTTGTGTTACACCGAAGAGTCTCTTGGGGCAAAGCAATCTAGTCAGCTTTGTTAATGCCCAGTCCCTTTCTTTTAGTTGTTCATCATTTCATTCATTTGTTTGTGTGTACTCGGCCTTTCTCCCAATTAAGACCCAAGCAGCTTACAATATACCAGGGGTTCCCAACCTTTTTACGTCTCGAGCCTGACCACACCTCTGGACAGCTGAGCGGGCCGGATCACGCCCCCGGAAGTGGAAGTAAATGCAGCCACAGGCGCATTTACGGCTGATGTAACCGTGTTTACACATGTGCAGGCATGTTCTACAGCTGTCGTAAACACACCCGCTTCCACTTCCGGGGCAGCGACAAGCCACATAAAATGGTGCTGTGGGCCATGTCCAGCCCACAGACTGTAGGTTGGGAACCCCTGCAATATACATAAAAGAGAAATCTTAAGACAATAAAAAATACAGAAATTTGCAATATTTAAACAAGTCAGTGTTAAAACTATTAAATGAAAAGCTCTTTAAAACAACTTAAGAACACACCCAAATATGTTAAAGTTTGCTTTCTACAACTTTGTCTTCTGTGTGCTGCTTTTCCTTTCTCTTTTGCCGCACTCTTCGGAGTTTGGACCATGGCAAAACTGTGCATTGATGGGCTGCAGCTTCTGCAACCCAAAAACCATCTTGGCCTCTGTTACTTATAATCTCAAATGATTGAGCTTCTGGGTGTTGCAGCCCAAAAAAGTTACTTTCCAAGTTCTGAATAAATAGGCCTTTGGGACTGATTCATCCTGGCACTTGTGGTACATGCTCATCATATTCTTTGGCTTCCATAGAATGCTGTCCACCTTGGTTTAGCTGCAGTGGTGAGATACCATCCATTCACCTGTGCCTTGTGCCACGAAGGGCACTTCAGCCTCTTAGAGTCACAGGGTCTGCAGACAAGAACAGTAGGAGGATCTGAGCTTCCTGGATTAACATGTGGGATTTTGCCCTTTCCGAAATTATATGCCACAGTTCTTGGCTGAAGAAACTCACATGAAGATGTGTTTCTGCATTCCTGTTTCAGCATGAAAATACATTTAGAAATCCTTATGTTCAGTCAAAATAGATTTATAACTGCAGAATTTATAAGCAAATCTGTATTTTTCAAATCTCTCATTGATGTGGAAAGAGCACAGAACTCTTGCAATGCATGCAAAGTTGACTTGGACCATTCCTAGGTAACACGTGGAGAAACTATAGGCCACCAGTGAATGGCAGAAATCGTTGCCTGGTTGTGCCTTCATATTATTAACCAAGCTGCCCAATTTGGAAGGTATCTGTTCATTCAAAAAATACCCCCCACACCAAAAAATAACCACTATGTGCTACGCTCCACGTCTTTGTGCCTGACAGACGAAAATTCAAGAAACAGAAGGGCAGCGACAACTTGTGTGTTTACGGGCTGCCTGATTCCATCCGTGTGCCCAGGTGGTGATGTCTGATGGTGCCTTTGCCACATCCCATTCCTGTGCAGAGCTGGAAAAAGTTACTCTTTATTGGAACACAGTACCTAGAACCCTCCAACAGGCAAGGCAAGGAGTTGTGGGAGTTGCAGTCCACAGAAGGAATAACTTTTCCCAGCTCCGGTCTTCCCTTCTTGTGGTGTGGTTAGGTTAAGGCAGTGGTTCCCAATTAGTGGTACGCGTACCCCCAGGGGTACGCGAGATTGCATCAAGGGATACGCGCAGCAATCTCTTAACTAAAATGTTAAATCCTTAAAAAACAATAATGCAATAACATTTGCGAAAAAATTATTCAATTTAATTAAACGATCAGTAGGTAAGTCAATCGTATGCATCAAGCGCTTTCTCCCGTGGCGGCGGTTTTTCCTGCGCCTCCCGCGTCTCACGTCACCCGATCGCGGCCGCCCCCGTTCCCGCCTATTTGCTTGTCATTGTCAATGTGCACATTTGTCACATTAATGAAACATGTGTTCTCTGTCATTAGAATGTCTTTTGATGATAATAAATAAAAAATACACCTGATTTCATTTTTTATTTAACGTTCCTGCAATAAGGGGTACGCGATATTTAACGTTCCTACAATAACGGGTATGCAAGTTTGAGGTCTTTCTTGAAGCGGTACATAGAAAAAACTAATTGGGAACAACTGGGTTAAGGTAAGGGTCGCCTTTACTCTAAAGCCAGTCATATCTGACTCTAGGGTTCAGTGCTCATCTCTGTTTATAGCCAAATTACCAGCACTGTCTGTGTCTGCAAATTTTTGCGTGAACATGTGGCAGGCATGACTAAACAGTGGAGTGCACAGAATTCTATTTACCTTCCTGCCTAAGTGGGACCTATTTATCTACTTGTTATTTCTTGCTTTCGAACTGCTAGGTTGGCAGGAGCTGGGAACAGAGATTGAAGCTCACTCCATCAAGTCTCAAACTGCTATCCTGCTGACCTTCCAGTCATCAAGTTCAGTGTCTTAACCACTAAGCCATTGCAGACCCTACAATTGATGTAGTTACTATTTATTTATATCTGCTGAAACCTGGGTCAATAGACGCCCGTTGTGTCAGCTAGAAGGTCTTCATGATGGCCCTCAGATGAATTGTTCCTGCCTGGAATGGATGCTGTGATTGCAAATCACCTTCTGCACTACAGGTGTGAAGATCTAGGGCAGGTCCATTGCAAGGCTTCTACCTTTCCATAGTCTGGGCCAATGTGCTTGAGATCCTTGACTTTGAAATGTGCCTCTGCTTTTCTCTATATTCCCTGTGCCAAAAAGCTACAGCTTTTACCTCTATTGTTTGAGGCGTTGGCCTCATGTTTGTTTTCTCTCCTTGTAGGCACACTCTTTGCCTTGCAAGCTCCATCCCATTCATTCCAGCCACACAAGCCAGCACGCCCTTCCAGAGACGAGCTGCCAGCCAGAAGGCCTTTGCTCATGTCCTTTCTCTCTTGGCACAAAGAGCCCTGCTGCGCTTGCTTGGCTTTGCAGTTCATTTTAACAACTGGAGCCAAAGCAACCAGATGAGGCTGACATCTGCCTTTGTAGCTCTTGCCAAGTTGCTGCTGTTGCAGGGTTCCCGCAGAGGAGAGGGGCAGCCAATGCCAACTTTCCTTGGAGAGGCACCACACATTCCTCACATGCTTCACTCCACCTCTCTCCGCATTTTTCTTATGCTGCATCCAGAGCACTGTTTTCCATCATGGGGTCCACACCCCGCAGGGGGATTTAAATTCCCAGAAGCCCAAGTCAGTACATTGGCTGATCAGTGCTCTGGGGGAATTGACTTTGGTTTCTGGGAACTGAAGTCCAAAAACCACTGATCAAGAGTTTCTTCAGAGTGAGATAAGGCACTGCCCAGAAGCATTGGCAGAATATCTACCAAAAGGTTTAGGGCAGGGATCCTCATCCAATGACCTGTGGACCAGATTTGGTCCATGGCATCATTCCATATGGCCTGCACCCTCCCTCCAGCCACCTCTTCCACTGTCGCCTCAATCCTTGTCCCCTCTACTTGGCTTGACATGTTTCTAACTGTGCTCCATAGCAGGGTGGATGTTTATTTATTTATTACTCATATTTACTATCCCGCCCCAATCGGGTAGACCCGACTCTGGGCGGCTTATAATATAGATTAAAATCACAGGTTAAGTCTAGTATAATAGTGATATTTAAAACTTTAAAAATTCATAAAAAAAATTAAAACAGCGCAACAGATAAAAACAAGAGCAGGAAGGGGTGGCTGTCCCTTAAATCAGCCAACCTGCATGGGATCCCACGTTCCTGGGTCCCCACACTTGCTCCACCAGCCAGGTCTTTAAGCCTCTTTGGAAAGGCAGGAGCTCTGCCTGTAGGCGCAGCTCAGTTGGGAGAAGGTTCCAAAGAGCCGGGGCGAACACAGAGAAGGCCCTCTTCTTAGTGCTAGTGAGGCGAGCCTCCCTAGCCGATGGAATAACAAGAGAGCCCCTCCGATCCGCCCTGGTGGGACGGACAGACGTTCTTAGGGTGACGCGGTCTCTTAGGTATCCTGGCCCACTACCATATAGGGCTTTAAAGGTAATGACCAGCACCTTGAATTGCACCCGGAGACATACTGGCAGCCAGTGCAGCTCCCGGAGCAGTGGTGTGGCACGAGCATATCGCCCGCGCCCCATCATGTTGCAAGAAAGCCCGTGGCTGCCCACATCTTCTGGCCGAGAACGGCTTTCCTGGCAGATGCGTGCAGCCACCGGTAAGCAGTGAAGCAGTGTGTGTGTGGAGGGGAGTGTTGGGGGCTCATGGTGGTCCCAACGCCACTGGCAGTGGTCATGGTGGGAGTGTTGGGCGGCTTGGGGTGGTCCTGCTGTCGCCACTCACCCCGTTGCCGCCGCTGCTGGAACCACCAGTCTGGCCCGCAAATAGTCTGAGGGGCCGTGATCTGGTACCCGGCTTAAAAAGGTTGAGGACCCCTGGTTTAGGGGAAGGTGAACTGGTTGCACAAGAGGAAATTGCAAGAACTAGCCTTCTTTGTCATGCGGGGTTGTGATAATCCATAGAGAGCAGCAGCTCTAAGAAAGGATGATTTTTGAAATGACATCTAGGACATCATAGGAAGCTTTTGAAAGTACAAGAGGTGGTCTCATAGGAAGCTTTGTCTCTTGCCTAGTTGTGTAGCCTTACTACTTCTCCTCCACCATCACATAGATGTAAACATTCTTGGTATCCCTCTTTGCAGAGTTGTGCTGCTCCCATCCTATATCCCGCTTTGCATTGCTGAAGGTACTTCTCTCTCTGAACTGTCAGCAGGCTTCGTTCCCTTTGGAGTAGCTTGTTCTGCAACATTACATTCTTACTCTAAGCCCAGCAGTTCCCGTTTCTTAAACCCCAAAATTATTGAGCAGAGGTTCTGATCCCATTTGTTACATCTGAGGAACATTTATAGACCTAATTTTCACTTGGTTCGTGTGGGTGGGGGGTGGGATGACAAGAATCTAGACCAGTGATGACGAACCTTTTAGAGATTGAGTCCCCAAACTCACCTTCGCCCCAGACTCAACAGGCTGCTGTCCACACCACCCCCTAATGCCGCATGTGAGTTGCCCCCCTTACTCCAGACAGGGGAGGGAGGAAGCACTCCCATTGGGCAGAGGGGCGGGACGAACTATGTGGTGGGGGAGGGAGGAAGCACTCCCCTTAGTCTGCTGGGCAGAGGGGCGGGACGAACTATGTGCTGGGGGAGGGAGGAAGCACTCCCCTTAGTCTGCTGGGCAGAGGGGCGGGGCGAACTGTGCTGGGCGACGGCACATGCCCCCACAGAGAGGGCTATGAGTGTACCTTCTGGCACACGTGCCATAGGTTCACCACCACAGAGATAGAGGTATGCAGACTTGGGGGGGGGGAGGAGTAAAACTTCCATAGTTTCCTGGGCAGTGTATTAAGACACATCATGGTGAAAACATGGTTATGAGCGTGTATTTCAATATGATTGTACATTGGGTGGCTCTAGCTTTATGGCAGAGCACATGCTTTTTCAGTGCTGGTATTACATCATCAGTCATACCCTCTGTCGGATGTCTATAGAAGTCTCTGGAATTTTTCAGTTTCATACCTATGAATGCAGCCATGCATGGCAAATTCTTGCAAGAATAGTTTTTAATTTCTCTCCAGCAGGTAAAACAAAGGCAAAATGGAGTCAGATGATTTGTTACAGACGGGACCCTCAGATAATCAAGACCAGAGTGGGAAATGTTAGCATTTGGGACTATTAAGTCCCTAAATATTGTGACCTGAAAGCCCACTGGCCATTTTCACTGAGCCATGTTGGATTTTGTAGTCACAAAAACTGACTTATAAGGGAAAGAATTGGAACAGAACCAATTCTTCAACTACATACAGAGACACCAAATAAAGTGGTTTTGCCCATTTGGGGAGAATGTCTTGGAATTCCCTACCTTAAAAGGCATCCAGTGTGGAAAGAGGAGAAGGAGAAAGACCAGGAGGCAGAGAGAGAACATCAAAGACGTATTATTTATTTATTTAAACAAACTTTTATGACGCCCTCCTCAAAAAGACCCAGGGCGGCTAACACAACTCTCAACACCTAAAAACACAATACAAACATAATACAAAATCAAGATTAAAACATTATTATTTATTATTATTTATTATCATTATTTATTCGATTTGTATGCCGCCCTATTCTAAAAACCGACTCAGGGCAGCTCACAGAAAACACACAGATATAACATTCTGTGAAACAGCAATATTACAATATGAAACATAAACATAAATATATCATCATAACACAATACAGTTAATACAAACAATATATCTAAACATAAGGGGAATAGAAAAAAATGCAATGCAATACAATATTACAATCTAAAACATAAATATAACATCGTGGCAATAGTGTTAGTACAATCAAAATATCTAAACACAAAGGGGAGGGGAGAGAAAAATACAATGCCCTTCCTCGGCCTAGGGAGGGGGGGCCTTGGGCAGCTGTGGGGATGATAACAATGGCCCCTGGCCCACCGTGCGGCCCAAGAGTTCTTTTTTCCCCCCTCCCAGTCAGGAAAGGGGACACAAGAAGTAAGAGCCCCAATGTTCCCTCAGTCCTCTAGCCCAGTGGTACCCAAACTAGGGGCCAGGTGCGGCCCCTGATGCCAATTCATCCGGCCCACGAAGCCCTCGTCGCTCCTGGAAGTGGAAGTACGAGCACTTTTTTACTTCCGCTTCCAGGAGTGACGAGGGCTTCGCGGGCCAGATGAATTGGTGTCGGGGCCTGCACCTGGCCCATGGGCTTTAGTGACCAGCTCTCTGAACCACATGATCGGCCCTCGGTCCAAAAAGTTTGGTCATCCCTGCTCTAGCCAGACGAGGTCAGGAGGGCAGCGACAGCATCCACAGCTGCCTCCCATCCCCGGCCAATGGAATGAGCAGCGGGAGAGGCAGCAAAGTTCTTAGCCGGCAAAAGCGACGTCCTTTTAACCCTCCGGTCTGGCGGGACCGGAGGGCGGCGATGGCGTCCACAGCTGCCTCCCATCCCCGGCAGATGGAATGAGACACACAGAGAGAGGGGGATCAAATGAGCCAACAGACTGGGGCAGCTGTCTGGCGCATACCCCACACATGCTCTGCCAGCCAGGTCTTGACCCCCTTCTTAAAGGCCAACAGCTCCATCTGGAGACACAGTTCACTTGGCAAGAGGTTCCATAGGGCTGGAGCAGACACGGAGAAGGCCCTCCTTGTGCTAGAGAAGTGTGCCTCTCTAGCTGATGGTACAACCAGAGCGCCTCTCCGCTCTGCTCTGGTGGGACAGACAGATGTCCTTAAGGCGATGCAGTCTCTTAAGTATCCTGGCCCACTACCATATAGGGCTTTAAAGGTAATAACCAGCACATTGAATTGCACCCAGAGGCATATTGGCAACCAGTGCAGCTCCCACAGAAATGTTGAGGTGTGAGCATAACGCCCACACCCCATCACAACCTGGGCAGCTGCATTCTGGACCAGTTGCAGCCTCCAAATGGTCACTAAGGGCAGCGCATTACAATAATCAAGTCTGGAAGTGACCAAAGTGTGTGTGATCATGAGCAGGAGCGGGTGTAACTGGTGTATTACACAAAGTTGTGCAAAAGCCCTCCTGGCCACGACTGCCACCTGCTCTTCTAGCAGGAGTCACGAGTCCAAAAGGACCCCCAGATTATGCACTGGGTCTGTTTGGGGCAACACTGCCCCATCCAGAGACAAAGATGATAGCTCCCGAGATAACACAGGGCCCCTGACCCACAACTACTCAGTCTTGTCAGGATTCAGCTGTAGCCCGTTGTTCCCCATCCAGATAACGCCAGTGGATGCCACTAGAAGTGCCAGTACAAGAATCTTGTCTCTCCCTCGACACTCGAAGGGGTAAAAGAGGAGGGAAAGAGGAAGTCACACAAACATAGATTCCTGCCCCCCTCTCACCAAGTATGGCACTGTAGATATGACAGGGTGGGGTTGGGGGGGGGAGGGTTGCAGGGGGTGGCAGCCAGAGACATATATAATCTTCAGGACTCCCATTTACAAGAGCTCAAACCCCCCCCCCCGCCGCCGCCTTCAGTGCCTCTTCTGCAACTACAGACAAGCTGTCACCACCATATATCTGTTTCTCATGTTGTAGTAGACTGGGGTGCCCTAACTACGGCCAGTGAGCTGCACCCTGCCCTGATGCCAATTCATCCGGCCCGTACCGCCCTTGTCATTCCCGAAAGCAGAAGTAAAATGCCTGTTTTAAGCAGAGAAAATGGCAGCTTAAAATCTATCTCTTCCTGTCGCAAAACAGCTTGCAAAGTGCCTTTTACTTCTGCTTCCAGTGGGAAAAATCAGGTGACCGGCCCACTGAACCAGGTGACCGGCCCATGGCCCCAAAAGTTTGTGCACCCTGTAGTAGACAGATTGCCCACAGGCCATTGCCAAGAGGAGCAGAAAGGTCAGCAACTAAACTACCTTCCCTGTTTCACTAGGTGCCAGCAGCTATATCTGCAGAAAATAGAAGCTGGAAGCCAAAACGCCAGCAAAAATACGTGGGCTTGCACTCAACTGGCTGGAACCAGGAGCTTCTTTGAATTTGCCGCATAGAATATGAGTTATAGGTGGAAAGGTTATTCCCTGGCAGCCAGATCTGGCCTCTGGGCCTCCTGCTGCTTGCCTGTGTTTTTGGATCATTGATTCTGGAAGGAAAGGGAAACAACCTTCTTTCTACAGCCCTGAGAGAAAGGATGTGAAATCTTGCAAAAAGCCAAACCAAACAAACCTTGAATAGAACCCCTCTTGTAAGCAAACTCTGCTTTATAGCTTTCTGGCTCACAGAGTATAGAGGGGAGGTGGGTGTGCGGTGGGTGTGCGCATGGGGATGATTGAGGAAGGCATCCCAAAACCTCCGGGTAGATGAGGTAAAGCTTGCTTAAAAGTGAATCAGCTGCTCGTCTTCTACCCAGAAGGTGCCTTCATTTGGACACTTTCACATCTGGACTAGACACGGAAGAAGAAGTATTCTCTCCACTTGCAGCTCTGACTTATTGCCACTCTTACGGTCATCAATTTTCTACCATCAGCTGATGCTGTAGCAGTTCCACAGGACTTCTGGTTGCCCAGTGGATCCTTTCCTTTTTTAAAAAAAGAATAGTCTCGGTCAGTGAGATGAACCTTTTAGAGACCAAGTGCCCAAACAGGGGCATGGCAAACTCTGTGCTGGGGGAGGGGAGTGAGGAAGTGCTCCCATTGGGCTGCTGGGCAGAAGGGTAGGTGAACTCTGTGCTGGGGGGAGTGAGGAAGTGCTCCCATTGGCCTGCTGGGCAGAGGGATGGGGTGAACTCTGTGTTGGGGGAGGGAGGAAGTGCTCCCATTGGCCTGCTGGGCAGAAGAGTAGGTGAACTCTGTGCTGGGGGGAGTGAGGAAGTGCTCCCATTGGCCTGCTAGGCAGAGGGGTGGGATGAACTGTGTGCTGGGGCGACGGTGCGTGTGCCAACAGAGAGGGCTGTAAGTGCCCTCCCTGGCACGCAGAGGCGTAGCTACCGCCGTATCTGCCGTATCAATTATACGGGGGCCCCGGGCCACGGGGGCCCCCAACGTGTGTAATCAAAACAAATCTTTACCCTTCCTAAGGGCCCCCAAACAAATTTTTATACGGGGCCCCGCCAAGGCACGCTACTCTTCTGCTGGCACGTGTGATATAGGTTTGCCATCACTTGTCTAGGAGAACATATAAATTGTAATATTGTGGAAGCTGAGAAAGTGTGGATGGTTTGGGAGCCCCATAGAAGACAGATCTGTCATTGCAGGGAGATTATGAAATAACTCTGAGTAAATGAGATTAACTTGACATACTGAGCAGCCTGGATCAAACCTCTTGCACTGTCCTCTCGGTTCTTTGATAGAAGCCACATGCGCACCCTTTTGACAACACACCAGCAGGTGTTCCATTAGGTGGTTTCATGCAACAGGACTTTCTGGGTTGTGGTAATAAAGCTAAAGGTCCTCCTTGATCAAAATCCAGTCCTGTCTGGCTCTACGGGGGCAGGACTCACCTCTTTTTTTTTCTTCATCCAAAGAGCCAGCGCTGTCTGCAGATATTTCCATGGTCACATGGCAGGCATTATTAGATGCCACAGCACACGGAAGGCTCTTACCTTTCCTGTCTAAGTGCTACCTATTTATCTACTCGCAAGTTTATGCTTTCAAACTGCTCAGTTGGCAGGAGCTGGGACAAATGATGGCAGCTCCCTTTGTTGTGCAGCATTTGGGCCTTGAGTTTTCTGGTCATTAAGCTCAGCCACCGCAGCCGCTGGGTTATGTTTGCCCTTGCTTGAAATCCAGTCGTATCCGACTCTCGGGTTCAGTGCTCATCTTTGTTTATAGCCAAAGAGCCAGTGCTGTCTGCGTCTGCAGATGTTTCCGTGGACATGTGGTGTTAAGGCATGCCTTAACACCAGAGTACATGGAACACTGTTTACCTTCCTATGAAAGTGGTCCCTATTTATCTACTTGCAATTTCTTGCTTTCGAACTGCTAGGTTGGCTGAAGCTGGGACAGAGACGGGAGCTCACTCCATCATGCAGTACCCAGATATCAAACTCCGACCTTCCAGTCAGCGAGTTCAGCGTCTTAACCATTTGAGCCACCCTCTACTCCCCTGGACTATGGAAAACCTCTTGTTTTGATGTGAAGACAGCAGAATGGTTTTTGCTCCCCTGTTCAGTTTTGACCTTGGTCATGTCAATCTCAGCCCTTTTCCAGCATGATGTTGTGATTTCCATTTTGTAGACAGCAGGTGGGCCTATGGCAGAGCAAATCTGATTATGCTCACCTACTGGTTTTGACCAGAGCTTGGCTCAGTCGTCATCCAAACACTCTTTCTGTCATGCTGTGTTGTCTTCTAATTAGCAATGTTTCCCAACCTTTGGTTTTTGGACTTCAATTCCCAGAAGCCTAAGTCAATTTTCCAAAGCCAATGTTCAGTGGAACCTCGGTTAATGTAATTAATGCGTTCTCCGGGATGTTTCTTACAGCAAAAATGACTTTAACCAAATTTCCCATGGGAATGCATTGAAAACCAAAATACTTTAACCAAAATGTGATTTCCCATAGGAATGTGTTGAAAACCAATTAATCTGTTCTGAAAAAAAAATCCATAACCTGAGCCACTATTTTCTATGGATTTCCTTTTGTTATGCGATTATTATGTTAACCGAGCTGTTTGTTAACCGATGTTCCACTGTACTGATTTAGGCTTCTGGGAATTGAAGTCCACCAGTGTTCTGCAGAACATAATTTGGGAAACGCTTGATCCTGTTGATAATCTACTGTTAGTCATGACAATGGCCTCTTATAGGACAGCATTCATCTCCTAATGGGATGTTTCTATTCCGACAGGTACTGACAAAGAAGGGCTTTGGTGCCATCACAACCGAAATCCGCGAGGCACCGGAATTCTATTACGGGGAAGAATATCACCAGCAGTATCTCAGCAAGAACCCCAGAGGCTACTGTGGCCTTGGCGGGACAGGAGTCTCATGCCCCATCGGCATCCAAAATTAATCTCCATGTGTACGGCAGTGCCAGTCCCTTAAGATTAGGGGCACATTGCAAACCAATGCACTTTGAATCTCTACTGTGGTTTGATTTCAGTGATCAGTCTGCTTTTCTCCTGAGCAGCTCTAATGAAGTAAGTGGCCCCCATTTCACAAGGAAAGGCTGAGAGCTGATTTAATTCACAACAAAAGCATACATCTGAAGTCCACTCTGAATTGTCCCGCCTCACGTAGCAGGCAGGGAAAGTGCTGTTTTCAGCACTCCTTCCCTTCAACAGAAGCTCGTGGCACATATAAAATCAGCACATCAGACTCAGTTTCTACCTTAGACTGAGTCAGTATTAGTTTACATATTTTTACATGCAGCGAGGTTTTATTTTAAAGTTTCCCCAGTTCACCTTCTAGCTAGACTGAATTTGAGGTAATCTCTTAACCAGGTGTGCTGCGAAGATTAATTTTGGAGTGGAAGGGTCTATGGCAGGGGTTTGCAAATTTTCAGGCCATGGACAGGTCACATGGTTTAGGGAGTCGGTCACTATGGCCTGAAGGCCGGATCCAGCCCCCGATGCAATTTATCCGGCCCACGAAGCCCTCGTCGCTCTTGTTTGGGCGCAATTTACTTCTGCTTCCAGGAGTGATGAGGGCTTCGTGGGCCAGATGAATTGGCATCAGGGGCTGGATCCGGCCCCCAGGTCATAGTTTGGGCACCCCTGGTCTATGGGAAGGAAGCTTACAACTTCAAAGACTGTTCCATACATGGATGCCTTCATATGATAGTCCCAAATGTCTGTGCTTACAAGCATTTCAAAGACATGATTTCACCCTCTCCCCTTTTACCCAGTCCTTCTAACATGAATAATATCTTGGGAAGCTCCCAGTAGCAAAAGATGTATTAAATCTCTTATCCAGAGTTTTGGTTCTGATCAGTAAAGGAGAATTAAATCTTCTTCTTCTTCTTCACTTCATCTTTTACCCCCTTTGGGTGTCGAGTGAGATACAAGATTCTTCTTCTGGCACTTGTATATTAATCAAATATAATGCAATAAAGAACTGCAAACTGCTAATCAAAAAGATAGCTGGTTGAGTGTTGTATTGTTGTCTCAGACACATGAACTTCTTGTTAGAGTAGTACAACAATAGGACCATTTGCCTCTGGAAGAGATGACTACTCTGACATTGGACGCATTCAGGAGAAAATTGGGTCACCATCTATCAGATATGCTTTGGTCTTGAGTCCTGCATTGAGTAGGGGCTTGGACTCCATAGCCTTAAAGGCCCCCTCTGACTCCCTTATTCTATGATGCTGTGCTTAAGCTCCAGTAGATGAACTCTTGGTTGAGTTCCTGTAACTACGAACAAAACAGTTTCTCGCCCAGTGTTTCCCAAACTTTGGGTTTGGGACTTCAATTCCTGGAAGCCTAAGTCAATTCCCCCCAAGCCCTGATCAGCCAATGTATTGACTTAGGCTTCTGGGAATTGGAAGTCCCAAACCCATATTTTGAGAAACAGTGCTCTCAGTTATCCACTCAGTCATGAAGACTCACCACCCAATCCACTTCCACTGGCCCCACTAAAGCCAACAGATGTGGATTAACTTGTGAGCTGGCCACACATTTAAACTCATGCCCATGCCTTTAGGTTAGGCCAGGCTGGTTCCATCAAACAGTTGACAGGTGGGTGTGGACATTTTGTCTAGCGAGGCACAAGTACCCTGCATGCCTTTAAAGGTTTTGCCATTGCCTCCCTTTCCCCTGGTGGTTCCCTCCCTCATGAATTCCCCACCTCAAGCGAGGAATGGCTGGTTCCTATAGTAACACAAGGCATTGTGTTGAACATTATACCTCTGGATTGTTCTGTTGTTCACTGTCAAGGAAACCAGCGCTATCTCTAATTTCCGAGCCACAGGCATGAAAGGAAAGTGAAAAAGAACATGACATTTAATAATGGTGCTGCTGGTTCTTTACTCTGTCTTTACCTCCCCAGTTAGCATGGGATGGTATTTTTTTTACCACTCCCAAGCTGGGTGAGAACTCTTTGGCATGGGAAGGCCTGTTTCCAAGAAACTGTGGCAAATTATAGCTTGAAAGTCGCCATAGTTAAACACAAAGAAAGGATCTCCAGAGTTTGAATGCATTCGCAGAACTGAGACTACGAGAGATTTGGCATAGGGTGGTTTCCTTGCTTCAAAAAATAAATTTCTGACTTCAGCTACTTGTTACCATCTTTCTTTCCTGCCCTGATCTATCAGCCTCTGCAAAGAGGTTGTACCATCTGGTTTGCATTCTTCGTGGAATTAAAACACATCTACAAGTGGTTAAGACGCTGAACATGAAGACTGGAAGGTCGGAGTTCGATACCGGAGTACTGCATGATGGAATGAACTTCCGTCTCTGTCCCAGCTCCTGCCAACCTAGCTGTTCGAAAGCAAGAAATTGCAAGTAGATAAATAGGGAAGGTAAACTGTTCCGTGCAGTTCGGTGTCAAAGTATGCCTGCCACATATCCAAGGAAATGTCTGCAGATGCAGACAGCGCTGGATCTTCAGTTTTGAAACAGAGATGAGCACTGAACCCTACAGTCGGATACAACTGTCTTTCGAGCAACGGTGACCTAAATACAAGTTTTCTTGCTTTTTTCCTTTCGGTCCCATTGTATGAAATTCCTGGTAAATGGCAAATTTTATTGCAACACTGTGTGACACAGTCAATTCAATAATGTGACACACACACACCCTTTTGCACAAATTTCAGAGAAGGTGCCCTGTAAATGGCATGCATCACATTAAGGAAAAAAATAAGTCTTAACAATATGTGAACTTTCATAGCCAACAACTCACTTGACCGCAGGGGCACAAAAAGGTTTTCTCTTCAATGGTGGTTCTGAATCCGTAAACAGGAAAGAAAATTGGAAATGGTGAAGCGTTGAGGCAATAAAACTTAGAGGAGTTCTGAGAAATTCCACCGCAAACATGACCTGTACATTGGCCTAAGACCTGTCCTCTATGGCAGCGCACCCTCTCAAACTTTGCTACGCTAAGTTGAACACCTGTTATAGGCAGGATCAAACCTGCTGAATACTTGTGCTCAGCAGTGTTGAGGGTCTCCATTTAATTTAATTTAATTTAATAGATTTATATACCGCCCTATCCGATGGACTCTGGGCGGTATACACAAGTTAAAACCAATATAAAACAGTTTAAAAACATAGGAATATTACCTCCCTGTTGTGCCATTTACTATCTAAAAACAAATATAAAATCTACAAAACCTTAACATTAAAAAATTAATGAATGAATTTTGAAAGTGGCAATGGAATGGTGACCTAGAGGCCAACAGGAGACTGTAATAGAAGACTGTGTTTTCTTCTTCCATACAGGTGCCCTCTTAAGTATTTAGTACATTATATAAATCTCCATTTTGGTTTATCTCAGGGGTTCCCAATCTTTTCAAGCTGGGGGCCAGGTCACACACTCTCAGTCAGCTTCGAGGGCCGGACAGTCATTTTGCTCTGCCTGCACGATGGGGGCAGCCATTTTGTCCCAACAGTTTCAAAGGGGTGGCCATTTTGTTTCTCAAATGTCCTTGGAAGTGGGGGGCACATGAAATTGCACCATGGGTCAGATTCAGTCCAAGGACCTTAGTTTGGGAACCCATGGTTTATCTTGACAAGACTTTTCAGCAATGATTTGTAACAAAAAAGAGGATAATAAACAAACCATCCCCTCCTTGTTCATCATTAACTCCATGGTATTGACAAACTGTTGTTATTTAATTCATCACGATCTTGGCCTTTAGAAGAATCTCCCCACGACTGTTGGTTGAGTCAAGGAAAGATTTCCTTTGTTCACAGAGAGAAGGTGTGAGATAGTTTACAAGGTAAGTTTTAGGCATCTGAGTCAACGGAAAGAAAAGCAATCTAGAGAATGGTGGTACCTTCAAGATGAACAAATTTAGTGTAACATAAGCTTTAGTGGCGCCAGATATTTTTATTCCTGTGTTGAAGGATGAGATGGTACCTCTCGGCCAGTCCATGCACAAAAGTCAAATAGCTTGGCAATTGAAACTTACTCCTATGCTGATGGTGGGACCACATCCTATATCACATCTATGTACTGTATTGTATATGTACCGTATATGCTGGCATATAAGACGACTTTTCCCCCCTGAAAAACATGCCTCCAAGTGTGGGTGTGGGTCGTCTTATACGCCGGGTGCACTTCAGTTGGGATAGACATAGCTGCCCATAGTGGCCTCCCAATGCCCTCCCAGTGCCGATAGTGGTCTCATGATGCCCACCCACCTCATTCTACCTACCATCCACTATCGTGCAGTATCCAGTGTGGCCGCGGCGGGTCATCAGCGTGGCTGCGGTGAGCATCAGCAGCGAGACGGGTGCCAGCCTTTTCGGCATGACTGGCCCGTTCTGCTCAGTGGGAAGCAGCAGCGTTCCGGCCCACCCCTTGTCTACGCAGAGCTCACACATGCGCACCAGTGCCGGTCACAGGGAGATGTTCTTTTACATTTTATTTGGTGTGTGGAAGGTCTGCAGAAGAGGGGGTAGTCTTATATGGCGAGTATATAACAAACTATATTTTGAGTGGAAATGTTGGGGGGTCGTCTTATACGCCCAGTCATCTTATACGCCGGCAAATACAGTATATACAAAAAATAAGAAATTGCAAGTAGATAAATAGAGACCACTTCAGTGGGAAGGTAAACAGCATTCCATGCACTCTAGTGTCTAGTCATGCCTGTCACATGACCAGAGAAACGTCTGCAGAAGCAGACAGCGCTGGCTCTTTGGCTTTGAAACAGAGATGAGCACTGAACCCTAGAGTCGGATACGAGTGATTTTTGATCAAGGGAAACCTTTACCTATGTATTCCCCCACAGATATATAGGCTGACTGTGAGAATCTGAAATTTATAGTTCTGGAAAATTAAGTTCTAATTCCTTAGACATTATGCGACTATTCTCCCCCCACCTCCAAGATTTTCTGCTGTCAGCAGAACAGGAGATGAAGGGATCTAGAACATCAAGTGAGAGTTCGAAGTACAGGATGATGACCGTAAGGGCTCATTCAAATACCATGTGAATATTTTATGGGGGGAGGGGGTCAACCAAAAGTCGGGGGGTTCAGCATGACGTTACATGACTCCAAAATTATTGAAAATTTCCCAATGCAAGAAATACCCAAGACAGAGGCAGGATCTATAAAGAGAAACACATAGATAGATAGATAGATAGATAGATAGATAGATAGATAGATAGATAGATAGATAGATAGATAGATAGATAGATAGATAGATAGATAGGTGAGGGGGAGAGATTTGAAAGGTTGCTTACTTGATATTTTCAGGGAAGAGTAATGCAGGGGAGGGGGAGAGAAAGTAATACCGTTCCTCTGCCAGGAGAGGAGGAGGAAGCAGTAGTCTCCCCCTTCCTTCCTCCCTTCCAGGGATGAAGTCACAACCTGTCTTTTTGTCTTGAGTGGGAAGGAAAAAACCCTCCCAACCAGAGACCTCTCAGGAAGGAGGGGGGATAGCGCTTGGGAAAGGGTTCACTTTGTGTTTCCCCCACCGCTACAAGTCCCAGGGAGAAAGAGGGTCTCCTCGAGAGTTTTCTCCCCCACTGCCATTCAGGACACCTGGAAGGAGGAGGAGGTGGGTGACTTAGGGGCGATGAGGGGGGGCTTATAATTGGGGGATGTGGGGAGGTTTTTCCCAAAGCAAAAATAAGTCCAAAAGGAGACATCAGAGGAGAGACAGAGAAGGGGGCTGGGGGGGGGGGCCTTTCCCATTGAAATCCAGATTGCAAATATTTCTTCTTTGCTTGCTTGCATGAAAAGGCTTTCCAAGGGAGGCCTTCTTTCTTTCGTGGGCTTCTGTTGTTTCTCTTCAAATCAGGGAAAACGGAGAAACCACATGAATTGGGGGGAGGGAGAGTCGACCAAAAGTCACGGAAAGTCACAGAGGGTGGAGGGAGTCAGCATTAGTTTTAAGTTTTAAGCATCTGTTTTAGAGTTTTAAACATTAGTTTAAGTATTCTTGTATTATTATATGTGTATCCTAGTGATTTTTAATTAATATTGTAAGCCGCCCAGAGTCGGGCTTGCCCGATTGGGGCGGGATAGCAAATAAGAATAAATAAATAAATAAATAAATAAATAAATAATTTTAGGTCACGTGTTATTAGAATGGCCCCTAAGTAAAGCCTTTGTAAAACTAGGAAGAGGCAAGGATAGGATACGTAGTGAAAATGGCTTGTTCGAAACTGTCCTTCCAGGCTGCATTTTCATATTGAACATTCTGTAAAATAACACAAAGGAGAAAGAGTTGCCATCATAATCTCCCCCCCCCCCACCCTCGAAAAACAAAATCAACAGTTGAACAAGCTGGAGCAGGACTCAGGGTCAGTCATGTTTTTGTGTTGAAAACAATGTTCAGGGTCAATCGACAGGTTTGTTGCAATCATGTTGGATTTGTAAAGAATCCCAGCTAGATTGATTGCAATTCACAAAGCCACTCCAAGTCTTACATGAGCCTCTGGTTCAGCTACGATGACAAATGAAGAGCTGCTTTCCTGATGATAAAAATAATATGTAATCATACATCATAAATAGTCTATCTTTATTTACTCTTCTCTTTCATTTTAGCAGCCCCAAGCATAGAATTTCTAGGAACAGTACACAAGGCCTAGATTGATTTTGTAATATTTTCATCAGGCCTTATTCAGAATTTCCTCTTACTTGGAATTTAATTTTACACACACACACACACACACACACGTACCTCGGATAACGTTATGACTTGGTTTCACAAGTCATAACGTTATCTGGTTGAACGTTTAAAAAAAAGCCCTGTTCCCTTTCAGAAACCTCCATCTGGATTAGCAATCCAGGCCGGGGGGGGGGCTTCTTAAGAGAGGCTTGGGGCCCTTTTCCCAGCCTCTCTTAAGAAGCCCCTCCCCCGGCCTGGATCACTAAGCCCCTTAGCAAGCCAGGCGGGGGAGATCTCTACCCCAACACCCCAGCTGTCCCAAACAATTGCCTGTGACTGCCAGGGTGTTGGGGAAGAAGCCATGCACTCATATGATCTCTCCCCCAACACCCCGGCAGTCCCAGCGATCACCTAGGACAGCTGGGGTGTTGGGGGAGAGATTGTGCACACCCACAATTTCTCCCCCAACACCCTGGCAGTCCCAGTGTGTAATCGGATTGCCGGTTTGGTTGGGGGGGGGAGAATGAGTGCCCATGCCCTCCCCCCCCAACCAAACCGCCAATCTGAGAAGAGATCTCTGCCCCAAAGCCTGCAGGTCTTCAGCCCTGCGGGCTTTGGGGGAGAGATCAACGTCGGGGAATTTGAAGCAAAGATTTGCATCGCACAACATTGTGTGCGATGCAAATGTTTGCCTCAAATTCCCCAATGTTATCCAATGTTAGCGTTATGCGATGCAAACGCTAACCGAGGTATTACTCTGTGTGTGTCTATATCTATACAGTAAAACCTCACATAACACTAAAACCTGGTTCCACAAGTCTTGGTGTTATATGATTTTTAGTGTTATCTGATGCATGTTAAAATCCTATGGGATCCATAGAGATACATTGTAACCACACAGGCTTTAGCGGTTGTTATCTGAAGCATCCCATAGGATCTTAATGTTATCTGATGCAATTCTTCCCCCCAGATTCCTTAATGTTATGCGATTTTAGTGTTATTCGATACTAATGTTATATGAGGTATTACTGTATATCTATATGTATCTATATCTATATAGTAATACCTCGGATAAGGTTTGCATCAGATAACGCTAAAACTGCATAACGTTAAGCAATCCGGGGGGGGGGGGACTACATTGGATAACGTTAAGATCCTATGGGATGCATCAGATAACATTCGCTAAACCCTGTGCTGGTTACAATGTATCTCTATGGAGTTTTAGCATTATCCGATGCATCCCGTAGGATTTTAACATGCATCGGATAACATTAAAAATCGAATAACACTAAGACTTGTGGAACCAAGTTTTAGCATTATCTGAGGTTTTACCATCTCTCTCTCTCTCTACACTAGTACCTCAGATAGCAATGAGACTTGGTTACACAAGTCTCGTCGTTATCCGGTTTTTAACGTTCTCCAATGCATACATTGCACAATGTTTAAAACAACCCCCTATTTCCTTTCTGAAGAGGAAAGGGAACCGGGGGGGGGGGTATTCACCTGCCTCTTCCCAAAGAGGCAGGCGGATCAAGCAACGTGCCGGCTGAGTTGGGGAAAGGTTCTCCCCCCACACACACAACCCAGCTGACAATCATACGCTGCGATCGGGGCTTGGGTTGTGGGGTGGAATGGGTGCACACGTTTGGGAGAAGCCAGCACATTCACACAGCTTTTCCCAAACCTCCCTTGCAGGGCTAGCGATTGATTGCTGGCCCTGAAGAGGAGGTTTGGGAGAGGCCAGCACATTCACATGACTTCTCCCAAAAGCACACAACCCCCACCCCCGCAGGTCCAGTGACCGATCGCTGGCCCTTCAGAGGAGGTTCGGGAAAGGCCAGCACATTCACAAGGCTTCTCCCAAACCTCCTCTGCAGGGCCAGCGATCGATTGCTGGACCTGTGTGTGTGTGGGGGGGAGGGGTTTGGGTTGGGTGAGGCCAGCGCATTCGCATAGCTTCTCCCAAAAGCCCCCCCCCCCCGGTCAGGGCCAGCCATGCAGAAGAGGTTTGGGAGAAGCCACACAAATGTGCTGGCCTCTCCTAAATGCCCCCCACAGGTCCAGCGATCAATCGCTGGCCCTGCGGGGGCCTTTTGAGAGAGGGGTGTTGGCTCTCCGGCACACCTGCCGGCTCCGGGAAAGTCGGGAGACCTGATGCACAGCTGCGGGGTGGCTAGGAAGCCGAACGGGGAGCCCCCATTCAGCTTTCCAGCCACCCTTTATTCCTCATAAGCTATCCTGATGTATTGAGAGCATCTGTTGAGAAATCGCTGACCCCTATAAGATTTCTCAACTTCACCAAGAATATGTCATTTTGGGGGGTTTTTCCTTTGAGAGTTCTACAGTTTTCAGGAAATGTTTCTTTGCAAAGCTAGTACAGTCAAACCTCACATAACAAGCATTTCACTTAGCGAAAAACTCGCACAACAAGCAAGTTTTTTGCTAAGCAGTCTGACTTGCATAACGAATTTTTCGCTATGCGAGTTTTCCCCATAGAAACGCTCGTTATCCGAGTTTTTCCATAGGGAAAAGTCCGACTCGCATAGCGAAAAATTCATGATGCGAGTCAGACTCACATAGCGAATTTTTCCCATAGCGAGCAGCCTCGCAGAACGGATTAAATTCGTTATGCGAGGTATGACTGTATCTTTTTCCTTCGTGACCCAACACACATAAACACAAAGCAAATACAGAAGGATTGGGTGATTTATCAAAAAGATAAAACCAACCTATCTGATGCTTTAATTCTCAAAAATCATAGCACAGGGCAGGAGCTGTCATAGTTTTGCTCAATTTGTAAAATCTCTAAAAGTGTTCTGAGGGACATAACAACTCAATAACCAGTAGGAAATGTTTTGCTGACTTGGTGGGGAGGAGAAAAGAAATGCTATTTCTCAAGTAAGCTTTGAGATGTGGCGTTGGAGGAGAGTTTTGAGAGTCCCCTGGACAGCGAGGAGAACAAATAGGTCAATCTTAGAAGAAATCAACCCTGACTGCTCCTTAGAAGGTCAAATAGTAAAGATGAAGGTCAAATAATAAAGATGGACATCAGATAAGAAGAGAGGATTCACTTGAGAAAGCCTTGATGCTTGGAAAGGTCGAGGGCAAAAGAGGAAGGGGCCGGCCCAAGATGAGATGGCTAGATGGTATTGTAGAGACAATGTGCACAAAGCTGAACGAGTTGAGAAGGATGGTGGAGGACAGAAGTGCCTGGCGGACAGTGGTCCATGGGGTCATCGCAGAGGGTCGGAATCGACTGTGCGACTGAACAACAAACAACAAGTAAGCTGCTCTTGAGACACAATGTGTTATAAAGGAAATTTAAGTGCAGCATATGACCTATAGTAACATGCTCATAAGAACAAAGAAAGTTCATGATGAACCACAACAGATCAGTGACTTGGCATTAGTTTAAGACACTCATTATAAAGAGCTGGGAAAACTTCCAAACATTGGTAAGAGCTCTAGCTGTCCTTTTGAATGATGCATCAAGTATTTGGACCTGTTTTGGTTTTACATTTCCATGTGTAAGAGCCAACTTATCTACTGCTAAATCGTGCCTTCTTGCTAAGGCACCACAAGCTCCTTCAAGAAATAAAAATGCTGCTTCCTTTACCCTTGGAGTAAAGGCTGTCTCCAATTATTTTAGACAAGTCTGTTGATAACAGAAGGAGAGGCCTGCATCCCTCTGCCCAGGAGTGTACTTTTTATTCAATATTCCTTCAATTCGTCCATCAACTGCTTTTCGGAGGGAAATGCTCCAAACCCATTTTAAAGATTAGTGATAACCAACCTGCCCCTGTTTTCAAAGTTAATGATGAAAGAAAACATGGACAGCATCTAAAGAAAAGGAGAGGCGAGGAGAAATTATGAGATATGTTGTTGTCCATATCTAAGCAGAGAAGGGATCTTCTCTTTCAAAGTTGCCTTCGCTGTTTAATTAATTTCTGTAGAGTACTTTTCAGCTTCCTTCTCAAGTAGGTTTAACAAATTGCATCTAGGCTCCAGTTGACCTAGATCAGGATGTTCTTTCCCTTTTTACTCTCTTTTGCAAGACAAAACAGCATCTGCTTGTTACCCCATACAGTAATACCTCATATAACATTAGTATCGAATAACACTAAAATCGCATAACATCAAGGAATCTGGGGGGGAAGAATTGCATCAGATAACATTAAGATCCTATGGGATGCTTCAGATAACAACCGCGAAAGCCTGTGTGGTTACAATGTATCTCTATGGATCCCATAGAGGATCAGATAACACTAAAAATCATATAACACGAAGACTTGTGGAACCAGGTTTTAGTGTTATATGAGGTTTTACTGTATCTGAAAATTGCCCCTTTTATTATTTTTAAAATATGTTTATTTTCAATGAAAATGTTTTACTCTTTATTTTTATTTGCCCTCCATGTCAAAGTTAGGCTTGCATGTCCACAAACACCACACTACACCATGATTCACTTGCAGGTAAGATAACTGCAAGGGTTGATTTTTAATACATGTATAAAGATCTCAAACTGCTATTTTAAAAGGCCATGGTCAAGGATCCCCCCCCCCCTTCTCTCTGTTTAAACCAAGCCTCAGCAGTAGTGAAAAGGCTCTGAGAACTGCAGTTTGGTTTAAAATGCATTTTTCCTTTCTGCCAAATAGACACAGCAGATTTAACCCTTTCACTCCTGATTAATTTTATTTCATTAGCAGTTACACCTAGGATGTCAAAAAAAATTAATAAAAATGTTTTCATGTACTTTTCTTGTATATTCAAGCTAGAATCTCTTAACTTCCTCTTCATACACTCAGACTATTTGAGCAACCAGGATCTCAGTCAAAGAAGCTCCATTCATCACTAAAGCTTCTCAAGGCTCTTCTGATGTTCTGTTTGCCTTAAAGCCTAATTCTATCATTTCTGGGGAAGTGGATGTTAGGAAATTAGCATATGTGTACACAATAGTGGTAGGGTTTTCCTACTTGAATTGGAATGGTACTTTCCGTTCAATGATCTCCTTTCTGTTTAAACCCACAATTTAATGTGGTCTTTTGGTTCCTGATTCAGCCCTGCCTGTGGGATGTTCCCCTAAATTTAGAAGGTAACATTTTTTCAGGTAACATGCTGAAGTAAGCCTCTCCTGTGCAAAAGCTGGACTAATAACAGATGTCGCAGTGATCATCTTGTGGTCAAGGCAGGTGGAATGTACAGTACTCGGTTGTGAATAGCCCATGAGAGTCCATTTTGCAACAATTGAATCTGTGTGGAGGTGGTGATTTTTCCACCAGCATTTTGTGTTTCCTGATGAAGGATGGCCGACGAATTTGTCTTACTGGCATTGTGATGTGAACCCACTCAATTCACACTTCATTTATCTTTAGCTATTTCTGATTCTCTACATTTTCCAGGTCCTTTTTCAACCTCACAGTTGGTACAAAATAGGTATGTTCTAGGGAGATTCATACAAACTGGCATAGATTAGAAGAAATGTGGATCAAAAATATGCACACATTTTTTGTGAGGATGGCTGGCTGGCTGTTGACAATGACTCGTGGTTTAAGGCAGAGGTTCCCATGGTCCAGATCTGGCCCATGGTGCCATTTCATGTGGCCCCCATCCCTCCAAGGGCATTCAAGAAACAAAATGGCCATCCCTTTGATGCAAGCAGGGCAAAATGATCATCCGGCCCTTGATGCTGACTGAGAAAGCATGACCCAGCCCCTGGCTTGAAAAGGTTGGGAACCCCTGGTTTAAGGGACTGGAACAAAATGAATTTAAGTTTAAAAGAGAGAAATGGAAATAAACCAAAACAGGATTTTCCTTCATCTCAACTCACAATCCTTCCCAGAAAGTCACTAAAATATCTATGAAAAGAAACACTAGCTTGATGCCAGACTAGTTCCCAAGCTCCTCCACTCAGAACTTGGAAACCCTGGAGAACTGCTCCCAGCTAAAATAAGTGTCGGTGAGCCATGCGGCCTACAGTTCTTGCTCATTATAACATATATTCAAAAGGACACGATGCAAATATCATCCCAAACCAAATAGCACATCAATTGCTTCTGGCAAGGAAGACCAACTAATGCATGACAAAAATAAAATATGAAAGGGATATTCAGAGGGAATCCAATGAATTTTCTACTGCCTTCTTACGGGTGGAACCAGAGGAAGCCATTAGAACAGGGGTTCCCATCCTAAGGCCCGTGGGCTGGATCCGGCCCATGTTGCCAATTCATGTGCCCCCATCCCCTCCAAGGGATTCAAGAAACAAAATGGCCACCCCTTTGAAGCTGTTGGGACAAAGCAGCCACCCCCATTGTGGAGGTAGGGCAAAATAGCCATCCGGCCCTCAAAGCTGGCTGAGAGAGCGTGACCCAGCCACCGGCTTGAAAAGGTTGGGAAGCCCTGCTTTAGAAGATGTAGGAATGGCAAAGTGATGGGATTCAATGGAGTCCGGATTGGGCAAATTGAACGCTTTGAGCCAAAGACAAAGGGATGATTCCTTCAACTCTTCAGTATCTGCTCAACAAAATATAATTGAAGATGAAAGACCACTAGGCTGAAACCAGGCAAAGAACCATCAGATGCCCCTCAAACAGTAGAATAACAAATTAATTGCAATTCCGATCTATTGAAGATAGGCAAGCCAGTTGCTGTTTTGGGGTTCTACAGATTCTTTGCCTTAAACACTTGTTTGTTTCCTGGTTCATTCTCTGACTCCCCAGTTAATGAATGCTGATGACAAATGTTATTTAATTGCCCCTTGGAATGCCTTTCATTGTTGCCCAGAGGTTTCTATTTCAGTTTCTCCTGTCAAGAGGTTTCCTCTTGTCATTTCTTTCATTTTAAAAAAATACATGAACAAAAGTATTATTTTTCTCCAAAATACATTTTCAGGCACTTTGTGAGTTTCTGTATTTATCCAAGTCCTTTTTTTTTGGGAGCTACCAGACAGCGCTCTGTCTGGAGGGATGGGGGGGGGGGAAGGTTCCTGGGGCCCAAATTGGTGTAGTGATGGGCATGGGGTGATATAATGGGAACCAAGGGACGGGCAGCTCTCGGGGAACGGGAGACAGAAATTTAATTGCTCTCCCCCATTCCGGCCCCTTGGCTACACCTCTGGTTCCTGTGCACCTGGTCCAGAGTGACCTCCCCCTTAGCCTGGTGCTGATGAATGCCAAGTTAGTTTGCAATGAGGCTCCCTTGCTTACTATTTCCGTCTTGGGGGAGCGGGCTGACCTGGCATGCATCACTGAAACCTGGCTGAGACCAGAGGATGGCTTTCCTCTCTCAGAGCTATGTCCAACCAGTTTTGGTATTTGGCACCAGCCTAGGGAGGAGGGGAGGGGAGGTGGTGTCACCAATGTGGCCAGAGAGTCCTTGGGAATCGCCAGAGCCACTGCTCCGCAAGTCCTTGGTTGTGAGACCCTGCTCCTGCGTTTGGGCCCTAAGAGACAGCTGGGAATCTTGCTCCTGTACCTGCCTCCCTGCAAGGTAGCAGATTCCCTGCCTGAGCTCCTTGAGGCCACCACCATGCTGGCATTGGTCCTCCCTAGACTTATGGTCCTGTGGGACTTCAATTTGCCTTCATTGGGGGCTGGCTCTGAGGTAGCACGGGAGTTCATGGCTTCCATGGCAGCTGTGGACCTGACTCAGGTAATCCAGCGCTCTACTAGGAGCTGTGGCCACACCCCAGATTTAGTTTTCTTGTTGGGGCGGTGGCAGAGTGATCTGAAACTACAGAAACTAGACATTACACCTGTGCCATGGTCGGACCACTTTCTGGTGACTCTGGACTTTCTGGGAGCAAGGCTTCATGGCAGGGAGGTAGGGCCCATTAGATTGGCCCGCCCCTGGCGACTAATGGATCCCGATGGATTCAAAAGAGAACTGGGCAATATTCCTCTAGACTGGCGTAGCGATCTGCCTGAGGCGCTTGTTGATCACTGGAATGAGAGATCAGTGGCGGCCTTGGACGTAATCGCTCCATTATGGCCTCACCATGCTCATGGGCACTGCTCATCACCATGGTTCACGGAGGAGCTGAGGGTGCTTAAATGGGCAAAGAGACGCCAAGAGCGCTGCTGGGTGAAGACTCGGAGTCCGACCTAGCACTGGTTAGAGCTAATATTAAAACCTACCTGGTGGCGATGGGGAGGCTGAAACGCCAGTATTTCACCACCCTCATTGCCTCTGCAGATAATCGCCCAGCTATCATGTTCCAGATGACCAGGTCCCTCCTTGGTAGAGGGGGATTGGGTCCCAGTTGGCAGGAGTTGGCTGAGGCTTCTGCTGATTATCTGGCAGAGAAAATAACTCAGATTCGGTTGAAGTTGAATCCCGGCATGGAAAATGTAGAGCTGGGGTTGACTGAAGCACAGTCTGGCCATGTTATCTAGGATCGGTTTGATCCAGTTGTCCCTGAGGAGGTGGACAGGTTCCTGGTAGCTGTCCGTGCCACTGTCTGTGCGTTAGATCCATGTCCCACCTGACTTATTACATCTACCAGGATGGTGACAGGTGGTTGGGTTGAGGCAATTATCAATTGCTCGCTGTGGGAGGGTTTTTCCCCGGCACCTTTAAAACACGCACTGATGCGCCCCCTCCTGAAGAAGCCATCCCTCGACCCTACAATAATGGCCAACTCTAGGCCACTGTCCAACCTATCCTTTCTGGGTAAAGTGTTGAAGAAAGCAGTGTCATGGCAGTTACAGGAGATCCTGGATGAAGTGGATTATCTGGATCCTTTTCAGTCAGGATTCAGGCCCGGAGATGGTATGGAAACTGCATTGGTCACACTGGTCAATGATCTCTGAAGAGAGCGGGATGGCAGATATTCATCCGTCCTGGCTCTTCTTGACCTCTCAGCGGCTTTCGATACCATCAACTACGGTATCCTTCTGGAAAGACTCCAAGGATTGGGGGTCCAGGGCACTGTGTGGTCCTGGTCTTCCTCATTTCTGAAGAACTGGACCTGGTCACTGTGGTTGGAGGGTGAGAGGTCCAGCCCTAGGCTTCTCTAATACGGGGAGCCTCAGGGCTCAGGGCTTTCACCTCTCCTATTTAACATCTACATGAAACCGCTGGGTGAGATCATCCGTTCCCACGGGCTGAGGTATCATCAATACGCAGATGATACCCAGCTGTATATCTCAGCCCATGGAGATCCAATTGATGTAGTGGAAGTCCTATCCAGGTGCCTGGAGGCTGTCAGGGTCTGGATGGGGGACGACAGACTACAACTATATCCTGGCAAGACAGAGTGGTTGTGGGTCAGGAGTCCTGCATTATCTCGGGAGCTACTATCTTTGGTTCTGGATGGGGCAGGTCTGCCCCAAACAGACCTGTGCATAACCCGGGGGTCCTCTTGGACTCACGATACCTGCTCAAAGAGCAGGTGGCAAGTCATGACCAGGAGGACTTTTGCACAACTTCATGTTATTCACCAGTTATGCCCGCTTCTAGATCGGGACTCCTTGCTCATGATCACACACGCTTTGGTCACCTCCAGACTCGACTATTGTAATGCACTCTTCATGGGTTTGGCCTTGGTGTCCATTCGGAGGCTACAGCTGGTCCACAATGCAGCTGCTCGGGTAGTGATGGGATGCTGGTGTTATGCTCTTGCCTCACCACTGCTCAGAGAGCTGCACTGGCTCCCAGTTTGCCTCCGAGTGCAATTCAAGGTGCTGGTTATTACCTTTAAAGCCCTATGTGGTAGTGGGACAGGATACTTAAGAGACCACATCACCCCAATGACATCTGTCCGTCCCACCAGAGCGGACTGATGAGGCTCTTTGTTTGTGCCATTGGCCAGAGAGGCGCACCTATCTGGCACTAGAAAGAGGACCTTCTCTGTGTCCACCCCAGTCCTATGGAACCTCCTGCCAATTGATCTACGTATGCAGACAGAGCTGGTGTCCTTCAGGAAAGGAGTGAAAACCTGGCTGGCGGGCCGGGTCTGGGGTGCGGGTGGTACAATGACACCAGCTGGCTGGCTAATTTGAGTCCCCTTGCCCTTAGTCTCTCAATTATAACACCTAGTTTTAATCTTTTTAATATGTTTTAGCTTTTTAATTTTGTTTTTACTTTTATAATCTTTTAAGTACAGTATTGGTCTTAATTGTTATTGATGGTTCTGTGGCTGTGAAATCGCCTGGGTCACTCCGGTGAGGAGGGTGATAAATAAGTTTGAATGAATGAATGAATGAATGAATGAATGAATACCAATCCCAGACTTTTCTGGAATGTAACTAGTGCCAAGTAAACTGCCACAACCTGAAAGGTGAGGGGTGGAACCTCCTCATGGTTGGCTGTTCTGGCATTCCATTATGACATCGACACCAAAGAAGAGGCTGCCTGGTGATGTCACATGGAGGGGCCAGCCACGATGTCATTCCTAAGCAAACAATTGTGTAGGATGAGGGTGGAGGGGATTGCTTCTTGCAGCTTCAACCCTGAACATGAAGGCAGGAGGCCTCCTTAGAAGGTCAAAATGCTGGGTCTCACTGTCTTGTTCCTTGCATCCTTCACAAGAACCTACGGTAAAAGTGAGTGGCATTCCTTCTCTGTATTCTATCCCAGGTTTCCTCAAACGTGGTTCGCCAGGTGTTCCTGGACTTCAATTCCCAGAAGCCCAAGTCAACACCCCTGCTGATCAGGTCTTCTGGGAACTGTAGTCCAAGAACATCTGGAGAGCCAGGTTTGAGGAACTCTGTTCTAGACGTCCTGCAATAACCTAAAGGCCACAGCTTCCAAGCAGTCCATCCAATCAGAGAGGAAATGGGCTGGAAGTCAACTGAATGTATCTTAGGGGAGATTCATCCACGCATACATCTCATCTCTTGAAACTCTTGCAGTATGGTCTGGCAGTCACTGTATGGGAATAGTCCAGGCACAATCCTTGCCCAAGTGGGCTTTTTGGAGCCTGCTGTAGGGCTACAATGTTTTAGGGCTGGGTAGGAGCAAATCAAAGGACCCTGGTGGTAGTGGGTTGGAGTCCTGGTGGCGCAGCGGTTAAAACGATCTACTGCAACCAATAGGTTGTGAGTGTGATCCTGACCAGGGCTCAGAGTTGACTCAGCCTTCCATCCTTCCAAGGTTGGTAAAATAAGTATCCAGCATGTTTGGGGCAAAATGCTAATTAACTTTTGAACTGCCCAGAGAGTGCACCAAGTGCTATGGGGCGGTAGAGAATTGTGATTGCTTTGCCTTTTGGATGGTGAGCTTGATGACCAGAAGGTCGGCAGGTCAGCAGTTTAAGGCTTGAGCACTGCAGAGTGAGCAATTCAAAAGCAAGAAAATGCAAGTAAATAAACAGGTACCTCTTTGGTGGGAAAGGTAACAGCATTCTGTTCACTTGGGTGTCTAGTCATGCCTGCCACATGGTCACGGACGCATCTGCAGATGCAGGCAGTGCTTGCTCTTTGGCTGAAAACGGAGATGAGCACCAGCCCCTAGAGTTGGAGACGATGGGCTTTCAAGCGAGGGAGCCCTCGACCTCGACCTAGGAGCAAACCCCCAACCAATGGAAGGGTCGCTTTAGAGGGGAGATTGTTTGCGGCAAAGGAACCCTTTCTGGTTCCCTTCAACACAGGTGGCTTTCCCAGCCATTTTGATCAGGCTCGCAGTCCTTCTCGAAATGCACATTTCAGGCAGACTCAGTGCAATGGGTATTTCCCACGCCCTTTTCTTCAAACAAGGGTACAAGTTCCCCCTTCTGTCTCTTAACAGACTCATTGCCGACTGACCCCTTTCCTTCGTGTGGGGTGAGTTCCATATTCAAAGCCACCTCGTGGACGTTGCCGGCACCCGGCGGGGGCAAAGCCCAGGCCACGTCCGAGACGCTTCCGTGGCAGGTCAGCATTCAAGCGGAAGGCAAGCATATTTGTGCTGGAGCAATTTTAAGCAGCTGGTGGATCTTATCCTCGGCTCATTGCTTCACGGAAAACGAGTGAGTATGGAAGATGTTCTCTGGTGCCTCCCTTCGGTGGGTGGGTGGGAAGGAAGGAAGGAAGGAAGGAAGGAAGGAAGGAAGGAAGGAAGGAAGGAAGGAGTCCATAAAACAAAGCGCTCCTCAACAAGATGTTTTAATCCGAAAGTAGGGTAGGGAGGAGCCAGGAAGAGGCGTGCCTGGTTGCCCCAAGAGAGACTGTTCTCTAAGCAGCCTCTGGCCATTGTCTAGTCATAATCCTATTTACCAGGTGAAGTAGGGAATATGGTGGTTCAAGTGGTTAAGACGCTGAACTTGATGACTGGAAGGTCAGAGGTCAGCACTGCCAGACTTGAGTGCTGTGCGACAGAGTGAGCTCCCGTCTCCATCCCATCTCCTGCCAACCTAGCAGCTCAAAAGCAGGACATTGCAAGTACATAAATAGGTACCGCTTTGGTGGGAAGGTAAACAGCGTTTCATGCACTCTGGTGTTTAGTCATCCCTGCCATATGTCCATGGAAACGTCTGCAAATGCAGACAGCGCAGGCTCTTTGGCTATAAAAACCTGAATATTCTTGGCCAGGCTTTATCCCTTTGGTTTTAACAAATACACAATTAATAAACTCACCCCAAATATCTATACAACCATTTTTCTTTATCAAACCTTTTTTCCCCTTACTTTTAATTCACATGCCAGTTTATCATTTATAACAGGGGTGCCCAAACTTACGGCTGGCAGGCTGTATCCAGCCCTCAGCGCCATTTCGTCCAGCTCACGCCACCCTTGTCGCTCATGGAAGCAGAAGTGAAATGCACCCGTACGGGGGCAATTTACTTCCACTTCCAGGAGTGGCAAAAGCGGCATGGGCCAGATGAATTGATGTTGGGGGCCGAATCTGGCCCATGGGTTGTAGTTTGGGCACCCCTGGTTTAAGCAGAGAAAATGGCATCCTAAAAATCTATCTCATCCTGTTGTAAAACAGATTGCAAGGCATGTTTTACTTCCGCTTCTTGATAAGATTTGGGTTATAGCGCCGTGTGTCTTAACTCAGCAGAGAGCCGTTAGGCCTGTAGAGCAGCAGAAAGCAGCTTCGCCAACTTCACACACAAACAGTCTCTTAAGGAACGAAATACAGCTTTACTCTTCAAGGTCAGAAAAAACATGACGTAGATAACTTCTCTATAACAAACCCATGTACAAAACGGGTGGCTCTTTGCAGTGATGGGATTACAAAATTTTTACTACCACGCCATGATGTCACGGACGTCATGGGCGTGGCCAATGTCATGATGTCATGATGTCCTGCAGTACTTGGGAATCGAACTGCTGACCTTCTACCTCCCAGTCAGCGTCTTAGTGACTTGAGCCACTGCAGTCCCTAGATTTTAAGCCATTAATAGACTGCTTTTTCTCCCTCCCTGAAGAAAGTCTTAAGGGCTGAAATCTGTCAGGCGTTTTACCAATAACCTGAATTTTCTAGTATCCTGATATGTGTGTCAATAAGGATTACAAGAAGTTGGGGGAGTGGGTGTGTCACTTTTTGGACTCTAACTTTGAGAGCCTCCAGCCAACCATTACAGGAAGTTAAAAAGTAAAATTTCCAAGCTCTGGCACTCCTCAAAGGACCACAACCTTCTAAAGCTGCCTTAGGTTAACTCAGACCCATGGTCCACCTGGCTAGGAGGCATCTCCCTTGGCCTCTATACATGACATTCTTCCTCCTCCTCTGCTCCCAAGTGATTCTGAGGACCTCGAGGCTGTGGCCCACATAGAAGGGGACCCATCAGGAAGAAGACCTCTAGAGAGGGTGATCATCCATCAAGAATTCAATGGTGAAACCCTGCAGAATGACATTGCTTTGATCCTGTTGGATGCCCCCATACCCTTTGACGATGAGACGACACCCATCTGCCTGCCATTATTGGATGACCTGAGCATATGGCATAACTGCTGGGTTGCCACATGGAGGCCCATCACAGCTGGTAATGCATTTTACTGTCTAGGACTGAATGAAAATTCTTGCCACACCATTCTCAGCTACACTGGGGAGAGGAGGTCATTGAGCTCCCTCTGGACACAACAATATTTTAGTCACCTTTATGTCTGGCAGCTTCTTCTTGTTTGCCACTGGTTGCACCTCTTCAAAGATACATCCCCCCCCCCAGACAGCAGGAATTCTTCAAGTGCCATATCCTATTCCTGTGATGGTGAACCTTGGCACTCCAGATTTTCTTAGACTTCAATTTCTAGAAGCCCAAGCCTCCGTGAATCCACACGAATGAGTTTGCTGTGATTCATCCGGCCTACGCCGCCCCACACTCATCACTCCTGGAAGCAGAAGTAAAATGTGCCCGTATAGTTAAGACTCTTCTGGGTTAACTCTTCCTCCATATGGGTGCGTTTTACTTCCGCTTCCAGGAGCGATGAGGGCGGCGCGGCACGGGCTGGATGAATCACAGCGAACTCATTTGTGTGGATTCACAGGGACTTGGGCTTGTGGAAATTGAAGTCCAAGAACATCTGGAATGCCAAGATTCACCATCACGGTCCTATTCCGAATATTGGCTATCCTCATGGCAATCAGCCACAATGATTGTCCTGGGAACAATATAAGGCAGTGGCTTTCCGCATCATATTGTAGCACCCGTACCACTGATCCAGTTCCATGAGTCACTTTCTGGTCCTGACCCCTTTTGGCACACAAAGTCCTCTTCAGACCCAGACCAGGATGAATGAAGCTACTGCCCTCCATCAAGGTGGATTCAAGTGGAATTTAATCCACTTGGGGACCATCACCCTTTCCTGTGGATGGTGCCATTAGTCCTAAGGGTTGTCAGGTTAGTTAACCACTGGCTGAAGATCAGCACTGATTGAGTCGCTGGCATTATGGTCTATTCTATTACAATAGCAGGATAATCTGGCCAGTCTCCAGCAGGAATTACTTCCTAATTTTGCCTTCAGATCGTTGAAATGCATCTTAAAGCCAAACCAGAGTGAGGATGGGAAAGGACTGATTTCCTAAGTCTGCCCTTACTCTAATTTGGCTTCGAGACACGGCTCCATCAGAGTGAAAGCAGAATTTGGAAGCAATGAATCTCATCTAGACAGAGGAGGAACTTTGGGGGATTTACAGCTACCAGTTGCATGGAGCATGATTGAATCACAGAGCCTGAGAATGTTACTTTTGGGGGAATGACAGTTCACAATGTGCCCCAGCTAACATGGACATTCTGTGAGTTTTTTATCCAAAAAAATATAACCCCACCCCACCCCACCCCGTTGTAGACGAAATTGGCAGTTTCAAAGCAGAACAATGGGGAGCCGTGTTCTTGTGAATCCTTTTCCCAAGATGGTAACAACTCTTTTGAGAACTTCAGCTCCGTTCCCCATTTTCAGCTACGGTTACTGAGTAGTGCAGACAGATGTTTGTCTATTCAAACATCAGGCATCTGGTAGGTGGAAGGCAATAAAAGAGGCAAAAAACCCTCCTGGCTGAGTCAAGCATTTTGAGAAGCTCTCCTGAAGCTATGCAGCTATTTTGAGGTTTTGCCTCTGTGGAGTCCTCCCCACCCGGGGCGCTCATCAAAAGACATTTCCTGGCTGACAGAGACGGTTGAGAGATGACTCTACCCAGTGGTGAGTTGTCAAAAAATTTGCTACCACACCGTGATGTCATCACAATGTGGGCAGAGCCAATGTCATGACATCATGAAGTTGTGGGCGGAGCCAAAGAAAAATAAATAAATAAATAAATAAAAATAAACACACACACCTCAACTCAACCCACAACACAAACCTGTAAATAAATAAATAAAATAAAAATTACATAAAAATACACCCAACCAGCCACCCAACCACCCACCCCAACCTCAAATAAAAAACCCCAACACAAACCCTGACTCACTTATCTTGGAATGACTAGTCAGGGAGCAGCAGAGGTGGTGGTGCGGTGGCAAACTGCTGCAATGGCTCAGTGGCCTGGCAGCGTGGTGTGCGGCGACTTGGCGGCACGGTGCATGGAGGCCCGGCAAGGAAAGGCCGCCGCCGCTTCTTCAGGCGCTGCCTGGGCCCTTCCTTTCCCGGCAGCCAAAATGGCTGCCAGGAACTGCGCATGCATCAAACCATCATTTGACACATGCGCACTAAAAATAGAACTGCACATGTGTCAAATGGAGGTTTGACGCATGCGCAGTTCCCAGGAGCCATTATGGCTCCAATTTCGAATATATATTTTTGCTGGTGACGCGTCCAAATTGGATCCCTAAAAAAACCCACCAACAATCCTGGGTGGTTACTACCCCCCCCCCGGAGAACCACCCAGGATTGTTGCTACCGGATTCGGGTGAACCAGTGCAAACTGGCAACAACCCACCACTGACTCTACCTCTGGAATAGCCAGGCCAGATAGAAATACTGGATATTGAGTTAGGGTTTATTTTGCACTCAGCCTACTCCAGTGGGTCTCAATCTTTTTGCAAATTTGCAAGGGCTCCAGGGGTTGGCCAGAGTCTCAGGGAATTGTTAGGCTTCTTTGGCTATGTAGAAAGAAATTTAGGAGCAAATGGAGGCAGAGAAGGTTTATTTATTTATTTCAATTTGTTTATCGCCCTCCTCCCTAAAGGGACCCAGGGCGATTCCCAACACAATCAGCAAGACAACAATTTAAAACCAAGTTAGAAATTAAAAGTTTTAAAAGAAGCTTAAAAACTTAGCATTAAAAACCAGGCATTATAGCTAGGCATTGTAGCTAGGAGGCACTGGGTGTCAAACCATCCAGGCAGCGGGGGAAATTGATTGATCCATTCCCCAGACCTGACCTGCCAGCCAGGTTTTCAATCCTTTCCTGAAGGACAGCAGCTCCGTTTGCAGGTGTAGTTCTATTGGGAGGAGGTTCCATAGGGCTGGAGCGGACACCGAGAAGGCCCTCCTTCTAGTGCCAGAGAGGTGCGGCTCTCTGGCTGAGGGAACAACCAGAGAGCCTCTCCGGTCCACTCTGGTGGGACGGACAGATGTCCTTGGGACGATACGGTCTCTTAAGTATTCTGGTCCACTACCATGTAGGGCTTTAAAGGTAATAACCAGCACCTTGAATTGCACCCGGAGGCAAACTGGGAGCCAGTGCAGCTCCCTCAGCAGCGGCGAGGCACGACCATAACGCCCGCACCCCAACACCACTCGTGCAGCCGCATTCTGGACCAGCTGTAGCCTCCGAATGGTCACAAGGGCAGCCCCATGTAGAGCGCATTACAATAATCAAGTCTGGAGGTGACCAAGGCATGTGTGACCATGAGCAAGGAGTCCCGGTCTAGGAACGGCCGTAACTGGCGAGTCACACGAAGTTGTGCAAAGGCCCTCCTGGCCACGACTGCCACCTGCTCTTTGAACAGTAGTCGCGAGTCCAGGAGGACCCCCAGATTACGTACCGGGTCTGTTTGGGGTAGAGCTGCCCCATCCAGAACCAAAGATGGTAGTTCCCAAGATAACGCAAGACCCCCAACCCACAGCCACTCAGTCTTGCCAGGATTCAGTTGTAGCCCGTTGTCCCCCATCCAGACCTTAACAGCCTCCAGGCGTCTGGAAAGGACTTCCACTCCATCGCTAGTGTTTCCAAGGGGCGAGATATACAATTGGGTATCATCTGCATACTAATGATACCTCACCCCGTGGGAACAGATGATCTCGCCCATCGGTTTCATGTAGATATTAAACAGGAGAGGTGAGAACACCGAGCCCTGAGGCACCTCATATTGGAGCAGCCTAGGGCTGGACATCTCACCCTCCAACCACACCGACTGGGTCCGGCCCTTCAGAAATGAGGAAAACCAGGCCAACACTGTGCCCTGGATCCCCAATCCTTGGAGCCTTCCCAGAAGGATACCATGGTCGATGGTATTGAACGCCACAGAGAGGTCAAGAAGAGCCAGGCCAGATGGATGTCCACCATCCCGCTCCCTCCAGAGATCATTCACCAGTGCGACCAATGCAGTTTCCGTACCATATCCGGGCCTGAATCCTGACTAAAATGGGTCTAGATAATCCACTTCATCCAGGATCTCCTGTAGCCGCCATGCCACTGCCTTTTCCAATACTTTACCCAAAAAGGGTAAGTTGGCTACAAGGCTACAGGTCGAAAATTGGCCATTATGGTTGGGTTCTGTCTGTGTGTGTGTGTGTGCGAATGTGCGCGTATGTGTGTGCGTGTGTGCATGTGTCTGACTGTCTACGTTATCCTGCTATGGAAATAGAGTAGACCCTACTGCAGTAGAGGGTTGTCAAAAAATTTACTACCACACCGTGACATCATGGATGTCGTGGGCGGGGCCAAAGAAAAATTAAAATAAATAAAATTAAAATAAATAAAATAAAATAAAAATAAACACACACACACACACACACCTCAACCCACCCACCCACCCCAAACAAAAAAACCATTAACTTACCTACCTTGTTAGGCAGGCAGCAGGCAGGCAGGAACCGCGCTGCCGCCACAGCAAACCGCCGCCACGGCAAACTACTGCAGCAGCATGGCGGTGCAGCAAGGAAAGGCCGCCGCCGCTTGTACAGGCACTTTCTTCCTTTCCTTTCCGGGCAGCCAAAATGACTGCCTAGAACTGTGCATGCATCAAACCTCTATGTGCAGTTCTATTTTTTACTGTGTCAAATACCGTAGAGGTTTAACGCATGCGCAGTTCTGGGCAGCCATTTTGGCTACCCAGAAGTATGCTTCCGGAGGGGCCCCGGAGAGGCGACCGAACCGGGTCACCTGGGGGTTTACCACCACCCCGGCGACCCCCTCCTGATGGGTGCTAGTGGGTCAGGTGAACCAGTCCGAACCAGTAACATCCCATCACTGCCCTACTGCCAGTGACTCAATGCTGATAGTCAGGCGGTGACTAACCTGACCACCCTAAGGACAAACGGCCTTGGGTGACAAATCCACAGGAAAGGCTGATGGTTCCCAAGTGGATTAAACCCCACTTGAATCTATCTTGATGGAAGGCAGCAGCTTGATCAATACTGGCCTGGAGCCAATGAGGACTTTGCCTACCAAAAGGACTCAGAACCATAAAGTGACTTGTAGACTTGGATCCATGGTATGGCCATCACACTGCGATATGAAAGGCAAGTGGAAGACCACTGCATTATATGGTTCCCCGGAAAATCTTCATGGCTGATCATTATGAGGACAGCCAATACAGTGGTACCTTGGATAACAATTGCCTCGGACAATGCTAAAATCGGATAACATTGGGGAATTTGAGGCAAACATTTGCATTACACCACAGTAATGTTGTGAGATGCAAATGTTTGCCTCAAATTCTCCAGCGCTGAACTCTGCCCCCAAACCCACAGGGCTGGAGACCAGCCTTGCGGGCTTTGGGGCAGAGATCTACCAAGACTCAGATCGCGGTTTGTTGGGGGGGGGGATCGGGCATGCCCGTTATCCTCCCAACCAAACCAGCGCTATGAAGCTTGCAGCAGCAGCGTGGCTGGGAAGCCGACTGATCAATGCATCACATTTTAAAAACCGGATAACGTTAAGACTTGTCGAAACAAGTCTTAATATTATCCAAGGTTCTAGTGTACTTGGAATTGGATACAAATCTTGAAGAAGAAGAAATGCATGTGTGTGTGTGTATGCGCGTGTGCGCACGCACCACCATCCACTAAATACAGACTTCAAGCAAAGATATTTTAACACATGATGTGCTTGCTTTCCCCCAACTCATGCCATCCTTGTGACTGAGACCTTATAAAGGTCCCTCACCTGTGATATCACAAACCATGGGGGGAAGGGAGTAGAGGTGGACAACCTCTTCCTAAGCCAGAGAGAGCATCAACAGCTTCTGATTGCTCTCTTCAGATGCAGCTGTCGGCCAAAGAAGCAAAGCTTCTCTTTGCCTTGGTTCTGAAATAGACCAGGTTTAGAGCCATGGTTTGTTGTGTAGTCCAGCCCTTTGTGACCCCATGGACCACTGCATGCCAGGCTCCTCTGTCATATGCCATCCTCCACAGTCCGCCCATATCTATGCCTACCATGTCAACAATGCCCCCTACCCATCTCATCCTCTGCCACCCCTTCTCCTTTTGCTTTCGATCTTTCCCAGCATCAGGGCCTTCTCCAGTGGTGGCTAAAGTACTTGAGCTTAGGCTTCAGGATTTCTCCTTCCAATGAGCAGTCAGGGCTGATTTCGTTTGGGATGGACTGGTTTGATGGTATGGGCCAGCAAAGGTTCAGGGAAAATCTGCTGTCCTTTCTCTCTTGACCTCTTCCTTTTGTTCCTTTCTGAATTCTCCAATCATCTCCACAGAACCAGGGGCAGATGAGAACAAAACCACCAAGGTCCTCAGGAGGACAGAGATGACTCTGATCGGAAGGGAGGCTTGCTCCGAAAAGATCAAGGACCTGACTGGGGAAGTTGTCTGTACTGTCGCTGAAGAAAAAGAGGAGCCGAAAACATGCAAGGTAGACTGGGCCGATCAGGGACTGCAGTGGCTTAGTGGTTAAGATGCTGAACTTGATGATTGGATGTCGACAGGTCATTAGTTTGAGATCAGAGTACTGCACAACAGAGTGAGCTTCCATCTCTTTCCCAGCTTCTGCCAACCTAGCAGTTTGAAAGCAAGGCATTTGTTGTTGTTCAGTCGCACAGTCAATTCCAACCCTTTGTGACCGCCAGGCACTTCTGTCCTCCACCATCCTCCTCAACTCGCTCAGTTCTGTGTCCAAGACAATGCAAGTAGATAAATAGGTAACATTTCATCAGGAAAGGTAACAGTATTCCATGCACTCTAGTGTCTAGTCATGCCTGCCACATGACCCCAGAAAGGTCTGCAGACGCAGACAGCTCTGGTTTTTTGGCTATAAACAGAGATGAGCACTGAACCCTAGATTTGGACACAAATGGCTTTCGAGCAAGAGCAATCTTACAGCAGACCGGCTCCTGAGCTTTTGTGTGACAGGATGCGGAAGCATATCTCAGCCTCTGGGGACCCTAGCGATGCAATGGAAGTCCTGTCCAGGTGCCTGGAGGCTGTTAGGGTCTGGATGGGGGCCAAAGGGCTACAACTGAATCCTGGCCAGACTGACTGGCTGTGGGTCAGGGGTCCTGCATTATCTCGGGAGCTGTCTTGAAACAACATCTTTTCTAATGTTCTCAAAGCTTGGAGAGGACCTGGTTTAAACTAGGCCTCAAAAATCCTTTCCTCTCTGTCTCTGCTTGTCACGAGACAGCTTGTTTTCAGTTCAGTGTTCCAGTAGTCTTATCTGAGTTCCCATGTTTTGACTATTAGAGAGCACTCTCCCTTCACGTGTGTAAATTTCTTCTCTTGTTATGAGAAAGTTTTCTCTGTTCCCTGATTGGTTAAAAGGTACCCCACCTGACTCCAGAATCCCCATCTTGGGAGAGCAGAAGGAGTTCGCTTTTGATTGTCTATGGGTTAACATCTTTGCCTGTGAGACTATGCCTTTTTGCTTCTTCAAAATGATCACCTAGATTGATTGGATAATTTTTGGACTGACTATTAGTTATTTACGCTTTTCTGGATTTTCTGGATTATCCTTTAAGAAACCTACTACAATAAAGTGCTGACACCACACACACACACACACACACACACAAGGCCTAGTTACCAGACCTGCCTTGTTTGCTTCATTGCCTGAGCATAGTAAGAGTTCTGTTAATGCAGACCGGCTCTCCCATAGAGCTTACAAAGGCTAAAGTTCCCATAAAGAGACTGGGTCTCTGGAACTGGAAGGGAGGGGCCTTTGTGTGGGACGGCCGGATTCTGACAGGAGCTACCATCTTTGGCTCTGGATGGGGCGGTTTTGCTCCAAACAGACCTGGTGCGTAACCTGGGGTTCCTCCTGGACTTACAACTCCTGCTCAAAGAGCAGGTGGCAGTCGTGGCTAGGAGGTCCTTTGGACAACTTTGTGTTGTATGCCAGTTATGCCAGCTCCTAGATCGGGACTCCTTGCTCATGATCAACATGCCTTGGTCTCCTGCAGACTTGATTACTGTAATGCACTCTACATGGGGCTGCCCTTGGTGACCATTCGGAGGCTGCAGCTGGTCCAGAATGTGGCTGCTTGGATAGTGATGGAGTGTTAGCATTATGCTCATGCCTCACCACTGCTTCGAGAGCTGCACTGGCTCCCAATATGCCTCTGAGTGCAATTCAAGGTGCTGGTAATTACCTTTAAAGCCCTACATGGTAATGGGCCAGGATAAGAGAATACGTCACCGCAAGAACATCTGTCCGCCCCACCAGAGCGGACCGGAGAGGCTCAGCGAGAGAAGCTCACCTCTCTAACACTAGAAGGAGAGCCTTTTCTGTGTCTGCCCCAGCTCTATGGAACCTCCTGCCAAGTGAGTTGCATCTCCAGACAGAGCTGCTGCCCTTCAGAAAGGGGGTAAAGACCTGGCTGGTGGGGCATGTGGGTTGCGGGCTGGCCAGTCAGTTCGGCTGGCTGGCTCTTTTGAATAATCTCTACCTCTCTCCCGGATATTTTAAACTTTTTAACCCTTTTAACTTTTAAATTTTTAAATGTAAGCAATGTGTTTTTAATTGTGTTTTTAATTTTTTAAGCTGCCCTGAGAGTTTGGATGAGGGCAGGGTATAAATGTGATAAAATAAATAATAAATAAATAATAAATTGAGGCAGGCAATTCGGGTTGCTTTTGCGGTGTCTGTTGGCTGTCCCTGTTTCATTGCACCTCTGCTGTGATACTTATATGGCTGAAGGAAAGCCATTTTGAACTTTAAGTGAACTAAGGGTAAAAAGTTCCCCCTTGCTGCCTCCCCATGCTTCTGTGTATGTACCAGGAAGAAGGTTAAAAAAAACTTGGTGCAAGATAAAGGGTACCTGGTCAAACCAGTTTTGACCTATTGTGATTCATATATCTGCTGCTCTCTATATAAAAAAGGTTTGTTTCTTTGCCCTGGGCTCTTTGTTGCAAGGTGGAGAACCTGTATGCATATGTACAATAAAGCCTTTCTCACTCTCCTACGTTTGGTACATGTATTCCTTTTGGTACGTGCAGCCACACAAGCTGTAATTGGACACATTTTAGCAGGGCATCAAGAAAGAGGAAAACCTGGCAGCTTAGATTCCCCATATACAGGGATAAGAACACTATGTTCATCTTGAGTTGATGTGACCCCAGAACATCCAGTCTCAACATCTGAGGAAGGAGAAGAAAGATGGAACTTTATGAAAACCCTATTTCATTTTCTTTTTTAATAATTTTTATTGAATTTTCAAATAAAACTACAAATAAAACACTCAAAAAATAACAAAAATCATACAAAAATAAACCAGAACAATAAACACAACACATATAAAATACATAAAAAAACAAATGATAATATCCACATTTATTCTCTATTACCTTCTAATTACACTGTTCCTCTACAAACATTATTGACCACTTTTTTATTATTATCAGTAATCAGTGTAATATCTGCTGTTCAGTGTAATATGTCTTTTAAAGTACACACCACAGTGATATATACAATGCCCTGGGTGGTTGCGGCATGTCACAGCCGTTTTCATTGTTTCCACAGACTTATTTGATATGGTGCTGGCTTTATTCCTCCGATTTTACTCAATGTAGATTCCACAAATAATCTCCATATTTCCCAAAATCTATTTTCTTGAACTATGCCTTACTTATATTTAATTCCCATGTTAGCCTATCATTTAGAGCAAGTTCCCACATTTCTTTGTACCAATCTTCAATTTTTAAACCAACATCATTTCCCCAATTTCTCACAATATATTGTCTAGCTGATATTAACATCATTGATATTAACTCTTTTTTATCATTATCCACTTTTATATTGTCAACATCAGTCAATAACACTGTATCAGACCCCAGCTCAATTCGCATCCCCATAATTTTTGAAATTTCCTCCTCAATTTTTCCCCAAAAGGCTTTTACGACATTACACTTCCACCATATGTGTTCATAAGTTCCCGTTATTTGCTTACATATCCAACATAAATTGCTTATATTATCTATCTGATGTAGCCTAACTGGGGTCAAGTACCATCTCCATAACAATTTATATTTATGTTCATTTACTCTGACAGACATAGTTCTCATAATTCTTCTCTTCCACTTTTTTTCATATTGATTCAGTAATTTTAACTTTCAAATCTTGTTCCCAAATATTTTTCAATGTTTCTTGTGGTCTACCCTCTTTATTTAGAATCTTATAGATCTTGCTCACAAGGCCCTTAATTCCCACTTCTCCCTTTCTTATCTTTATTATCAATTCTTCAAATTCAATTTTCCCCCTTTCCAAACTGGTTCCATTTAAATATTTACCATTCCATTTATCTATTAACATAGTTTGGAACCAATTCAGTTTCATCTGTCTATATATATCCAACTTTTTCTCTCTGTCTTTACAAACCCAAATCCAGTCTCTCAACATGGTTACACTATTTCTAATAAAAAATTCCTTCACCCTACTGTCTATTTTTATTGGAAGAGTTTTAATATCTTCCATTTCTATAATCAGCTGTATCTGGAGCTAATTCCTTCACCATCTTCCAAACATCCAATATTACCTTTATAATTTTATTTTTAATGGTCATCATTTTTATCTTTCTCTAAAAAAAATTGATTTACCAATTTGAGACAACTCTCTCATCTCTATTTCTTCCAAAATTACCTCCTCTTTCATTAGAATCTTTACTACATTCTTTATTTGAAAAGTTCTATAATAATTTTTAACATTGGTAGCACTAAACCACCTTCTTTTTGGGGCAAATACAAGTTTTTAGGTAATCTTGATCTACGTCCTCCATAGCAATAATTATTTAATAAATTTTGATATTATTTAATTTCCTTCTCCTTTAATTGGATTGGTAGGGTTTCAAACAGAAAATTTAATCTCGGTAATAACATCATTTTGCATAAAGCAACCATACTAAACCAAGACAGATTCAATTCTTATATTGCTGTATTTTATCTTTGATCTCCTTTTTTTGTTTATCATAATTTAACCTCTTAAAGGACCCAATTTGCCTGAGATATTTATCCCCAAGTATTTCAAACTACCTCTAATCTGTATTTTATTTCTCTTTTATTTTTATCTGTTCTTATTTCTCTACATTACATAATATCATCTCCAATTTATCCCAATTAACTCTCAAACCTGTAATTTCCTCATGTTCTTTTAAATGCTTTTCTATCCTTTCTAAAGTCATCATAGGTTGTTTCATAATCACCAATGTATCATCAGCATACAAACTTATCTTATTTTTCTCAATTGCCATTATACTTTTATCCTCTCTTATGGCACTTGCTACCGGTAGCAATTCCATTGCCATTATAAATAGTGTTGGGGATCATGGACACCCCTGCCTCATCCTTGCTTTTTAACTTTATATCATCTGTATAACCACCATTCACCCTGACTCTGGCAGAACCATGTTGATATAATTGTTCAATTGTTCTTCTAAACTTATTTCCAAACCCATACAACTTAGTCATCTCATTGATTGTTTCCCACTGAAGTGAATCAAACGCCTTGAAAATATATAATGATAGAAATCAAATTTTCTCTTTGGTTTGTCCTGTGATATCTATCAAGTCTAAAACTGTCCTCATCAAGTCCACCATATGTCTTCCTTTAAAAAAACCAACCTGATTTTTTTATATAATTACCCATAAAACTATTTAGCCTATTTGCCAGAATTGTTGTAAATATTTTAGCATCTTGATTTATTAAGGAAATGGGTCTATATGCATCTACCATACTTTTTCTAAATCTTTTCCAGGTTTTGGCAACAGAACTATTATATTTCTATACCATGAAGTTGGAATCTGTCCCCCATCTAAAAAAGGCAAATGTAAATAGTGTTGAAGCTTCCATCATAGGCCATCATCTTAGATGGGTAGGGCTTGTTCACCATATGGATGGTTCCAGGCTTCCTTGCCAAATACTTTATGGGGAACTTATCTCTGGTATGAGGTCAGCAGTTCAATTCCCGACTACTGTATGGAATGAGCTCCTGTCTTTGTCCCAGCTCACGCCAACCTAGCAGTTCAAAAGCAAGAAATTACAAGTAGATAAATAGGGACCACTTTGGTGGTAGATGAGGAAATGTACTTTTCTGACAACTAGCCAAAATATAGAGTGCCAGTTATCATGGCAATCCCTTCCCTGCATGTGTGTCTCTGTGTGTTTATGCTTTATTTTTCTCTTCCCAGGATGACAGTGGAAGCCCGCTGGTTTGCACTCATGGGGAAAACGTGAAGTGGTTTGTGATTGGCATTGCCAGCAAGGGAGAGAACTGCGGTCATAAGGACATCCCTGCGGTCTACACCACCATCTTCGACTATATGGACTGGATCGAAAGGTCGACGGCCACAGAAGGGAAACCCTTCATCCCTGAAGGGGTGGACGACATTGGCATTCGTGCTGAGGCCTCAGTTCCTGACTCTACAGATCAGTCCTTCTCAGCTGCCTCTGTGGTTGCTCCCATTTGGGCAATTATGCTTTTCTTTCTTTAATAAAATTCCCAGGAGATAATCCAACACGTAATTTACATAGAAGATGGTGACCTGCGTTTGGATTTTCTTGGAGCTAGCATGACTCTAAGCTTGCATGAAAGTTCCCTTTTGACTTTATTTAGGTGTAGACAAAAAACAACAACTAAAAAAATAAAATAAAGCTTGGAATAGTGAAATGAGAAGGCTTCCTGCCTGCTTCCCTTTAACGGCTACATTCCTTCTTGTTGTTGTTGTGCAGTATCCAATTCTGAATATTGGAGATCATCATGGAGAGCAGCCATGAAGACTGTCCTGAGAATATAATGCTGTGGCCTTTCATTTGCCTGCCGTAGCACAGAATGATCCCCGCAAGTCACTTTCTGGTCATGAGCCCTTATGGCTCGCAAAGTCCTCCTCAGCCCCAGGCCAGTATTGATGTTGCTGCTGCCCTCCATCAAGATGGAGTCAAGTGGGATTTAATCCACTTGGGAACCATCACCCTTCCCTGTGGATTTCGCCAAGGCCGCTAGTCCTCAGGGTTGTCAGGTTAGTTAACTGCCACCTGACGCTCAGTGTAGACTCACTGGCAGTATGGTCTACTCTATTACAATAGCAGGATAACCTGGCAAGACACAATTCCTTGATCCAGGAATATTCATCAGTATGAGAATTTTGTGTGATCCAGGATGACACCCGGTGGCCATGGTATCTAATGCAGCCACCAAGAGGTATGGCAGACGTTGGCCACACAAAAAACACATATATCCTACCACACACTCCCCATAGCAGTTAGTGCACTCTCTGGGTGTTTCACAAGTTAATTAGCATTTTGACCTCAAACATGCTGACCTCAGAAGGATGGAAGGCTGAGTCAACCTTGTGTCCCATCAGGACCAAACTCACAATGTTCTGGTGGCAGTACAGCAGTTTAAGCACTGTGGCACGAGGGCTCTTGGCCTGGAAGTCCCTTTCCTTAAACCCTGGCTCACCTAATTGCTATTATTCAGCATTCCAGAATTTTCTTCTACCCCTCTTCAAGTAGGGGAGCCCAGGAAAACAGGTTGGAAGCATGTTCAACCCTGTAACCTCCACCTGAAAACTTTGCCCCACTCTACCGGTTAGGAGGGCCAGCCTGGCTGGTTGGAAACAATTGCTTAGAATTGGCATTTTGCTCCTGCTGACCACAGCCTGCACCACATTGCTTTTTTGGACTATCATTCCTATTGTGCCTCAGTTGGCTGGGGCGCATGGGAGTTGCAGTTGAGGTGTTAATTTTTCTATGCTCTTCCATGCACTGCAGTTATGTGGGAAGAGCATTACAAATATCTGGGTTGTGGGTTCCTTGTCCTTTCAAATGAGTGTTACATTTTTGACAAGTGAGCTGTTGATTTGGATGATGGAGAGTGACCAGGGAGACCATTCAGCCACTGCCTGTGCACTTATACCTCTATGTGTAAAGGAGTGAAAGAATTATGGCCGATTGGATAAAGGATGGATCAAAGCCAGATCATCTAGAGGTCAAGCTTGATGGCAAGAAAAAACATTCTTGAGGGTACGCAAGAGCAAAACCAAATTAGAATATTGAGGCAGGAGCTCACTGGACAAGGAATAACATTAAAGGAGGAGATGGCTGAGGATCCCAACCTCCCCTACATCACGTGGAGGACTTTTTAACATCAGGACAGCAGCACAACAAATTGAATGACTAGGTCATGTTTTTAATTAACTTTGAATTGGTTAAAATTGGCACATCTAGTGTGTACACAAAATTTCCACCACCAACCAGTTCCCTGATGGAGGCCACTGGATAGAGCCATGGAGAGAGAGCAATAAGCAGAGACCAAGTGTCCTGTGCTTGGAAAGTGTCATATCAACTGCTGTTTTAAAGAACAGAAACCAGCAGACCATCATGCCTGAAGAAGAGATAATGAATCATGGAAACTCACAATGATTACTTTATTTAGTGATCCAGAAAAGGTATCACCTTCTACGTCTGCATATGTTTTATACATGGATCACATGGCTGACTTTGTTTATAAAATGAATGAGTTACTCTTTAAGATGCCACAACTTTTTTGCCTTTTCTGTTGTTGCTTTTTATTTACTCTCTGATATATGGGACATTCGGATCACCCTCAAATTAGTTCTTCCGAATTTTCAGAGATTGTTTGACTAATTTAAAAACAGTTTATTCCTACTGGTGAGCTCTTCTGAAACCCCCAGTATAAAGAACAGAAACCATAGCATTTGTGTTTATCAGCACTATCAAAGGTCTGTTAGGATAGTAAAATAGGGATAAGATCAGGCCTGATTCCCACCAGAAAGAGCACTTCCTGTGAGGGGCAAACTTCCCTCCCTGCATGCCTACCACCCACTCAGGAGTTGCCCAGGGAGCACAGAGTTATTTTGAGCCAAAGAGGTGTGCAACACACATTTGTGATGCAATAGTGACCTCAGGTTGGGTGAGGGTTTGGGAGGTTAAATCTGACAGCCCCATGGCCAGCTTTCATTCAGAGGAGGTGAATTTGCTGCGAGCAACATGATCCTCCTTTTTATCCATCTGATTGTATGTGCTGCTCTGTGGACTGGATGGATGATGCAAGATTATCTAATAATGGTCAGGACTAGTGGTCAAGAGGGATGGGGATAGATTTAGGATTCTGATGGTGGTCATCTATTGACGTCTCTTGGTTTTTTCCTGTGGCAGGCCCCCCCTTGCCAAGAGGTCCCACTTCAAAGAAGGCGGAGGAGACGGAGGTACCAAGGATGCAATCATAGGTGATGTGCTTTTTAAAATAGATACCTTGTCATTATGAAAGACTACAGGAACATTATCAAACATCTGGCTTGGCTTTTAAGTCAATCAGTGGCCCAGCCACGTGACCCCTTTCTTTTAAAGAACATGGGCTGGGGATGCCAATGGATTGGCTCTGATGTCACACCCAGGACCCTGGCTTTCCCCAAGTCAATTCCTGTCAGCAGACCAAACAGGGAGGAAATTCCCCTTGTTTGCAGCTTGTACACCACTTGGATCCATCCATCCTTCCATCCATCCAACCATCCTCCTTCCTTCCTGCCTCCCTGCCTGCGTGCCTTCCCTCTGCTTGCTGTCCTCATGTTAATAAAACACCATGAGTTCAAGAGACCAGAGATTCTGAAATCAGGGAATTCTCTGACTAAGAAGGCATGACTTCTGAGCTCCCACAGAACACTCTCTGAGAGATGGAAGGGCAGAAACTTGGAGGTGGGATGTTGTGTGACTCAGAGTTAGTGCCAGGACAAAAGATTTGCCCTAACTTTCCTTGCTTTTCTGATTTTGGCCTTTTCCCCATCATCACAGGATCATCCACTCTAATTCAGGGACCTCCATGGACTCCACCAGAGCCGTATGCAGTCGGACACCATCCTTGGGAGATGTGGCTGAAGAAACACCTTCCCAGCTTCCTCTGGCTCCAAAGCGCCAAAGGATTCCCTTCCTGACCTTCAAGGAGCAGGAACTGCTGGAGTGGAACATCTACAAGAAACATCAAGAGGAAGACGCAAGATCTCTCCACCTTCAAAACTTCCTCCAGGGCCTCCAGATTCCAGTGTGCATGCTGAGTCCTGAGCCATGGGTGCACAGCCATGGGGCACCCATGCCATATGAAGGGTGGTACCAGCCAAGCCCTGAGCAGCGTGAAAGAGGGCCAGCACCCCACAGTCAAAGCCCAAGGCATGTGGTACAAAGACCAGGGTCACGCCAGCCAAGCCCTGGACAGCATGGGAGAAGTCCAGACGTCTGTATTCAAAGGCCAAGAGCCAGAGCACAGAGTCCAGGGCCAGGCCACAAGAGGGCAAGTTGGAACAGGAGAAGCCCCAAAGCCCCAAAGCAAAGAACAAGGCTTTGGGTGCAAAGATCAGGGCGTCAAAGCCCCAAAGGCCAGGGGACCAGCCCAGAGCGACATAGTCAGAGTCCAAGGGCCAGGAATCGAAGCCCAATACTCCTTCCTCACAGCCTGAGAAATGACAGCCGAAGCTCAAGTCACCGTGGGGCAAGCCCAGAGTCCAGGAGGCAAACCATGAGGACCAGTGTGTCCAGAGCTGGAACCCACGTGAAAAGCCACAGGAGCCACGCCTGCCCCGCTCTGCCTTCCCCTGTAGAGCTGCTCTCTTCCCTCTTTCCCGTCTCCCAGTCCAAAAGCTACAGGAGTCTCCAGAGAGTGCCGAAGGAGGGCCAGGTGGCCAGTATTGAGCAGAAGATCCTCCAGTTGAGCTCGGATGACCACACTGGACCAGAAATGGCCAAGAGGCGTGGGGAGACTCCCAAACCATCAAGGGTTGCTGAGCTCTCCTTCACAGACACTGCTGTTATCTGCAAGGACCCACAGATTGTGCCATTGGTGGCTTCAGCACAGTTTGAGGTCCAGCAGGAAAGCCACCAGTTTGTGGATCGGCTACCCAAGACACAATCTCCAACGCATATCCTTGTGAAATTGGTGCATGAGGAGGAAGCCAGGCAGGAACTGCATCTGGGCTTGCCCAAGAAGTCCTCATCCCCAGGGAGACTTCCGGCCAGAGGATTGCCTACTTCTCCACGCACGATCAGCCGGTTCAAAAGCCATAGAAGTCTCCAAGGAGAAGGAGGAGAAAAGATGGGCAGCACTGACCAGAAGCCACAGTGGTTGACCTGGACTGACATCTCTGAGCCAGATTTTCAGAAGGCCAACAAGAAGGCAGCCAACCTGCCTGCAGCTGGTCAGCCGCCAATCCTGCAGCTGTCTATCATCGGCCAGAATCAACTTGAGCCACCATGCCTGTTTGAGGTCGACCAGGAGAGCCACCGTTCTGTGGATCAGCCTGCCAAGCCACAATCTCCAGCAAATATCCTTGTGGAACTAGTGCATGAGGGGGAAGCCAAGCAGCAACTGCATATGAGCTTACCCAAGAGGCCCTCATCCCCTGGGAGACTTCCAGCCAGAGAACTGCCTACTTCTCCACCCCTGATCAGCAGGTCCAAAAGTCACAAAAGTCTCCAGGGAGAAGGAGGAGAAAAGATGGGCAACGCAGATCAGAAGTCACAGTGGTTGACCTGGACTGACATCTCTGAGTCAGATTTTCAGAGGGCCAACAAGAAGGCAGCCAATCTCACTGCAGCTGGTCAGCCGCCAATCCTGCAGTTGTCTATCATGGGCCAGAATCAACATGAGCCACCATGCCTGTTTGAGGTCGACCAGGAAAGCCACCAGTTTGTGGATCAGCCTCCCAAGCCACAATCTCCAGCGCATATCCTTGTGGAACTGGTGCATGAGGAGGAAGCCAGGCAGGAACTGCATCTGGGCTTGCCCAAGAAGCCCTCATCCCCTGGGAGACTTCCGGCCAGAGGATTGCCTACTTCTCCACGCACGATCAGGCGGTTCAAAAGCCATAGAAGTCTCCAAGGAGAAGGAGGAGAAAAGATGGGCAGCGCTGACCAGAAGCCACTATGGTTGACCTGGACTGACATCTCTGACCCAGAATTTCAGAAGGCCAACATGAAGGCAGCCAACCTCCCTGCAGCTGGTCAGCCGCCAAGCCTGCAGCTGTCTATCATGGGCCAGAATCAACTTGAGCCACCATGCCTGTTTGAGGTCAACCAGGAGAGCCACCGTTCTGTGGATCAGCCTGCCAAGCCACAATCTCCAGCACATATCTTTGTGGAACTGGTACATGAGGAGGAAGCCAAGCAGCAACTGCATATGAGCTTGCCAAATAGGTCCTCATCCCCTGGCAGACTTCCAGCCAAAGAACTGCCTACTTCTCCACCTCTGATCAGCAGGTGTAAAAGCCACAGAAGTCTCCAAGGAGAAGGAGGAAAAAAGATGGGCAGTGTTGATCAGAAGCCACAGTGGTTGACCTGGACTGACATCTCTGAGTCAGATTTTCAGAGGGCCAACAAGAAGGCAGCCAAACCCCCCAAAGCTGGTCAGCCGCCATTCCGGCAGCCATCTATCATTGGCCAGAATCAACTGGAGTCACCATGCCTATTAGACATCTACCAGGAAAGCCAGCGGTTTATGGATCAGCCCCTGAAACCACCATCTCCGGCTCTCATTCTTGCGGAATCTGTGCATGAAGAGGAGCTTCATGTGGGCTTGCCCAAGAGGTCCTTATCCCCTGGGAGACCTCTGGCCAGAGGACCACCTACTTCTCCACCCCCGATCAACAGGTCCAAAAGTCGCAGCAATCTCCAAGGAGAGAGAGGAGGCAAGATAGACAGCACCCCCTCTGGCCCCCACCCTTGGCAGCCGGGTATCCCTTGCCTTGTCTACCCACAGGTGACTGTACAGGAAGAGGAGGTCCACATGAACTTGAGCTTACTCCTGAAGATCAAGAAGGACCAGGCTCACAAATGGGGAATTGAGCCAGAAGGAGATGTCTCCTGGGTGCAGGTGGGCAAGGAGAGTCCCTCTGAGTTGAAACACAACAGAAACAGGAGCAAACTCCATAAGAGCTACACCAAAAAAGGCCAGCCTCTAGGCTCAGAGAGGCCACCAAAGCCAGTGAGGCAGCCCTTCATAAAAAAAATAGACCCAAGGGACAGAGGCCATAAGGCTGCTCCAAAGGACCAGAAGGACAGCTCCACATCCACTACTGGATCCTTGGCCAAACCATCTAAAAGGAGAAATCTTTTCCGGCCAGCAAAGCCAGAAAAAGAATCCCTGCAGCCTAAGGCTCACCAGAATCGCCCAAACTTTCTCGAGCGACTGATTCTCTGCCTCAAGAAGGTTTGGGATAAACTGAGGGGGGAAAAGACGAAGAAGAAGAAGGCCCGCCCAAAGAAGGACTCGTGGGTTTCTGCTACCCACAAGCAAGGCTCATCCTCAGAAAGAGTTATCTCTGAGGATGAACCTAGAAAAGGGATTCTTTTGAACAACGAAGGCTCTGAACCTTCAGCTTCTTCTTCCACCACTACCTACAAGGAAAGTCACCACTGGCATCAAGAAGTCCTATTCCCACAATTCTTGGAGGGTGAGGATTTTGGTTTGTCCACTCAAAAGAGGGTCAGATGTCAACCCAGAACCCTTGTGAGGACACCTACCTCCATCACCATAAGGAAAAAGCTTTCTAAGAGAAGAAGACCCAGAGAAACCCTGGACTGAAGCCACTGGTCCTCCTCTTCCTTTGGGCTGTTTCCTCTCATTTGGGTTCCAAGAAGCAGACCCTGGCATGGACCTCAACCATTAGCTATTGGAATTCGCCATTAAGTTTTTTCTGCACTATCCACTAAAAAATATGGTGCGTTCCTGAAGAAACATTGAATTGTACATTTTGTATTATCGTTCTTATCATCATCATCATCATCACCTTGTTACTGGATTCATACTGTATAACGGTCACACGTCTGACATTGTTTTTTTCTCTTAGAAAATAACTAGCCAATGTTAGTATAAGTAAAAACATTTTAATAAAAGAAATAAGAGAATATGCCAATTGTTTTCATCTTCTGCATCAGAACCAACTATGGGTGATGTTTTTTTTTAAAAATGGATTTTTTAAACAATTCTCTCCTCTGTTTAAATCCCACTTCAAACATAAGGACCTTCCCTCCCCTCCCCCTGTGCCTATACCAACTGCCAGGGGAAGAAGCCAGGGCAGGATGAGGACCTTGCCTCCCCTCCCCCTGTGCCTATACCAACTGCCAGGGGAAGAAGCAGCCAGGGCAGGATGAGGACCCTGCCTCCCCTCCCCCTGTGCCTATACCAACTGCCAGGGGAAGCAGCCAGGGCAGGATGAGGACCTTGCCTCCCCTCCCCCTGTGCCTATACCAACTGCCAGGGGAAGAAGCCAGGGCAGGATGAGGACCTTGCCTCCCCTCCCCCTGTGCCTATACCAACTGCCAGGGGAAGAAGAAACCAGGGCAGGATGAGGACCTTGCCGCCCCTCCCCTTGTGCCCACCCCAACATATTGTAATGTAATGTAATGTAATGTATTGTCTGTAAGCCGCCCTGAGTCGCCACGACGAGTGGGCGGCAATATAAATTTGAACTAATAAATAAAATAAATAATAAGTTCACCAGAAGAGTCCCTGCTACAAACTCACTCCCTATGGTGTTTATTTCAGTCTGTTTTTTCTCTCTCCTCATCCCAACCCATGGGGAGGGGGAACACCCATCTAATGGTCTTCTCCTCTTGGGAACTGGCTGGAGGGGTGATCTAACCAGAATGGGGGAACAGTCTATAGGTCTAATGGTTATGGCTTTGACTTGGATTCAGGCTCCCTCTGCCCCTCATGACATTGTATTTTGCCCTTTTAATTTTTTTTCTCAGTGAGTTGTTTTATAACAGAGCTGTGACTGTTAACAGAGGAGATCTCACTCAGCAAGCATAGTGTCTGTCTATCCCTTGGCTCTTTCATGGGGTTTGTGGCCCATGAGGAACACATATGTGCATCTCTTCTGGGCTCCGACTCTGCCCTCTCTGTCTATCCATGCATACTCAGAGGTCCACAAAACTACCAAATCTGGAGTTTCTACAAATGCACAAAAGGCCCTTTGGAGAGAAAAGGATCTTCAGAGATTATTTGGTTTCTCTGCTTTTCTCAAACTCAAATTCACTATATCTTTCCAATTTCAACCTCCCCCCTCAGTCTGTCTAACTTTATTTATTTATTCTTTCTATGCAACTCTTTTCTGTCAGTCTGTTTTTCCTCAATCACTTTCTGCCTTTTCCCTCCTTAAAATCACTTTTAGTCTTCCTCAGAATCACCTCAGACTTCTCTCCTTTTATATCCAATCCCCTCCTTAAAACCATTCACTCTCAACCAATCACAGTCCAACATGCAAATCAGCTCTCTCCAACATTCTGTTTCCAGGCCCTGCTATTAAGCTGCCCTGGCCTGGCCTTTCCATTTACTACTGCTACTTTTTCTCCATTCACAATCACACTCTGCACATGCTCTCACTCTTTTCTCCACTCTAAATCCATTACATTCCTTACAATGCTACGCTGCAGATGTGTCAGATGCTGAAAAGGAACTCCGATCTGTTAGAGAACAATACTGCATAGTAACCTGGAATGTAAGATCTATGGCACAAGGTAAGCTGGATCTGGTGAAACATGAGATGGAAATACAGAGCATCGACATCTTGGGAATCAGTCAATTCAAGAGGATAGGAATGGACGAAATTAACTTTGGGGACCATTATATTTACTACTGTGGGCATGAATCCCTTAGAAGAAATGGAGTTACTCTTATGGGGAATAAAAGAGTGAGGAAAGCAGTAATGGGTTACAATTGCAAAAAGGACAATGATTTCAGTATTCCAAGTCTGTGTCCCAATCACTGATGCAGAAGAGGCCAAAGTCAACAGGTGATTGTACGATAGTGATGGTGAACCTTTTAGAGACGGAGTACCCAAACTGCAACCCAAAACCTACTTATTTATTCCAACGTGTCAACATAGCAACAGGAGAGGAAGGAAATGCTCCAAATGGGCTGTTGGGCAGAAGGGCGGGGTCATCTCTGTGCTGGGGGCGGCGGGAGGAAATGCTTCCATGGACTGCTGGGCAGATGGGTGAGGTGATCTCTGTGCTGGACGGAGGGAGGAAGTGTTTCCATTGGGCTGCTGGGCAGAGGGGCAGGGTGAACTCTGTGCTGGGGGAGGGAAGAAGCATTCCCATTGGGCTGCTGGGCAGAGGGGAGGGCAAACTGTGTTCTGCATTGACTGCATTGGTGCCCACTGAGAGGGCTCTGAGTGCCACCTCTGGCATGCGTCCCATAGGTTCTCCACCACTGTGGCATAGGAGATTGGAATACCAAAGCAAGAAGTCAAAAGCTAAAGGGAGCTTTTGATGAAAAACCCTGTTACAGCTTTTTTAGGCCCCATTCAATCATAAATTCAGAGAGGATAAAAATAAAATAAAGAGGCAGGGAATCACATGGGAGAGAACAAGGATGGGAGAGAAATAATTAATAGTACCAAAGGAAAACGTGAAAAAGAGTGAAAAGATAGATAATAGGATAGGCAGCTCCACCAGTTCCGGGTTGTGAGGTCTTGCTCTTGCGTGTGGGCCCTAAGGGTCAGTTGGGAATCTTGCTCTTGTACCTGCCTCCCTGCAAGGTAGCAGATTCTTTACCTGAGCTCCTGGAGGCCGTCTCCATGGTGGCATTGGAGCTCCCCAGACCTATGGTCCTGGGGACTTCAATTTGCCTTCATTTGAGGCTGGCTCTGAGGTAGCTTGGGAGTTCATGGCTTGCATGGCAGCTGTGGGCCTGACTCAGGTAATTCAGGGGCCCTACTAGGAGCAGCGGCCACGCCACTGATTTAGCTCTTTTGTCAGAGCAGTGGCAGAGTGATCTGAAACTACAGATATTAGACCTCACTCCTGTGCCATGGTGATATCACTCTCTGGTGACTCTGGACTTTCTAGGGGCGAGGCTTCACTGCAGGGAGGTAGGGCCAGTTAAATCGACCCGCCCCTGACGACTAATGGATCTGGAAGGATTCCAGAGAGAACTGGGATGTTTTCCTCTGGACCAGCAAGGCGATTCACCTGAGGCTCTTTTCAGCCTTTGGAATGAGAGGTTGACTGCGCCCTTGGATGTGATCGCTCCACTACGGCCTCTCCGTGCCCGTGGGCACTGATCCTCCCCTTGGTTTACCAAAGAGCTAAGGGAGCTCAAACAGGCAAACAGACACTGAGAGCGCCGCTGGGTGAAGACCCAGAGTGAGTCTGATCAAACACTGGGAGGGCTAGGCGGCGGCTGACGGCCCGGGCAGGCCTCAACGTGCCCGTGGGGGCTCAGCGGACCCGGGGGAGGTGCCCTCCTCTGAGGGTTGGTGCCGCTGCCGCCGGAGCCGATCTGAAAAGGTGTGGCTCTGGCTAAAAGAGGCAGCGAATGGCTGCCTCTTGCTGAGCATGTGCAGAAACTCAATCTGACGCATGCACAATGCGTCAGATTGAGTTTCTGCGCATGCACACTAAATTGGAGCCATTTTGGCTCCAATTTAAAAAAAATTCTTTTGGTGAGGTGTTCAGAACCGGATGCCTTAAAAATGGATTACCCTCTCGGAGAACCCTCTGAGATTGTTCCTACCGGTTCCTGGTAGGAGGGCCAGCCTGGCTGGTTGGAAACAATTGCTTAGAATTGGCATGTTGCTCCTGTTGACCACAGCCTGCACCACATTGCTTTTTTGGACCATCACTCCTACTGTGCCTCAGTTGGCTGGGGCGCATGGGAGTTGCAGTTGAGGTATTAACTTTTCTGTGCTCTTCCATGCACAGTAGTTATGTGGGAAGAGCATTACAAATATCTGGGTTGTGGGTTCCTTGTCCTTTCAAATGAGTGTTACATTTTTGACAAGTGAGCTGTTGATTTGGATGATGGAGAGTGACCAGGGAGACCATTCAGCCACTGCCTGTGCACTTATACCTCTATGTGTACATGAGCGAAAGAATTATGCCGATTGGATAAAGGAGGGATCAATGCCAGATCATCTAGAGGTCAAGCTTGCGGGCAAGGAAAAACATTCTTGAGGGTACGCAAGAGCAAAACCAAATTAGAATATGGAGGCAGGAACTCGCTGGACAAGGAATAACATTAAAGGAGGAGATGGCTGAGGATCCCAACCTCCCCTACATCACGTGGAGGACTTTTTAACATCAGGACAGCAGCACAACAAATTGAATGACTAGGTCATGTTTTTAATTAACTTTGAATTGGTTAAAATTGGCACATCTAGTGTGTACACAAAATTTCCACCACCAACCAGTTCCCTGATGAGGGCCACTGGATAGAGCCATGGAGAGAGAGCAACAAGCAGAGGCCAAGTGTCCTGTGCATGGAAAATGGGGTGGAGAGGGGGGGCGGAGTTAAGATGGCGTAGGGTGAACATCGACCCTAGCTAGCTCTGACGAACTAATGGGGTAACAATGAGACAGAGAGCAGAGATTTGATTTTGGATTACCTGGGGGTCCGTTGCCTGTCGATGGGACGCTGTGGAGCTGCTGAAGAGACCCGAGAGGGCTGGAGACGAACGGGGCACAGACCTTGCTGATCGGAGCTCTGGGCAGGGGGGGGGGAGATCGGGAGATCTGTCCTTCACTCTTGCCTGTGGAGCTTGATTTAAAAGTTTTTTTCTTGTGCCGGAGTTCGTCTCTCTTGCAACGTGAGCCAGAGAATCAGCGGTAACGTTCGGTCTGGAGGTCCCGAGTGTAAAGAGTGGAGAACGGAGGCAGCTGGAGGTTGTCGGAGACGACTGACGCTGGGGTGTTTGCTAGGAAGGGAGGGAGAAGAGATGGAGGAGGTTGTCAGACCGAAAGGCCGGAAAGGTAAAAAAGGCAAAGAACAAGAAGAGGAAGAGAGACACACGCCATCACCTAATATAGAAGAGACAGCAACAAGTTCCACAGCCACAGAACAGGTGGGCTCCCTCGACCTGGCCCAAAGAATGGATAATATGACTACAATCCTTCAACAATTGCAGGCAACGATGCAAAAATTGGATGAAAATCAAACCAAATTGAATAAAACTGTGGAGGCCAACAGTGAGGAAATGAAGAAAGATAGGGAGCTGGCCAGGTTACAATATGAAAGCCTGGCCAAATCCCTTACAGATGTGAAGAAGGATGTGACAGTGAATACACAAAGGATCGATGAGATTACAAAGACCATGAATAAGGAAGTTAAACAAGCCATCATATCAGTAAATGAACTTTTTATTCAAGAACATGTTTTGGAAGATAAGATGATGGTGCAGGAGCAAAGAATGATGATGATGGAAGAGGGGTGGAGGAAATTTAATATACTGATTCGTTTTATGCCTGAGAGGACGCCAGACAAGCTGAAAGAGAGAGTTGTGGAATGGTTGAATTCACTCAAAATGGGTAAAGAATTTGGATTAGATGATATTGGTGCTGCATATAGGGTGGGGGGTAGGAGAAACAGGAAGACACCTAGGAATGTTTTAGTTAAATTTGCAAATTGGGCGGATAAATTGAAAGTGATGTCTTTCATTAGACAAGCTGGGTCTAGCGTCCTAAAAATAGATGGAGCAGATGTGGAGGTCTACAACGACATAGCGCCCCAAGAAAGGAAGTGGAAGTACACGATGAAACCTGTCACAAAATTGTTGGTTGCAAAAGGTGTTAAGTATGTTTGGAGATTTCCACAACAGTTGAGATTTTTTTATGACAAAAAATGGCATGTGTTGGATGCGAACATGGATGCATTGTTGTACTTAACACAAATTGGTTTGATTAAGGAAGCTGACATGGATTGGATAGCAATGAGAACAGAATTGGCCAAGGTGGGGGTGATGGGGCCGGTAGTGGGTCGGGAGGAGGAGGGAGCAGTGGGAGGTGCGGATGTTCCAGGGACAAGTGGGGAACAGGTGGGGTAAATATAATTACAAATTTAATTGAAGTCAGAGGGAGGAGGTTTATAGAAGAATCATATGCCTTTTTTCTCCGGTCCCCCCCTCCCCTCTTTGGGAAACAAAGGCGGCATCGAAAAGATAGATGTGGGGAGGGTTCAAGAAGTGAGAAGAGCGGGTAAGTTTTGTTGTTGTTGTTACTGTTATTTCTTATTTAGCTTAATTAGTACTCTTGCTTTACTGTATTTTGTTTTGGTTAATTTTTTTAGTTGTGGGGAATTTGGGGTTTCATTAGGGAGCACGTCCGGGGAGGCAAAAGAACGATGGGAAGTGGATTTAAATATGAATGGTTAAGTCATTGAAAGTTGTAACGTGGAATGTGAAGGGGGCAGGGAACGCCCTGAAAAGGAAGAGGTTGCAAATATCGCTTAATAAAGATAGGGCTGACGTAATTTTTTTGCAAGAGACCCATCAAAAATCTGCAGACGTTAACAATTTGACGGTGAGGGGAATTGAAGTATATGAAAAGGCATATGGGACGTCTAAAGCCAGGGGAGTCACAACCCTGATCTCGGAAAAATTGGGGTTTACGGTGAATAAGATCATAGCTGACCCAGAAGGAAGATACTTAATAATTAAAGGAAAAATTGAGGAAGAGGAGATAACATTGGCTAACATCTATGCTCCAAATGATAAACAGCAGGATTTTCTAGATAAAATGGGAAAAATATTGAAAGAGGAAGGGACTAAGAATATGGTCATTGGCGGAGATTTTAATATGATGTGTTCAGATACTGATAGCACAAGTGTAAAAAAGAGAGGTAAAAAGTACATATTAGAGGAATGGAGGAAGTTAATGGGGTTAAAGGATGTGTGGAGAGAGTTGAAAGCCCAAGAAAAAGAATATACATATTATTCACATGTGCATGATATGTACTCAAGAATAGATTACATATTCGTAACGGAAGAGCTAATAAACAATATTGAGGATATCAAGATTGGAACATTTAGAGAATCCGACCATGCAAAAATAATTGTAGATATAAATTTTAAAGAGGATGAAAAAGGTGGATACGTTTGGAGATATGATGGGAAGCTATATGGGAAGGAATCAATAAGGAAGCAAATTATGGAGAAATGGGAGGAAAGTTGGAAATTTAATGAAAATAATGAGATCAGCGGGGGAGGAGTTTGGGACACAATGAAGGCAATTTTTAGAGGGGAATCGATAAAATTAAAAAGCATTAGGAATAGGCAAAATAGAATCAGGAACCAGGAATTGGAAGGACAGTTAAAATATCTCCATTCTGAATATGCTAAAAAGAAGGATCATAGAATACTTCAAGAGATTAAAAAAATTAAGAAAGAACTGGATGGGAAAGACATTGAAAAAGTAAAGAAAGATTTGATTTTTCTTAAAAGGGAATATTTTGAATATGGCAATAAAAATTCTAGACTATTGGCAAAAGCAGCTAGGGATAAAAAAAATAAAGGGCAAGTAGGTATATTGGTAGATAAAAACGGGAAAAGATGTAATAAAAAAAGAGAGAAGGCAGAGTTGATTGAAATTTTCTATAAAAAGCTGTATTCAAAAAAGGAGGTAAATTTAAGTAAATTGCGAGAATATTTTGATCAGCAACAAATTAAGAAGGTTACAGAGGAACATAGGAATAGAATGGAGGAAACAATATCGATAGGGGAAATTGAAGAAGTAATAAGAAAACTGAAAAAGGAGAAAGCACCTGGGGAGGATGGGTTACCAGCGGAATTTTATAAAGATTTTATGCCATGGATCGTCCCGAGATTGCACAAGTTATATAACGGGATTTTAGGGGGAGATGCGACTCCAGATTCCTGGAATAGATCGATAATTGCATTAATTCCCAAGCCGGGCAAAAATTTAGAAAAAATCGAATCTTATAGACCTATATCTCTGATCAATCAGGATGCAAAAATTTTTACAACGATTCTAGCAAATAGATTAAATAGTTTCATAGCCGACTATATCAACGAGGACCAAGCTGGGTTTGTTAAAAATAGACATATGGCAGACCTTATAAGAAGAGTTGTGGACATATTAGATATAACGGAAAAAAGAAAGGAAAAAGTGGGTTTTCTATCATTAGATATATTCAAAGCATTTGACTCAATTCAGTGGATAACGATCCATGAGATGATTAAATTATATGGATTTGGGGGAAAACTTCAAAGGGTTATTGGAGAACTATATAAAGAAGGCACAGCAAGAGTCAAATTTAATGAAAATTATACAAGTGATATAAGACTAGAGGCGGGTACGAGGCAGGGCTGCCCTTTGTCGCCATCGTTGTTTATACTGGCTATGGAATTTTTAGCAAATGCAATTCGTCAAGACAAGGGAATAATAGGGATAGAAGGGACTAAAGTAAGTCTTTATGCGGATGACACTCTGTTGACGGTGAAACACCCAATGGAAAGTTTAGACAAGATAAATAAACACTTGAAAGATTTTGAGGAAGTAACGGGTTTGAAAGTTAATTGGGATAAAACAGAAATGATTTTAATTAATGGGAAGAAAGAAGATGAAGCGTTAATAAAGAGGAATCACAATGTACAAATCACTCAGAAAATGAGATACTTGGGAGTAATGTTATCAAGTAAAATAGGGGAACTTAAAGGATTGAACTATGACAGACAAAAGAAGGAAATTAAAGAGAAAATAACGCAGTATAGTAAATTAAAGCTGTCATGGTTCGGAAGAATTGCTATTTGTAAGATGATGTTATTACCCAAATTGAACTTTCTGTTCGATGTTTTGCCACTAAAACACACTGATAAAGAGTTGAATGAGTATCAAAATATGATTAATCGGTATTGTAATGGGAATAGAGGAGCCAGAATAACTAAGTCATTATGGTATGTTTCGCAAAAGGAGGGAGGACTGGGAATTCCAAACGTTATAAAATATTATAGAGCTTTTCAAATAAGAAATGTTATAAAAATTTTAAACAGGGAAGAAACAGTTTGGGAAAAATATGAAAGGAAAGATTTATCGAGGATGGGTAAAGCACAATTCTTATGTGAGGGAAAAGAAAAAGGAAAAAAGATGGCTCAGGTTTTGATGATGAAATCAACAATTGAGACATGGAACAGAGTGAGGAAAGAACTTACTTTAGGAACATCACCAATTTTAGAGGTGGAAGACTTTCAAGACTTCCCGATAAAAATAGATATAAAGATCAGAGATATATTGGTGAAAAACAAAGTATTACTATTAAAAGATTAGGTCAATGCTTGCAAGAATCAAGAGAAAAGACATGAGCTGTATTTGCAACTTCAACTGGACTGGTTCAAGGTCCTCCAGATAAACAATTGGAATAAGAATTTTTTTTGGGAAAATGGTTTAGCTAGAGAATGCACGGAGTTTGAGATATTATTGGCTAAAGTTAGAAATGGAGAAATGGGAATCAAAGGGATAGTTAGTAAAGTTTATAAAATTTTGAATAAAAACCAAAACATACAAGAGGTGTTGAGAGAAAGCTGGGAACAAGAATTAGATATAAGGATAACAGCAGCAAAATGGCAAAAGATGTGGAAAAGAAAGATAATGAGAACTATATCTGTGAGAGTTAAAGAGCATAATTATAAGGTGGTATGGAAATGGTATAGGACCCCAGTCGGTTTGCATAAAATGTATAGTAATACGAGTGATATATGTTGGAGGTGTAGAAAAATAAAAGGAACATATGAACATATGTGGTGTAGCTGTGAGGTACTTAAAAACTTTTGGGAAGGAATAAAAAAGGAAATAGAAAATATATTAGATACACAGATCGGACTGGGGTCAGAAACAATTTTATTAACAGATATAGAAGACCAAGATATAAATAAAGACAATAAAGAGTTACTGGCCATAATGCTGACTGTTGCAAGACAAAGTATTGCCAAAAAGTGGAAAAGTAATGAACAAATAAGTATGCAAGAATGGTATACACAAATGTGGAATTTAGCTTTAAATGAAAAACTTACTTGGGAAATTAATTGTAGAAAAGGGAAAGCTAATAACAATAAATTCTGGAGGATCTGGGAACCTTTTATAAATTATACTCTAAAGGAAAAAAAGGGCATACCCCCTGCAAAAGATTATAATGACTTTTGGAAAGTGTGAAGCTATAAAACACCCCGGACTTTGTATATAACACAAGGGTGATTTTTAATGATGTAATAGAAAAGGATGGGAAGAAGATTGTGTATCAAGAAAGGAGGAGAATTTAATAGTAATGTTTATAGAATATGTTACATGATTTTCATAAGTTTTTATATTCTTGTAATGTTTTCATCTGTATTTTGTATTTTTGTATTTTGTATCTTTTTTTTTAATATACCCAATAAAAAAAATAAAAAAAAAGGAAAATGGGGTGGAGCATCATATCAACTGCTGTTTTAAAGAACAGAAACCAGCAGACCATCATGCCTGAAGAATGATAATGAATCACGGAAACTCACAATGATTACTTTATATAGTGATCCAGAAAAGGTATCACCTTCTACTTCTGCATATGTTTTATACATGGATCACATGGCTGACTTTGTTTATAAAATGAATGAGTTACTCTTTAAGATGCCACAACTTTTTTGTCTCTTCTGTTGTTGCTTTTTATTTACTCTCTGATATATGGGACATTCGGATCACCCTCAAATTAGTTCTTCCGAATTTTCAGAGATTGTTTGACTAATTTAAAAATAGTTTATTCCTACTGGTGAGTTCTTCTGAAACCCCCAGTATAAAGAACAGAAACCATAGCATTTGTGTTTATCAGCACTATCAAAGGTCTGTTAGGATAGGAAAATAGGGATAAGATCAGGCCTGATTCCCACCAGAAAGAGCACTTTCTGTGACGGGCAAACTTCCCACCCTGCATGCCTACCACCCACTCAGGAGTTGCCCAGGGAGCACAGAGTTATTTTGAGCCAAAGAGGTGTGCAACACACATTTGTGATGCAATAGTGACATCAGGTTGGGTGAGGGTTTGGGAGGTTAAATCTGACAGCCCCATGACCAGCTTTCATTCAGAGGAGGTGAATTTGCTGCGAGCAACATGATCCTCCTTTTTGTCCATCTGATTGTATGTGCTGCTCTGTGGACTGGATGGATGATGCAAGATTATCTAATAATGGTCAGGACTAGTGGTCAAGAGGGATGGGGATAGATTTAGGATTCTGATGGTGGTCATCTATTGACGTCTCTTGGTTTTTTCCTGTGGCAGGCCCCCCCTTGCCAAGAGGTCCCACTTCAAAGAAGGCGGAGGAGACGGAGGTACCAAGGATGCAATCATAGGTGATGTGCTTTTTAAAATAGATACCTTGTCATTATGAAAGACTACAGGAACATTATCAAACATCTGGCTTGGCTTTTAAGTCAATCAGTGGCCCAGCCACGTGACCCCTTTCTTTTAAAGAACATGGGCTGGGGATGCCAATGGATTGGCTCTGATGTCACACCCAGGACCCTGGCTTTCCCCAAGTCAATTCCTGTCAGCAGACCAAACAAGGAGGAAATTTGTCTGGTTTGCAGCTTGTTCACCACTTGGATCCATCCATCCATTCTCCTTCTTTCCTTCCTTCCTTCCATCTTTCCTTCCTGCCTGCCTCCCTGCCTGCCTTCCTGCCTTCCCTCTGCTTGCTGTCCTCATGTTAATAAAACACAATGAGTTCAAGAGACCAGAGATTCTGAAATCAGGGAATTCTCTGACTAAGAAGGCATGACTTCTGAGCTCCCACAGAACACTCTCTGAGAGATGGAAGGTCAGAAACTCGGAGGTGGGATGTTGTGTGACTCAGAGTTAGTGCCAGGACAAAAGATTTGCCCTAATTTTCCTTGCTTTTCTGATTTTGGCCTTTTCCCCATCATCACAGGATCATCCACTCTAATTCAGGGACCTCCATGGACTCCACCAGAGCCGTATGCAGTCGGACACCATCCTTGGGAGATGTGGCTGAAGAAACACCTTCCCAGCTTCCTCTGGCTCCAAAGCGCCAAAGGATTCCCTTCCTGACCTGCAAGGAGCACGAACTGCTGGAGTGGAACATCTACAAGAAACATCAAGAGGAAGACGCAAGATCTCTCCACCTTCAAAACTTCCTCCAGGGCCTCCAGATTCCAGTGTGCATGCTGAGTCCTGAGCCATGGGTGCACAGCCGTGGGGCACCCATGCCATATGAAGGGTGGTACCAGCCAAGCCCTGAGCAGCGTGAAAGAGGGCCAGCACCCCACAGTCGAAGCCCAAGGCATGTGGTGCAAAGACCAGGGTCACGCCAGCCAAGCCCTGGACAGCATGGGAGAAGTCCAGACCTCTGTATTCAAAGGCCAAGAGCACAGAGTCCAGGACCAGACCACAAGAGGGCAAGTTGGAACAGGAGAAGCCCCAAAGCCCCAAAGCAAAGAACAAGGCTTTGGGTGCAAAGATCAGGGCGTCAAAGCCCCAAAGGCCAGGGGACCAGCCCAGAGCGACATAGTCAGAGTCCAAGGACCAGGAATCGAAGCCCAATACCCCTTCCTCACAGCCTGAGAAATGATAGCCGAAGCCCAAGTCACCATGGGGCAAGCCCAGTGTCCAGGAGGCAAACCATGAGGACCAGCGTGTCCAGAGCTGGAACCCACGTGAAAAGCCACAGGAGCCCCGCCTGCCCCTCTCTGCCTTCCTCTGTAGAGCTGCTCTCTTCCCTCCTTCCCGTCTCCCAGTCCAAAAGCCACAGGAGTCTCCAGAGAGGGCCGAAGGAGGGCCAGGTGGCCAGTATTGAGCAGAAGATCCTCCAGTTGAGCTCGGATGACCACACTGGACCAGAAATGGCCAAGAGGCATGGGGACACCCCCAAACCATCAAGGGTTGCTGAGCTCTCCTTCACAGACACTGCTGTTATCTGCAAGGACCCACAGATTGTGCCATTGGTGGCTTCAGGACAGTTTGAGGTCCAGCAGGAAAGCCACCAGTTTGTGGATCGGCTACCCAAGACACAATCTCCAGCGCATATCCTTGTGAAATTGGTGCATGAGGAGGAAGCCAGGCAGGAACTGCATCTGGGTTTGCCCAAGAAGTCCTCATCCCCTGGGAGACTTCCGGCCAGAGGATTGTCTACTTCTCCATGCACGATCAGCCGGTTCAAAAGCCATAGAAGTCTCCAAGGAGAAGGAGGAGAAAAGATGGGCAGCAGTGACCAGAAGCCACAGTGGTTGACCTGGACTGACATCTCTGAGCCAGATTTTCAGAAGGCCAACAAGAAGGCAGCCAACCTGCCTGCAGCTGGTCAACCGCCAATCCTGCAGCTGTCTATCATCGGCCAGAATCAACTTGAGCCACCATGCCTGTTTGAGGTCGACCAGGAGAGCCACCGTTCTGTGGATCAGCCTGCCAAGCCACAATCTCCAGCAAATATCCTTGTGGAACTAGTGCATGAGGAGGAAGCCAAGCAGCAACTGCATATGAGCTTACCCAAGAGGCCCTCATCCCCTGGGAGACTTCCAGCCAGAGAACTGCCTACTTCTCCACCCCTGATCAGCAGGTACAAAAGTCACAAAAGTCTCCAGGGAGAAGGAGGAGAAAAGATGGGCAAAGCTGATCAGAAGTCACAGTGGTTGACCTGGACTGACATCTCTGACCCAGATTTTCAGAAGGCCAACAAGAAGGCAGCCAATCTCACTGCAGCTGGTCAGCCGCCAATCCTGCAGTTGTCTATCATGGGCCAGAATCAACATGAGCCACCATGCCTGTTTGAGGTCGACCAGGAAAGCCACCGGTTTGTGGATCAGCCTCCCAAGCCACAATCTCCAGCGCATATCCTTGTGGAACTGGTGCATGAGGAGGAAGCCAGGCAGGAACTGCATCTGGGCTTGCCCAAGAAGCCCTCATCCCCTGGGAGACTTCCGGCCAGAGGATTGCCTACTTCTCCACGCACGATCAGGCGGTTCAAAAGCCATAGAAGTCTCCAAGGAGAAGGAGGAGAAAAGATGGGCAGCGCTGACCAGAAGCCACTATGGTTGACCTGGACTGACATCTCTGACCCAGAATTTCAGAAGGCCAACATGAAGGCAGCCAACCTCCCTGCAGCTGGTCAGCCGCCAATCCGGCAGCTGTCTATCATGGGCCAGAATCAACTTGAGCCACCATGCCTGTTTGAGGTCAACCAGGAGAGCCACCGTTCTGTGGATCAGCCTGCCAAGCCACAATCTCCAGCACATATCATTGTGGAACTGGTACATGAGGAGGAAGCCAAGCAGCAACTGCATATGAGCTTGCCTAATAGGTCCTCATCCCCTGGGAGACTTCCAGCCAAAGAACTGCCTACTTCTCCACCTCTGATCAGCACGTCCAAAAGCCACAGAAGTCTCCAAGGAGAAGGAGGAAAAAAGATGGGCAGTGCTGATCAGAAGGCACAGTGGTTGACCTGGACTGACATCTCTGAGTCAGATTTTCAGAGGGCCAACAAGAAGGTAGCCAAACCCCCCAAAGCTGGTCAGCCGCCATTCCTGCAGCCATCTATCATTGGCCAGAATCAACTGGAGTCACCATGCCTATTTGACATCTACCAGGAAAGCCAGCGGTTTATGGATCAGCCACTGAAACCACCATCTCCGGCTCTCATTCTTGCGGAATCTGTGCATGAAGAGAAGCTTCATGTGGGCTTGCCCAAGAGGTCCTTATCCCCTGGGAGACCTCTGGCCAGAGGACAACCTACTTCTCCACCCCCGATCAACAGGTCCAAAAGTCGCAGCAATCTCCAAGGAGAGAGAGGAGGCAAGATAGACAGCACCCCCTCTGGACCCCACCCTTGGCAGCCGGGTATCCCTTGCCTGGTCTACCCACAGCTGACTGTACAGGAAGAGGAGATCCACATGAACTTGAGCTTACTCCTGAAGATCAAGAAGGACCAGGCTCACAAATGGGGAATTGAGCCAGAAGGAGATGTCTCCTGGGTGCAGGTGGGCAAGGAGAGGCCCTCTGAGTTGAAACACAACAGAAACAGGAGCAAACTCCAAAAGAGCTACACCAAAAAAGGCCAGCCTCTAGGCTCAGAGAGGCCACCAAAGCCAGTGAGGCAGCCCTTCATAAAAAAAGCAGACCCAAGGGACAGAGGCCATAAGGCTGCTCCAAAGGACGAGAAGGACAGCTCCACATCCACTACTGGATTCTTGGCCAAACCATCTAAAAGGAGAAATCTTTCCCGGCCAGCAAAGCCAGAAAAAGAATCCCTGCAGCCTAAGGCTCACCAGAATCGCCCAAACCTTCTTGAGCGACTGATTCTCTGCCTCAGGAAGGTTTGGGATAAACTGAGGGGGGAAAAGATGAAGAAGAAGAAGGCCCACCCAAAGCAGGACTCGTGGGATTCTGCTACCCACAAGCAAGGCTCATCCTCAGAAAGAGTTATCTCTGAGGATGAACCTAGAAAAGGGATTCTTTTGAACAACGAAGGCTCTGAACCTTCAGCTTCTTCTTCCACCACTACCTACAAGGAAAGTCACCACTGGCATCAAGAAGTCCTATTCCCACAATTCTTGGAGGGTGAGGATTTTGGTTTGTCCACTCAAAAGAGGGTCAGACGTCAACCCAGAAGCCTTGTGAGGACACCTACCTCCATCACCATAAGGAAAAAGCTTTCTAAGAGAAGAAGACCCAGAGAAACCCTGGACTGAAGCCACTGGTCCTCCTCTTCCTTTGGGCTGTTTCATCCCATTTGGGTTCCAAGAAGCAGACCCTGGCATGGACCTCAACCATTAGCTATTGGAATTCGCCATTAAGTTTTTTCTGCACTATCCACTAAAAAATTTGGTGCGTTCCTGAAGAAACATTGAATTGTACATTTTGTATTATCGTTCTTATCATCATCATCATCACCTTGTTACTGGATTCATACTGTATAACGGTCACACGTCTGACATTGTTTTTTTCACTTAGAAAATAACTAGCCAATGTTAGTATAAGTAAAAACATTTTAATAAAAGAAATAAGAGAATATGCCAATTGTTTTCATCATCTGCATCAGAACCAACTATGGGTGATGTTTTTTTTTAAAAAGGGATTTTTTAAACAATTCTCTCCTCTGTTTAAATCCCACTTCAAACATAAGTTCACCAGAAGAGTCCCTGCTACAAACTCACTCCCTATGGTGTTTATTTCAGTCTGTTTATTCTCTCTCCTCATCCCAACCCATGGGGAGGGGGAACACCCATCTAATGGTCTTCTCCTCTTGGGAACTGGCTGGAGGGGTGATCTAACCAGAATGGGGGAACAGTCTATAGGTCTAATGGTTATGGCTTTGACTTGGATTCAGGCTCCCTCTGCCCATCATGACGTTGTATTTTGCCCTTTTAATTTTTTTTCTCAGTGAGTTGTTTTATAACAGAGCTGTGACTGTTAACAGAGGAGATCTCACTCAGCAAGCATAGTGTCTGTCTATCCCTTGGCTCTTTCATGGGGTTTGTGGCCCATGAGGAACACATATGTGCATCTCTTCTGGGCTCTGACTCTGCCCTCTCTGTCTATCCATGCATACTCAGAGGTCCACAAAACTACCAAATCTGGAGTTTCTACAAATGCACAAAAGGCCCTTTGGAGAGAAAAGGATCTTCAGAGATTATTTGGTTTCTCTGCATTTCTCAAACTCAAATTCACTATATCTTTCCAATTTCAACCTCCCCCCTTCTGTCTAACTTTATTTATTTATTCTTTTTATGCAACTCTTTTCTGTCAGTCTGTTTTTCCTCAATCACTTTCTGCCTTTTTCCCTCCTGAAAATCACTTTTAGTCTTCCTCAGAATCACCTGAGACTTCTCTCCTTTTATATCCAATCCTCTCCTTAAAACCATTCACTCTCAACCAATCACAGTCCAACATGCAAATCAGCTCTCTCCAACCTTCTGTTTCCAGGCCCTGCTATTAAGCTGCCCTGGCCTGGCCTTTCCATTTACTACTGCTACTTTTTCTCCATTCACAATCACACTCTGCACATGCTCTCACTCTTTTCTCCACTCTAAATCCATTACATTCGTTACAATGCTACGCTGCAGATGTGTCAGATGCTGAAAAGGATCTCCGATCTGTTAGAGAACAATTGTTAGATATTTAAATGTCCTAGCGGCGGGAAAATCGCCGCTACCCATTGGTCAGTGGGCTGGGTCAAGCAGGGTATTTAATCCCCTGCTGACCCAGCCGTTGTTGTTGTTGTCTGTGCTAACCACAATAAACAGACGTGTTGTTTGGTTCACCCTCAATGGCTTCCGTGTCCTCACTCCCGCGCCCTGATCTCCGGATCTAACACTGGCGACGAGGATGGGATTTTGAGGAACGGACCAGAACCATCACACACACCAGAGCCACCTCTCACGAAGGCACCTCGCCATGGCTGCTTACGTTCCACCGGCTCCCTTCCAACCGAAGGACGAGAGATGGAAGAGCTATATGGACCGTTTTGAGTTCTCCCTGCTAGCTGCGGAACTGGGAGAGATAGCACCGGAGCGGAAGAAGGCGTTCTTCCTCACCCACTGTGGAGCCAAGGTCTACGAAGTGGCCCAGTCCCTGGTGGATCCAACACCAATCCTGGACGTCTCATGGGAAGCACTACAGTTGGCCCTCAAGAACCACTATGCACCGGAGCCATCGAAGTTCGTGTTCCGGATCCAGTTCCGGGACCGATACCAGATGCCAGGGGAAACCATCGGCGAGTACGTGGCCGCCCTAAGGGCAGCAGCCGTCCCGGTGATATTCGGGCCATTCCTCGAGGACTCCCTGACCTAGCAGCTTATCAGAGGAGTCCGCGACAACAAGTTCCGGAAGAGGCTGTTGGCCCGGAGAGACCTGACCCTGGCCGGGGCCATCGAGGAGGCCAGAGCTTTCGAGCTCTCGATGTCGACCGCATCCTCCCTCAACCGGTCCCCGTCGGCGCCCCGCCAAGCCTCCGCTCACCATCAAGACGTCGTTTCTGACGAGGACGAAGAGGAAGAAGCAGAGGTGTGCGCGACCGACGGGGGAAACTCGGGCAGGAGCGGCCAGCGCTGCGCCAGCTGCGGAGGGCCACACCAGCGGGCACATTGCCGCTTCAGGGAGGCCATCTGCCGCTATTGCGACAAGCGGGGACACATTGGGAGGGTCTGCCGGGCAAGGCAAGCGGAGAACCAAGCTGACCGGCAGATTCAAAAGTTCCCGCCGGGCAAGATGGCCGCCAAACAGAGGACAAATCAGAGGCGCCAGGGACGCAACAGCGGCAAATTCGAAGATGCAGAGACGCACACGCTCACGATAAGCCACACCGCCACACAGAAGGGAGAGAAGTACCACGCCACAGTCACGATCAACGGGGCAGAGTGTCCGATGGAGGTCGACTCTGGGGCCGCCATATCCATCATTCCGTGGAGGTGGATGAAGAAGACATTCCCGGCCCTAAAAGAATCAGACCTCCAGACCCAGAGGATCCGAATCAAGGACTGCCAAGGCAAGTTCCTCCCCGTCGCAGGACAGAAGTGGGTCCGTGTCAAGTACGGACCGAAGGAAGAAAGCCTACCGCTGACCGTAGTCCACGGTAACATCCCGACGCTACTGGGCACAAACTGGTTCCCCGCCCTGGGACTGTCCATCGCTGGCATCCACAACACTGCGACTGACCAGCCCGGGGACGCCTCGCTGAGGGACGACCTGATGGCCGAATTCCAGGACGTTTTCGGGGAAGGATTGGGCAGGTATGTGGGGTCCCCTATTTCATTTGCACTCAACCCGAGCGTTGCCCCCATCCGACTTAAGGCCCGGAGAGTCCCACTGGCACTCAAGCCCAGGGTCGAGAAGGAGCTCGACAAGCTGGTCGCCCAGGGAATCCTCGTTCCCGTAGACCACGCTCGGTGGGAGACCCCCATAGTGACCCCTATCAAACCGGACAGGTCAGTGCGCATCTGTGCGGACTACAAATGCACGATCAACAAGGCATTAGAGCCGAGCGCGTACCCGGTTCCCGTCATAGACCACTTACTCCATTCACTGGGCCCTGGCAAGATCTTTGCCAAGCTGGACCTGGCCCAAGCGTACCAACAGCTTCCGGTGGATGACACTACGGCCGAAGCCCAGACCATTGTCACACACCGGGGGGCATTCAAGTGCACGAGGCTGCAGTTCGGGGTCAGCATAGCTCCGGGACTGTTTCAGAGCACGATGGAAAGGCTCCTCCAAGGACTCCCGGGGGTGGTACCCTATTTTGATGATGTCCTGATAATTGCGGGGGATCCCGGGCAGCTCAAGGACAGGGTCGCCGCTGTCCTGGCTAAATTCAGGGCCGCTGGGCTCAGGGTGAAACGGGATAAGTGCCTGTTGGGGGTCCCCTCCGTGGACTTCTTAGGGTTCCACATCGAGGCCAAGGGCATCCACCCAACGAAGGGAAAAGTGGAAGCGATTCGGAACGCCCCAGCCCCGAAAAACAAGCAGGAGCTGCAGGCGTTCCTGGGACTCCTGAATTTCTACGCGACCTTCCTGAAAGGAAAGGCCACCGCGGCTGAGCCCCTACACAGACTGTTGGCCGCGAAGGCAGAGTGGGTGTGGGGACCCGAGCAAAAGTCAGCTTTCGCTGCTGTTAAAAATCTTCTCTCCCAGGACAGTTTCCTGATCCAATACAACGCGACCCTGCCACTGGTCCTCGCCTGCGACGCGTCTCCCTACGGCGTCGGTGCAGTCCTGGCCCACCGACTGCCCAACGGCCTCGAGGCGCCCATCGCCTATTACTCCAGGACCATGTCGCCGACGGAGAGGAACTACGGCCAGATCGACAAGGAGGCGCTGGCGGCAGTGGCAGGGGTAAGAAAGTTCCATGACTACTTGTACGGCCGGGACTTCGAACTTGTGACTGATCATAAGCCCCTATTGGGACTCCTGGCTGGCGACCGGCCTACACCCTCTGCCTTGTCCCCCCGGATGCAAAGGTGGGCCATTTTCCTGTCGGGGTACTCATACACCTTAGTCTACCGGCCCGGGAAACACATGGGAAATGCTGACGCCTTGAGCAGATGCCCCCTCCCGACCCAGGAAGGCGCGGAACGGGGGGAAGCATCGGTTCTTGCCCTGGACATCCTGGACTCTGCCCCCACTACGTCGGCTGAGGTTGCCAGGGCGACGGTGCGGGACGCCGAACTTCGGGCCGTTTCCAGGTGGGTTCAGCGGGGGTGGCCGGACAAGGGGGAAGGGGAGTTCAAGGTATATTTCGACAAGAAAGACGAACTGTGCTGTGTGGGGGGTTGCTTGCTGTGGGGGGACCGGGTAGTGGTGCCCAGGAAAATCCGCCCCAAGGTCCTAGAAACACTGCATGCCAGCCACCCGGGAATAGTAAAGATGAAGGGGTTAGCCCGAAGTTACGTGTGGTGGCCTGGTATTGACAAGGACATAGAGTCGTGGGTGGCCAAATGTACACCTTGCCAATCATCACGACCCAATCCACCAGCAGCCCCGGTCAGAGAATGGGAACAGCCCTCGGGCCCATGGCAGAGGATTCACATCGACCTCGCCGGCCCATTCCACGGCCAAACATTCCTGATTGTAGTGGATGCCTACTCGAAATGGTTGGAGATCCGACTCCTGAGTAGCACCACAGCCAGAGCAATGATCCGGGAACTCAGACAACTCTTTTCCACACACGGCATTCCCGACACCCTAGTCTCTGACAACGGGCCTCAGTTCACGGCCACTGAGTTTGAACAGTACCTGGCATCCCTAGGAACCAGGCACGCTCTCACATCCTCGTTCAGGGCGCAAGGGAATGGGCAGGCCGAGAGATTCGTGCGCAGCGCAAAGGAGGCCCTGGAAAGGCTAGGACCCGGGGACTGGCAGGAACGCGTAGACACGTTCTTCCTGGCCCAACACAACCTTCCCTGCGCTGCCACTGGAAGGGCCCCCGCAGAGTTACTCATGGGTAGGAGACTCCGTTGTCAGCTTGACCGGTTACACCCTAGGTATTCTCCAGACAAGTTCAGGGGGGACCAACCACAGGGCCGGACACTGGCCATTGACTCACCAATCTTCGCTAGGAACTACGCGTCGGGCCACCCGTGAGAAGAGGGAACCGTCAGCGAAATGCTGGGCCCCTACACCTACAAGGTTCGCCTCGCTGATGGTCGGACATGGAAACGCCATGTCGACCAGCTCAGGAGGCGAACGAGTCCCGACATGGATAGCAACCTCCCCCGGGGAGTGCAGACCGGCGCTGAGCCAGACATGCACCCGATGGACGAACCGGTCACCGACCCGGTTCGGCCAGAAAACAGCCCCATTCACGCAGCACCATCACCGGCCAGCTTACCGTGTGGAACAGGCCCACCCCCGGTCACCGCGGAGCCCGACGCTCGTATTCCGGATCCGCTCCCGGCCCAGCCAGGGCAGAGCGAGAGCGACAGGTCCGCTCTGCCCGATGCCCCAGCGCCGACTGAACTGCGCAGGTCCGATCGAGTAAGAACACGCCCCCGTCACCTGGAGGATTTTGTATGCAAATAGCAGACTGGGGCATTCTGGGGGGAAGGGGTGTTAGATATTTAAATGTCCTAGCGGCGGGAAAATCGCCGCTACCCATTGGTCAGTGGGCTGGGTCAAGCAGGGTATTTAATCCCCTGCTGACCCAGCCGTTGTTGTTGTTGTCTGTGCTAACCACAATAAACAGACGTGTTGTTTGGTTCAGCCTCAATGGCTTCCGTGTCCTCACTCCCGCGCCCTGATCTCCGGATCTAACAACAATATTGCATAGTAACCTGGAATGTAAGATCTATGGCACAAGGTAAGCTGGATCTGGTGAAACATGAGATGGAAATACAGAGCATCGACATCTTGGGAATCAGTCAATTCAAGAGGATAGGAATGGACGAAATTAACTGTGGGGACCATTATATTTACTACTGTGGGCATGAATCCCTTAGAAGAAATGGAGTTACTCTTATGGGGAATAAAAGAGTGAGGAAAGCAGTAATGGGTTACAATTGCAAAAAGGACAATGATTTCAGTATTCCAAGTCTGTGTCCCAATCACTGATGCAGAAGAGGCCAAAGTCAACAGGTGATTGTACGATAGGGATGGTGAACCTTTTAGAGACGGAATGCCCAAACTGCAACCCAAAACCTACTTATTTATTCCAACGTGTCAACATAGCAACAGGAGAGGAAGGAAATGCTCCAAATGGGCTGTTGGGCAGAAGGGTGGGGTGATCTCTGTGCTGGGGGCGGGAGGAAATCCTTCCATTGGACTGCTGGGCAGATGGGCGAGGTGATCTCTGTGCTGGACGGAGGGAGGAAGTGTTTCCATTGGGCTGCTGGGCACAGGGGCAGGGAGAACTCTGTGCTGGGGGAGGGAAGAAGCATTCCCATTGGGCTGCTGGGCAGAGGGGAGGGCAAACTGTGTTCTGCATTGACTGCATTGGTGCCCACTGAGAGGGCTCTGAGTGCCACCTCTGGCATGTGTCCCATAGGTTCTCCACCACTGTGGCATAGGAGATTGGAATACCAAAGCAAGAAGTCAAAAGCTAAAGGGAGCTTTTGATGAAAAACCTTGTTACAGCTTTTTTAGGCCCCATTCAATCATAAATTCAGAGAGGATAAAAATAAAATAAAGAGGCAGGGAATCACATGGGAGAGAACAAGGATGGGAGAGAAATAATTAATAGTACCAAAGGAAAACGTGAAAAAGAGTGAAAAGATAGATAATAGGATAGGCAGCTCCACCAGTTCCGGGTTGTGAGGTCTTGCTCTTGCGTGTGGGCCCTAAGGGTCAGTTGGGAATCTTGCTCTTGTACCTGCCTCCCTGCAATGTAGCAGATTCTTTACCTGAGCTCCTGGAGGCCGTCTCCATGGTGGCATTGGAGCTCCCCAGACCTATGGTCCTGGGGGACTTCAATTTGCCTTCATTTGAGGCTGGCTCTGAGGTAGCTTGGGAGTTCATGACTTGCATGGCAGCTGTGGGCCTGACTCAGGTAATTCAGGGGCCCTACTAGGAGCAGCGGCCACACCACTGATTTAGCTCTTTTGTCAGAGCAGTGGCAGAGTGATCTGAAACTACAGAAATTAGACAACACTCATGTGCCATGGTGAGATCACTCTCTGGTGACTCTGGACTTTCTAGGGGCGAGGCTTCACCGCAGGGAGGTAGGGCCAGTTAAATCGACCCGCCCCTGACGACTAATGGATCTGGAAGGATTCCAGAGAGAACTGGGGTGTTTTCCTCTGGACCAGCAAGGCGATTCACCTGAGGCTCTTTTCAGCCTTTGGAATGAGAGGTTGACTGCGCCCTTGGATGTGGTCGCTCCACTACGGCCTCTCCGTGCCTGTGGGCATCGATCCTCCCCTTGGTTTACCAAAGAGCTAAGGGAGCTCAAACAGGCAAACAGACACTGAGAGCGCCGCTGGTGAAGACCCAGAGTGACTCTGATCAAACACTGGGAGGGCTAGGCGGCGGCCGACGGCCCGGGCAGGCCTCAACGTGCCCGTGGGGGCTCAGCGGACCCGGGGGAGGTGCCCTCCTCTGAGGGTTGGTGCCGCTGCCGCCGGAGCCGATCTGAAAACGTGTGGCTCTGGCTAAAAGAGGCAGCGAATGGCTGCCTCTTGCTGAGCATGTGCAGAAACTCAATCTGACGCATGCACAATGCGTCAGATTGAGTTTCTGCGCATGCACACTAAATTGGAGCCATTTTGGCTCCAATTAAAAAAAAATTCTTTTGGTGAGGTGTTCAGTACCGGATGCCTTAAAAATGGATTACCCTCTCGGAGAACCCTCTGAGATTGTTCCTACCGGTTCCTGGTAGGAGGGCCAGCCTGGCTGGTTGGAAACAATTGCTTAGAATTGGCATGTTGCTCCTGTTGACCACAGCCTGCACCACATTGCTTTTTTGGACCATCACTCCTACTGTGCCTCAGTTGGCTGGGGCGCATGGGAGTTGCAGTTGAGGTATTAACTTTCCTGTGCTCTTCCATGCACAGTAGTTATGTGGGAAGAGCATTACAAATATCTGGGTTGTGGGTTCCTTGTCCTTTCAAATGAGTGTTACATTTTTGACAAGTGAGCTGTTGATTTGGATGATGGAGAGTGACCAGGGAGACCATTCAGCCACTGCCTGTGCACTTATACCTCTATGTGTACATGAGCGAAAGAATTATGCCGATTGGATAAAGGAGGGATCAATGCCAGATCATTAGAGGTCAAGCTTGAGGGCAAGGAAAAACATTCTTGAGGGTACGCAAGAGCAAAACCAAATTAGAAAATGGAGGCAGGAACTCGCTGGACAAGGAATAACATTAAAGGAGGAGATGGCTGAGGATCCCAACCTCCCCTACATCACGTGGAGGACTTTTTAACATCAGGACAGCAGCACAACAAATTGAATGACTAGGTCATGTTTTTAATTAACTTTGAATTGGTTAAAATTGGCACATCTAATGTGTACACAAAATTTCCACCACCAACCAGTTCCCTGATGAGGGCCACTGGATAGAGCCATGGAGAGAGAGCAACAAGCAGAGGCCAAGTGTCCTGTGCATGGAAAATGGGGTGGAGCATCATATCAACTGCTGTTTTAAAGAACAGAAACCAGCAGACCATCATGCCTGAAGAATGATAATGAATCACGGAAACTCACAATGATTACTTTATATAGTGATCCAGAAAAGGTATCACCTTCTACTTCTGCATATGTTTTATACATGGATCACATGGCTGACTTTGTTTATAAAATGAATGAGTTACTCTTTAAGATGCCACAACTTTTTTGTCTCTTCTGTTGTTGCTTTTTATTTACTCTCTGATATATGGGACATTCGGATCACCCTCAAATTAGTTCTTCCGAATTTTCAGAGATTGTTTGACTAATTTAAAAATAGTTTATTCCTACTGGTGAGCTCTTCTGAAACCCCCAGTATAAAGAACAGAAACCATAGCATTTGTGTTTATCAGCACTATCAAAGGTCTGTTAGGATAGGAAAATAGGGATAAGATCAGGCCTGATTCCCACCAGAAAGAGCACTTTCTGTGACGGGCAAACTTCCCACCATGCATGCCTACCACCCACTCAGGAGTTGCCCAGGGAGCACAGAGTTATTTTGAGCCAAAGAGGTGTGCAACACACATTTGTGATGCAATAGTGACATCAGGTTGGGTGAGGGTTTGGGAGGTTAAATCTGACAGCCCCATGGCCAGCTTTCATTCAGAGGAGGTGAATTTGCTGCGAGCAACATGATCCTCCTTTTTATCCATCTGATTGTATGTGCTGCTCTGTGGACTGGATGGATGATGCAAGATTATCTAATAATGGTCAGGACTAGTGGTCAAGAGGGATGGGGATAGATTTAGGATTCTGATGGTGGTCATCTATTGACGTCTCTTGGTTTTTTCCTGTGGCAGGCCCCCCCTTGCCAAGAGGTCCCACTTCAAAGAAGGCGGAGGAGACGGAGGTACCAAGGATGCAATCATAGGTGATGTGCTTTTTAAAATAGATACCTTGTCATTATGAAAGACTACAGGAACATTATCAAACATCTGGCTTGGCTTTTAAGTCAATCAGTGGCCCAGCCACGTGACCCCTTTCTTTTAAAGAACATGGGCTGGGGATGCCAATGGATTGGCTCTGATGTCACACCCAGGACCCTGGCTTTCCCCAAGTCAATTCCTGTCAGCAGACCAAACAGGGAGGAAATTCCCCTTGTTTGCAGCTTGTACACCACTTGGATCCATCCATCCTTCCATCCATCCAACCATCCATCCATCCATCCATTCTCCTTCTTTCCTTCCTTCCTTCCATCTTTCCTTCCTTCCTGCCTGCCTGCCTGCCTGCCTGCCTTCCTGCCTTCCCTCTGCTTGCTGTCCTCATGTTAATAAAACACCATGAGTTCAAGAGACCAGAGATTCTGAAATCAGGGAATTCTCTGACTAAGAAGGCATGACTTCTGAGCTCCCACAGAATACTCTCTGAGAGATGGAAGGTCAGAAACTCGGAGGTGGGATGTTGTGTGACTCAGAGTTAGTGCCAGGACAAAAGATTTGCCCTAACTTTCCTTGCTTTTCTGATTTTGGCCTTTTCCCCATCATCACAGGATCATCCACTCTAATTCAGGGACCTCCATGGACTCCACCAGAGCCGTATGCAGTCGGACACCATCCTTGGGAGATGTGGCTGAAGAAACACCTTCTCAGCTTCCTCTGGCTCCAAAGCGCCAAAGGATTCCCTTCCTGACCTACAAGGAGCAGGAACTGCTGGAGTGGAACATCTACAAGAAACATCAAGAGGAAGACGCAAGATCTCTCCACCTTCAAAACTTCCTCCAGGGCCTCCAGATTCCAGTGTGCATGCTGAGTCCTGAGCCATGGGTGCACAGCCGTGGGGCACCCATGCCATATGAAGGGTGGTACCAGCCAAGCCCTGAGCAGCGTGAAAGAGGGCCAGCACCCCACAGTCGAAGCCCAAGGCATGTGGTGCAAAGAACAGGGTCACGCCAGCCAAGGCCTGGACAGCATGGGAGAAGTCCAGACCTCTGTATTCAAAGGCCAAGAGCACAGAGTCCAGGACCAGGCCACAAGAGGGCAAGTCGGAACAGGAGAAGCCCCAAAGCCCCAAAGCAAAGAACAAGGCTTTGGGTGCAAAGATCAGGGCGTCAAAGCCCCAAAGGCCAGGGGACCAGCCCAGAGCGACATAGTCAGAGTCCAAGGACCAGGAATCGAAGCCGAATACCCCTTCCTCACAGCCTGAGAAATGATAGTCGAAGCCCAAGTCACCGTGGGGCAAGCCCAGAGTCCAGGAGGCAAACCATGAGGACCAGCGTGTCCAGAGCTGGAACACACGTGAAAAGCCACAGGAGCCACGCCTGCCCCTCTCTGCCTTCCTCTGTAGAGCTGCTCTCTTCCCTCCTTCCCGTCTCCCAGTCCAAAAGCCACAGGAGTCTCCAGAGAGGGCCGAAGGAGGGCCAGGTGGCCAGTATTGAGCAGAAGATCCTCCAGTTGAGCTCGGATGACCACACTGGACCAGAAATGGCCAAGAGGCATGGGGACACCCCCAAACCATCAAGGGTTGCTGAGCTCTCCTTCACAGACACTGCTGTTATCTGTAAGGACCCACAGATTGTGCCATTGGTGGCTTCAGGACAGTTTGAGGTCCAGCAGGAAAGCCATCAGTTTGTGGATCGGCTACCCAAGACACAATCTCCAGCGCATATCCTTGTGAAATTGGTGCATGAGGAGGAAGCCAGGCAGGAACTGCATCTGGGCTTGCCCAAGAAGTCCTCATCCCCTGGGAGACTTCCGGCCAGAGGATTGTCTACTTCTCCATGCACGATCAGCCGGTTCAAAAGCCATAGAAGTCTCCAAGGAGAAGGAGGAGAAAAGATGGGCAGCACTGACCAGAAGCCACAGTGGTTGACCTGGACTGACATCTCTGAGCCAGATTTTCAGAAGGCCAACAAGAAGGCAGCCAACCTGCCTGCAGCTGGTCAACCGCCAATCCTGCAGCTGTCTATCATCGGCCAGAATCAACTTGAGCCACCATGCCTGTTTGAGGTCGACCAGGAGAGCCACCGTTCTGTGGATCAGCCTGCCAAGCCACAATCTCCAGCAAATATCCTTGTGGAACTAGTGCATGAGGAGGAAGCCAAGCAGCAACTGCATATGAGCTTACCCAAGAGGCCCTCATCCCCTGGGAGACTTCCAGCCAGAGAACTGCCTACTTCTCCACCCCTGATCAGCAGGTCCAAAAGTCACAAAAGTCTCCAGGGAGAAGGAGGAGAAAAGATGGGCAAAGCTGATCAGAAGTCACAGTGGTTGACCTGGACTGACATCTCTGACCCAGATTTTCAGAAGGCCAACAAGAAGGCAGCCAATCTCACTGCAGCTGGTCAGCCGCCAATCCTGCAGTTGTCTATCATGGGCCAGAATCAACATGAGCCACCATGCCTGTTTGAGGTCGACCAGGAAAGCCACCGGTTTGTGGATCAGCCTCCCAAGCCACAATCTCCAGCGCATATCCTTGTGGAACTGGTGCATGAGGAGGAAGCCAGGCAGGAACTGCATCTGGGCTTGCCCAAGAAGCCCTCATCCCCTGGGAGACTTCCGGCCAGAGGATTGCCTACTTCTCCACGCACGATCAGGCGGTTCAAAAGCCATAGAAGTCTCCAAGGAGAAGGAGGAGAAAAGATGGGCAGCGCTGACCAGAAGCCACTATGGTTGACCTGGACTGACATCTCTGACCCAGAATTTCAGAAGGTCAACATGAAGGCAGCCAACCTCCCTGCAGCTGGTCAGCCGCCAATCCTGCAGCTGTCTATCATGGGCCAGAATCAACTTGAGCCACCATGCCTGTTTGAGGTCAACCAGGAGAGCCACCGTTCTGTGGATCAGCCTGCCAAGCCACAATCTCCAGCACATATCATTGTGGAACTGGTACATGAGGAGGAAGCCAAGCAGCAACTGCATATGAGCTTGCCTAATAGGTCCTCATCCCCTGGGAGACTTCCAGCCAAAGAACTGCCTACTTCTCCACCTCTGATCAGCACGTCCAAAAGCCACAGAAGTCTCCAAGGAGAAGGAGGAAAAAAGATGGGCAGTGCTGATCAGAAGGCACAGTGGTTGACCTGGACTGACATCTCTGAGTCAGATTTTCAGAGGGCCAACAAGAAGGTAGCCAAACCCCCCAAAGCTGGTCAGCCGCCATTCCTGCAGCCATCTATCATTGGCCAGAATCAACTGGAGTCACCATGCCTATTTGACATCTACCAGGAAAGCCAGCGGTTTATGGATCAGCCCCTGAAACCACCATCTCCGGCTCTCATTCTTGCGGAATCTGTGCATGAAGAGAAGCTTCATGTGGGCTTGCCCAAGAGGTCCTTATCCCCTGGGAGACCTCTGGCCAGAGGACAACCTACTTCTCCACCCCCGATCAACAGGTCCAAAAGTCGCAGCAATCTCCAAGGAGAGAGAGGTGGCAAGATAGACAGCACCCCCTCTGGACCCCACCCTTGGCAGCCGGGTATCCCTTGCCTGGTCTACCCACAGCTGACTGTACAGGAAGAGGAGATCCACATGAACTTGAGCTTACTCCTGAAGATCAAGAAGGACCAGGCTCACAAATGGGGAATTGAGCCAGAAGGAAATGTCTCCTGGGTGCAGGTGGGCAAGGAGAGTCCCTCTGAGTTGAAACACAACAGAAACAGGAGCAAACTCCAAAAGAGCTACACCAAAAAAGGCCAGCCTCTAGGCTCAGAGAGGCCACCAAAGCCAGTGAGGCAGCCCTTCATAAAAAAAACAGACCCAAGGGACAGAGGCCATAAGGCTGCTCCAAAGGACGAGAAGGACAGCTCCACATCCACTACTGGATTCTTGGCCAAACCATCTAAAAGGAGAAATCTTTCCCGGCCAGCAAAGCCAGAAAAAGAATCCCTGCAGCCTAAGGCTCACCAGAATCGCCCAAACCTTCTTGAGCGACTGATTCTCTGCCTCAGGAAGGTTTGGGATAAACTGAGGGGGGAAAAGACGAAGAAGAAGAAGGCCCACCCAAAGCAGGACTCGTGGGATTCTGCTACCCACAAGCAAGGCTCATCCTCAGAAAGAGTTATCTCTGAGGATGAACCTAGAAAAGGGATTCTGTTAAACAACGAAAGCTCTGAACCTTCAGCTTCTTCTTCCTCCACTACCTACAAGGAAGGTCACCACTGGCATCAAGAAGTCCTATTCCCACAATTCTTGGAGGGTGAGGATTTTGGTTTGTCCACTCAAAAGAGGGTCAGACGTCAACCCAGAAGCCTTGTGAGGACACCTACCTCCATCACCATAAGGAAAAAGCTTTCTAAGAGAAGAAGACCCAGAGAAACCCTGGACTGAAGCCACTGGTCCTCCTCTTCCTTTGGGCTGTTTCCTCCCATTTGGGTTCCAAGAAGCAGACCCTGGCATGGACCTCAACCATTAGCTATTGGAATTCGCCATTAAGTTTTTTCTGCACTATCCACTAAAAAATATGGTGCGTTCCTGAAGAAACATTGAATTGTACATTTTGTATTATCGTTCTTATCATCATCATCATCATCATCACCTTGTTACTGGATTCATACTGTATAACGGTCACACGTCTGACATTGTTTTTTTCTCTTAGAAAATAACTAGCCAATGTTAGTATAAGTAAAAACATTTTAATAAAAGAAATAAGAGAATATGCCAATTGTTTTCATCATCTGCATCAGAACCAACTATGGGTGATGTTTTTTTTTAAAAATGGATTTTTTAAACAATTCTCTCCTCTGTTTAAATCCCACTTCAAACATAAGGACCTTCCCTCCCCTCCCCCTGTGCCTATACCAACTGCCAGGGGAAGAAGCCAGGGCAGGATGAGGACCTTGCCTCCCCTCCCCCTGTGCCTATACCAACTGCCAGGGGAAGAAGCAGCCAGGGCAGGATGAGGACCCTGCCTCCCCTCCCCCTGTGCCTATACCAACTGCCAGGGGAAGCAGCCAGGGCAGGATGAGGACCTTGCCTCCCCTCCCCCTGTGCCTATACCAACTGCCAGGGGAAGAAGCCAGGGCAGGATGAGGACCTTGCCTCCCCTCCCCCTGTGCCTATACCAACTGCCAGGGGAAGAAGAAGCCAGGGCAGGATGAGGACCTTGCCGCCCCTCCCCTTGTGCCCACCCCAACATATTGTAATGTAATGTAATGTAATGTATTGTCTGTAAGCCGCCCTGAGTCGCCACGGCGAGTGGGCGGCAATATAAATTTGAACTAATAAATAAAATAAATAATAAGTTCACCAGAAGAGTCCCTGCTACAAACTCACTCCCTATGGTGTTTATTTCAGTCTGTTTTTTCTCTCTCCTCATCCCAACCCATGGGGAGGGGGAACACCCATCTAATGGTCTTCTCCTCTTGGGAACTGGCTGGAGGGGTGATCTAACCAGAATGGGGGAACAGTCTATAGGTCTAATGGTTATGGCTTTGACTTGGATTCAGGCTCCCTCTGCCCCTCATGACATTGTATTTTGCCCTTTTAATTTTTTTTCTCAGTGAGTTGTTTTATAACAGAGCTGTGACTGTTAACAGAGGAGATCTCACTCAGCAAGCATAGTGTCTGTCTATCCCTTGGCTCTTTCATGGGGTTTGTGGCCCATGAGGAACACATATGTGCATCTCTTCTGGGCTCCGACTCTGCCCTCTCTGTCTATCCATGCATACTCAGAGGTCCACAAAACTACCAAATCTGGAGTTTCTACAAATGCACAAAAGGCCCTTTGGAGAGAAAAGGATCTTCAGAGATTATTTGGTTTCTCTGCATTTCTCAAACTCAAATTCACTATATCTTTCCAATTTCAACCTCCCCCCTTCTGTCTAACTTTATTTATTTATTCTTTCTATGCAACTCTTTTCTGTCAGTCTGTTTTTCCTCAATCACTTTCTGCCTTTTCCCTCCTGAAAATCACTTTTAGTCTTCCTCAGAATCACCTCAGACCTCTCTCCTTTTATATCCAATCCCCTCCTTAAAACCATTCACTCTCAACCAATCACAGTCCAACATGCAAATCAGCTCTCTCCAACATTCTGTTTCCAGGCCCTGCTATTAAGCTGCCCTGGCCTGGCCTTTCCATTTACTACTGCTACTTTTTCTCCATTCACAATCACACTCTGCACATGCTCTCACTCTTTTTTCCATTCTAAATCCATTACATTCCTTACAATGCTACGCTGCAGATGTGTCAGATGCTGAAAAGGATCTCCAATCTGTTAGAGAACAATATTGCATAGTAACCTGGAATGTAAGATCTATGGCACAAGGTAAGCTGGATCAGGTGAAACATGAGATGGAAATACAGAGCATCGACATCTTGGGAATCAGTCAATTCAAGAGGATAGGAATGGACGAAATTAACTTTGGGGACCATTATATTTACTACTGTGGGCATGAATCCCTTAGAAGAAATGGAGTTACTCTTATGGGGAATAAAAGAGTGAGGAAAGCAGTAATGGGTTACAATTGCAAAAAGGACAATGATTTCAGTATTCCAAGTCTGTGTCCCAATCACTGATGCAGAAGAGGCCAAAGTCAACAGGTGATTGTACGATAGGGATGGTGAACCTTTTAGAGACGGAATGCCCAAACTGCAACCCAAAACCTACTTATTTATTCCAACGTGTCAACATAGCAACAGGAAAGGAAGTAAATGCTCCAAATGGGCTGTTGGGCAGAAGGGTGGGGTGATCTCTGTGCTGGGGGCGGGAGGAAATCCTTCCATTGGCCTGCTGGGCAGATGGGCGAGGTGATCTCTGTGCTGGACGGAGGGAGGAAGTGTTTCCATTGGGCTGCTGGGCAGAGGGGCAGGGTGAACTCTGTGCTGGGGGAGGGAAGAAGCATTCCCATTGGGCTGCTGGGCAGAGGGGAGGGCAAACTGTGTTCTGCATTGACTGCATTGGTGCCCACTGAGAGGGCTCTGAGTGCCACCTCTGGCATGCGTCCCATAGGTTCTCCACCACTGTGGCATAGGAGATTGGAATACCAAAGCAAGAAGTCAAAAGCTAAAGGGAGCTTTTGATGAAAAACCTTGTTACAGCTTTTTTAGGCCCCATTCAATCATAAATTCAGAGAGGATAAAAATAAAATAAAGAGGTAGGGAATCACATGGGAGAGAACAAGGATGGGAGAGAAATAATTAATAGTACCAAAGGAAAACGTGAAAAAGAGTGAAAAGATAGATAATAGGATAGGCAGCTCCACCAGTTCCGGGTTGTGAGGTCTTGCTCTTGCGTGTGGGCCCTAAGGGTCAGTTGGGAATCTTGCTCTTGTACCTGCCTACCTGCAATGTAGCAGATTCTTTACGTGAGCTCCTGGAGGCCGTCTCCATGGTGGCATTGGAGCTCCCCAGACCTATGGTCCTGGGGACTTCAATTTGCCTTCATTTGAGGCTGGCTCTGAGGTAGCTTGGGAGTTCATGGCTTGCATGGCAGCTGTGGGCCTGACTCAGGTAATTCAGGGGCCCTACTAGGAGCAGCGGCCACACCACTGATTTAGCTCTTTTGTCAGAGCAGTGGCAGAGTGATCTGAAACTACAGAAATTAGACAACACTCATGTGCCATGGTGAGATCACTCTCTGGTGACTCTGGACTTTCTAGGGGCGAGGCTTCACCGCAGGGAGGTAGGGCCAGTTAAATCGACCCGCCCCTGACGACTAATGGATCTGGAAGGATTCCAGAGAGAACTGGGGTGTTTTCCTCTGGACCAGCAAGGCGATTCACCTGAGGCTCTTTTCAGCCTTTGGAAGGAGAGGTTGACTGCGCCCTTGGATGTGATCGCTCCACTACGGCCTCTCCGTGCCCGTGGGCACCGATCCTCCCCTTGGTTTACCAAAGAGCTAAGGGAGCTCAAACAGGCAAACAGACACTGAGAGCGCCGCTGGGTGAAGACCCAGAGTGAGTCTGATCAAACACTGGGAGGGCTAGGCGGCGGCCGGCGGCCCGGGCAGGCCTCAACGTGCCCGTGGGGGCTCAGCGGACCCGGGGGAGGTGCCCTCCTCTGAGGGTTGGTGCCGCTGCCGCCGGAGCCGATCTGAAAACGTGTGGCTCTGGCTAAAAGAGGCAGCGAATGGCTGCCTCTTGCTGAGCATGTGCAGAAACTCAATCTGACGCATGCGCAATGCGTCAGATTGAGTTTCTGCGCATGCACACTAAATTGGAGCCATTTTGGCTCCAATTAAAAAAAAATTCTTTTGGTGAGGTGTTCAGAACCGGATGCCTTAAAAATGGATTACCCTCTCGGAGAACCCTCTGAGATTGTTCCTACCGGTTCCTGGTAGGAGGGCCAGCCTGGCTGGTTGGAAACAATTGCTTAGAATTGGCATGTTGCTCCTGTTGACCACAGCCTGCACCACATTGCTTTTTTGGACCATCACTCCTTTTGTGCCTCAGTTGGCTGGGGCGCATGGGAGTTGCAGTTGAGGTATTAACTTTCCTGTGCTCTTCCATGCACAGTAGTTATGTGGGAAGAGCATTACAAATATCTTGGTTGTGGGTTCCTTGTCCTTTCAAATGAGTGTTACATTTTTGACAAGTGAGCTGTTGATTTGGATGATGGAGAGTGACCAGGGAGACCATTCAGCCACTGCCTGTGCACTTATACCTCTATGTGTACATGAGCGAAAGAATTATGCCGATTGGATAAAGGAGGGATCAATGCCAGATCATCTAGAGGTCAAGCTTGAGGGCAAGGAAAAACATTCTTGAGGGTACGCAAGAGCAAAACCAAATTAGAAAATGGAGGCAGGAACTCGCTGGACAAGGAATAACATTAAAGGAGGAGATGGCTGAGGATCCCAACCTCCCCTACATCACGTGGAGGACTTTTTAACATCAGGACAGCAGCACAACAAATTGAATGACTAGGTCATGTTTTTAATTAACTTTGAATTGGTTAAAATTGGCACATCTAATGTGTACACAAAATTTCCACCACCAACCAGTTCCCTGATGAGGGCCACTGGATAGAGCCATGGAGAGAGAGCAACAAGCAGAGGCCAAGTGTCCTGTGCATGGAAAATGGGGTGGAGCATCATATCAACTGCTGTTTTAAAGAACAGAAACCAGCAGACCATCATGCCTGAAGAATGATAATGAATCACGGAAACTCACAATGATTACTTTATATAGTGATCCAGAAAAGGTATCACCTTCTACTTCTGCATATGTTTTATACATGGATCACATGGCTGACTTTGTTTATAAAATGAATGAGTTACTCTTTAAGATGCCACAACTTTTTTGTCTCTTCTGTTGTTGCTTTTTATTTACTCTCTGATATATGGGACATTCGGATCACCCTCAAATTAGTTCTTCCGAATTTTCAGAGATTGTTTGACTAATTTAAAAATAGTTTATTCCTACTGGTGAGCTCTTCTGAAACCCCCAGTATAAAGAACAGAAACCATAGCATTTGTGTTTATCAGCACTATCAAAGGTCTGTTAGGATAGGAAAATAGGGATAAGATCAGGCCTGATTCCCACCAGAAAGAGCACTTTCTGTGACGGGCAAACTTCCCACCATGCATGCCTACCACCCAGTCAGGAGTTGCCCAGGGAGCACAGAGTTATTTTGAGCCAAAGAGGTGTGCAACACACATTTGTGATGCAATAGTGACCTCAGGTTGGGTGAGGGTTTGGGAGGTTAAATCTGACAGCCCCATGGCCAGCTTTCATTCAGAGGAGGTGAATTTGCTGCGAGCAACATGATCCTCCTTTTTATCCATCTGATTGTATGTGCTGCTCTGTGGACTGGATGGATGATGCAAGATTATCTAATAATGGTCAGGACTAGTGGTCAAGAGGGATGGGGATAGATTTAGGATTCTGATGGTGGTCATCTATTGACGTCTCTTGGTTTTTTCCTGTGGCAGGCCCCCCCTTGCCAAGAGGTCCCACTTCAAAGAAGGCGGAGGAGACGGAGGTACCAAGGATGCAATCATAGGTGATGTGCTTTTTAAAATAGATACCTTGTCATTATGAAAGACTACAGGAACATTATCAAACATCTGGCTTGGCTTTTAAGTCAATCAGTGGCCCAGCCACGTGACCCCTTTCTTTTAAAGAACATGGGCTGGGGATGCCAATGGATTGGCTCTGATGTCACACCCAGGACCCTGGCTTTCCCCAAGTCAATTCCTGTCAGCAGACCAAACAGGGAGGAAATTCCCCTTGTTTGCAGCTTGTACACCACTTGGATCCATCCATCCTTCCATCCATCCAACCATCCTCCTTCCTTCCTGCCTCCCTGCCTGCGTGCCTTCCCTCTGCTTGCTGTCCTCATGTTAATAAAACACCATGAGTTCAAGAGACCAGAGATTCTGAAATCAGGGAATTCTCTGACTAAGAAGGCATGACTTCTGAGCTCCCACAGACCACTCTGAGAGATGGAAGGTCAGAAACTCGGAGGTGGGATGTTGTGTGACTCAGAGTTAGTGCCAGGACAAAAGATTTGCCCTAACTTTCCTTGCTTTTCTGATTTTGGCCTTTTCCCCATCATCACAGGATCATCCACTCTAATTCAGGGACCTCCATGGACTCCACCAGAGCCGTATGCAGTCGGACACCATCCTTGGGAGATGTGGCTGAAGAAACACCTTCTCAGCTTCCTCTGGCTCCAAAGCGCCAAAGGATTCCCTTCCTGACCTACAAGGAGCAGGAACTGCTGGAGTGGAACATCTACAAGAAACATCAAGAGGAAGACGCAAGATCTCTCCACCTTCAAAACTTCCTCCAGGGCCTCCAGATTCCAGTGTGCATGCTGAGTCCTGAGCCATGGGTGCACAGCCGTGGGGCACCCATGCCATATGAAGGGTGGTACCAGCCAAGCCCTGAGCAGCGTGAAAGAGGGCCAGCACCCCACAGTCGAAGCCCAAGGCATGTGGTGCAAAGAACAGGGTCACGCCAGCCAAGGCCTGGACAGCATGGGAGAAGTCCAGACCTCTGTATTCAAAGGCCAAGAGCACAGAGTCCAGGACCAGGCCACAAGAGGGCAGGTCGGAACAGGAGAAGCCCCAAAGCCCCAAAGCAAAGAACAAGGCTTTGGGTGCAAAGATCAGGGCGTCAAAGCCCCAAAGGCCAGGGGACCAGCCCAGAGCGACATAGTCAGAGTCCAAGGACCAGGAATCGAAGCCGAATACCCCTTCCTCACAGCCTGAGAAATGATAGTCGAAGCCCAAGTCACCGTGGGGCAAGCCCAGAGTCCAGGAGGCAAACCATGAGGACCAGCGTGTCCAGAGCTGGAACACACGTGAAAAGCCACAGGAGCCACGCCTGCCCCTCTCTGCCTTCCTCTGTAGAGCTGCTCTCTTCCCTCCTTCCCGTCTCCCAGTCCAAAAGCCACAGGAGTCTCCAGAGAGGGCCGAAGGAGGGCCAGGTGGCCAGTATTGAGCAGAAGATCCTCCAGTTGAGCTCGGATGACCACACTGGACCAGAAATGGCCAAGAGGCATGGGGACACCCCCAAACCATCAAGGGTTGCTGAGCTCTCCTTCACAGACACTGCTGTTATCTGTAAGGACCCACAGATTGTGCCATTGGTGGCTTCAGGACAGTTTGAGGTCCAGCAGGAAAGCCACCAGTTTGTGGATCGGCTACCCAAGACACAATCTCCAGCGCATATCCTTGTGAAATTGGTGCATGAGGAGGAAGCCAGGCAGGAACTGCATCTGGGCTTGCCCAAGAAGTCCTCATCCCCTGGGAGACTTCCGGCCAGAGGATTGTCTACTTCTCCATGCACGATCAGCCGGTTCAAAAGCCATAGAAGTCTCCAAGGAGAAGGAGGAGAAAAGATGGGCAGCACTGACCAGAAGCCACAGTGGTTGACCTGGACTGACATCTCTGAGCCAGATTTTCAGAAGGCCAACAAGAAGGCAGCCAACCTGCCTGCAGCTGGTCAACCGCCAATCCTGCAGCTGTCTATCATCGGCCAGAATCAACTTGAGCCACCATGCCTGTTTGAGGTCGACCAGGAGAGCCACCGTTCTGTGGATCAGCCTGCCAAGCCACAATCTCCAGCAAATATCCTTGTGGAACTAGTGCATGAGGAGGAAGCCAAGCAGCAACTGCATATGAGCTTACCCAAGAGGCCCTCATCCCCTGGGAGACTTCCAGCCAGAGAACTGCCTACTTCTCCACCCCTGATCAGCAGGTCCAAAAGTCACAAAAGTCTCCAGGGAGAAGGAGGAGAAAAGATGGGCAAAGCTGATCAGAAGTCACAATGGTTGACCTGGACTGACATCTCTGACCCAGATTTTCAGAAGGCCAACAAGAAGGCAGCCAATCTCACTGCAGCTGGTCAGCCGCCAATCCTGCAGTTGTCTATCATGGGCCAGAATCAACATGAGCCACCATGCCTGTTTGAGGTCGACCAGGAAAGCCACCGGTTTGTGGATCAGCCTCCCAAGCCACAATCTCCAGCGCATATCCTTGTGGAACTGGTGCATGAGGAGGAAGCCAGGCAGGAACTGCATCTGGGCTTGCCCAAGAAGCCCTCATCCCCTGGGAGACTTCCGGCCAGAGGATTGCCTACTTCTCCACGCACGATCAGGCCGTTCAAAAGCCATAGAAGTCTCCAAGGAGAAGGAGGAGAAAAGATGGGCAGCGCTGACCAGAAGCCACTATGGTTGACCTGGACTGACATCTCTGACCCAGAATTTCAGAAGGCCAACATGAAGGCAGCCAACCTCCCTGCAGCTGGTCAGCCGCCAATCCTGCAGCTGTCTATCATGGGCCAGAATCAACTTGAGCCACCATGCCTGTTTGAGGTCAACCAGGAGAGCCACCGTTCTGTGGATCAGCCTGCCAAGCCACAATCTCCAGCACATATCATTGTGGAACTGGTACATGAGGAGGAAGCCAAGCAGCAACTGCATATGAGCTTGCCTAATAGGTCCTCATCCCCTGGGAGACTTCCAGCCAAAGAACTGCCTACTTCTCCACCTCTGATCAGCACGTCCAAAAGCCACAGAAGTCTCCAAGGAGAAGGAGGAAAAAAGATGGGCAGTGCTGATCAGAAGGCACAGTGGTTGACCTGGACTGACATCTCTGAGTCAGATTTTCAGAGGGCCAACAAGAAGGTAGCCAAACCCCCCAAAGCTGGTCAGCCGCCATTCCTGCAGCCATCTATCATTGGCCAGAATCAACTGGAGTCACCATGCCTATTTGACATCTACCAGGAAAGCCAGCGGTTTATGGATCAGCCACTGAAACCACCATCTCCGGCTCTCATTCTTGCGGAATCTGTGCATGAAGAGAAGCTTCATGTGGGCTTGCCCAAGAGGTCCTTATCCCCTGGGAGACCTCTGGCCAGAGGACAACCTACTTCTCCACCCCCGATCAACAGGTCCAAAAGTCGCAGCAATCTCCAAGGAGAGAGAGGAGGCAAGATAGACAGCACCCCCTCTGGACCCCACCCTTGGCAGCCGGGTATCCCTTGCCTGGTCTACCCACAGCTGACTGTACAGGAAGAGGAGGTACACATGAACTTGAGCTTACTCCTGAAGATCAAGAAGGACCAGGCTCACAAATGGGGAATTGAGCCAGAAGGAGATGTCTCCTGGGTGCAGGTGGGCAAGGAGAGTCCCTCTGAGTTGAAACACAACAGAAACAGGAGCAAACTCCAAAAGAGCTACACCAAAAAAGGCCAGCCTCTAGGCTCAGAGAGGCCACCAAAGCCAGTGAGGCAGCCCTTCATAAAAAAAACAGACCCAAGGGACAGAGGCCATAAGGCTGCTCCAAAGGACGAGAAGGACAGCTCCACATCCACTACTGGATTCTTGGCCAAACCATCTAAAAGGAGAAATCTTTCCCGGCCAGCAAAGCCAGAAAAAGAATCCCTGCAGCCTAAGGCTCACCAGAATCGCCCAAACCTTCTTGAGCGACTGATTCTCTGCCTCAGGAAGGTTTGGGATAAACTGAGGGGGGAAAAGACGAAGAAGAAGAAGGCCCACCCAAAGCAGGACTCGTGGGATTCTGCTACCCACAAGCAAGGCTCATCCTCAGAAAGAGTTATCTCTGAGGATGAACCTAGAAAAGGGATTCTGTTAAACAACGAAAGCTCTGAACCTTCAGCTTCTTCTTCCTCCACTACCTACAAGGAAGGTCACCACTGGCATCAAGAAGTCCTATTCTCACAATTCTTGGAGGGTGAGGATTTTGGTTTGTCCACTCAAAAGAGGGTCAGACGTCAACCCAGAAGCCTTGTGAGGACACCTACCTCCATCACCATAAGGAAAAAGCTTTCTAAGAGAAGAAGACCCAGAGAAACCCTGGACTGAAGCCACTGGTCCTCCTCTTCCTTTGGGCTGTTTCCTCCCATTTGGGTTCCAAGAAGCAGACCCTGGCATGGACCTCAACCATTAGCTATTGGAATTCGCCATTAAGTTTTTTCTGCACTATCCACTAAAAAATATGGTGCGTTCCTGAAGAAACATTGAATTGTACATTTTGTATTATCGTTCTTATCATCATCATCATCATCACCTTGTTACTGGATTCATACTGTATAACGGTCACACGTCTGACATTGTTTTTTTCTCTTAGAAAATAACTAGCCAATGTTAGTATAAGTAAAAACATTTTAATAAAAGAAATAAGAGAATATGCCAATTGTTTTCATCATCTGCATCAGAACCAACTATGGGTGATGTTTTTTTTTAAAAATGGATTTTTTAAACAATTCTCTCCTCTGTTTAAATCCCACTTCAAACATAAGGACCTTCCCTCCCCTCCCCCTGTGCCTATACCAACTGCCAGGGGAAGAAGCCAGGGCAGGATGAGGACCTTGCCTCCCCTCCCCCTGTGCCTATACCAACTGCCAGGGGAAGAAGCAGCCAGGGCAGGATGAGGACCCTGCCTCCCCTCCCCCTGTGCCTATACCAACTGCCAGGGGAAGCAGCCAGGGCAGGATGAGGACCTTGCCTCCCCTCCCCCTGTGCCTATACCAACTGCCAGGGGAAGAAGCCAGGGCAGGATGAGGACCTTGCCTCCCCTCCCCCTGTGCCTATACCAACTGCCAGGGGAAGAAGAAACCAGGGCAGGATGAGGACCTTGCCGCCCCTCCCCTTGTGCCCACCCCAACATATTGTAATGTAATGTAATGTAATGTATTGTCTGTAAGCCGCCCTGAGTCGCCACGACGAGTGGGCGGCAATATAAATTTGAACTAATAAATAAAATAAATAATAAGTTCACCAGAAGAGTCCCTGCTACAAACTCACTCCCTATGGTGTTTATTTCAGTCTGTTTTTTCTCTCTCCTCATCCCAACCCATGGGGAGGGGGAACACCCATCTAATGGTCTTCTCCTCTTGGGAACTGGCTGGAGGGGTGATCTAACCAGAATGGGGGAACAGTCTATAGGTCTAATGGTTATGGCTTTGACTTGGATTCAGGCTCCCTCTGCCCCTCATGACATTGTATTTTGCCCTTTTAATTTTTTTTCTCAGTGAGTTGTTTTATAACAGAGCTGTGACTGTTAACAGAGGAGATCTCACTCAGCAAGCATAGTGTCTGTCTATCCCTTGGCTCTTTCATGGGGTTTGTGGCCCATGAGGAACACATATGTGCATCTCTTCTGGGCTCCGACTCTGCCCTCTCTGTCTATCCATGCATACTCAGAGGTCCACAAAACTACCAAATCTGGAGTTTCTACAAATGCACAAAAGGCCCTTTGGAGAGAAAAGGATCTTCAGAGATTATTTGGTTTCTCTGCATTTCTCAAACTCAAATTCACTATATCTTTCCAATTTCAACCTCCCCCCTTCTGTCTAACTTTATTTATTTATTCTTTCTATGCAACTCTTTTCTGTCAGTCTGTTTTTCCTCAATCACTTTCTGCCTTTTCCCTCCTGAAAATCACTTTTAGTCTTCCTCAGAATCACCTCAGACCTCTCCCCTTTTATATCCAATCCCCTCCTTAAAACCATTCACTCTCAACCAATCACAGTCCAACATGCAAATCAGCTCTCTCCAACATTCTGTTTCCAGGCCCTGCTATTAAGCTGCCCTGGCCTGGCCTTTCCATTTACTACTGCTACTTTTTCTCCATTCACAATCACACTCTGCACATGCTCTCACTCTTTTCTCCATTCTAAATCCATTACATTCCTTACAATGCTACGCTGCAGATGTGTCAGATGCTGAAAAGGATCTCCAATCTGTTAGAGAACAATATTGCATAGTAACCTGGAATGTAAGATCTATGGCACAAGGTAAGCTGGATCAGGTGAAACATGAGATGGAAATACAGAGCATCGACATCTTGGGAATCAGTCAATTCAAGAGGATAGGAATGGACGAAATTAACTTTGGGGACCATTATATTTACTACTGTGGGCATGAATCCCTTAGAAGAAATGGAGTTACTCTTATGGGGAATAAAAGAGTGAGGAAAGCAGTAATGGGTTACAATTGCAAAAAGGACAATGATTTCAGTATTCCAAGTCTGTGTCCCAATCACTGATGCAGAAGAGGCCAAAGTCAACAGGTGATTGTACGATAGGGATGGTGAACCTTTTAGAGACGGAATGCCCAAACTGCAACCCAAAACCTACTTATTTATTCCAACGTGTCAACATAGCAACAGGAAAGGAAGTAAATGCTCCAAATGGGCTGTTGGGCAGAAGGGTGGGGTGATCTCTGTGCTGGGGGCGGGAGGAAATCCTTCCATTGGCCTGCTGGGCAGATGGGCGAGGTGATCTCTGTGCTGGACGGAGGGAGGAAGTGTTTCCATTGGGCTGCTGGGCAGAGGGGCAGGGTGAACTCTGTGCTGGGGGAGGGAAGAAGCATTCCCATTGGGCTGCTGGGCAGAGGGGAGGGCAAACTGTGTTCTGCATTGACTGCATTGGTGCCCACTGAGAGGGCTCTGAGTGCCACCTCTGGCATGCGTCCCATAGGTTCTCCACCACTGTGGCATAGGAGATTGGAATACCAAAGCAAGAAGTCAAAAGCTAAAGGGAGCTTTTGATGAAAAACCTTGTTACAGCTTTTTTAGGCCCCATTCAATCATAAATTCAGAGAGGATAAAAATAAAATAAAGAGGCAGGGAATCACATGGGAGAGAACAAGGATGGGAGAGAAATAATTAATAGTACCAAAGGAAAACGTGAAAAAGAGTGAAAAGATAGATAATAGGATAGGCAGCTCCACCAGTTCCGGGTTGTGAGGTCTTGCTCTTGCGTGTGGGCCCTAAGGGTCAGTTGGGAATCTTGCTCTTGTACCTGCCTCCCTGCAATGTAGCAGATTCTTTACGTGAGCTCCTGGAGGCCGTCTCCATGGTGGCATTGGAGCTCCCCAGACCTATGGTCCTGGGGACTTCAATTTGCCTTCATTTGAGGCTGGCTCTGAGGTAGCTTGGGAGTTCATGGCTTGCATGGCAGCTGTGGGCCTGACTCAGGTAATTCAGGGGACCTACTAGGAGCAGCGGCCACGCCACTGATTTAGCTCTTTTGTCAGAGCAGTGGCAGAGTGATCTGAAACTACAGAAATTAGACCTCACTCCTGTGCCATGGTGATATCACTCTCTGGTGACTCTGGACTTTCTAGGGGCGAGGCTTCACCGCAGGGAGGTAGGGCCAGTTAAATCGACCCGCCCCTGACGACTAATGGATCTGGAAGGATTCCAGAGAGAACTGGGGTGTTTTCCTCTGGACCAGCAAGGCGATTCACCTGAGGCTCTTTTCAGCCTTTGGAAGGAGAGGTTGACTGCGCCCTTGGATGTGATCGCTCCACTACGGCCTCTCCGTGCCCGTGGGCACCGATCCTCCCCTTGGTTTACCAAAGAGCTAAGGGAGCTCAAACAGGCAAACAGACACTGAGAGCGCCGCTGGGTGAAGACCCAGAGTGAGTCTGATCAAACACTGGGAGGGCTAGGCGGCGGCCAGCGGCCCGGGCAGGCCTCAACGTGCCCGTGGGGGCTCAGCGGACCCGGGGGAGGTGCCCTCCTCTGAGGGTTGGTGCCGCTGCCGCCGGAGCCGATCTGAAAACGTGTGGCTCTGGCTAAAAGAGGCAGCGAATGGCTGCCTCTTGCTGAGCATGTGCAGAAACTCAATCTGACGCATGCGCAATGCGTCAGATTGAGTTTCTGCGCATGCACACTAAATTGGAGCCATTTTGGCTCCAATTAAAAAAAAATTCTTTTGGTGAGGTGTTCAGAACCGGATGCCTTAAAAATGGATTACCCTCTCGGAGAACCCTCTGAGATTGTTCCTACCGGTTCCTGGTAGGAGGGCCAGCCTGGCTGGTTGGAAACAATTGCTTAGAATTGGCATGTTGCTCCTGTTGACCACAGCCTGCACCACATTGCTTTTTTGGACCATCACTCCTTTTGTGCCTCAGTTGGCTGGGGCGCATGGGAGTTGCAGTTGAGGTATTAACTTTCCTGTGCTCTTCCATGCACAGTAGTTATGTGGGAAGAGCATTACAAATATCTTGGTTGTGGGTTCCTTGTCCTTTCAAATGAGTGTTACATTTTTGACAAGTGAGCTGTTGATTTGGATGATGGAGAGTGACCAGGGAGACCATTCAGCCACTGCCTGTGCACTTATACCTCTATGTGTACATGAGCGAAAGAATTATGCCGATTGGATAAAGGAGGGATCAATGCCAGATCATCTAGAGGTCAAGCTTGAGGGCAAGGAAAAACATTCTTGAGGGTACGCAAGAGCAAAACCAAATTAGAAAATGGAGGCAGGAACTCGCTGGACAAGGAATAACATTAAAGGAGGAGATGGCTGAGGATCCCAACCTCCCCTACATCACGTGGAGGACTTTTTAACATCAGGACAGCAGCACAACAAATTGAATGACTAGGTCATGTTTTTAATTAACTTTGAATTGGTTAAAATTGGCACATCTAATGTGTACACAAAATTTCCACCACCAACCAGTTCCCTGATGAGGGCCACTGGATAGAGCCATAGAGAGAGAGCAACAAGCAGAGGCCAAGTGTCCTGTGCATGGAAAATGGGGTGGAGCATCATATCAACTGCTGTTTTAAAGAACAGAAACCAGCAGACCATCATGCCTGAAGAATGATAATGAATCACGGAAACTCACAATGATTACTTTATATAGTGATCCAGAAAAGGTATCACCTTCTACTTCTGCATATGTTTTATACATGGATCACATGGCTGACTTTGTTTATAAAATGAATGAGTTACTCTTTAAGATGCCACAACTTTTTTGTCTCTTCTGTTGTTGCTTTTTATTTACTCTCTGATATATGGGACATTCGGATCACCCTCAAATTAGTTCTTCCGAATTTTCAGAGATTGTTTGACTAATTTAAAAATAGTTTATTCCTACTGGTGAGCTCTTCTGAAACCCCCAGTATAAAGAACAGAAACCATAGCATTTGTGTTTATCAGCACTATCAAAGGTCTGTTAGGATAGGAAAATAGGGATAAGATCAGGCCTGATTCCCACCAGAAAGAGCACTTTCTGTGACGGGCAAACTTCCCACCATGCATGCCTACCACCCACTCAGGAGTTGCCCAGGGAGCACAGAGTTATTTTGAGCCAAAGAGGTGTGCAACACACATTTGTGATGCAATAGTGACATCAGGTTGGGTGAGGGTTTGGGAGGTTAAATCTGACAGCCCCATGGCCAGCTTTCATTCAGAGGAGGTGAATTTGCTGCGAGCAACATGATCCTCCTTTTTATCCATCTGATTGTATGTGCTGCTCTGTGGACTGGATGGATGATGCAAGATTATCTAATAATGGTCAGGACTAGTGGTCAAGAGGGATGGGGATAGATTTAGGATTCTGATGGTGGTCATCTATTGACGTCTCTTGGTTTTTTCCTGTGGCAGGCCCCCCCTTGCCAAGAGGTCCCACTTCAAAGAAGGCGGAGGAGACGGAGGTACCAAGGATGCAATCATAGGTGATGTGCTTTTTAAAATAGATACCTTGTCATTATGAAAGACTACAGGAACATTATCAAACATCTGGCTTGGCTTTTAAGTCAATCAGTGGCCCAGCCACGTGACCCCTTTCTTTTAAAGAACATGGGCTGGGGATGCCAATGGATTGGCTCTGATGTCACACCCAGGACCCTGGCTTTCCCCAAGTCAATTCCTGTCAGCAGACCAAACGGGGAGGAAATTGCCTTTGTTTGCAGCTTGTACACCACTTGGATCCATTCATCCTTCCATCCATCCATCCATCCATCCATCCTCCTTCCTTCTTTCTTTCCTTCCTTCCTTCCTGCCTGCCTTCCCTCTGCTTGCTGTCCTCATGTTAATAAAACACCATGAGATCAAGAGACCAGAGACTCTGAAATCAGGGAATTCTGTGACTAAGAAGGCATGATTTCTGAGCTCCCACAGACCACTCTGAGAGATGGAAGGGCAGAAACTCGGAGGTGGGATGTTGTGTGACTCAGAGTTAGTGCCAGGACAAAAGATTTGCCCTAACTTTCCTTGCTTTTCTGATTTTGGCCTTTTCCCCATCATCACAGGATCATCCACTCTAATTCAGGGACCTCCATGGACTCCACCAGAGCCGTATGCAGTCGGACACCATCCTTGGGAGATGTGGCTGAAGAAACACCTTCCCAGCTTCCTCTGGCTCCAAAGCGCCAAAGGATTCCCTTCCTGACCTACAAGGAGCAGGAACTGCTGGAGTGGAACATCTACAAGAAACATCAAGAAGAAGACGCAAGATCTCTCCACCTTCAAAACTTCCTCCAGGGCCTCCAGATTCCAGTGTGCATGTTGAGTCCTGAGCCATGGGTGCACAGCCGTGGGGCACCCATGCCATATGAAGGGTGGTACCAGCCAAGCCCTGAGCAGCGTGAAAGAGGGCCAGCACCCCACAGTCGAAGCCCAAGGCATGTGGTGCAAAGACCAGGGTCACGCCAGCCAAGCCCTGGACAGCATGGGAGAAGTCCAGACCTCTGTATTCAAAGGCCAAGAGCCAGAGCACAGAGTCCAGGACCAGGCCACAAGAGGGTAAGTCGGAACAGGAGAAGCCCCAAAGCCCCAAAGCAAAGAACAAGGCTTTGGGTGCAAAGATCAGGGCATCAAAGCCCCAAAGGCCAGGGGACCAGCCCAGAGCGACATAGTCAGAGTCCAAGGGCCAGGAATCGAAGCCCAATACCCCTTCCTCACAGCCTGAGAAATGACAGCCAAAGCCCAAGTCACCGTGCGGCAAGCCCAGAGTCCAGGAGGCAAACCATGAGGACCAGCGTGTCCAGAGCTGGAACCCACGTGAAAAGCCACAGGAGCCACGCCTGCCCCGCTCTGCCTTCCTCTGTAGAGCTGCTCTCTTCCCTCCTTCCCGTCTCCCAGTCCAAAAGCCACAGGAGTCTCCAGAGAGGGCCGAAGGAGGGCCAGGTGGCCAGTATTGAGCAGAAGATCCTCCAGTTGAGCTCGGATGACCACACTGGACCAGAAAAGGCCAAGAGGCGTGGGGAGACCCCCAAACCATCAAGAGTTGCTGAGCTCTCCTTTACAGACACTGCTGTTATCTGCAAGGACCCACAGATTGTGCCATTGGTGGCTTCAGGACAGTTTGAGGTCCAGCAGGAAAGCCACCAGTTTGTGGATCGGCTACCCAAGACACAATCTCCAACGCATATCCTTGTGAAATTGGTGCATGAGGAGGAAGCCAGGCAGGAAAAGCATCTGGGCTTGCCCAAGAAGTCCTCATCCCCTGGGAGACTTCCGGCCAGAGTGTTGCCTACTTCTCCACGCACGATCAGCCGGTTCAAAAGCCATAGAAGTCTCCAAGGAGAAGGAGGAGAAAAGATGGGCAGCAGTGACCAGAAGCCACAGTGGTTGACCTGGACTGACATCTCTGAGCCAGATTTTCAGAAGGCCAACAAGAAGGCAGCCAACCTGCCTGCAGCTGGTCAGCCGCCAATCCTGCAGCTGTCTATCATCGGCCAGAATCAACTTGAGCCACCATGCCTGTTTGAGGTCGACCAGGAGAGCCACCGTTCTGTGGATCAGCCTGCCAAGCCACAATCTCCAGCAAATATCCTTGTGGAACTAGTGCATGAGGAGGAAGCCAAGCAGCAACTGCATATGAGCTTACCCAAGAGGCCCTCATCCCCTGGGAGACTTCCAGCCAGAGAACTGCCTACTTCTCCACCCCTGATCAGCAGGTCCAAAAGTCACAAAAGTCTCCAGGGAGAAGGAGGAGAAAAGATGGGCAAAGCTGATCAGAAGTCACAGTGGTTGACCTGGACTGACATCTCTGACCCAGATTTTCAGAAGGCCAACAAGAAGGCAGCCAATCTCACTGCAGCTGGTCAGCCGCCAATCCTGCAGTTGTCTATCATGGGCCAGAATCAACATGAGCCACCATGCCTGTTTGAGGTCGACCAGGAAAGCCACCGGTTTGTGGATCAGCCTCCCAAACCACAATCTCCAGCGCATATCCTTGTGGAACTGGAGCATGAGGAGGAAGCCAGGCAGGAACTGCATCTGGGCTTGCCCAAAAAGCCCTCATCCCCTGGGAGACTTCCGGCCAGAGGACTGCCTACTTCTCCACGCACGATCAGGCGGTTCAAAAGCCATAGAAGTCTCCAAGGAGAAGGAGGAGAAAAGATGGGCAGCGCTGACCAGAAGCCACTATGGTTGACCTGGACTGACATCTCTGACCCAGAATTTCAGAAGGCCAACATGAAGGCAGCCAACCTCCCTGCAGCTGGTCAGCCGCCAATCCTGCAGCTGTCTATCATGGGCCAGAATCAACTTGAGCCACCATGCCTGTTTGAGGTCAACCAGGAGAGCCACCGTTCTGTGGATCAGCCTGCCAAGCCACAATCTCCAGGACATATCATTGTGGAACTGGTACATGAGGAAGAAGCCAAGCAGCAACTGCATATGAGCTTGCCTAATAGGTCCTCATCCCCTGGGAGACTTCCAGCCAAAGAACTGCCTACTTCTCCACCTCTGATCAGCAGGTCCAAAAGCCACAGAAGTCTCCAAGGAGAAGGAGGAAAAAAGATGGGCAGTGCTGATCAGAAGCCACAGTGGTTGACCTGGACTGACATCTCTGAGTCAGATTTTCAGAGGGCCAACAAGAAGGTAGCCAAACCCCCCAAAGCTGGTCAGCCGCCATTCCTGCAGCCATCTATCATTGGCCAGAATCAACTGGAGTCACCATGCCTATTTGACATCTACCAGGAAAGCCAGTGGTTTATGGATCAGCCCCTGAAACCACCATCTCCGGCTCTCATTCTTGCGGAATCTGTGCATGAAGAGGAGCGTCATGTGGGCTTGCCCAAGAGGTCCTTATCCCCTGGGAGACCTCTGGCCAGAGGACAACCTACTTCTCCACCCCCGATCAACAGGTCCAAAAGTCGCAGCAATCTCCAAGGAGAGAGAGGAGGCAAGATAGACAGCACCCCCTCTGGACCCCACCCTTGGCAGCCGGGTATCCCTTGCCTGGTCTACCCACAGCTGACTGTACAGGAAGAGGAGGTACACATGAACTTGAGCTTACTCCTGAAGATCAAGAAGGACCAGGCTCACAAATGGGGAATTGAGCCAGAAGGAGATGTCTCCTGGGTGCAGGTGGGCAAGGAGAGTCCCTCTGAGTTGAAACACAACAGAAACAGGAGCAAACTCCAAAAGAGCTACACCAAAAAAGGCCAGCCTCTAGGCTCAGAGAGGCCACCAAAGCCAGTGAGGCAGCCCTTCATAAAAAAAACAGACCCAAGGGACAGAGGCCATAAGGCTGCTCCAAAGGACGAGAAGGACAGCTCCACATCCACTACTGGATCCTTGGCCAAACCATCTAAAAGGAGAAATCTTTTCCGGCCAGCAAAGCCAGAAAAAGAATCCCTGCAGCCTAAGGCTCACCAGAATCGCCCAAACCTTGTCGAGCGACTGATTCTCTGCCTCAAGAAGGTTTGGGATAAACTGAGGGGGGAAAAGACGAAGAAGAAGAAGGCCCGCCCAAAGCAGGACTCGTGGGTTTCTGCTAGCCACAAGCCAAGCTCATCCTCGGAAAGAGTTATCTCTGAGGATGAACCTAGAAAAGGGATTCTGTTGAACAACGAAGGCTCTGAACCTTCAGCTTCTTCTTCCTCCACTACCTACAAGGAAAGTCACCACTGGCATCAAGAAGTCCTATTCCCACAATTCTTGGAGGGTGAAGATTTTGGTTTGTCCACTCAAAAGAGGGTCAGACGTCAACCCAGAAGCCTTGTGAGGACACCTACCTCCATCACCATAAGGAAAAAGCTCTCTAAGAGAATAAGACCCAGAGAAACCCTAGACTGAAGCCACTGGTCCTCCTCTTCCTTTAGGCTGTTTCCCCCCATTTGGGTTCCAAGAAGCAGACCCTGGCATGGACCTCAACCATGAACTTTTGGAATTCGCCATTAAGTTTTTTCTGCACTATCTACTAAAAAATATGGTGCATTCCTGAAGAAACATTGAATTGTACATTTAGTATTATCGTTCTTATCATCATCATCATCATCATCATCTTGTTACTGCATTCATACTGTATAACGGTCACACGTCTGACATTGTTTTTTTCACTTAGAAAATAACTAGCCAATGTTAGTATAAGTAAAAACATTTTAATAAAAGAAATAAGAGAATATGCCAATTGTTTTCATCATCTGCATCAGAACCAACTATGGGTGATTTTTTTTTAAAAAGGGATTTTTTTTAACAATTCTCTCCTCTGTTTAAATCCCACTTCAAACATAAGTTCAGCAGAAGAGTCCCTGCTACAAACTCACTCCCTATGGTGTTTATTTCAGTCTGTTTTCCCTCTCTCTCATCATCCCATTCCATGAGGGAACATCCATCTAATGGTCTCCTCCTCTTGGGAACTGGCTGGAGATCTAACCAGAATGGGAGAACAGTCTATAGGTCTAATGGTTATGGCTTCGACTTTGATTCAGGCTCCCTCTGCCCCTCATGACGTTGTATTTTGCCCTTTTAAGTTTTTTTCTCAGTGAGTTGTTTTATAACAGAGCTGTGAGTGTTAACAGAGGAGATCTCACTCAGCAAGCATAGTGTCTGTCTATCCCTTGGCTCTTTCATGGGGTTTGTGGCCCATGAGGAACACATATGTGCATCTCTTCTGGGCTCCGACTCTGCCCTCTCTGTCTATCCATGCATACTCAGAGGTCCACAAAACTACCAAATCTGGCGTTTCTGCAAATGCACAAAAGGCCCTTTAGAGAGAAAAGGATCTTCAGAGATTATTTGGTTTCTCTGCTTTTCTCAAACTCAAATTCACTATATCTTTCCAATTTCAACCTCCCCCCTTCTGTCTAACTTTATTTATTTATTCTTTCTATGCAACTTTTTTCTGTCAGTCTGTTTTTCCTCAATCACTTTCTGCCTTTTTCCCTCCTTAAAATCACTTTTCGTCTTCCTCAGAATCACCTCAGACCTCTCCCCTTTTATATCCAATCCCCTCCTTAAAACCATTCACTCTCAACCAATCACAGTCCAACATGCAAATCAGCTCTCTCCAACATTCTGTTTCCAGGCCCTGCTATTAAGCTGCCCTGGCCTGGCCTTTCCATTTACTACTGCTACTTTTTCTCCATTCACAATCACACTCTGCACATGCTCTCACTCTTTTCTCCACTCTAAACCCATTACATTCCTTACAATGCTACGCTGCAGATGTGTCAGATGCTGAAAAGGAACTCCGATCTGTTAGAGAACAATATTGCATAGTAACCTGGAATGTAAGATCTATGGCACAAGGTAAGCTGGATCTGGTGAAACATGAGATGGAAATACAGAGCATCGACATCTTGGGAATCAGTCAATTCAAGAGGATAGGAATGGACGAAATTAACTTTGGGGACCATTATATTTACTACTGTGGGCATGAATCCCTTAGAAGAAATGGAGTTACTCTTATGGGCAATAAACGAGTGAGGAAAGCAGTAATGGGATACAATTGCAAAAAGGACAATGATTTCAGTATTCCAAGTCTGTGTCCCAATCACTGATGCAGAAGAGGCCAAAGTCAACAGGTGATTGTACGATAGTGATGGTGAACCTTTTAGAGACGGAGTGCCCAAACTGCAACCCAAAACCTACTTATTTATTCCAACGTGTCAACATAGCAACAGGAGAGGAAGGAAATGCTCCAAATGGGCTGTTGGGCAGAAGGGCGGGGTCATCTCTGTGCTGGGGGCGGCGGGAGGAAATGCTTCCATGGACTGCTGGGCAGATGGGTGAGGTGATCTCTGTGCTGGACGGAGGGAGGAAGTGTTTCCATTGGGCTGCTGGGCAGAGGGGCAGGGTGAACTCTGTGCTGGGGGAGGGAAGAAGCATTCCCATTGGGCTGCTGGGCAGAGGGGAGGGCAAACTGTGTTCTGCATTGACTGCATTGGTGCCCACTGAGAGGGCTATGAGTGCCACCTCTGGCATGCGTCCCATAGGTTCTCCACCACTGTGGCATAGAAGATTGGAATACCAAAGCAAGAAGTCAAAAGCTAAAGGGAGCTTTTGATGAAAAACCCTGTTACAGCTTTTTTAGGCCCCATTCAATCATAAATTCAGAGAGGATAAAAATAAAATAAAGAGGCAGGGAATCACATGGGAGAGAACAAGGATGGGAGAGAAATAATTAATAGTACCAAAGGAAAACGTGAAAAAGAGTGAAAAGATAGATAATAGGATAGGCAGCTCCACCAGTTCTGGGTTGTGAGGTCTTGCTCTTGCGTGTGGGCCCTAAGGGTCAGTTGGGAATCTTGGTCTTGTACCTGCCTCCCTGCAAGGTAGCAGATTCTTTACCTGAGCTCCTGGAGGCCGTCTCCATGGTGGCATTGGAGCTCCCCAGACCTATGGTCCTGGGGACTTCAATTTGCCTTCATTTGAGGCTGGCTCTGAGGTAGCTTGGGAGTTCATGGCTTGCATGGCAGCTGTGGGCCTGACTCAGGTAATTCAGGGGCCCTACTAGGAGCAGCGGCCACACCACTGATTTAGCTCTTTTGTCAGAGCAGTGGCAGAGTGATCTGAAACTACAGAAATTAGACAACACTCATGTGCCATGGTGAGATCACTCTCTGGTAACTCTGGACTTTCTAGGGGCGAGGCTTCACCGCAGGGAGGTAGGGCCAGTTAAATCGACCCGCCCCTGACGACTAATGGATCTGGAAGGATTCCAGAGAGAACTGGGGTGTTTTCCTCTGGACCAGCAAGGCGATTCACCTGAGGCTCTTTTCAGCCTTTGGAATGAGAGGTTGACTGCGCCCTTGGATGTGATCGCTCCACTACGGCCTCTCCGTGACCGTGGGCACCGATCCTCCCCTTGGTTTACCAAAGAGCTAAGGGAGCTCAAACAGGCAAAGAGACACTGAGAGCGCCGCTGGGTGAAGACCCAGAGTGAGTTTGATCAAACACTGGGAGGGCTAGGTGGCGGCCGGCGGCCCGGGCAGGCCTCAACGTGCCCGTGGGGGCTCAGCGGACCCGGGGGAGGTGCCCTCCTCTGAGGGTTGGTGCCCCTGCCACCGGAGCCAATCTGAAAAGGTGTGGCTCTGGCTAAAAGAGGCAACAAATGGCTGCCTCTTGCTGAGTATGTGCAGAAACTCAATCTGACGCATGCACAATGTGTCAGATTGAGTTTCTGCGCATGCACACTAAATTGGAGCCATTTTGGCTCCAATTAAAAAAAAATTCTTTTGGTGAGGTGTTCAGAACCGGATGCCTTAAAAATGGATTACCTTCTCAGAGAACCCTCTGAGATTGTTCCTACCGGTTCCTGGTAGGAGGGCCAGCCTGGCTGGTTGGAAACAATTGCTTAGAATTGGCATGTTGCTCCTGTTGACCACAGCCTGCACCACATTGCTTTTTTGGACCATCACTCCTTTTGTGCCTCAGTTGGCTGGGGCGCATGGGAGTTGCAGTTGAGGTATTAACTTTTCTGTGCTCTTCCATGCACAGTAGTTATGTGGGAAGAACATTACAAATATCTGGGTTGTGGGTTCCTTGTCCTTTCAAATGAGTGTTACATTTTTGACAAGTGAGCTGTTGATTTAGATGATGGAGAGTGACCAGGGAGACCATTCAGCCACTGCCTGTGCACTTATACCTCTATGTGTACATGAGCGAAAGAATTATGCCGATTGGACAAAGGCGGGATCAATGCCAGATCATCTAGAGGTCAAGCTTGAGGGCAAGGAAAAACATTCTTGAGGGTACACAAGAGCAAAACCAAATTAGAAATGGAGGCAGGAACTCGCTGGACAAGGAATAACATTAAAGGAGGAGATGGCTGAGGATCCCAACCTCCCCTACATCACGTGGAGGACTTTTTAACATCAGGACAGCAGCACAACAAATTGAATGACTAGGTCATGTTTTTAATTAACTTTGAATTGGTTAAAATTGGCACATCTAGTGTGTACACAAAATTTCCACCACCAACCAGTTCCCTGATGAGGGCCACTGGATAGAGCCATGGAGAGAGAGCAACAAGCAGAGGCCAAGTGTCCTGTGCATGGAAAATGGGGTGGAGCATCATATCAACTGCTGTTTTAAAGAACAGAAACCAGCAGACCATCATGCCTGAAGAATGATAATGAATCACGGAAACTCACAATGATTACTTTATATAGTGATCCAGAAAAGGTATCACCTTCTACTTCTGCATATGTTTTATACATGGATCACATGGCTGACTTTGTTTATAAAATGAATGAGTTACTCTTTAAGATGCCACAACTTTTTTGTCTCTTCTGTTGTTGCTTTTTATTTACTCTCTGATATATGGGACATTCGGATCACCCTCAAATTAGTTCTTCCGAATTTTCAGAGATTGTTTGACTAATTTAAAAATAGTTTATTCCTACTGGTGAGCTCTTCTGAAACCCCCAGTATAAAGAACAGAAACCATAGCATTTGTGTTTATCAGCACTATCAAAGGTCTGTTAGGATAGGAAAATAGGGATAAGATCAGGCCTGATTCCCACCAGAAAGAGCACTTTCTGTGACGGGCAAACTTCCCACCATGCATGCCTACCACCCACTCAGGAGTTGCCCAGGGAGCACAGAGTTATTTTGAGCCAAAGAGGTGTGCAACACACATTTGTGATGCAATAGTGACATCAGGTTGGGTGAGGGTTTGGGAGGTTAAATCTGACAGCCCCATGGCCAGCTTTCATTCAGAGGAGGTGAATTTGCTGCGAGCAACATGATCCTCCTTTTTATCCATCTGATTGTATGTGCTGCTCTGTGGACTGGATGGATGATGCAAGATTATCTAATAATGGTCAGGACTAGTGGTCAAGAGGGATGGGGATAGATTTAGGATTCTGATGGTGGTCATCTATTGACGTCTCTTGGTTTTTTCCTGTGGCAGGCCCCCCCTTGCCAAGAGGTCCCACTTCAAAGAAGGCGGAGGAGACGGAGGTACCAAGGATGCAATCATAGGTGATGTGCTTTTTAAAATAGATACCTTGTCATTATGAAAGACTACAGGAACATTATCAAACATCTGGCTTGGCTTTTAAGTCAATCAGTGGCCCAGCCACGTGACCCCTTTCTTTTAAAGAACATGGGCTGGGGATGCCAATGGATTGGCTCTGATGTCACACCCAGGACCCTGGCTTTCCCCAAGTCAATTCCTGTCAGCAGACCAAACAGGGAGGAAATTCCCCTTGTTTGCAGCTTGTACACCACTTGGATCCATCCATCCTTCCATCCATCCAACCATCCATCCATCCATCCATTCTCCTTCTTTCCTTCCTTCCTTCCATCTTTCCTTCCTTCCTGCCTGCCTGCCTGCCTGCCTGCCTTCCTGCCTTCCCTCTGCTTGCTGTCCTCATGTTAATAAAACACCATGAGTTCAAGAGACCAGAGATTCTGAAATCAGGGAATTCTCTGACTAAGAAGGCATGACTTCTGAGCTCCCACAGAATACTCTCTGAGAGATGGAAGGTCAGAAACTCGGAGGTGGGATGTTGTGTGACTCAGAGTTAGTGCCAGGACAAAAGATTTGCCCTAACTTTCCTTGCTTTTCTGATTTTGGCCTTTTCCCCATCATCACAGGATCATCCACTCTAATTCAGGGACCTCCATGGACTCCACCAGAGCCGTATGCAGTCGGACACCATCCTTGGGAGATGTGGCTGAAGAAACACCTTCTCAGCTTCCTCTGGCTCCAAAGCGCCAAAGGATTCCCTTCCTGACCTACAAGGAGCAGGAACTGCTGGAGTGGAACATCTACAAGAAACATCAAGAGGAAGACGCAAGATCTCTCCACCTTCAAAACTTCCTCCAGGGCCTCCAGATTCCAGTGTGCATGCTGAGTCCTGAGCCATGGGTGCACAGCCGTGGGGCACCCATGCCATATGAAGGGTGGTACCAGCCAAGCCCTGAGCAGCGTGAAAGAGGGCCAGCACCCCACAGTCGAAGCCCAAGGCATGTGGTGCAAAGAACAGGGTCACGCCAGCCAAGGCCTGGACAGCATGGGAGAAGTCCAGACCTCTGTATTCAAAGGCCAAGAGCACAGAGTCCAGGACCAGGCCACAAGAGGGCAAGTCGGAACAGGAGAAGCCCCAAAGCCCCAAAGCAAAGAACAAGGCTTTGGGTGCAAAGATCAGGGCGTCAAAGCCCCAAAGGCCAGGGGACCAGCCCAGAGCGACATAGTCAGAGTCCAAGGACCAGGAATCGAAGCCGAATACCCCTTCCTCACAGCCTGAGAAATGATAGTCGAAGCCCAAGTCACCGTGGGGCAAGCCCAGAGTCCAGGAGGCAAACCATGAGGACCAGCGTGTCCAGAGCTGGAACACACGTGAAAAGCCACAGGAGCCACGCCTGCCCCTCTCTGCCTTCCTCTGTAGAGCTGCTCTCTTCCCTCCTTCCCGTCTCCCAGTCCAAAAGCCACAGGAGTCTCCAGAGAGGGCCGAAGGAGGGCCAGGTGGCCAGTATTGAGCAGAAGATCCTCCAGTTGAGCTCGGATGACCACACTGGACCAGAAATGGCCAAGAGGCATGGGGACACCCCCAAACCATCAAGGGTTGCTGAGCTCTCCTTCACAGACACTGCTGTTATCTGTAAGGACCCACAGATTGTGCCATTGGTGGCTTCAGGACAGTTTGAGGTCCAGCAGGAAAGCCATCAGTTTGTGGATCGGCTACCCAAGACACAATCTCCAGCGCATATCCTTGTGAAATTGGTGCATGAGGAGGAAGCCAGGCAGGAACTGCATCTGGGCTTGCCCAAGAAGTCCTCATCCCCTGGGAGACTTCCGGCCAGAGGATTGTCTACTTCTCCATGCACGATCAGCCGGTTCAAAAGCCATAGAAGTCTCCAAGGAGAAGGAGGAGAAAAGATGGGCAGCACTGACCAGAAGCCACAGTGGTTGACCTGGACTGACATCTCTGAGCCAGATTTTCAGAAGGCCAACAAGAAGGCAGCCAACCTGCCTGCAGCTGGTCAACCGCCAATCCTGCAGCTGTCTATCATCGGCCAGAATCAACTTGAGCCACCATGCCTGTTTGAGGTCGACCAGGAGAGCCACCGTTCTGTGGATCAGCCTGCCAAGCCACAATCTCCAGCAAATATCCTTGTGGAACTAGTGCATGAGGAGGAAGCCAAGCAGCAACTGCATATGAGCTTACCCAAGAGGCCCTCATCCCCTGGGAGACTTCCAGCCAGAGAACTGCCTACTTCTCCACCCCTGATCAGCAGGTCCAAAAGTCACAAAAGTCTCCAGGGAGAAGGAGGAGAAAAGATGGGCAAAGCTGATCAGAAGTCACAGTGGTTGACCTGGACTGACATCTCTGACCCAGATTTTCAGAAGGCCAACAAGAAGGCAGCCAATCTCACTGCAGCTGGTCAGCCGCCAATCCTGCAGTTGTCTATCATGGGCCAGAATCAACATGAGCCACCATGCCTGTTTGAGGTCGACCAGGAAAGCCACCGGTTTGTGGATCAGCCTCCCAAGCCACAATCTCCAGCGCATATCCTTGTGGAACTGGTGCATGAGGAGGAAGCCAGGCAGGAACTGCATCTGGGCTTGCCCAAGAAGCCCTCATCCCCTGGGAGACTTCCGGCCAGAGGATTGCCTACTTCTCCACGCACGATCAGGCCGTTCAAAAGCCATAGAAGTCTCCAAGGAGAAGGAGGAGAAAAGATGGGCAGCGCTGACCAGAAGCCACTATGGTTGACCTGGACTGACATCTCTGACCCAGAATTTCAGAAGGTCAACATGAAGGCAGCCAACCTCCCTGCAGCTGGTCAGCCGCCAATCCTGCAGCTGTCTATCATGGGCCAGAATCAACTTGAGCCACCATGCCTGTTTGAGGTCAACCAGGAGAGCCACCGTTCTGTGGATCAGCCTGCCAAGCCACAATCTCCAGCACATATCATTGTGGAACTGGTACATGAGGAGGAAGCCAAGCAGCAACTGCATATGAGCTTGCCTAATAGGTCCTCATCCCCTGGGAGACTTCCAGCCAAAGAACTGCCTACTTCTCCACCTCTGATCAGCACGTCCAAAAGCCACAGAAGTCTCCAAGGAGAAGGAGGAAAAAAGATGGGCAGTGCTGATCAGAAGGCACAGTGGTTGACCTGGACTGACATCTCTGAGTCAGATTTTCAGAGGGCCAACAAGAAGGTAGCCAAACCCCCCAAAGCTGGTCAGCCGCCATTCCTGCAGCCATCTATCATTGGCCAGAATCAACTGGAGTCACCATGCCTATTTGACATCTACCAGGAAAGCCAGCGGTTTATGGATCAGCCCCTGAAACCACCATCTCCGGCTCTCATTCTTGCGGAATCTGTGCATGAAGAGAAGCTTCATGTGGGCTTGCCCAAGAGGTCCTTATCCCCTGGGAGACCTCTGGCCAGAGGACAACCTACTTCTCCACCCCCGATCAACAGGTCCAAAAGTCGCAGCAATCTCCAAGGAGAGAGAGGTGGCAAGATAGACAGCACCCCCTCTGGACCCCACCCTTGGCAGCCGGGTATCCCTTGCCTGGTCTACCCACAGCTGACTGTACAGGAAGAGGAGATCCACATGAACTTGAGCTTACTCCTGAAGATCAAGAAGGACCAGGCTCACAAATGGGGAATTGAGCCAGAAGGAGATGTCTCCTGGGTGCAGGTGGGCAAGGAGAGTCCCTCTGAGTTGAAACACAACAGAAACAGGAGCAAACTCCAAAAGAGCTACACCAAAAAAGGCCAGCCTCTAGGCTCAGAGAGGCCACCAAAGCCAGTGAGGCAGCCCTTCATAAAAAAAACAGACCCAAGGGACAGAGGCCATAAGGCTGCTCCAAAGGACGAGAAGGACAGCTCCACATCCACTACTGGATTCTTGGCCAAACCATCTAAAAGGAGAAATCTTTCCCGGCCAGCAAAGCCAGAAAAAGAATCCCTGCAGCCTAAGGCTCACCAGAATCGCCCAAACCTTCTTGAGCGACTGATTCTCTGCCTCAGGAAGGTTTGGGATAAACTGAGGGGGGAAAAGACGAAGAAGAAGAAGGCCCACCCAAAGCAGGACTCGTGGGATTCTGCTACCCACAAGCAAGGCTCATCCTCAGAAAGAGTTATCTCTGAGGATGAACCTAGAAAAGGGATTCTGTTAAACAACGAAAGCTCTGAACCTTCAGCTTCTTCTTCCTCCACTACCTACAAGGAAGGTCACCACTGGCATCAAGAAGTCCTATTCCCACAATTCTTGGAGGGTGAGGATTTTGGTTTGTCCACTCAAAAGAGGGTCAGACGTCAACCCAGAAGCCTTGTGAGGACACCTACCTCCATCACCATAAGGAAAAAGCTTTCTAAGAGAAGAAGACCCAGAGAAACCCTGGACTGAAGCCACTGGTCCTCCTCTTCCTTTGGGCTGTTTCCTCCCATTTGGGTTCCAAGAAGCAGACCCTGGCATGGACCTCAACCATTAGCTATTGGAATTCGCCATTAAGTTTTTTCTGCACTATCCACTAAAAAATATGGTGCGTTCCTGAAGAAACATTGAATTGTACATTTTGTATTATCGTTCTTATCATCATCATCATCATCATCACCTTGTTACTGGATTCATACTGTATAACGGTCACACGTCTGACATTGTTTTTTTCTCTTAGAAAATAACTAGCCAATGTTAGTATAAGTAAAAACATTTTAATAAAAGAAATAAGAGAATATGCCAATTGTTTTCATCATCTGCATCAGAACCAACTATGGGTGATGTTTTTTTTTAAAAATGGATTTTTTAAACAATTCTCTCCTCTGTTTAAATCCCACTTCAAACATAAGGACCTTCCCTCCCCTCCCCCTGTGCCTATACCAACTGCCAGGGGAAGAAGCCAGGGCAGGATGAGGACCTTGCCTCCCCTCCCCCTGTGCCTATACCAACTGCCAGGGGAAGAAGCAGCCAGGGCAGGATGAGGACCCTGCCTCCCCTCCCCCTGTGCCTATACCAACTGCCAGGGGAAGCAGCCAGGGCAGGATGAGGACCTTGCCTCCCCTCCCCCTGTGCCTATACCAACTGCCAGGGGAAGAAGCCAGGGCAGGATGAGGACCTTGCCTCCCCTCCCCCTGTGCCTATACCAACTGCCAGGGGAAGAAGAAGCCAGGGCAGGATGAGGACCTTGCCGCCCCTCCCCTTGTGCCCACCCCAACATATTGTAATGTAATGTAATGTAATGTATTGTCTGTAAGCCGCCCTGAGTCGCCACGGCGAGTGGGCGGCAATATAAATTTGAACTAATAAATAAAATAAATAATAAGTTCACCAGAAGAGTCCCTGCTACAAACTCACTCCCTATGGTGTTTATTTCAGTCTGTTTTTTCTCTCTCCTCATCCCAACCCATGGGGAGGGGGAACACCCATCTAATGGTCTTCTCCTCTTGGGAACTGGCTGGAGGGGTGATCTAACCAGAATGGGGGAACAGTCTATAGGTCTAATGGTTATGGCTTTGACTTGGATTCAGGCTCCCTCTGCCCCTCATGACATTGTATTTTGCCCTTTTAATTTTTTTTCTCAGTGAGTTGTTTTATAACAGAGCTGTGACTGTTAACAGAGGAGATCTCACTCAGCAAGCATAGTGTCTGTCTATCCCTTGGCTCTTTCATGGGGTTTGTGGCCCATGAGGAACACATATGTGCATCTCTTCTGGGCTCCGACTCTGCCCTCTCTGTCTATCCATGCATACTCAGAGGTCCACAAAACTACCAAATCTGGAGTTTCTACAAATGCACAAAAGGCCCTTTGGAGAGAAAAGGATCTTCAGAGATTATTTGGTTTCTCTGCATTTCTCAAACTCAAATTCACTATATCTTTCCAATTTCAACCTCCCCCCTTCTGTCTAACTTTATTTATTTATTCTTTCTATGCAACTCTTTTCTGTCAGTCTGTTTTTCCTCAATCACTTTCTGCCTTTTCCCTCCTGAAAATCACTTTTAGTCTTCCTCAGAATCACCTCAGACCTCTCTCCTTTTATATCCAATCCCCTCCTTAAAACCATTCACTCTCAACCAATCACAGTCCAACATGCAAATCAGCTCTCTCCAACATTCTGTTTCCAGGCCCTGCTATTAAGCTGCCCTGGCCTGGCCTTTCCATTTACTACTGCTACTTTTTCTCCATTCACAATCACACTCTGCACATGCTCTCACTCTTTTCTCCATTCTAAATCCATTACATTCCTTACAATGCTACGCTGCAGATGTGTCAGATGCTGAAAAGGATCTCCAATCTGTTAGAGAACAATATTGCATAGTAACCTGGAATGTAAGATCTATGGCACAAGGTAAGCTGGATCAGGTGAAACATGAGATGGAAATACAGAGCATCGACATCTTGGGAATCAGTCAATTCAAGAGGATAGGAATGGACGAAATTAACTTTGGGGACCATTATATTTACTACTGTGGGCATGAATCCCTTAGAAGAAATGGAGTTACTCTTATGGGGAATAAAAGAGTGAGGAAAGCAGTAATGGGTTACAATTGCAAAAAGGACAATGATTTCAGTATTCCAAGTCTGTGTCCCAATCACTGATGCAGAAGAGGCCAAAGTCAACAGGTGATTGTACGATAGGGATGGTGAACCTTTTAGAGACGGAATGCCCAAACTGCAACCCAAAACCTACTTATTTATTCCAACGTGTCAACATAGCAACAGGAAAGGAAGTAAATGCTCCAAATGGGCTGTTGGGCAGAAGGGTGGGGTGATCTCTGTGCTGGGGGCGGGAGGAAATCCTTCCATTGGCCTGCTGGGCAGATGGGCGAGGTGATCTCTGTGCTGGACGGAGGGAGGAAGTGTTTCCATTGGGCTGCTGGGCAGAGGGGCAGGGTGAACTCTGTGCTGGGGGAGGGAAGAAGCATTCCCATTGGGCTGCTGGGCAGAGGGGAGGGCAAACTGTGTTCTGCATTGACTGCATTGGTGCCCACTGAGAGGGCTCTGAGTGCCACCTCTGGCATGCGTCCCATAGGTTCTCCACCACTGTGGCATAGGAGATTGGAATACCAAAGCAAGAAGTCAAAAGCTAAAGGGAGCTTTTGATGAAAAACCTTGTTACAGCTTTTTTAGGCCCCATTCAATCATAAATTCAGAGAGGATAAAAATAAAATAAAGAGGTAGGGAATCACATGGGAGAGAACAAGGATGGGAGAGAAATAATTAATAGTACCAAAGGAAAACGTGAAAAAGAGTGAAAAGATAGATAATAGGATAGGCAGCTCCACCAGTTCCGGGTTGTGAGGTCTTGCTCTTGCGTGTGGGCCCTAAGGGTCAGTTGGGAATCTTGCTCTTGTACCTGCCTACCTGCAATGTAGCAGATTCTTTACGTGAGCTCCTGGAGGCCGTCTCCATGGTGGCATTGGAGCTCCCCAGACCTATGGTCCTGGGGACTTCAATTTGCCTTCATTTGAGGCTGGCTCTGAGGTAGCTTGGGAGTTCATGGCTTGCATGGCAGCTGTGGGCCTGACTCAGGTAATTCAGGGGCCCTACTAGGAGCAGCGGCCACACCACTGATTTAGCTCTTTTGTCAGAGCAGTGGCAGAGTGATCTGAAACTACAGAAATTAGACAACACTCATGTGCCATGGTGAGATCACTCTCTGGTGACTCTGGACTTTCTAGGGGCGAGGCTTCACCGCAGGGAGGTAGGGCCAGTTAAATCGACCCGCCCCTGACGACTAATGGATCTGGAAGGATTCCAGAGAGAACTGGGGTGTTTTCCTCTGGACCAGCAAGGCGATTCACCTGAGGCTCTTTTCAGCCTTTGGAAGGAGAGGTTGACTGCGCCCTTGGATGTGATCGCTCCACTACGGCCTCTCCGTGCCCGTGGGCACCGATCCTCCCCTTGGTTTACCAAAGAGCTAAGGGAGCTCAAACAGGCAAACAGACACTGAGAGCGCCGCTGGGTGAAGACCCAGAGTGAGTCTGATCAAACACTGGGAGGGCTAGGCGGCGGCCGGCGGCCCGGGCAGGCCTCAACGTGCCCGTGGGGGCTCAGCGGACCCGGGGGAGGTGCCCTCCTCTGAGGGTTGGTGCCGCTGCCGCCGGAGCCGATCTGAAAACGTGTGGCTCTGGCTAAAAGAGGCAGCGAATGGCTGCCTCTTGCTGAGCATGTGCAGAAACTCAATCTGACGCATGCGCAATGCGTCAGATTGAGTTTCTGCGCATGCACACTAAATTGGAGCCATTTTGGCTCCAATTAAAAAAAAATTCTTTTGGTGAGGTGTTCAGAACCGGATGCCTTAAAAATGGATTACCCTCTCGGAGAACCCTCTGAGATTGTTCCTACCGGTTCCTGGTAGGAGGGCCAGCCTGGCTGGTTGGAAACAATTGCTTAGAATTGGCATGTTGCTCCTGTTGACCACAGCCTGCACCACATTGCTTTTTTGGACCATCACTCCTTTTGTGCCTCAGTTGGCTGGGGCGCATGGGAGTTGCAGTTGAGGTATTAACTTTCCTGTGCTCTTCCATGCACAGTAGTTATGTGGGAAGAGCATTACAAATATCTTGGTTGTGGGTTCCTTGTCCTTTCAAATGAGTGTTACATTTTTGACAAGTGAGCTGTTGATTTGGATGATGGAGAGTGACCAGGGAGACCATTCAGCCACTGCCTGTGCACTTATACCTCTATGTGTACATGAGCGAAAGAATTATGCCGATTGGATAAAGGAGGGATCAATGCCAGATCATCTAGAGGTCAAGCTTGAGGGCAAGGAAAAACATTCTTGAGGGTACGCAAGAGCAAAACCAAATTAGAAAATGGAGGCAGGAACTCGCTGGACAAGGAATAACATTAAAGGAGGAGATGGCTGAGGATCCCAACCTCCCCTACATCACGTGGAGGACTTTTTAACATCAGGACAGCAGCACAACAAATTGAATGACTAGGTCATGTTTTTAATTAACTTTGAATTGGTTAAAATTGGCACATCTAATGTGTACACAAAATTTCCACCACCAACCAGTTCCCTGATGAGGGCCACTGGATAGAGCCATGGAGAGAGAGCAACAAGCAGAGGCCAAGTGTCCTGTGCATGGAAAATGGGGTGGAGCATCATATCAACTGCTGTTTTAAAGAACAGAAACCAGCAGACCATCATGCCTGAAGAATGATAATGAATCACGGAAACTCACAATGATTACTTTATATAGTGATCCAGAAAAGGTATCACCTTCTACTTCTGCATATGTTTTATACATGGATCACATGGCTGACTTTGTTTATAAAATGAATGAGTTACTCTTTAAGATGCCACAACTTTTTTGTCTCTTCTGTTGTTGCTTTTTATTTACTCTCTGATATATGGGACATTCGGATCACCCTCAAATTAGTTCTTCCGAATTTTCAGAGATTGTTTGACTAATTTAAAAATAGTTTATTCCTACTGGTGAGCTCTTCTGAAACCCCCAGTATAAAGAACAGAAACCATAGCATTTGTGTTTATCAGCACTATCAAAGGTCTGTTAGGATAGGAAAATAAGGATAAGATCAGGCCTGATTCCCACCAGAAAGAGCACTTTCTGTGACGGGCAAACTTCCCACCATGCATGCCTACCACCCAGTCAGGAGTTGCCCAGGGAGCACAGAGTTATTTTGAGCCAAAGAGGTGTGCAACACACATTTGTGATGCAATAGTGACCTCAGGTTGGGTGAGGGTTTGGGAGGTTAAATCTGACAGCCCCATGGCCAGCTTTCATTCAGAGGAGGTGAATTTGCTGCGAGCAACATGATCCTCCTTTTTATCCATCTGATTGTATGTGCTGCTCTGTGGACTGGATGGATGATGCAAGATTATCTAATAATGGTCAGGACTAGTGGTCAAGAGGGATGGGGATAGATTTAGGATTCTGATGGTGGTCATCTATTGACGTCTCTTGGTTTTTTCCTGTGGCAGGCCCCCCCTTGCCAAGAGGTCCCACTTCAAAGAAGGCGGAGGAGACGGAGGTACCAAGGATGCAATCATAGGTGATGTGCTTTTTAAAATAGATACCTTGTCATTATGAAAGACTACAGGAACATTATCAAACATCTGGCTTGGCTTTTAAGTCAATCAGTGGCCCAGCCACGTGACCCCTTTCTTTTAAAGAACATGGGCTGGGGATGCCAATGGATTGGCTCTGATGTCACACCCAGGACCCTGGCTTTCCCCAAGTCAATTCCTGTCAGCAGACCAAACAGGGAGGAAATTCCCCTTGTTTGCAGCTTGTACACCACTTGGATCCATCCATCCTTCCATCCATCCAACCATCCTCCTTCCTTCCTGCCTCCCTGCCTGCGTGCCTTCCCTCTGCTTGCTGTCCTCATGTTAATAAAACACCATGAGTTCAAGAGACCAGAGATTCTGAAATCAGGGAATTCTCTGACTAAGAAGGCATGACTTCTGAGCTCCCACAGACCACTCTGAGAGATGGAAGGTCAGAAACTCGGAGGTGGGATGTTGTGTGACTCAGAGTTAGTGCCAGGACAAAAGATTTGCCCTAACTTTCCTTGCTTTTCTGATTTTGGCCTTTTCCCCATCATCACAGGATCATCCACTCTAATTCAGGGACCTCCATGGACTCCACCAGAGCCGTATGCAGTCGGACACCATCCTTGGGAGATGTGGCTGAAGAAACACCTTCTCAGCTTCCTCTGGCTCCAAAGCGCCAAAGGATTCCCTTCCTGACCTACAAGGAGCAGGAACTGCTGGAGTGGAACATCTACAAGAAACATCAAGAGGAAGACGCAAGATCTCTCCACCTTCAAAACTTCCTCCAGGGCCTCCAGATTCCAGTGTGCATGCTGAGTCCTGAGCCATGGGTGCACAGCCGTGGGGCACCCATGCCATATGAAGGGTGGTACCAGCCAAGCCCTGAGCAGCGTGAAAGAGGGCCAGCACCCCACAGTCGAAGCCCAAGGCATGTGGTGCAAAGAACAGGGTCACGCCAGCCAAGGCCTGGACAGCATGGGAGAAGTCCAGACCTCTGTATTCAAAGGCCAAGAGCACAGAGTCCAGGACCAGGCCACAAGAGGGCAGGTCGGAACAGGAGAAGCCCCAAAGCCCCAAAGCAAAGAACAAGGCTTTGGGTGCAAAGATCAGGGCGTCAAAGCCCCAAAGGCCAGGGGACCAGCCCAGAGCGACATAGTCAGAGTCCAAGGACCAGGAATCGAAGCCGAATACCCCTTCCTCACAGCCTGAGAAATGATAGTCGAAGCCCAAGTCACCGTGGGGCAAGCCCAGAGTCCAGGAGGCAAACCATGAGGACCAGCGTGTCCAGAGCTGGAACACACGTGAAAAGCCACAGGAGCCACGCCTGCCCCTCTCTGCCTTCCTCTGTAGAGCTGCTCTCTTCCCTCCTTCCCGTCTCCCAGTCCAAAAGCCACAGGAGTCTCCAGAGAGGGCCGAAGGAGGGCCAGGTGGCCAGTATTGAGCAGAAGATCCTCCAGTTGAGCTCGGATGACCACACTGGACCAGAAATGGCCAAGAGGCATGGGGACACCCCCAAACCATCAAGGGTTGCTGAGCTCTCCTTCACAGACACTGCTGTTATCTGTAAGGACCCACAGATTGTGCCATTGGTGGCTTCAGGACAGTTTGAGGTCCAGCAGGAAAGCCACCAGTTTGTGGATCGGCTACCCAAGACACAATCTCCAGCGCATATCCTTGTGAAATTGGTGCATGAGGAGGAAGCCAGGCAGGAACTGCATCTGGGCTTGCCCAAGAAGTCCTCATCCCCTGGGAGACTTCCGGCCAGAGGATTGTCTACTTCTCCATGCACGATCAGCCGGTTCAAAAGCCATAGAAGTCTCCAAGGAGAAGGAGGAGAAAAGATGGGCAGCACTGACCAGAAGCCACAGTGGTTGACCTGGACTGACATCTCTGAGCCAGATTTTCAGAAGGCCAACAAGAAGGCAGCCAACCTGCCTGCAGCTGGTCAACCGCCAATCCTGCAGCTGTCTATCATCGGCCAGAATCAACTTGAGCCACCATGCCTGTTTGAGGTCGACCAGGAGAGCCACCGTTCTGTGGATCAGCCTGCCAAGCCACAATCTCCAGCAAATATCCTTGTGGAACTAGTGCATGAGGAGGAAGCCAAGCAGCAACTGCATATGAGCTTACCCAAGAGGCCCTCATCCCCTGGGAGACTTCCAGCCAGAGAACTGCCTACTTCTCCACCCCTGATCAGCAGGTCCAAAAGTCACAAAAGTCTCCAGGGAGAAGGAGGAGAAAAGATGGGCAAAGCTGATCAGAAGTCACAATGGTTGACCTGGACTGACATCTCTGACCCAGATTTTCAGAAGGCCAACAAGAAGGCAGCCAATCTCACTGCAGCTGGTCAGCCGCCAATCCTGCAGTTGTCTATCATGGGCCAGAATCAACATGAGCCACCATGCCTGTTTGAGGTCGACCAGGAAAGCCACCGGTTTGTGGATCAGCCTCCCAAGCCACAATCTCCAGCGCATATCCTTGTGGAACTGGTGCATGAGGAGGAAGCCAGGCAGGAACTGCATCTGGGCTTGCCCAAGAAGCCCTCATCCCCTGGGAGACTTCCGGCCAGAGGATTGCCTACTTCTCCACGCACGATCAGGCCGTTCAAAAGCCATAGAAGTCTCCAAGGAGAAGGAGGAGAAAAGATGGGCAGCGCTGACCAGAAGCCACTATGGTTGACCTGGACTGACATCTCTGACCCAGAATTTCAGAAGGCCAACATGAAGGCAGCCAACCTCCCTGCAGCTGGTCAGCCGCCAATCCTGCAGCTGTCTATCATGGGCCAGAATCAACTTGAGCCACCATGCCTGTTTGAGGTCAACCAGGAGAGCCACCGTTCTGTGGATCAGCCTGCCAAGCCACAATCTCCAGCACATATCATTGTGGAACTGGTACATGAGGAGGAAGCCAAGCAGCAACTGCATATGAGCTTGCCTAATAGGTCCTCATCCCCTGGGAGACTTCCAGCCAAAGAACTGCCTACTTCTCCACCTCTGATCAGCACGTCCAAAAGCCACAGAAGTCTCCAAGGAGAAGGAGGAAAAAAGATGGGCAGTGCTGATCAGAAGGCACAGTGGTTGACCTGGACTGACATCTCTGAGTCAGATTTTCAGAGGGCCAACAAGAAGGTAGCCAAACCCCCCAAAGCTGGTCAGCCGCCATTCCTGCAGCCATCTATCATTGGCCAGAATCAACTGGAGTCACCATGCCTATTTGACATCTACCAGGAAAGCCAGCGGTTTATGGATCAGCCACTGAAACCACCATCTCCGGCTCTCATTCTTGCGGAATCTGTGCATGAAGAGAAGCTTCATGTGGGCTTGCCCAAGAGGTCCTTATCCCCTGGGAGACCTCTGGCCAGAGGACAACCTACTTCTCCACCCCCGATCAACAGGTCCAAAAGTCGCAGCAATCTCCAAGGAGAGAGAGGAGGCAAGATAGACAGCACCCCCTCTGGACCCCACCCTTGGCAGCCGGGTATCCCTTGCCTGGTCTACCCACAGCTGACTGTACAGGAAGAGGAGATCCACATGAACTTGAGCTTACTCCTGAAGATCAAGAAGGACCAGGCTCACAAATGGGGAATTGAGCCAGAAGGAGATGTCTCCTGGGTGCAGGTGGGCAAGGAGAGTCCCTCTGAGTTGAAACACAACAGAAACAGGAGCAAACTCCAAAAGAGCTACACCAAAAAAGGCCAGCCTCTAGGCTCAGAGAGGCCACCAAAGCCAGTGAGGCAGCCCTTCATAAAAAAAACAGACCCAAGGGACAGAGGCCATAAGGCTGCTCCAAAGGACGAGAAGGACAGCTCCACATCCACTACTGGATTCTTGGCCAAACCATCTAAAAGGAGAAATCTTTCCCGGCCAGCAAAGCCAGAAAAAGAATCCCTGCAGCCTAAGGCTCACCAGAATCGCCCAAACCTTCTTGAGCGACTGATTCTCTGCCTCAGGAAGGTTTGGGATAAACTGAGGGGGGAAAAGACGAAGAAGAAGAAGGCCCACCCAAAGCAGGACTCGTGGGATTCTGCTACCCACAAGCAAGGCTCATCCTCAGAAAGAGTTATCTCTGAGGATGAACCTAGAAAAGGGATTCTGTTAAACAACGAAAGCTCTGAACCTTCAGCTTCTTCTTCCTCCACTACCTACAAGGAAGGTCACCACTGGCATCAAGAAGTCCTATTCTCACAATTCTTGGAGGGTGAGGATTTTGGTTTGTCCACTCAAAAGAGGGTCAGACGTCAACCCAGAAGCCTTGTGAGGACACCTACCTCCATCACCATAAGGAAAAAGCTTTCTAAGAGAAGAAGACCCAGAGAAACCCTGGACTGAAGCCACTGGTCCTCCTCTTCCTTTGGGCTGTTTCCTCCCATTTGGGTTCCAAGAAGCAGACCCTGGCATGGACCTCAACCATTAGCTATTGGAATTCGCCATTAAGTTTTTTCTGCACTATCCACTAAAAAATATGGTGCGTTCCTGAAGAAACATTGAATTGTACATTTTGTATTATCGTTCTTATCATCATCATCATCATCACCTTGTTACTGGATTCATACTGTATAACGGTCACACGTCTGACATTGTTTTTTTCTCTTAGAAAATAACTAGCCAATGTTAGTATAAGTAAAAACATTTTAATAAAAGAAATAAGAGAATATGCCAATTGTTTTCATCTTCTGCATCAGAACCAACTATGGGTGATGTTTTTTTTTTAAAATGGATTTTTTAAACAATTCTCTCCTCTGTTTAAATCCCACTTCAAACATAAGGACCTTCCCTCCCCTCCCCCTGTGCCTATACCAACTGCCAGGGGAAGAAGCCAGGGCAGGATGAGGACCTTGCCTCCCCTCCCCCTGTGCCTATACCAACTGCCAGGGGAAGAAGCAGCCAGGGCAGGATGAGGACCCTGCCTCCCCTCCCCCTGTGCCTATACCAACTGCCAGGGGAAGCAGCCAGGGCAGGATGAGGACCTTGCCTCCCCTCCCCCTGTGCCTATACCAACTGCCAGGGGAAGAAGCCAGGGCAGGATGAGGACCTTGCCTCCCCTCCCCCTGTGCCTATACCAACTGCCAGGGGAAGAAGAAACCAGGGCAGGATGAGGACCTTGCCGCCCCTCCCCTTGTGCCCACCCCAACATATTGTAATGTAATGTAATGTAATGTATTGTCTGTAAGCCGCCCTGAGTCGCCACGACGAGTGGGCGGCAATATAAATTTGAACTAATAAATAAAATAAATAATAAGTTCACCAGAAGAGTCCCTGCTACAAACTCACTCCCTATGGTGTTTATTTCAGTCTGTTTTTTCTCTCTCCTCATCCCAACCCATGGGGAGGGGGAACACCCATCTAATGGTCTTCTCCTCTTGGGAACTGGCTGGAGGGGTGATCTAACCAGAATGGGGGAACAGTCTATAGGTCTAATGGTTATGGCTTTGACTTGGATTCAGGCTCCCTCTGCCCCTCATGACATTGTATTTTGCCCTTTTAATTTTTTTTCTCAGTGAGTTGTTTTATAACAGAGCTGTGACTGTTAACAGAGGAGATCTCACTCAGCAAGCATAGTGTCTGTCTATCCCTTGGCTCTTTCATGGGGTTTGTGGCCCATGAGGAACACATATGTGCATCTCTTCTGGGCTCCGACTCTGCCCTCTCTGTCTATCCATGCATACTCAGAGGTCCACAAAACTACCAAATCTGGAGTTTCTACAAATGCACAAAAGGCCCTTTGGAGAGAAAAGGATCTTCAGAGATTATTTGGTTTCTCTGCATTTCTCAAACTCAAATTCACTATATCTTTCCAATTTCAACCTCCCCCCTTCTGTCTAACTTTATTTATTTATTCTTTCTATGCAACTCTTTTCTGTCAGTCTGTTTTTCCTCAATCACTTTCTGCCTTTTCCCTCCTGAAAATCACTTTTAGTCTTCCTCAGAATCACCTCAGACCTCTCCCCTTTTATATCCAATCCCCTCCTTAAAACCATTCACTCTCAACCAATCACAGTCCAACATGCAAATCAGCTCTCTCCAACATTCTGTTTCCAGGCCCTGCTATTAAGCTGCCCTGGCCTGGCCTTTCCATTTACTACTGCTACTTTTTCTCCATTCACAATCACACTCTGCACATGCTCTCACTCTTTTCTCCATTCTAAATCCATTACATTCCTTACAATGCTACGCTGCAGATGTGTCAGATGCTGAAAAGGATCTCCAATCTGTTAGAGAACAATATTGCATAGTAACCTGGAATGTAAGATCTATGGCACAAGGTAAGCTGGATCAGGTGAAACATGAGATGGAAATACAGAGCATCGACATCTTGGGAATCAGTCAATTCAAGAGGATAGGAATGGACGAAATTAACTTTGGGGACCATTATATTTACTACTGTGGGCATGAATCCCTTAGAAGAAATGGAGTTACTCTTATGGGGAATAAAAGAGTGAGGAAAGCAGTAATGGGTTACAATTGCAAAAAGGACAATGATTTCAGTATTCCAAGTCTGTGTCCCAATCACTGATGCAGAAGAGGCCAAAGTCAACAGGTGATTGTACGATAGGGATGGTGAACCTTTTAGAGACGGAATGCCCAAACTGCAACCCAAAACCTACTTATTTATTCCAACGTGTCAACATAGCAACAGGAAAGGAAGTAAATGCTCCAAATGGGCTGTTGGGCAGAAGGGTGGGGTGATCTCTGTGCTGGGGGCGGGAGGAAATCCTTCCATTGGCCTGCTGGGCAGATGGGCGAGGTGATCTCTGTGCTGGACGGAGGGAGGAAGTGTTTCCATTGGGCTGCTGGGCAGAGGGGCAGGGTGAACTCTGTGCTGGGGGAGGGAAGAAGCATTCCCATTGGGCTGCTGGGCAGAGGGGAGGGCAAACTGTGTTCTGCATTGACTGCATTGGTGCCCACTGAGAGGGCTCTGAGTGCCACCTCTGGCATGCGTCCCATAGGTTCTCCACCACTGTGGCATAGGAGATTGGAATACCAAAGCAAGAAGTCAAAAGCTAAAGGGAGCTTTTGATGAAAAACCTTGTTACAGCTTTTTTAGGCCCCATTCAATCATAAATTCAGAGAGGATAAAAATAAAATAAAGAGGCAGGGAATCACATGGGAGAGAACAAGGATGGGAGAGAAATAATTAATAGTACCAAAGGAAAACGTGAAAAAGAGTGAAAAGATAGATAATAGGATAGGCAGCTCCACCAGTTCCGGGTTGTGAGGTCTTGCTCTTGCGTGTGGGCCCTAAGGGTCAGTTGGGAATCTTGCTCTTGTACCTGCCTCCCTGCAATGTAGCAGATTCTTTACGTGAGCTCCTGGAGGCCGTCTCCATGGTGGCATTGGAGCTCCCCAGACCTATGGTCCTGGGGACTTCAATTTGCCTTCATTTGAGGCTGGCTCTGAGGTAGCTTGGGAGTTCATGGCTTGCATGGCAGCTGTGGGCCTGACTCAGGTAATTCAGGGGACCTACTAGGAGCAGCGGCCACGCCACTGATTTAGCTCTTTTGTCAGAGCAGTGGCAGAGTGATCTGAAACTACAGAAATTAGACCTCACTCCTGTGCCATGGTGATATCACTCTCTGGTGACTCTGGACTTTCTAGGGGCGAGGCTTCACCGCAGGGAGGTAGGGCCAGTTAAATCGACCCGCCCCTGACGACTAATGGATCTGGAAGGATTCCAGAGAGAACTGGGGTGTTTTCCTCTGGACCAGCAAGGCGATTCACCTGAGGCTCTTTTCAGCCTTTGGAAGGAGAGGTTGACTGCGCCCTTGGATGTGATCGCTCCACTACGGCCTCTCCGTGCCCGTGGGCACCGATCCTCCCCTTGGTTTACCAAAGAGCTAAGGGAGCTCAAACAGGCAAACAGACACTGAGAGCGCCGCTGGGTGAAGACCCAGAGTGAGTCTGATCAAACACTGGGAGGGCTAGGCGGCGGCCGGCGGCCCGGGCAGGCCTCAACGTGCCCGTGGGGGCTCAGCGGACCCGGGGGAGGTGCCCTCCTCTGAGGGTTGGTGCCGCTGCCGCCGGAGCCGATCTGAAAACGTGTGGCTCTGGCTAAAAGAGGCAGCGAATGGCTGCCTCTTGCTGAGCATGTGCAGAAACTCAATCTGACGCATGCGCAATGCGTCAGATTGAGTTTCTGCGCATGCACACTAAATTGGAGCCATTTTGGCTCCAATTAAAAAAAAATTCTTTTGGTGAGGTGTTCAGAACCGGATGCCTTAAAAATGGATTACCCTCTCGGAGAACCCTCTGAGATTGTTCCTACCGGTTCCTGGTAGGAGGGCCAGCCTGGCTGGTTGGAAACAATTGCTTAGAATTGGCATGTTGCTCCTGTTGACCACAGCCTGCACCACATTGCTTTTTTGGACCATCACTCCTTTTGTGCCTCAGTTGGCTGGGGCGCATGGGAGTTGCAGTTGAGGTATTAACTTTCCTGTGCTCTTCCATGCACAGTAGTTATGTGGGAAGAGCATTACAAATATCTTGGTTGTGGGTTCCTTGTCCTTTCAAATGAGTGTTACATTTTTGACAAGTGAGCTGTTGATTTGGATGATGGAGAGTGACCAGGGAGACCATTCAGCCACTGCCTGTGCACTTATACCTCTATGTGTACATGAGCGAAAGAATTATGCCGATTGGATAAAGGAGGGATCAATGCCAGATCATCTAGAGGTCAAGCTTGAGGGCAAGGAAAAACATTCTTGAGGGTACGCAAGAGCAAAACCAAATTAGAAAATGGAGGCAGGAACTCGCTGGACAAGGAATAACATTAAAGGAGGAGATGGCTGAGGATCCCAACCTCCCCTACATCACGTGGAGGACTTTTTAACATCAGGACAGCAGCACAACAAATTGAATGACTAGGTCATGTTTTTAATTAACTTTGAATTGGTTAAAATTGGCACATCTAATGTGTACACAAAATTTCCACCACCAACCAGTTCCCTGATGAGGGCCACTGGATAGAGCCATAGAGAGAGAGCAACAAGCAGAGGCCAAGTGTCCTGTGCATGGAAAATGGGGTGGAGCATCATATCAACTGCTGTTTTAAAGAACAGAAACCAGCAGACCATCATGCCTGAAGAATGATAATGAATCACGGAAACTCACAATGATTACTTTATATAGTGATCCAGAAAAGGTATCACCTTCTACTTCTGCATATGTTTTATACATGGATCACATGGCTGACTTTGTTTATAAAATGAATGAGTTACTCTTTAAGATGCCACAACTTTTTTGTCTCTTCTGTTGTTGCTTTTTATTTACTCTCTGATATATGGGACATTCGGATCACCCTCAAATTAGTTCTTCCGAATTTTCAGAGATTGTTTGACTAATTTAAAAATAGTTTATTCCTACTGGTGAGCTCTTCTGAAACCCCCAGTATAAAGAACAGAAACCATAGCATTTGTGTTTATCAGCACTATCAAAGGTCTGTTAGGATAGGAAAATAGGGATAAGATCAGGCCTGATTCCCACCAGAAAGAGCACTTTCTGTGACGGGCAAACTTCCCACCATGCATGCCTACCACCCACTCAGGAGTTGCCCAGGGAGCACAGAGTTATTTTGAGCCAAAGAGGTGTGCAACACACATTTGTGATGCAATAGTGACATCAGGTTGGGTGAGGGTTTGGGAGGTTAAATCTGACAGCCCCATGGCCAGCTTTCATTCAGAGGAGGTGAATTTGCTGCGAGCAACATGATCCTCCTTTTTATCCATCTGATTGTATGTGCTGCTCTGTGGACTGGATGGATGATGCAAGATTATCTAATAATGGTCAGGACTAGTGGTCAAGAGGGATGGGGATAGATTTAGGATTCTGATGGTGGTCATCTATTGACGTCTCTTGGTTTTTTCCTGTGGCAGGCCCCCCCTTGCCAAGAGGTCCCACTTCAAAGAAGGCGGAGGAGACGGAGGTACCAAGGATGCAATCATAGGTGATGTGCTTTTTAAAATAGATACCTTGTCATTATGAAAGACTACAGGAACATTATCAAACATCTGGCTTGGCTTTTAAGTCAATCAGTGGCCCAGCCACGTGACCCCTTTCTTTTAAAGAACATGGGCTGGGGATGCCAATGGATTGGCTCTGATGTCACACCCAGGACCCTGGCTTTCCCCAAGTCAATTCCTGTCAGCAGACCAAACGGGGAGGAAATTGCCTTTGTTTGCAGCTTGTACACCACTTGGATCCATTCATCCTTCCATCCATCCATCCATCCATCCATCCTCCTTCCTTCTTTCTTTCCTTCCTTCCTTCCTGCCTGCCTTCCCTCTGCTTGCTGTCCTCATGTTAATAAAACACCATGAGATCAAGAGACCAGAGACTCTGAAATCAGGGAATTCTGTGACTAAGAAGGCATGATTTCTGAGCTCCCACAGACCACTCTGAGAGATGGAAGGGCAGAAACTCGGAGGTGGGATGTTGTGTGACTCAGAGTTAGTGCCAGGACAAAAGATTTGCCCTAACTTTCCTTGCTTTTCTGATTTTGGCCTTTTCCCCATCATCACAGGATCATCCACTCTAATTCAGGGACCTCCATGGACTCCACCAGAGCCGTATGCAGTCGGACACCATCCTTGGGAGATGTGGCTGAAGAAACACCTTCCCAGCTTCCTCTGGCTCCAAAGCGCCAAAGGATTCCCTTCCTGACCTACAAGGAGCAGGAACTGCTGGAGTGGAACATCTACAAGAAACATCAAGAAGAAGACGCAAGATCTCTCCACCTTCAAAACTTCCTCCAGGGCCTCCAGATTCCAGTGTGCATGTTGAGTCCTGAGCCATGGGTGCACAGCCGTGGGGCACCCATGCCATATGAAGGGTGGTACCAGCCAAGCCCTGAGCAGCGTGAAAGAGGGCCAGCACCCCACAGTCGAAGCCCAAGGCATGTGGTGCAAAGACCAGGGTCACGCCAGCCAAGCCCTGGACAGCATGGGAGAAGTCCAGACCTCTGTATTCAAAGGCCAAGAGCCAGAGCACAGAGTCCAGGACCAGGCCACAAGAGGGTAAGTCGGAACAGGAGAAGCCCCAAAGCCCCAAAGCAAAGAACAAGGCTTTGGGTGCAAAGATCAGGGCATCAAAGCCCCAAAGGCCAGGGGACCAGCCCAGAGCGACATAGTCAGAGTCCAAGGGCCAGGAATCGAAGCCCAATACCCCTTCCTCACAGCCTGAGAAATGACAGCCAAAGCCCAAGTCACCGTGCGGCAAGCCCAGAGTCCAGGAGGCAAACCATGAGGACCAGCGTGTCCAGAGCTGGAACCCACGTGAAAAGCCACAGGAGCCACGCCTGCCCCGCTCTGCCTTCCTCTGTAGAGCTGCTCTCTTCCCTCCTTCCCGTCTCCCAGTCCAAAAGCCACAGGAGTCTCCAGAGAGGGCCGAAGGAGGGCCAGGTGGCCAGTATTGAGCAGAAGATCCTCCAGTTGAGCTCGGATGACCACACTGGACCAGAAAAGGCCAAGAGGCGTGGGGAGACCCCCAAACCATCAAGAGTTGCTGAGCTCTCCTTTACAGACACTGCTGTTATCTGCAAGGACCCACAGATTGTGCCATTGGTGGCTTCAGGACAGTTTGAGGTCCAGCAGGAAAGCCACCAGTTTGTGGATCGGCTACCCAAGACACAATCTCCAACGCATATCCTTGTGAAATTGGTGCATGAGGAGGAAGCCAGGCAGGAAAAGCATCTGGGCTTGCCCAAGAAGTCCTCATCCCCTGGGAGACTTCCGGCCAGAGTGTTGCCTACTTCTCCACGCACGATCAGCCGGTTCAAAAGCCATAGAAGTCTCAAAGGAGAAGGAGGAGAAAAGATGGGCAGCAGTGACCAGAAGCCACAGTGGTTGACCTGGACTGACATCTCTGAGCCAGATTTTCAGAAGGCCAACAAGAAGGCAGCCAACCTGCCTGCAGCTGGTCAGCCGCCAATCCTGCAGCTGTCTATCATCGGCCAGAATCAACTTGAGCCACCATGCCTGTTTGAGGTCGACCAGGAGAGCCACCGTTCTGTGGATCAGCCTGCCAAGCCACAATCTCCAGCAAATATCCTTGTGGAACTAGTGCATGAGGAGGAAGCCAAGCAGCAACTGCATATGAGCTTACCCAAGAGGCCCTCATCCCCTGGGAGACTTCCAGCCAGAGAACTGCCTACTTCTCCACCCCTGATCAGCAGGTCCAAAAGTCACAAAAGTCTCCAGGGAGAAGGAGGAGAAAAGATGGGCAAAGCTGATCAGAAGTCACAGTGGTTGACCTGGACTGACATCTCTGACCCAGATTTTCAGAAGGCCAACAAGAAGGCAGCCAATCTCACTGCAGCTGGTCAGCCGCCAATCCTGCAGTTGTCTATCATGGGCCAGAATCAACATGAGCCACCATGCCTGTTTGAGGTCGACCAGGAAAGCCACCGGTTTGTGGATCAGCCTCCCAAACCACAATCTCCAGCGCATATCCTTGTGGAACTGGAGCATGAGGAGGAAGCCAGGCAGGAACTGCATCTGGGCTTGCCCAAAAAGCCCTCATCCCCTGGGAGACTTCCGGCCAGAGGACTGCCTACTTCTCCACGCACGATCAGGCGGTTCAAAAGCCATAGAAGTCTCCAAGGAGAAGGAGGAGAAAAGATGGGCAGCGCTGACCAGAAGCCACTATGGTTGACCTGGACTGACATCTCTGACCCAGAATTTCAGAAGGCCAACATGAAGGCAGCCAACCTCCCTGCAGCTGGTCAGCCGCCAATCCTGCAGCTGTCTATCATGGGCCAGAATCAACTTGAGCCACCATGCCTGTTTGAGGTCAACCAGGAGAGCCACCGTTCTGTGGATCAGCCTGCCAAGCCACAATCTCCAGGACATATCATTGTGGAACTGGTACATGAGGAAGAAGCCAAGCAGCAACTGCATATGAGCTTGCCTAATAGGTCCTCATCCCCTGGGAGACTTCCAGCCAAAGAACTGCCTACTTCTCCACCTCTGATCAGCAGGTCCAAAAGCCACAGAAGTCTCCAAGGAGAAGGAGGAAAAAAGATGGGCAGTGCTGATCAGAAGCCACAGTGGTTGACCTGGACTGACATCTCTGAGTCAGATTTTCAGAGGGCCAACAAGAAGGTAGCCAAACCCCCCAAAGCTGGTCAGCCGCCATTCCTGCAGCCATCTATCATTGGCCAGAATCAACTGGAGTCACCATGCCTATTTGACATCTACCAGGAAAGCCAGTGGTTTATGGATCAGCCCCTGAAACCACCATCTCCGGCTCTCATTCTTGCGGAATCTGTGCATGAAGAGGAGCGTCATGTGGGCTTGCCCAAGAGGTCCTTATCCCCTGGGAGACCTCTGGCCAGAGGACAACCTACTTCTCCACCCCCGATCAACAGGTCCAAAAGTCGCAGCAATCTCCAAGGAGAGAGAGGAGGCAAGATAGACAGCACCCCCTCTGGACCCCACCCTTGGCAGCCGGGTATCCCGTGCCTGGTCTACCCACAGCTGACTGTACAGGAAGAGGAGGTACACATGAACTTGAGCTTACTCCTGAAGATCAAGAAGGACCAGGCTCACAAATGGGGAATTGAGCCAGAAGGAGATGTCTCCTGGGTGCAGGTGGGCAAGGAGAGTCCCTCTGAGTTGAAACACAACAGAAACAGGAGCAAACTCCAAAAGAGCTACACCAAAAAAGGCCAGCCTCTAGGCTCAGAGAGGCCACCAAAGCCAGTGAGGCAGCCCTTCATAAAAAAAACAGACCCAAGGGACAGAGGCCATAAGGCTGCTCCAAAGGACGAGAAGGACAGCTCCACATCCACTACTGGATCCTTGGCCAAACCATCTAAAAGGAGAAATCTTTTCCGGCCAGCAAAGCCAGAAAAAGAATCCCTGCAGCCTAAGGCTCACCAGAATCGCCCAAACCTTGTCGAGCGACTGATTCTCTGCCTCAAGAAGGTTTGGGATAAACTGAGGGGGGAAAAGACGAAGAAGAAGAAGGCCCGCCCAAAGCAGGACTCGTGGGTTTCTGCTACCCACAAGCCAAGCTCATCCTCGGAAAGAGTTATCTCTGAGGATGAACCTAGAAAAGGGATTCTGTTGAACAACGAAGGCTCTGAACCTTCAGCTTCTTCTTCCTCCACTACCTACAAGGAAAGTCACCACTGGCATCAAGAAGTCCTATTCCCACAATTCTTGGAGGGTGAAGATTTTGGTTTGTCCACTCAAAAGAGGGTCAGACGTCAACCCAGAAGCCTTGTGAGGACACCTACCTCCATCACCATAAGGAAAAAGCTCTCTAAGAGAATAAGACCCAGAGAAACCCTAGACTGAAGCCACTGGTCCTCCTCTTCCTTTAGGCTGTTTCCCCCCATTTGGGTTCCAAGAAGCAGACCCTGGCATGGACCTCAACCATGAACTTTTGGAATTCGCCATTAAGTTTTTTCTGCACTATCTACTAAAAAATATGGTGCATTCCTGAAGAAACATTGAATTGTACATTTTGTATTATCGTTCTTATCATCATCATCATCATCATCATCTTGTTACTGCATTCATACTGTATAACGGTCACACGTCTGACATTGTTTTTTTCACTTAGAAAATAACTAGCCAATGTTAGTATAAGTAAAAACATTTTAATAAAAGAAATAAGAGAATATGCCAATTGTTTTCATCATCTGCATCAGAACCAACTATGGGTGATTTTTTTTAAAAAAGGGATTTTTTTTTAACAATTCTCTCCTCTGTTTAAATCCCACTTCAAACATAAGTTCAGCAGAAGAGTCCCTGCTACAAACTCACTCCCTATGGTGTTTATTTCAGTCTGTTTTCCCTCTCTCTCATCATCCCATTCCATGAGGGAACATCCATCTAATGGTCTCCTCCTCTTGGGAACTGGCTGGAGATCTAACCAGAATGGGAGAACAGTCTATAGGTCTAATGGTTATGGCTTCGACTTTGATTCAGGCTCCCTCTGCCCCTCATGACGTTGTATTTTGCCCTTTTAAGTTTTTTTCTCAGTGAGTTGTTTTATAACAGAGCTGTGAGTGTTAACAGAGGAGATCTCACTCAGCAAGCATAGTGTCTGTCTATCCCTTGGCTCTTTCATGGGGTTTGTGGCCCATGAGGAACACATATGTGCATCTCTTCTGGGCTCCGACTCTGCCCTCTCTGTCTATCCATGCATACTCAGAGGTCCACAAAACTACCAAATCTGGCGTTTCTGCAAATGCACAAAAGGCCCTTTAGAGAGAAAAGGATCTTCAGAGATTATTTGGTTTCTCTGCTTTTCTCAAACTCAAATTCACTATATCTTTCCAATTTCAACCTCCCCCCTTCTGTCTAACTTTATTTATTTATTCTTTCTATGCAACTTTTTTCTGTCAGTCTGTTTTTCCTCAATCACTTTCTGCCTTTTTCCCTCCTTAAAATCACTTTTCGTCTTCCTCAGAATCACCTCAGACCTCTCCCCTTTTATATCCAATCCCCTCCTTAAAACCATTCACTCTCAACCAATCACAGTCCAACATGCAAATCAGCTCTCTCCAACATTCTGTTTCCAGGCCCTGCTATTAAGCTGCCCTGGCCTGGCCTTTCCATTTACTACTGCTACTTTTTCTCCATTCACAATCACACTCTGCACATGCTCTCACTCTTTTCTCCACTCTAAACCCATTACATTCCTTACAATGCTACGCTGCAGATGTGTCAGATGCTGAAAAGGAACTCCGATCTGTTAGAGAACAATATTGCATAGTAACCTGGAATGTAAGATCTATGGCACAAGGTAAGCTGGATCTGGTGAAACATGAGATGGAAATACAGAGCATCGACATCTTGGGAATCAGTCAATTCAAGAGGATAGGAATGGACGAAATTAACTTTGGGGACCATTATATTTACTACTGTGGGCATGAATCCCTTAGAAGAAATGGAGTTACTCTTATGGGCAATAAACGAGTGAGGAAAGCAGTAATGGGATACAATTGCAAAAAGGACAATGATTTCAGTATTCCAAGTCTGTGTCCCAATCACTGATGCAGAAGAGGCCAAAGTCAACAGGTGATTGTACGATAGTGATGGTGAACCTTTTAGAGACGGAGTGCCCAAACTGCAACCCAAAACCTACTTATTTATTCCAACGTGTCAACATAGCAACAGGAGAGGAAGGAAATGCTCCAAATGGGCTGTTGGGCAGAAGGGCGGGGTCATCTCTGTGCTGGGGGCGGCGGGAGGAAATGCTTCCATGGACTGCTGGGCAGATGGGTGAGGTGATCTCTGTGCTGGACGGAGGGAGGAAGTGTTTCCATTGGGCTGCTGGGCAGAGGGGCAGGGTGAACTCTGTGCTGGGGGAGGGAAGAAGCATTCCCATTGGGCTGCTGGGCAGAGGGGAGGGCAAACTGTGTTCTGCATTGACTGCATTGGTGCCCACTGAGAGGGCTATGAGTGCCACCTCTGGCATGCGTCCCATAGGTTCTCCACCACTGTGGCATAGAAGATTGGAATACCAAAGCAAGAAGTCAAAAGCTAAAGGGAGCTTTTGATGAAAAACCCTGTTACAGCTTTTTTAGGCCCCATTCAATCATAAATTCAGAGAGGATAAAAATAAAATAAAGAGGCAGGGAATCACATGGGAGAGAACAAGGATGGGAGAGAAATAATTAATAGTACCAAAGGAAAACGTGAAAAAGAGTGAAAAGATAGATAATAGGATAGGCAGCTCCACCAGTTCTGGGTTGTGAGGTCTTGCTCTTGCGTGTGGGCCCTAAGGGTCAGTTGGGAATCTTGGTCTTGTACCTGCCTCCCTGCAAGGTAGCAGATTCTTTACCTGAGCTCCTGGAGGCCGTCTCCATGGTGGCATTGGAGCTCCCCAGACCTATGGTCCTGGGGGACTTCAATTTGCCTTCATTTGAGGCTGGCTCTGAGGTAGCTTGGGAGTTCATGGCTTGCATGGCAGCTGTGGGCCTGACTCAGGTAATTCAGGGGCCCTACTAGGAGCAGCGGCCACACCACTGATTTAGCTCTTTTGTCAGAGCAGTGGCAGAGTGATCTGAAACTACAGAAATTAGACAACACTCATGTGCCATGGTGAGATCACTCTCTGGTAACTCTGGACTTTCTAGGGGCGAGGCTTCACCGCAGGGAGGTAGGGCCAGTTAAATCGACCCGCCCCTGACGACTAATGGATCTGGAAGGATTCCAGAGAGAACTGGGGTGTTTTCCTCTGGACCAGCAAGGCGATTCACCTGAGGCTCTTTTCAGCCTTTGGAATGAGAGGTTGACTGCGCCCTTGGATGTGATCGCTCCACTACGGCCTCTCCGTGACCGTGGGCACCGATCCTCCCCTTGGTTTACCAAAGAGCTAAGGGAGCTCAAACAGGCAAAGAGACACTGAGAGCGCCGCTGGGTGAAGACCCAGAGTGAGTTTGATCAAACACTGGGAGGGCTAGGTGGCGGCCGGCGGCCCGGGCAGGCCTCAACGTGCCCGTGGGGGCTCAGCGGACCCGGGGGAGGTGCCCTCCTCTGAGGGTTGGTGCCCCTGCCACCGGAGCCAATCTGAAAAGGTGTGGCTCTGGCTAAAAGAGGCAACAAATGGCTGCCTCTTGCTGAGTATGTGCAGAAACTCAATCTGACGCATGCACAATGTGTCAGATTGAGTTTCTGCGCATGCACACTAAATTGGAGCCATTTTGGCTCCAATTAAAAAAAAATTCTTTTGGTGAGGTGTTCAGAACCGGATGCCTTAAAAATGGATTACCTTCTCAGAGAACCCTCTGAGATTGTTCCTACCGGTTCCTGGTAGGAGGGCCAGCCTGGCTGGTTGGAAACAATTGCTTAGAATTGGCATGTTGCTCCTGTTGACCACAGCCTGCACCACATTGCTTTTTTGGACCATCACTCCTTTTGTGCCTCAGTTGGCTGGGGCGCATGGGAGTTGCAGTTGAGGTATTAACTTTTCTGTGCTCTTCCATGCACAGTAGTTATGTGGGAAGAACATTACAAATATCTGGGTTGTGGGTTCCTTGTCCTTTCAAATGAGTGTTACATTTTTGACAAGTGAGCTGTTGATTTAGATGATGGAGAGTGACCAGGGAGACCATTCAGCCACTGCCTGTGCACTTATACCTCTATGTGTACATGAGCGAAAGAATTATGCCGATTGGACAAAGGCGGGATCAATGCCAGATCATCTAGAGGTCAAGCTTGAGGGCAAGGAAAAACATTCTTGAGGGTACACAAGAGCAAAACCAAATTAGAAATGGAGGCAGGAACTCGCTGGACAAGGAATAACATTAAAGGAGGAGATGGCTGAGGATCCCAACCTCCCCTACATCACGTGGAGGACTTTTTAACATCAGGACAGCAGCACAACAAATTGAATGACTAGGTCATGTTTTTAATTAACTTTGAATTGGTTAAAATTGGCACATCTAGTGTGTACACAAAATTTCCACCACCAACCAGTTCCCTGATGAGGGCCACTGGATAGAGCCATGGAGAGAGAGCAACAAGCAGAGGCCAAGTGTCCTGTGCATGGAAAATGGGGTGGAGCATCATATCAACTGCTGTTTTAAAGAACAGAAACCAGCAGACCATCATGCCTGAAGAATGATAATGAATCACGGAAACTCACAATGATTACTTTATATAGTGATCCAGAAAAGGTATCACCTTCTACTTCTGCATATGTTTTATACATGGATCACATGGCTGACTTTGTTTATAAAATGAATGAGTTACTCTTTAAGATGCCACAACTTTTTTGTCTCTTCTGTTGTTGCTTTTTATTTACTCTCTGATATATGGGACATTCGGATCACCCTCAAATTAGTTCTTCCGAATTTTCAGAGATTGTTTGACTAATTTAAAAATAGTTTATTCCTACTTGTGAGCTCTTCTGAAACCCCCACTATAAAGAACAGAAACCATAGCATTTGTGTATATCAGCACTATCAAAGGTCTGTTAGGATAGGAAAATAGGGATAAGATCAGGCCTGATTCCCACCAGAAAGAGCACTTTCTGTGACGGGCAAACTTCCCACCATGCATGCCTACCACCCACTCAGGAGTTGCCCAGGGAGCACAGAGTTATTTTCGGCCAAAGAGGTGTGCAACACACATTTGTGATGCAATAGTGACCTCAGGTTGGGTGAGGGTTTGGGAGGTTAAATCTGACAGCCCCATGGCCAGCTTTCATTCAGAGGAGGTGAATTTGCTGCGAGCAACATGATCCTCCTTTTTATCCATCTGATTGTATGTGCTGCTCTGTGGACTGGATGGATGATGCAAGATTATCTAATAATGGTCAGGACTAGTGGTCAAGAGGGATGGGGATAGATTTAGGATTCTGATGGTGGTCATCTATTGACGTCTCTTGGTTTTTTCCTGTGGCAGGCCCCCCCTTGCCAAGAGGTCCCACTTCAAAGAAGGCGGAGGAGACGGAGGTACCAAGGATGCAATCATAGGTGATGTGCTTTTTAAAATAGATACCTTGTCATTATGAAAGACTACAGGAACATTATCAAACATCTGGCTTGGCTTTTAAGTCAATCAGTGGCCCAGCCACGTGACCCCTTTCTTTTAAAGAACATGGGCTGGGGATGCCAATGGATTGGCTCTGATGTCACACCCAGGACCCTGGCTTTCCCCAAGTCAATTCCTGTCAGCAGACCAAACAGGGAGGAAATTGCCCTTTTTTGCAGCCTGTACACCACTTGGATCCATCCATCCATCCATCCATCCTCCTTCCTTCTTTCTTTCCTTCCTTCCTTCCTTCCTGCCTACCTGCCTGCCTTCCCTCTGCTTGCTGTCCTCATGTTAATAAAACACCATGAGTTCAAGAGACCAGAGACTCTGAAATCAGGGAATTCTGTGACTAAGAAGGCATGATTTCTGAGCTCCCACAGACCACTCTGAGAGATGGAAGGTCAGAAACTCGGAGGTGGGATGTTGTGTGACTCAGAGTTAGTGCCAGGACAAAAGATTTGCCCTAACTTTCCTTGCTTTTCTGATTTTGGCCTTTTCCCCATCATCACAGGATCATCCACTCTAATTCAGGGACCTCCATGGACTCCACCAGAGCCGTATGCAGTCGGACACCATCCTTGGGAGATGTGGCTGAAGAAACACCTTCCCAGTTTCCTCTGGCTCCAAAGCGCCAAAGGATTCCCTTCCTGACCTACAAGGAGCAGGAACTGCTGGAGTGGAACATCTACAAGAAACATCAAGAGGAAGACGCAAGATCTCTCCACCTTCAAAACTTCCTCCAGGGCCTCCAGATTCCAGTGTGCATGCTGAGTCCTGAGCCATGGGTGCACAGCCGTGGGGCACCCATGCCATATGAAGGGTGGTACCAGCCAAGCCCTGAGCAGCGTGAAAGAGGGCCAGCACCCCACAGTCGAAGCCCAAGGCATGTGGTGCAAAGAACAGGGTCACGCCAGCCAAGGCCTGGACAGCATGGGAGAAGTCCAGACCTCTGTATTCAAAGGCCAAGAGCACAGAGTCCAGGACCAGGCCACAAGAGGGTAAGGCGGAACAGGAGAAGCCCCAAAGCCCCAAAGCAAAGAACAAGGCTTTGGGTGCAAAGATCAGGGCATCAAAGCCCCAAAGGCCAGGGGACCAGCCCAGAGGGACATAGTCAGAGTCCAAGGGCCAGGAATCGAAGCCCAATACCCCTTCCTCACAGCCTGAGAAATGATAGCCGAAGCCCAAGTCACCGTGGGGCAAGCCCAGAGTCCAGGAGGCAAACCATGAGGACCAGCGTGTCCAGAGCTGGAACCCACGTGAAAAGCCACAGGAGCCCCGCCTGCCCCTCTCTGCCTTCCTCTGTAGAGCTGCTCTCTTCCCTCCTTCCCGTCTCCCAGTCCAAAAGCCACAGGAGTCTCCAGAGAGGGCCGAAGGAGGGCCAGGTGGCCAGTATTGAGCAGAAGATCCTCCAGTTGAGCTCGGATGACCACACTGGACCAGAAATGGCCAAGAGGCATGGGGACACCCCCAAACCATCAAGGGTTGCTGAGCTCTCCTTCACAGACACTGCTGTTATCTGCAAGGACCCACAGATTGTGCCATTGGTGGCTTCAGGACAGTTTGAGGTCCAGCAGGAAAGCCACCAGTTTGTGGATCGGCTACCCAAGACACAATCTCCAGCGCATATCCTTGTGAAATTGGTGCATGAGGAGGAAGCCAGGCAGGAACTGCATCTGGGCTTGCCCAAGAAGTCCTCATCCCCTGGGAGACTTCCGGCCAGAGGATTGTCTACTTCTCCATGCACGATCAGCCGGTTCAAAAGCCATAGAAGTCTCAAAGGAGAAGGAGGAGAAAAGATGGGCAGCACTGACCAGAAGCCACAGTGGTTGACCTGGACTGACATCTCTGAGCCAGATTTTCAGAAGGCCAACAAGAAGGCAGCCAACCTGCCTGCAGCTGGTCAACTGCCAATCCTGCAGCTGTCTATCATCGGCCAGAATCAACTTGAGCCACCATGCCTGTTTGAGGTCGACCAGGAGAGCCACCGTTCTGTGGATCAGCCTGCCAAGCCACAATCTCCAGCAAATATCCTTGTGGAACTAGTGCATGAGGAGGAAGCCAAGCAGCAACTGCATATGAGCTTACCCAAGAGGCCCTCATCCCCTGGGAGACTTCCAGCCAGAGAACTGCCTACTTCTCCACCCCTGATCAGCAGGTCCAAAAGTCACAAAAGTCTCCAGGGAGAAGGAGGAGAAAAGATGGGCAAAGCTGATCAGAAGTCACAGTGGTTGACCTGGACTGACATCTCTGACCCAGATTTTCAGAAGGCCAACAAGAAGGCAGCCAATCTCACTGCAGCTGGTCAGCCGCCAATCCTGCAGTTGTCTATCATGGGCCAGAATCAACATGAGCCACCATGCCTGTTTGAGGTCGACCAGGAAAGCCACCGGTTTGTGGATCAGCCTCCCAAGCCACAATCTCCAGCGCATATCCTTGTGGAACTGGTGCATGAGGAGGAAGCCAGGCAGGAACTGCATCTGGGCTTGCCCAAGAAGCCCTCATCCCCTGGGAGACTTCCGGCCAGAGGATTGCCTACTTCTCCACGCACGATCAGGCCGTTCAAAAGCCATAGAAGTCTCCAAGGAGAAGGAGGAGAAAAGATGGGCAGCGTTGACCAGAAGCCACTATGGTTGACCTGGACTGACATCTCTGACCCAGAATTTCAGAAGGCCAACATGAAGGCAGCCAACCTCCCTGCAGCTGGTCAGCCGCCAATCCTGCAGCTGTCTATCATGGGCCAGAATCAACTTGAGCCACCATGCCTGTTTGAGGTCAACCAGGAGAGCCACCGTTCTGTGGATCAGCCTGCCAAGCCACAATCTCCAGGACATATCATTGTGGAACTGGTACATGAGGAGGAAGCCAAGCAGCAACTGCATATGAGCTTGCCTAATAGGTCCTCATCCCCTGGGAGACTTCCAGCCAAAGAACTGCCTACTTCTCCACCTCTGATCAGCAGGTCCAAAAGCCACAGAATTCTCCAAGGAGAAGGAGGAAAAAAGATGGGCAGTGCTGATCAGAAGCCACAGTGGTTGACCTGGACTGACATCTCTGAGTCAGATTTTCAGAGGGCCAACAAGAAGGCAGCCAAACCCCCCAAAGCTGGTCAGCCGCCATTCCTGCAGCCATCTATCATTGGCCAGAATCAACTGGAGTCACCATGCCTATTTGACATCTACCAGGAAAGCCAGCGGTTTATGGATCAGCCCCTGAAACCACCATCTCCGGCTCTCATTCTTGCGGAATCTGTGCATGAAGAGAAGCTTCATGTGGGCTTGCCCAAGAGGTCCTTATCCCCTGGGAGACCTCTGGCCAGAGGACAACCTACTTCTCCACCCCCGATCAACAGGTCCAAAAGTCGCAGCAATCTCCAAGGAGAGAGAGGAGGCAAGATAGACAGCACCCCCTCTGGACCCCACCCTTGGCAGCCGGGTATCCCTTGCCTGGTCTACCCACAGCTGACTGTACAGGAAGAGGAGATCCACATGAACTTGAGCTTACTCCTGAAGATCAAGAAGGACCAGGCTCACAAATGGGGAATTGAGCCAGAAGGAGATGTCTCCTGGGTGCAGGCGGGCAAGGAGAGTCCCTCTGAGTTGAAACACAACAGAAACAGGAGCAAACTCCAAAAGAGCTACACCAAAAAAGGCCAGCCTCTAGGCTCAGAGAGGCCACCAAAGCCAGTGAGGCAGCCCTTCATAAAAAAAACAGACCCAAGGGACAGAGGCCATAAGGCTGCTCCAAAGGACGAGAAGGACAGCTCCACATCCACTACTGGATTCTTGGCCAAACCATCTAAAAGGAGAAATCTTTCCCGGCCAGCAAAGCCAGAAAAAGAATCCCTGCAGCCTAAGGCTCACCAGAATCGCCCAAACCTTCTTGAGCGACTGATTCTCTGCCTCAGGAAGGTTTGGGATAAACTGAGGGGGGAAAAGACGAAGAAGAAGAAGGCCCACCCAAAGCAGGACTCGTGGGATTCTGCTACCCACAAGCAAGGCTCATCCTCAGAAAGAGTTATCTCTGAGGATGAACCTAGAAAAGGGATTCTTTTGAACAACGAAGGCTCTGAACCTTCAGCTTATTCTTCCACCACTACCTACAAGGAAAGTCACCACTGGCATCAAGAAGTCCTATTCCCACAATTCTTGGAGGGTGAGGATTTTGGTTTGTCCACTCAAAAGAGGGTCAGACGTCAACCCAGAAGCCTTGTGAGGACACCTACCTCCATCACCATAAGGAAAAAGCTTTCTAAGAGAAGAAGACCCAGAGAAACCCTGGACTGAAGCCACTGGTCCTCCTCTTCCTTTGGGCTGTTTCCTCCCATTTGGGTTCCAAGAAGCAGACCCTGGCATGGACCTCAACCATGAGCTATTGGAATTCGCCATTAAGTTTTTTCTGCACTATCCACTAAAAAATTTGGTGCGTTCCTGAAGAAACATTGAATTGTACATTTTGTATTATCGTTCTTATCATCATCATCATCATCACCTTGTTACTGGATTCATACTGTATAACGGTCACACGTCTGACATTGTTTTTTTCCCTTAGAAAATAACTAGCCAATGTTAGTATAAGTAAAAACATTTTAATAAAAGAAATAAGAGAATATGCCAATTGTTTTCATCATCTGCATCAGAACCAACTATGGGTGATGTTTTTTTTAAAAAGGGATTTTTTAAGCAATTCTCTCCTCTGTTTAAATCCCACTTCAAACATAAGTTCACCAGAAGAGTCCCTGCTACAAACTCACTCCCTATGGTGTTTATTTCAGTCTGTTTTTTCTCTCTCCTCATCCCAACCCATGGGGAGGGGGAACACCCATCTAATGGTCTTCTCCTCTTGGGAACTGGCTGGAGGGGTGATCTAACCAGAATGGGGGAACAGTCTATAGGTCTAATGGTTATGGCTTTGACTTGGATTCAGGCTCCCTCTGCCCCTCATGACGTTGTATTTTGCCCTTTTAATTTTTTTTCTCAGTGAGTTGTTTTCTAACAGAGCTGTGAGTGTTAACAGAGGAGATCTCACTCAGCAAGCATAGTGTCTGTCTATCCCTTGGCTCTTTCATGGGGTTTGTGGCCCATGAGGAACACATATGTGCATCTCTTCTGGGCTCCGACTCTGCCTTCTCTGTCTATTCATGCATACTCAGAGGTCCACAAAACTACCAAATCTGGCGTTTCTGCAAATGCACAAAAGGCCCTTTAGAGAGAAAAGGATCTTCAGAGATTATTTGGTTTCTCTGCATTTCTCAAACTCAAATTCACTATATCTTTCCAATTTCAACCTCCCCCCTCAGTCTGACTAACTTTATTTATTTATTCTTTCTATGCAACTCTTTTCTGTCAGTCTGTTTTTCCTCAATCACTTTCTGCCTTTTTCCCTCCTTAAAATCACTTTTAGTCTTCCTCAGAATCACCTCAGACCTCTCTCCTTTTATATCCAATCCCCTCCTTAAAACCATTCACTCTCAACCAATCACAGTCCAACATGCAAATCAGCTCTCTCCAACATTCTGTTTCCAGGCCCTGCTATTAAGCTGCCCTGGCCTGGCCTTTCCATTTACTACTGCTACTTTTTCTCCATTCACAATCACACTCTGCACATGCTCTCACTCTTTTCTCCATTCTAAATCCATTACATTCCTTACAATGCTACGCTGCAGATGTGTCAGATGCTGAAAAGGATCTCCAATCTGTTAGAGAACAATATTGCATAGTAACCTGGAATGTAAGATCTATGGCACAAGGTAAGCTGGATCAGGTGAAACATGAGATGGAAATACAGAGCATCGACATCTTGGGAATCAGTCAATTCAAGAGGATAGGAATGGACGGAATTAACTTTGGGGACCATTATATTTACTACTGTGGGCATGAATCCCTTAGAAGAAATGGAGTTACTCTTATGGGGAATAAAAGAGTGAGGAAAGCAGTAATGGGATACAATTGCAAAAAGGACAATGATTTCAGTATTCCAAGTCTGTGTCCCAATCACTGATGCAGAAGAGGCCAAAGTCAACAGGTGATTGTACGATAGGGATGGTGAACCTTTTAGAGACGGAATGCCCAAACTTTAACCCAAAACCTACTTATTTGTTCCAACGTGTCAACATAGCAACAGGAAAGGAAGTAAATGCTCCAAATGGGCTGTTGGGCAGAAGGGTGGGGTGATCTCTGTGCTGGGGGCGGGAGGAAACCCTTCCATTGGGCAGATGGGCGAGGTGATCTCTGTGCTGGACGGAGGGAGGAAGTGTTTCCATTGGGCTGCTGGGCAGAGGGGCAGGGTGAACTCTGTGCTGGGGGAGGGAAGAAGCATTCCCATTGGGCTGCTGGGCAGAGGGGAGGGCAAACTGTGTTCTGCATTGACTGCATTGGTGCCCACTGAGAGGGCTCTGAGTGCCACCTCTGGCATGTGTCCCATAGGTTCTCCACCACTGTGGCATAGGAGATTGGAATACCAAAGCAAGAAGTCAAAAGCTAAAGGGAGCTTTTGATGAAAAACCCTGTTACAGCTTTTTTAGGCCCCATTCAATCATAAATTCAGAGAGGATAAAAATAAAATAAAGAGGCAGGGAATCACATGGGAGAGAACAAGGATGGGAGAGAAATAATTAATAGTACCAAAGGAAAACGTGAAAAAGAGTGAAAAGATAGATAATAGGATAGGCAGCTCCACCAGTTCCGGGTTGTGAGGTCTTGCTCTTGCGTGTGGGCCCTAAGGGTCAGTTGGGAATCTTGCTCTTGTACCTGCCTCCCTGCAATGTAGCAGATTCTTTACCTGAGCTCCTGGAGGCCGTCTCCATGGTGGCGTTGGAGCTCCCCAGACCTATGGTCCTGGGGACTTCAATTTGCCTTCATTTGAGGCTGGCTCTGAGGTAGCTTGGGAGTTCATGGCTTGCATGGCAGCTGTGGGCCTGACTCAGGTAATTCAGGGGCCCTACTAGGAGCAGCGGCCACACCACTGATTTAGCTCTTTTGTCAGAGCAGTGGCAGAGTGATCTGAAACTACAGAAATTAGACAACACTCATGTGCCATGGTGAGATCACTCTCTGGTGACTCTGGACTTTCTAGGGGCGAGGCTTCACCGCAGGGAGGTAGGGCCAGTTAAATCGACCCGCCCCTGACGACTAATGGATCTGGAAGGATTCCAGAGAGAACTGGGGTGTTTTCCTCTGGACCAGCAAGGCGATTCACCTGAGGCTCTTTTCAGCCTTTGGAATGAGAGGTTGACTGCGCCCTTGGATGTGGTCGCTCCACTACGGCCTCTCCGTGCCCGTGGGCATCGATCCTACCCTTGGTTTACCAAAGAGCTAAGGGAGCTCAAACAGGCAAACAGACACTGAGAGCGCCGCTGGGTGAAGACCCAGAGTGAGTCTGATCAAACACTGGGAGGGCTAGGAGGCGGCGGACGGCCCAGGCAGGCCTCAACGTGCCCGTGGGGGCTCAGCGGACCCGGGGGAGGTGCCCTCCTCTGAGGGTTGGTGCCCCTGCCACCGGAGCCAATCTGAAAAGGTGTGGCTCTGGCTAAAAGAGGCAGCGAATGGCTGCCTCTTGCTGAGCATGTGCAGAAACTCAATCTGACGCATGCGCAATGCGTCAGATTGAGTTTCTGCGCATGCACACTAAATTGGAGCCATTTTGGCTCCAATTAAAAAAAAATTCTTTTGGTGAGGTGTTCAGAACCGGATGCCTTAAAATTGGATTACCCTCTCGGAGAACCCTCCGAGATTGTTCCTACTGGTTGCTGGTAGGAGGGCCAGCCTGGCTGGTTGGAAACAATTGCTTAGAATTGGCATGTTGCTCCTGTTGACCACAGCCTGCACCACATTGCTTTTTTGGACCATCACTCCTTTTGTGCCTCAGTTGGCTGGGGCGCATGGGAGTTGCAGTTGAGGTATTAACTTTTCTGTGCTCTTCCATGCATAGTAGTTATGTGGGAAGAGCATTACAAATATCTGGGTTGTGGGTTCCTTGTCCTTTCAAATGAGTGTTACATTTTGACAAGTGAGCTGTTGATTTGGATGATGGAGAGTGACCAGGGAGACCATTCAGCCACTGCCTGTGCACTTATACCTCTATGTGTACATGAGCGAAAGAATTATGCCGATTGGATAAAGGAGGGATCAATGCCAGATCATCTAGAGGTCAAGCTTGAGGGCAAGGAAAAACATTCTTGAGGGTACGCAAGAGCAAAAACAAATTAGAATATGGAGGCAGGAACTCGCTGGACAAGGAATAACATTAAAGGAGGAGATGGCTGAGGATCCCAACCTCCCCTACATCATGTGGAGGACTTTTTAACATCAGGACAGCAGCACAACAAATTGAATGACTAGGTCATGTTTTTAATTAACTTTGAATTGGTTAAAATTGGCACATCTAATGTGTACACAAAATTTCCACCACCAACCAGTTCCCTGATGGAGGCCACTGGATAGAGCCATGGAGAGAGAGCAACAAGCAGAGGCCAAGTGTCCTGTGCTTGGAAAATGGGGTGGAGCATCATATCAACTGCTGTTTTAAAGAACAGAAACCAGCAGACCATCATGCCTGAAGAATGATAATGAATCACGGAAACTCACAATGATTACTTTATATAGTGATCCAGAAAAGGTATCACCTTCTTCTTCTGCATATGTTTTATACATGGATCACATGGCTGACTTTGTTTATAAAATGAATGAGTTACTCTTTAAGATGCCACAACTTTTTTGTCTCTTCTGTTGTTGCTTTTTATTTACTCTCTGATATATGGGACATTCGGATCACCCTCAAATTAGTTCTTCCGAATTTTCAGAGATTGTTTGACTAATTTAAAAATAGTTTATTCCTACTGGTGAGCTCTTCTGAAACCCCCACTATAAAGAACAGAAGCCATAGCATTTGTGTATATCAGCACTATCAAAGGTCTGTTAGGATAGGAAAATAGGGATAAGATCAGGCCTGATTCCCACCAGAAAGAGCACTTTCTGTGACGGGCAAACTTCCCACCATGCATGCCTACCACCCACTCAGGAGTTGCCCAGGGAGCACAGAGTTATTTTCAGCCAAAGAGGTGTGCAACACACATTTGTGATGCAATAGTGACCTCAGGTTGGGTGAGGGTTTGGGAGGTTAAATCTGACAGCCCCATGGCCAGCTTTCATTCAGAGGAGGTGAATTTGCTGCGAGCAACATGATCCTCCTTTTTATCCATCTGATTGTATGTGCTGCTCTGTGGACTGGATGGATGATGCAAGATTATCTAATAATGGTCAGGACTAGTGGTCAAGAGGGATGGGGATAGATTTAGGATTCTGATGGTGGTCATTTATTGACGTCTCTTGGTTTTTTCCTGTGGCAGGCCCACCCTTGCCAAGAGGTCCCACTTCAAAGAAGGCGGAGGAGACGGAGGTACCAAGGATGCAATCATAGGTGATGTGCTTTTTAAAATAGATACCTTGTCATTATGAAAGACTACAGGAACATTATCAAACATCTGGCTTGGCTTTTAAGTCAATCAGTGGCCCAGCCACGTGACCCCTTTCTTTTAAAGAACATGGGCTGGGGATGCCAATGGATTGGCTCTGATGTCACACCCAGGACCCTGGCTTTCCCCAAGTCAATTCCTGTCAGCAGACCAAACAAGGAGGAAATTTGTCTGGTTTGCAGCTTGTTCACCACTTGGATCCATCCTTCCTTCCTTCCATCCATCCATCCATCCATCCATTCTCCTTCTTTTCTTCCTTCCTTCCATCTTTCCTTCCTTCCTGCCTGCCTGCCTGCCTTCCTGCCTTCCCTCTGCTTGCTGTCCTCATGTTAATAAAACACCATGAGTTCAAGAGACCAGAGATTCTGAAATCAGGGAATTCTCTGACTAAGAAGGCATGACTTCTGAGCTCCCTCAGAACACTCTCTGAGAGATGGAAGGTCAGAAACTCGGAGGTGGGATGTTGTGTGACTCAGAGTTAGTGCCAGGACAAAAGATTTGCCCTAACTTTCCTTGTTTTTATGATTTTGGCCTTTTCCCCATCATCACAGGATCATCCACTCTAATTCAGGGACCTCCATGGACTCCACCAGAGCCGTATGCAGTCGGACACCATCCTTGGGAGATGTGGCTGAAGAAACACCTTCCCAGCTTCCTCTGGCTCCAAAGCGCCAAAGGATTCCCTTCCTGACCTGCAAGGAGCAGGAACTGCTGGAGTGGAACATCTACAAGAAACATCAAGAGGAAGACGCAAGATCTCTCCACCTTCAAAACTTCCTCCAGGGCCTCCAGATTCCAGTGTGCATGCTGAGTCCTGAGCCATGGGTGCACAGCCGTGGGGCACCCATGCCATATGAAGGGTGGTACCAGCCAAGCCCTGAGCAGCATGAAAGAGGGCCAGCACCCCACAGTCGAAGCCCAAGGCATGTGGTACAAAGAACAGGGTCACGCCAGCCAAACCCTGGACAGCATGGGAGAAGTCCAGACCTCTGTATTCAAAGGCCAAGAGCACAGAGTCCAGGACCAGGCCACAAGAGGGCAAGTTGGAACAGGAGAAGCCCCAAAGCCCCAAAGCAAAGAACAAGGCTTTGGGTGCAAAGATCAGGGCGTCAAAGCCCCAAAGGCCAGGGGACCAGCCCAGAGCGACATAGTCAGAGTCCAAGGGCCAGGAATCGAAGCCCAATACCCCTTCCTCACAGCCTGAGAAATGATAGCCGAAGCCCAGGTCACCGTGGGGCAAGCCTAGAGTCCAGGTGGCAAACCATGAGGACCAGGGTGTCCAGAGCTGGAACCCACGTGAAAAGCCACAGGAGCCACGCCTGCCCCTCTCTGCCTTCCTCTGTAGAGCTGCTCTCTTCCCTCCTTCCCGTCTCCCAGTCCAAAAGCCACAGGAGTCTCCAGAGAGGGCCGAAGGAGGGCCAGGTGGCCAGTATTGAGCAGAAGATCCTCCAGTTGAGCTCGGATGACCACACTGGACCAGAAATGGCCAAGAGGCATGGGGACACCCCCAAACCATCAAGGGTTGCTGAGCTCTCCTTCACAGACACTGCTGTTATCTGCAAGGACCCACAGATTGTGCCATTGGTGGCTTCAGGACAGTTTGAGGTCCAGCAGGAAAGCCACCAGTTTGTGGATCGGCTACCCAAGACACAATCTCCAGCGCATATCCTTGTGAAATTGGTGCATGAGGAGGAAGCCAGGCAGGAACTGCATCTGGGCTTGCCCAAGAAGTCCTCATCCCCTGGGAGACTTCCGGCCAGAGGATTGTCTACTTCTCCATGCACGATCAGCCGGTTCAAAAGCCATAGAAGTCTCCAAGGAGAAGGAGGAGAAAAGATGGGCAGCACTGACCAGAAGCCACAGTGGTTGACCTGGACTGACATCTTTGAGCCAGATTTTCAGAAGGCCAACAAGAAGGCAGCCAACCTGCCTGCAGCTGGTCAACCGCCAATCCTGCAGCTGTCTATCATCGGCCAGAATCAACTTGAGCCACCATGCCTGTTTGAGGTCGACCAGGAGAGCCACCGTTCTGTGGATCAGCCTGCCAAGCCACAATCTCCAGCAAATATCCTTGTGGAACTAGTGCATGAGGAGGAAGCCAAGCAGCAACTGCATATGAGCTTACCCAAGAGGCCCTCATCCCCTGGGAGACTTCCAGCCAGAGAACTGCCTACTTCTCCACCCCTGATCAGCAGGTCCAAAAGTCACAAAAGTCTCCAGGAAGAAGGAGGAGAAAAGATGGGCAAAGCTGATCAGAAGTCACAGTGGTTGACCTGGACTGACATCTCTGACCCAGATTTTCAGAAGGCCAACAAGAAGGCAGCCAATCTCACTGCAGCTGGTCAGCCGCCAATCCTGCAGTTGTCTATCATGGGCCAGAATCAACATGAGCCACCATGCCTGTTTGAGGTCAACCAGGAAAGCCACCAGTTTGTGGATCAGCCTCCCAAGCCACAATCTCCAGCGCATATCCTTGTGGAACTGGTGCATGAGGAGGAAGCCAGGCAGGAACTGCATCTGGGCTTGCCCAAGAAGCCCTCATCCCCTGGGAGACTTCCGGCCAGAGGATTGCCTACTTCTCCACGCACGATCAGGCCGTTCAAAAGCCATAGAAGTCTCCAAGGAGAGGAAGGAGAAAAGATGGGCAGCGCTGACCAGAAGCCACTATGGTTGACCTGGACTGACATCTCTGACCCAGAATTTCAGAAGGCCAACATGAAGGCAGCCAACCTCCCTGCAGCTGGTCAGCCGCCAATCCTGCAGCTGTCTATCATGGGCCAGAATCAACTTGAGCCACCATGCCTGTTTGAGGTCAACCAGGAGAGCCACCGTTCTGTGGATCAGCCTGCCAAGCCACAATCTCCAGCACATATCATTGTGGAACTGGTACATGAGGAGGAAGCCAAGCAGCAACTGCATATGAGCTTGCCTAATAGGTCCTCATCCCCTGGGAGACTTCCAGCCAAAAAACTGCCTACTTCTCCACCTCTGATCAGCACGTCCAAAAGCCACAGAAGTCTCCAAGGAGAAGGAGGAAAAAAGATGGGCAGTGCTGATCAGAAGGCACAGTGGTTGACCTGGACTGACATCTCTGAGTCAGATTTTCAGAGGGCCAACAAGAAGGCAGCCAAACCCCCCAAAGCTGGTCAGCCGCCATTCCTGCAGCCATCTATCATTGGCCAGAATCAACTGGAGTCACCATGCCTATTTGACATCTACCAGGAAAGCCAGCGGTTTATGGATCAGCCCCTGAAACCACCATCTCCGGCTCTCATTCTTGCGGAATCTGTGCATGAAGAGAAGCTTCATGTGGGCTTGCCCAAGAGGTCATTATCCCCTGGGAGACCACTGGCCAGAGGACCACCTACTTCTCCACCCCCGATCAACAGGTCCAAAAGTCGCAGCAATCTCCAAGGAGAGAGAGGAGGCAAGATAGACAGCACCCCCTCTGGACCCCACCCTTGGCAGCCGGGTATCCCTTGCCTGGTCTACCCACAGCTGACTGTACAGGAAGAGGAGATCCACATGAACTTGAGCTTACTCCTGAAGATCAAGAAGGACCAGGCTCACAAATTGGGAATTGAGCCAGAAGGAGATGTCTCCTGGGTGCAGGTGGGCAAGGAGAGTCCCTCTGAGTTGAAACACAACAGAAACAGGAGCAAACTCCAAAAGAGCTACACCAAAAAAGGCCAGCCTCTAGGCTCAGAGAGGCCACCAAAGCTAGTGAGGCAGCCCTTCATAAAAAAAACAGACCCAAGGGACAGAGGCCATAAGGCTGCTCCAAAGGACGAGAAGGACAGCTCCACATCCACTACTGGATTCTTGGCCAAACCATCTAAAAGGAGAAATCTTTCCCGGCCAGCAAAGCCAGAAAAAGAATCCCTGCAGCCTAAGGCTCACCAGAAACGCCCAAACCTTCTTGAGCGACTGATTCTCTGCCTCAGGAAGGTTTGGGATAAACTGAGGGGGGAAAAGACGAAGAAGAAGAAGGCCCACCCAAAGCAGGACTCGTGGGATTCTGCTACCCACAAGCAAGGCTCATCCTCAGAAAGAGTTATCTCTGAGGATGAACCTAGAAAAGGGATTCTGTTGAACAACGAAAGCTCTGAACCTTCAGCTTCTTTTTCCTCCACTACCTACAAGGAAGGTCACCACTGGCATCAAGAAGTCCTATTCCCACAATTCTTGGAGGGTGAGGATTTTGGTTTGTCCACTCAAAAGAGGGTCAGACGTCAACACAGAAGCCTTGTGAGGACACCTACCTCCATCACCATAAGGAAAAAGCTCTCTAAGAGAAGAAGACCCAGAGAAACCCTGGACTGAAGCCACTGGTCCTCCTCTTCCTTTGGGCTGTTTCCTCCCATTTGGGTTCCAAGAAGCAGACCCTGGCATGGACCTCAACCATGAGCTATTGGAATTCGCCATTAAGTTTTTTCTGCACTATCCACTAAAAAATATGGTGCGTTCCTGAAGAAACATTGAATTGTACATTTTGTATTATCGTTCTTATCATCATCATCATCACCTTGTTACTGGATTCATACTGTATAACGGTCACACGTCTGACATTGTTTTTTTCACTTAGAAAATAACTAGCCAATGTTAGTATAAGTAAAAACATTTTAATAAAAGAAATAAGAGAATATGCCAATTGTTTTCATCATCTACATCAGAACCAACTATGGGTGATGTTTTTTTAAAAAAGGGATTTTTTAAACAATTCTCTCCTCTGTTTAAATCCCACTTCAAACATAAGTTCACCAGAAGAGTCCCTGCTACAAACTCACTCCCTATGGTGTTTATTTCAGTCTGTTTTTTCTCTCTCCTCATCCCAACCCATGGGGAGGGGGAACACCCATCTAATGGTCTTCTCCTCTTGGGAACTGGCTGGAGGGGTGATCTAACCAGAATGGGGGAACAGTCTATAGGTCTAATGGTTATGGCTTTGACTTGGATTCAGGCTCCCTCTGCCCCTCATGACGTTGTATTTTGCCCTTTTAATTTTTTTTCTCAGTGAGTTGTTTTCTAACAGAGCTGTGAGTGTTAACAGAGGAGATCTCACTCAGCAAGCATAGTGTCTGTCTATCCCTTGGCTCTTTCATGGGGTTTGTGGCCCATGAGGAACACATATGTGCATCTCTTCTGGGCTCCGACTCTGCCTTCTCTGTCTATTCATGCATACTCAGAGGTCCACAAAACTACTAAATCTGGCGTTTCTGCAAATGCACAAAAGGCCCTTTAGAGAGAAAAGGATCTTCAGAGATTATTTGGTTTCTCTGCATTTCTCAAACTCAAATTCACTATATCTTTCCAATTTCAACCTCCCCCCTCAGTCTGACTAACTTTATTTATTTATTCTTTCTATGCAACTCTTTTCTGTCAGTCTGTTTTTCCTCAATCACTTTCTGCCTTTTTCCCTCCTGAAAATCACTTTTAGTCTTCCTCAGAATCACCTCAGACCTCTCTCCTTTTATATCCAATCCCCTCCTTAAAACCATTCACTCTCAACCAATCACAGTCCAACATGCAAATCAGCTCTCTCCAACATTCTGTTTCCAGGCCCTGCTATTAAGCTGCCCTGGCCTGGCCTTTCCATTTACTACTGCTACTTTTTCTCCATTCACAATCACACTCTGCACATGCTCTCACTCTTTTCTCCACTCTAAATCCATTACATTCCTTACAATGCTACGCTGCAGATGTGTCAGATGCTGAAAAGGATCTCCGATCTGTTAGAGAACAATATTGCATAGCAACCTGGAATGTAAGATCTATGGCACAAGGTAAGCTGGATCTGGTGAAACATGAGATGGAAATACAGAGCATCGACATCTTGGGAATCAGTCAATTCAAGAGGATAGGAATGGACGGAATTAATTTTGGGGACCATTATATTTACTACTGTGGGCATGAATCCCTTAGAAGAAATGGAGTTACTCTTATGGGGAATAAAAGAGTGAGGAAAGCAGTAATGGGTTACAATTGCAAAAAGGACAATGATTTCAGTATTCCAAGTCTGTGTCCCAATCACTGATGCAGAAGAGGCCAAAGTCAACAGGTGATTGTACGATAGGGATGGTGAACCTTTTAGAGACGGAATGCCGAAACTTTAACCCAAAACCTACTTATTTATTCCAACGTGTCAACATAGCAACAGGAGAGGAAGTAAATGCTCCAAATGGGCTGTTGGGCAGAAGGGTGGGGTGATCTCTGTGCTGGGGGCGGGAGGAAATCCTTCCATTGGACTGCTGGGCAGATGGGCGAGGTGATCTCTGTGCTGGACGGAGGGAGGAAGTGTTTCCATTGGGCTGCTGGGCAGAGGGGCAGGGTGAACTCTGTGCTGGGGGAGGGAAGAAGCATTCCCATTGGGCTGCTGGGCAGAGGGGAGGGCAAACTGTGTTCTGCATTGACTGCATTGGTGCCCACTGAGAGGGCTATGAGTGCCACCTCTGGCATGCGTCCCATAGGTTCTCCACCACTGTGGCATAGGAGATTGGAATACCAAAGCAAGAAGTCAAAAGCTAAAGGGAGCTTTTGATGAAAAACCCTGTTACAGCTTTTTTAGGCCCCATTCAATCATAAATTCAGAGAGGATAAAAATAAAATAAAGAGGCAGGGAATCACATGGGAGAGAACAAGGATGGGAGATAAATAATTAATAGTACCAAAGGAAAACATGAAAAAGAGTGAAAAAATAGATAATAGGATAGGCAGCGCCACCAGTTCTGGGTTGTGAGGTCTTGCTCTTGCGTGTGGGCCCTAAGGGTCAGTTGGGAATCTTGGTCTTGTACCTGCCTCCCTGCAAGGTAGCAGATTCTTTACCTGAGCTCCTGGAGGCCGTCTCCATGGTGGCATTGGAGCTCCCCAGACCTATGGTCCTGGGGGACTTCAATTTGCCTTCATTTGAGGCTGGCTCTGAGGTAGCTTGGGAGTTCATGGCTTGCATGGCAGCTGTGGGCCTGACTCAGGTAATTCAGGGGCCCTACTAGGAGCAGCGGCCACGCCACTGATTTAGCTCTTTTGTCAGAGCAGTGGCAGAGTGATCTGAAACTACAGAAATTAGACATCACTCCTGTGCCATGGTGAGATCACTCTCTGGTAACTCTGGACTTTCTAGGGGCGAGGCTTCACCGCAGGGAGGTAGGGCCAGTTAAATCGACCCGCCCCTGACGACTAATGGATCTGGAAGGATTCCAGAGAGAACTGGGGTGTTTTCCTCTGGACCAGCAAGGCGATTCACCTGAGGCTCTTTTCAGCCTTTGGAATGAGAGGTTGATTGCGCCCTTGGATGTGGTCGCTCCACTACGGCCTCTCCGTGCCCGTGGGCACCGATCCTCCCCTTGGTTTACCAAAGAGCTAAGGGAGCTCAAACAGGCAAACAGACACTGAGAGCGCCGCTGGGTGAAGACCCAGAGTGACTCTGATCAAACACTGGGAGGGCTAGGCGGCGGCCGGCGGCCCGGGCAGGCCTCAACGTGCCCGTGGGGGCTCAGCGGACCCGGGGGAGGTGCCCTCCTCTGAGGGTTGGTGCCCCTGCCACCGGAGCCAATCTGAAAAGGTGTGGCTCTGGCTAAAAGAGGCAACGAATGGCTGCCTCTTGCTGAGCATGTGCAGAAACTCAATCTGACGCATGCGCAATGCGTCAGATTGAGTTTCTGCGCATGCACACTAAATTGGAGCCATTTTGGCTCCAATTAAAAAAAAATTCTTTTGGTGAGGTGTTCAGAACCGGATGCCTTAAAATTGGATTACCCTCTCGGAGAACCCTCCGAGATTGTTCCTACTGGTTGCTGGTAGGAGGGCCAGCCTGGCTGGTTGGAAACAATTGCTTAGAATTGGCATGTTGCTCCTGTTGACCACAGCCTGCACCACATTGCTTTTTTGGACCATCACTCCTATTGTGCCTCAGTTGGCTGGGGCGCATGGGAGTTGCAGTTGAGGTATTAACTTTTCTGTGCTCTTCCATGCATAGTAGTTATGTGGGAAGAGCATTACAAATATCTGGGTTGTGGGTTCCTTGTCCTTTCAAATGAGTGTTACATTTTTGACAAGTGAGCTGTTGATTTAGATGATGGAGAGTGACCAGGGAGACTGTTAGATATTTGAAAGTCCTAGCGGCGGGAAAATCGCCGCTACCCATTGGTCAGTGGGCTGGGTCAAGCAGGGTATTTAATCCCCTGCTGACCCAGCCGTTGTTGTTGTTGTCTGTGCTAACCACAATAAACAGACGTGTTGTTGGTTCACCCTTAATGGCTTCCGTGTTCTCACTCCCGCGCCCTGATCTCCGGATCTAACACTGGCGACGAAGGTGGGATCTTGAGGAACGGACCAGAACCATCACACACATCAGAGCCACCACTTCCGAAGGCACCTCGCCATGGCTACTTATGTCCCACCGACACCCTTCCAGCCGAAAGACGAACGATGGAAGAGCTATATGGACCGGTTTGAATTCTCCCTGCTAGCTGCGGAGCTGGGGGAGATCGCACCGGAGCGGAAGAAGGCGTTCTTCCTTACTCACTGCGGGGCCAAGGTCTACGAAGTGGCCCAGTCCCTGGTAGACCCCACACCAATTCTGGATGTCTCATGGGAAGCCCTACAGTTGGCCCTCAAGAACCACTACGCGCCCGAGCCCTCGAAGTTCGTGTTCCGGATTCAATTCCGGGACCGATATCAGATGCCGGGGGAACCCATCGGCGAGTACGTGGCCGCCCTGAGAGCAGCAGCCATCCCGGCCGTCTTCGGGCCATTTCTAGAGGACTCTCTGACCGAGCAGCTCATCAGAGGAGTCCGCGACAATAAGCTCCGGAAGAGACTATTGGCCCGGAGAGACCTGACCCTGGTCGGGGCCATCGAAGAGGCCAGAGCCTTCGAGCTCTCGACGTCGGCCGCAACCTCCATCAACCGGTCCCCGTCGGTGCATCGCCAAGCCTCCGCTCACCATCAAGACATCGTTCCCGACGAGGACGAAGAAGAAGAAGCAGACGTGTGTGCGACCGACGGGGGAAACTCGGGCAGGAGCAACCAGCGTTGCGCCAGCTGTGGAGGGCCACACCAGCGGGCGCATTGCAGATTCAGGGAGGCCATCTGCCGCTACTGCGACAAGCGGGGACACATCGGGAAGGTCTGCAGGGCAAGACAAGCGGAGAACCAAGCTGACCGGCAGATTCAAAAGTTCCCGCCGGGCAAGATGGCCGCCAACCAGAGGACGAATCAAAGGCGCCAGGGGCGAAACAGCGGCAAATTCGAAGATGCCGAGACACACACGCTCATGATAAGCCACACCGCCACACAGAAGGGGGAGAAATACTACGCCACAGTCACGATTGACGGGGCTGAGTGTCCAATGGAGGTCGACTCTGGGGCCGCCATTTCCATCGTCCTGTGGAGGTGGATGAAGAAGACATTCCCGTCTCTAAAGGAATCAGATCTCCAGGCCCAGCGGATCCGGATCAAGGACTGCCAAGGCAAGTTCCTCCCCGTCGCGGGACAGAAGTGCGTCCGAGTCACGTACGGCCCGAAGGAAGAAAGCCTACCACTGACCATCGTCCACGGGGACATCCCAACGCTACTGGGCACCAACTGGTTCCCCGCCTTGGGGCTGTCCATCGCGGGCATCCACTCCACCGCGACTGACCAACCCGGGGACGCCTCACTGAGGGACGACCTGATGGCCGAATTCCAGGACGTTTTCGGGGAAGCCTTGGGCAGGTATGTGGGGTCCCCTATATCATTTGCGCTCAACCCGGGCGTTGCTCCCATCCGCCTTAAAGCCCGGAGAGTTCCACTAGCGCTCAAGCCCAGGGTCGAGAAGGAACTCGATAAACTGGTCGCCCAGGGAATCCTTGTTCCCGTCGACCACGCTAAGTGGGAGACTCCCATAGTGACCCCCATCAAACCGGATGGGTCAGTGCGCATCTGTGCAGATTACAAATGTACAATCAACAAGGCTTTAGAGCCGAGCGCGTACCCGGTCCCGGTCATAGACCACCTGCTCCATTCTCTGGGCCCTGGCAAGATCTTTGCCAAGCTCGACCTGGCCCAAGCCTACCAACAGCTTCCGGTGGATGATGCCACGGCCAAAGCCCAGACTATTGTCACGCACCGGGGGGCATTCAAGTGCACAAGGCTGCAGTTTGGGGTCAGCATAGCCACAGGGCTATTTCAGAGCACAATGGAGAGGCTTCTCCAAGGACTCCCGGGGGTGGTGCCCTATTTCGATGATGTCCTGATAATCGCCGGGGATTCCGGCCAACTCAAAGACAGGGTCGCCGCCGTCCTGGCCAAATTCAGGGCCGCGGGGCTCAGGGTGAAGCGGGACAAGTGTCTGTTGGGGGTCCCCTCCGTGGAGTTTTTGGGGTTCCGCATCGATGCCAAGGGCATCCACCCCACGAGGGGCAAGGTGGAAGCGATCCAAAACGCCCCAGCCCCCAAGAACAAGCAGGAGCTACAGGCGTTCCTGGGGCTCCTGAACTTTTACGCAGCCTTCCTAAAAGGGAAGGCCACGGCGGCTGAACCCCTGCACAGACTGTTAGCGGCCAAGGCAGAGTGGGTGTGGGGGCCCGAGCAAAAGTCGGCTTTCGCGGCTGTAAAAAATCTCCTCTCGCAGGACAGTTTCCTGATACAATACAACGCGAACCTGCCACTGGTCCTCGCCTGCGACGCGTCTCCCTACGGCGTCGGCGCAGTCCTGGCCCACCGACTCCCCAACGGTCTCGAGGCGCCCATCGCCTACTATTCCAGGACCATGTCGTCAACGGAGCGAAACTACGGCCAGATCGACAAGGAGGCGCTGGCGGCAGTGGCAGGGGTAAGAAAATTTCATGACTACTTGTATGGCCGGGACTTCGAACTTGTGACTGATCATAAGCCCCTGTTGGGACTCTTGGCCGGCGACCGGCCCACACCCTCTGCCTTGTCCCCCCGGATGCAAAGGTGGGCCATTTTCCTCTCCGGGTATTCGTATACCTTGGTCTACCGGCCTGGAAAGCACATGGGCAACGCGTTGAGCAGGTGCCCCCTCCCGACCCTGGACGGCGCGGAAAAGGGGGAGGCATCAGTTCTTGCCCTGGACATCCTGGACTCTGCCCCCACCACGTCGGCCGAGGTCGCCAGGGCGACGGCGAGGGACGCCGAGCTCCGAACCGTCGCCAGCTGGGTGCAACGGGGCTGGCCGGACAAGGGGGAAGGGGAGTTTAAGGTATTTTGTGATAAAAAAGACGAAATGTGCTGTGTGGAGGGTTGTTTGCTGTGGGGGGACCGGGTAGTGGTCCCCAGAAAACTCCGTCCCAAGGTCCTAGAAACTTTGCATGCCAGCCACCTGGGAATAGTAAAGATGAAGGGGCTAGCCCGAAGTTACGTATGGTGGCCGGGTATTGACAAAGACATAGAGTCGTGGGTGGCCCAATGCACGCCCTGCCAATCATCACGGCCCAATCCACCAGCAGCCCCGGTTAGAGAATGGGAACAGCCCACGGGCCCATGGCAGAGGATCCACATTGACCTCGCCGGCCCCTTCCACGGCCAAACATTCCTGATTGCAGTGGATGCATACTCGAAATGGTTGGAGATCCGACTCCTGAGTAGCACCACAGCCAGAGCAATCATCAAGGAACTCAGACAACTTTTTGCAACGCACGGCATTCCAGACACCCTAGTTTCCGATAACGGGCCCCAGTTCACAGCCACTGAGTTCGAACAGTACCTGGCATCCTTAGGTACCAGGCACGCTCTCACCTCCCCGTTCAGGGCACAAGGGAATGGGCAGGCCGAGAGGTTCGTGCGAAGCACTAAGGAGGCCCTGGAAAGGCTGGGACCAGGGGACTGGCAGGAGCGCATAGACACGTTCCTGTTAGCCCAACACAATCTGCCCTGTGCTGCCACGGGAAGGGCCCCCGCGGAGTTGCTCATGGGCAGGAGACTCCGCTGTCAGCTGGATCGGTTACACCCCAGGTACTCCCCAGACAAGTTTAAGGGGAACCAGCCACAGGGCCGGACGCTGGCCATCGACTCACCCATCTTCGCCAGAAACTACGCGTCCGGCCCACCGTGGGAAGAGGGAACCGTCAGCGAAATGCTGGGTCCCTACACTTACAAGGTTCGCCTCGCTGATGGTCGAACATGGAAACGCCATGTCGACCAACTCAGGAGGCGAACGAGTCCCGACACGGATAGCTACCTCCCCCGGGGAGTGCAGACCGGCGTTGAGCCAGTCATGCACCCGATGGACGAACCGGTAACCGACCCGATTCGGCCAGAGGACAGCCCCGTTCGAATAGCGCCATCACCAGTCACCTTACCGTGTGGAGCAGGCTCACCCCCGGTCACCGCGGAACCTGACGCTCGTGTTCCGGAGCAGCTCCCGGCCCAGCCAGGGCAGAGCGAGAGCGACAGGTCCACTCTGCCCGATGTCCCAGCGCTGACTGAACTGCGCAGGTCCGATCGGGTAAGAACACGCCCCCGTCATCTGGAAGATTATGTATGCAAATAGGGAACTGATGCATTCTGGGGGGAAGGGGTGTTAGATATTTGAAAGTCCTAGCGGCGGGAAAATCGCCGCTACCCATTGGTCAGTGGGCTGGGTCAAGCAGGGTATTTAATCCCCTGCTGACCCAGCCGTTGTTGTTGTTGTCTGTGCTAACCACAATAAACAGACGTGTTGTTGGTTCACCCTTAATGGCTTCCGTGTCCTCACTCCCGCGCCCTGATCTCCGGATCTAACAGAGACCATTCAGCCACTGCCTGTGCACTTATACCTCTATGTGTACATGAGCGAAAGAATTATGCCGATTGGATAAAGGAGGGATCAATGCCAGATCATCTAGAGGTCAAGCTTGAGGGCAAGGAAAAACATTCTTGAGGGTACGCAAGAGCAAAACCAAATTAGAATATGGAGGCAGGAACTCGCTGGACAAGGAATAACATTAAAGGAGGAGATGGCTGAGGATCCCAACCTCCCCTACATCACGTGGAGGACTTTTTAACATCAGGACAGCAGTACAACAAATTGAATGACTAGGTCATGTTTTTAATTAACTTTGAATTGGTTAAAATTGGCACATCTAGTGTGTACACAAAATTTCCACCACCAACCAGTTCCCTGATGAGAGCCACTGGATAGAGCCATGGAGAGAGAGCAACAAGCAGAGGCCAAGTGTCCTGTGCATGGAAAATGGGGTGGAGCATCATATCAACTGCTGTTTTAAAGAATAGAAACCAGCAGACCATCTTGCCTGAAGAATGATAATGAATCACGGAAACTCACAATGATTACTTTATTTAGTGATCCAGAAAAGGTATCACCTTCTACTTCTGCATATGTTTTATACATGGATCACATGGCTGACTTTGTTTATAAAACGAATGAGTTACTCTTTAAGATGCCACAACTTTTTTGTCTCTTCTGTTGTTGCTTTTTATTTACTCTCTGATATATGGGACACTCGGATCACCCTCAAATTAGTTATTCCGAATTTTCAGAGATTGTTTGACTAATTTAAAAATAGTTTATTCCTACTGGTGAGCTCTTCTGAAACCCCCACTATAAAGAACAGAAGCCATAGCATTTGTGTTTATCAGCACTATCAAAGGTCTGTTAGGATAGTAAAATAGGGATAAGATCAGGCCTGATTCCCACCAGAAAGAGCACTTCCTGTGATGGGCAAACTTCCCACCCTGCATGCCTACCACCCACTCAGGAGTTGCCCAGGGAGCACAGAGTTATTTTCAGCCAAAGAGGTGTGCAACACACATTTGTGATGCAATAGTGACATCAGGTTGGGTGAGGGTTTGGGAGGTTAAATCTGACAGCCCCATGGCCAGCTTTCATTCAGAGGAGGTGAATTTGCTGCGAGCAACATGATCCTCCTTTTTATCCATCTGATTGTATGTGCTGCTCTGTGGACTGGATGGATGATGCAAGATTATCTAATAATGGTCAGGACTAGTGGTCAAGAGGGATGGGGATAGATTTAGGATTCTGATGGTGGTCATCTATTGACGTCTCTTGGTTTTTTCCTGTGGCAGGCCCACCCTTGCCAAGAGGTCCCACTTCAAAGAAGGCGGAGGAGACGGAGGTACCAAGGATGCAATCATAGGTGATGTGCTTTTTAAAATAGATACCTTGTCATTATGAAAGACTACAGGAACATTATCAAACATCTGGCTTGGCTTTTAAGTCAATCAGTGGCCCAGCCACGTGACCCCTTTCTTTTAAAGAACATGGGCTGGGGATGCCAATGGATTGGCTCTGATGTCACACCCAGGACCCTGGCTTTCCCCAAGTCAATTCCTGTCAGCAGACCAAACAGGGAGGAAATTGCCCTTGTTTGCAGCTTGTACACCACTTGGATCCATCCATCCTTCCATCCTTCCATCCTTCCATCCTTCCATCCATCCTCCTTCCTTCCATCCTGCCTGCCTGCCTGCCTGCCTTCCCTCTGCTTGCTGTCCTCATGTTAATAAAACACCATGAGTTCAAGAGACCAGAGATTCTGAAATCAGGGAATTCTCTGACTAAGAAGGCATGACTTCTGAGCTCCCACAGACCACTCTCTGAGAGATGGAAGGGCAGAAACTCAGAGGTGGGATGTTGTGTGACTCAGAGTTAGTGCCAGGACAAAAGATTTGCCCTAACTTTCCTTGCTTTTCTGATTTTGGCCTTTTCCCCATCATCACAGGATCATCCACTCTAATTCAGGGACCTCCATGGACTCCACCAGAGCTGTATGCAGTCGGACACCATCCTTGGGAGATGTGGCTGAAGAAACACCTTCCCAGCTTCCTCTGGCTCCAAAGCGCCAAAGGATTCCCTTCCTGACCTTCAAGGAGCAGGAACTGCTGGAGTGGAACATCTACAAGAAACATCAAGAGGAAGACGCAAGATCTCTCCACCTTCAAAACTTCCTCCAGGGCCTCCAGATTCCAGTGTGCATGCTGAGTCCTGAGCCATGGGTGCACAGCCGTGGGGCACCCATGCCATATGAAGGGTGGTACCAGCCAAGCCCTGAGCAGCGTGAAAGAGGGCCAGCACCCCACAGTCGAAGCCCAAGGCATGTGGTACAAAGACCAGGGTCACGCCAGCCAAGCCCTGGACAGCATGGGAGAAGTCCAGACTTCTGTATTCAAATGCCAAGAGCCAGAGCACAGAGTCCAGGGCCAGGCCACAAGAGGGCAAGGCTGAACAGGAGAAGCCCCAAAGCCCCAAAGCAAAGAACAAGGCTTTGGGTGCAAAGATCAGGGCGTCAAAGCCCCAAAGGCCAGGGGATCAGCCCAGAGCGGCATAGTCAGAGTCCAAGGGCCAGGAATCGAAGCCCAATACCCCTTCCTCACAGCCCGAGAAATGACAGCCGAAGCCCAAGTCACCGTGGGGCAAGCCCAGAGTCCAGGAGGCAAACCATGAGGACCAGCGTGTCCAGAGCTAGAACCCACGTGAAAAGCCACAGGAGCCACACCTGCCCCACTCTGCCTTCCCCTGTAGAGCTGCTCTCTTCCCTCCTTCCAGTCTCCCGGTCCAAAAGCCATAGCAGTCTCCGGAGAGGGCCAGAGGAGGGCCAGGTGGCCAGTATTGAGCAGAAGATCCTCCAGTTGAGCTGGGATGACCACACTGGACCAGAAATGGCCAAGAGGCATGGGGAGACCCCCAAACCATCAAGGGTTGCTGAACTCTCCTTCACAGACACTGCTCTTATCTGCAAGGACCCACAGGTTGTGCCATTGGTGGCTTCAGCACAGTTTGAGGTCCAGCAGGAAAGCCACCAGTTTGTGGATCAGCCTCCGAAGCCACAATCTCCAGCACATATCATTGTGGAACTGATGCATGAGGAGGAAGCCAAGCAGCAACTGCATATGAACTTACCCAAGAGGTCCTCATCCCCTGGGAGACTTCCAGCCAGAGAACTGCCTACTTCTCCACCTCTGATCAGCAGGTCCAAAAGCCAGAGAAGTCTCCAAGAAGAAGGAGGAGAAAAGATGGGCAGCGCTGATCAGGAGCCACAGTGGTTGACCTGGACTGACATCTCTGAGTCAGATTTTCCTAAGGACAACAAGAAGGCCGCCAAACCCCCCACAGCTGGTCAGCCGCCATTCCTGCAGCCATCTATCATTGGCCAGAATCAACTGGAGTCACCATGCCTATTTGATGTCTACCAGGAAAGCCACCGGTTTATGGGTCAGCCTCTGAAACCACCATCTCCGGCTCTCATTCTTGCAGAATCTGTGCATGAAGAGGAGCTCCATGTGGGCTTGCCCAAGAGGTCCTTATCCCCTGGGAGACCTCTGGCCAGAGGACAACCTACTTCTCCACCCCCGATCAACAGTTCCAAAAGTCGCAGCAATCTCCAAGGAGAGGGAGGAGGCAAGATAGACAGCACCCCTTCTGGCCCTCACCCTTGGCAGCCGGGTATCCCTTGCCTGGTCTACCCACAGCTGACTGTACAGGAAGAGGAAGTCCACATGAACTTGAGCTTACTCCTGAAGATCAAGAAGGACCAGGCTCACAAATGGGGAATTGAGCCAGAAGGAGATGCCCACTGGGTGCAGGTGGGAAAGGAGAGTCCCTCTGAGCTGAAACACAACAGAAACAGGAGCAAACTCCAAAAGAGCTACACCAAAAAAGGCCAGCCTCTAGGCTCAGAGAGGCCACCAAAGACAGTGAGGCAGCCCTCCATAAAAAAACCACACACAAGGGACTGAGGCCATAAGGCTGCTCCAAAGGACGAGAAGGACAGCTCCACATCCACTACTGGATCCTTGGCCAAACCATCTAAAAGGAGAAATCTTTTCCGGCCAGCAAAGCCAGAAAAAGAATCCCTGCAGCCTATGGCTCACCAGAACTGCCCAAACCTTCTCGAGCGACTGATTCTCTGCCTCAAGAAGGTTTGGAATAAACTGAGGGGGGAAAAGATGAAGAAGAAGGCCCACCCAAAGCAGGACTCGCGGGATAAAAATAAAGCAGGATAAAAATAAATCAAAATTTTACAGAAAATGTTGAGATTGAAGCAGGCACTAGACAGGGATGCCCATTGTCCCCTGCCTTGTTCATTTTTGCAATGGAAGCTCTAGCGAATGCAATTAGAAATGATGATAGGATTAAAGGGGTAGATAACAAGAAGATAAATATGTATGCTGACGATACCCTTCTGGTACTAAAAGATCCTAGAAATGCTATAGGTTTGGTTAAAGAGCATTTAAATAGCTTTGAAAAGATTTCAGGTCTAAAAATTAATTGGGAGAAAACAGAAATAATAGCATGCAACCATAGCAAAAGGGAAAAGGAAGAAATAAAGAAATTATATAATCTACAAATTAAGGATAGACTAAAATATTTAGGGATCTACATAGTGGATGATTTTAAACAAATTAAAAAAAAATAAATTTTGAAAAACTTAAGAATGAGGTTAAATTAATCATAACAAAGTTGAGGAAATTAAACCTATCATGGTTTGGAAGGGTAAACATCAGCAAAATGAAAATTGTACCAAAAATAAATTTTTTATTAGGGAACCTCCCAATTAAGATAAATGAAAAAGAGCTGATGGAATGGCAAAAAATAATAGACAGGTTTTGTAATGAAGAAAAAAAACCCAGGATAGCGAAATCAATATGGTATCAACATCAGAAAGACGGTGGATTGGGTATCCCGAATATAACTAATTATTATAAGGCCTTTCAATTGAAACGTATAGCAAATTTGTTAACACAGGATTATGCAAAGACAGTAGAGAGAGACAGGTTAGAATACAATAGATATAAAAGAAGCCTGTTTCTAACAAATCAAGAGAAAAAAGTCAAGATTAATAGTAAAACTTTAAAAGATTTATATTTATTCTGGAAAGGAATGAAAAAAACTATGTCACCAGGGGATTCTCCAGTATTAGAACTTGTAGATTTACCGGATTTTCCATTAACCTTAAACAATGAAAAGAAAACAAAATTAACTCAGGAGAAGGTATTGCTTTTAAGCCAGTGGATTGCATCCTGCGGGGAACAGCAAAGAAGAAAAATGATATATACCAGTTTAAATCTGAATTGATTTCAGGAAAAACAAATGGAAGAATGGGATAGGAAACAGAGATTAAAAAATTATATAGGGAGAGGAATAACTCCTTTTGAGGAGATTATACACAAACTAAAGAAGGGGTTAACCACGGAAAAAGGATTAGTTGGCAAAATGTATAGGATAATTAATAAAAACGAACGACCGCAAAAAATACTAAAAGAATCATGGGAAAAGGACTTAGGTATTGTAATATGTGATAAAGAATGGAAACGGAAATGGAACCAAAGATTAATGAAAGTACTTTCTATAAAAGAGAAAGAACACAACTGTAAAATATTATGGAAATGGTACACCACCCCTATACGCTTATGGCAAATGGGAAAGGCTGAAACAAACCTATGTTGGAGGTGTGGTAAAGAACCTGGAACGCATACTCATATGTGGTGGTCGTGCGAATTCGCAAACAAATTTTGGAAAATGATAGAAAAAGAGCTAGGAAAGATGATGTCTTCTGAGATTAGGTTATCTGCTAAAGCTGTGTTACTGGGGGAAACAGACGAAGTGAAGATAAGTGAGAATAAGAAAGAGTTAATGATCACCTTACTATCTGTGGCGAGACAATTAATTGCTGCTGAATGGAAAAATAAGTTTATAATTGAAAAAGGGAAATGGTATAATATGGCATGGCGTTTAGCTCTCAATGACAAATTAACAAATGAAATAAAGATTAGAAGAGGTTTAAACATTAAGAATGTATTTTGGGAAATTTGGGAACCATTCGTTATATTTGGTATGACTAGTAATGAAGGCATTAAACCAAGCCAAGAAATGTTGAAGTTTTGGCAGAATAGAGATTTCAATATCTACAAGATACTCAACTTATCTGGGATTATATGTACAATATGAGCTGGGATGATTTATGTGCTTTGTTTACAAGTTAGTATGGGAATGGGTGGGTGTATTCGCAGTTGTCATCAGATGTACAATTTTGGTTTTTGTTTATTGTTTATTCATTTATTTTTTGTTATAATATTGTCTTATATGTTTGTCGCAATATACATGTGTTAATAAAAAATATATATTAAAAAAAGAAAGAAAGAAAAGAGAAAATAACTAGCCAATGTTAGTACAAGTAAAAACATTTTAATAAAAGAAATAAGAGACTATGCCAATTGTTTTCATCATCTGCATCAGAACCAACTTTCGGTGATGTTTTTTAAAAAAAGGGATTTTTTTTTAACAATTCTCTCCCCTGTTTAAATCCCACTTCAAACATAAATTCAGCAGAAGAGTCCCTGCTACAAACTCACTCCCTATGGTGTTTATTTCAGTCTGTTTTTTCTCTCTCCTCATCCCAACCCATGGGGAGGGGGAACACCCATCTAATGGTCTTCTCCTCTTGGGAACTGGCTGGAGGGGTGATCTAACCAGAAGGGGAGAACAGTCTATAGGTCTAATGGTTATGGCTTCGACTTGGATTCAGGCTCCCTCTGCCCCTCATGATGTTGTATTTTGCCCTTTTAAGTTTTTTTCTCAGTGAGTTGTTTTCTAACAGAGCTGTGAGTGTTAACAGAGGAGATCTCACTCAGCAAGCATAGTGTCTGTCTATCCCTTGGCTCTTTCATGGGGTTTGTGGCCCATGAGGAACACATATATGCATCTCTTCTGGGCTCTGACTCTGCCCTCTCTGTCTATCCATGCATACTCAGAGGTCCACAAAACTACCAAATCCGGCGTTTCTGCAAATGCACAAAAGGCTCTTTGGAGAGAAAAGGATCTTCAGAGATTATTTGGTTTGTCCATTCCTCCTACTCCCAGCACTGGGAAGCAAACTTACAAGTTTTGTATTGTTTCAGTAAATCTGCACACCCCTCTTATCTAGTGCCAAAGACAGAGGGACATAACCTCCTTGAGTTCATTTAAAGACAATTGTCTGGTTGTCAGCTGAAACTCGTATCTGAGAATACATTTTTCTCAAAGTAGGAAAAATGCTACTGACACGAATTTGTTTATGGTGGATCCCAGCTTGCCATGAAGTGACCCACACACTGTGATCACGGAGCCATCTCCTGGAGCACACATAAAACACCACATGCAGGATTTAACACCAGGACTGCAATGGACTGCCGCAGCCTTGAGGATGTGCACAAGGTGCGCTTTCACAGCCAGTCCATCTGACATGGCCTCTTCCACCTCCACGACGGTTGGGAATCCGTTTTCAGTTTCAGTTTCAATCTCTTTTTACTGTACTTTCTCTGCATTTCTCAAACTCAAATTCACTATATCTTTCCAATTTCAACCTCCCCCCTTCTGTCTAACTTTATTTATTTATTCTTTTTATGCAACTCTTTTCTGTCAGTCTGTTTTTCCTCAATCACTTTCTGCCTTTTCCCTCCTTAAAATCACTTTTAGTCTTCCTCAGAATCACCTCAGACTTCTCTCCTTTTATATCCAATCCCCTCCTTAAAACCATTCACTCTCAACCAATCACAGTCCAACATGCAAATCAGCTCTCTCCAACATTCTGTTTCCAGGCCCTGCTATTAAGCTGCCCTGGCCTGGCCTTTCCATTTACTACTGCTACTTTTTCTCCATTCACAATCACACTCTGCACATGCTCTCACTCTTTTCTCCACTCTAAATCCATTACATTCCTTACAATGCTACGCTGCAGATGTGTCAGATGCTGAAAAGGAACTCTGGATCTGGTCAAACATGAGATGGAAATACAGAGCATCGACATCTTGGGAATCAGTCAATTCAAGAGGATAGGAATGGAGGAAATTAACTTTGGGGACCATTATATTTACTACTGTGGGCATGAATCCCTTAGAAGAAATGGAGTTACTCTTATGGGCAATAAAAGAGTGAGGAAAGCAGTAATGGGATACAATTGCAAAAAGGACAATGATTTCAGTATTCCAAGTCTGTGTCCCAATCACTAATGCCGAAGAGGCCAAAGTCAACAGGTGATTGTACGATAGTGATGGTGAACCTGTTTGAGACTAAGTGCCCAAACTGCAACCCCAAACCTACTTATTTATTCCAACGTGCCAACATAGCAACAGGAGAGGAAATTCTTCCTTTGGACTGCTGGGCAGATGGGCGGGGTGATCTCTGTGCTGGGGGGAGGGAGAGGAAAGAGAAATGCAGTGTTGTAAGAAACAATACTGTATAGGGACATGGAACACCTCATAGAGCAGACACCAAGAAATGATGCACACATTATCATAGGAGACTGGAATGCCAAAGTAGGAAATCAAAAATTTAATGGAATAACAGGCAAGTTTGGTCTTGGAACACAGAATGAAGCAGGCCAAAGACTGATAGAGTTCTGCCAAGATAACACACTCGTCATAGCAAACACTCTCTTCCAGCAACACAAGATGAAACTTTACACATGGAGATCACCAGACTGTGTCTCTTTCCCTCCCTGTATTTAAACTACAGGGAGGGGGAAAGAGAGAGACATGATTGGGTCTATAGAGAACCAATCACGTTTCTCTCTTTCCCCCTCCCTGTAGTTTAAATACAGGGAGGGAAAGAGACAAGCAGTCTCTGCGATTGCAGTAGGGTTGGGGGAAAGGCACGCCTTTCCTCAATCCTACTGCAGTCGCAGAGACCGCTGCGGGTGAGGGGGTGGCTTTAAAGGCAGGGAGGAAAAGAGACCCGATCAGGTCTATTTCTTTCCCTGCCTGCCTTTAAAGCGGTTTGTCCCTCAAGTCAGGGCTTTTTTTTAAGCGTTGTTCAATGCATGCATCGGACAATGCTAAAAATCGGATAACGTCATGACTTGTGGAACCAAGTCATAACATTATCCGGGGTATTACTGTACGTTCAAATCCCCCAAAAGGGAAATGCCAGAGAATGTTCAAATTATCGAACAATTGCGCTCATCCCACACACTAACAAGGTGATGCTCAAGATAATACAGGATAGACTGCAGCAGCATGTGGAGAGAGAATTACCAAAAGTGCAGGCAGGGTTCAGAAGAGGCAGGGGGACTAGAGACCACATTGCCAACATACGTTTGATCATGGGAAAAACAAAGGAATATCAGAAACAAGTATATTTCTGTTTCATTGACTACACTAAGGCCTTTGAGTGTGTGGACCACAACAAAATGTGGCAAGTAATTAAAGAGATGGGAATACCAGAACACCTTATATGCATCATGAGAAACCTGTACATGAATCAAGAAGCAACAGTTAGGACAGAATATGGAAGGACAGAGTGGTTTGGAATAGGAAAAGGAGTAAGACAAGGCTGCATTTTGTCACCCTGCTTACTCAACTTATACACAGAGCACATAATGCGCAATGCAGGGATGGAAGAATCACAATTTGGGATCAAAATTGCTGGGAGAAACATCAACAATTTGAGATATGCAGATGATACCACCCTAATGGCAGAAAATGAGAAGGACTTTAAAAAGCTCCTGATTAGGTTGAAAGAAGAAAGTGCAAAAGCTGGCTTGAGATTCAATATAAAGAAAACCAGGATCATGGCAACAGGCCCTGTCAGTCCCTGGAAAATAGATGGGGAAGAAGTAGAAACAGTGACAGATTTTACTTTCTTAGGATCAAAGGTCAATGCAGATGGTGATTGCAGCCATGAAATAAAAAGGCGACTGATTCTTGGGATGCAAGTGATGAGAAACTTGGGGAACACAGTTAAAAGTAGAGACATCACATTGCAAACAAAAATTCATATAGTCAAAGCATTGGTATTTCCGGTGGCAATGTATGGTTGTGAGAGCTGGACCATAAAGAAAGCTGAGCGCAGAAGAATAGATGCCTTTCAGATGTGGTGTTGGAGCAGAGTTTTGAGAGTCCACTGGTCAGCGAGGAGAACAAATAGGTCAATCTTAGAAGAATTCAACCCTGACTGCTCCTTAGAAGGTCAAATAGTAAAGATGAAGCTAAAGTAGTTTGGACATCAAATGAGAAGAGAAGATTTGCTTGAGAAAGCCTTGATGCTGGGAAGGGTGGAGGACAAAAGAAGAAGGGGGCGGCTAAAAATGAGATGACTAGAACTAGATGGTATTGTAGACACAATGGGCACAAAGCTGAGCGAGTTGAGGAGGATGGTGGAGGACAGAAGTGCCTGGTGGACAGTGGTCCATGGGGTCGCAGAGGGTCGGAATCGACTGTGCGACTGTACAACAAACAAATACCCAATTTTCCAATACTTCTCCTTTGTTTATTGCTTTCAAGTGATATAGACAAAACCAGATCTCGCCTGCACCTCCCTAACCTTGAAGGGCCTCTTTCTTTTCTCTCCATTGTTATCTTGCCCTTAACTTCCTGCCACATTCTGATAGGCCCAGGGGTGGATTAAACCATTAAGCAAAATAATCACATGTTTAAGGCATCAAGGGAAGGGGGCGCCACAGAAATTTTCCACAGCCAAATTTACCATGATCCATACGGCGCAGCAGCAGACCCAGGATCTGCAAAAGGGGTTTATTGTTGTTTATATTTTGCATTACATATATAAGGAGGTACCAAAAATATTTTAAGTGGTTAGGGGGGCTCTGAGGGTCTTAACCTGGCCGTGGTCCTGGACCTGAAAGAAGAAGAAGAATCCAGAGGTGTGAAGAGGAAGCCGCTCTGATGGCAAATCTATCAGGGCTTCCCATAAAGTTACCTCACAAGGCCTCTGAGTGGCAGCATTTGCTCTCTTCTCGCCTGCTTTCCTCTCCTCTTCTAGAAATGGGCTAGCCCTCCTTCACTTTGCTGAGCAATGGCTCTGGCATTAAAGGAAAGTGCTTACGCTTGTTTTCTTATGACTTGTGTTTCCTTTTTGCTAAAAGTTTAAGAACCCATCTCCCTTCCCGTTGTCCCTCAATAATTCAATCTGATGTTTAAAACAATTGCAGCTGGATTGGGGCAGGGAGGAGAGATCAGTGATTGTTGGACAACAACAGGCTGTGTGAATGTGGAGAGATACAGACTACGGCTCGTTTACTGCCAGAGACATCCGCCCATGGGGACTTTGGTTTGGGCAATGACAAAGCTAAGAAATTGCCTTCATTTTGGCAGTCCAGGGTTTGATCGCCTATCTGGCCAGTTTATCCTGCTATGGTAACAGACTAGACCAGTGGTGCGCAAACTAAGGCCCGGGGCTCGGGTGCAGCCCCTGACGCCAATTCATCTGGCCCATGGGCCGGATGAATTGGCGTCAGGGGCTGCACCTGGGCCCCGGGCCTTACTGACCGGCTCCCTGAACCACATGATCGGCCCACAGCCCAAAATGTTTGGGGACCCCTGGAGTAGACCATATTGCCAGTGACTCAATGCTGATCATCAGGTGGTGTTTAACTAACCTGACCACCCTGAGGGCTAACGGCCTTGAGTGTCCAAGCCCACAGGGAAGAGTGATGGTCCCCAAGTGGATTAAATCCCACTTGAATCCCTCTTGATGGAGGGCATCAGCTTCAGCCATACCTGCCCGAAGCTGAGGAACACTTTGTGTGCCAAAACGGTTCAGGACCAGAAAGTTACTTGCAGAACTGGATCACTGGTATGATGGGTGCCGTGCTGTGAAGGCAAATGGAAGGTCACTGCATTATATCCTCAGGACAGTCTTCATGGCTGATCACCATGATGCTCACCTATATTCGGATTTGGATACGACAGAAGAACAAGTAGAAAGGTTTGATCAGGACGCAGAAGAAGAAGCATTAGCTTTCTTTACTGCCTTAAAAGGAATCCCATCACCCTTCCCTGCCCTCTTGCAAGCAAGGGATGTGATTAATTTACACAAATTTGGATGTGGCTGGCTTATTAAGCCGTTCCTGATATTAGCTTGTGGAACAATGGGGCTTGATTGGTAAAGGTAAGGGTTGCCCTTGCTCAAAAACCAGTTGTATCCTACTCTAGGGTCCAGTCCTCATCTCCATTTATAGCCAAAGAACCAGCACTGTCTGCATCTGCAGACGTTTCCATGGACATATGGCAGGCATGATTTGATGCCAAAGTGCATGGAATGCTGTTTACCTTCCCACCAAATTGGTACCTATTTATTTTCTTGCAATTTCTTGCTTTCAAACTGCTAGGTGCAGTACTGGATCTCGAACTGCTCACCTGCCAATCTTCCAGGCATCAAGTTAATCTTAACCACTGAACCACCACAGTCTCTGGGGCTTGATTAGAATGACCTAATTAAGCCCCATCATTTTACAGCAGGGATCAACACCCTTTTTTTCTGGAACACAATCCCCTCAGACATTTGAGGGAGTCAGACCAGTAGACCAACCCTCCCACAAACACTGCCGTAAAATGTGTGCACAGCTGCCATAAATGCCATACATTGCTACTGGGGTGTGGCTGTGGTAGCTCAGTGGTTAAGAAGCTCAGCTTGTTAGCTAGAAGGCTGGCAAGTCAGCAGTTTGAAACTTGGGTACTGCATGAAGAATTGAGTGCCCATCTCTGTCCCAGATCTTGGGGACATGAAATGAGCCTCATTTTGGTGTTCCCCGAGTGAATTTTCTCCAGCAAAAATCCTTTCAACATAGAATAATTTCTGACACAAAATTATTATTATTACTACTGGGAAGATAATCACTTTAACCAAACTTTTGTCAACAGGGTGATGTCTCTACGTTTTATTATGCTACCTAGGTTTGCCATATCTTGCCTCCCAAAGAGTAAGCATCTTTTTATTTAATATCTGCAGTCACCGTCTGCAGTAATCTTAGATTCTTCTTCTTCTTGTGCCATATCCAATTCCAAATATTGGCTAACATTATGGTGCTCCACCATGAAGATTGTCCTGGGGACAAGCTAATGCTGTGGCCTTCCATTTGCCTTCTGCTTCTCAGCGTGACACCCATCGTACCACTGATCCAGTTCCGTGAGTCACTTTCTGGTCCTGAGCCCTTTTGGCACACAAAGTCCTCATCAGCCAGTATGGATGAAGCTGCTGCCCTCCATCTAGATCAGTGGTGCCCAAACTAAGGCCCGGGGGCCAGGTGTGGCCCCCAGCGCCAATTCATCCAGCCCATGAAGCCCTCGTCGCTCCTGGAAGGAGAAGTAAAACACACCCATATGGACGCGTTTTACTTCCGCTTCCAGGAGCGACAAGGGCTTCACGGGCCGGATGAATAGGCGTCGGGGGCCGCACTCGGCCTCCAGGCCTTAGTGACTGGCTCCCTGAACCAGATGATCGGCCAATGGCCCAAAAAATTTGGGCAACCCGATCTAGATGGATTCAAGTGGGATTTAATCCACTTGTGGACCATCACCTTCCCCTGTAGACTTTGCCACCCAAGGCCATTAGTCCTCAGGGTTGTCAGTTTAGTTCACCGCCACCTGACAATCAGTGTTGAATCACTGGCAGTAGGGTCTACTCTATTACCATAGCAGGATAACCTGGCCAAACTGATTATCCCAAGAAAGTAAATCCCTTTACAAAACCTGTTGAGAAAAACAGCAACCCAGCAGATTCTGTGCCCAAACAGATCGGTAGGAGTGGGGTAAGAACCCCCTGATTCTTGGATTGCTTTGGAGATGGCTAAATTCCCAGCATTTCCCGTTGTGGGATTTGGGATCTTTGCGGGGACGGGAAAGAGGAAAAACTTCTCACCTTTCCTCTTCTGGCCTGAGCCAAAGAAAAAGAATTATGAATGGACAATAATCAGAAAATGAGCTTCTTCCCCCTCCCTCCCTGGCTCCCATCCTACACCTTGCTCTCCATTCAAGCTCTGACAATAAACAAGGTCATTTGATTCATTCATTCCTTGAAGTAAACAAAGCCTCACAATAATAAATGCCCACCCCTTGTTCTGCCTGCCCCCTCCTGTCTCCCCTTTCCTCTAAGAATAGATGCTTTCTAAGCCCCCCCTCCGCCCCCTTACCTTCATCTCTGCCTCTGAGAAGCCCATTTTTGCCACCGTTTCCTCAGACGGGTGTTCAGGGTCCTACAAATGGCCCAGCACTTCCGACGCAAGTGTGGGAACCTCACTTTCCCCAGTGAACATCTGGAAAGACCTTTCTTCTCTTTGTCCCTTTTATTTGAATTTATTTTGGTCTTTTGTTCTTGACTGCAAGAACAAAAACTAGTTCAAACTACACACCCCCACACACACCCAATGAATAAGACAGTGGCTCGAAGATAATTCCTGAGAAACGACTTGGCTGTGGAAGGGCAGGTGATTCAACCTGTCTACTGTCCACAACGTCTATTTTCCTATGTTGTTGTTGTTCTTATGTGTCATCAAGTCATCTCAGATCTATGGTGACCCTAGGAATGGAAGAACTCAAAAATGTCCTGTCCTCGACAGCCCTGCCTGCTCAGATTTTGTAAGCTCAAGCTTGTGGCTTCCTTCAGGGAGTTAATCATTCTCATATTTGAACATCCTCTTTTCCTGCTGCCTTCAACCCTATCCCAGCATTATTGTCTTTTCCAGAGAGTCTTGCCTTCTCACGATCTGGCCAGAGTAGGATAGCCTCACCTTTGTGAGGTCCACACCGGCTTCATCATTTTGGTCTCCAGAGACAGTTCAGGCTTGATCTGCTCTACAACACGACAGTAAATGATGGCAGCCAAGACCTTTGTGGCCACCTGTCCATGGAAGGTCCAAAATTCCAGACAGCGGCATTGATGTAGGCATCTCTCTCTCTCTCTCTGTTGTCCATGCAGGGCTAATGGATCTTAGATGCTGTCTAAAGGTCAAAGGTGAATGTCTCCCATGCTCAAAAACCAGTCATGTCAGACTCTAGAGGGTTGTGTCCATTTACTGGCTGCCACATGCGGACAGTGCTGGTTCTTTGTCTTTAAATGGAGATGAGCACCACACCCTAACCTACAGTCAGACATGACTGGCTTTCAAGCAAGAGAGACCTTTAACTATCAAGCAGGAAGCTGTCTGGATAGCTCAGTGGTTTAGGTAACTGGCCAGAAGGTTGGCAGGTCAGCCGTTTGAGACCCAAGTGCTGCACAATGGACTGAGCTCCCACCTCTGTCCCAGCTCTTACTAACCTAGCAGTTTGAAAGCAAGAAATTGCAAGAAGATAGATAGAGACCGCTACTGATAGAAAGGTAACAGAGTTCTGTTCACTCCTGCATCTAGCATGCCTGTTACATGATCAAGGAAATGCCTGCAGATGCAGGCAGTGCTGGCTCATTGGGCACCCAGCATGTTTGTGGCAAAATGCTAATTAACTTGTGAATCACACAGAGTGCACTAAGCACGTCTATGGGGCAGTATGCCAGTGTGATTGCTTTGCTTTGCTAACAGAGATGAGCACCAACCCCTAGAGTTGGACACAATTGGCTTTTGAGCAAAGGAGACGCTTAATTTTTATCTTGGATCTCAATTGTGTGAAAAAGTTGGAATAACAATCAAATCACCCAGTAGCAATGCAATATGAAATTAAGTACAGTACAGAGGACCCTCGCTCAACAAATTTAATGCATTGTCCAGGACCTTTTGTACTGAGAAAAATTTGTAAAGCGAATTTTCCATAGGAATGCATTCAATGAAATTTCCCATAGGAATGCACTGAGAACCAACATTTGTTAACCGAAACATGGTTCCCCACTATTTTCTATGGATTGTCTTTTGTTATGCAAATGTTGCGTTAAGCGAGTCACTTGTTAAGCGAGGGCCCACTGTTGCTACGTTTGTTAGATTCCTTTATTTGTGTGCATTGTTCCTGCACAAGTTTCAATAGCTGTTCAACCAGACTTGGAGGTTTGCAATGATACAGTGAAGTTTGGCATTTCCTGAGATGGAATGAGCAATAGCAAGTGTATCATTTTTCCTTCCCCATCACACTTAGCTGCAAAAGTAGTAAGGACAGGAATGTCTATCCCAAGCAACCATATCAGCATGAATGTTCTCTGTAGCAGTGCAAAGCCTATTGGTGCAACTTGGTCTTGAGTGGGTAATGAAGAGCCATTAGCTTTGCAAAAGATCCGCTCTCTGTGGCAATTATGGGACTCTTCTTGGCACTTCAGTTAGTGGAGTTGGCAGGATAGACACCCGCCCCCTCCACTTCCAGATTTTCAGCCTACTGTGCCACTGGTTTGTGTGGGGATGATGGGAAATAGAAATTGAAATCCTACACCAACACCCTCCTTTCTTAGGCCAATAAAATATGACTGAGCTTTTAGAAATATATATCTATATCTTGGCAACCTCCAGCTACCTAAAGTAAGAATGAATAGAAAGACCAAAGGAAGCACCTGCTGAGAAAGGAAACGCAGGACAAGTTTTATTATCCCTTTTCGTAGGTCTATTCAGAACTCCATTAGGGGTTTCCTCTTCCCATCTCTGGACCAGCATCTTTGTTCATTCGCCTCAAAAAGCACAGGTTGCGTCTGCCTTCATCTCGATGCCAGCAGGCCCCTTCCAAAACTCTCAGCCAAAGAATGGCATACATAAAACAACCAAATTCCCTGGTGAATCATTATGCCAATTATTATTTTTTTTCAATGGAAGATATTGTGTCTGGGTGTAGTTATTTCATCTCCCCCCCCCCCTTACAATTTTTTCCTCTGGTGCATTTTCTCAGACTATGCTCTGTAAATGCCACTTCCCTTTTGAAAACAAAAAAAATGCTATTTTTCTGTAAATACGCGGATACTGCTATGCTTTATGTCCCCATTGGGATTCACTGGTCTTTCCAGTAATGCTGGAAGCATAGCTCTACCATAGTTCTACCTAGGAAGCATAGTTCTCTGGGATTAAAATAAGTAGTGGGCACCAGCAGGTTCGCACCAGTTCGCCAGAACCAGTAGCAGAAATTCTGGCTGGCCCTGACCATCCAAGTTTTAAAAGCAAGTACAGTAGTCCTAATTCCGGTGCAATGCAGGACTTTTCCCCTGGCCACACCCATCATACCACATCCACAGAGTAGGTAATTTTTTTTTGAATCCCACCACTGTAGAAGATCTCTGACTGGTATTCAAATTCACTGTGAAGTTAGGCCCTGTTTAGTTGCAAGTGGTTAGTAAAGATAAAGGTCTCTCTTGCTCAAAAGCCAGTCATATCTGACTCTGGGGTTCAGTGCTCATCTCCATTTACACCCAAAGAGCCAGTACTGTCTGTGTTTGCAGATGTTTTCATGGTCATGTGGCAGGCATGACTAGATTGCCCACCCAGTCACATGGCCATGCGCACAAAGTAGGCCATGCCCACAAAGTTGGCCACACCCACAGTGTGGTAGTAAATTTTTTTGGAGCCCACCACTGATTAAAATTTATTTATTTATTTATTTAGATTTATATCGCCGCCCACTCGCCATGGCGGCTTATACCTATCTATCTATAAGTAAAACAATAAAGATCAAACAGTAACAAATTATATCTAGTAAAACCAGGAAAAATGCATAAAAGAGCTGAAAGTCCTAACGCTGATTCTAAAATGCTGCATTTGTATAAAACCAGAGTTTGGAAATGTAACATCTCCAAGCTTTGGTCTGATGTAATTCATGGCATACTACAATTCATTTCTGCTTGGTTAGGAGCTTCAGATCCCAGTTTTCAGTAATCAGTGATGGGATGACCCCAGTTCCATCCGGTTCCCTGGAACCGGTAGGAACAATCCCGGAGGGTTCTCCGGAAGGGGAGTCAACTTTTGAGTTGTCCGGTTCCGGACGCCTCACCGAAAGAAAAAAAAATTAAAATTGGAGCCAAAATGGCTCCGATTTACTGCGCATGCGCAGAAACTCAATCTGATGCATTGCACATGCGTAAGATTGAGTTTCTGCGCATGCGCAATAAAATTGGAGCAAATTTGGCTCCAATTTTACTGCACATGCGCAGAAACTCAGACACATGCGCAATGCGTCAGATTGAGTTTCTGCGCATGCGCAGTAAATCGGAGCCATTTTGGCTCCAATTTTTTTAAAAAAAATTGGCGGCGACGGCAGCGATAGTGGTAGCAGCGGCGATGACAGCGGTGGCAACACCAGCGGCGACTGCAACGGCGGCGATGACGGCGGCGGTGGCAGTGGTGATGACGGCGATAGCGGCGATGGTGGCGGCGATGGCGGCGGCGATGGCGATAATGGTGGTGGTGGCAGCAGAGATGGCAGCGGCAATGACTTCGGCGGCGGCGTGGCAGCGGCAATGACTTCGGCGGCGGCGGCGGCGGCCAAGCCCCCACAGGCAAGTTGAGGCCTGCCCTGCCCTGGCCATCCGCCCCTGCCGAGCCCTCCCAGGGGTAAGTGAGGGGTTTGTGTTTGGGGTTGTATTTTTATTTATTTTTTATTTTAGTTAGTTAGTTAGTTAGTTAGTTTATTTACGGGTTTGTGTGGTGGGTGGGTGGGTTGGGTTGAGTGTGTGTGTGTGTGTGTGTATTTATTTATTTTATTTTATTTTTAATTATTTTTTATTTTAAGGCCCCCGCCCACAACGTCGTGACGTCATGGAGTGGTGGCAACAAATTTGTCATCCCATCACTGACAGTAATGTAGTAGAGCTGGGAACTGAACCTAAAGAAATCTTTAAACACTGCTAAATAATTGCCTCTGAAGAAAATAACAGATCACTTGGATGGAAACCAGTTTGACAGCTTTTAAGGTGCAAACAGCCCATTCTTAACATCCTAAGGCTTTGTTTCTCAATCATGTTTGGGTTCAGTGCATGTTTCTAGTTTACTGTCTTGGCCTTTGGGTGGTTCTGATGTGATCAAAAAAGCCATTTCTCCCAACCTGTACCTTAAATTCTTCTTATTTCGTGTCCCAATCAAACCCTGGACTGCCAAAATTAAACTACTTTCTTCACTTTGTCAAGCCCAAATCCGTATAGGTGCATGTCTCTGGCAGCAATCAGCAGACCAGTAAATGAGCTTGATCCTGTATCTCTCCACTTTCACACTGTGTGTTGTTGTCTGCCAGCAGCCCCACATGAGCATGTTGACCTTACATTTAGGGACTCCAACCCTCAGCCTATTCAGGATCCTCCAAATGACATTGGAGAGGTTTGGTTCCTCAGCCATATCCAGTGATGGGATGTAACAGGTTCACACCAGTTCGCCAGAACCGATAGTAACTTTTTCCAGTGTCCCGGATAACTGCTGGCAGCTTTTTTTTTTTTTTTTTGGGGGGGGGGGGACCACCTTTGGGGGTTACCTTTTCAGTAGTTCCTCCACTGCGCATGCGTGCCAAGCACTTGGTATGCATGCACACCTACAGTGCTTGGCGCGTATGCACGGCCTCCTTGCTGTCCTCCCAAGCAGGGAGGAGGAAGAGAAGCTGCTAGCCTGAAGCTCCCTATAGCCTGCTCCCCAGGGTAAGTGACTCACCTTTGGGTGTGGGGTGTGTGTGTGTATTTTAATGTGTATTTAATACCTTTACCTATATTGACGTACTACCACAGTTCCTAAAAAGGCCTGGCGGCCTGGCTTGGGGTTTTTAAGCAAAGTCTTGGAGTTACCTCATCAATAAGCTACACCTATGCTGCTCCAATTGCTGTTCCAATTGGAGAACCCTTAAGGAGGTACAGCTGTTTTACATTTACATTATGGCATATTATCCTAGAGAACCAGTAAGATGACCATATCCATCTTGCAGCATGGTGCTGCCCAGGCACTTATACTAACAGGTAAGTGACAGGTTTGTGTTTGGGGTGGGTGGGTGGGTGTTTGAGTGTATTTTAATGTAAGTTTTATTTAATTTATTTAATTTATTCACAGGTGTGTGGTGTGAGTGGGTGTGTGGGTTGAGGGGTGTGTGTGTGCTTATTTTTATTTATTTTTTCTTTGGCCTCGCCCACGGCATCGTGATGTCATGACGTTAGCTCTGCCCACACTGTGATGACATCACGGTGTGGTAGTAAAAATTTTGACATCCCACCACTGGCCATATCTTCCTTTAACATTGCTTCTTGTCCAGTGAGCTCCTTCCTCCATCTTCTAATTTGGTTTTGCTCTTGCGTAAGAGCAAAGAATGTTTGTTCTTGCCATAAAGCTCTTCCTGTATTTGAGTCCAGTGAACTCATTCCTCAGTCTGCTAATTTGGTTTTGCTTTACCTTAAATGAGAATTGGCTTAAGGTTGGCAGGTCATCTGAGTGCTGTATGACAGAGTGAGCTCCTGTCGTCTGTCCTAGCTGCTGCCATCCTAGCAGTTCGAAAACACGAAATTGCAAGTAGCTAAATAGGGACCACTTCAGTATTTGTATTTGTATTTAGATTTGTATGCCGCTCTATTCGCCAAAGCAACTCAGAGCAGCTAACAACGTCGAACACAAAATATCACATGTTAAGACATATCAAATTTTGATGATGTAATGATGTTGAGATGTCTTGTGGTGTTGATACAGTACTGATTATTATTTTTCCTATATTTACATGTTGTGTTTATAAATTTGTTGTTTCTCTGTGCTTGTGAACCGCCCTGAGTCGGCCCAATCCGAGTAGGGTGGTATAAAAATTGGAAAAATAAATAAATAAAATATAAATAAGTAACACATCACACATCAATGACATATCATACATTTCAAAAATCCCCCATCACAGTTACAAGTTAATACATCTTAAAAATATTTCAGAAAACACTTTCAAGTGAGTCTTAAACAAAACAAATATCAAAGTATCAAAGTATCGGTGGGAAGGTTAAGCAGTGTTCCATGCCTGCCACATGTCCACAGAAATGTCTGCAAACGAAGAACATCTGGCGCTCTGGCTATAAACAGAGATGAGCACTGAACCCTATAGTCGGATCTGACTGGCTTTTGAACAAGGGCAACCTTTACTTTTACCTTCGGAAAATGTGACTATTCCAGTCTAAGAAATGGCAGATCAGTCAGGGTTATAAATAACAAATGCAGAGTGTCCATGCCTGGCAGATGTGGAGGGTCACATTTCTCTCTAATTTTGACTGGGCAATTTTTTTTACTGTATTTTCTCCTGCAGATCATAATCTGTATTGTTTATTATGCCAGTGCTCGGTGAGGCTTTCTGAATGTCCGACGCTTGGCCATGTTTTCATAACAGGAAGCCGCTTTGCTTTTTCTTTGCGGGATGAAGGAACTCCATTGTATGGGACGGAATCCATGCCAGAAATCGGAAATCTCGCTAGCAGAGGTGATCCTCGCTGTGCCAAGTTTCTTAGGCTCATTTTGAAGCCAGAAAGTACTCCCAGGGGAAGCACAACACATCCTCTACAAGGTAGCGGAAATATACAGAGCTGCCTTTTGCCCAAAGGTGAACGCTTCACGTTGCTCGGTAGCAAAGTTCAAAGTCAGACAGATTGCCTGGCTAGTATAGTGTTTAGGACAGTTCTCAACCTTTTAAAGCCAGGGGCCAGATCATGCCCCTCAGAATGTTGATGGGCCAGACTGGTGTCTTCCTCCCCTGCCGACACTCCCTCATTCTGTTGTCACCAACATCCCACACACACACCACCAGTCTGGCCCACCAACAACACCCCCCCCCCCGCACGCTACTCCCACAGTTGCTTCCCTGCTTAGTGGTCTGCCGTGGGTGAAGGAGGGGTCCAGAGTGTCGTGCTTGGCCAAAGCAGCCCCCAGGAAAGATGTGGGAGGCTGCAGGTGGCTGCTGCTTCTGCTTCCACTGCTGCCACCTCAATCCTTGTCTCCTCCACTTGGCTTCGTGTGTCCCTAACACCGCGCTGTAGCAGGGTGCTGTAGCAGATCGCTGCTATCAAGTTGCATTACGGACACACCAAGCCAAGTAGAGGGGACAAGGATGGCGGCACCAGCAATGGTGGAAGCAAGGGCAGGACCGGATGGAATGGTGCTGTGGACCGCATCTGGCCTGTGGTCCATAGGTTGAGAACCCCTGGTTTAGGAGGTCTAAGGTTGGCTTAATGGTTAAGATGCTGAGCTTGATGACTGGAAGGTTGACAGGTCAGCAATTCAAGACCCAAGTGTTGTGCAATGGAGTGAGCTCCCATCTCTGTCCCAGCTTCTGCCAACCAAGCAGTTCAAAAGCAAGAAATTGCAAATAGATAAATAGGTACCATTTTGCTGGGAAAAGTAACAGTGTTCCATGCACTCTGACATCTAGTCATGCCTGCTACATGACCACAGAAACATCTGCAGATGCAGACGGGTCTGTTGGGGGTAATAACCACTGTATTTGCTTTACAGTATTGTATATGATATTATACCTACTGCAAGTACTACCATAGTGCTTTAAGTGGAATGCATCCTAACTAGCACAGGTGTTATCCCTTGTATGTGTAGTAATCACAAGTGCCATCTATAGGTATAGTGCTTGGTTCACACTAGGTTAGCTTTTATGCTCACTAAGCTTCAGGGCTGCTACATGCTGTGCTTCATACTACTGTCTACAAGCTGGAGAGACTTTGACCTTGCCCTTCACCGTGAAGAGAAGGAAGATACACTCCGAGTTAAGTTCTCCAAATGAACTGCTGATTTGTTGTTTACTGCTTCAGAGAAAAAAGGAAGCTTGCCTGGTTTTTTCCTAAACAAACTGTCGTTATGCTTACCAGACTTTGTTTGCTACTTGTGGGACATAGAAGATTCCCAAGCTCAACCTAATCTGTTGATTGCTGAGCCCAAAGACTATTACAATTGTTATCCTCTATTTCGGCAGTGACTAGAACTGTGCTTTGCTTACAAAGGGACACTCTGTCTGCTTTATGTTTGCCATTGTAAATATACCAAAGCCCTTTTATCCTTCAACCTTTTGAGTAAACCTTTTGCATCAAACAGGCCTGGGTCTGTGTAGCATTCCTGGGAACCACCGCTCGGCTGTGCACTGCCAAGGGCCACTCTGCTACTACCGTGTTTCCCCGAAAATAAGACACTGTCTTATATTTTTAAAAACACCAAAATATGCACAAGGTCTTATTTTCAGGGGATGTCTTATTTTTTCATGATGAAGAAGAATACAGTACACATTTATTGCTGATACAGCGGATTGCCAGGGCAAGATTTAGGTGAGTGCCTTATTTTCAGGGGGGCCTTATATTTCCGAGGTGGGGGAAAATAGGAGGTGCATTACTATATGAGGAGGTCCTATTTTCGGGAAAACAGGGTATACCTCAACAAGTTCTTTGACTGTAAATGAAGATGAGCACTGCCCCCTAGAGGCAGACACAACTGGCTTTTGAGCAAGGGCAACTTTTACTAAGGTTTGTGTTATAATCTGGTTGTAAAATTTTGTGCACACATACACACTTCTATAGCAAACAGCAACAATAGGTATAACAAAATTGCAGGAGCAGAGAAGAAGGTTGTTGTTGTTGTTGTTGTTCGCCAGATGTGAAACTGCTAGAAGGAAGGTGAGTTCCTTTTGTCTGACCTAGTATGAGAAAGATTAGCCTACAACACAAGGTTGCCGTTACCAGGGTATGCCCGACTGTGGGTCAAAAATACCACCATCTTTGCAGAGGCTCTTTCTGTGTACCCCAGTGGAGGTGGCTCAAAGAATTAAGAAGAATTCAAATATCTCTTTGAATCCAACAAGTCCAAGACGTCTTTATCAATCAAAGTAGGACATTCATAACACAGAAGAATCTTCTCCACATGTACAGCTTCTAAAGGCCTAAAATAAAACTCAAATGTAAATGTATAAGATCATTGTGTTGGGGGTGGGGGGACTCTGCACAAACATATTGAAATTCTGCTATCTCAGCAAAGATGGGAACAGAAGCTTCTGCTTTCCTGCACCTCTAACTCAAACCCTGAATCACAGCCCCTTCCAAGGATTTTCCCACCCATTAGGTCAAACCCATTAATCCATAGGGTTTACATAGGCATCCACCAGCTCCCCTCGTTACTGGACTGCTGGTCCACTTTCTTTTCTTTATTTGTGTCAGATGGACAACCAGCATAGAATAACATACAATGCTAAAATTGATACACTAAAGAACAAAATAGAATTAAAGATGGATAGATGATATCTACCCAATATTGGGCCACATCAAGAGCATTTCCACTTGCCAACATAAGGTCCTCCTCTGTGCACAGTGAAGGACAATCTTGTGCATTGTATCATATAGGTGATTGTTTGCACTTCTCCACATTCACACAGGCTGTCATCTAAAGGGAAACTTCACTTTTCAGATTAGCTCTTGATCTTCCTATCCAGTGATGGGATGACACCGGTTCTGACCGGATCCACAGAACCGTTTTAAGGATTTCCGGAGGGCTCTCCGTGGGGGTAAAACCGTTTTTGAGGCGTCCGGATCGGACGCCTCACCGGGAGGAAAATTTAAAAAAAAATTGGAGCAAAAATGGCTCCAATTTAGTGCGCATGCGCAGAAACTCAATCTGACACATGCGCACTAAATTGGAGCCATTTTTTTCTCCGATTTAAAAAAAATTGGATCCGGCCACCCCTGACTGGAGCCTCCTGTGGAGCCGCTTGCCGCCGTTTGCTGCTGCCTGGTGCTCTCACCACTGCCACCTCCTGCCATCACTGCTGCCGTTGCCGTCCCCATCGCCGCCGGAACCGAGGAGGAGGCGGGGCGCTCCATGTCCATGTTGGCTCCAATTTTTAAAAAACCGGACCCGGAGCCACTGCCTGCTGCTACTGTCGCCGCTGCTGCCGCCTCCCGCCATCGCCATCGCCGCCGTTGCCGCCGTCGCCCCAGGCCAGCGGAGCGCGCCTCCTCCTCCTCCGGTTCCAGCAGCGGCGGCGGCAACGAAGAAGACGGGATGGGAGCCGATCAACGGGCAAGGCGGGGAAGACAGCTCCGGAACGAAAAGGAAGGAGGGAAAAAAGCAAATGCATCTACCCGGATCAATTACAGAAACGCTCCCGGGTCCGGCACTCCAGTCCCCTCCCTCTCCTCCTTCCACCCCCCCGGCGATGGCGATGGCGGGAGGCGGCAGCAGTGGCGACAGTAGCAGCAGCAGGCAGTGGCTCCGGGTCCGGTTTTTTAAAAATTGGAGCCAACATGGAGCGCCCCGCCTCCTCCTCGGTTCCGGCGGCGATGGGGCGTGCCTTGCCGTGTGGCCCCGGGCCATGGGGGTCGTTGGCCCCAAAAAGGGTAAGTGAGGGTTTTGTGTTTGGGGTGGGTGGGTGGTTTATGGTGTTTTGGGTGGGTGGGTGTACTTTTATTTAATTTTTATTTTATTTATTTATTTATTTTATTTCTTTAAGTTATTTACGGGTCTGTGTGCATGTTTATTTTTTTTATTATTATTTTTATTTTTGGCCTTGCCCACAACGTCATGACGTCATGACGTTGGCTCCGCCCATGACATCATGACGTCATGACATTGGCCACGCCCATGACGTCCATGACGTCATGGCGTGGTAGTAGAATTTTTGACATCCCATCACTGTTCCTATCCCTGCACAAAGTCTGTTTAAAGCTTTCCACATGGTTGTTTATGGCCAGCCGAAAGAGAATCATGTGGTTCTGCCCAGTTATCTGGTAGCAACTTGCTCGCTTTCCATAGTTTTAAGGTGGTTTGTGGGGACTGGTTGTTTGGAGGGGCAGAAGTTGTGAGGAAGCCATGCCTTGATTTCAGTCTCTGTCTTGGTGGTGGGTGATCGAATAGCAGGTGTGTTTCCAAGCTGGTCCACTTTTGTTGTTCAGTTGCACAGCCGATTCCGACCCTTTGCGACCCCATGGACCATTGCCTTCCAGGCACCCCTGCCCTTCACCATCCTCCTCAACCTACCCAGCTCTGTGCCCATTGTGTATACAATACCATCTAGCCATCTCATTTTTGGCCACCCCTTCTTCTTTTGCCCTCCACCTTTCCCAGCATCAAAACTTTGTTAAGTGAATCCTCTGACATTGAGCAAATGCAACAGATTCCCACTGGATATCAAGCACTCATGCCTCTCCTCCAACTCCTTGAAGTTGGATATCATAGCTATTCTGATGCTGAAATTCAGCAGCTGAACTAGGCTGTCTCTATTCCAACTTCCAATACACTAAACACCATTAGCAAATGTAATCCAATCAATCAAACTTTATTGCAGTCGATGACCAGTACAGTAAAAAAGGATTTAAGTGCATGAAATACCATCAAAATGCACACATGTAAACACATTTGTTTGAATTAAAACAGGATAGAATAAAATCAGTTTTAAAATGTATGCTACATTTGGGACAGGTATCTGGTTTAAAAAGAATAAAACAGCACATAAAACAGTTTAAAAGTTACGTATACTGTTCAGTCCAGGTTATGGATATGTTCATCGATGTACTGGCCAAAATTGTTATTTTCCCCAAACGGACTACTATTGAAACTAATGTTGTCAGATACCATAGCAGCTCCATGGATATCTATTCTCGAAGGAAAACTGGCTTCATACAGCCTCTCAAAGCAGTTTGTTGTTTCTCTTGGTTCTGCTCGAGCAAAAGAGACAATAAAACAAAGGATATTGGATATCCATTGGCAACACGATTTAAATAAAATAAATAGTCTGCTCTTTGAAATGCCCCCATCACGAGGCTCTTATCTTACTTATCCCGCTTAAGTAACCCAGAGCATAGGAGATAATACACTCTTTTGGGGTTTAACATGTTACCATCAGCAAATGTAATTCAGTTGAGGAAAGAGGATGAATTTGGCACTTTGGTAGATAATGAAGGATATAAAAAATACTTGTAAATTTCCTTTTTTCTCATTTGTTTAGAGATAAAGGTAAAGGTCACCCTTGCTTGTAAGCCAGTCATATCTGACTCTAGGGTTCGGTGTTCGTCTCCATTTATAGCCAATGCATACGCACCGCACACCCATGAGAGTGGTGCGCGCTTTGCCTAGGGCCTTCCAGGAGGCGGGAGTGTGCCGGGAAACTTTCCAAGCATCAACTTTCCTGCTGGTCTGGCAGGGAGGAGCCAATCCCCCTTTATAAAGGGTGGTTCCTTCCTCCAGCAAGCTCTCCAGCGAGGACTAAGCGGAGCAGATTTCAGTTCCGTCCCCCACCCCCGTTCTTCCCTTCACCTCTTCATGCCCCCCCCCCAAGATGGGCCACCCACGCCTTGGGTGGCTGCTGTGCCACCCGGTGTGTTCTCCCCCATCCTGCTCCTCAGGATTGGGCTCTGTGGACCTCAGTGCACCTTTCTTTGGTGTGGTGCCGTTTGGCTCTGCAGTCACCCACTACGGCGGAGCAGCCTGGGCCTTCTCTGGCCCTGGCAGGGGCCAACTTCCATGTAGCTACAGCCTCCCTGCTTTGCAGGGTTTCAGCCCTCGAGGCCGCTTCTGTGCCCCCAGCTGGGGCAACTGCCCCCTGTCTGCTCTGGTGCCTCCTGCTGCCCATACTTTGGCCATGCCCTCCTCTGGGGCACCGGCCCTGGCGCCTGTACCCAACACCAACAACTCTACCCCCTCCCAGGGGTGCCAAAGGCCCCCACCTCCTCACAGCTTCTTGCGGGTATGGTTCTCTCTCTTCTTGTTGGCCACCCTGGCCCGGTCCCATCTGGCCCAAGGGCCCAGGGCATGGGTGAGGACTCTGTCCAAACTAGTGCACTCACCTCTGCCCTCACCTCCCTTATTTCCCATGTTCATGAATTCTTGTTTCTCCTTGTATCTTCTCTCCCCTTATTTTATTCCCTGCAGGTTTCATTGTTCCTGCTGGTGCCCGGATCCGGCCCATGAATGTTCTGCAATTTTCTGGTGCCCTTGCTTCCCCCTGGTGTGTGTGTGTGTCAGGAAACCTATTTTTCTGCACTGGGATCCCCCTGTCCGATCGGTTGGGCTAGGGTGGGTCGGAGGTCTGTTCCTTCCCTCCATGTAGTGGTGAGTGCGGGTGGATTCCATCCATGTTACCGTATTGCCATTGGGTATGGGCTGGGGGTTGATCTGGGGCTTGGAAGCCATTATTTAGGGATGTGCCCAGCAGTTCTTGGATCAACCTTGCCAATTGGTTTGGCTTATCGGTAAGCTTCTACCATCTCCTGCACTCAGTGCAGCCAGTATCAGGCACTGGTCCTGCGGCCCATTGACCATTTCTCCTGTGGCAAATCTGGTATTGCTGTTATGACTTCACACCCATACTACTTCTCCCAGTGCAGTTAGTTTGGTTATAATAAAGTAGCCCATTGTTTAAACTCAATTTTCTGCATACATCTCTTCTTGAGGGGTACACTGGCAAAGAGCCAGCACTGTCTGCGTCTGCAGACATTTCCGTGGACATGTGTCAGGCATGACTAGACACCAGAGTGCACAGAACGCTGTTACCTTCCAACCAAAGTGGTCTCTATCTACTTGCAATTTCTTGCTCTCAAACTGCTAGGTTGGCAGGAGCTGGGACAGAGATGGAAACTCACTCCATTGTGCAGCACTTGGGTCTCAAACTGCTGACCTGCTGACCTTCCAGTCTCAAGTTCAGCATCTTAACTACTGAGCCACTGCAGTCTCCATCCATTTAGAACAGATCTAAATCAGTGGTGCCCAAACGAAGGCCCGGGGGCCGGGTGTGGCCCCCAATATCAATTCATCTGGCCCACAAAGCCCTCGTCACTCCTGGAAGCAAAACACGCCTGTACGGCCCCCAGGCTTTAGTCACCAGCTCCCTGAACCACATGATCGGCTCACGGCCCAAAAAGTTTGGGCACCCCTAATCTAAACCTTTGCTTCCCTTGTCCATGCAAGTAAGACTAAGGAAGATTCATCTTCACTATTTGAGAGGCAGAGAGAGATTCTTTGGTGCTACTGATGCCACATTTTCTACTCAAGTTGCTTATAATTCACAAGTTCTGCAGGTTACTCAAAACTACAATCACTGTTCCTTTGCTCTGAGGATTTTTAAGAACTACTGTACTAGCAGTGGGTGGTTTGTTTGCTTCTTTTTCTTAACAGTCACCCAATCATTTTGTGCTTGTTCTCTGTGTGTCTTCTTTGTTTCTTAAAGATGAAGGGCACTAGATTTATGAAAACAGTGGTAGACGCATTATGTTAAAATAGCAGAAATTGTTCCCTTTCTTTCACCTCAGAAGTGAGGAATATAAAATGACAAGAAAAAGGAAGTCTTCATCTCCCTAATTCCGGCTATCTCAATATGACAAGACTCCTTGTCAGTAGTTTTTCAGGCTTCACAAGGTTCCGCCTTTTCAGTGCAAGAACAAGATAAGGGCATCTTTTCTTCCCTCAAATCCTGCAATTAGTGCAGTCTTTCTCTATGCAGACAGAGTTTATGTTACATTATTTATTTAGTGTATGGCAAATATATAAAATTCACAGAAGGACAGCAAACCATGCACAGCCAGCACAGAAGATTTGATTGGCAGCTAAAGAGATAGAAGCAACCCATCCGATACTTCTAATTTTTAGAAGTCCCCCACAACAAAATAGCAGCTATCATTCTTCATGAAAATATGCAATATTTGTATACAAATCACTTCTGTTAATGCAAACGCTCTGGTTGGGGCCAACAGGAAAACAAAAACGTTATCCTCCAGCAGACGAGGAAACAAAAATATTTTTGCTTCCTTGTTCTCATGTATGAGAATGGGACAAATGAGAATGTGCATCCTTAAATGTAATTGTCCTGTCACTGACCAAGGCCTCTTTTCCCAGGGGATTTGTGTGCTCGTAGTGGTAACACAATTTGTGTTGTTTCCATGTGCGGCTAGGGTATCTTCCATCAATTGTGTGTTTTCTCTAGGTTTCCTCCCCAGGAGCCTATCGTAGGTGTCGGCTGAATTGTTCAATGAAAGCTTTTGCAGACAGGATATAAGCCAAACTCCAGGTGCTGGGGTATTTTTCCTGCACACTGGTCAAGTGCATGTGAAATGCTGATAACACAAACAATATACCCAGAGGGAAAGCGGGACAATTGGACTCAGTAAAAACTCTGGGGACACCATTCCAACCCCCCTTTTTCTCAATAGGCATATGCCATTCTCGCATGTAGAAAGGTGATGCGAAATAGTAAAAACAAATTTAATCCTAAAAGTTGCATCTCAAACCACCTTATATAGAACTAATGGCAAAAAAACCAATAGTGTGTGACACAGACTATTTTAACGGGAGAAAAGCAATTTTACATGCTGGAAGCTGCTTTGAACCAAGTCAGACCACTGGTCAATTTCACCCAGTTTGATCATGTTGACTGGCAGTGATCACTTCCCATCATTTCAGGCCAAACTTTTCCTTTTTCTGATTGGAGCATCTTTTGGTCTTCCCATCCAAGGACCAGCCAGAAGTGAACCTCCTTAGCTTTATTTTTTTTGGGGGGGAGATATGATTTGCAGGAGGGGCAAAAAATTTGCAGGAGGGGCAAAAATGTCACACTCACATAGATAACATTGGCACCATGAAGGGGGCTGTTAGCTCTGCATGTCCCCCCCCCCCGGGGTCCCCTGGCTATGGCTCTGGTCGAAAGAGATTGGTAAATTCAGATTGGTATGAAGGTACCAACAGGAGCTGAAAGCTGACTTGTAAGGTGTACACAGAAAGAGCCTCCTCAAATATTGTGGTATTTTTGAACCACAATCTGGCATACCCGGGTAGCAGCAACCTTGTGTCGCACTAGAACAAATGAAAGGAACTGTGGAATGAATTTACCAAAAAGTGCCTTCATTTTGGCAGTTTCACGTCTGGCTTTGACACAGAAGAAGAAGAAATGGCAAAATCTAATTGATCATGGGTCATGAAATAGATCATAGATTTCCAAAATGTGTTTGCATGAGACAGAATTCCAGTGAGCACTCAATTAGAAGAAAGAAAGAAAAGTGGATATCTTAGATAATGCTTAGATGTGCCAGCCCATTGGTATGCAAATATGGATCAAGTCCTTAATTAAAGACTCCCCTTAGCTGCAACTCCACCCCACCCCCTGTACTAGAGAAACTCCAAATAATATCCCTGCTTCGTTTATAGATCACAGGCTCAGAGCCGTGACATAATAAATAATCCGCCATGCGTTTTCTAAAGGTAGAGTTGGCCATGCCATTAATAACAGTCCGGGTGCCATAGATCAAAGTGAAGTCTTCCCATTACAGCTGATCCACCCTCTCTGTCTCTTCCTGTTCACCCCTAGTTTTGGTTTGGAGCGTCCAGTCGTGCAGCTGGGACTTCCCCACCTCTGAAAGCCCATGTTGTCTCTGAGAATCATGGCCATCAATCACAATACGTCTCCCCTATTAGAGAGTAAACAAAACAGTCAAAAAAATTGTGGTACCTTCAAGACTAACTACTGTGTTCTAATGTTAGCTTTCATGGACTTGAGGGACTCCAGTGGCTCAAGTGGCTAAGATACTGACTGGAAGCCAGGAGGTCAGCAGTTCAATACCTGAATACTGCACGACGGAATGAGCTCCTGTCTTTGTCCCAGCTCCTGCCAAATTAGTAGTTCGAAAGCAAGAAATTGCAAATAGATAAATAGGGACCACTTCGGTGGGAAGTTAAACAGCGTTCCGTGTGCTCTGGTGTCTAGTCATGCCTGCCACATGACCTCAGAAACGTCTGCAGAAGCAGACAGCACTGGCTCTTTGGCTATGGAACAAAGATGAGCACTGAACCCTAGAGTCAGATATGACTGGCTTTTTAGCAAGGGTGATCTTTACCTTCATGGACTTGATCCATGAATGCTAACATTAAAATACAGTAGTTAGTCTTGAAGGTGCCACACCATTTTTGTTTGTTCTATTTACTCTCTGATATGTTTGAAATGCAGACTGACACGGCTGCCACATCCAAAATATCTGCTATTGTCATCAAATGGTTTTCCAATGAGAGGATGAAGCGGAAATTGGAATTATCAAAAGCAGAGCTGGGCAGATCCTGAGAACTGAGGAGATTTGGTGGTCTAAATTTGTCCTCCTCTAGATTTTTGTGGCCTGAACCTTGGAGATTCAAGCAAAAGTGTCAAAAAAGGCTAATAACATCCCAGAAATCTCCAGAGGAGGGATAATGTCTCATTGGGATGCAATTTTATTCCCCATTATCCAGTGGTGGGCATAGGCCAGTTCGCCCTGGTTCTATCACACCAGTAGGACGGATCCTGGATAGTCTCCCAGGGGGGTACTAACCTCCCCAGGAGACCACGCAGGGTGGTTGCCATTTTTTTAGGTGACCGGTTCGGTCGCCTCACTGGCTGCCCCACTCTCCAGCCCTAAATGGCGGCTGGTGAGTGTGCATTCATGAAAATAGCAATTGACACATGCGTGCCTTTAATACTCAGCATGCATGTGTCAATTGCTGTTTTCACGCATGCACACTCACCAGCTGCCATTTTGGGCTGGAGAGTGGACCAACCGGGAAGACCCTCAGCGGCCTCCTTGGAGGTCCGGTGGTGGCGGCCCTCACTCAAGCCACCCCATGCCACTGTGCTGCTGCGCAACAGTGGTGCCACTCACCACTGCTGATAGTCGCTGCCGATGCCAGGCCAGGCTGTGGAACACCGCTGGGCTGGGCCAGGCCATGGTACTGCCGACCCAGGCCACACTGCGGGGCCAGACCGGGCCAGGGCATGCCACTGCTGACCCAGGCTGTGCTGCTGGACTAGGCCAGGCCGTGCCGCCGTGCCAGGCTGTGCCGTACCGTCACTGTTGTCACCTGCTCCCCAGCCAGGTAAGTGATTCATGTTTGGGTTTGGGGTGGGTGGGTGGGTGGCTGGAATGTGTGTTTTTGTGTGTATTTTGATCTGTATTTTAATGTGTTTTTATGTGTATTTTAATGTTTATTTTAATGTTTATTTTTATGTGTTTTATGTGTATTTTATGTGTGTTTTATGTGTATTTTATGTGTGTTTTATGTATATTTAATTTGTATTTTTATGTGTTTGTGTGTATCTTTATGTGTACTGTATTTTTATTTTATTTTTTCTTACTTTGACTCTGCCCACATCGTTGGCTTCACCCATGACGTCATGACATTGGCTCCACCCATGGCGTCGGCTCCACCCACAGTGTGGTAGTAGAAATTTTGGCTGCTCATCACTGCCGTTATTCCCCCACATGGGACTCTTCTGGCCCCAGGGAGTTGCATGTAAAGGACAAAGTGAGCTTCCTAAGAAGCTTCTGGGACTTGCTCTTTGCCATTTGGGGTACCTTTTGGTCAGAGTTTAGAGCAGTCATGGTGAACCATGACACTTCAGGTATTCTTGGACTTCAAATACCAGAGGCCCAAGTCTCTGTGAATTCACACAAATGGATTTACTGCAGTAAATCCATTCATGTGGATTCACAGAGATTTGGGCTTCTAGGAACTGAAGTCCAAGAACACCTGGGGTGCCAAGGTTCACCATCACAGGTCTAACGGATCAGGGGACTGGGGTGGGGTGTGAGGTCAAATTTGGCTGAAACTGGGCAAGAGAGTCATGGGAAGAGGCCAGTGGATGTCATTAATCAAGGGTGGGGGATCCTTAGACACCCCCACCCAACCTTCCCGGCCAAATAAAGGTCTCTCTCCCTTTCATTTAACTTTGGTGGTTTCTTCCTGTATATATGTATGTATGAACATATATGTGTGAGACCATGGTGGCTTAGTGGTCAAGATGTTTGTAGGTCAGCAGTTCGAGACCTGAGTGCTGCATGACAAAGTGAGCTCCCATCATTTGTCTCAGCTCCTACTAGCCTAGCAGTTTGAAAGTGATAAATTGCAAGTAGATAAATAGATACCACTTCTGAGGGAAAGGTAACAGCATTCCATGCACTCTGGTATCTAGTCATGTCTGCCACGTGACCATGGAAATGTCTGCAGACGCAGATAACTCTGTCTCTTGGGCTGTAAATAGAGATGAGCACTGTCCCCTAGACTTGGATACAACTGACCTTTGACCTTGAACTATATGTGTTTATGTTTCTCCTGAGGAGCTTTCTTCTCCTTCCCTCCAGCCCAAGCACTCAACTGGTCCCCTACCTGTGCTTAAGCCATGACTCTTGAAATGCATTGGAATGTAGCTCCTGGACCTCCACCTGCCGAGGAAGGATGGGCATTGTAGTACAACACATACGGAGAAATACCAGCTTGGAGATATTTGTTGTTGTTCAGTCGCAGAGTCAATTCCAACCCTGTGACCCCATGGATCACTGCCCGCCAGGCACCCCTTTCCTCCACCATCCTCCTCAACCCGCCCAGCTCTGTGCCCATTGCGTCTACAATACCATCTAGCCATCTCATCTTTGGCCTTCCACCTTTCCCAGCATCAAGGCTTTCTCAAGTGAATCCTCTCTTCTCATTTGATGTCCAAAGTACTTTAGCTTCATCTTCATTATTTGACCTTCCAAGAAGCAGTCAGGGTTGATTTCTTCCAAGATCAACCTATTTGTTCTCCTCGCTGTCCAGGGGACTAACTGTATGAAACTGAACCTGGTCACCCTTATTGGCTTTAGGGGCCTTTTTAGGATGCTAGTGGGCATCAGAACAACGTGATGAGAGATGCACATCTGAAGGAAGATGCTACATAGAATTTGTTCTCTTCCTTCATATAAAACCTTGTTTTTTTCTTTTTAGGGGCCAGTCTTGGGCAATTAAGAGGGCAGAGAGAAAAGAAAAAGAGATCCCAAATAGACAAAACAAGTTTGTTTTATTTTCAAGTCTGAGCCTTTCTTTTGTTTTCCATTTTACGCACTTCATTAACACTGAAACAATAACAACAGACTATCTGGAAGTCTATTCTTTTTTAAAAAAATCTAATAACTCAAGGTTGTCAGGTTGGAAAGACAGCTTCCAGGTTGGGGACCCACTTTAAGCAAACATTTTATATAGCTGTGCAAAATCAAAATGGTCCCTGTTCTTCTTTCTTAGGGAATTTTGCCTGAGAAAATTTCCTTTGGAAAGGGTGGGTGCTGAGATGTATCCCATAGGCTTCTGCAAACAAGAGGGGGATGTGTGTCTCCCCACAGCCATTAATATGCAGCTTCCCTGTCCCCATCTTAAACTTCTAACTAGACACAGAATTCAATGGATGTTTAGGCTTGTGCAATGAACAGGATTATATCAGACAGTCAGTACATGGATAACATTTCTACAAAAACCCAGTCCTGCCGGGATAGCTCATTCATCACCAATAATTCCTCGTTAACTTACAGTATATACATGTTTACCACTGGAGAAGGACCTTCCCAGGCCTTGCGCTGATTGGCTTCCAGGTGTTTTGCACTAGCAACCCCATGGTGCTTGGTCATTGGTCTTGCATAGGGGAGTTGTAGTCCAGACTATCTGGAAAACACCAGGTAGGCAACCTCTGATTATGACATGAGACAACTTAATCTTGCTTGGCCCCAGGGGCGTAGCTACCGCCGTATCTGCCGTATCAATTATACGGGGCCCCTGGGCCACGGGGGCCCCCCAACGTGCATAAGCAAAAATTAATAAAAACTTCCCAAATTTTAATTATGATGAATAAATATTTCTTTTAATTTTATGCATTTTTTTTTCTTTTGTGAGAAATCTTTACCCTTCCTAAGGGCCCCCAAACAAATTTTTATACGGGGCCCCGCCAAGGCACGCTACGCTTCTGCTTGGCCCTCAAGTCCATTGGGGTGTGCATCCACCGAAATCGAAGTGTGTCACATCTGTCCATAGATAGCAGTCAAATGTTTGCAGAGTTGCACTGTGTGAAGTAAAACTCAGCTTCTTCTTCTTCTTTGGAAGAGTCCTCACACCATTTTACTTTCAATTCTAGAGTTCTCAGACCCACCACTCATGCATCCATCCTGCACCTCTCTCAAGTAGACCTCTGGGGCTCTCTGGGACTGTCTGCAGTTGGCACTAAATAAAAATTGGGTTCTTTGTTTCATTTTACTCAAGTGGCCAACCTGTAACTCCTTGATACCACTACAGATGGAGGCTCTAGCGATTAAATGTTGCTACATGCCTAAGTGAGAAATTGATTTTGTATACTCATTGGTGTTGAGAGGGACTTTAAGGATGATCTAGCCAAGGGGTCAGCAAACTTGTCTCTCCAGGTGTTCTTGGACATCAATGCCCAGAAGCCCAAGTCAGTACACCTGCTGATCAGGGCTTCTGGAAATTGAAGTCCAAGAATATCTGGAAAGCCAAGACAACTGACCCCTGATCTAACCCAACCTCCTTTGAGGTGGAAAATCCTCCACACCTTTTGATAAGTGACCACTTAAACTGCCCTTGAAAATTGCTAGATGAAGAAGAGCAACCGTCTTGCAGAGCAGACTGTTCTGATAGTAACACTAGGAAGTTCTCCCAATGACGATTCAAGAGCTCCTTTTAAAGCCATTTGGACCAATTGGTTCAGATTCCATCTGTTGGATTAACAAAAATTGAATCTGCTCCATGTCACCAGCCTCCAAAAAATTGGAAGATGGATGTGACATCCTCACAAACTCCTCTTTTCTTGAGGCTCTACTTAATCTGGTTCTTTCAGCATTTGGTCCTGAAAGACCTTTGATTTTTTAAAGTTTGGTTTTGAAAATAGATCTCATAGGAGGTTTAAACATGCTTTAAATCACACTTTTAATCTATCTATTGTACAATGTTTTAAGACTCCTGGTGGGCAAAACATACAGTATACGTGTAAAATATACAATAATAGAACCTTTCTCCACACTCTCCTCTGAATACCATAGAACTTTCTTGATATCCTTCTTAAACTGTGGTGCCACAACTTAATCTCAGCAGAGTATAGTCTCAAGTACACTGACTCAGATCCAGGTAGAGCTTTATGGCAAAAGCAAACATTCTTGAGGATAGGTAAGAGCAAAACCAAATTAGAAGATGGAGGAAAGAGCTCACTGGAAAAGGAACAACATTAAAGGATATAGCTGAGGAACTCAACCTCCCCTACGTCACTTTGAGGACTCTGAAGAGGCTGAGAGTCAGAGTGCCTAAAGGGCAAGACCAACACACTGTGTGAATGTGGAGAGATTTGGTGGTCTGTTGATTACTTCCAGAAACATGTACCAATGAGGATTTAACTTTGGCCAACAACAAAGCCAAGAAGGTGGCTTCATTTTGGCAATCCAAAGTTTGACCTGGACACAAAAGATGAAGAATAGCTGAGGGTCAAGGAAGTTCCATCATCAGAAGAGAAAATATGCTAAATCCATTCTAGTTTGACCCTGAAGCTCAGGTTACAGAAAGTACCAGAATACAGTGGTACCTTGCTTAAAGAGCATAATGCATTCCACAGGATTGCTCTTTAAGTGAGTTTGCTCTTAAGTGAAACACCATTGTAAGTGACCAATTGTGACTTGGGGGGGCGGGGGCTGCGAACCCTGGTTTATTTGTTGAGCGAGTTTTTGGTAGGTTTTTGTTGTTAAGCGAGGGCGACCATTCAGAGAAAATTCTGCTCTTTAAGTGAGTTACTCTCTAAGCTAGGTCTCTTTATGTGAGGTTTTACTGTACTGTATATACATTTTGCATTGATGTACAGGAAGAAAGCAAGCTGATGGGTAAGTTGAAAGATACCATATTAGTAGCAGAGCTCTCTGCACATTGGCACAGAAGCCCATACCACACTGAATTCAGTGGAGCTTCCTCTCTCTCAGACCTGTGTATGGACTGACAGCCAGAATCTCTCTCAGGAGCCTCAGCCAGAGTCTTCCCGCTTACCTTGCTACCTAGCTACTTAATGAAAATTAATGCAGCTTAACTCTGTAAACCTCAGAAGTCACTGTCATACAGTCACACTTGTCAGAACGTGGGTAAACACTAAGAAGTTCATTTTAGGATTTTAGGCAAGGATCTGGCCACATGTACTAGCTCAAGGTTGAGCGAAGTATGAGCCACAGGCCACGTGTAGCCTCTGAAGGCCAGTTTCCGACATCTTCATAGGTTTCTACCAACCCCATTATAAGAGAAAGGGGGCCTGGAGATAGCTAGAGTACCAGTTTGTTTTAATTGTGTGTGTGGCAATCACAGCCCCCTCAGGGTATAAAACATCCTGAATAATAATAAAAAGAATCAAAACTAGAAGTGGATGTCCTGTGATGTCTTGTTTTGTTCCCCTCCTCCCAATCATAACCATTTCTGGACCAGAAGTGGCTTATGCTAGAGAGGGCAAAAAGTTTGGCCCTCCAAATTTCTCATCCTTTCTCTTCTCAGTTTGAACTTCCATGCAGTTCCTTGCGATGATGAAGGCCTGACCTATACTCTCCATCAGAAACTCACTGCTCACATAAAGGTTCTTTCTGATGGGGTTCATCTTGGTATGAGTTTTGTGGGGTCTCTATTCATGTAAAAATACACTCTGTCTGTGGCCATTTCATTGCAACAAGACAGAGACTCTATAATGTGAATGTCAAGAAGGAAAAAGAAGGTGGTTGGGTGAAACACGCAGAAGAAAGTGAAAAACATTTTGTGTAGAAGACATCAACAATTTCCAGTCCTTCCAAATTGTGCCATGACGAAGCTCTGGCTGACAAGTGGATCTACCGTTTGAGAAAGGTTTGTGCTCAGATAGATGCAAAATTTATACTGAAAGCAAACTGAAAACACTGATGAATGTTTTAAAAGATCTGAACTGGTAGCTGCGAAAAACACTTCTCCTGAGGGTTCCCAGAGTCTTCAATACATTGTCCTAAAAGTCCAGATCATCTTGATCAATAGCTTCCTCCTTCTTCTTAGAGTCTTGGCAGTGGCCATCTCTACTTTCATCACCTTTGGTTTCTGTTCCCTTCCCAGGACTTGCAGGGCCTCCCTCTTCTTCTTCCTCCTCCTCTTCTTCCTCGCTTTCAGGATACATCTTTTCTGGTTTACTGTCTGCATCAGTTTCTGCCTCACCATCCTGGGTGTTGGTCCCGTTCTCTTCTTCCTTGCAGTCTTCACCGTCTTCTCCATCCTCAGATCCTTTCTGGGACTCCTGTGAGCAATTCCCCATGCAAGAGATGGCAGAGCCTTTTCGCAAAGACTGTGCAATTTTGTCAGCTTCACCTTCTTCTTCTTCTTCTTCTTCTTCTTCTTCTTCTGCTGCTGTTGCAGGATCTTCTTTATCTCCACTGGTGGCCTGACCAGGTTCACCACCATCTTCTCCACCTGCTTCCTCTGCCTCAGTTCCAGCTTCAACACTTTCCTGGTTTTCACCCTCATCTTCCACTCCTGCTGTTTCTGAACATGGCTCACAGTCATCTTTTGGAACAGTTTCCTTTTCAGCTTCTTCTCCATCATTGCCCTGAATATCTCCCTCAGCTTCATTCTCTTCTCCTACAACTTCTCTTTCTAAACCTTCAATATCATCAGCATTTTCAGCACATTCAGAAGCATCCCTTTGGCTTTCTCCTCCAGTTTTAGCCTCCTCAGATTCTGGACCCACTGCTGTGCCATCATTTTTATCTTCCATTTTGGATCCTTCCTCATCTCCTTCTTTTTGTGCTTCTTCTTGTCCTTCATCCATATCTTTCTCTCCTTCTTCATTTCTTTCTTCATCTACTTTGCTTTTGGCTTCCTCTTCCTGATTATTCTGTTCACAAGTCCCTTCTCCTCCTCCCCCTTCCTCCCCTTCTTCCATGCCTTCCTCCATTTCTTCTTGCTCTTCCTCTTTTACTACTTCTTCTTCTTGTATAGGGGCTTCCTCCTTTCCTTCCTTTTCTTCTTTCATTTTTTCCTCCTCCTCCTCTTTTTCTTCCATATTTTCCTCTTCTTCCTCCACTTCTTTGTTTTCCTCCACTTCCTCTTCTGCAGACGCCTGGTCATTTTCTTGTTCTGTTTCCTCCAACTCAGCTGACTCCTTCTGCTCCTCCTTTTCTTCCTCTTTCACATCCACTTCTTCCTCTTTCACACTCACTTCCTTTTCTTCTTCTGCTTCCTCTTCCGCTACTGCCACATCCTCCTTTTCTTCCTCCTTCACATTACCTTCCTCCTCCTCCTCCTTTTCTTCTTCTCGTATTACCTCCTCTTCCAACTCTTCCTCCTTTGCTTCTTTACCGTCCATTTCTTCATCCTTTCCCACATCCTCTTTCGCTTCTTCTTCCTCTGATGCTCCTCCTCCTCCTCTCTCTCCTTCTTCGCAGCTCTCCTTTTCAGACACTTCTTCCATGAGAATGACGGCGTTATCCTCTTTTACTTCTTCTTCTTCTCTCACTTCCTGATATTCTTGTTCATTAGTTTCCCCTGCCTCTTCTCCCTCAACAAGTCCTGTTTCCTGAGGTGTCTCAGATCCAGCTACTTCCCCTTCTGCTTGTCCAGTGTCTTCAACCTGACCCTCTTCATTGATGTCATGTTCTGATGTCTTTTTGTGACCATTCGTTTTATTAGTCTTCAGGATTTGTTGGAGGTCAAAAGCTTTCACCACTGGTGCATTGGCTGCCACTGGTATGGGGCTGCGTGTGGCCCTGGCCACCAGCTTCTTCCTGACACATGCGTCACAAGGACAATACTCATCTTCACTTGGTTGGTCACTGTCTTCATCTCTAATTGTACTAAAAAGGGAATCTTCATCTATATCACCAGAAAAGTCCTTCCCCTCTAACTGATTACTTTGGTTTACATTCCGGTCATTGTAGATTGACATCCGATGAATGCTTTGCAGGCGGTGTCTTCGGCTTTCCACCCGCAGTTTAGATTCGGGCTGCATTTCATCCGGGGGCCTGGGGGCCTTCTGCCTTGCTCTGCTTTTGATTTTCATCAGCTCTTTCTCTATACTCCTTTGTATCCTTCTACTGACTTCTTCTTTCAGCTCCAAAATCATCATGTTCACCTCTTCTGTGTCCGGCAGGTTCCACTTCACTTTGAGATCATTCATGGCGCTGACATAATGAGCCATGAATTCTTTCTCAATCTTCTTCAGAAGTTTGAGTGCCCACATCGGGTCAGGGGTAATGGATCTTTGTTGGATGAGGAGGGCAGCTTTCACTGATGACTGATGTGGGACTAGGCTGCTGGGTGGTGCACCAGGTTCACACTCATCCACAAGCTGTTCTGCTCCATCTGTTTGAACTTCTTCCTCCTCCTTAGCCTCACCTGTGGTTGGTTCAGGTTCAATTTCATTGTTGCATGCCTCTTCAGTCACTTTATCAGCATTTTCAGGTGTAGGTTTATCTTCTGCTTCCATATCTTTGTTGTCTTGCTTTTCTACTTGGACACTGTGTGCAACAGAGGCAGTTTCTGCACTCTCAATGTTTTCAGAAGTAGGTTTATCTTCTGCTTCCATATCTTTGTCCTCCTGGTTTTCTACTTGGACACTGTGTGCAACAGAGGCAGTTTCTGCACTCTCAATGTTTTCAGAAGTAGGTTTATCTTCTGCTTCCATATCTTTGTCCTCCTGGTTTTCTACTTGGACACTGTTTGCAACAGAGGCAGTTTCTGAACAATCAGCATTTTCAGAAGTAGGTTTTTCTTCTGCTTCCGTATTTTTGTCCTCCTGGTTTTCTACTTGGACACTGTTTGCAACAGAGACGGTTTCTGCACTCTCAATATTTTCAGCAGTAGATTTATCTTCTGCTTCCATATCTTTGCCCTCCTGGTTTTCTATTTGGACACTGTTTGCAACAGAAGCAGTTTCTGCACTCTCAATGTTTTCAGAAGTAGGTTTATCTTCTGCTTCCATATCTTTGCCCTCCTGGTTTTCTACTTGGACACTGTTTGCAACAGAGGCAGTTTCTGAACAATCAGCATTTTCAGGAGTAGGTTTTTCTTCTGCTTCCGTATTTTTGTCCTGATTTTCTACTTGGACACTGTTTGCAACAGAGGCAGTTTCTGCACTCTCAGCATTCCCATCTTGCTTGCTGCCTCCTTCCACCTCTTCTTCTCCATCAGTTCCTTTTCCTTCCTCCTCTTCTTTTTCACAGTGACCATTCTGACAGTCATTTGTTCCTCCATCAGACTCTAGTTTTTCTCCTGCTTCATGTTTTGAGCAAAGTGACAGTGGTCCAGAACAGCCCTCTTGTTCCTCATTCTCATAAACGTCTTCCTTTGTACTTCTAGCTTCTTCTTCTCCTTCAGTGAGTTTGGCGTCATCCATTTTCTCTGTTGATAAGGCACGTTCCTGGACACCAGCTACGCTCCCCTCTCGTGAGCCTCCATCACCGCTACATACATCAACCCCAGAAGAAGACATCGGTGTGAAGTCACCATCTTTTGAATTATGGCCTTTGTAGCTGGATGGTACTTTCTCCTGGTCCTCCTCTTGTAGACCTGAACCTGTGGCACTTTTTTCTGATGCGCACCCAACCCAGAGGGCTTGGAAAATATTCAAGAGCTCTGTATAGCGTGGTCTGTTCAGTCCTTTGCTCGATTTATTGGATGAGTTGAGCTCTTCATCAAGGAGCTGCAGGCCGGCAAGGCATGTGATCAAAATATTGGCTGAGTTGCTGAGTTTTCTCCCCATGGTTGGGGATACCTCAGGCAAACTATGAGAGCGGTCCATTTTGGCTTCATTCTTGGAAGCTAGCAAAGCCTTCATGATTTGCACAGAAGTCTGAATGCTGTCAGGCAAGTCCTTTCGGTGGTTATTCTGGCTGGAGAGGACAGAAAGTTTGCATCCTGCTTGACTAGATTCAGCCTTTTCCTCAGCAACCATTTCAGGACACTTCTCTTCCTTGGGCTCCTCTTCAGTTGCCTCTTGTCCAACAGCCTCCGCTTCACCCTCCTCTTTTTCAGTTGCCTCAAACCCATCTTCCTTCTCAATTGCTGTGCCTTCGCCTTCTTCTGTGTCTTTCCCCCCCTCCTCTTTTGACTTGCCTTTCAACAACTCCTGGTTGTTGGAGCAGCTTGGTATTTCAGCTAACTCTGCCCCTTCCTCATCATCCTGCATTTCACATTTCATCAGCAGAGCATCCGAAGGAATTTTCCGTAGCCACTCATGGATGACATCCTCTGGAGAGGTGTTGGGAAGAGAAGAAGGAATGACCCTGTCAACACCATTGGCAGAAGTTCCTGTTACTGCTTCTTCTTGGACCTTCTTTGGACAAGATGTTTCATCCTCATTCAAGCAATCAGATTTATTGGCTGACCCATTCATCACATCTGTCTCAGGGGACTGAAAATCAGCCATTCCTCTGTGCTCCTTCTCTGCAGCTGACTCAGATTGGGTGCATGTGCTGGCACCGTTAGATCTCTTCTTCCTCAGAACAGGCCTCTTTTTGTGGCTGCTAGGTCTGCCTTTTGGAGGTGCAGGGCAACGCAAACTGTACATGGAGGCAGAGTCTGACACAGAAGCTTGACTGGAGCAGTCCACATCAGGACAGAGGTTGCTGGCTTTCTTTCGGTTTGGCTTGGAAGATGGTGCCACACTCGACTGCGAGCAAACATCGTCACTTCGCCGTGAAGTTTCCGTCTCTGCATGTTTGCTCTTAACCTCAGAATATGAAGAAGCCCTAGAACTAACACTCCGAAGATCATCATGTTGGGTTTCCATGACTTGGCTGCATTTTGAGCAGATGGACTCTGATAAATTTCCTGGTCTTGAAGAGGTTGCCTCAGAACTTACTTTGACCATCACATCTCCTTTTTTCCCACCACAGTCTGAGAAGCTAGAACAAGGGGAGATTGAGTTGCTGTCACCTTCTAGCTGGCTTCTCTTCTGGCTAATTTTGCTGGTGGATCTGCTATAACATTTGGAAGTACTGCTTGGACTCTCCTCGTTGGTAGCTGGAAGTGCTGCTGTTTCACTGAAAGAGGACATGTTGGAATGAGGAGAGCTGCCATGGTGAGATCTGTGGCAATCTGAGTCCCTTTTCTCCACTTCACATGAGCTTCTGGAACAGTAAGAGGCTCTGCTGTTTGATCTTGCATCTTCTGCATGTAAAGAACATTTCGATTGCTTCTTCTTGGGCATGGACTTTTGACATGATCCAGAAGATACATTTGAAGATGTGTCCAAATGATTTTGGCTGCGTTTTGTTCTCTGGGATGTTCTGGAGGAAGAGGAAGCTGCACTGCAGATGTGGATTTCGTCGCTGTCATTTTGCCTGCTCTTCCCATCACAAGACTTGGAGCAGTAGGACCTTCCTGTAGAAGATCTTTCATTTTCACTAACATAGCCCTTGGCAGATGGGCCAGACGACACCTTCTCTGAGACGGAATATGTCTCATTGATTTCCTCATCTTCCTTTTCTACATCATCCTCTGTGTCGGCATCCTTAGGGCAGGAATCAAGAGAAAAAGAAGATACCGCCTGATCATTCTCAGAAACCTCGTCAAGGTTGTTCTTCATTCTGTCAGGAGAGCTGCACTTAATAGATTGGCTGCAGTTGCTTTGTGGAGTTGAAGAGCAGGCAGCAACATCTTCAACTTCTTCTCTTTCCTTGATGCTAGAGGTTGAAATGGTTCTTTCCATACTGCTAACTACCTCACACACTTGTATCTGACTTTCTTTAGGACTCTGAGATGTCTTCGATTTGATACTCTCAGGCCTACTTCGTTGGCCTTCCTGAACCTCTTTACTCACAGCAGTGTCATCATCCTTTAGTGAACTGGCTGAATTAGCTACAGCACCTCTTTCTTCAGGTGACCCTCTTGGGCTTGTGTTTGTCTGGGCACAACCATGTTGACAGTTGTGTTTTTTTACTGAATGGTATTCTACAGTATTTTCTACCGTCTCCATGTAATGGGAAGATTCCTCTACAACACGCTTGGTGTATTCCTCTCCACTGGAAGAGGTCCGGATGCTGTCCACAGAGGCCACCTTTTTCCGGACTATTCTCCGATGCGATGATGTGCTTGAGCAGGAAGAGTGGGTATGCCAAGTGTTCATTGTCCCCACCTCTTTCTGAGTAGTGTGCATGGGGTTTTTCCAGATGTCATAGGTTTTGCATGGATTACCACAGTTTTGGCAACGAGCCTCTTCGCTCTCAGATTCATCAAGATTGGAGACATAAGAGTCAGCATCGCAGGGATATAATGAATCATCCATCTCGGAGCTAGCCTCTAGGTTCTCAATGGGTTCTATGCCATTGTCCTCACTCACAGCAAACTCTTCACATGGTATATTGTTCATCAAGCTGGACTTCTTGATTTGGGTGGACCACTGGAGAGTTTCCTCATTGAGCAGGCGGAAGCGAACTTTCATCTCGACTGATAAACTTCCATCTTTATTAACGTGCACCTTCTTCTCAATGTCATCATTGACTAACGAATTGACCAGCTCTCCCCCTTTAGAGTGAAGACAGCTGTGCACTGATGGAGCTCCATTCTCTGATGACGTGAGCCCAGTGGGATAGGATTTTTCTGATGATAAGGAAAGCCTTGCAGACCGATTGCTCAAGGATGATCTTGGGTGAATCACGCTCTTTTTGGCTTTCAGTCCAAAGTCCACTGTAGTTTGCAGGTGTGGTGTCAGGAAAGGAAAAGGAAGAAGTGGACACAAAAGAGAAATGGTAAGGATTTACACCAGATCCATAAGACCTGAAAAGCTATATGGTGGGCCAGTGGCGTCGCGCAGAGTTCAGCCGCCGGGGGCGAAGAACAAATTCGCTCCCCCCCCGCTCGCCGCTGCTTTCCCCCCCCCCCCGGACCCAGGCAGAAGGCGGCCCCCCTGCTGACGTGCCGCCTGCCCCTGGCTCTGCCTCCGTTGCGAGTTCGATCCTGGTGGGATACCAGATTGCCTAATAGCCATTCATCCTTCCGAGGGCGGTTAAATGAGTACCCAAGCCAATGGGACGGAGGCGAGCAGCGCTCGCCAGCAAAAGGGTCGCCCTCCGCCTCGGAAGTCCTGCACGCGCGCGCGCGCGCGCTGCCCACCTCCTCCCCCCCAGCCACCCAGCCAGCTTGCCGTCAGACGGGGCGCTCGTCGGGGGTGGGTGGCGCCGTAGCGGGGAGCCCCTGGCTGCTGGCTGGGTGGCTGGGCGGGAGGGAGGAGGTGGGCAGCGCGCGTGCAGGACTTCCCAGGTGGAGGGCGACCCTTTTTGCTGGCGAGCGCTGCTCACCTCCGTCCCATTGGCTTGGGTACTCATTTAACCGGCCTCGGTCGCCAGAAAAAGGGTCGCCCTCCACCTGGGAAGTCCTGCACGCGCTCTGCCCACCTCCTCCCTCCCGCCCAGCCACCCAGCCAGCAGCCAGGGGCTCCCCGCTACGGCGCCACCCACCCCCGACGAGCGTCCCGTCTGACAGCAAGCTGGCTGGGTGGCTGGGGGGGAGGAGGTGGGCAGCGCGCGCGCGCGCGCGTGCAGGACTTCCCAGGCGGAGGGCGACCCTTTTGCTGGCGAGCGCTGCTCACCTCCGTCCCATTGGCTTGGGTACTCATTTAACCGCCCTCGGAAGGATGAATGGCTATTAGGCAATCTGGTATCCCACCAGGATCGAACTCGCAACGGAGGCGGAGCCAGGGGCAGGCGGCGGAAAGCCCCCGACGGCCAGCCAGGCGGACGGAGGCGAGCAGCGCTCGCCAGCAAAAGGGCCGCCCTCCGCCTGGGAAGTCCTGCTTCCTTCCTAAGCCCAGGCAGAGGGAGGAGGCCAAAGTGGTGAGGACATTTTGCCGCCCCCTGAAAGCCGCTGCCCGGGGCATCCGCCCCCCCCGCCCCCCCCACGCTACGCCACTGCGGTGGGCAGAGGGTCTAAACCAGGGTAAGGCAAAGTGTAGACTTCTAGATGTTGTCATAGTGTAGTGTTGGCCAACTTTGGCACTCCAGCTGTTCTTGGATTTCAATTACCAGAAGCCCAAGTCAGTACTTCTGCTGGTCAGGGCTTCTGGGAATTGAAGTCTAAGAACACTTGGAGTGCCAAGGTTCTCCATCACTGTTATAGGCACTGAAAATTATGCTTCCAGGAAGAAAGGCTTATATTGGAAGGTTAAGCTAGGCCTAGGTCTACTCAAACCTCCTGCTCAAAAAGGAAGTTCCTAGCTAGCACTGGGGCAGGGAGAGGAAGTTGGGGAAAGAGCTAGGCCTAGCTAAGTCTTAAGGGTTTCTTGTTTAGGCTTTTTCCTAGGTGAGCCACATTGAGGGGTTTGTAGGTCATGTAGGACTCCCAGAATGAGGGATTATGGTGTTTGTAGTCAGAAAAAGCCCGGGTAAAACCAGGACAAGAATACAGTATATAACTTTTTGGAAATAGGGGATAAGAATAAGAAAGGGAAACTTCTGTTCATATCATAAGAGGAAGATAATAATGTCCCATTGGTGGTGGGTGCCCAATTTTTTTGATGTAATGTTATTTTTATTACTTTTAGTTTTGTACTTCAGCTATATGATTTTTTGTTGATACTAATTAAATTCAACAAACAAACAAACAAAAAATTCCATGCTTAGTCTAGCTAGAGATTTATTTAATTATCAGAAGAGCTAAATGAAGGCAGAAATAGTTGGCTAGTGTTTTAATTTGAATACTGTTATAGTTTTAAGATTTTTTAAATGCCATCTGGCTTTGTTTCTTGTGTTTTTTCTTGTGTTTTTATTGGCTATTATGGGATAATTTTAAAATATATACACTTGAAGAGCGTATTGTGACAAGTACATGGGTACATGAGCGCAAGAAAACTGGTGACACCCTGGATACAATAAATGGCAAATTTAGATAAAGATTCAATAGGTACTTACAGGCTATCCTGTACATATACATAACAGTGATGGGATGTAACAGGTTCTCACCAGTTCGCCAGAACCGGTAGTAACTTTCCCCAATGTCCTGGAGAACCAGTAGCAGCTTTTTGTGGGGAACCACCTCCGGGGCTTACCTTTTCACTGTTTCCCCCACTGGGTGGGTGTATTTTAATGTAATTAATTAATTAATTAATTAATTAATTAATTAATTAATTAATTTACGGGTTTGTGTTATGGGTGGGTGGGTGGGTTGAGGTGTGTGTGTGTGCTTATTTTTATTTTATTATTTTATATTTTTTAATTTTTTTTTCTTTGGCCCCACCCACATCATAATGACATCATTAAGTTAGCTCCTCCGACACTGTGATGAGATCACAGTGGGGTAGTAAAATTTTTGACATCCCACGACTGCATATACATACATATACATATACGTATACATATACATATACATATACATATACATATACATATACATATACATATACATATACATATACATATACATATACATTGTAAGCCGCCCTAAGTGGTGCTTGCACCAAAAGGGTGGGGTATGTATACAAAACAACATAACGTAACGTAACATGAGAATAAATTTAAAGGACATTCTTGCTGAATCAGGCAGGCCAAGCAATCCTTTGCTGCACTCAGCCCAAGGGACCCACCCAAAGGTAAGGGCCAGGTCAACTCCTTACTTTCATTGTTTTCACTGCCGTTGTTGCCATTGGATTGGGATGGTAGACTGGGCAGTTTCTCCGAGGAGGAGCGCTTCCTGGGATTCTCCCTCATGATGGGCTTGAAGGCATCCTGGCCCACGCAGACCAGCGCATTCGGGCAGTGCAACACGGCTTGCAGGCTGTCAATCTGGAAAAGAGGAAGGGAAAGGTAGCTGTCAGAAGGAGATACAGGATGGGAAGAACCATCCGTTCTTGTGTGCCTTACTGGGAGCACCGCCAGGGCCTGTGCAACAGTGAGGCTGACGCTGTTCCTCCACTCCCTGAATGAGGCTGAGCCGTTCTCTTATCTTAGGAGTGATGAATCCGTTCTGGGTTTTAGTCCAAGCTTTAAAGGAGGCATCCTAAGTGCTAAATCTATTTTGGGAGAAATTGGTCCATTTTCTCAGAGAGAAAGTGGGCCAATTCCCTATGGACAATCACCCTTCCCTTTGGACTTTGGCACCCAAAGCTGTTAGTCCTCAGGGTTGTCAGGTTAGTTAACTGCCGCCTGACACTTGGCATTGAGTCACTGGCAGCATGGTCTACTCTATTACCATTGCAGGATAACTCTTTCTCAGAGAGAAAGAGCTTGTGTAAAGATCAGACAAAAACCAGGCATGGATTCACCACCGTGAGCATAGATGTTTTCATTTGTTTTTGTTTGGATGTCAAATCCCTCAATTCTCCTTTCTGTCTGTCATTCATTCATTTGATTTATAACCTGCCCTAATTAGCATGAAATGCTCCCCAGGTGGTTCACAATAACAGTATGTATAACCAAAAAGTACATAAATAATACAATAACAAAACAATACACTGTGGACCAAAAGCAAACCATCCCATCAGCAGAGAATACCAACCATAGGGCACCAGGATCAAGAAAATGAATTCTAACATTTAATTATGTCAAATTAATAAAAGCTCACCAGCATCATAATTCATTATAAAATGTAATTTAGTAAATGTGTCTGTAAATAAATGGGTTTTCTGCATTTTACAGAAGACTAGTCGTGTAGGTCTACTCTAACCACTAAGGGAAAGTACTGCATTGGGTTTCTGTTGTCTCGCTGCTGAGCGGACTACCTAAAGCAGGGGTGCCTAAACTTTTTGGGCCGTGGGCCAATCATGTGGTTCAAGGAGCCGGTCACTAAGGCCCGGGGCCCAGGTGCGGCCCCCGACGCCAATTCACCCGGCCCGCGAAGCCCTCGTTGCTCCTGGAAGTGGAAGTAAAACGCGCCCGTACGGGCGCGTTTTACTTCCGCTTCCAGGAGCGACAAGGGCTTCAGATGAATTGGCATCGGGGGGCGCACCTGGCCCCCGGGCCTTAGTTTGGGCACCACTGACCTAAACTTATAAACACAGCAGCTCATTCTCTAGCACAGGAATTGACAATGTGAACCATCCAGGCTTTTCTTGGCTAGAAACCCTGTCAGACCTAGTCAAGATAATCTGGGAGGAGGGGGTGATTCAAGTTCCAAGTCAATAGGTCTCTGGAGGGTCACATACCCCCCATTTCTCTTGTGTCATGGGACTGAGGAACTCTTAAAGGAAGGGAGCTATTTTAGGCTGCACTAAGAGAGGTCTAGTCTCCAAAATCTGAAATCTGCCTATCTGCAGTGAGAAGAACCTGGACAATAGGCAGACCACTTGGTTATAGACTTAGTAACCAGGACAGGGTAAACCAGGGGTGCCCAAACTATGGCCCAGGTGGAGGATCCGGCCACCGACACCAATTCATTTGGCCTGCAAAGCCCTCGTCACTCCTGGAAGTGGGCCGGATCTAGCCCCAGGCCAAGTGACCAGCTCCCTGCACCAGCCTGCGGCCCAAAAAGGTCAGGCACCCAGTGGTGGGATGTCAAAAATTTTACTACCCCACCATGATGTCATCGGTGTGGGCAGAGCTAACATCATGATGTTGTGATGTGGGTGGGGCCAAAGAAAAATTTAAAAAATACAAAATAATAATAAAATAAAAATAAGCATGCACACACACACACACACACACACACACACACACACACACACACACCTCAACTCACCCACCCACCCATAACACAAACCCATTAATTAATTAATTAATTAAAAATACATTAAAATACACCCACCCAGTGAAAAGGTAAGCCCTGAAGGTGGTTCCCCACAAAAGCTGCTATCCGGTTCTTCGGGACACTGGGGAAAATTACTACCAGTTCTAGCGGACTGGTGAGAACCTGTTACATCCCATCGCTGCAGGCACCCATGGTGTAAACTATTAAATGGTGGGACTGCAGTGGCTTAGTTGTTATGCCACTGAATGTGAGTGACTGGAAGATTAGCAGGTCTGCAGTTTGAGACACAAGTGTTGTACGATGGACTGAGCTCTCATCTCTGTCCCAGCTCCTGCTAACCTAGCAGTTCGAAAGCAAGACATTGTGAGTAGATAAATAGGTACCACTTTGGTGGGGAGGTAAACAGCATTCTATGCACTCCAGTATCTAGTCATCCCTGCCACATGACCATGGAAATGTCTGCAGGCACAAACAGTACTGGCTCTTTGGCTATAAACAGAGACAGCTGGATACAAATGGCTTTTGAACAAGGGTGAGCTTTACCTTTAAACTAATAAATCATTTCAGTCTGGCTGGACATCCCACTTTGGTAATGGAGTAGACCGTACAGCCAGCGACTCAACGCCAAGTGTTGGGCGATGGTAAATAACATGACTCCCTAAAGGGGCCAATGGCTATGGGCAGATGATCCTCTTTAGGTGGATTCCAGTGGGATTTAATCCACTGGGGGACCCTCACCCTTTCTTCCCTGTGGACTTTGGCACCCAAGGCTGTTAGGGTTTTCAGGTTAGTTAGCTGCCGCCTGATGCTTGGCATTGAGTCACTAGCCATATGGTCTACTCTATTACCATAGCAGGATAACCTGGCCAGACGGGGTACCCAGCTTCACCAAGGCAAATGCGCCAGACATGAAGGGAACCACAACTTTGTAAGCTAAGTTTTTTGGACTTCAGCTCCCAGATGACTTTAGCAAACCTGGGGCACTCTGGGAGTTGTGCTCTAAATAAGAAACATTTCAAATACAGTTAAACACCAGATTTTTCTCTAATTTATTATAGGAGGGTGAGGAACTGACGAGCATTTATTCAGCATTTATTTATTTATTTATTACTGCATTTGTATTGCTGCCTCCCTCACCAAAGCGATTCCAGGAGGCTCACAACAGTATCAAAAATACAAAATACAAAATGTCCTCATCATATAGGACTAAACAATTAAAACTTTAAAAACCATTAAAATCAGATTAAAACACCCTCCCTATAAAATAAAAAAACCTGGACAGCCTTATATAAGCTGGGGGGAGGGGGGCTACCACACCAAAAGTGCCCCACTCCCATTGCACTAACCAGGTTTTAAGGCCTCTGATATTTCCTCTATGACGTAGTACGGACCAGGGATGCTTTCATCTTCTGTTTTTTCGCCTTTATTCATTGTCAGCTGCCTACACCAGTGTCTAATTCTTGTTAGAATAAATAAATACATCACCATTGCTTAAACAAGTGCAGAGCCAGCCCTATCAAGGGGTAGAATGAGGCAATGGCCTTGGGTGCCAGATGATGGGTGGGTAGCTGCAGCTCTCTTGTCATCCCTTTTAAGGCCGTTTCCCTCTCTAGGCAGGAGGCGATGCTGACCATTCAACAGATCTTCTCTTACATGTGAAATTCTACGAAAGAAAAAGACTCACCTTTTTGCCATCCAGTGTGTAGAGCTTTTTCACTGTGTAGTGCACGATCTCCGAGATCTCATCCAAGAGAGTTTTGAAGCTCCGTGCATTCCTCCGGCTGAGGACATACGGCCACTGGGTGGTAATGTCCCCATTCTTAACCAGCATGACTTTCTTTGGTAGCCTTGGGCTCTGATGAACCAACGTCGTTGAGCTGTCTTCTTGCTTGACATCGTGGGACACCTTCCTCAACGTGCTGGTCGGTTGGCTGTTCTTTTGAGGTCCTGTTTTCCAGCCAGTGGCCCCGCTGCCAATGGGCATGGTGTGCTTCTTGTCCGAGCACAGGTAGCACCCTCCATCTTCCAGCTGGTCCAAGGTGCTGATGCAGTGAATGCCCTTTGGCGTGGTTATGGTCCGGACCCCAAAAGGAAGGGGGACCCTGTGGGAAAGGTCATCCATGAGGGCATTGAAACTCTTGAAGGTCCGCTGGTTGATGGCCATCTTGACTCCTCCAAACCGAGGGTCTCCACTCTTATAGAAGATTATCTTCTTGGCTGGGGCAACTTGGGCAACTGCATTCGTCCGAGCCATGGGAGGGAGCGTCTGCTCATTGTTGTAATGCCCAGAGGTAGAGAGGTAGTCAGCGGGAGGTTGGGTCATTCTGACAAATGCTTAGAGGTAACTGCAATGCCAGAACAAAAGTAGTAGATGAATCACATGAGAACAGTTAGCAAAGTTGCTTCAGTTCCCGCAGTACAGCACTTTAACCACTGTGCCTCCAGAGCTCTTTCCCTATATTCTAGTCCAGTTTACCTTCCTTAAAATTTCCTACCCACATAGATCTATTTATTTATTTATTTATTTATTTTATTTCTATACCACCCGTTTGGGTGGTATACTGCATTGTTACACTATAGTTGGCCAACACAACTCAGGGATTTCATAAGACAACTGGACCAACGATGAGAGGAGCACAGGGATGTTGGCTGTCTCATCCCGCTCCTGTCCTGGGGAATTTCAGACTGCACACTCCCCAGTTGAGCTAGGGTACACCGTCTTAGCTGAGTGGTTGCTGGGAAAAGCTGTTGCAAAAATTTACAAATAATATTGTGCCTTTACAACCTGCTTGGAAGAGGGAGAGGGGAAAGGTATACACAGAAACACAATTCTACAGGATGGGGAGAGCAGGGACTTTTTAGATCACAAATCAGTGTCCTTTATTCCAGAACTCACATAGTTTATATCTGCGATGGTGAACCTTGTCACTCCAGATGTTCTGGGACTTCAATTCCCAGAAGCTCAACACCCTGTGAATCCACACGAATGGGTTTACTGCGATTCATCCAGCCCGCACTGCCTTCATCGCTCCTGGAAGCGGAGTAAAATGCACCCGTATGGAGGAAGGGTTAACCCGGAAGAACCTTAACCGTACGGGCACATTTTACTTCTAGTTCCAGGAGCGACGAGGGCAGTGCGGGCTGGATGAATCACTGTAAACCCATTTGTGTGGATTCACAGGGTGCTTGGGCTTCTGGGAAATGATGTTCGAGAACATCTGGAGTGCCAAGGTTCACCATCAAGGGTTTATATAGAGGAGGAGGGAAATTTCTCCTCAGATATGTACCAACAATGAAGGGGTTTCCCCTCTAGATAATACAAAATTTTATAGTACTTCTTGATTTTAAAAAAGGTCAAGGTCACCCTTGCTTGAAAGCCAGTCGTATCCAACTCTTAGGTTCAGTGCTCATCTCTGTTTATAGCCAAGGAACCAGTGCTGTCTGCGTTTGCAGACATTTCCGTGGACATGTGGCAAACATGACTAGACACAAGAGTGCACGGAATGCTGTTTACCTTCCCACTGAAGTGGTCCCTATTTATCTACAGTACAGTGGTACCCTGTATAACAAATGCTTCGTATAACGAAAAATTTGTATAACGAAGCATTTTGGCGCTATTGGCATTACCCCGCATAACAATTTTTTGTCATTATATGGGGTATACCCCGTATAACAAACATTTTCCCATTGTATGGGGTATACCCCGTATAACAAACCCCCCCCCTTTATGCAGGGTATTGTCAATATGATTCACATAACGAAAAAAATCGTATAACAAAGCTGTTGTGGAACTAAGCATTTTTGTTATACGGGGTACTACTGTACTTTCAATGCCTTGCTTTTGAACTGGTAGGTTGGCAGGAGCTGGGACAGAGATGGGAACTCACTGTGTTGTGCAGCACTCAAGTCTCAAACTGCTGACTTGCTGACCTTCCAGTCATCAAGCTCAGCATCTTAACCACTAAGCCACTGCAGTCCCGCACTTTTTGATTTCACATCCATCCAATTATACATATTTTCCCCCTATTTTCTTCTCAGCTTGCTTCTGGCCCAGAGGGTAGAGACAGCCTACTAAGAGCAAGGTGAAAGTCAAAAGCCTGACTATTTTTATGTAGATCTATATTTGAAATTAATTAGAAATGAGTATTTCTAATACTTAATACATTGTTTTACTACCCAGCCATGCCTAGGGAACCTAGGATGATAGAGACAGACGTCTTGGAGGGGGAGGCTTGAGGAGTGGATGAGGGCAAGAAGGAACAACTCTTGGAGAGGAAGGGAAAGAAGGGTAATGGGAGTGAAGGGATGTAAAGAAGGCAGTAAAGGCAGGAGGGGAGGTACCAGCAGGGAAAGAAGAGGAGGATCATGGGATGCAGAGAGGAGATTTACTATAGATGTAATAGTGGACAAAATGGGGGAAGAGGAATTCCTTGGAACAGGGTTTCTCAACCTTGGTCCCCCTGGTGTTCTTGGACTTCAGTAACCAGAAGCCCAAGTCAGCACACCTGTTCATCAGGGCTTCTGGAAACTGAAGTCCAAGAACATCTGGGGGCTCAAGGTTGAGGAACCCTTCTTTGGAAGATCCAGACAAAGGTTTCCAGGCTGAAGACCTGAACATCTAGGTCCATGATTGCAAACTTTGGCACTATAACTGTTCTTTGACTTCAATTAGCAGAAGCCCAAGTCAGCACTCCTGTTGATCAGGTCTTCTGGGAACTGAACTTCAAGAACATTTTGAGTGCCAAGGTTCATATCATTGCTCTAAGTGGACTGGGAGTCTATTTATAAGGAGGACCCCCTGGACTTAACTGGAGGTGAAACTTTGGAAGCCAAAAGAGAAGCACTTCAACTCTTGGTCACGTCAACCTCCTTCTAGGGGAGAGGGTATTAAAACATTGACTAGGAGAGCACCATTCCCATGAAACTGGACCGGGTGAGCCAAATGCCACTCACTTCCAGTGACGTTAACTGAAGGGTTACTGGACTTGGACTCAGACCTGAATACTGTAGAAGGGAATGGCACTGTCCTAAAACCATCATATTGGGCCCAACAGCAAAATGAGTGGCAGAAGAACTCTGATTCCCAATGGCAATGGAGGCAGAAGAGGCCATGCCAGATGGACTGGTTGTGAAGGTGCACCATGTTAATATTCTCAAGGCTGTGGCTGTCCATTGCAATCCCAATGTTAATTCCTGTATGTTTCATTTCACATGTGCCACAGGAGATGGCTCCATGATCAAATGTGTGGCAAGCTGGGGTCCACCTTAAACAAGTTCACACAAATGGCATTTTTCCTGCTTTGGGGGAGGGGGGATCTTGGAGAGATTTTGTTCCCATCACCTACCCCAGGGCTGTGCAAACATTTCGGACTATGGGCTGGTCACATGGTTTAGTGAGCTGGTCATGTGGTTCCTCCCACCAGAAGGATGTTTTGCAATAGGATGAGATAGATTTTTTTAGGCTGCCATTTTCTCTGCTTAAACCAGGGGTGCCCAAACTATGCCCCATGGGCCAGATCTGGCCTCCAATGCCAATTCATCTGGCCCAAGACACCCTCGTAGCTCTTGGAAATGGACACATTATAATTCCACTTCCAGGAGCAGTGAGGGTGTCGTGGGCTGGATCAACTGGCATTGGGGGCCGGATCTGGCCCATGGGCTGCAGTTTGGGCACTCCTGGCTTACCAATAAAACCTGTTGATATGGTACATTTATCCAGGGATGGAGGAAGGAGCCTCTGCATATGCGGCTAGATTTGGGACTCATGATTGTGGCCTCACAACAATTTAGCCTTTTCATATACTGTACTGTATTTTCAAAAAAAAAAGGGAGCTGCCAAATATAATTCTTCAGAATCTGATTTCTTGAAACATTTAGAAATGTGAGATTCAACTGCATTATCTCAGGTGAAATGTGGACCCTACTTAACCTCACATTAAAGGAAAGCATAGATTCTAGAGCACATTTTAGACTAGGTAGAATATCATGAGCCTGTGGTTTTTTTATTTTATGAATTCAACAGAGTAAAAACATTTTTTAAAAAAAATTCAAATGTGGCTAAAATGGGAACTGGCTGATTTGTCCATTTCATAGTGAGTTAAGGTTGGAACCCCACCCCCAAATTATCTTCAACATCTGCTGACACAACTGGATTCTCTCTAGACAAAGATCCAGAGAGTTATATTAGTGATTTAAATCGTTCTCAGCAACAGGAAACAAGGAAAGGAAAGTACTATATTGTGGCCCCTTCAGTATGACCTTTTGTGGGTTAGGTAAAGGTTGCCCTTGCTCGAAAGCCAGTCGTATCCAACTCTAGGGTTCAGTGCTCATCTGTTTATAGCCAAAGAATCAGCACTGTTTGCGTCTGCAGACATTTCCGTGGACATGTGGCAGGCATGACTCAACATGCTGAAGTGGTCCCTATTTATCTACTTGCAATTTCTTGCTTTTGAATTGCTAAGTTGGCAGGAGCTGGGACAGAGACAGGAACTCACTCCTTCAAGCAGTACCTGGGAATCGAACTCCAACCTTCCAGTTATCGAGTTCAGCATCTTAACCACTTCAGCCACCTCAGTCTCCATGTATTGTGGATTACAATACACTTTTTCAGACTTGTGTAGTCCAACACTGAGACTGCAGATTTATGGGCATGAGATAGGATTTGGAACCGAGTGATATGAGAGATTAGGAGAAACTCTACCCATTGGCTGAAATTTTGTTGCTTAGTACTGCAACTTGATCCATGAAATCATAGTTCAGTGGAACCTACAAAGGAGCTGACTCACCAAATCCCCACGGATTCATTGGGTCTCTTTGAGTTGTGAAGTGACAGGACTTCAGCCACTGAGGAAAACCAAATTAGAAGATGGAGGATGCCTCTGGCTTGTGGCCTCACATGATTATACAGAATCATTAACTATGACTTGTGGAACTGGATCAGTGGTATGGGTGTCACGCTACGATGCGGTAGGCAAACAGAAGGCCATTGCATTATATTCTCAGGACAGTCTTCCTGGCTGATCACCATGAGGGTTACCAATATTCGGATTCACATATGGCAGAAGAAGAAGATGGTTTTGTAACAGGGTGGGTCTTGTAGAGAAATAAGCAACACAAAAGGCTTGATTTGGAGGGCTGTCAGTGTCACATACCTGGCAGAACGGAAGGCAATCCAGATAGCAGTCAGAATGAGGGACACTTCAACACTTACGCCCAAAAGCCCCATGGTTTTTTAACCCAATGGGCCAAGATCCTACCCCTGTCCTTTTGCCCTTCCCTCTCTCAGCAAAGGGTCCTGGTGGATAACGGCAAAGTCTATGCCCAAACAGGGCAGCTCCCTGATGCCCGGTGAGATTGGCACTGCCAAGCGCACTGTCCTTTAACTGACTGAGCATGTAACACTCAAGGTTAATTGGGGCGGTGTTGCTAACATTAGACAGCAAAGCCACGTAAGCTCTCAGAGGAGGCCCTGAAATCCACCCTTGGCTTGGGCGGTAGCTGGTTCTGTCCTGCTAAACAATCCCGCTTCATCCAGCTCCTTGTGGTCTCCCACCAACTTCCTGCAGCTAAATTCAGGGTGGCTATTCTTGCTTTCACTGTCTGGATAGCTCAGCAGTCTAGGGATCGGAGCCAGAGGTTGGGAGCTCGATTTCTCACTGTGCCTCCTGGGGGGAAAGAGCCAACCTGTTCGTCTTGGGCAGACTATACAGCAGGGATTCCGGCCCGTGGCGCCATTTCATATCCCCCTCTCCAAGAGCATTTGAGAAATAAAATGGCTATCCCTTTGAAGCTGTTGGGACAAAATGGCCACACACACACCCATCGTGCAGGCAGGGCAAAATGGCCATCTGGTCCTCAAAGATGACTGAGAAAGCATGACCCGGCCCCCGGCTTGCCAAGGTTGGGAACCCCTGCTATACAGTCTCAGAGCACCTCCAGAAGAAGGGAATGGGGAGCCACTTCTGTATATTTCTCTACGTAGAAAATCCTGGAAAGGGTTGGTGTAACTTAGAATTGACCCAGCAGCATGTGGTTATTCAAATATTCCTGCAATCCACCTTTGTGGCCCAACGGAAGCAAGGGCTGTGTTTGCCTGACCAGAATCCTAAATTTGTTTTTGAAAGCGTGCAAACAGATTCGTTTTCTTTCATGTAGAGATCAAATTTTGAACTGCCAAAATGAAGGCATTTTCTTAGCTTTTTCATTGGCCAAACTTAAGTCCTCATCGACAGAACTGAGACCCCTTTGGGGTGGGGAATGAATGATGCCAACAGACAACTATACTAGTTTCCCCTCTCGCTGGAAAAATTCCTATGAGACACACTTGCCTTTTGTGTGGATTGTAAAGTACACTAACCTGCAGAGGCAGAATCTATGAGCAGGATAAACATTATGGCTCAGAACTTGATTTGGCCCAAACCGATAACCTAAACCAAATTGGCCTAATTCAGGCTAGTTTATAAAATATCCAGAATTAAACAAATGGTTGGATTCAATTCTGGGGGAAATTTCAAATTGGTTCAGACCCAAGGCACAAAGCAAGCCAGACAGTGTACATATTAGGTCCACCTATAAATTAAAACTGCACTTTGTAAACTATGCAAATCCTAGAAATCTGAAATTTGGTTAGCTTACTCCCTTCTTCAGTGGAGTACAGCATCTCCAACTTTTATATAACTCATCACAAAAGCAAAAATAAAAATAAAAAATAAATAAAAAATACATCCAATCTGGTTTTCCAGTGCATTAAACAGTGTCACAGCACTGGTGCAGTGAGGTTTAGTCCAATTATCCAAACATGAATAATCCTACTAATAGCTTGTTGTTCCAGTGGCCATTTTGACTGCCGGTGTTCTTGGAGATATAACCCAAAATGATTTATATCCTGACTTCTTTCCAATTCAGATTCCAAAAGGGTAGATTCCAAAATGTATAAGACATAAGTTAGTACAATAGAAATGATCAAAGACAGTAATAAGTTCTTCTCTCTAAAGAATCATCCACCCTACATTCTTCTGCATGTTTACTCAGCTCACATAGAAAACAAACATAGAAGGCAAAGATTTCGGCATGAATATTCCTCTCTGGTATGCTGGTTTTCTACATCAGGGGTGCCCAAACTTTTTGGGTTGTGGGCCGATCATGTAGTTCAGTCACTAAGGCCCGGGGACCAGGTGCAGCCCCCAACACAATTCATCCAGCCCACGAAGCCCTCGTTGCCCCGTACGGGCGCGTTTTCCGCTTCCAGCAGTGATGAGGGCTTCGCAGGCTGGATGAATTGGCATCGGGAATGGTTGGTCTGACTGCATTTTTATATCACAACAAGGCCAATAGCAATAGCAATTACACTTTTAATACCGCCCCATCGCACTTAGTGGACTCTCTGAGTGGTTCACAAGTTAATCAGCTTTTTTTGCATGCAATACACTGGAGACTCATTATACTCACCTCAGAAGAATGGAAGGCTGAGGCAACCTTGATACCTGTCAGGATCAAACTCAAAATGTTTTGGCTGCAGTAAAGCAGTTTAACCCCTGCACCACCAGGGCTCCAGCCCACCCCATTTTGAGGCCCTGAACACTGTTGAAACTAAATTGCCCTGCTTCATTGTATGCCGTCCATAGCATACATAGGTGCTGGGCATGGGATAAAATAGAACAGGGCTGAGTTACAGCTGATCAGATTAGCTGTAATGCAGCTTTTACCCCCACACCTGCCGCTGATGCGACTCAAGGGCAGGATCAGGGGTGAAAAAGCCCAACAGCATTTTGGACATGACAGAAGGAGGGACCTTATCCCCCCCCCCCCCCCGCCTCTTTGCACTGTCAGGAGAGATTTCCTCTGATCAATTGCTATGGGTTTGCCGCAGCTCTTTCAGAGAAGTAAAATCCTGTGAGGGTATGAGGATCCCTCCAAACAGCATTTTGCTCCTCCTCTTGGTCTCAAGCAGCTTTTAAAGTGTAGATAAGCCCATTCTTAGAAAAAAGTGCAACATAGCTAATTATTTGCATAACTTGAACAACAACCATAATCTCAGAACTGCAGAGCTGGAAGGTACCTTATGGGCCATTGAGTTCAGCCCCTGTCAAAGAGGCACAGCCGGGAATCAAACACAGTAAAACCTCTACGTACAAATTATTTCTGTTCCACAAGTTTTTTTGTACAGTACGTTGAAATATTTGAATGTCAAAAACACATTGCATTACCAGAAGATGCCATTAGATGTCACCATATATTTTATGTACAGTATGTCAAAATTTTCCTATTAAAAATTTGTAAGTCAATTTTTTATACCCAGGATTTCTATTTGTATGTCGAATTTTTTGTAAGTTGAACAGTTTGTATGTCAGGGTTCTACTGTACTTAAACCACTGAGCTATCCAGCAGTAATGATATTAAAATCTGGCTGCTAAAAATTAATGAGGAATGCATTGAGACCAATCTCTTCTCAATGCTGGGATCCAAATCAAAGCAGATATAAATGGTGGTTCAATTTTCTCTTGAATGCCTCTAGTACTAAAGCGCTCACCACCTTGCCATGGAATTGGTTCCATTGTCATACTGCTCTAACAGTTAAGAAGTTTTTTCCTAATAGTCAGCATATATCTGGTTTCCTGTAGTTTTAGTCTGATATTATGTATTCTGCACTCTGGGATGATTGAGAAAATGTCCTGCCCCTCTTCTTTATGGGTATCTTTCAAGTATTTAGAAAGTTCTTTCACATCCCCCTCACTCCCCTTTTCTCTACTCTAAACATGCCCACTTGGAGGCATACATACTTGGAGGGTTTCTCAACGTTGGGTCCCTAGATCCTCTTGGACTTCAAATTCCAGAAGTCCAAGTCTGGATTTTTGCTAATTGGGGCTTCTGGGAATTGAAGACCAAGAACATCTGAGGACTCAAGGTTGAGAAACCCCGCTGAGTCGTCTCAAGGTTAAACATGCTCAGGCTGTCTACTGAGAAATAAAACTCATTGAGTTCAATGGGATTTGCCCCAACATCAGTGTGCACAGAATTGTAGCTGACTTCAGCTTCTACTTTTTCCGCCAAATCCAAATCTGAATATTGGCAATCCTCACGGCAATCAGCCATGAAGACTGTCCTGAGAATATAATGCAGTGGCCTTTCATCTGCCTTCTACATCGCAGCATAACACCCATACCACTGGTCTAGATCCACGAGTCACTTTCTAGTCTTGAGCCCTTTTGGCAAGCAAAGTCCTCCTCAGCCCCAGGTCAGTATTGATGAAGCTGCTGTCCTCCATCCAGATGGGTTCAAGTGGGCTTTAATCCACTTGGGGACCATCACCCTTCCCTGTGGACTTCCCCACCCAAGGCCGTTAGTCCTCAGGGTTATCAGTTTAGTTAACTGCCACCTGACACTCAGAGTTGAGTCAATGGCAGTATGGTCTGCTCTATTACCATAGCAGGATAGCCTGGTCAGACTGTCTTGGCAAATGGCCTTTGGCCTCAGTATCCGCTTTGGCAAACTAGAGATCCCAGGAGTTTACTGCCATGCCTTATGGGACATTTTGAAGGCTACAGCTACAGAATAGGGAGGCTTACATGGGGGAAAAGATGCTTTTTTAGACAACAGTCCCCAGAATTTGAAAGCAAGCATGGTCTGTATAAATTCCCTCACTGCTGCCGAACTTTGAGTCCACAAAATTTATGCTCACATGGTTCTGTTGATGACGGAGATGTCCTAGCTGAAAGGGACAGGACCTGTGACTGAACACATCTGGAGAGCCTTAGCTGGGGAAGGCAGCATGCCGCAGTTTTGCAAAGAATGCATTGCACAAAGGGTGGATTCCTCAGAATTACAACAGCAATGCCTGCAGGGCCATGTGGCATCCCAGGTGGGCAGTGTTCAAAATTCCTAGAAGGAAAGATGGATCACTGTGTCGTCATAGTAACCAAGTTTCCTCTTCTTCTTGGGAAGACTTTGGAAGCAACCCATAGGTAGGGTCTGGAATTTTTTTTTGGGTGGGTGGGGGTGGGAGTGATAGCTTAGCACGGAGATTGCCAACCTTTTAAAGTTGGGGGCCGGGTCATGATCCCTCAGACAGTTGAGGGAGCCGGACAGGTGGTTCCCCTGCTGTAAATGCTACCATAAAATGCATCCATGACTGTTGTAAATGCATTTGCAACATCTGTAAATACATCCTTGACTGTTGTAAACGTGTTTCCGACAGTTGCGGATGCATTTTATGGCTATTTACACTGCTTCCGGTGGCAGCGGTGGTGGGAATGAGGGCAGGGGGCGTATGATTTGGGTCTACAGGTTGTAGGTTGGCTACCCATGGCATAGCACCAGAAAGCAGAAAATAATCTCCCTGCAGCTCAAAATCCTAACAAGAATGTGTAAAAAATATGGAAATACCAACAACCATTAACCCAAACACTGCAGTATAAAATCCTAACAAGAATGTGACAATAAAATGGAAACACCAAGAAGCTCAAAATACCTGTTTTATTTAAGGACAGGTAGTGCAGCACAGGTCAACACCCCCATATTCATGGTTTCAGTTATCTGTGCATCTAAAAATATTTGATAAAAACCCTGAAATACATTATACAGTACAGTACATATGTATTTCAATGGAGCATTACCAAGGATGGCCACTAGAGGCCAGATTCTGCAATGTGAACCATAGGTAAAGGTAAAGGTTTCCCTTACTCGAAAGCCAGTCATATCCAACTCTAGGGGTCAGTCCTCATCTCTGTTTCAAGCCAAAGAGCCAGTGCTGTCTGCTTCTGCAGACATTTCCATGCTCATGTGGCAGACATGACTAGACACTGGAGCGCATGGAACATTGTTACCTTCCCACCGAAGTGGTCCTTATTTATCTACTTGCAATTTCTTGCTTTCAAATTGCTAGGTTGGTAGGAGCTGGGACAAAGACGGGAGCTCATTCCATCCTGCAGTACTCAGATTGTGGTATTCTTGAACCACAATCAGGTGTACTCTGGTAACAGCAACCTTGTGTTGCTAGCTAATCTTTCTCACACTAGGTCAAGTGAAGGATACTGCAGAATGAACTCACCAAAGGGTGCCTTCATTTTGACAGTTTCATCTCTGGCCTAGACACAGAAGATGATGATGAAGAACTTGTGTACTATGTAGATTTTCATAAATGGTTCTAAAAAGCACCCTGTTGGAAAGGTAAAGAATCTAGCCCCCAAACAGGGTTCAAAATGGAGCTTGTGTTAGTTTGTCTTCCAACCTGTTTCCAGTTTGCCTCATATGGTTAACAAGAAAGGCATTGGGCTAGTCCCCCTCCTTCTTGTTTTGGGGGAAAAGATGGGGGGGGGGGAAATCAGTTTCCAGTCTTGTTTCTGCAAAATACAGAAGGCAGGGAAAAAACTTCCCTGCTGCTCAGAATCCCAACAAGAATGTGTCAATAAATATGAAAATAGCAACAAGCTTTAACCCAAATGTGAAGAATTGATCCCAGCAATTGGCTGATTGTGGTAGGCGGAGGGAAAGGGGAATGGATTGTGGATTATAAAAGGAAGTTCCTTCCACCACACAGATGGGGTTGTGATAGGGGGTTCCCCTTCATCACATGACTCCAAAGCAATTACATCTGCATAGGGTATGCTTATCTTTGCTTTGTTTTGAAATCTGACCCAAGTCTAGGAACTGCACTTCAAACTGCTTGTGTGCTAATGGTATTTTTCTGGGCTGTTCTGTTTCAGTCAAATGATAAGGGTTTGCTCTGATTTTTAAATGTCCAAACTCTTGTTTTATTCATATACACAAGTAGTTAAATACTGTAAATGATTTTTTTTAAAAAAGAAACTACTGTTATCATCATTGTCTCCTCTAACACTTGCACAGGGTGTAGGAATCAGTGGTTCCCAACATGGGGCCCATGACCCACAGGAGAACTTCAATTCCCAGAAGCCTAAATCAGGTACATTGGCTGATCAGTGCTTTGGGGGATTGACTTAGGCTTCTGGGAATTGAAATCGAAAAACCAAAGGTTGGGAAAGACTGGATCTATAGCATAAGAAATAACATGTGTGATGGGACATAAATTTTCTTGGGGAACTTTTGGAGTTTTGACATAAAGAACCTAGAATCTTCTTTGGCCTAGAGAGTTAGGGTCAGCTCTGTACTTTACATAGAGATCTGTAAGACCATCCTAAGATATTTAACAAATTCCTCTATTCTCACAACTGTTACCTGCAGTTTCAGCTGTAGCATTGGGGCTTGGAACACATCTCCTGAAGATAAGGCATGGATGACTTGTATAATGGTTTCGGCATGTGAGTTCTGGATAGCCCTCCCTAATCCACAAACCTCATCAGATCATTTCCTTCTCACCCAATTGGCCAACTGTACTTTCTCATCGTGACCTCTCTCCAGGATTCTTGTAAGGATAAAAATGGCAAGAACCAAGCACATCACCTTAAGCCCATTAGAGGCATCAAGGTAACTAATAATAAATAAGGAAACACTGGAAGTGAAGCTACCTTCAAAGCAAGTGAGCAAAAACTGATGATGTTTTGTGCATTTGTATCTGCTTCTGTCCTTTTGACCCACAAACTTACCGCATACCAAGCAGGTGGTGTATCTGTGTGCGATATAACTTTGCAAAGGTCGTGAAGGCCTGGAGTTGGATGTCTGTTTGTTTGTTTGATGTTAACCCCAGCCAAGCTAGTTGAATGTGTTTGGTCTCAGATTTCCCTCTTCCCCGCCAGCTGAAAGCATCACATGCAAATGAGCGGCAGCGTTGTATAAAGTTTAATGCCAATAACTCTTCTTTCTTACATCCTTCTAGATTTGAACATTTCTATCAGCAAATAATCTTTCTTGCTGCAGGATTCCTAAACTGCCAGATTCCTAAGACACCTTTAATTATATATCTTTTAAAAAACATCATGATGGTTCATACGTCTCAAATATATGTCTCAGATATACTAAGAGCAGTCCTAGGCCTCTGATCTCTAATCTTACCAACCTATCCAAAAGTAGACTAGGTCAGGTGAAAGGAACTGCAGAATGAACTCACCCAAAAGGTGCCTTCATTTCGGCAGTTTCACATCTGGCCTAGACATGGAAGAGGAGGAGGAGGAGGAGGAAGAGAGATCATCATGCAGTGCAACCAGCGTAGTCTCCATACTGTAAAGCAGCCTTGACCCCAACTGGAATGGAACCAGACAATCAGTTTAATCCAAGATTGCCTGCAGCTTATCAACCACCACCCTCTTTATTCTTCTTCTTTCTTTCATGTTCCAATCAAATCCAAGACTGCCAAAATGAAGCCACTTTTTGCCTTTGTCAATGGCCAAACGTAAGGCCTCATTGGTGTATGTTTCTGGCAGTCATCGGAAGACCAGTAAATGAGCCGTATTCTGAATCTCTCCACATTCACACAGCATGTTGTTGTCCACCAGCAGCCCCCACTAGAGCATGTTGGTCTTGCATATAGGGACTTCAACCTCAGCCTATTCAGTGTCCTCCAAATGATGTAGGGGAGGTTGATATCCTCAGCTATATTCTCCTTTAATGTTGTTCCTTGTCCAGAGAGCTCCTTTCTCCATCTTCTAATTTCATTTTGCTCTTGGATACCCTCAACAATGGTTTTCTTTCCACAATGCTCTTCCTGGATCTGAGCTGGTGGACTTGAGGCTCATATCCATTCAGAGGGTGTTGTGGGTCATTCCCTTGCTTATTTATTTATTTGTTCAGATTTATATTGCCGCCCACTTTCCGAGGCGACTCAGGGCGGCTTCCAGTCAAAACAGCAACAGTCCAGTAACAACCATAAAATACAACCTCACAAAACAACCAAAGCAGAACACAGACTAACTCCCCTCTGGCCATTGATGGGGGCCTGGAGGTGGGGGCGATGTTCTCAGCCGTCTGCCAGGCCATGATGTCTTTTCCCTCAGGTTGTTGGTGTGAGCCCAGAGGAGGGGGCGATGTTCTCAGTTCCCACCCTCTTGATCAATATGCCCATAAAAGGTATGGGGGAACTGAGTATGATAGTCCCCATAAATAATTTTCTTCACTTCTGGACAGGGGCATCATTTTTACCCAAAACCTCACTCTCATTCACAGGCATACTGCTCTGTTGTTGGAATAACACATCCCACATACCTGAAGGTCCACTTTGTACCCTCTTTTCCAATTATGTTTGTCTTTTTTGCTGGCAATTATGACCCCCTGAGCCAATTTTTGCCTTTCTCATACCAAACAGTGAAAGAAAGCCTGTACTTAATTCTCTGTCCACCAGATTCTCTCCACTTTTGGTGGTTTTTCTTGAAATAATTCAAAAGTTATTGAGTCCAAGGAACCCTGAAACTGCCAGAAATCTGTTGGGTTGGATTTCTGGAGATGAGCGAAGATAATTTTATGGACTACACTTCCCAGGATCTGGGGGAAAACTATATATTTCCTGGATTCTAGAATGGGTGAGGAAAGTGATTTGGAGATCCATCCAATTATTAAGACGAACCCAGATCCAACAAAAAGTAACTTGTGAGATTCTTCACCAGAGCTCCATTATGAGGGATGTATTGTTATTGGATTGTCTAACAGGCCACTCTTTATCCTTACAAGGGGTGTCTTTAGCCATATTTTAAAGACTGACTCCCAGAGGGAGGATGGGTTTGGATGGTTTCTTAACATCTTTGGACAAACTTTCTGAAGTTCTAACTGCTAGTGCTACTGAACTCCTGGTGTCTGCAGGAACTGGGCCATCCATATAATCAACTTCCAAGTATCCTAAATCTGTTGGTAGAGTCATTATCACCTCCATATGTTAGATAAGGTGAGAGAACTAAGAGTGCACGATGAGATAACTAAGCAAGAGAAGGACCCTTGACATTCTCTGAATGGATATGAGCCTCAAGTCCACTGGCTCAGATCCAGGAAGAGCTTTATGGCAAGAACAAACATGCCTGAGGGTATGCAAGAGCAAAATATAATTGGAAGATAGAAGAAGGAGCTCACTGGACAAAGAATAACATTGAAGGAGGATATGACTAAGGAAATCAACCTCCCTTACATCACTTGGAAGACTCTGAATAGGCTGAGGGTTGGAGTCCCTAAATGCAAGACCAACATACTGTATTCAAGTGGTGGCTGCTGGCAGATAACAACATGCAGTGTGAATGCGGAGAGATACAGAAACCACCTCATTTGCTAGTCTGCTGATTACTACAAGAAATGTGTACAAATGAGAATCTAAGTTTGACCAATGACAAAGCCAAGAAGGCAACTTCACTTTGGCAGTTTAAAGCCTGACCTGGACAAGAAAGAAGAAGACCTCCATATGGTTGAGCACAGGTTGAAAAAAATCTATGAGAAACAGAGAACATGGATGAGAAACAACCTCTTTGCTTATTCTGTGTCAGCAATAAGGAAAGGTCTCACTTTATCACCACAGAACTGCACAATTTCAGCTGATGGGACTTTCTGGAGTGGTGAAAAGTCTGGCCCTGTCCTGTCCAAAGACAGGTGCTGAATTCTGGGACAAATCACAAATATTTGTGTTGAGGTGAATGGAGGTGCCCTGGAATGAGAGAGACCCTGAATGGAAATATCTGGGCATTCCTGTTCTGTTTGCTCAGGTCCTGGCAAAATTAGGGTACATGTTGGATTTGTCTGTGCAATCCTACTTTCATTTGGGACACACACACCTCCCATTATGCCTTGCCACCCTGCGGGACCGCCGTCAGACATTACTTCATGGGGGTCATATTGGCTCTTAAAAACCCTCCTCCAATTTGGCTACTCGCCCTCCTCCTCTGTGCCTCTGGCTGCCCTCTTCGCAGTCTCTCCACATGTCTAAGTTCCAAGATGACCCCGGCCACATAATTGGACATCACGACCCAGGTAGTTTCCCTGCTCAACATCTCGCCGATGATGTATTCTGGAGAAAGCTGTCATCGAAGATGCCTCTAAAATTTCCCATTCTACATCAAAGCGTGGAGAATGAAAAACACGTGTTCCACGTCTTCCTGCACAGATTGGCAGAAGGGGCACGAAGCATCATCATCCAGCCTAAAGTGGTGTTGGTAGACTCTGAAGCAGCCATGCCCTGTCAAGCTGTGTGAGGTAGTAATCCACCTCTCCATGCTGTCTTGTTGACCATGCACTGATGTCCAGGATAAGGCGATGAGTCCACCATCCCTTGGTCGATGTATCCCAGATCTGCTGCCATTGTGCTATCCTCTCTATCCTGGCTTCTATAGCAATTGTCCATCGTTCCTTCACCTGATTTTCTCGCCTCCACCAGTAAATCTCTGCCCGTTCCTCTGCCATCAGATGGATTGGCAATTGGCATCATATCAGCAATGACACACATGGAATCGTACAAGAATGAGTTATTAAAAGTGAATGGCTTTTTAGGATTCCTCCACATGAACAGGATTTCACTTTTTTGAATAACAAGAATTATATGTCACGGGGGGAAGGGATCGGGATTTTAAAGATGCTTAGGTGGGGCATGGCCAAAAAAATGTTGAGAACCATTACTTTAGTTTAAGCTCATTATTATGTGACTTGAACTCTGGGATGATGGAGAACAGATCCTGCCCTTCCTCTTTATGATTATTTTTCAGGTATTTGAAGAGTCCTAGAGACCACAATGCCAACATACGATGGATCATGGAAAAAACAAAGGAATATCAGAAACAAGTCTACTTCTGTTTCATTGACTACACCAAGGCCTTTGACTGTGTGGACCACAATAAAATGTGGCAAGTAATTAAAGAGATGGGAATACCAGAACACCTTATATGTCTCATGAGAAACCTGTACATGAATCAAGAAGCAACAGTTAGGGCAGAATATGGAATGACTGAGTGGTTTGTAATAGGAAAAGGAGTAAGACAAGGCTGCATTTTGTCGCCCTGTTTATTCAACTTATACACAGAGCACATAATGCACAATGCAGGGCTGGATGAATCACAAGTTGGGATCAAAATTGCTGGGAGAAACATCAACAACTTGAGATACGCAGATGATACCACCCTAATGGCAGAAAGTGAGGAAGACCTAAAGAAGCTCTTGCTTAGGTTGAAAGAAGAGAGTGCAAAAGCTGACTTGAGGCTCAACATCAAGAAAACCAAGATAATGGCAACAGGCCCTATCAGTCCCTGGAAAACAGATGGAGAAGAAGTAGAAGCAGTAACAGACTTCACTTTGTTAGGATTAAAGATCACTGTGGATGGAGATTGCAGCCATGAAATAAAAAAGCAACTGATGCTTGGGAGGCAAGCTATGAGAAACCTGGGGAACATAGTGAAAATTATGCAAACAAAAATTATTATTATTATTATTATTATTATTATTATTATTATTATTATTATTATTATTATTATTATTATTATTATTATTATTATTATTATTATTATTATTATTATTATTATTATTATTATTATTATTATTATTATTATATTTCAATTTCTATACTGCCCTACTTGGTAGAACCAACTCAGGGCAGTTCACACACATGTAAAGTTACAAGTTCATAAACACAACATGTCAATAAATCATAAATAATCAATATCAAAGAACATCATAGTCAAAGCAATGGTATTCCCGGTGGTAAATGTATGGTTGTGAGAGCTGGACCATTAGGAAAGCTGAGCTCAAAAGAATAGATGCTTTTGAGATGTGGTGTTGGAGGAGAGTTTTGAGAGTTCCCAGGCCAGCGAGGAGAACAAATAAGTCGATCCTAAAAGAAATCAACCCTGACTGCTCCTTAGAAGGTCAAATAGTAAAGATGAAGCTAAAGTACTTTGGACATCAAATGAGAAGAGAGGATTCACTTGAGAAAGCCTTGATGCTGGGAAAGGTGGAGGGCAAAAGAAAAAGGTGACGGCCAAAAATGAGATGGCTGGATGCTATTGTAGACACAATGGGCACAGAGCTGAGCGAGTTGAGCAGGATGGTGGAGGACAGGAGTGCCTGGCGGACAGTGGTCCATGGGGTCACAAAGGGTCGGAATCGACTGTGTGAGTGAACAACAACAACAAATTATATCCCCTCTCACTCTCCTTTTCTCAAGACTAAACATGCCCAGTTCCTCCAGTCTTTCCTAAACTCGTTCCTCCACCCCCACCCCCACCCCCACCCCCACCCCCAAACTTGTACAGCCTGATGTGTATGGACTAGGTTTAGGAGCTTGCCTGAGTTAGGGTCTCCTGTTTTTGTTAATTAGCCAAAATTACCCTTCCTCACCCCTAACCTGGTTCCCAATCCTAAAAGTGCCATCCCCAAACTGGCCAGAAGAAATTGCTAGGAGCAACAGCTTCATAAATCTTCTTCTGCCGTATCAAAGTCCCAATGGTAATCAGCCAAGAAGACTGTCCTGAGAATATAATGCAGTGGCCTTTCATCTGCCTTCTGTTCTTCAGCATGACACCCATAGTACCACTGATCCAGTTCCACTAGTCACTTTCTGTTCATGAGCCCTTTTGGCACGCAAAGTCCTCCTCAGTTGCAGGCCAGGATTGATGAAGCTGCTGCCCTCCATCAAGAGAGATCCAAGTTGGATTTAATCCACTCGGGCACCATCACCTTTCCCTACAGACTTTGCCACCCAAGGCCATTAGTCCTCAGGGTTGTCAGGTGTTGAGTCGCTGGCAGTAGGGTCTACTTTATTACCATAGCAGGAAAACCTGGCCAGACTGGGGGGGAAACTGTGGGGAAACAAGAAGTCAAACAAATATAGAGGCAACATGAAGCCAAACCCCTATACTCAACTGCCTCCATTTTGGCGTCATGAAGATTTTGTCTGTGCTCTACCAGCTTATGCAATTTAATGTCAACATGTAATTCCTGCATGCATCTCCTGGTTATAGCTATTTTGTGTGTCCTTGTTCAACACGAGTGGGAGTTGCTGCTTTTGGAAAACTTAGTGTGGACCAGATGGGAGGGGCAATGAAGGTGTGCTGTGATGAATTGAGTCCAAATTGGAAGTGCTGGCTCAGCATCGGGATCGGATTGGACGGTCTGTGCACAGCCCTCATGAAAAGCTTATTCTCTGTAAGCTTCGGAGATCAGAGAGAACTCCTTGTCATCCATTCAGGTGATGTTTTCCAAACTGCCTCCATTTTTCCCCTAACGTAAAGGCTATCATTTTTTTAAAGTCAGAGATGTCTGTCTAGATCAGGGGTTCCCAAACTTTTCAAGCCGGGGGCCGGGTCACACTCTCTCAGTCAGTTTTGAGGGCTGGATGACTATTTTGCACTGCCTGTACAATGGTGCTGGCCATTTTCTCAACAGCTTCAAAATGACAGTCATTTTGTCTCTTTAATGCCCTTGGAGAGGTGAGGGGAAGGCACGTGAAATGGTGCCATGGGCCAGTTCCAGCCCGCAGGCCTTAGGCTGGGAACCTGTGGTCTAGATGTTTTGTTTTAGATACTTTTCAACCTGTGCAACTGTCTAACCATTTTTGATACCACCCCCACCTGTAGTGTTGTAATGCCAATAAAAGTTTATGTGTGTTTAAAGTTGTACAACCCAACTTGTTACTCTGTAGTTACAGATGCACTACATGTTCTTTGCATCCAGATCTTTTTTTAAATTTCAAAACCCTCCAATCTTACAATCTAACCCCTCAAGATCAAGTTGTTTCTTAACAAACAGTCCATAATTAAGACCAGAAATCCATTAACATTCAAGAGATACTTTGCCAGAAAGCCTTCTGGGCAAGCAATGCTTTCAGTGAAGCTTGTCAGACTCCCAATGGTTCAAATGCTAATTTACAAGCCACAGAAGATAGGAAATGCTCCTGCTTGTGACAATGTGCATTGTTATGAGCAACAGGGCCTTTTCTGTGATAGCCCCATGCCTATAACATGTCCCACCTATGCATGCTTGCATGGTTTCTTTTCTGTCTTAAACCTCTGTTGTTCCAGGTTGTTTCCAAGTGAATAAAGACTCTTTTCCCCCATGCTGGCCAGAATCCTATTTATTGCTTTAAATGCTGGCTTGCAAATTTCCTGAAGAGATTTTGCTTTGATAGGCAAACACAAATGCAAAATGTTTTGCAGCCCAACTACTCTCCCAAACTTCCAGATGGTTTTTCTCCTTTCTTCTTCTCCTTTCCCATTCTTTTTTAATTTGAATGATCAGCTGTTACAATCAGCAAATTTCATGTCTCATCAAGTGACCAAAGTATTCTAGTGTCACACACACACACACAAAATGCTGCTGTAGAAAGGTTGTTTTCACCGCTTCTGCCGGGAGTGGTGGGAGCAAGAGCAGTGGGCCACATGAAATGGCACTGTGGGCTGGATCCGGCCTGTAGGCCAGGGGTTAAGAACCCCTAATCTAAACTACTTGCTAGGAATGTATATGTATATATTTGGTTATATCTGTGGTTCCCAACATGGGGCACACACCCCACAGAGAGCAATTTCTAAGATGGGGGGAATTCGAGAATGAGTTATTAACAGTGAATGGCCTTTTAGGCTTCATCCACGTGAATAGAGTTCCCTTTTTGAATAATAAGAATTATATGTCACGGGGTGGTGGTGGAGATCAGGAGTTTAGAGATGCTTAGGTAGGGCATGGGCAAAAAAGAAAGAAAGAAAGAAAGAAAGAAAGAAGGTTGGGAACCATTGGGCTATATCCTTGTGAATATAGACTATAGTGTTGGATACCACCCAAGTGGGCAGTTTAGAAATGTAATAAATAAATAAAACGTGTGTGTGTGTGTGTGTGTGTGTGTGTGTGTGTGTGTGTGTGCCTAGATATGTACCTAGATATGTACCTATAAATAGCTAGATACCAACCAATAGCCTTACCCTCCATGAGTTTGTCTAATCTCCTTTTAAAGCTGTCTAAGTTGGCAATGATCCTGTATCATTTGGCAACAGCACTCAGAGTTAGCTACGCAGTGAGCTATGCAAAGAAGCTGCTTCTGCTATCTGTCCCAGATATTTCACCATTCAGCTTTAGTGGATTACCCAAGGTTATTATGAGACGGGGTGTGTGTGTGTGTGTGTGTTCTGCATATTGAATTGACTAATAATTTTATGCACCTCTAGCATGTCCCCAGCTGACTCAGTTTTCCCCTGTTACAAAAACTTTAACGTTCCTTATCTTATTGAAGATGTTTTCTCCCCAGCAGTCTGATCGTTTTGACTGTGTTTGAGAGTCAAACTGTCTGATTGCATTGCAGATTTCTAAACAACTCATGCAGAATCATAGAATCACGGAACCACAGCATCACAGAGTTGGAAGGGGGACCTTTTAGGTCATTGAGTCCAACCTCCCGCTCAATGCAGGAATCAGAATCAAAGCAGATCTGACAGAAGTTGGTCTGATTCTCTCTTGAATGCTTCCAGTGTTGGAGCGCTCACCACCTCCCAAGAGCGTACTGCTTGTCATACTGCTCTAGCAGTTAAGAAGTTTCCCCTGATATTCAGCCTATCTCTGGCTCCTTTATCCAGAAAAATAGAAAAGTCTCCAGGGAGACAGTTGAGCAACAGGGGAGAAATGTAAGAAAGGTGGAAACCATAACTGCAAAGAAACTTAATTTGGGGGGTTAGGTTATATCTCACTACAAAATTATAGCCAAGAGATGTCATTTGCAAAGTAACTCTGAGTGTTGCTTCTTAGCTGTGATTACCTGTGACAGCATCCTAGGCATTAAGTGCTTTAACCTGACCTGGTGGGCCAGTTCACAGCTGAACCGAGAGATAAGGGCTAGGGCAATAAGGTAGGTGTTGCGAAAGCCAAAGATATTAACCAAGAGTGACAACTGACAATGCAATAATCTGGGAGTGAAAAGATCACCCAGCATGAGACATCATTTTCCAGGCGGTGCTGGATATTATTTTTATTTTACTAAAAATGAATGGCATGAAGACAAAATATAAGCTATCAAGCAACCAGCGGAACTGCCAAATAAGAATCTGGAACAAACTCATTGAGCAGGTTGACCATGACATTTATCTTGGCCATCTGATTGGGATGAACAATGATCAGAGAGCAGAACTAGCCAGAAGGAAAAAAGCAGGATGAGCAGCATTCAGCTCCACCAAAGAAATCTTCCTAAAGGAGAAACTCGCCAGCCTTTTTAATTTGACGGTATTACCAGCAGTCCTCTATGGGAGTGAAACATGGTAATTAATGAAAGCTGAGGAAGAACTATTATCAAGAGCCATAGAAAGATCAATGCTAAAGTACTGTATTCCCTTCGCAACCACATCCCCAATGCCCAGATAAGAAAACAAAGTGGAATCAATGAAGCTCTTGTTGAATATCACAAATGGAAATTGCACTGGGATGGACACATTTCTTGAATGACGGATGGGCAAATATGGGATGAAAAGTTTTGGTCGAACCTGGAGAAGAAGAGCATAGCAGCAAAAAGGAATGGAAAGCGAGTTGTCACCAGCAGGCTCTCATCCCTTGATTGTCTGGTCAATCAAGGAATCAGGAATGTACAACATTTGCTTGGGCCACTGGACAAGTCAACAGTTGCTGGTTGCAAAAACTAGCAGAAAGAGGAAGTGCCATGTTGGTACTTGGAAATAAACCAAAATCTCCATTAAGAAAGCCTTGTTTTTCTTAAGACCAACATAGATTCCACAAAAATGTGCAACGTTATGAACTTTTCAGCAGGAAAGTGTTGTGGGAAAGTAGTGGTGGGAGAAGGAGAGGTAAATAACACCACAACAATGACAAAAATCACTTAAAGGATATATTTAAACATACAAGATGATGCAACAAAATAAACTTTGGTGTTGAAAAATGGAACTGTTAGTAGATCAGAAAGATCCAGATTGTTTAGTGGGACTTATATACTTCTAGTTAAGCACTGAATGCAGTGGGACTTACTTCTGAGGAGACACATCTACAATCATGCTCAAAGTCTGTCCTCCTATATCTATTTGCCTGGAAATAAGGCCCTGAGAATTGCAAGGGAATTTACTTTCAAGCAGAGAAAATAGGGAGGATGAGTACTAGATTCAGACAAATCCTAGATTTTCAATATCTTCATTCATGTTGAAAGCAATGCAGTGGTCAACCTGCATTCAGTCTAATTTGTCCAGACTGAAGTGGAAGGCCCCATTCAGTGGTGGTGGTTGTGGTAGTGGTGGAGAGATAAAGCAAATTTTTGAATAGATTCAGATCTGGAGCACAAGTAAGATCATATGGTTAAAACTGCTTCAGCCAACTGTGGTTTTTTAAACATTTAAATACGTATGTATATATGAACATTTGAAGGTATCTGTCACAAATTTAGTAGTTTTACTCTCTGCACGCCCCAAGTTTCATTCATGACAGTGGAAAAATAAAGCAAAAGTTATTTATTTATTTACATTTTTATACCGCCCTTCTCACCGGGGCGACCCAGGGCGGTTTACAACATCATAAAAGCATAACATAATACAACCCGAACCCATTATCAAAAACTTCAAAGTTACAATTATAAAAATTTAAAAAGTTTTTAAAATTTATAAAAATCAACAGATTTCAATAATAATTAAAAAGTTAAAAAGTTATAGCTGCCTGTTTTGACTTTCCAGTACAAGTTAGCATCAAACTGATTTTCTTTAAAAAATTGTTACATTTTCTATAGTTTTACAAATTTGCAAATTAACTCAACCAGGGCACAAAATCAAATTACATAGGGTGCTTCAGACCCATCTGGGATATTTCCAAAAGCCTACAAACTGAACTGAGAGACTTCCGTACAGACCTAATATGCTGTATAGGAATGAATGGTTATACAGTACTCCAATTCAGTGGTAAAAACAGCTGTGCAGAGGGGGGATTCTCCTGAAGGCAATTTCAAGATGTATGCCCTGGTGGTGCTGTGGTTAAACTGCTGTCCGGCAACCAAAAGGTTCTATCCTAACCAGGGCTCAAGGTTGACTCAGCCTTCCAGCCTTCTGAGGTCATAAAATGAGTACCCAGCATGTTTGGGGCAAAATGCTAATTAACTTGTGAACCACCCAGAGAGTGCACCAAGTGCTATGGGGTGGTAGAGAATTGTGATTACTTATTAAAGATATAGTTTAAACATTTTACAAATTGTTTTTTTAACTGTGGTTTTAATATTGATGAACGTTTCATTGTTTTTATTGTTTTGGTTTTTAGGCTTTTTAAAAACCAGTGATAATTATATTGTTTTAGCTGTTGTGAGTCACCATGGGTTCCCTATGGAGAGAAAAGTGGCATAAAAGAATATATTATATTATATTATATTATATTATATTATATTATATTATATTATATTATATTATATTATATTATATTATATTATATTATATTATATTATATTATATTATATTATATTATATTATATTTCTATACCACCCATTTGGGAAATGTCCCACTCTGTAAATATTACTCTGTTTACTCTGTTTTTAAAGAATTTATCAAAATTGGTAACCTTCTGCAAATTTGGACCACAATTTTTAAGAAATATGAAGATGAGAGGAAATTAAATTAACAATTTCCCATTTCCATTCAGAACTAGTTAGACTTACCTAGCTTTCAAAGGAGATGAGAAATTATTTTTTTCAGATTGCAAATTCTTTTGGTTGAGATCTGAAGAACTTTGTCCAACTGTGATGAATTCTTGAAAAAAAGCAACAGCACGGTTGAATCAACATGAATTCAACATGCAGACTTTCAACAATTAGCAATCCATGTTCCGTCCCTGGGTAGGCAAAGCCATCACATTAGGCCCAATGGCAAAATGAGCGGAGGAGGAACAACTTCGCTATTTTGATTCCCAACGGTCATGGAGGTAGAAGAGGCCATGCCAGATGGACTGGCTGTGAAGGCGCACCTTGTTAATATCCTCAAGGCTGCAGCAGTCCATTACAGTCCCGGTGTTAAATCCTGCATTTCATTTCATACGTGCTGCAAGAGAAGGCTTCGTGATCCTAGTGTGTGGGTCGCTTCATGACAAGCTGGGATTCGCCTTAAACAAATTCATGCCAGTTGCATCTTTCCTGTTTGTCCTTCTTCTTTCAAAGTACAGCAACGATGGAAAAAGAACGGTGGGGGCAGGTTTCACCTGGAACTGAAGCCTCTACATCCTCCACCATCTATTCAATGTAATGTGTGTGGCCGCATGTTTCATGCCAGGGTTGGTTTATTGAGTCACCAGAGACACATCCATCAACTGAGAAAATGACTTCCAGGAAAAAGGTATGCTTGAATATGAGTAGCAGCTGCCGCAGCCATTGCCACAGGCTCTGGATCTGAATTGATTTGTCAATTTGTTAAAGTCGGTGTGCTGGAAAACCTAAACCACTGTTTCCTTCCACCCCGCCCCCCTTCATGTGCATGAAATTTAGAAACACGATACAGCCCAGAAAGCAGCGGGAAAGTGCCTGAAGTTAGCCAGCCTAGCTTCAGGGGTTTGTGTACCAGTCTTTTAAAGTTTACTTTAAGACTGACCTTCATAAAAATGTGACATGTGTTATGCAGTAGAGATCTAACTCTCACTACAAGATCCGAATAGTGAGTTATGTATTCCCAGTGTTGCTATATGAAGTCAAAGCTTGGACACTGACTAAAGTACCTGAAAAGAAAATCAACACTTTTGAAATGTGGATCTACAGATGGTTGTTAAGGATATCATTTGTTGACCATGTGATTAATGTAAGACGTGTTGTGTCGGATGGATAAAGAACAAGAACTGTTAAGACCATTAAGCAAAGCAAGTTCCAATACTTATACAATATTCCAACTCGCTCTGCAAGGAAAGATCCTTGGGAAGAAAGGGGCCCTGGACATAGACGAACTTCATGGCTAAAGAAACCAAGAGACTGGTGTGCCGTGTCCTTGGAAGAACTATTCCAAGGAATTAAGAAAAGGAAAACTATCGTCACGATGATAATCAATATCTGGAATGGAGACAACACTTGAAGAAGAAGAAGAAAAGGAAATGAATTTTTTAAAAAACCCAAAGAAGTTAAAGCTATTTGTCTCATCATTCATTCAAATGTTTGACTTGGATTCAGATTTTCTTGTTGTTGTTGTGCTGTATCCAATTCTGAATATTGCCAATTATGATGGTGATCAGCCATGAAGACTGTCCTGAGAATATAATGCAGTGGCCTTTCATTTGCCTTCTGCATCACAGCGTGACCCCCGTACCACTGGTCCAGCTCTGCGAATCACTTTCTGCTCCTGATCCCTTTTGGCACACAAAGTCCTCCTCAGCTCCAGGCCAGGATTGATGAAGCTGCTGCTCTCCATCAAGATGGATTCAAGAGGGATTTAATCCATTTGGATTTAGTCCATCCCTTCCCGGTGGACTTCGGCACCCAAGGCCGTTTGCTCTCAGAGTTGTCAGGTTAGTTAACTCTAGCCTGACACTCGCTGTTGAGTCACTGGGAGTAAGATCTACTCTATTACCATAGCAGGATAACCTGGCCAGACTTGTGGATCCAAATAGGTTTGTAGATTTGTTTGACTGAATCTAGCCAACCTGCTTTGTCTTGGCAAATGTGCAGATTGGTCCATATTGGGGCTGATTTAGTCCAGAATTTGGGATGTGTCCAAATCCGATGTGTGTCCCTCAATGGAAGTGGGGAAGTGTGTGTACGTGGCGGGAGGAGTGTTGGAACGAATGCTCATTCGCTGGTGTGTGTATGTATGAATGCATGCTTGCCTATTGTATGTGTTTGCAATGACTTAAGACCACCCATTTTTGCCCTGATCCTGGTTTCTCCCTGGGTGGCTCTTCCTTCTGCTCCCGATCAATAGCAAAGGGGACCTGCTGCTCCTATGACACTGCTCCTCTGTGTAAATGCGCATGGGATTTGGTTATTTCAGCTCATGACACAGTGTTAGCACCAACCCTTAAACTATGGCTTCAGTGCATTTATATTTCTAGGGTAGACTTGCCAATCTGGCCAGGTTATCCTGCTTGGTAACAGAGTAGACTCTACTGCCAGTGACTCAACGTGACTCATCAAGTGGCAGTTAACTAACCTGACAACCCGGAGGACTAACAGCTTTGGATTGCGGAGTCCACAGAGAGGGCTGATGGTCGCCAAGTAGATTAAATCCCACTTGAATCTCTCTTGCTGGAGGGCAGCAGCTTCATCCATGCTGGTCTGGGGCTGAGGAAGACTTGGTGAGCGAACAGGGCTCAGGACCAGAATGTGACTCATGGAACTGGATCAGTGGTACCGGTGATGCAGAAGGCAAATGGAAGGCTAGTGCCTTATATTTTTCCCAGGACAATCTTCATGGCTGAATCGGATATGACACTTGATTACAATGGAGGAGGAGGAGGAGGAGGAGGAGGAGGAGGAGGAGGAGGAGGAGGAGGAGGGGTGTAGATTTAAAAATGGAAATAGATTTTATGGGAGAGAAATATGGTGAGAGCCTTCTGAAGATACCAGCCTCAGCCCTGCTCTCTTTCTCCTCAGATGATGTCATTGCAACGTGACCCCACCCCACTCAAGCAGCCATCAATCAAGCAATAACAAGGGCACATAAGATGCCGGGATGATGATCTCATACATCACATGTTTTGTCTTACTGAACATTTTAGGAAAGAACCAAAGGGGAGGCAGGCTGGCCCAATATTTTCTGGGACAATATGCAAAGATGCAAGCTTTGGTTGAGCGAAATCTACAATAGGCAAAACTCTTGCATATCAGGGTTCATGGGTGGTGGTGGTGAATAACAGCAGGATATAGAGCCCTCATTTCTCATTGAAACAGTTTACTCTTAGGGAAATAATTCCTATTTCAATTAGTGGGACTTGTCTACCTTAGCTTTGCTGGTACAGCCTGTGCCAGGTTTGAAAGAGTTGCTTTAGGAAGAAGCTCAAGGATATTTAGCCCACAGATCGGGCTGCTACAGCCATGCCATAGTTCTTTTTTAACATTTAGTAGATGAGCGCTATTGCAGTACATTGCTTAGGCAACAGAGGCTCTAAGCATTGCATCACAACAGCAATCGTCTACTGAATGTTTTAAAAAGAAACAGCACAGCTGCACCAGGCTTGATCCACAGCACGTGGCAGCAGTAGAGTCACTTTCCACGTGATCTGCCACAACACTGGCACCGACCAGGTGGGCAGCATCAGCTACAGCCACGCTGCTGCTAAATGGAGGTGTAGCTGTTGCTTCCTAGCTATCTTGCTCTATTTTATCTTGTACCCAGCAGGCAGTTGGTTCCACTCTTCTATTGTTCTAACCATTAAGGATTTTTTCTTGCTATTCAGCCTATATCTGGCTTCCTTTTGTTTGAATCTCTTATAACACATCCTGAATTCTGGGATGATGGAGAACAGATCCTGCTCCTCCTCTTTATGATCATGTCCCCTCTCCCAAGACACAGCCTTGGGATTAATCCTTACAGTGTGGATTTACAAAAGTAAATGGATCTGAGCCAGTCTCAACCAACTACTAAAAACTGAAGTTCTGTTACCAAAAGCAGATTCTTGCATTAAAATAGTCTGAGTCCTGCAGAATTTATACATTATAAATTCTCCACACTGTAAAGCAAGGTTTGATTTAAAAATGCATTTCCTAAATTGAACAAAATTGGGGGGGGGGTGTTTGAAAGAGAAAATAACGGGGAAACCTTCCCATCCCTTTTTTTTGTCACAAACTTGAGGTCTAGAAACTTAACACTAAAAAGAAAAGGAGAGGGACAGAGCTAAGATTCTTAAGAGAAAGCCTATATGGAAAATATATGCATGGAAAATATTGAATGCTATTTCTCTTTGGAAGCTTCTCCGTTCAGCTGAAAGCACAACCAGGAAACCAGTTCTGCATCTATATGGGATGCCTGCCAACATAGGCTTTAAGCCAGAGCCTCTCTGTTGTTTGCAAGAAGACTCCTGGAGAGTAAAAAGATCTGCAAGTTGCAGCTAGAAGTGAACTGTTGATGAAAATGGATTACAGATCAATGTGCAATATAATTGCAAATCAAAATATTATCTCCTCCATGACTCACCTCAGTGAAGGTAATTCAAAGGTCATCGCTTAAGTCCACCCTTTCTGGATCAAGGGACGGAATCTCCTCTCTCAATCCGTAATGGCGAAGAACATCCAAAACATAGAGAGCTTTCAAACCCAAAAGACTTCTGCAGCATCTGGGGTTGACCCATTGGCCTTCCCTAGGGGAAGGTTCAGGTGTCAGTCCATCTCCCTGCCACGCTGGAAACCCAACATCACATCTTTCAAAGGCTACGTGAGCAGAAGAGACCCACGTCTCTGAAAACATGGACAGAAAGGGGTAGGTTGTTCTTCCTGGTTTAATGGCTGGCCTGAATAGGATTACGGTGAGCAGAAAAGCTGATTAAGGAAAAACCACCATCTGTAAGGAGGAGGCTAATGCGGTTACGTAGCTTGATGAGCTTCACTATCCATAGGCACAGCTGATGGGGCCCTCCTTGTGGTGGATCAGGCCCCTTTGCCTCCCAGATGTGAGTTGTTCTTCTGGAGATGGCCTTGTAGGGACAGGCCAATGTGGCCTGTCATGCGGGATTGAGGCCACACTCTTTAAGGATATTAAAAGCTGTCACTTGTGCAATGGAAAACTCATGAGTAAGCCCTGCTGCTTCTAGGGAGCCTTGTTCACTGGTGTGTGGGCACAAGATTGCAGCCTTCAACATGTATCAATTAATTCTTCTTCTTTCATGTCCCGATCGAACCCTGGACTGCCAAAATAAAGCTGCTTTCTTGGCTTTGTCATTGGCCAAGCTTCAGTCCTCATTGGTGGATATTTCTGGCAGCAATCAGCAGATCAGTAAATGAGTCAGATTCCGACTTTCTCCAAATTCACACCACAGGTTGTTTTCCGCCAGCAATCCCCACTTGAACATTACATTTAGGGACTCTGACCCTCAGCCTATTCAGGGTCCTCCAAATGACATAATTAATGAGTGACAAGGTGCATTGGTTGATCAGTGCTTTCGGGAATTGACTTAGTCATCATCAACGGTGGTGGTTACTTGTTTACGAGTATACCTTTCCCCCTGAAAATCCAGGGGAAATGCCATTGGCATGAATTTGTTTATGGTGGATCACAGCTTGAAATGAAGTAACCCACTAACTTTGATCACAGAGCCATCTCCTGTGGCACATATGAAATGTGACATGCAGAATTTAACACTGGGACTGCAATGGACTACCACAATCTTGTCAATATGAACAAGGTGCGCCTTCACAGCCAGTCCATCTGGCATGGCCTCTTCCACCTCCATGACCGTTGGAAATCAGAATTCCTCCTCCGCTCATTTTGCCGTTGGGCCCAATATGATGGTTTCCAGTGGCATTTCTTCCACTGAGGGGGGCATCACCCCACCTAAAGGGGCTAATCTGCCCATAGCCATTGGCCCCTTTAGGGAGTTAGGTTATTTACCACCACCCAACAGTCGCCGATGAGTCGTTGGCTGTACCGTCTACTCCATTACCAGAGTGGGATGTGCAGCCAGACAAGTGGAGAATTGATGTAGGTTTCTGGGGATTGAAGTCTAAAAACCAAACGTTGGGAAACACTCCACACACACAATGCATTACTGCAAAAGATTAAATTCGGAGCTCTGTCCCCTGTTCTATGGTGACATCACAAGATTGGGGAATGTCTTTCAGACATAAGTTAAATTAAACTTTTTGGAGATTTCCTTTGTGGACAAGATAAATCTCCTTTGCCTTAAAGCTCTCCTTGTCAGTAACTAACCTTTAGAAGAGGTGTTTCAACTTTTAACCGGGGGGGGGGGGGGGGAGAGATTACTGAGCATTAAAAGCCTCCCCCCCCCCCAGTTAGAGAGAAGAAAATCCCAGTGAGTAAAATCACAAGAGAAATGGATTTAGCATCTAACTCTGTGTATTCTCAGACATCTCCCTTATGGATAATAATGGAGACCCACCTTTCAAGTTTATAGAAAAGGTGACTGAAGTTGTATACTTGATGCTGTTGGAACACGTCATGTGCTCAATGCATCTGGAGCTATTGAAAGTTATTACGGTTGTTATTCACATGACAGTCACACCCCTCTTGGCATCTGGGCAGCGTAATCTTAGTGCTTGATGAATAAATCTCCTTTTCCCATCATCTGTTCTTATTGATTACTCCAACTGTGGATTTGTTGGCTTCTGTGGGCATTTCTCTCCTTCTATGCATAACATCCTGTTGCTGCCTCTTCTTGCTCTTTGATTAGGGTTGTATCACATTCATTCCTAGGGAAATTTTTGTGGGCTGTGTGTTTTTGATCTCTGGCTGGTGCAAAGACTGAGATTTGTCACTTGTGGCTTAATGATGTTGTCAAAGTGCCAACTTGTAACATGAAACATACCTAACAAAAGACTGACATTTGGGAATAAATGATCCGCTATAAAAAGGCAGAAGTGATTTTGTCTAAAAAAATAAAGAAGAAGAAAAGAAATTGAGATAGTGAGATCTTGCTTACTTTGGTTCATTCATCGACCCAACCTGCAGCCACGAAATCAGAAGAAGTTTGAGACATGGAAGGGCAGCAAGGAAGGAATTAGATAAGATGGTCAAGTGTCAGGATGTATCACTGGAGAACAAGAACAAGACCCGTTCACATTTGCAAGTTCCCTGTTGCCATATGTGGGTGTGATAGCTGGAGAGTAAAGAGAGCTAAAAAGACCAAAATAAAGAAATGTGAAAATAGTAAATGACAAAAAGAAACTACTCCAATATACAGACATCCTAGCTATAAAGAGAGGCCCTTGCACGTAGGCAGACTTCATGGCTGAAGAACCTGAGAGACTGGTGTGGATGTCCTCACAAGAACTGTTCTGTGGGGTTAAGAACAGGAAGACTATCGCATGATGATAGCCAATATCCAGAATGGATACGTCACCTGAAGAAGTTGTTATAAATTAAGCTAAACAACCGAAGTAATACATTCTAACAGTAACACTTTAAATTTCCCTAATATTTTCTTACTTTCTTGAAATTACTTTATTTAAAAAGAGAGAGATAGAAAACAAAAGAAAGAGAAAATATAAAAAAATCTTTATTTATTCTAAGAAAAAATCTAGTATAAAATAGTATATAGTATAAAATAACAGTACAGTCAAACCTCGCATAGTGTTTCGCTTAAAGAGTAACTCGCTTAAAGAGCAGAATTTTCTCTGAATGTTCGCTTCGCTTAACAAATAAATCCAACCAAAAACTCGCTTAACAAATACATCTGGGTTCACAATCCCACACACACACACAATTGGTCATTTACAATGGTGTTTTGCTTAAAGAACAAACTCGCTTAAAGAGCAATCCTGTGGAACGCATTATGCTCTTTAAGCGAGGTACAACCTTATTTTAAAAAGACTGCATTTGGCTCCCCTTGGCTTAATTAACTTCCGTCTTTTAGCTTCAAACTTTTCTAAATGAATTATATTGATTAAATTTCTTGTTATAACTTTTCCAATATAGATGTCCAAAACCGACCTTCATCTATCCTACCTCATAATATCCCCATAACTTTGTCCAATGTTCCAAGAAAAATCCTGATTATATAAAGTGGTTGTTCTGTTTGGATAATAGTTTGAAGGCATAGAATCTCCCATTGATGGTGGGTGCACATTTTAATTTTTTTAAAAACATAAGCAATTGAAAAATTAGTATACAAATACTGAATATATTTTTTAAAACCCAACAAATCTAAAAACAAAAACATCTATAAACTACTATGTGAGTTTGTCTGGCCGGACATCCCGCTACAGTAATGGAGTAGACCGTACAGCCAGCGACTCAACACCAAGTGTTGGCCAGCAGTAAATAACAGGATTCCCCTAAGGGGCCAACCAGTATTGGCAGATGAGCCTCTTCAGGTGGGTTGATGGTCTCCTCAGTGGAGGAAATGCCACTGGAAACCATCCGACTGGGCCCAACAAGTGGCGGAGGAACCACTTTACTATTCTGATTCCCAAAGGTCATGGAAGCAGAAGAGGTCATACCAGATGGACTGGCTGTGAAGGCGCACCTTGACAATATCATCAAGGTTGTGGCAGTCCATTGCAGTCCTGGTGTTAAATCCTGCTTGTCTCATTCCATATGTGCCACGGGAGATGGCTCCGTGATCAAATTTAGTGGGTCACTTCATGGCAAGCTGGGATCCATCTTAAACAAATTCATGCCAGTGGCATTTTTCCTGTTTGTCCCAGGAAAAAAAAGGTATACTCAGAGACAAGTAGCAGCCAATGATGACTACAGCGACTATGATATTACTGTTAGTCTTTATGACCAGTGTGATTGTTTGTTTATACAGTATTTTGTATTTTTATTGTTTGAAAAATTTAAAAAAGAACTACAGTATCTTGATTTCTTCATTGTCTACTTTAAAGTTGGGCCGTTCTTCTCTAGCGATGATCTATTTGTGATACTCGTGCTTTGAATAACTAGCTCACTGAGTTCCAAGAGAATCTTAACGCTTGCCAGTTTTGTGTATCAGTGTCTCCTAGCAACCGATGCCAAGTAGCATGGGCAGTTTATCGGCAGAGGATGTCGAAACCATCATTGGCCTAGAGGTAAATAGGGGGCAAAATGAGATGGAGTTGATTCCCCCCCCCCCTTATCCACAAGTGGGTGGGACAGGGTTGTTTGTATTATGTTGCAGTGGCTTTTTCTTTTCAACCTCACCCTTCCTCACAGGGATTTCTGGATGGCTTACAAAGAAATCCCCTCAACCTTTGCCTATTCTCACAACAGCCCTCCAAGGGAGGCTAAAGTAGTAAGAATACAAGCAGCTGGAGCTCACCAAGTAAAACTCAGGACCGCATGAGGATTTGAAGCCAGTTCTTTCCAACCAATGCTGTCCATGACGACAGGTTGGATTTTATTTCAATAATTCTTTTTTCAACAGATATATCAATCTACAACAATAGTTCTCTGGACAGCTTGAAAGATAATCTGGGATCATGCTAAAAATCACAGTGGCATATAACATAGTAAAAATTTAATAATTTGAGCCAGCTGACATGGTTCAAATTTGTTGTTATGTGCTGCCAAGCGCATTTCTGATTTAGGGCTGCCCTATGAATGAATGGTTTCAAAAGGTCCAAGCAGTAAAAGCTCTGCTCAGATATCGCAGACTCAAAACCATGGCTTCCTGCACTGAGTTAAGCCATCTCATGGCAATTTCCCCTCTTTTTCTACTACCTTTCAACTTCTTCCAAATGCATTGTCTTTTCCAGTGATGTAACCCAAATAAAGCAGCCTCATTTTAGTCATTCTAGATCAGGGTTCCCAAACTTAGATCCCCAGATGTTTTTGACCCATAGCTCCCAGAAGCCTTCACTATGGACCATGTGGGGCCAAGATTTCTGGGAACTGTAAGTGCAATAACATCTGGAGACCCCAAGGTTGGGGACCACTGTTCTAGTTTCTAATGGGAATTCAGGATTGATTTGACCTAGAACCCAATTACAGTATTTGTCTTTCTGGTGGCCAACGGTATCTGTGAAACTCTGGATGGATTTTTATTTCTAGTTATGATTATAAATATTTATATCTGTATAAAGATGGATAATAGCTACATACATGCCAGTAACCTGTTCAATGTTTTTTTCTGTGTCTGGAGCTTTAACTCTAGAAATTGCTGCAGTAATCTCTTGGCAGACAATAAACTTCCAAATCAGACTGTTGTATGACAGTTTCCATAACGGGTGAGCCACATAGGTAAATACTAAACAGGACGCTGGTACCGTATGAAGACTAATAATTACTTAAATAGAAATGGATTCCATCTCTGTTGGAAAAGACACTTTCTCCATTTCTACCTAGGCATATAAATTAGCATCTGCAAATTGTATGCACATCTGTGGCCTCTTTTTTAATGGGACACACAAATGACCAGTCCACCTAGCAAAGTAATAACTGGGAGCACAGCAAGGCCTCTTAATTCCAAAGCGTAATTAACTGAGCCTTTAGGTAAATTAGCTTCAGTATGAGGACAGATCCCAGCAGGGCTCTTAATAGTGTTCTTAATCGCTTTGCAACCCCGCCTCCACCTTGTATCCTGTGAATAGGAAGGCATTTTTAAATCAGCCTTTTATTCTGAGTTTTCCCTCGGATTTCCTCCCTTATGTCCATGGGAAATCATTTTTCTACCTTCCATGATAGAGGGTGATAGATAGATAGATAGATAGATAGAGAGAGAGAGAGAGAGAGAGAGAGAGACAAACAGACAGACAGACAGACAGAGTTCCACAAGAATTCATTGCTTTCTCAGTATGAGGCCCTCCAGATCACACCACCCATTGGGATCACAACACCCATTGTGCACAGCCACCACAGCCCCCAGCCCCACATGTAGCTAGTTCACTTCAGGGGAAAGTGGGCTAAATTAGGGGCAGGCAAA